>CM060977.1:8293294-9663294 GCA_030765065.1 Deroplatys truncata | reverse complement strand
AGCGCTACTGCGGAGCGAGGGGTTCGACCCTCCAGCGAGTGAACCGTCCGGAAGAACTGACGGGAAAGCTGAACTAGATAAAACAATATAATAGTGACATTTAAAACTGAGAGAAGTGACGGTTGAAAAGCTGGACAGAGTCCCAATAAGCTTTTTTCTTAGGCATTACACATTTCCGAGACATTCGCTGTTTCTCACTTGGATTTTGTTTTGTTTCTTCTATACTTATAAAACAGTTGATTGTCGTATGGGCCTCCTGCTTATAACAAATCTGATGTGTTCCATTCACATCAGTATCTCTGCTCACTCTTCTACAAACTATTCTTACAAAAGCTTATTCTTCTATCTACTTCTTGTTAATACACATAAACTTTCATGTAGCTATAAGAAGAATACAGAAACGACAGTGAGATGTTTAAAAGGTGTGTCGCTATATGTGATGGCTTTGAAATTCCATGTTCTTTGCATTACCACCACAAAAAGCGAATAGCGACTTACCACTTGAATAGAGTATAAGGGTTGTAAAATTCTAACCAATAACAAAGAATATCTCGGAAATGGTTAAAGCTACAATATCTATTTAAGTATAAAGTACGCCAAAGCTTTTGCCTACGTAGTGCATGCAGTAGTGCTTTAGTAATATATTCAATAAATGTAGTATAAGTGCTATATAAATATAAAAGTGTTAGTGAGTCATTTGTTAGCATATTCTCACAGCTGCCTGAATCCTACACCATGAACCGTACCAACGCCTCCTAGGAAGCGTTGAGCCTAACAATACGAGATGCGAATGTAGCTGGCAGTACTTATTGTGAGCGCACAACAAGCTTGTGACTGAAAATACAGCTGAAATTTCAATCCGAGCCAAAAACATTAAATCGGAGCTGCTTTGGCAGTAGCATGAGGAGGAATACAGGGTGTATCTTTATTGGCGTCATATATTTGGGGGACGTGTTCCTGACATCAAAACAGTAAAAAAAAAAAAAGTTCATATGAACATGGGTCTGAAAATCAGGTTATAGGTCAAAGAAGATGTATTCCATGAGTAAACACGGCAATGCAGCACGAGCACGTGAACCTTATGCAGAAAGGTACCCTGACAGGCCGTTACCGTGTGCAAGAACATTCACGCGAATTCACCAACGCTTGAGAGAGAATGGCGCATTTGAGAGGAGTACTAGGGATGTTGGGAGACCAAGAGCGGTACCAGGCATTGAGCTTGAAGAACGAGTTCTTCGTGCTGTGGATGCAGACCCATCACAAAGCACAAGACATATGGCTGTAAGGGAAAGAGTTAGTCATACGACTATCTGGAGAATTCTGCATGAAAATCTTCTGTACCCGTATCACCTTCAACGTGTGCAAGGATTAAATGAAACGGACTTTGAACCAAGAAGACGCATGTTACAGCTAGCCTGTATCTTATTCACGGATGAGGCTGGTTTTACTCGCGACGGCATCTTCAATTTCCATAACACTCATAACTGGGCATTTGAAAATCCTAATGAAGTACGACAGGACAACCATCAACAGAGGTTCTCTCTCAACGTTTGGAGTGGAATCATTCATGATCACCTTATTGGTCCCTACTTCTTCCCTCCGCGTCTGAATGGACAAACCTATCTCCAGTTTCTCAGAAGTGAGTTGCATCACTTAACTGATAACGTGTCTCTGGACATCATCCAACGAATGTGGATTTTACAGGATGGTACTCCAGCTCATTTTAGTATGATAGTTCGTAATATTATGAATGATCGATTTCCGCAAAGATGGATTGTTCGAGGGGGACCCATTGCATGGCCTGCTCGATCGCCTGATTTGAACCCAATGGATTTCTTCGTCTGGGGACATTTGAAGTCCTTGGTTTATGCGACTCCTGTACCTGATGTTGACATTTTGAGAGGACGTATCCAAACTGGATTTGACCAAATACGAAACACGCCAGGAATTTTCAACAGAGTACGCCAGAGCATGGAAAGCAGGCTTACTGCATGCATCGAAGCAAGAGGAAGCCACTTCGAGCAATGTGTTGGAACTCTGAAATAAATGATTTTCAGACCTATGAACGTTTTTTACTGTTTTGATGTCAGGAGCACGTCCCCCAAATATATGACACCAATAAAGACACATTCTGTGTATTACATTCAAAGACTGGGCAAAATCTAATGATTAATATAAAAAAACAACGTTGGCTTATATTTCTTGTTTTGTGATCAATTATTTTGTTTCAAAGCCTGTTAAAGCTGGTATGACTTGTCAGCGCCTTCTGAATTTTGTTTATTACACCGCTAATGAGTCATTCCACATCAAACCGAACGCACATAAAATATTCACTTTGTCTAAATTTTAGTTTACGTGTTCCACACATAAAATAAATGGACACGTATTTTATATTTTGCGGAAAATCAAATCATTTTAGGATTTACTGCGTACGTAACATTTTTCTATACGCGCACAATATTACATAAAAGCAATTGATTCCCGGAATACAGAATGGCCATGGATAACAACAATACGTCCTTTTGTAGATAAAAACATTATGGTTTCCCTTTTTCAGAATACTATTTATTCGGGATAAAAAAATAATCACTTGTTTAGGTATGGGTATTTTAAACCGCAATATCATATTAAAATCTGGAATAAATACAGAAGGAATCTGTGATATATTTTGTTTTAAACTTGCTAACATCAGGAGGCGATCTTCCTTAAAGCGCGTTTTTAAACTGTTTGTATTAGCGAATAGGGTTTATAACACAGGCTGCTGATACTGGGAGCTTTATACCGCAGCTGTACGCCGGCCGATATGTTATGCAGTACGAATGTGATAGACTATCATTTCCGGAGTTGATAAGCTATCACTTCCGGGGTTCCGCGTAACTTAGCAACTGCAATCTGATATTCTATGAAGCCCCTCTCCGCTGTTTCATTTTAAATATTACTTTATGTTTCAGCTTTTTGCGTTAGAAGTTCGTTTTGACTTTCTCTACTACGTATAGTAAGCAGGGGAAGAACTGCATCCCACCAAAAAATTCCACACCGAGATTTCATCAGAAATACAGGTTTTGAGGTACCCGGAATCCAAATAAAGCATTTTTGGAAACATGCCCGCGTGCGCGCGTGTGTGTATGTATGTCTGTCTATGTGTCTGTGAACAGCATCAAAAACGAAAAGTCGGATTAGTACCAAACTTGGTATTTGATTTAGTACCTTTCAAGGATGCGGCACAAAGATTTTCAAGAAAATCCCCCATTCCAGACTACCCTTTACACGGAACATTTTTCGAAAATGTTGAAGTTCTCAAAATGGCTCTAACGATTTTGATTAAAATGTCATATGTTTAAGATATTTTTATGACAAATAAAATGTATATTTTGAATTTTCTAGCAGTGTCCCCAAAAGTCATCTTTCTGAATGAATTTCGCATAACTGGTAAACCGAAAGATATAGACAAAATTTTTCTACACAAAACATGTATATCTCCTTAAAACACACAACTTATGTCCTATACATTTTTTTGTGAAGTGTACCACTTCCGAGATATTCCTTATTATTTGTTTGAATTTTCCAATAATTATACTTTTTCTCAAATGGGAATTCGTTATTCTTTTTTTTATGTCCTGGACATAAAACGAGAATGGAGTGCGCCACATAGCAAACAGCTCTTAAAACATTTGACTATCGCTTAAAACCTACCATATTCCCCTTGCATCTACAAGAAAACTAGCAATAACATTAACATCTCGATTAACATGAAGTGGATGGAAATTAAGCGTTTGTAAAACTAGCTTTTACAAGAGTAGAGAAAATCGTATGAGTGCAACACATCAGATTTTGTAGCTCTGTGGTTTTTGAAAGTGCATAATAAGCGAACTGAAGAAAAGGGGCTATGGCTATTGCTTCAATCCATTTAATGTTTTACACCATCATAACACCAGGCACAAATCATTAAGCTTAGCTACCCGCTTACAAACTTAAAAATGGAGAACTTAACTTTGTCACCAGACCAAAAACTAGTGATGCGTGCCGAAAAAACATATCCCAAAGTACCACCGACTGCTAACAGTGATTCTGTATTATAAAGTACCAATGCTGTAACTACACTGGTGTACAAAACCTAAGGACGACAGTAATGTTCGCATGCTGTGACACATAGCTCGATGAAACTTGAATCATCATAGAGGGAAGTGCTACAGTAGCAACTAAACGAAATATGCAATGAGACGAACGTCAATTATAACATCATGGGTCTGCAAAAAGTCATTGCCTAAAATCAAATCATGGGACAACTCTTTCACAACTAGTACATCCTCCTGAAAAAGAACATCATTAATATGGAAATCTAACACAGTGTGGTAAGGCGCATCAAGTAACTTGTTTCCTGCAGTGCGGAGCATCATCTCTATAGGTTTTAATGTAGAATGATGAAGAACATGTGCAGCATTCACAATACTCACTGCGCTTCCTGTATCGAGCAAGATGGAGAGCTCTGTCTGGGCAATACGACCAGGAACTTGCAATATCTGACCTGATAATGCAGACACATCCCGTTGAGGTGTAGCTATGTCCCGTTGAGGTGCAGCCATGCTGGTGGGCGGTGGTGGTGCTGCTACGTCTCGTCGCCAGTCGTTTTTTGACTGCGGGAGGCGGCTCCGGCAAAAGCGAGCCAGGTGGCCCTGCCTGTTGCATCTATAGCAGGTGACGGGTGGATCCCTCCGGTTGAAGTCAGATGACCGTGGAAGCTGTGAATGCGGGGAAGTTCTCTCCGAAGATGGTAACTGAAACTGGTTAACTCTGTTACATAACTGTTCCACACAATCAATCAGCTGATGCATAGGATCGATAGGTACCCCACAAGAGAAGAAGCCTGAGAAGGCTGAGGAGAAGCTGGTAAAGTAACAGCAGGAACAGATGCAGTATTAAATAGAACAGAGGGTGGCGTAACCACTGCAGCCTGAGATTGAGCAGACACTAGCTGTTCACGGTTCTGCATGTAAAACTGTGCTTTGTCCACTCGTCGAATGATTTGTATTACCTCATCAACAGTTTGAGGATTTAATGGCAATAAAGATTGTACATACAGAGGTCTAAGACCTTTAAGCAAGTGTTTAATTTGTTCCAACTGCAACATAGCAGGGTTGACTTGGTCACATAAAGATAGCACGTCATAGATGTAACTAATAACAGGTTCATCATCCAACTGTACCCGCTGTCTGAGTTTCATTTCCAGAATATCACTCTGGTTTGTTATCTGAAATGCATTTAAAAATTGTGTAGACAAGAAAACCCAATCATGGTGAGGGTGCCGATGGCGAAAAGTTTGAAACCATGATGCAGCAGTATCTCGTAAATAGCATGGAAAGCATTTCAATTTCATTTCTTCTGACCAGCCATTAGCAGCAGCGACCATTTCAAAGTTCTGCAGAAATTCATGCGCCGACAACCTACTGGAATTCTCAAAGTACCAGGGGTCAATGACCGGGCGGCAGACAGCTGGCTGCGTTGCATGGGCCACGACAGGCGGATTAGACATCACTGATAACTGCGTAACAACAGGCGTTCTAACACTGGACATAGATTCTACTTCACTGTGCTCGCTAACTGGAGCAATTGCTATATCAGATTTCTGTGCAGTACGTCGCTTAGGCATGATTGCAGCACAAAAGTTTACGCAACCAGTAAATAAACAGTATGACCAAGCAATACAGATTACACCAAACTACACACTTATAGCATCACATGAATGTAAGTAGCAAGATCAGAACATAGCCAAATAAAACAGTTGCAGAAAGAATACAATTAAGCGCCCGCGGCGAAATATCAGAAAATTATACCAACACGCGTCTACACAAGCCACTTGGACACAATACCAAGATTTTTAATCAGAATGAACACATGGAAGAAAACAAAATGATAGCTTCAGTGAGAAACCTCGAACTGTAATTTATACTAGCTCACAAAAATTCTCTGTTCTCTTTTTTTTTTGTTTTTTTTGTTTTTTGTCTTAAAACAAATGTATCTGATCTGATATACACATGCAAATAAACGCGCCAAAACACGTGCCAAAACCTTTGTATTGCACTTTATAACATAATTTAATCATTTATCAACTCTGAGATATTCTAATTTAAAGGTAGAGAGGTGTGCCGCTTTTCACAAGTTGGATTATAAAAAAATAAGAATTCCATACGTAATTTACTTTGTTTTCGTAATCAATGGACAAAATTTGAAGTGAATCGAAGACAATGGTAAAATTTTATGACAATTTGTGTGATTTGATGTGGAATTAATCTATAAATAAAGCTTTTTCGGGTGTTAACACTACGATAAGCAGCTGTTTAGAAAGCGTGTACTAAAACAACCTTACGTGGTACATTCACATGGATTTCTCTACCCTCTATCGCGTATTAGTAGGTATACAAATTATTCTTATGAAAGTTTATTTTCCTATCTACTTCATTTTAATAGAGATAAACCTTTACAGAAACAGCTACATTACACATTTCGTTATAGAGAACAGCGATAGTCAAATGTTTAACAACTGGACGCTATATGCTGGTCTTAAAATTCAATACTGTTTCCATGACATCGCGAGAAACAACTGAAAATCAACAGTACTTCATAAGAATGGCTAAGTATTGCACAATTCGAAGCATTAGTAACGGATATCTCAGAAATGACTGATGTCACAAAAAAGTTATTTCTAATATATTGTGTGTTTTAAAGAGATCTACATTTTTTGTCTAGTACGTTTATGGTCTGTCACTTAACATTTACCAGTTATACAAGATTATACAAAATTCCTTCCAAATGAAGAGGACTTCAGAGGATATTCCCAGAAAATTCAAGATATACATTTTGTTTGTCATGTAAATGTCTTTAATATATGCTATTTTAATCAAAATCAGTACAGTCAGATTTTAGAAAATAAAATATTTCGAAAAATATTCCATGTAAAGGGTAGTTTAGGGTGGTGGGATATTTTTAGTAACCTTGGTGTCGCATCTTTGGTAGGTACTGAAACTAAATACCAAGTTTGGTATTTATCCTATTTTCTTTTTTGAGTTCTGATGTTCACAAGCGCACACACAAACACACACACACACACTCACATACGGACGTTTTTTCTATAAGTGCTTTTTTTGCATTCAGGAGGCCTCAAAACATGTGTTTTTGATGAGATGACATTATCGAATTTTTTGGTGGAATGCAATATCTTCGTTACCTGCTAGGTACGTGGTACGGAAACTAATAAATAATGGCATGGGCGAGAAAGCCCTGTGATGGTAACACATAATATTTTTTGTGTTATTTCCGAAAACAGGTAATATATTTTGCCAAAGCTACCACATAATTTGCAACACAAAACGAAAGCAGGTGAAATTAAACGACGTGTAGGAAGTGGCGAACAGTTTGACGGTCGCCCTGTCTCCAGTAATGAACCCGGATCATTTCCATAAGAATGGACGGCCGTATTGATTGTGTGTGCAGGTGTGAGGCGATCTATCGCGGTGCAGACCAGGTGCACTTAGGAAATAAACGCTGACACCAAATTTGTTGACGACCGCCGGGTGGGTCATGGCCCACTCGACCTGATTCATCACTAGGTCACCACTTCCGGTTTCTCTGAACTTTTCCTAAAGTTCGTGAATATCAAATGCAAAACTTACTCACAAGTGAATTTATAATACCATCCCAGAGCAACATTAATCAAGTCCAGATGAAAATCTATAAACTTTGACGTTTCAAAATATTACGGTAAACAACAGACATACATCAACAAAACATTAGCGAACCTGTCTATCTTAAATCTAGTGAATGGAAGGCCTACTGTCTCATAAACTACACTGCCGTTTGTGAAAAGATCAACACCAAGAAGGAAACACATAGCACAGGTTAGGACATGACAAGTAACAAATGATAAACTTATACATGACCTTTGAGCCCTGATATTCAGGATTTGGTGTGGCCTCCGTGCGCTGCAATTAGAGCTGCTATACGCCATGGCATTGAATAAAAAAGGTTCTGAGGGATTTCCCTCCACGCAGTTTGTATTCGAGCCCACAAATCCGCGACACTGGTTACTGGAGGACCGTCACGCACCAGGTGCCGACCAACCATATCACAGGAATGTTCGATGGGCAGCATGTCAGGCGAACGTGCAGCCGGGGAAACAATGGTACCCGTCGCTCTTCGAAGAAGGCTTGTATACTCCTCGCAATATGTGGCCGGGCATTGTCCTGTTGAAATATGGCCTGTGGAGATGCCTGAAGCAGGGGGAGTACCTCAGGCTCTACAACTACCGTTAGGTACCGGTTGCTGTTCAAAGTTCCCTCAATTCGTAGGAAGCGAGATCGGTTGTAACCAATGGCGCCCCAAACAATCAGACAATGTGTTTGTCCGCTATGCCGCTCAACAATGCAGTCCTCCAGGTTGCGCTCACCACGGTACCGCCGCACACGTATGCTGCCATCACTGGAGGGCACGTTGAAGCGGGACTCGTCCGAAAGGGCTACATTTTGCCACTCAGCACCCCAGTGACGGTGTCCACGTGCCCATTACTGTCGGAGGAGCTTGTGGGTTCTGGACAATGGAAGCCGACGTAATGGCATGCATGCAGCCAGTCCAACCTGCAGCAGACGGCAACGAACCGACGATGCAGACAAGTACACACCTGTTGCAGTGCTCAAGCGTCGAGCCAACACTGTGGATGAAGCTGTGCGGTCCGTTATGGCCATGCGGACAAGATGACGGTCATCCCGTGCTGTGTTCCAGTACCCGTTCTTGGCTGCGTACGACCTTCATCTATCCACTGCTTCCACACACGCATCACTGTCGTAGCAGCGTCTCTGTACGAGCCGAACAAACCCGTTTCCCTGAGACCGATGATTCTGCCCCATTCGAACTCACTCACATACCAATATGGCTCCCCTTGACGTCGACGAGGCATACTGGCACTCACTTTATTGTTTTCCCCTTGTTTGACAGCTCTGCACTGGGCGCAATATTGACCTTGTCGGAACGACACGAGAGGGCTCTACGTGTACCCCATCTGTCTACAGACCTAATCACTTATTGCTTGCATACTCTTCTACACTTCCACCAAGTTTGGTGTTATTCGGGAAATTTATTTCTTGGTGTTGCAATTTTCAGAAACGGCAGTGTATTTAAGACAAAGTAAAATTGTTAAGGATACATATCTTCTAAGTTGACTGATATTCTGCTTCTTACAATAAGTTTCTTTATTAAGGAAAAAGGATTTATTTTTCTCAGATATACCATCTTTTGATTAAAATTTATCAGCATCTGTTAAAACACAATGTAGTTCAAATTAGTTATTCTGTGCCATTAGCCTAATCCAAAATTTGCGTTGTTATTGATTTGCATTTTTCAGAACATCGTCAGTATTTAAAGTGCTGGCGCTATTTAGTTATATTTCTGCAAAAGGTTATCTCGATTAAACACGAAGTAGATATAACAAAAATATCTGATGTTTTGCATTTACATGGCTTTCTCTACTCTCTATTGTTTATAAGGGGTAAATAAATTATTATTTTTTAGTCCCATTGATACCCCACCTTTAACCTTATCGACGGCCTTTCCTTTGGAACTTAAACTCGTATCTTCTTGTCGTTGGGTTTCTTGCACTTTTAGGGGTTTTAATCATTACATCACACATACACATATTCGCACTTCCAGACTCTGCAGAGGATAGAGAATAATCTTAACTAAACAAAGATTCCCACCCGCCAGCCGGGAATCGAACCCAGAACTCCTCGCACAGCAGACAGACTGAGCTACGGGGCCAGCCAATTATTCTTACGAAAGTTTACTTTCCCATCTATTCTATTTTAATCGCGATAAAACTTTTCGAAAATAGCTACATTACACATTTCGTTATAGATACAAAGAGAACAGCGATAGTCAAATGTTTAACAACTGGACGCTATATGCTGCCTTAAAATTCCACCCTGTTTCCATGACATCGCGAGAAACAACTGAATGTTGACAGGACTAAAAAATGGCTAAGTATACAACAACTCGAAGCATTAATAACGGATATTTGGAAATGGCGCCTATAGGCGGCGCCGTGGCCGAATGGTTAGACCGCTCGCCTCCCACCGAGGCGGCCCGGGTTCAATCCCAGGGACCTGCATGTGCGGGAGAAGCGGCGTCTGGGCGGGTTTTCTCCGGGTTCTCCGGTTTCCCCAGCCATTCATTCCACCAACTGCTCCATCATCACCTTTCCTTTCATCCATTTCACCAACATTTCGTTTCATCTACTTCCTTCATCCCATACTAGGCATCGGGCTGATCACCCATCCTGGATGCTCGTCTGATCCACGAGTGTCTGCTCCTCGACGGGCCTCTGACCCCAGGCATCCGCTTGTAAGTCCTGGGGGTGTAAGTCCTACATAAGAGGAGGGTAAACAGATAATGAATGGAAATGGCTTATGCCACAAAAAAGTTATTTGAAATAAAGTGTGTGTTTTAAACAGATCTACAATTTTTTGTAGTACATTTTCGTCTATACCTTAACGTTTACCAGTTATACAAAATTATTTCCGAATAAAGAAGACTTCACGGGCCATACATTTCAAGATATACATTTTATTTGTGATTTAAATATATTTAGTATAGGACATTGTAATCAAATTCGTTAGAGGCATTTTTTTAAATTCACAAATTTTAAAAAGTTTCTATGGGGTTAGGGGAATTTTCTTGAAAATCGTTGAGTCGCATCTTTGGAAGATACTGAACTTAAATCCCAAGTTTTCCATTTATCCGACTTTTCGTTTTTGAGTTATGCTGTCCACAGACCGTAAACGGACGTTTTCCTAAAAATGCTTTTTGGGTTCAGAGGACCTCACAACATATATTTCCGATGAAATCTCCACATCGAAATTTTGGTTGGAATACAATACTTTCCGTAATTACTATAAATAGTAGAGAAAGTATTACTTAATTTTTTAAATAGCCAATAATATAATTATCACTAAACTAGATCCATAAAAGCCCTTAAAGGTTGTTATTATCATACTATAATTCAATTTCTGTATCTTGAATTGTTTCTGGGAAAACGGGTCATTTACACCAGAAAAATGGAGAAAACAAACTCGCATGTATTTATAAAGAAGAAACTACGTATCTTGAGTACACAGAAGCTGCTATACTTAACAGTAGTACCAATTTGTAGAACAAAACTTTCCCTAAAGTTTACCTCTCTATTGGGAAGTGTGTAGGAGTTACGGATTTTTTTGTGAAGTTTTGCAGAATTCACAGTTGTCGCGGTAATCTGTTCGTGTTATCTTATTTGCTTGGTGCTTGTTATTGTTTTATTATTTTAAGATTTGGGTGCTTTATCCTCCGGCTAGCCCTTATTACTCAGTGGAACAAATATATCTGAGCAGGGCGTGTAAACGGAAAGGAGATGTTACTAAAAGATAACACTGATAAAAGAATTTATTTTCACACTTTTATTGCCGTCACACTTATATAATATTTCACATCTGTAATCTTTATACACGCCTGACTGAAACTGTTATATTTCCGAATGTAATTACTCTCGTATTAGTTGCCGCGTACTTCACGTTTTGTAAATAACTTTACGACGCGGGAGATTCTTCCAAACTGTATAATGTGCACTTCAGATTCTTCAAGACTGCGTGACGTGTACTTCACGAGAGATTTCTTAGAACTGCGCGATGTGTACCTCGCGAATGATTCTTTTGAACTGCGCGATACTTGCTTTTGGCTCGAGAATATATACTCCTCTCCGAAATGCCTAAACATTATAATAGAGCTACTATTGGTTACCAATTCGCGCCAACATTAGCGTCTGTTTTGTCAGCCAATCACAATTACTAACACATATGTTCTAGGGAAAATATTCCCTCCATTTCTAAAGAAAGGCACGCTACCCTGACGTCATTTGTTTGTCTCTTCTTAATAATAAACAACTCACCCCCTCGCTTCATTGTTACCCACTCTATTGTCAGTTTCAGTGAGGCCGTGTAAACTTATTTCCTAACAATGCTTATGGCTAACAAACATCTCAAATCCTGTACATACAATAATGTTAATTTACACTACAATCACTCTGGCATTCACAGTGTTGTGATATAAAATAATGCCTCACAGTATAAAGTGGGATGCAGTAGTATTTTTAAAAATACATTTAAAATATAAGTAGTGTAACAAATGAAAACACCACTTCTACTATATACAGTTTATTTGTCAATCAGATGCTCAGCGTAGCACAACTTTACACTTGAGACACCCTCAGGAAAGAACAGAGCTGATCCGTCGAATTGGATCACAATGAACTGCACTCGGCACTGTACACTTTTAACTGCCCAAACTCGTTGTCTTCTTAACTAAACTTAACTTCGGCACCTCTTAACTAATTAACCGCACTGGCTGGGTAGAGCTGCCCCTTATATAGGCCCGCATACAAAGCGGGAAATTCACTCAATTTCGGATACTGAACTCTCGAGTGTGAATTAAAACTTCCTGAGAAGATGTCAGAAATGTATGGATAGAGAGAGACAACATCTCTTATGATAAGATGTGTGTTTATTATCCTTGTAACTGTAACTGTGAGAACGTGTGGGATATTACAACTGTTTCTGCGGGATCGAACCTGCGACGGCCGACGCGCGCGTAGCTATGCGGTGGCCACAGTGTGACATTACATATATTGATTTTACTTCTAAGGGTATTTGATAATCTCAAAACCCATTCTGGTGTTGCCTATTATAGCAATTTATGCAAGAAGTGCATAATCTTGTTGATAATTCATTAAATTGTCAGTCACGTCTTGATACGATTTATACTGATTTTCCAAGGCATTTAATAGCATCAACCATGATCTTCTATCGAAACTTGCTAAATATGGATTCTCAATTTCTATGATTAATTTAATTACATCATATTTAATGAACAGAAAGCAGTAGGTTATATATCACGTTTCCGATCCTATACGTTTGATATAAATTCAGGAGTTTCTCAGGGTTCCAACCTTGGACCTGTTTTCTTTCTTTTGTCTGAATTACTCAGAATGTCTTTTGTTTGCTGATGATTTAAAATTATACATGAGAAGTGAGAACCATTTGGATGAGTCTGAACTTTATGATGATGTTAATAATTTATTTGAATGGAGTATTTTAAATGATCTTCCTTTTAATATTGATAAATGCTGTGTATTAACTATAGCTGTAGGTAATAAAATATGTAAACCATGAATGACAAGTGCTTGAAAGTTGAATCAACGTGTTTAAATATGTGATAACTGGTCCTTTAATTAGCACATTGATAGAATGGTTAACCATGCACATAAAAATCTAGGATTTTTATTTAGAAATTCTAAACATCTTAAATGTTGTTTTTCGTTGACTTTATTCTATAATACTTACGTTAGGTGTAAAGTCGAATATCTTTCACCAATTTGGAATGCATATTTTCACATTCTTATAAATAAAACCTAAATAATTCAGAAAAAGCTTCTTAGATTGGTTTATTGGAGGAAATATAACAGATCCGCTTATAGTGATGGTATGCACTACCAGGAACTATTAGATGAATATTGTGACGTGTTGGTAGCACTGTGGATGTTAGTGTTGGCAACATGGACAGGATGTGACGTGCCGTAAAGGGAGGGGCTAACTTGATAATCGTGGTGTGTGCGAGAGGTGCCTTCCTCTTTCTGCAACTGGAGAGGTAACACGTGTTAGAACATGGCAGCCACGTTGCAACAATTAGGTAAAAGTAATCTGTATATTTCTAGTTAATATAGTGGTCATCCAAAGCTAAAATGGATTAATTATTGAAGTAGGTGACCTTACCTCATAATCCCATGTAAATTAAGTGTGATTATATATATTTCTAATGAATGTTTAGGCTCGCCCGTGTCGACCTCGTGGTGATTGTGAAGATTCTGGCTCTACCATCTAAATTTAAGTGTTATTAATATGTGAGGTACGAGATTATAATATTGGCAAACTGAGTCTTAGAAGATCAGTTTGTGATCAACTGTTACTTTATAAACTGGTTAAATATTTTATTAGATAATCCATCCTTCTTAGAACAATTAAAATTTAATGTAAGGCTTTAAACTTAAGATTACGTTTTTCTTTATCTGTCAGATTCCTAGGTCTGTATCGTATAAGAATTGTACTTTATTGAGAATGTGTTTAATGATAACAGAATATCACTGCAAAGTGTAGTGGATTTTACTCTCGAGTACTCTTCGTTTAAAAATATTGTCAAAAAAACTCTGTCTCAATTAGACATGGCCGTTACTGTTTGTTTGGTTTGTTTGTTTGCCTGTTTTTATTTTGTCTGTGTATAAGTGATTTTTGTTTATATATGTTTTTTATTTGTCTAAAACATCTGTGATTGGGGCGAATGCCTTGCTGAAGGGTAAATAAATAAATAATATCACAAGTTTGGATAAAACATTTTAGCAATCTTAACATTATAAATTGCAGGAAATAAATCGTGAAACAATTCGGCATCCACAGCTGAGATAAGAGAGTCTTCATATATTCGTAAATGAGAAGTCAGCTTCTCTGCCTATTATTACCTGCTGTGTTGAACCGATAACCAAGACACTCCCTTCCTGAGAGAGAAGTGAGCAGGTGTTACATACTGTGATGTAACCTGGCATGTTGAACTGATAAGCAAGACACTCCCTTCCTGAGAGAGAAGTGAGCAGGTGTTACAGACTGTGATGTAGCCTGGCATGTTGAACTTATAAGCAAGACACTCCCTTCCTGGGAGAGAAGTGAGCAGGTGTTACAGACTGTGATATTGTCGTATGGCTCTCTATAATTTATTTTACAACTGCAAATGGGAGCTACTCGCTTGCGAGAGGGATCATTAAATCAAGCAAAGAACTTCAAATTACGAGGCAACGACGAGGACGCAGCTAAGTTAAATCCCAAAATAATTGCTATACCAATACAATGCCAGGCTTAAGGGAGAGGAAAGATTCTATTCTACCATAATTAAGACTTCCAAGCGTGGATGGAACACCGTTTATTAAATGAAATTAAAAACTCACATACCTTTGCCCATTGCCTGCCGACGAGGACATCGTGTTTTAGCAGTTTCCCGTCTGTCTCACTCGAAGCTTACTTACTGACTGTTACAAGAAGCCACGCCAACTCGGGCGTCAGTAACGCTATCCCCTCCTTGACACTGTTTGCCCTGACTCGCCCCTACTCACAGACAAACTGCCGTGCTTCGGTGCCCAGAGAGCGTCTTATCAATATTATCTGTGCACATGCCACATCTCCCCCTGACCACCGAAGTCGACGCCCTCGTCGACACAAGGAAAATAAATATAATAAGAAACATGAAAATAACAAAAAAAATGACATACAAAAATGAAATACACATGTGTGATGAACCAAAATATAACAGAATAATATACATGTGTGATAAGCACCCAGACGACGACACAATGTTACTGCGCGATTTGGAGTCTCGAGAAACCTAAGTGCTATCGACTAATATTGTTACTGCACTTATACTTGAGCACCCCGCACACGCACACACCACGCTGCCTCACACCAATTGTCGTATGCCTCTCTATAATTTATTTTACAACTGCAAATGGGAGCTACTCGCTTGCGAGAGGGATCGTTAAATCAAACAAAGAACTTCAAATTACGAGGCAACGACGAGGACGCAGCTAAGTTAAATCCCAAAATAATTGCTATACCAATACAATGCCTGGCTTAAGGGAGAGGAAAGATTCTATTCTACCATAATTAAGACTTCCAAGCGTGGATGGAACACCGTTTATTAAATGAAATTAAATACTCACATACCTTTGCCCATTGCCTGCCGACGAGGACATCGTGTTTTAGCAGTTTCCCGTCTGTCTCACTCGAAGCTTACTTACTGACTGTTACAAGAAGCCACGCCAACTCGGGCGTCAGTAACGCTATCCCCTCCTTGACACTGTTTCCCCTGACTCGCCCCTACTCACAGACAAACTGCCGTGCTTCGGTGCCCAGAGAGCGTCTTATCAATATTATCTGTGCACATGCCACAATATAGCCTGGCATGTTGAACTGATAAACAAGACATTCTCTTCCTGGGAGAGAAGTGAGCGGGTGTTACAGACAGTGATGTAGCCTGGCATGTTGAACTTATAAGCAAGACACTCCCTTCCTGAGAGAGAAGTAAGCAGGTGTTACAGACTGTGATGTAGCCTGACATTTTGAACTTATAAGCAAGACACTCCCTTCCTGAGAGAGAAGTGAGCAGGTGTTACAGACAGTGATGTAGCCTGGCATGTTGAACTGATAACAAGACATTCCCTTCCTGAGAGAGAAGTGAGCAGGTGTTACAGACAGTGATTAGCCTGGCATTTTGAACTTATAAGCAAGACACTCCCTTCCTGAGAGAGAAGTGAGCAGGTGTTACAGACAGTGATGTAGCCTGACATTTTGAACTTATAAGCAAGACACTCCCTTCCTGAGAGAGAAGTGAGCAGGTGTTACAGACTGTGATGTAGCCTGGCATGTTCAACTGATAAGCAAGACACTCCCTTCCTGAGAGAGAAGTGAGCAGGTGTTACAGACAGTGATTAGCTTATTATCAGCACAGCATGGTAAGTAATTATAAATTAACATTTTAATTATGTACAGAGGTTTTTGCATTTTCGTTGTTCGGAGAAAAGAATATCACAAAATTATTTCATGTTCTCTCTATACACGACGGAAACTTGGAATACCGGTATTACGTAATTGCTATTATTGGCACGCGTGTCTTAATGAGTCAAATATGCACGATACTGATTTCAGTAACTATGTGTTTTTGGGATTGTTTAAAATGCATTTGTTTTCTTTATGTATATTTCAAAGAGGGTTTAAAAAATTCACCCTTTTTGTGATAGGCAGCATATTGAGTTGATTTTTCAAGATTTGATTGTAACGTTGTTCTTCGGAACTGAGTTGTGAACAATGCTGTTAATAAAGAAATAAATTGCTGTGTCACATTAATCAAGTGATATCAATAACTGATCACATCAATAAAACAAAAGCAATGCGGCGAGCGATGAATTTAATTACAGCTACCTCCGTGGTTATCTGGGGATGCGAAGTCAGGAATCTCATCACCGACCGACCAAGTTTTATGTCTTTCCGCCGTTAATTACTAGCTTACTGTCGGAGTATTCAGGGCTGTCCAATAATCTCTCTGGAGAGGGCAGCACGTAACGGCTCTGAATATACCTACCAACGGATTGTACGTTTGTCCTTCCTCTGCTGCTTACCTAAACACCGGGGGGGGCGACACTTCGCACGCTGCGACCTACACAGAGCTATTGTGGCTATTACCCTCAGGGTCTACAAGTCCCTAACAGACTCGGTCCACTGCTGGAGCTGCCCGTCACCAAGCGTCCACGGGGATTACTCATTCCTTTTAGAAAGCATCCGCGCAGTCTGTCGGGAACCGCCATACGCCAAGAAACTAGAAGACACCTGAAACATGTGAAGGAAATGAAAAGAATGGCTAATTATCAAAACGAAATCGTGGTAGATGAGAAACTAGACCAGCATTCGCCTACCGACCAGGGAAAACCACGAAAATCCCAAAGTCAGTTTGGGCGGTCTACGTTACATAACACAAAAACGAAAAGTTAAGTTCATGATCTTCTAAGTCCGTGACACGAAGATTTTTAAAAACATTCCCGACCCTTTACATTGAAACATTTTCCTTATTTTTTTATTTTCTGAAAACTAATGATTTTGATTAAAATACCGTATGATTAACTTATTTACATGACAAGTAAAACATATCTAATTTTCTAGTTACAGTTCTGCGAAATCCTCTTCATTCTAAATCACGTTTGTGTAACTGGTAAACCGCAAGGGATTGACAAAATCTTACTGCACAAAAAATGTAGATCCGGTTAAAACACACAAAGCATATCAGTTTTTGTAACACTAACCATTTCCGAGATATTCTTTATTGGGGATTGGAATCGACAAACACTATTACTTTCTCCTCCACGTACGTAGTACATAGAGAAGGTATTGCATTCCGTCCAAGAATTCCATACCCATGTCACCGGAAATACTAGTTTTGAGGATAAGTACCAAACTTGGTATTTAAGTTTAGTGTCTTCCAAAGATACCCAACTACTCTTTATGTGGAACATTTTTCGATTTTTTTATGTTCTAAAAATTGCACTTAACGATTCTAAATAAAGTACTATATATTAAAGATATTTACACAACGAATAAAATGTGTATATTGAAAGTTCCTGTGAAGTCCTTTACATTCGGAAGGAACTTGCGATAACGTACTACACAATAAATGTATGTCTCTTTAAAACACACAATTTATTTCAAATACACTTTTTGTGGCATTAGGTATTTCCGAGATATCCGTTATTAATGGTTCGACTTCAATATTTTTTTTATTTCTTTTAAAGTCCTGTCAATATTCAGTTGTTTCTCGCGATGTCATGGAAACAGTATGGAATTTTAAGGCAGCATATAGCGTCCAGTTGTTAAACATTTGACTATCGCTGTTCTCTTTGTATCTATAACGAAATGTTTAATCTTTCCGGAACCAAAATCATGTAAATGTAACACATCACAATTTTTTAATCTGGCACAAAAGGCATTTATTTTCGATTTGGAATTTTTGGGTGGAATGCAATAGTAATTCTACCTGCTATAAGCAGAATATAAAAATTTGGGGATAGTGTACACCCCTGATTAGTAAGGTTTGGCTGCTGACTGCATTAATCTAATAACTGTCAGCAAGAAACGCAATTAAAGTGATACAGTATCGGCGCCAGGTCAAGGCTTGCTTCTTGTCATCATGCTCGAGCTAATATATTCACCGCCGATATTGTCGATATAGAAAAGAAATTGCTCATGCACGAATGCACTGCAATGCAGGCGCACCCGCCACATCTAAATTGTAGAGTACCTAGGGTCAGCGAACTCGGACCTCATGGAGGGAAATGAATAACTCACCTACACATCGCGACGCGGTAGCTCATGCGTAGAGCATTGGCAAAGCAATGTTCCTACGAGGAAGGTTTTGACTTCTTTTGGGGAAAATGTCTGTGCCACAATTGATGTGCCACATTCACACGACTTTCTCTACTCACTCTTCTACAAACTTCATGCAAAACTCTGTCTGCTTCTCATAATCAGGATTCTGTTTTAGATATAAGGGGAATGCAATAGACTAAAGAGATGGCTTTGAAAATCTGTTCTCTAAGTTTGATAGATGGATTAGATAGATAATGTGTCTTTATTAGTTTCAAATTATTGAAGTTATTACACAAGTATTTAGTGCATGGGTCATTGACCGTACATGAATGTTTAAGATACAAGTATGGTGACAAAATAAACAACAGAAAAAGAAACAAAACAAAAAAGGAACAAGAAAAAGGAAAATAGAGAGAAATTACCTTTCACTAACTGAACAAATTTGGCCTAGCTTCGTGCAATTTAGCCAAGAAATAGCCCATGTTTTGCCAGTTCCTCTGGTCAACCAGTAGCTCCCAACATGCCAATCTCTTTCTTGACGGACTTAAGAATTTTTCTTTGAGTTTAATTGTTCGCTGGTTCTCCCACTGTGCACATTCCGCCAAAATATGTACCCAGTCCTCATTAAATCACAGATTCTCCTGCCAGAATCGTCAGTCATTTTCTGTGCCCTCAGTCTAAACCATGCCATTCCTGATCTTTCCTTTCTTCCTATGTTAAGTATATATGCCTCTTTACCCCCAGTTCAATTTTATTTCATTTGGTAGACTTAGAGAAGGTTTAACTTTATAATCCGATTCTATTTCCTGTTGATTGATGTCTCTTAGTCCTCTTTTGACACCTTTCCATATGTTTTTGTCATTTGTTTCAGCTCGTTGCCATACTGACCCCATTGCTATTCTCCTCAAACCCGTCCCAAAACTTAGGAGACAGGTTTTTTTCGTTGGTATTTATAACATTTGGACTCTTAGTCTGAACACAAGAAACAATCTGATGTGTTAGGTAAAGGTACCAACGTACGGAGGGACAACCGGGGCAGGGCAACGCCAGTATAGCGCAACGGCTCCTTTTATGCTTCTGCCGTGACCCCTGGGAGGGAGGGAGGAGACCCGAAGAGCGACCAGATCCAGATAAAGACGGACACATTTCTAGACGGGGTCCCTAACGTTTCGGATCGAGTGCATGCGCCGCCGCCCGGGCCCACTCACAATCCACCGAACACCCGGCGGTCCCCCCAGGGCGGGGCCCATTCGGAGGCGAGATCTAAGTGAACAGTCCGGCAACGATGTCAGGAAAGCAGCGTTTACAAAGCCAAATCCACCACCCAGCCTCAACCATGAAACAGATTACAATGAGAGTCGTGGTAGAAGATGAACCACTCTAGCGTTCGCCTGCCGACTCGGGGAAACCACGAAAAACTCATGGGGCCTGGGATTGAACCCTGGACCACGGTTGTGAGTCGCACACGTTACCGCAGCGCCACCTCGCTCAGTATCTGATGTTTAGATTCACATGATTTTCTCTACCCTTTATCCTTATGTACCTTCTATAAAGTATTTTTACAAAATTTAATTTTTCTGTCTACTTCATGGTATTCGAGATAAACATTTGCAGAAATAGTTTCATTGTAGATACAAGAGGAATACAGGGAGCCAGATGTTAAAAACCTAATCGGTATATGCTGGCCTAGAAATTCAATACTCCTACAATGACATCGCGAGAAACAGCTGAGAGGCTACAGCACTTTAATAAAATAACGAAGTATTGCAAATTAGAAACCAATAATAACGGATATCCCACAAACTAGTTATTTTAAGTAAATTGTGTGATTTAAAGACATCTACATGTTTTCAATAGTAATTTTATGATTTACCAGTTATACAAAATTTCTTCGGAATGAAGAGAACTTCAGACTATTTCCAGAAAGTTCAAGATATCATTTTATTTGTCATGAACATATCTTAAATATTCTTCTTCTTCTTTGACGGATTACACCGCCTAGGACTTACAAGCCAATCCCTTGGGTCAGTAACCAATGTCTGGATCATAGCATATCCAGGATGGGTGATCAGCTCAATGACTGGCATGGCGGTGAACAGGAAGGAAATGAAATGTAGTGATTTGCGGATCAAATTATCCAACCCAGCATTCGCGTAGCGACCGGAAAAATAATCGGTTACATTGGATCCTCCCCCCTGTGTAAATATTTTAATAAAACTCGCTTTAGAACATAAGAACTGAGGTTTCATCTACATACATAGCAGCTAGAAAACATATTCCATTCCACTAAAAAATTCGATATGGGCATTTTACTAGAAATATACGTTTTCAGGTCCCCGAATCACCAAAAAAGTAATTTTAGAAAAATGTCTGTGTGTGTGTGACCTGCATACTTAAGAAACGAAAAGTCGGTTAAATATAAAACTTGGTATTTATTTCAGTATCTTCCAAAAATTTGACAGGAAGATTTTCAAGAAAATTTCCCCACCCTAAACTACTCTTTGCAAGTAAGATTTTTCGAGAAGTGTGATTTTTCAAAAATGCGGTAACGATTTTTATTAAAATACCACACATTATAGATATTTACATGATAAATAAAATATATATCTTGAATTTTCTGGGATTAGCCTGTGAAGACTTTGCATAACCGGGCATGCTAGCCTCTAGTTTCCGAGGAAAGGGTTCAAACCCGACGGAGGACGATGCATTTTTTTCACGACAAAAATCCTTAGCTTAGCTTCCTTTGGAGGGGAAGTAAAGCCGGTGGTCCGTGTCGTAGATTTACGGCACGTAAAAGAACCGCAAGCCTGATAAAGAGGCCTCTTTCACGCCCAATATAGAATGGGATGGTAAGGACCACAGCAGTTACAGAGCGCTCATAGATAAAACGCTATTTTTAACTTTTCTACTACGTATAGTAGGTAGGGGAAGTATTGCATTCCCCTGAATCCACATAAAACATTTTGGAAACATGTCCGTGTGTATGCCTCTCTGTATGTCTCTGAACAGCATGATTCAAAACCTCAAAGTTGGATAAATACCAAACTGGGTATTTGAGTTTAGTATCTTCCAAGGATGCGACACGAAGATTTTCAAGAAAATCCCCCCACCCCCAGACTACGCTTTACATGGGGAATTTAAACAAAATGTTGATTTTCTCAAAAATTACTAATGATTTTCATTAAAATATCATATTTTTAAGACTTTTTATGATAAATGAAATGCATATCTTGAATTTTCTGCGAATGTCTCCAAAAATCGTCTTCATTCTGAATGAATTTTGCATAAATGTAAACCGTAAAAGATGTAGATCTCGTTAAAACACACAATTTATGCCATATATATTTTGTGGAGTGAACCATTTCCGAGATATTCCTTGTTATTTGTTTGAATTTTCCAATATTTATACTTTTTCTCAGACGGGAATTCGTTATTCCTTTCTTTATGTCCTGGACACACAAAGAGAATGGGATGCTCCACATAGCAACCAGCTGTTAAAACATTTGACTATCGCTTAAAACCTACCAATTCCCCTTGCATCTACAAGAAAATTAGCAATAAGATTAACATCTCGATATCTCATTAACATGAAGCATATGGAGAATAAGCGTTTGTAAAAATAGTTTGTACAAGAGTACAGAAAGTCATGTGAGTGTAACACAGTTTTTTTTGCATAATTGTTAAACCGTAACACATAGACAAAAACTTATTACATAAAATATAAAGATCTCGTTAAGGCACTCAGTTTATTTCAAATACATTTGATTTGTGGTGTTAAAGATTTCCGAGATATGTCTTGTTATTGGTTTCAGTATTAAAATAGTTACTTATAGTTTTCTCTAGTAGGTATTCGTTATTCGTTTTCGCCTACCTATGAAAAGATAAAGCCATCACATAGAAAAATATTTCGCTATTGCTTAAAGCCTACTGTATTCCCCTATTCCCATTTTATCAGCAACGATATATACATTTTTTAATGCAAAGTCACCATTCGTTTGTTTCTCATGTCATGGAAATAGTAAAGAATATTAAAGACAGTGTATAGCAACTGAGTTTTAAGCACTTGAGTATCACGTCGGTCTCTTCTATCTAAAAGGAAGTATGTAACAGAAGCACTTTTATAAATGTTTATCTCGATTAACGTGGAAACATACACGATAGTGCTTAGAGATCTCATGTGGATGCAATTACGTATAATCTGTGAAATCAAAACGGGCTGAGAAGGTTGCGTGAGTGTTATATATTCCCCTTCCCCCGTCGCGGTCAATTACAATGAAGCAGGTAATGGAGACCAGTCTGAGAGAACGAACTGCGGGTGTCGACGCCGGGACCAGTCTCAGGAAAAGAATGAAGTACCGGCCGCGGGTGTCGATGCCAGGAACAGTCTCAAAGAAAGAATGAAGTACCGGCCGCGGGTGTCGATGCCAGGAACAGTCTCAAAGAAAGAATGTAGTACCGGCCGCGGGTGTCGATGCCAGGAACAGTCTCAAAGAAAGAATGAAGTACCGGCCGCGGGTGTCGATGCCAGGAACAGTCTCAACGAAAGAATGTAGTACCGGCCGCGAGTATCAATGCCGGGTCCAGTCTCAAAGAAAGAATGAAGTACCGGCCGCGGGTGTCGATGCCGGGACCAGTCTCAGGAAAAGAATGAAGTACCGGCCGCGGGTGTCAATGCCGGGACCAGTCTCAAAGAAAGAATGAAGTACCGGCTGCGGGTATCAATGCCGGGAACAGTCTCAAAGAAAGAATGAAGTACCGGCCGCGGGTATCAATGCCGGGAACAGTCTCAAAGAAAGAATGAAGTACCGGCTGCGGGTATCAATGCCGGGACTAGTCTCAAAGAAAGAATGAAGTACCGGCTGCGGGTATCAATGCCGGGAACAGTCTCAAAGAAAGAATGAAGTACCGGCTGCGGGTATCAATGCCGGGACTAGTCTCAAAGAAAGAATGAAGTACCGGCTGCGGGTATCAATGCCGGGAACAGTCTCAAAGAAAGAATGAAGTACCGGCTGCGGGTATCAATGCCGGGACTAGTCTCAAAGAAAGAATGAAGTACCGGCTGCGGGTATCAATGCCGGGACTAGTCTCAAAGAAAGAATGAAGTACCGGCCGCGGGTATCAATGTGAGATCAGTCTTAAAGAAAGAATGAAGTACCGGCCGCGAGTATCAATGCCGGGTCCAGTCTCAAAGAAAGAATGAAGTACCGGCCGCGGGTATCAATGTGAGATCAGTCTCAAAGAAAGAATGAAGCAGCGGGTGTCGACGCCAAGACCCCGAGCTGGGGCCAGTCATTGAGAATGGAAACAGCGCCCAGAGCGCATGCGTGGGGCGTGAAGTCAGTCCCAGCGTCGCGACGCACGGCCAGTAGTGACGATGCGGGCGGGGACGACGGTTGTACCATGAAAGGTAGTAGTTCCGAATTGCTACTGGATCAGCAACAGGAACTCCGGAAGCGCAAGCTTCTGGAACTTGCTCAGCCCAAGAAGAAGCCCCCCAAGAGGACATGCAGGGAGCGGATCTGGTTCTACACCACGTCCTTCCTGGCGATGACGGCGGTAGGGGGCGGGTCGTCGCTGCTCTTCCTCGTGCCTCTGTACGTGGACCCCGCCATCTCCACCCTGGCAGCGGACTTCGTCCCGGAACCCGTCAAGTGCGTCACGCTGCGCCGGGAGGAAGAGTGCGGCATCTTCAACTGCACGTGGAGTTCTTGTAGGGAAGGCTGTACCAGCGACATGTACAGCTGTACCCACATCTACGTCACGTACTCCACCACGCCTTACCACAACGTGTCCACGGCGGCGGCGACGGCGGAGGCCAACTTCACCACCGAGGAGGAGGCCGTGCTCCTGGTGAACATCAAGGGCTGTGGCTACCCCCCAGAAGTGGACTGTGACAACTTCACCACCATGTACGGCGAGAGGAACTCCGAGTTCCCTTGTTACTACTCCAGGGAGAACCGCTCCATTGTGCTCATTCACTACAATCGCGAGGAACATGTCGCCATCATCATACACTACTTCGCTGTGCCGTTTATCATCACCCTCGTCACCTCCGTCATCCTCTGCATCATGTACTGTGACTGTCGATGTGCCTCCACTTCCTCGGAGAGATCCAGAAGGAGACGCCATGCCCGGCGGTGCGCCGTCGAGGACGTCAGGTAAGATTCCAGTACAGATACTTACAAAAAATACTGGGCTTTGTGGATGTGCTGATACCTACAAAAAATATTGAGCTTTCTACAAGCACTGTTTCGTCATTTTATCCAAAGTCAGCTACTTTGATGTAAATTAACATTTTGTTTTCCAAAATACATTTTATTCTAGTTTTTCATGCTATACAATTTGTTTTTTAATATCGACAATTTTAAAGTCACCGTTGATCCTTTCGATTTAGGTAAACTCCATGTTTTTCAATTCCTTTTCTTTGCAGCATTTTTCAGTATTCAGTATGATTCCTGGACCACAGTTTGTAGCTTATTAGCTTGAAATTTTCAGCATAACTTCAAGAATTATGATTTTAAATATTTTTGTGCACTAGTTAAACATTATTAAATAGTCCAGTTGAAATTAACTATTTTCCACAACTCACATTAATGCAGTTTAGAAATTGAATAACGTGTTAGTAAACATATTTTCTCTTAAAATAATTACAATTAAGACATGCAGGCAAAGCAATTTCTTTAATTTTGTATAACAAGTTAAAATTAACACTTCAGCAGCGATGCGATAAACCATAGGATCCAAGTAGTATTTCATATTACTGTGTCAAAAAGTAATTAATTATAATGAATATCTTAACAGCACCTTGATATAGCCGTAAACATGTTTGACATTTTTAATTTTCTCAAAAATGACTGTAGCAGTATTGATTAAGATATTTAAGTAGCAGATAAAGTTTGCCTTGAGTTTTCTACAAATAGGCAGGGAGGTCCTCTACATTTGGAAGAAATTGTGTATAACTTTTGTGTAACGTAAAGAGGTTTTGTCATTTTTTAAAGTCCTGTCGCTATTCGGTTGTTTTTCGCGATGTCAGTTGTTAAACATTTGACTATCGCTGTTCCCTTTGTATCTATAACGAAATGTGTAATGTAGCTATTTCTGTAAAGGTTTATCTCTACTAAAATGAAGTAGATAGCAAAATAAGCCTTATTAAGAATAGTTATGTACCCATTAATAAAGATAGAGGTGGAGAAAGTTATGTGAATGTATTATATCGATTTTTTGTTATTTTCTCAAAAATGTTTCTAATAATTTTGTTTCGAATATGATGTGTTTGAGATATTAACGTGAAAAGTTAAAGATGTATTTTGAATTTCCTGTTAATAGTTTGTGAATTACTCTCCATTCTTATTGAGGTTTATATAACTAGAAAACTATACGAGTACTTACACCACAAACCAATTTAGAGCTCTTTAAAATACTGAATTTCTTTTAATTTATCTACCACATGCCTATTGCATTCCACCGAGAAAGTCGATACCAGGATTTCAACGGAAAAACGTTTTTTTCGGTCCCCTGATCCACAAAAGGAAAGTTATTTTTGGTATTTAAGCTTAGCATTTTTCAAGGACACGACACAAAGATTTTCAAATAAATCTCTCTACTCCAAACTGCTCTTTACACGGCAAATTTCCGGTCTTTTTGATTTTCTCAAAGACTCAAACAATTTTTATTAAAATACCAAATGTTTAAGATATTTACATGACAAATGAATGAATTTTCTGGGAATAGCCTGTGAAGTTCTCTTCATTCTAAGCGAGTTTTGTATTATTGATAAACCATAATAGGTACACAAAAACTTCACGAAAATATAGAGGACTTTAAAACGCACAATGTATTTTAAATAAAGTTTCTGTGACATTTCCAACGTATCCCTTATTATTAGTTTAAATTTTTCAATACTTTCTCATTTTTTGACTTGCTCACAGCTTCAATTGTTTCTAGCAGTATCAGAGAAAGGCATACAGCGGGCTTGTATCCGCCAAAGTTTTATGGTTGACATAAAAATGGTTTCTAGTAGCCATATAAAAAATAAATAATGGGTCGCGAAAGTTATCTGAATGTATCCCATCATATTGCTTTTCAAGCATTAGCCATTTACGAACTATTCAGTATTATTTGTATTTTCTAGTAGCTAAGCAATACACTTTGAAGTGCCGTTCTTTTGTTTCTCCTAAACCCATGCGAGGAGTATGTGATATCAAGGTAATCATTTGTTTGGGATATCAGTCTCCTGTATTCTCTTGTATCCACAACGAAATATCTAATGAAACTCTTTCTGTAAAGGTTTATGTTGATTAACTTGAAGTAGATAGCAAAATAAATGAAGGTGGGTAGAAAAATTCGTAACATATCTCACTTTCGTTGTTGTTATAAGCACGTATAATTTAAAGAAAAATTATTTTCAATCTAATTAACTGCTTATAGCAAAGGATTATGGACTTTATGGTTTAGTTTGCATATGCGATTTATGAAAAAAGCTACATTGAACTATTATTTTTGGTTCCAGTTTCGGTAGGATAAGAAATAACTCCACAAGCTGGCTGCCGAATTGCAAGCGTTGCTTCTTAAACTCAAACCACAAACTAATTTAATTTACCTCCCCAAGTTCCTTATTAAATTTTACAATGATATAGAAGATGTTTATGGTAATTTCTCCCTATTAACATTTGGCGGTGGAACAATCATCGGTCAGAATGGTCGAGTAACGTGTTAGATAATCACAGTAGTTGACATTTTAAACCTTTATACCTTCTCTTTGGTCCCATAGTTATTTAATAACGCAAAAGCTACATAGTTTTCACATGTACAACGAAACAGAGGTGAAGCTGGTGAATATGTAAATTCCCCATTCCCGGGCCACCAAGTTAACTACTTTGGAAGACATAGTTTGCGACCATCTGAGCTGTTAAGTATAAAACATCAAAGCGTTTTGCCATTGGTATCGTAG
Source organism: Deroplatys truncata (assembly GCA_030765065.1). NCBI lineage: Eukaryota > Metazoa > Arthropoda > Insecta > Mantodea > Mantidae > Deroplatys > Deroplatys truncata. Next base: position 9,635,322 of record CM060977.1, on the reverse strand, counting down.
CGTTATAAACAGGTTCGATTTGTTTTGTTTTGCAGTGTCTTAATTGCCAGAAAGTATACGCTAGTAAACATGGGTCCGGAAACGAGCCATGTGCGAGATAATAGCAAATGTGTGATTACAACCCGCCACTGACCTCATTTAGCAACATCGTCCTAATTAGTACACTTTTCGTTTAATAATTACCAATCTAAGTTTCCCCAAATTTCACTCATAGCTTAACTTAAAATGGAAAATACAATTCTACTTGTTATTACACTCTCCCTTGTTAAAGGAGGCGTTCAAAGTGTCGTCCTTGCATCTGGATGCAATACTGCACTCGTCTCTGTAGTCAGTTTCCAATTCTTTCAAACACCCCCGCATCATCTCGGAATACTTCAACGATATCAATGAGAGTGCTAAAAATCGAAAAGATTGAAATCAAGTTATCGTGGAGGCCAAGGTATAGGTCCTCCTCGACCCATCCATCTAGGACCATATCTCCACGTTAGTGTCTTCTTACAGTAGCAGCAAAATGTGCCGGTGCTCCATCATGCATGTATCACATACTCGGATGTTGCTCAAGAGGAACTTGCTCAAGCAATTCACGTCAATGGCGGCTCATAATCACACATTTGGAATAACAAACCACATGGCTTGTTTGTGGACCCATGTTTACCGCAACGTTTTTGCTTATTTTATTGTATACCTTCAACCGTTGCGCTATTAATTATGATACATCGTGTATAAATTGCATGCAATGAAATATCCGTGGCATTTCTCTTGTTTTATATGCATATAAGGACTATTTTCTACTCCATGGCATTTTGTGCAAGCATGTTCCCAATGTTAAAGTACAAAGGCTTTGTAAATCCTTTTTAATCTTCTAGTGATTTATGAAATGAGATTAAAAGGTGCTTTACAGTCCCATGTGCATCAGAACGAATTGGCCTTTTCAGTGGTAAGAATTATCATTATCTGTTGTGTGGTTTTTGAGATTACCCTACTCACACATACACACACACACACACAGTTTTCTCTCTTTGTAATATTAATTAGATTAACACAACAAACGTATCACACCAATCTCACTGACACTACCACAGGAAATGTAAAATACAAATCCGTAGATTCCAACAAAATCTCGTTACTGTTGGTTGAACAGTTTCTGAAATGAAAACATTTTGAAGTTCATATCTTTCAGTGTAAAGAAGCCAAGGAAAAAATCTGATGTGTTACACTCACATTACTTTCTCTGCTCTTGTACAAACTATTTTTACAAACGCTTATTCTCCATATGCTTCATGTTAATCTAGATGTTAATCTTATTGCTAATTTTCTTGTAGGTGCAAGGGGAATATGGTAGGCTTTAAGTGATAGTCAAATGTTTTAAGAGCTGGTTGCTATGTGTAGTATTCCATTCTCTTTGCATGTCCAGGACATAAAAAAGTATGAATAACGAATTCTTATTTAAGAAAAAGTATAAGTGTTGGAAAATTTAAGGGAATAACAAGCAATATCTCGAAAATGGTTCACTCAACAACAAAAATGTATATGACATAAATTATGTATTTTAACGAGATCTACATTTATTGTGTAGTAAAATTTTGTCTGTCTCTTATGGTTTACCAGTTATGCAAAAGTCGTTCACAATGAAGAATACTTTTGGAGACATTCCCAGAAAATTCGAGATATACATTTTATTTGTCATGAAAATATCTTAAACATATGATATTTTAATCAAAATCATTAGAGCCATTTTTGAGAAAATTAAAATTTTCGAAGAATGTTCCATGTAAAGGGTAATTTGGGATGGAGGATTTTCTTGAAAACTTTCGTGTCGCATCTCTGGAAGATACTGAACCTAAATACCAAGTTTGGTGTTTACCCGACTGTTCGTTTCTGAGTTATGCTGATCAAAGACACACAGACATGTTTCCAAAAATGCTTTATATGCATTCAGTGCAGCTCAAAACATGTATTTCCGGTGAAATCTTGGTATCGAATTTTTGGGTGGAATACAATACTTCCCCTACTTAGTGTACGTAGTAGAGAAAGTAAAACGTTTCATAATTTCAAGGGAAATGAAGAAAAAAGTGTAAACTGACGTAAACATTTTGTAGTTCGTGGGGATTAAAAATGAAGGTTTAATGTCCAAAAATATTTTGGGCTCTAAGTCCAGATCTAATATATATATATATATATATATATATATATATATATATATATATAAAACCCTGATATCTTACATTCACATGACTTTCACTACAAACTTTCTTAGAAAACCTTATTTTTCTATGTACTTCATGTTAATCGAGAAAAAGGCTTATAGCAATTGTTTGATTACACATCTCAACGTAGTTACATGAGGGATATAGGTAACATATCCTGGCCTTGAAGTTCCATACTTTATGCATGACAAAAGAAACAAAAGAATGGTGACTTAGCACTTAGAAAAGTTTAAAGTAATAAGGGGTATCTCGGAAATGACTAATGCCACTCACAATTATTTAACATACTATGTATATTAACGAGATGTACAGTTTTTCTGTGGAACTTTTAATTTTTGTCTTTCTTTTAAGGTTTAACAGTTGTACAACACATACAGTAGTGAAGACCTCATTAGCTTTTCACAGACACGGTTGTGGCTGAAGTCGTTACGGCACGGACTCGTGAGCGGCAACTCGCATTCAAACGCCACTAGGACCATTCTACCTGACGAGTTATTATTATTTTTGTTTGTTTGTTCGTTCAAGATATATATTTTAATTGTCATGCAAATATTACAACCATAATTATTTTAATATTTGCCATGGGAAGGATACTTTGGGGAGGGTTTTTTTCTTTCTTGAAAATCATGTCGCATGATGCTGAACTAGGATCCCGAGTTTGGTAAGTCGGTACTCGACATTTCGTTTCTACTTCTCTACTACGTACAGTATTCCACGCAAAGATTCCATGTTGAGATTTCACACACACACACACACACACACACACACACACACACACACACACACACACACATGGTTTGAGGTCCCCTGAATAAAATATAAACATTTTTAGAAAACGTTCCCTGTATATGTGTGCCTGTAAACAACATAACTCAAAAACGAAAAGTCGGATATATGCCAAACCTAATATTTAAGTTTACTGTCTTCCAAAAACGTGACACCAAGATTTTAAAGAAAATCCCCCTCCACTACCAACTACACTTTATATGGAACATTTTTAGAAATTGTTTATTTCTTAAGAAATGGCTTCAACGATTTGGATTAAAATACAAAATGTTTAATATATTTACATGACAAACAAAATGTATACCTTGAATTTTCTGGTAATAGCCTGTGAAGCCGTCTTCATTCGGAAGGGGCTTGTACAATCTTTTATAACTGGTAAACGTTAAGCGATGCAACCAAAACGTAGCACACAAAAAAAATTAGATCTGTTTAAAACATAATGTACTTCAACTAACTTTTTTCTGGCATCAACTATTTCCGAGATATCCGTCATTAATGCTTCGAAATGTTCAATACTTAGCCATTTCTTGAAGTCCTGTCGATTTTCAGTTGTTTCTCGCGATGTCATGGAAACAGTATGGAATTTTAAGACCAGCATATAGCGTCCAGTTGTTAAACATTTGACTATCGCTGTTCTCTTTGTATCTATAACGAAATGTGTAATGTAGCTGTTTCTGTAAAGGTTTATTTGGATTAAAATGTAGTTGACACAAAAATAAGCTTTAGTAAGAATAGTTTGTATACCCAGTTATAAACGGTAGAGGGAAGAGTAAATCATGTGACTGTATTACATAAGATATTTTAGTTATGGTATTGACACTCACGCACGCGGACTTATTTCTATAAATTGCTTTTTGAATTCAATGGGCTTGAAAAGTGTATTTGTCATGAAATCGACATCGATTTTTAGAAAGAAATACCATACTTCCTCTGCTTACTACAGGTACGGGGTTGATAAAGTAATAAACGCATTTCCAGAAGGAATTATGACGAAAGAGCGCTACTTGAGGGGCGCCCCGCCTCATATGTACGCGTCTGTCTTCTCTCTTGGTACAAGTTAATCGCATTGTTTTGTTTTGAAAGCCATTATAATAATCCGGCTACACGTCGCTTTGTTTACAGTGCATTAAGGCAGGAATCGGTCGTGTTTTGTTACCTGTATCTGCTCATGTAACCATAGAAACAGCAGTGAACGCGGTTGCTATGACAACGCAATAGCTCCATACATAACTATACACTGTGTGCGATATATTACTGTAGGACGGTTTATTTTCGGTTTTACTAAAAGCGAGCCGATCAATGCTAGGCGGTGACTCACACAGAGAAATGCGATCTTCTTTCTGGGTCGCACAGCTGAAAGGAGGACGACAGTAGGAATAATAATAATAATAATAATAATAATAATAATAATATTAATAATAACAATAATAATTATTAATAATAATTTCAGCAACTGTAAATAACGTCCATTTTTTAAACTTTTGCTTGTTTCAAAAATGCTTTGTTAAGAGTATAGACTTAGAAACTCTTCCAGCTTAAGGTATACTTAAATTGGTAAAATTTGGAAATTTCAATCAAACCACAGGTTTGTTTAACTGAATAATGAGAGAAATGTTTTTTTTAGTGGCGCTAAGTACATGGTTTTCCAAGAAAATGCGTTTTGGAAAATGAGCATTCTTATGTAACGAAAAATTTGCATGTTACAACCAAAACTGAAATGTTGTGTAGCATTAAAGCTTTTCCTACGAAAAAAATCTGATGTGCTACACTCACATGGCTTTCTCTACTCTTGTACAAACTATTTTTACAAACGCTTATTCTCCATCTACTTCATGTTAATCGAGATAAACATTAGCAGACTCTATCTTATTGCTAATTTTCTTGTAGATATAAGTGGAATATATATTTACAAGGGCAATATAGAAATACAATAGGCCTTAAGCATAGACATTACTCTTAGTAGCTGATTGCTAGGTGCAACACCATTCTCTTTGCCACAGATTAATGCTCTCTGCATATCCAAGACTGAAAAAATGAATAACGAATTCCCATTTGAGAAAATAAGTATTGAAAAATTTAAGGGAATAACAAGCAATATCTCGAAAATGGTTCACTCAACAAACAAAATTTATATGACATAAATTGTGTATTTTAACGCGATCTACATTTTTGTGTAGTAAAATTTTGTCTATCTCTTATGGTTTACCAGTTATGCAAAAGTCGTTCACAATGAAGAATACTTTTGGAGACATTCCCAGAAAATTCGAGACATACATTTCATTTGTCATGAAAATATCTTAACCATAAGATATTTTAATCAAAATCGTTACAGCCATTTTTGAAAAAATTAACATTTTCGAAAAATGTTCCATGTAAAGGGTAATCTGGGATGGGGGGATTTTCTTGAAAACCTTCGTGTCGCATCTCTGGAAGATACTGAACCTAAACACCAAGTTTGGTGTTTATCCGACTGTTCGTTCCTGAGTTATGCTGTTCACAGACACACACACGGACATATTTCCAAAAATGCTTTTTTTTGGATTCAGGTAGTCTGAAAACATATATTTCCGGTGAAATCTCGGTATCGAATTCTTGGGTGGAATACAATACTTCCCCTACTTACTATACCTAGTAGAGAAAGTAAACAGTAAGTACAACTATTTTAATGGCGTTCGTGTATTCAAGTATTATTAAAACCGTAAATTTAAAAATATGTTTGATATGAAAGATTCTGATGTGTTACATTGGCATGACTTTGTCTATCCACGATCGTTTATTTTTACTTTCTATACCGCGTACTTAATAGGTAGATACGGCATTGCATTCGACCCAAAAGTTCCATACCGAAATTTCACAGCAAGGCATGTTTTGAGTACCCCTGAACCAAAATAAAGCATTTTTCGAAAAAGATCCGTCCGTGCGTGTGTATCTGTGAGATGATAACCCAAAAACCAAATTTGGTTCTCGCGCTTTCCTTGATCAAATCCCGGCCATGACATTGAATTTTTCAGCTGGCTCCCTGCATCACATTCCCTAGCCGGGTAGGTCGTTAAGAGCATAATAAATAAATTTCATTCATTGTACGCAATAAATAATACCAGCATCTTCCAAGGATGCGACACGAAGATTTTTAAGAAAATCCCCCACCCCAAACTATTGTTTACATGGAAAACTTTTCGAACATGTTTATATTCCCCAAAATGGCTGTAACGATTTTTATTGAAATGCCATATATTTAAGATATTTTCATGACAAATAAAACGTATATCTTGAATTTTTTGGGAACAACGTATAAAGTCAACTTCATTCTGAATGAATGTTGTATAATTGCTAAACCGTAAGAGATAGACAAAACGTTATCTCACAAGAAATGTAGGTTTCTTTAAATCACACAACTTATGTGAGATACACTTTTTTGAGGAGTTAACCATTTCCGAGATATTCCTTGTTATTGGTTTGCATTTTAAAATACCTATATTTTTCTGAAGGGGAAAACGTTTTATCACACAGCGACCAGATCTTAAAAGATTTGACTCGCTTAAAGCCTGCTGTATTCCCCTAATCCCCTTCTATGTATAAGGAAATATACAATAAAACAATTAGATGTGTTAGATATCCACACAATTCGTTTCAAATAACTTTTTTTGTGGCATTAGCCATTTCCGAGACATCCATTACTATTAGATTCAATTTTTAAATAGTTCGTCACTTTTAAAGTGCTGTGCTCTGAAAGCGATAATGAAAATTTTTAGAATGGAATATTTCTAAAAACAAATGAAATTTGTTTTTACTTGATAGCTACTTTCTAACGTTTTGTGAATTGATTGGCGTGTAGTTTGTTGGATTTGCTCTAATACTTTGTTAATTATCATTATTTAAAGATTTTGACTTCACCGAAAAATCAATTTGACTAGAGAACATTTCTGGGTTATGATTACGATTTTAAATTGTCATTAATGCCTAAACAATGTGAAGATCGCCTTAGAAATGCATTTGGCGAAGAGACCCCATTCAAAGAGATGAACTTCGTGAAGGACGCCCAAGAACTGCTGTTACTGATGACAATATTGCTGCTTGAAGAAGATGGACGGACATCTTATGAATTTATTCGATTGACATTGGGCATTGTTATGAGTCAAATCAAAAATATTTTACATCAACAGTTATACGCGAGTAAACTTTGTTGTCGATGTATTCCACATAAACTGACTCCCAATCAAAACAACAATGCATGGGTCAGTGCAGAAAAACTCTGAAAAAATTCCAAGGAGGCACTTCAAATTTGGTTTGTAATATCGTTACTGGTGATGAATCTTGGATTTATTGTAATGATCCTGAAAAGAAAAGTCAATCGGCTCAACGGGTCTTTTCGAACAGATCCTAAAGCTACAAAATTCGCAGTGCTGGTAAGATGATGCTTGCTACTATAGCATTACAAGGTTGACGTACACAAATGTCTGTTGACCGCAAAGGCTTGAAGAAGCTCGTGAAAAACGCCAAAATAATGTTACATCATGACAATGCATACAGCAGAACTGAGTATATGGATGCCCTGAAGGTCAGAACCATAGACCCTCCACCATACAGTCCTGACCTTGTGATTTCTTTTTGTTTCCAAAAATGAAAGAGAAAATACGTGGAATCATTTTTTCGTGATCAGATGAAGCAGTGGAACATTATAAAAACGTGGTTTCTGAAGTGCTGCCTCAGGAAGAGTGGCATCACTACTTTAAGGACTGGTTTCATCGAATACAAAAATGTGTTAATGTTAAAGGGGAATATTTTGTAAAACAATAAAATCATTTAAATTTTTTTAAAAAAAAATAATCCTTGTTTGATTTTTGAGGCAGTGTTTTTAACACTTAAATGATTTCAGTCAAATTATATAATATATAAATACAATAACAGCCCGCCTTAAAGCAATATGTGTATGTAACAATATATAAAAAGTGTATATTACAGTCATTGTATATGTTTATATTATTGTATACATGTCTAATAATAATAATAATAATAATAATAATAATAATAATAATAATATATGAATGTATTACGTAAATGAATAATGTAGGAGCTGTGAGAAAAATAGGTTAAAAGTAGCTAACAATGAGGTAACCTTGAGGCAATAATGAATTAGAAAGTTTAAATACTACTGGTAATTCTTGCAGAAACAATAATGTAATTTTTGAGACAGTTTATAAAATAGCCAATCAACAACCAGAAAAAGCTTTAGTTAAATGAAGGTATTCTATTGGAGTAGGGTTAGCCAATCAGAAACTAAAATGGAGCAAAATTTACAAATTCAGAAGTGAGATGCTTGTAGACAGTGTTCCTAATCGGAGGCTAGATGCGTCCTCGAGAAATTTAATACGTGCTTTGTGTGAGACAAAATATAGTTTTACCTGTTAAAAAGTGCAAGTAATTAATAAAAATATCTCACAGCTCTCTCTATATCAGCGAAGGGTTATTTAAATCGTGTCAAGCATTAATAAAACAAGCGAAGTAAACTTATAATCTGTGTAAGCCTACATTCTTGTCGCATCACAACCCTGCTAAGAGAAACGTGTCTCTAACAATAATACTGACGCAGCCGAGGCAAACATAAATATATAATATTTAAAGAAACAGTAAAATTACGAAGTTAATATTTTTAAACATTTGGGGCAAAGGCCACCGGAAAGTACATTTTTGGGACGAAGGATACCGGAAACTTTTTACCATACGTGCGGTTGCAACTGCTTCAAGTTCGGCTCCCCAACAGTCGAAATATAATTTACCTTCTTCATTTTATAAAAATTTCCATTGTCGCCCCTGTATTTAGTTCTTTATAGCTAAGTCATAAAAAGAGAATCGACTTTTAAGGCTAGCATATAGCGTCCTGTTTTGAACATCTGATTATCGATTCGATTCCGTGCAGTACACAACGAAATGCGTACTGAACCTATTTCTGCAAACATTAACCTGTGATAACATGAAGCACATAGAAGAATAAGTCTTTGTAACAATAATTTGTAGAAGAATGAGTACAGAAAGTAATGTGAGTGCAACAGATCAGATTGTTTTTCTATCTACTTCATGTCAACAGGGAATGGAGGAATTGGATTATATTTTCTTGATATATCTAGAATCAACTGAATGACATAGTACTTTAAAAATGACAAAGTATTTAGAACTTCAAACCGATTATTATGAATAAGCAATTAAGCGGATAATGCTATGTTCGTATACGGACACACACAGACGGTAATACAGAACGCCCTTTGTAAAGTAGTTTTCCTAAACTGTAGCTTGCTTGCAGATAAGGGCAATATATTTTTAAAGTGCTTATGAATATTTTAAAAAGAAAGTTTTAATAAATTAGTAACCGCGATGGCACGCAGTTTTCAAGTAAAATAAAGCAATAAATTTAAATAATTTTTTTCAGAACTGTTTTCAGAATATAAATTGGGGTCAAAGTGTTTTCATGAACTTGTGGAAAAAAGTTTGCGTGCACGAAATGATCGGAACGGTTAAATTGGGCTAGTGACTTCTCGTGCAAAAAAAGGCTACCCCGTTTGACTATATCATGCAACGTTTTTTTTAAATATCCACATCCACCAATTTGTGCACTTCCGATTTCCCAACAGCTATACGTGTAGCATTTAACAACCAAATTTGAATTTTGTTTCCAGTAAAATTGCTTCAATTTTTATGTTTGGTGAATGTATAAATATAACAATATATATATATATATATATATATATATATTCTAAAATTTCTAGCTTTTATATAGTTTTACTTCTTATACCAATATACCTATGATAAAACTACAGTATTCTACCCAAAAATTCAACCCCGAAATTTCACCTGAAACACATGTTTTGAGCCGCCTTGAATACCAAAAACATTTTTTTAAAAAGGCCGCATGTGTGTCTGTGAAAAACATAAATACCATTATCTATAGGATATTTCGTTTTGGGTTAAGTTCCGTATCTTTTAAAGAATCTACAAAACATATTAAAAAAAAATCGCCCAACGAAACTGCTCTTTACGTAGAAGATTTTTGGAAATTGGTGTTAACTATTTTGATTAAAATACCATATGTTAAATATATTTACATGACAAATAAATTGTATGTCTTGAATTTTATGAGAAAAGCTTGTTAAGTCCTCTTCGTTCTAAAGGAAATTTTGTATAACTAGTAAGCCATAAGACATAGGCTGCATAAAAACGTATATCTCAATTTACTTCAAATAATTTTTTGTGTCATTAATCATTTCCCAGATATCCTATGTTATTGGGTTCAATTCCTCAATACTTTTGTCTTTTTTACTTTCTCTACTACTTAGGACAAGTATTGTATTTCACCCAAAAATTGGATATCACGATTTCACCCGAAATAATATATATATATATATATATATATATATAAAGCATTTTTACTTTCTTTACCAGTACATAATAGGCACAGAAGGTATTGCATTCTGCACAAAAAATGTATTACCGAGATGTCACCGGAAATACATGTTTTGAGGCCCATGAATCCAAAAGAAAGCATTTTTAGAAAAAGTGTTTGTGTTGTGAACAGCGTAACCCAAAAATGAAATGTCGGATAAATACCAAGTTTGGTATTTAAATTGTCGCGGTATCGTTCGTATTATGTTATTTGCTGAGCGCCTGTTATTGTTTTACTATTTTTGAATTTTGGGTTCTTTGTCCTCCGGCTAGCTATTATTGCTCAGTCGAGCAAATCTCTTGAACAGGGCGTGTAAACGGAAAGGAGTTGTTACTAAAAGATAACACTGATAAAAGAATTTGTTTTTACACTTTTATGCGGTCACACTTTATTAATTTCACATATTTACTCTTGATACACGCCCGACTGAAACTGTTATATTTTAGAATGTAGCTATAATCACTTATTTGCCGCACATTATTAATTCGCGTATTTCACATTTTGTAACTAACTTTACGACGCGAGAGATTCTGTAGAATTGCGTAACGTGTACTTCGTGAATGCTTCTGTTAAACTGCGCGACGTGTAACTCGTGAATGATTCTCTTAAACTGCGCGTTACCTGTCTTTGGCTTCATAATTTATACTCCCTCACCCCGATATGCGTAAACATTATAATCGAGCTGCTATTGGTTAATAAAGCGCGCCAACATTAGCGTCTATATTTATATCCAATCAAAATTACGAACACATATGCTCTAGGGAAGAGATTTCCTCCATTTCTAAAGAAAAGCGCGCTACTCTGACGTCATTTGTTTGTCTCATCTAATTGATAAACAACTCACCCCCTCGCTCATTGTTACCCGCTCCTACTGTCAGTTTCAGTGAGGCCGTGTAAACTTATTTCCTAACAATGCTTATAATTAACAAACATCTCAAATGATTGTCATACAATAATGTTAATTTACACTACAATCACTCTGGCATTCACAGTGTTGTGATATAAAATACTGCCTCAAAATTTAGTAACTTCCAAAGATGCGACACAAGATTCTCAAAACAATTCCCCACTCCAAACTACCCTTTATATGGAACATTTTTCCAAAATTTTAGTTTTTTAAAAAATGGCTAACGATTTGGATTAACATACTATTTGTTTAAAATATTTTCATGGCAAATGAAATGTACACGTTGATTTTTCTGGGAATGTTCCCAAAAGTCCTCTTCATTCTGAATGACTTTTGCATAACTGGTAAACCGTAAGACATAGACAAAATCTTACTACATAAAACATGTAGATCTCGTTTAAACACACAACTTATGCCATATACATTTTTTTTTGTCCAGTGAGCCATTTCTGAGATATTCCTTGTTATTTGTTTGAATTTTCCAATATTCTCAAATGGAAATTCGTTATTCGCATTTTTATGTCCTGGACATACAAAGAGAATGGAATACTCCACATAGCAACCAACTCTTAAAATATTTGACTATCGCTTAAAGCCTACCATATTCCCCTTGCATCTACAAGAAAATTAACAATAAGATAGTTTATGAAAATCTTTCTCATGATTGACATGAATTAGATGGGGAATAAGCGTTTGTAAAAATAGTCTGTACCAGAGTAGAGAAAGTCATGTGAGTGTAACACATCAGAATGTTTAGAAAATGGTGTGTGTGTGTGTGCTTAGTATATAAGTTTAACATCACCCAAGTATACGACAGTAAGATTTTCAAGAAAATCAACTCCAACAATCGTTAAATGGAACATTTTTCAAAGATTTTGATTTTTCTAAAAAAATGGCTTAACGTTTTTGATAAAAATACCACGTATTAAATATATTTACATAACAAATAAAATGTATATCTGGAATTTTCTGGGAATAACCAGTTCATTCGGGAGGAATTCTGTATAATCTTGTGTAAATGGTAAACGTTAAGAGGCAGACGAAAGCGTACTAACAAAGAGATATAGCTCTCCTTAAAACACACAATTTATTTAAAATAAGCTTTTTTCTGACATAAGCCATTTCTGAGATATCCGTTATTAAATGTACCAATTGTCCATTCTTTGCCATTGTCTTAAAGCCCTTTAACATTCAGTTGTTTCTCGCGATGTCATGGAAACAGTATGGAATTTTAAGGCCAGCATATAGCGTCCAGTTGTTAAACATTTGACTATCGCTGTTCTCTATAACGAAATGTGTGATGTAGCTGTTTCTGTAAACGTTTATTTGGATTAAAATGTAGTAGATAGTAAAATAAGCTTGTGTGAGGATAATTTGTATACCCACTAATAAACAATAGGGATAGAGAAAGTCGTGTGAATGTATCACATCAGATGTTTTTAGAATTGTATCCCTGTTCGTTTTTTTCTGGCGATGTCATGGAAATTCTATGGAACTTCTAGACTACCATGTAGCTACCTGGTTTTAAACACCTTTGTGTTACTCTAGCCTCTTGTAGCTATAAGGTAATGTGTAATGTAGCTATTTCTGTAAACGTCTATCTTGATTAACATCAAGTAGATAGAAAAATAAACTTTCGTAAGAACAGTTTATAAGAGTTAAGTAAAAATTATTGATAGAGGGTAGAGAAAGTCATGTGAATGTAACATTGCGTTTTTAAAGTTAATATCACGCTCTACACAGCTTAGAGCAGCTGATTGATGTTTCTTTGATTAGAAGAGAAAGTACTCAATTGCATCTAAAACTCGATATCGAGAGCGAGGTTAATACCTTAATTATTGACGGGAAGATATGAATAATTAAATAAAAAATCTGATGTGTTACACTCACATGACTTTCTCTACTCTTGTACAAGCTATTTTCACAAACTCTTATACTCCATCTATTTCATATTAATCGAGATAAACATTTGCAGAAATGATCTTTTGACATGCAAAGAGAATTACATTTTACACATAGCGACCAGTTCTAAAAATATTTGACTATCGCTTAAGGCCTACTATGTTCCCCTTGTTTTGTATTTGCAAGGACAATATAGAAATACATAGCCTTTAAGCATAGACATATATCTTAATAGCTGGTTGCTAGGTGCAGCACCATTCCCTTTGCCACAGATTATAACTCTTTGCATATCCAAGAAAAAAAATGAATAACGAATTCCCATTTGAGAAAATAAGTATTGGAACATTTAAGGGAATAACAAACAATATCTCGAAAATGGTTCACTCAACAACAAAAAATGTATATAAAATAAATTGTGTATTTTAACGCGATCTACATTTTTTGTGTAGTAATATTTTGTCTATCTCTTATGGTTTACCAGTTATGCAAAAGTCGTTCACAATGAAGAATACTTTTGGAGACATTCCCAGAAAATTCTAGATATACATTTCATATCTCATGAAAATATGTTAAACATATGATATTTTAATCAAAATCGTTAGCCATTTTTGAGAAAATTAAAATTTTCGAAGAATGTTCCATGTAAAGGGCAGTCTGGGGTGGGGGGATTTTCTTGAAAACCTTCGTGTCGCATCTCTGGAAGATACTGAACCTAAATACCAAGTTTGGTGTTTATCCGACTGTTCGTTTCTCAGTTATGCTGTTCACAGACACACACACGGACATGTTTCCAAAAATACTTTTTTTGGATTCAGGGGGTCTCAAAACATGTATTTCCGGTGAAATCTCGGTATCGAATTTTTGGGTGGAATACAATACTTCCCCTACTTACTATACGTAGTAGAGAAAGTAATAAAGACATGCTTGGAAGTTGCGCTTTTTAACCAGCAAGTTTCATATTCATTCACAAACACAAACTGCGTGCGGACGTTTTTTCAAGAATATGATTTGTTTCAGTCACAACACTTTCTCAACCCATTATAATTTATTTTCATATGCATTTTTCAAATTGTTGGTAGAAAAGGTTGTTTTTCTATTTCTTGTAAGAATTTTGAATTAGATTTTTTTGTAGCTGCGTAGAAACATAAAGGAGAGTAATCCGACACTGAAGAAGTCTATAGCTATGCTGAGGTGATTTTTGTATGACCTGATGAGAAACAAAAGAACAGACATATTTTAACTGTTTAGCCAGTGGTACAGAAAGTAAAAATATCGATATAGGTGGTCGAGGTCGATAAGGCATAGCTTAGTGATCGGGAGGTCCGCGTTTCGAATACCTCCAGGACCGTATTCTTGACAGGTATTTTTTACCAGTTTTTCCTCAGCGCTCATGAATGGAAATTCTTAAGCTTTGGTCTGGAACGTTTCTTTCCAATATTTTCCTTCCCATATGACACGAAACCTAAAGTTGAGAAAGAAACGGAAATGATGGAAAGAAAATCGTGTAAGATAAAGAACTATCCAACATTCACCTATCGACCCGGGAAAACCACGAAAAACCCAAGGTTAGTGTGGTTGTTCGACGGGAATCGAACCCAGGAACTTCGAGTGCAAGTTTCACACGTTTACCGCGCAGCCATTACATCTCAATGTCTTCAGGAATAGGTACATATTTCTCCCTCTTCCTTGCAGTTATACCGTCTGCCATAAATTTCAGTTTATTATCTCCAAGCATGTTCGCAGCGGTAAATCTACATATTCAATTAAAATAATTAATTTGATTAACGTTTTAGTAGCGGATAAAATATTATATGCAACAGAGCAAGTCTCGGGTGTTAAATTATTCACTCAATATTCAAATATTATGGTAATCTCTTATAGTATAAATTATTATTATTATTAAACAGCACACAGAAACGGTTGTAAAATGGACACAGTTTTCCAGAAAGATAAGAATTGTAAAATGAAACATGCACAATAAAACACCGGAGCACCATCTTGCATGCACTTGACCTTTCAGCGCTGCAGCAGGCGCGTGACATGTATTAAAAGTGCCTAAGCTGGTCGCCATGACAACGAGAGGTGACAAGTGACAGCCGATCTTTGATTGAACGCGAGAGTTGTTATTTTTAAGGTATGTACTTTATCCCCCGGGGTTTGCACCACCACAGGCCTGCATAAACCATGACTGTACACACAACAACGCGAACACAAAGGAAACCTCCCCCGCCCAAAGCAAATTGCTTTATCGGCCACTGGAACCAACCCCTCGAGATATTTCTGACAACACTGTGGTCAGGCGGACCTTCATTTTTGTCACAAAACTTTCACATAAAGGCAACCGAACTGTTTGATGGCAACTCGGTCCAAACAAAAATCATCTTATGTGGGGTAACATATTCACGTCACTTCCTCTGCTCACTATTCCTACAAAAGGCTGTTTTTCTACTACTTCGCGTTAATTGAGAAATAATTTCATTACACATTTCGTTGTAGCTACAAGAGGAATGCAGGAGACACATTACCCTGGGCTTGAAATTACCTGTCTTGTTCATGACATCGAGAGAAACAACTAAACAGCGTCAGCACTTCAAAAAATGACGAACAAGGAAAGACTGATGCCACAGAAAAAAAGGATTGGAAGTAAGCCTTTTGTTTTAAGGGTAACCATAGCTGGAACTCACCCAAAATTTTCCAAAAAGCTCAAAAATTAGTTTTTATGTCTAGAAAATACTTTGAACTTTTAGCTTCAATTACCTATCATGGTCTTTGCTCTCAGTGCCTTTTTAAAGGCAATGTCCAATAGCACAAGGTCTTACTTAAAATGCCTTTTATTCCTATTTGATTTTTCTCATAATTAAAAATATTATATGTGCTGTAGTTTGAAACCAATATTGTTCAAATTTTCTGCAGAAACTCGAGAGAAAGAACTTAAAAACCGGCGTGTGGCTTTTGTTACACTTTTAAATTGCTCGAGATATGACTTAATTAATTTGACCACTGATGGTAAATTGTTTTAAATATCCGATGTGACACATTCACACGACCTTCTCTACCTCTATCCCTTATTAGTGGGTATACAAACTATTGTTACTAAGCTTATTTTTCCTTCTACTACATTTTAATGCAAATAAAACTTTACAGAAACAGCTACATTACACATTTCGTTATATATACAAAGAGAACACCGATAGTCAAATGTTTAACAACTGGACGCTATATGCTGGCCTTAAAATTCCATACTGTTCCCATGACATCGCTAGAAACAACTGAATGTTGAAAGGACTTTAAGAGAAGGGCCAAGTAATGAAAAAAATCTGATGTGTTACACTCACATGACTTTCTCTACTCTTGTACAAACTATTTTTACAAACGCTTATTCTCCATATGCTTCATGTTAATCGAGATGTTAATCTTATTGCTAATTTTTTTTGTAGATGCAAGGAAAATTGCTAGGCTTTAAGCGTTTAAAAGCTGGTTGCTATGTGGAGTATTCCATTCTCTTTGTATTACCAGGACAAAAAATGAATAACGAATTTGAGAAAAAGTATAAGTATTGGAAAATTTAAGGCAATAACAAGCAATATCTCGAAAATGGTTCACTCAACAACAAAAATGTATGTGACATAAATTGTGTATTTTAACGCAATCTACATTTTTTGTGTAGTAAAATTTTGTCTATCTTTATAGTTTACCAGTTATGCAAAAGTCGTTCACAATGAAGAACACTTTTGGAGACATTCGCAGAAAATTCGAGATATACATTTCATTTGTCATGAAAATATCTTAAACATATGATATTTTAATCAAAATCGTTAGAGCCATTTTTGAGAAAATTAAAATTTTCGAAAAATGTTCCATGTAAAGAGTACTCTGGAGTGTGGGGATTTTCTTGAAAACCTTCGTGTCGCATCCTTGGAAGATACTGAACCTAAATACCAAGTTTGGTGTTATGCGACTGTTCGTTTCTGAGTTATGCTGTTCACAGACAGACACACAGACACACACACGGACATGTTTCCAAAAATGCTTTTTTTGGATTTAGGGGTTTCAAAACATATATTTCCGGTGAAATCTCGGTATCGAATTTTTGAGTGGAAACAATACTTCTCCTACTTACTGTACGTAGTAGAGAAAGTAAAAAATGAATAACGAATATCTCAGAAATGGCTGATACCACAAAACACACTATTTGAAATAAATTCTGTTTTTTTAAAGAGATCTACATTTTTTTGTGTAGTACGTTTTCGTCTATCACTTAACGTTTACCAGTTATATAAGATTATAGAAACTTACTTCTGTACGAAGAGAACTTCACAGGCTATTCCCAGAGAATTCAGTTTATACATTTTATTTGTCATGTTAATATCTTTAATATAATCATTTTTTGGGGAAATAAAAATTTTCGAAAACTTTCCATGTGAAGGGTAAGTTCGTGTAGATTTTCTCGAAAATCCTCGTGTCGCATCTTTGGAAGATACTGAATTTAAATACCAAGTTTGGTATTTATCCCACTTTTCGTTTTTGAGTTATGCTGTTCACAGGCACACGAACACTCACTCAGACCTTTTTCTAAAAATGATTTTTTTTGGGTTCCTGGCGGCTCAAAAATTTAATATCGGTGAAATCTCGATATCGAATTTTAACATTTTTCTGGACAATCGGAATAGTTATTAAAATTCTGTATGCCAGTTTTCTACATTAGTATTTAAATAATATTACAGTACTTATGTTTTTTTTCAAAATTACGATTTCTACGTCATGTAGAACACCTAAGCATAATTAAAGTATAATATTTACTCAAGAATATTAAAGATATCTGAATGAAGTTTGGAACATACTAATAATTGAGGTAGAGCACCGTGTTGCAACATTTTGAAAATGTTTTGATAACAATTGCAAAGTAATTTCAGCTATGGGTACTCATAAAGAGATGTATCTCTTATGTTTTACCAGTTGTACAAAACTCCTTTCGAACGAAGAGGGCTTCACAGGGTGATATCGAAAATTCAAGATATACATTTTGTCATGCGTATGTCTTAAGTATATAACATTTTAATTAAATTCATTTAAGCCATTTCTGAGAAAATAAAATAACCATAAAATGTCGTTTAAAAACCATGTTGCATCTTTTAAGACGCTGAACTTAAATATAAACTATTTTATTTGTTTGATATTTCATTTTTGTGCTATCTTATTCACAGGCACGCGCACACATGCATGTTTTTTTATATAGGAGAACTTAAAAACATGTATTTGCGGTGGCATGTGGATTTCTACTTTTTGACTGTAATGCAATAGTTACTCTACGTGTTAGGTAAGTAGTATAAAAAGTAAACAAAGAAAGAAATGCCTACAAAGAGTATAATGAATATCCCCAACTATGCGCTACAAAGGGGCGCCCCCGGGAGGGAGGAGGAAAAAATAAATTGAGTTTTATTTATGGACGCACTTTAACTGTTGCGTTTCTTTCTGTCCCATTCTATATCGGGTGTGAAAGACCGGTAATTTTGTTTAGAGGCCTCTTTATCAGGCTTGAGGTTCTTTTACGTGCCATAAATCTACGACACGGGAGCACCGGCTTTACCCTCCTTCCGAAGGAAACCGTGCTAAGGGTTTTTACGCCCGAAAAAATACACTGTCCTCCGCCGCGTTTGAACCCGCGACCTCAGGAACTCGAAGCCAGCATGGTAACCACTACCCCGCGAGGACGATAGGGAGGAAGAGATTGGAGGAGACTCCGGGTGGCCGGAACCAGGAGTGACGATCCATTTATCCCGGCAACCAACCGAAAGCCGATGGAGGGAGAAAGCTACACAGATAACATGTTTTTCCCCAGTCAAGCCGCAACGAAATATCGCCGACACTTCCAAACCTGAAACAGATCTAAGGATGTGAAGGATGAATGAACGAAATGGAGGGGCAGGAAATTCGGGGGATGAAAAAGCACTCCAGCATTCGCCTGACGACCCAGGAAAAACCAGCAAAAACCCATGGATAAGAGCAGGCAGTCGCAGGGAGTCGATCCCGTGACCTGAATGCGAATCGCACGCGTTCGTGGCGCCACCTTTATATGCAAACACTTTCGTTATATTTGATTTCCCCAAAAGCGCCTTTAGTGAGTTTTATTAAAAGGTTGTATGTTTGACACACTAACATGACAAGAATTTCCTGTGAAAAGTGTGTGAGTGAATTTTGTGTACTTCCACCCACCTGGGAAACCACACAGCAAATGCAGATCTCGTCAAAACACACTTTTAAGGCAAATAACGTTTTTCTCGCATTAAGCACTTCCGAGAAAATCGTTGTTATTGGTTAGAAGCCCTGAGTTTCAAAGCCACCACACAAACACCTGACTATCGCTTCAGTTTCCTGGTTAATGAAACTATTTCTCTACGGTGAATTAGAGCACAAGCTTTTGTATGAATAGCGGTTGGAGAGACTCACGTGAGTGTAATGTGACGTGTACCTCCGGATATTACGTTAGGCGGAGTATATTCCCAGCCTCAGGTCCCGAGTTCCAGGTATTCACACATAACCTTCATTATATTTTACAGGGCGTTGTTACGTTTTACTTCCTGGAAAATCTTAACACCCTGCGTGTTGAGATTACGTTAGCTTAATAATTACCTGTTTCCACGTACATACGAGGGTCGTCCAATAAGTAAGTTTCCCTATTTTATAAACACAAACATTACACACAATTGATCAAGTTAAATGTATTTTAATTATATTGTACAATCCTTCTGTTACTTTTCTACATTGCCAACATGTTTTTCCAAGCATTTTTGGGGAGTGACACGAGTTTTTCCAAGCCAGTGTTGTACCAAGTGTTCGCTGATTTGACTTCATCATCGGTGTTAAAAGCTTTGAAAATCACTTGGGGCAAGCTCTAGTGAATACTGTAACACCCCTACCGGGGGTGGTTACCCCACAGTAGTTGTTTGCACTAGGGGGGTGATAGCTCAGAAGTAAGGGATGCGTCGGTACTGGGGTGGTAGGTAGGCCAGGGTGGCGTTCCAGGATGGGGGTATTTAAATAATGTACAGGAGATGCATTGATCCAATAAATTGTATTATTGCGTTAGTGTGAGTACATTAGGGCCCGTAGGTGGGCCACTCAGATTGGGGTGAAGCCCGGCAAGCAAGCAGAACTTAGAGGAGATAAATCCTTACCTGTTCACCTGGTGTTGCGTTGGCGACTCTCCCTTCAACTGATTACTACGTCGATTCCCACAATTGATCCCGACAATTGCTTCCCTCGAGTCAAACCCCCGTAGTATAAATACATACAGAAGAGCTGACTCCGCGTTCCTTAGCGCGGTCGTGTTGAAGTAACCTCGTTTCGACACTTTCTGCCTGGTTACCTCATCTGATGTAATCCTTGCGCTCAACCTGGTCCACTACAATACGAAGGATACGAAAAAACTTCCAGTTGAATCTTGGCCCAAGCGGAGATCAGAAGATTCAACTGACAAGTTTTCTCGCATCCTCCATATTCACCAGATCTTTTCCCAAGTGATTTTCACATGTTCCCCTGACTTAAAGGTCATCTTGGAGATAAGCACTTTAACACCGTGACGAAGATGAATCAGAAGTGAACCGGAAGTCGGGTCCTGTGCTCGTAACCAGCTGTTCACTTCTGATTGATCCTCGTCACGGTGTTAAAGTGCTTACCTCCATGGTGACCTTTGAGTCAGGGGAACATGTGAAAATCACTTAGGAACAGAACTGGTGAATATGGAGGATGCGAGAAAAGTTCCCAGTTGAATCTTCTGAGTTCCGCCTGGGTCAAGATTCAACTTGGAAGTTTTCTTGTATCCTTCGTATTCACCGGAGCTTGCCCCAAGTGATTTTCACATGTTCCTCCAACTCAAAGGTAAGCACTTTTAATACCGATGATGAAGTCAAATCAGTGAACATCTGGTACAACACTGGCTTGGAAAAACTTGTGTCACGTCCTCAAAAACGCTTGGAAAAACATGCTGTCTATGTAGAAAAGCAACAGAAGGATT
Organism: Deroplatys truncata; assembly: GCA_030765065.1. Taxonomy (NCBI): domain Eukaryota; kingdom Metazoa; phylum Arthropoda; class Insecta; order Mantodea; family Mantidae; genus Deroplatys; species Deroplatys truncata. The sequence continues at coordinate 9,614,071 of CM060977.1, read as the reverse complement.
GTACAATATAAATAAAATTAATTCAACATGATCAATGGTGTGTAATGTTTTTTTATAAAATAGTGAAACTTACTTATTGGACGCCCCTCGTAGTAGGTAGAGAAGATACTACATTCCACCAGAAAAAAATACGCGCGTGAGCGCATGTGTGTATGTCTGGTTTTGAACAGCATAATTAAAAAAGAAAAGTCAGATAATTACCAAAGTTGGGATTCAAATTCAATTCCTTCCAAAGATGCAACACAGAGATTTTCAAGAAAATCTTCCACCCCAAACTACCCTTTAAATGGAACATTTTTCGAATTTTTTTATTTTCTGAATAATGGCTCAAACGACTTTGATTAAAATATCATATATTAAAAATATTTACATGACAAATAAAACAAATATCTTGAATTTTCTGGGAATAGCCTGTGAAGTCCTCTTCATTCGGAAGGAATTTTGTAAAATCTTGTATAACTGGTAAACGTTAAGTGATAGACGAAAACGTACTACATAAAAAATGTAGACCTCTTTAAAACACACAATTTATTTCAAATAACCTTTTCTGTGGCATAAGCCATTTCCAAGATATCTTATTAAGAGTTAAAATTATTCAATACTTAGTCATTCAAGTCCTATTGATATTCATTGTTTCTCGCGATGTCATTGAAAGAGTATGGAATTTTAAGATCAGCATTATCTCAATTAAAAGAAGTAGATAGAAAAATAAATTTTCGTAGCAACAACTTGTATGCCCACTAATAAACGATACATGTTATAAAAACAATCAGAAATTAATAAATCGGATTTTTAGGTGCATTCTCCGTACCGTTTGTAGTTCTGCACGCATGAAACAACAGACGAACAACTGCGCTGTGAGAATATCATATAAAAACTGCAATTTTACTTTCTCTACTACGTATAGTAAGTAGGGGAAGTATTGCATTCCACCCAAAAATTCGATACCGAGATTTCACCGGAAATACTCGTTTTGCGGTATTTGAACCCAGAAAAAGCATTTTTAGAAAAAGGTCCGTGCCTTTGAATAGCATAACTCAAAAACGAAAATTCGGGTATTACCAAACTTGGTATTTAGGTTCAGTATCTTTCAAAGATGCGACACGAAGGTTTTCGAGAAAATTCTCCCACTCAAGACTACCCTTTACATGGAACTTTTTTCGAAAATTTTGATTTTCTCAAAAATGGCTCTAATGATTTTGATTAAAATATTACATGTTTTAAGATAATTTTATGGCAAATGAAATGTATATTTGAATTTTGTGAGAATGTTCCCAAAAGTCCCCTTTTTTCTGAATTACATTTGATAACTGGTAAACCGTAAGACATAGACAAATTTTACTACACAAAACATGTAGATCTCGTTAAGATACAAAATTTATGTTATATTCATTTGTTTTGGCGAGTGAGGCATTTCCGAGATATTACTTGTTATATGTTTTAATTTTCTAATACTTATACTTTTTCTCAAATGGGAATTCGTTATTCATTTTTTTGTGTCCTGGACATGCAAAGAGAATGGAATACTCCACATAGCAACCAGCGATAAAATATTTGACTAACGCTTAAAACCTAGCATATTCCCATTGCACCTTGTGGCAGTATTTTTAACACTTAAATGATATCAGTCTAATTATATAATATTAAATATAATAAAAGCCCGCCTTAAAAGCAATACGTGTATATAACAGTCATTGTATTATATTTATATTATTATATACGTGTATAATAATGTTATGTGAATGTATTACGTAGTTTAACAATGTAGGAGCTGTGAGAATAGAAGCAAGCTGCTTTCCGTAGCAAACAGAATTACAGAGTAGAAACCGAAAGTTGCTAACAATGCGGTAACCTTGAGACAACAATAAATTAGAAAGTTTAGTAAGGCTACTAATAATTCTTGGAACAATAATAATGTAATACTTAATACAGTTTATAAATAGCAAATCAAAAAATAGAAAAAGCTGAAGTTAAATAAGAGTATTCTATTGGAGTAGGCTTAACCAATCAGAGACTTGAAGGAAATGTACAGATTCAGGCGGTAGACGCTACAAGATTGCGTACCCGAGCAGTTCGGTACGGGTTCAGTGTGTGATATGAAAATTTATTGCGGTGAGAATAATATAAAGTTTACCTGTTAAAAAGTGAAAATAACAATAATCTCACAACCCTATAGTAGGATACATCAGTGAAGTGTTATTTAATCGTGTGAAGGATTTATAAACAAAGTACAATACAATTATAATTTGTATAAACCTTGTTCTTTAGCCTTACCAGCCCTGCTAATAGATACGTGCTCTGCAAATTACTACTGACGCAGCCGAGGCATACATATATATTATGTAAATAAATAACTTTTAAATAGTTATTACAAAAAGTAAACGTGGGGCGAAGGCCACCGGAAAGGTAAGCGTGGGGCGAAGGCCACCGGAAACTTTGTACCGTACGTGGGGCGAACACTCCTAGAAACAATCTGCCGCAAAAATGGCATCCATTACGTGCGTGGTCTAAAACAGCTTCAAATTGGTGTTTAATAGTGACACAACAATTAAACACCGTCAACCTACAAGAAAATTAACAATAAGACATGAAGTAGATGGAAAATAAGCGTTTGTAAAAATTGTTTGTTCAAGAGTAGAGAAAGTCATGTGAGTGCAACACATAACATTTTTAAAATACGTGTTTTCTCTATAGAAAGCAGGGAAGTATATTGCATTCCACCCATTCCCATTTTGAGACTTGCTATATAAATAAAACAAAATAAGGAAAAGATCTGTGTATGTGTGTTTATGTGTGCTGTAAACAGCATAACTCAAAAACGAAAAATCGGTCAAATATGAAACCTGGTACTTACACAAGATACCACATAAAGATTTACCAGAAAATCCCCACCCCAAATAAACAATTTATGTATTTTTTATTTCATGAAAAAGTGCTTAAACGCCTTTAATTAAAATACCATATCCATATTAAAGATATTTTTATAACCAATGAAATGTATATGCTGAATTTTATGGATTATTCCTCTTCATTCTGAATTACTGACAAATGTTAAGAGATAGCTACACAAAAACCTTCTAGCGAAAAAAGGTGTAGACTTCATTATGTGAAATAAATTTGTTGTGATATTAGCCATTTCCGAGATATTCTTTGTTATTCGTTTGAATTTTCAAATACTTACAATACTTTATCTAAACTTGCAAGTCAGTAATTGTTTTGCCTCTTGGTCATGCAAACAGCACGGATTTTCAAGATCATCACATACCACCAGCTTTTTAAAAATCTGACTTGCTTTAGCCTACTGTATTCTTGTTATACGTGCAACGAATTCTGTAATGAAAGTTTATCTCAAGAAGTTTGTGAGTAGAGAACGTCGTGTGAAGGCAAGTTTTTTCCCTTAGGAATAATTACAAATTATGTAAGATATATACATCTTATTTGTTACCTAACTGTCTTAAATATATGATACAGATGACCGCCTACGCTGACCCGTGGCTCTTTTCGGGGATTTCCCGGGTTGGTAGGGGTATACGAACCGCCGCTTCGGAACGGGGTGTTGACCCTTTTTGAGGGGCGGAGTCCCTGGTCTGTCGGCCGTATCAATCTGGAAAATGTAGGACGCTACCATTGCTGTGTCGTCACTCCTGGTTCCGGCCACCCGGTGTCTCCTCTCCGGCGAGTCTCGGTGCCGACTCCCCTCCCACAATAGGAGTAATTAATATGGTATTTTAATCAAAATGGGAGAACATCCTTGCAAGATGTTGAACTTAAGTGTTTATTTTCTTGTTGGTCACACACACAGCATATACACAAACATTCTTCCAAAAGTGATTTTTATTTTAATTCAAGGGATCCCAAAACCTGCAGCTCCCTTGAAATCTGTGTATCCAATTTTTGGGTGGAATACAGTACTTCCCCTACCTACTATAAACAAGCGGCAGAGAAATTAAAAGACTACCATCCTGTTGAAGGCAGCCCATAAAGAGAGATTCCTGAAACTTTACGGTTTTTAGGATTATTTCCAAATTTAGCACAAATACCAATTGTGTACAGGTTATTGCTTTATCGCCCTCTCTATGCAATCTACATTCAAATAACTGAATGAAAAATATCTGATGTGTTACTTTCATATTACTTTCTCTACCATCTATCGCTTTTTAGTGGGTATACAAGCTATTCTTACGAAAGCTTATTTTTCTATCTACTTCATTTTAATCGAGATAAACCTTTACAGAAACAGTTACATTACACATTTCGTTATAGAGAACAGCGATAGTCAAATGTTTAACAACTGGACGCTATATGCTGGCCTTCCATACTGTTTCCATGACAACTCGAGAAACAACTGAATGTTGACAGGGTCTGGGAAATGGCTGAGGCCACAAAAAATGTTATTTGGAATAGATTGTGTGTTTTAAAAAGATCTACAATTTTTGTGCAGTACGTTTTCGTCTATCGTTTAATGTTTACCAGTTATATAAGATTACCTTGTAAAAATTCCTTCCTAATGAAGAGGACTTCACAGGCTGTTCCCAGAAATGTCTCACATACGTTTTATCTGCCATGTATATGTTTTAAATGTATTGCATTTTAATCAAAATCCTTAGTTCAATTTTTGACAAAATAAAAATTTTTGAAAAATGTTTCATGTACAGGGCAGTTGCGTATTTTTGGAAGATTCTGAACTTAAATACACGTTTGATATCTCTCACGCCCACTTCCTCTACCCGCCAGGTAGAGAAACTAAAAATGAATGTTAGCAAATGTGGCAGCAGCTGGAATGTTTTAAATTGGAGACGAAAGTCATGTGAGTACAATCTGTGCAGTAATGTGAATGTTTTAATTCCCTGCTGCCATCACTTCAGAGACGTAATTGAATTTCCAAGCCTTGTTTATGTGATGCAGTCGACATTCATTTGGACTTTTGTGGTTTTGTTTAGTGCCACAATAGTGTCGTTGTTATGTAATGACGTTTCATTGACCCGGCTTAAGTCCTTGGGCGTTTTCCAGGGCTCGTAAATTATTGTATTCGGCGTTAACCTTGCTGAATGGACAGTGTTTGACGACAACTTGCTGAATTGTGTTACTTTCTCTAGTAAGTGAGTAGGGGAAGAGTTGCATTCCAGCAAAAAGTTTGATACACAGATGTCTTCGGAAATGCACGTTTTGAGGTTCCCCGGAATAAAAAAATCTCTGTTGTCTGTGAAAGTATAGTCGGTTAAATACCAAACTTGGTATTTAAGTTCAGCATCTTCCAAGGAGCCACATCAAGCTACCCTTTACGTGGTACGAGCGAAGTGGCGCCGCGGTAACGTGTGCGACTGAATTTGAGAGGTTCAGGGTTCGATTCCCGACGACCGCTCGTTCTAAACCATGACTTTTTCGTGGTTTCCCCAGGTGTGCAGGCGAATGTTGGGGTGATTTCTCCTCTACCACGACTCCTTTGTGCCCATCATCTCCTTCATTGTCATCTGCTTCAGGGTTATAGGACCAGGACCAGGCGACGGTGTTCGGCCCTGTGAGGGGGACCGCCGGGGATTAGGTGGCTTATGGGTGGGCCTGGGCGACGTCGGATGCGTTCAATCTGGAAACGTTAGGGGCCCTGTCAATGCTACTCTCTCCCTCCCAAAACGGGCCATTACGACTTACGGTACTCTGTCTCGGTTGCAGGGGTTCCTCCGTTCACACCGTTGCCTTTTACCCTTTTCATAAAAACTTCTTTTTTTAATTTCTTAAAAGTGACTAACGATTTTCATTAAAATACTATATGTTTAAAATATTTAGATGACAAAGTGTACATCTTGAATTTCCTGTGAAGCCTCTTTCATTCTAAAAGATGGTTGTATTGACCCTAAGAGGTACACAAAATCTTGCTACACAAAAAAGTGTACATCTCGATAAAGCAAACTGTATCAAATACGTTTTTTGTACTTTTAACCATTTCCGAGATATTCTTTGTTATTGCTTTGAATTTTCAAGTAATATCGATGTCCTTATTCCCTTTTTGCTGTGGTCATACAAAGAGCAAGTATGGAATTTCAATGACATTATAGTGATGCACTCTTTAAAAATTTGACTGTCGCTTTAAATATCGTATTCTTCTTACCCTTACAACTAAACGTGTAATGGAAATATCTTAAGAGGACAAGGTAGGTACTCTGAAAAGGTCAAAAATCACATTTCTTGTTTCAGGCACTAGTAAAACCTCTATTATTACCAGTTTCAGAAAATATATACTTTTGGGGGTTAAAAGCTTTTAAGACATTTAAATGCTAGACTGCATTCCTTTAAAGCTGTCATGTAACACCCCTTTTTAGAACATTTTTGTATCTTTCAACAACGAACGACTATATCACGCCCAGCGAGCAGTTCAGCAATTAACAAAAGAGGCCAGGACCAAGAGAAGGCAATCAGAAAAACTGAAGCAATCCAGGAATGAAGGTGCAGATGATTATGACCCTAGAATGTACTGAAGTGTGTTAGAAGTTTAATGTTCAAACTTTAAATTCAGTTTTCTCAAAACAACATTTTTGGATACTTATATATCTTTTTCTCAGAATGCATGAAAGGTAGAGAGCTGAAATTTTCACACAGTTAAACTTTCTGAACCACAATCATAATTTTATAATGTATATTAGTGATATTAAGAAATCAACAACGTTGAAAATTTTCCACATTTTTACTTTTTTGAGTTTGCAAATAATTTTTTTACTTTCTCTACTACATATAGTAAGTAGGGGAAGTATTGATTTCCACCCAGAAATTCGATACCGAGATTTCACCGGAAATATACGTTTTGAGACCCCCTGAATCCAAAAAAAGCATTTTTGGAAACATGACCGTGTGTGTGTGTGTGTGTGTGTGTGTGTGTGTGTGTGTGCCTGTCAACAGCATAACTCAGAAGCGAACAGTCGGATAAACACCAAACTTGGTATTTAGGTTCAGTATCTTCCAGAGATGCGACACGGAGCACCCCAGATTATCCTTTACATGGAACATTTTTCGAAAATTTTAAGTTTCTCAAAATGGCTCTAATGATTTTGATTAAAATATCATATGTTTAAGATACTTTCATGACAAATAAAATGTATATCTTGAATTTTCTGGGAATGTCTCCAAAAGTATTCTTCATTGTGAACGACTTTTGCATAACTGGTAAACCATAAGAGATAGACAAAATTTTACTACACAGAAAATGTAGATTGCATTAAAATACACAATTTGTCATATACATTTTTGTTGTTGAGTGAACCATTTTCGAGATATTGCTTGTTATTCCCTTAAATTTTTCAATACTTATTTTCTCAAATGGGAATTCGTTATTCATGTTTTTGTCTTGGATATGCAAAGAGTATTATTCTGTGGCAAAGAGAATGGTGTTACACATAGCAACCAGCTATTAAGAGATATGTCTATGTTTAAAGGCTACTGTATTTCTATATTGCCCTTGTAAATACAAAACAAGGGGAACATTGTACGCCTTAAGCGATAGTCAAATATTTTTAGAACTGGTCGCTATGTGTAAAATGTAATTCTCTTTGCATGTCAAAAGATCGTTTCTGCAAATGTTTATCTCGATTAATATGAAATAGATGGAGAGTAAGAGTTTGTAAAAATAGTTTTTTACAAGAGTAGACACAGTCATTGAGTGTAACACATCAGATTTTTTTTTCAATTTCTAGTGAACTGATATACATAACTAAATAATTAGGTCCAGAAGATAGCTAGCTGATTATACTAAGAAGAAGCATGCAAAAGTGTGGTTCTGTATTGCAAGTAGTATCAGAGAAAAAGGTACATGAATTCACATGTTTTAACAGTAAATTTTATTATTTTTCTGCTGAATGAAATAATTTTTATGAACTCAACTACATAAGCTATCAATGCAAACAACCACTTGAAATAATGGTCATGATTTATAGTATAATTGATAAAAAGTTCAGGAAAAACCATTGTGAACTTTAAGAGCAGTGGTAATTTAACACACTTAAGGTGTAATTTCCATGTGTTCAGACTACCTTGTCCCCTTTATAAGAAGTAGATAGCATAAACTTTTGTAAACATGGTTTATAAAAGAGTGAGTAGAGAAAGTCGTATGAATACAACACTTAAGATTTTTCCAAATTGCAGCCCTAAAGTGTAACCGGATGAGGTTGTATGAAAAAGTAGCACAACTTTCAAAAATAAAATTTCTCCATTGCAACGCTGAAACATTTATTACTGATATAATTAATCTTATTATAAATTAATTTGTATTTATATTTTACACTAAATACTTGTTTTGAAATTCCTCAGTATTAATAAAATTATGAAACAGTAATCTGATTTCAGCAATACACGACTGACTTATGCGATACGCCACTGAATCCATCCTCGCCGCTGGCACAGCGAATTAATAGTTTTATGAAAAGAACAAAAAAGAATAAAAATAAACCAAGAAGCCTTAAAAACCGCGACGGAAAGAGATGGGTAAGCCTCGAGCCCAAAATCTCTCTCATTTTTTCCGCCCATATTCTTTTCATTAGCCAGTGTAGAGGTATTAAACTTCGGTTTCGTAAAAAAACAAAAGAGAAACGCACGAATGTAGCGTTTGAAGTGGTCTAATTGTGCAGTTTGTGGCGCTAGTGCTGCTGTGGTCACAAAAGAAAATTAACTCTCCCGACCGCTCTCGCCATGCAAGCAGTTCTACCTTTGCAGCTAATTTAACGTCAGTAAAATTATCGTCATTTTTCATTAAACCGGGTCACGATAGCCCATTCAGCTGTTTTTCTGTGTTTGCATAGCAACGTGAGCTGCGTATTCAGATGTTATTTCTTACTAGATATGCGCCCTCAGCTGTTTCCCCTTACTATAGTAGCGTGAAGCGGCTATTCTATATTCAGCTGTTTTCTCCCGCTTACTGGATATTTGATATTCAGTTGTTTCTGTGTTACTATGCCAACAGAAACGGATATTCTGTATTCAGGTGTTTATTCCTCATTATATACTCGCCATTCATCTGTTTCTGTGTTACTATGGCAGCAGGAACCAGTTATTCTACATTCAACTGTTTATTCCAACGAACAGTTTCTGATTCTTGTATCGTTCATTGCGCATGCGTTCATTACTGACCGTCAGAGACAGTTTGGGAAAGCATGATTGCAGTATGCTGGTTCGGCGGATTTTGTTGAAACGTGGCAAGATTCCTGTGTTGCGGCTTCTCAAACTACGAGAAACCGACCTGAGGTATTCACCACTTTTTTCTGTATTACTATTACTACAATAATACATAATGTTATTCTAATAAATTGTATATATCAGTAAGATAATCATTTTTCATTTAGTAATTTTTTGTGTGTCTCTTATGATTTGCCAGTTATACAAACTAAAATTCATCTAGAATGAAGAGTATTTAGCAGCCTATTACCAGAAAATTGTTCTTCTTCTTCTTTCTTCCTTTTTCTTTCCCTTCTTCTTACCCTCCACGTTTGGAGCACTTACACCCCCCAGGACTTACAAGCCTATGCCTGGGGTCAAACAGACTTTTGGATCGGATAGAAGGACCAGAATGGGTGATCGCCCTGAAGCCTTGTATGAGAACGAGGAAGGAGGTGAGACGAAATAACGGTGAAATGGTGAAAGCAGAGATGATGGAGCAGTTGGTGGAATGAATGGCGGGGGGAACCGAGAATCCGGAGAAAACCCGTCCAGACGCCGGTTCGTCCACCATAAATTCCACATACGGATTCCTGGGATCGAACCCGGGCAGCCTTGGTGGAAGGCGAGCTGTTTAACCACTCGCCGCCAAAAAATTCAAATATCTTAAATTGCACTGGCGTTTGTGAAAATTGCAACACCAAGAAAGAAACGCATGAATTTAATAGTAGTAGTGGTGGTATTTATTAAGTATTTAGTATTACATTAATTGCATAACACAGTCGCATGGGTCATAAGACCGTACATGCTCTCTAGAAAAATACCTGGTCTGTATACGTGACTTGCAGTATCAACCAGAAAACAATTATTTTTTTTTATAATGACCGCACTATATACATACATATAACATTGAAAAAACACTCTGAATCACACACACACACACACACACACACACACACACACACACAGTCGCGCACAAGTACTCAAGCACCACATATGTTTAAAGAAAAATTACATAAACACCTTATCTCTTAGTACACGTACTTCCATTAAATATGTGCCCAAGCTTGGCCAGTTTTGGCTGTTTAGAATCATGTCCCAGCATGCTGTCCTCCGTCTGCACAGGTTAGGTACATGACAAGTAACAAATGATAAACTTATACATGACCTTTGAGCTCTAATATTCAGTATTTGGTGTGGCCTCCATGCGCTGCAATTAGAGCTGCTATACGTCGTGGCATTGAATCAAAAAGGCTCTGAATAACTTCCTGAGGGATTTCCCTCCACGCAGTTTGTATTCGAGCCCACAAATCCGTGACACTGGTTACTGGAGGACCGTGACGCACCAACCATATCTCAGACATGTCAGGCGAACGTGCAGGCCATAGAAGCAATGGTACCCGTCGTTCTTCGAAGAAGGCTTGTACATTCCTCGCAATATATGTCCGGGCATTGTCCTGTTGAAATGTGGCCAGTGGAGATGCCTGAAGCAGAGGGAGTACCTCAGGCTCTACAACCACCGTTAGGTACCGGTTGCTGTTCAAAGTGCCCTCAATTCCTAGGAGACAAGATCGTTGTTGTAACCAATGGCGCCCCAAACCATCACACCGGGTGTTTGTCCGCTATGTCGCTCAACAATGCAGCCCTCTAGGTTGCGCTCATCACGGTACTGCCAGACATGTATGCGATCATCACTGTAGGGCACGTTGAAGTGGACTCGTCCGAAAAGACTACATTTTGCCACTAGTGATGGTGTTCACGTGCCCATTGCAGTCGGAGGAGCTTGTGGTTTCTGGACAGTGGAAGCCGACGTAATGGCATGCATGCAACCAGCCCAACCTGCAGCAGACGGCGACGAACCGTTGATGCAGACAAGTTCACACCTGTTGCAGTGCTCCATCGTCGAGCCAACACTGTGGATGAAGCTGTACGGTCCGTTATGGCCATGCGGACAAGATGACGGTCATCCCGTGCTGTGGTCCAGTAACCGCTCTTCGTTGCGTACGACCTTCATCTATCCACTGCTTCCACACATACATCACTGTCGTAGCAGCATGCCCCGTACGAGCCGAATAAACCCGCTTCCCGGAGACCGATCATTCTGCCCGTTCGAACTCACCCACATGCCGATATGGCTCCCTTTGACGTCGACGAGGCATACTGGTACTGACTACACTGCGCCCAACACTGACCTAGTCGGACCGACACGAGAGGGCTCTACGTGTACCCCATCTCTCTACAAACCTAATCACTTATTGCTTGCACACTCTTGTACACTTCCACTAAGTTTGGAGTTATTCGGGAAATTTTTCCTTGGTGTTGCAATTTTCACAAACGGCAGTGTATATGTGTGTCACTGCACGAGTAGGCCGTGAGTGACAATTTAATTTACCTCTTCTCTTTTATCGCTTATAATTGTTATTTTATACAGCCCCGACTACCCCTAATAGCTGATAAAAATCCTCAATAATCAGAAACATCGGTCGGAACGTCTGAGTTCCTTAACGTGCCCCATGTTCTGGAACTGCTGTATAGCCTATAAGTATCCTTTGGTGGCGGAACAATCAGAGTGGTCGAGAGTTCATCTCTATGAAAAAGACACAAGGTTTGCGACTATCAGAAAAATAATCGTCTCAGTTGTTAATTATAAAGTATCAGTTCACTAATTTCTAATGTTACCAGCTTTTCTCTTTATACAATCATTTAGCACGTCCTGCTAACGAAATTGATTAGAACACAAATATTAAGGAAATAAAGTAAAACTTTCTTATACAGAGTGAGCCAAAACACTCCGAACCGCCTGCGCGGTGTTTTTCCTGTCCGCGTCCTCGACGCTCGTTGCCGTCTGCCGCTATCATAGAAAGGCGCGGATGAAACCATACAACATTTTTAAAACTACTTTTAAAGGCTTTACTTACCAACTTTATGAAAGGAGATGCTGAAACTGGTCACCGTCGTTGTCCATACATTTTGGCACCTCTTTAGGAAACTACCCATCACTCGCCGTAGTTCACGTTGAGAAATTTCCTGGCGGATATTTTGTTTTAATTATTCCAGGGTGTGTAGGTTTGTCCTGTACACTTTATGTTTTAAGTTACCCCGGAGGGGTATTTTATGAACAATATTACTGTCTGCGTGGTGTTTTTCTACTGGACGTGTGGAAATATGATAACGCACTGCTGCTATAAACAGTCACGCTGTTGTGGTTTTGCTCTGCAGTGTGAAGTGCAGTTTAGAGTTGACGGTGATGTGATATAGTTCAGTTATTACGAGTTATTTATTATTTTGTCCTGTACTTAGTCACAACGTATATTATGGTTCAGTATATGTTTTCTACTGCACAGCGTGTATTTATTTATGATTTGTATGTATTAACTCGGTCAGCTTGCCAAGTGAAAGTACGATTTGCAGAAAGATTTCCAGGTGTAAAAGTTCCAGGCCGTACAACAATCCATGAACTTTACAGTAAATTTCAGGCCACAGGAAGTGTTCAGACTAAGAAATCTAAAAGACAGCTTTCGGTTCTTACCGAAGAAACATTAGACGACATCGGTCATCGTTTGGAAAATTCACTCCCAAAAATTCCATGATGGATAGTTTCCTAAAGAGGTGTCAAAAATGTATGGACAACGACGGTGGCCAGTTTCAGCATCTCCTTTCAAAGTTGGTAAGTAAAGTCTTTAAAAGTAGTTTTAAAAATGTTGTATGTTTTCATCCGCGCCTTTCTATGATAGCAGCAGACGGCAACGAGCGTCGAGGACGCGGACAGGAAAAACACTGCGCAGGCGGATCGGAGACTTTTGGCTCACTCTGTATTAAGGTTATTAGAAGATTTTGGTATTGGTATCGCCTGCGTATCGTAGCGTTATAAGTGGTTTCGCATCTGTTTTGTTGTCTTAGTTGCTAAATCGTGACTATATATATATTATTTGGAATCATTTATCCGCGACTTATTTTATATGAATATTCTGTGGAGTATAGGTTATAATCTTTGCTTGAGTGAATACAAAAACGCTAGAAAACAAAGAGAATAAAAGAGAAATAAAACGTTTAGTAAAGAATAAGATTTCTTTTATTTCTTTTTATTAAAGAATAAAGGCCGCGAAGAAATCGCAGCAATAAAAGGGAAACTGTTAAAAGAGAATAGATATTACGTAATATGTGAATTAAGGAAAGAACGTGTAGTGAGCTAAAGGAGAATTCGCACCAAGAACGGCAGCTGTCAGATACAAACAGCCACAGGCAGCGCCGGACAAAAGGTTTGAAAACGAGCAGTAACTTGTAGGTACGGAACCCTAGACAATGCAAGTGAAAATCAAGTCACCCAAAATCAGTCAAGCGGACATAACATGTAATCAACCGAAAATAATGTGATAATTGCAGGTGGAAAATGTCCACGCTTTCTAAAATGCAGGAACCAGCAGGTCGCCCAGATGAAAGCCGCCACAGTACCTAGCCGCTTTACCTGTGCGATATAAGAGGTTGAAAGAGTATTCGCAAGCTTTGTGTGTGGGTGTAGCCTCCTTCGTTGATTTTGGCCTGGGTTACAGCGGTCATCCGTGCTCTTTAACTTGGTCAGCAGCTCGCGTGGCTGTCAAGTTAAACAGAGCACTGGCAGGAATGAGGCTTAAAGTATTGGTTGGCCACGTTAACCAAGTGGGCAGAGCACCGCTGGCCGATCACTCGTCCAGTAGAGACCAAGACCAATGCTGCTTAATGTGTGGGTGTAAGAAGGGCGGGAGTGGCAGACATTAGGGCAGAGGTTTTAAGGAGTGTTTAGGCAGATGGTATCTCTTCCTCCTTCTTGGTGACCTGGGCCGTAGTGAACCAGGGTGTGCACCAGCTGGTTGCTATGGGTGCGGGGTTCTCTCCTGCACTATGTCCACAAATTATGACAGACCGAGATAGGTGTGGAGGATGTGTGACGGGACCCTGTTCTGTACGGTCGCTGCCATCGATTCCCAGGCCTCACAGTCATACAGGATCAGCGGCGGGATGATCGTCCAACACAGGCGTAGCTTGAGGTACGCGGGCATGGTGGATTTGAGTAGAGGGCACAACGGCCTGACAACGACGTTTTTGATACCGACCTTTGCCCTGACATGCAGGGTGAATGCAAGCCCGTGACCGAGGAGGACTGCAAGGTATTTGGCCGAGGTAGCCCAGAGGATTGTCCTCCGGCGCAACCTCAGAGACCGCTCCAACCGCCAGCGACGGACCTTGCAAGAGCTGAGCTCTATATCGGGCTGATGGCCACCCTCCACCACTCACTACACCTGCCATTGGCTCGGAGCTGTCGCTGTAGTGGAGGTGGGTATTCTTGTTCTGCGCCATTATGAGCACATAGTCTGCATACTGGCACGTAGTAGTCCTAAGTTCCGCTGGGAACAGCAGACTGTCTTCTGGAACTCCACCAGCTTCCCCTCCACTCTCACCCTGAATGTGCGGTCCTGCTTATCAGGGGAAGGATGTCTGCCTCCTTGAGGTTGGTGCCACGCAGTGGCTTTGGCCTTCTCTACGTCCAGCTCTTGAGCGTAAACCAATAAAATCAATCAAAAACCACTGACTAATAAAGAAACTAGAGGAACCAGAAAAGAGGCGTGAGATAGGAAACTTATCTAGCATAGAAGCTCAGTTTAACATCGTCACTTGTGTTTGGACTACGTGAATACAGCTGCGAGAACGTGAATTAGGTGAATTTCAGTGTTAGCTAAGCTGGGTCTGGGAATAATACTGAAAGAGCAACAATAATAATTTTGTTTGAGCATGGGATTTGACAAACGTGAAATCTGGTGTTAGACAGCGGGGGAGCAATTGTTTTTAGGTGAAAAATATAAAGGTGCAGCTCAAGGAGTAAAATTCACATCCTGAGAACAGAACCCTCATTTTCGAGTAACCTACATTACCAAGGCCAGCCGAGGAAATAGTACCTTTGCCTTCCAAACTCCCTCACAAAACCAAAGACCAAACATTCTCACATCAAGTAACAATAACTATTTTATACTCCATAGGACACTTAGCTAAAAGTCAAGGCCTTCTTTTATAACTCCAATGTTTCGTGTTCAACCGCTCTTAATGTTTTAGTAATTTATGAAATAAAATTAGAAGCTGTTTTATAGTCCTTCTCCTCCGTCGGAGTGAACCGGGTTTTTTAATGGTGAAAGAATTAACAGAATAGGCTAAGTGGTTCTTCAGATTACCATACGTACACTAAAAGTGGCCGATCGCTTGAGCAGTTACATGTTTTCAAAGTCCCTTCGAGTGAGCGCGCGGTTCACAACCGCCAACTTCTGTGCGTCGCTTTGATTAGCTCTGTAATACAGTGCCTTCGTTTTATGCCAAGGTCACAACCATCTTATATACATATCGACCAAGACGGTATTATGCCACTGCGCAGAAGCGGCGCAGGACGTGTCAAGGGTACGTTTATCAGCTTGAGTTGTCTCAGTCGTTGCTTTGTCTTCGTATTGTGAAGTGTTTTGGCAATATGTGTGTTGTGTCTGATTTCCTTAGGAATGTTATTCTTATCGGTCCACCTAAATGGCTACCAACATATTCAAGCTTGAAGAGCATGTTTTTATTTACGATACATACGTGAAAACTGAGTCATGTAGACAGATGTGTACAGTTCCGGGTAGCGACATTGTAAGATGTTTGTCAATAAATTTAAAACAACAGGATCGCTAAACGGTAAAAAATAATGTTTACATGAACAATCCCCACACACAGACGAACTTAAGGACAATATAAACGCAGAAATTATGAACATTACGAAAGAAAAGCTTATGAGTGTGAATGGTAATTTCATCCGACGATGTCAAGAATGTCTTCACGCAGATGGACACCACTTTCAACAACACTTATAACAAGGTTAGTACTCATTACATATATGTTACTGACACTCATGAGTAAAGCGGGAGTTACGTAACGGTAAACCTCGCAGTGTAGTAGACTGTGTGTGGACGCATTCGCGTGATCTGCGGCCTTGGCATAAAACGAATGCACTGTACAAGCCACAAGACACTGATTTGGGCTACCTCCACATCGTGCTTGGCGTGGAGCAGTGGTAGAGCTGCTTAATTTCTTAAATACTATTTTAGGTAAACTTTTTGAAAAAGAGTTCTCACTGGTGCACTTGTTATTTGTTAACTGTGAGCTCATATCTAACATAATTGTAATAACATGTTTTATAAACTGTTGATTGTTGCCTCAATCTCCCTTACATAACTAAATACGTAGCCAATACGGGTCGTAATTAATATGAAGCGTACTCCAGTCTGCAGCAAGCTTGCAGTCCAGCCTTTGTTGTTTTGTATGAAAGCACGCTCCGACATGTGAGATGGAAATACCTGTAATACCAGCTTGATTCAAAAGATTCCAACCAGAAATATCTAGGAAAGCTTTTTAATGCTAACAACGCAGGTGACGGAGCCTCCGCCCCCAAGGGCCCAGGGAGTGGAATCCCTTGTTCGGCGCTATGCCCCCAAGAAGCGCAATATCCAATAACTTGTTCGACCTGGTTCTTTCTTACTTTGGCAACTCTATATGAGTTATCTGGCAGGTGTTTGTTTTGTGCATTGTGTTTTGTTTTTAAGTAAACCCTGTCGGTTGCCATGGAAACAGCCTTTTTTCTTTCTCTGCCACCCACCTTAGTAGCTAAGAGGAAATATTGTATTCACCCATGATGTCGAGATTTTACCGGAAATACACGTTTTGACTCTCCCGGAATCCAAAGGGCACTTTTATAAGAATATCTGTGTGTATGTGGGGGCAGATTAACTCAGATAAATAGCAAACTTGTCATTTAACTTCGTCATCTTCCAAAAATGCGACACAAATATTTCCAAGAAATTCTCCCAAGCCTTTACATGGAAATGTTTTGAAATTTTGGATTTTTTTCAAAAAGAGCATCACCATGACTTGCCTCACATTCAAGAGCTTCGAATCTCGATTGGGGTGAGTTACTTGGATAATGCTTTGTTTCCGGGGGTCTTCCCTTATCCTGAGAAGCGCATGTCGGGCAACTCTAAGCTCATTGGCAGCACCGGCAGGAAAACTACTTTCGAGCAAAGGGCAGCAGGCAGAGTCAAGGGCAGCGATGCGTGACGTCACAACTGTAGAGAGCTTGGCAATGCAGCGGGTTTTCAAGGATTCCAAGTGGATATGTGATCTTGCTGATTTGAACGTTGCACTCCCTCTACGAGGAAAAGAAGTAACAACTGCAGCTTCAGTTATGGGATCGTCAACTTGCAAATAAGAATCTTCCCTCTTTCCAAAGCTTGCCGCTCTTCTTCAAGTTGAATTTCAGCATGACTTAAAAGAGTTTGCAGAAAGGCTTACTGCATTGCAGGAACAATCTGAAATACGATTTCAGTGAAAAGTCTGGAAACACAATTTGGTACATTTCCTAGCCCATTGTCAGTAATTCTTGATCCAGCTCCTGCAAAATTTCACTTAGAAATTGACCCACATCGTGAGGAGAGTTTAATAAGAAGGTGGATTTGGTTGATTTTTGACAAAATTTTCCTCGTTTACGATTTTGTCGCAAAAATGTAGCTAAGTAAGTTGAAATTTTGAACGCAGTTCTGAGAATCAAGGTCAAGGGAAAACTTAGCAACAAAGAATAAAACATTTAATTCATGGTAAAATTTCATTTTATTTTATTCAGTGATTGTTATAAGTGAGTTATAAATTATTTCTGATCAATTATATCTTAAATTATATTTTTGTATGCACTCCTGTTACGTTAAGTGGTGATCAGTTAAATGTGGAATCTGTTTCTGTTTTACTTTTACTGATTATGTTACTATACATATATGTGCAAAATTATTATATTAATCAAAACGCATGGATTTAATAGCACAGGTTAGATACATGATAAGTAACAAATTATAAACCTTTCAAATCTACACATGACCTTTGAGCCCTAATATTCAGTATTTGGTGTGGCCTCCATGCGCTGCAATTAGAGCTCCTATACGCCGTCACATTGAATCAAAAAGGTTCTGAATAAGTTCCTGAGGTATTTCCCTCTACGCAGTTTGTATTCGAGCCCATAAATCCGTGACACTGGTTACTGGAGGACCGTGACGCACCAGGTACCGACCAACCATATCCCAGACATGTTCCATGGGCGACATGTCAGGCGAACGTGCAGGCCAGGGAAGCAATGGTACCCGTCGCTCTTCAAAGAAGGCTTGTACATTCCTGGCAATATGTGACCGGGCATTGTCCTGTTGAAATGTAGCCTGTGGAGATGCCTGAAGCAGAGGGAGTACCTCAGGCTCTATAATCACCGTTAGGTACCGGTTGCTGTTCAAAGTGCACTCAATTCGTAGGAGGCGAGATCGGTTGGCGCCCCAAACCATCACACCTGGTGTTTTTCCGCTATGCCGCTCAACAACGCAGCCTTCCAGGTTGGCTCACCACGGTATCGCCAGACACGTATACGGCTATCACTGTAGGACACGTTGAATCGCGACTCGTCCGAAAAGATACATTTTACCACTCAGCACCCCAGTGACGGTGTTCACGTGCCCATTGTAATCAGAAATTGTGGTTTCTGGACAATGGAAGCCGACGCAATGGCATGCATGTAACCAGTCCAACCTGCAGCAAAGAGCGACGAACCGTTGATACAGACAAGTTCACTCCTGTTGCAGTGCTTCAGCGTCGAGCCAACAATGTGGATGAAGCTGTACGGTCCGTTATGGCCATGCGGACAAGATGATGGTCACCCCGTGCTGTGGTCCAGTATCCGCTCTTCGCAGCGTATGACCTTCATGTATCCACTGCTTCCACACACGCATCACTGTCGTAGCAACATGCACTGTACGAGCCGAAATGTCACGGTATGACAAACCCGCTTCCCGGAGAGCGATCATTCTACCCCGTTCGAACTCACTCACATGCCGATATGGCTGTCTTGGACGTCTACGAGGCATACTGGCACTCACTTTATTGTTTCCACCTTGTTTGATACTCTGCACTGACTACACTGGGCGCAACACTGGCCTTGTCGGACCGTCTGCTTGCCCTACGTGTAGCCCATCTCTCTACAAACCTAATCACTTATTGTTTGCACACTCTTCTACACTTGCTCCAAGTTTGGAGTTATTAGGGAATTCTTTCTTGGTGTTGCAATTTTCACAAACGGCAGTGTAGGTGTGTTAAAGGTTGCGACAAATCATATCTAACAAACAAATTCATTGTGGTAATTTGTACTGCCATAAATGTAGAATATTGGTTCACTATGTAGCGGGCGGGGTGTGGCGCTTCCACGTTTACACGCGATTAATGATGAGTTCTAGGCTGAAGTTCTAAGAAGTTCTCTGTAGCGGCCGGCAGGCGTGAGCTGTGAATAAATTCCTATTCCTACCATCTGTAACTCAGGATATTGTGGCTGAGGACAATTGTAAGCTGAATTCCTTTAACGAATTTATTCTGATGCAACAAATTATCGAACTGCTCCCCTTGGAATAATAATGATGTAATCCATAAGCTGTATTGTACATTTCCCCGCTACTTTGAATGTTGCCGTGAATCTATCTCTCCCACCCACACGCGTTACAACTCCTATCACGAAGCCGCTCACATGGGAGAACGTGAAAGAGGAGTGTTGAAATCTGGAGCGAACCTTACTCATATACCTTGCTAACTTTCGTGCGGTTTTACCTAAACTTTATTTCGATTGGTTATTTACTTGGCGTACTATGAGAAGGAAATCGTTCACTTTTAGAAGTCAAGCTTCCGTCTGACTCCTTTGGTAAAACCCACCATCTCTGTCTCACTCGCAACTCTGGTTTCTCTTTCTAATTACTAAGTTCTTATCCAACTCCCTTGACTTTCCTGAAATTGTATCCTTATCTCCGCCCTTATTTATCCTCTCTCAGTTCGACGCAATTCTGCCTAATCCTGTGCTCGTTAGCGTGTGTATGTTGGTGCACTTTTAACCCTGCTGCTAGCTCGCTTTCTAGCTAATTACAATGTTTCTTCATCCGTCTGCATTTTATGGTACAAGTTGTCTTACAGTGTTATATTGTTGCATATTCCTATCTTAATTATTGATTTATGATTTCCCGTTATTTACATTGCTTGCCCTGTAGGATTTATGTTCCCCTACAACTATTATTAAGTCTTTAACTTTAGATAATTTGACCTGCTGCGTCTTTTGTTCCGCTATCGCTGCCAAAGATCCACGTTGAGACTCTCGGTCAACGCGCGCAAGAACAGAGCAAACCCTGTCAGCGTCAGCTCTAAGATCACTGGGCCCACTTGAGTCTGTTTAAACCATTTCATTCATTCACCGTCCGATACGACCTATTAATATTGATTTTTTTTGTTGAATAAATTTAAATTACATATTTGGATATGTAAACTAAAGAATGTTAAACTTAAAAAAAAAAAAGGAAGATGTTCAATTCCATACCTATTATACCGGTTCCGAAAAAAAAATTACAACTGAGTTTTTATTTCTGGACGCTCTTTAACTGCTGTGGTCCTTAGCGTCCCATTCTATACTGGGAGTGCGTGAAAGACCGAAGGACCGAAGGCTGCACCTCGGGCTTCGTTGTTTCTGTATCTGTAAAGGTGTGCGTAAGTGTGCAAGTAAAACGCAAAAATTACCGGAAAAGAAAAACTAGAAAAGATATACAGGGAAAATATTAAAAATATGGCTTAAGGATTTTGATCATAATACCAGATGTTTAAGATGCCTACATGACAAATGAAATGTGTATCTTGAAGTCCTCTTCATTCTGAATTACTTCTGTATAACTGGTAAACCGTAAGAGATAGACAAAATCTTACTACACCAAAAATGTAGATCCCGTTAAGGCATATGATTTATGTCAAATAAGACTTTTTTGTAGCGTTAACCATTTCCGACATATTCCTTGTTGTTGGTTTGAATTTTCAAGTACTTATAATTTCTTTCAAGTGATAGGAGTAGAAGTATAGCCCTCGAAACCCCAGCAGAGCACTACAAGTAGGCCAGGCAGGTGCTGTTATACTTTTAAGATGACCCCGGAGGGGAGATACCCGAAGGTAGACGGGGTCCCTAACGGTTCCAGATAGAACACTTCTGTACGTTGGCAAGGCCCGCCCACAAACTCCGAGGTCCCCTAAGGTCAGCAGTCCAACCAACGCCACGGAGAAGCCTTTCTATTCATCGCCTGATCCTATAACTCTGAATCAGATGATAGGAAATTCGCGGTAAAAGAGAAACTACTAGGCATTCGCCTACCGACTCGGGGAAATCACGAAAAAAACCTATCCTCAGAGTGATCGGTCGGGCAGGAAACGAACCCGGGACCTCCCGAATACGAACCTCACAATGGAGTTTGAAAGTCGTTACATACCGACACGGTTTTTAAAAATCTGACTATCACTTTAAACTACTGTATTTTTCTTACAGCTAAAGGAAATGTATAATGAAGGTTTATCTGTATTACCAAGAAGTAGATAAAAGAATAAACATTTTATAGGTAGGTGGCAAAGAAAATAAAAATTGATTTTTTTTCATTATGTAATCACAAGGATTGAGGAACTTAAAACGTTAGCTCCGCATTACTTATGCCAGACCAAAGCCCATTTTGAATCCCCTATTGTCCATGTTTAACATGAAATCTGTCTGCCACGCCCTTGCACTACATAATTAATGTGACTGTTAGCATTTATCACTAACAGATCGTTACTCAGAACAAAAAAAAAACAACTCGTAGCGGTACTTCAGTGTTGCCAACATGCCTGGCGATGAAATCTCATACACGGATGTACGCGATAAAACGTATTAGGGGTGTAGCACCATTCTGTTTTTGCGCTAGATTCTTTGATATGAGGCGTTTATGCTAAAGGCTGTTGTTTTTACTGCTTAATATGCCGCTTAGTGGGTAGTGGAAGTTTTTTCTGCTTTCTCTGCTATGTAAATTCGTATGCATAACATGTGGCCCATAATGCAAATCAGCTGTTTTCTTTTTATTATTTTGGAAGTTTGTAGTCGCTTTAACATATAACTCATATTGCGACTTTACAACTTTTTATAAACTAAACATTTAAAAATAAAACAATGAGATTATTTAACACACTGGCAGGTTTATATCATTACGATGAACTAGTGCGAGCCGTATTCCAAAACTAAGGTCCTTTTGGTCATAATAACAACATCGCTCATGAGACAAGGTTGTTATTGACAGTAATATGTGCCTACATATATACTTTACTTTTCCACATAATCGCCGTTCACATCTATACACTTGCTGTAAAACTGCACCAGCTTCTTTAACCCCTCGGCATAGAAGTCTGCCGCCTGGGACTTGAACCAGTTGGTAACGCTCGTCTTGAGTTCACCTTCGGTTGAAATCGTTGTCCACCCAGCCAACGTTTCAAATGCAAGAAGAGGAAATAGTCGCTTGGTGCCAGGTCAGGACTGTACGGAAGTGGTTAAAGAGTGCCCAACGAAACACTTCAATCTTCTCTTTGGTTTTTGGCAGCGGTGTGCGGGCGAGCGTTGTCGTGCAGGAGAATGATGCCAGACGACAGTTTCCCGCGGCGTCGATTTTGGATCCCACGTCTCAGTTTTGTAAGCGTTGCACAGTACACGTCAGCTGTAATTGTTGGCCCATGGACCATGAAATCAATCAAAATGACGCCCATATCGTCCCAAAACACGGTACCCATCATTTTGCGAATCAGTGTACGGCGATTGCTTACACTTTTTTGGTTTGGGTGAACTGGAACGGCACCACTGTATTGACCGTTGTTTCGAGTCCGTGTTGGTGTACGCTATCCATGTCTCGCCGCCCGTAACAATGTGGGAAAACAAACCATCTTGTCTATAGCGCTCCAAAGCTGTCCTGCACTACGCATTCGTTGCTCTTTGCGGTGACTGGTGAGCAGTTTTTGGCACCCACCTCACACAAAGTTTCCGATATCCAAGCTGTTCAGTGACAATCCTGTAAAGCGAGGTTCGAGCAACATTTGGAAATTCATCAGCCAGACCACTAATCGTCAAACGCCGACCACTTCGAAGTTTTGGTTTACTTGCTCAACGATGTCCGAATTCTGGGTCTACCACTCCGCTGTTCATCGTGCACATTTGTGCGGCCATTTCGAAATTCTCGACACCAGTGTCGAACCTGTTTCTCACTCATTATGTGCGGTCCATACACGAGGCATAACTCACGATGGATGTCCGCAGCTGACGATCCTTTTGCAGCAAAAATCTAATCACACCGTGCACTTCACAACTGGCGGGATCTACGATTGACGCGGCCATTGCGATCTGCTCTCACCAACTGGCAAACGCCTACTGCGTCACACCAACACTGCGGTAGGTTCCTCAGGAGTCGGTAGATGGCGTGAAACGCCATTCAGGCCTACCATTCATTACATATTGTTCACCGGACCTTAGTTTTGGATAACGTCTCGTATGTAAAATTATAACACTATAATAAATCAAATGGATTGAACATTATATACTTTTATATAAATTTATGATTTTAAAAAATTCAACCATCTTAGGGTACATCGAATAGTTGAGCGCTGTTTGTAAATTATTGGGTATCTGATAGTGTTGTCTCCATTGATCGTAGTGTGGTCATTCCGCGATTATGTGTTTCGTCGTTAACAGTATGTTACACTGGTGCCAGACGGCTGGTTGGTCCTTTGAAAGAAGATAACTGTGTGTCATCTTAGTGTGGCCCATTCTCACTCGGGATATTAAAACCTGATCTTGTCTGTAAAGATGTGCGAAAAAAATCGATATTATATCAGGGAGTTTGCTTCTCTTGGAGTAAAGTCATCCTGTCTTCCACTGTTGGTAGAACTTATTTTAATGGTCGAGATAACATCATGGGCTGGTGTAGTTATGGTTGGATCACTTAATGGCTTCTTTTGCTGCCTGATCGACCAATTCGTTGTCTTGTATTCCAATGTGGGATGGAATCCATATTAAGGACACTTACTTTCCTTGCTTGTTGGATCTATGAAGTAGTGATTGAATTTCTTCTGTAAGAATATGGGTTGATGACAAGATTGTTTATTGCAAGTAGTGCACTTTTAGCATCTGAGTATATAACAAATAACCTTGAACACTGAGTATTCAAAACATAACTCACAGCTTGTTTAATTGCAAACTGTTCGCTTGAGAAGACGGTACAAAACTCAGGAAGTGTGGTCTGGATAAACAACGGCACAAGCACTTTTATGATTACACGTTGATCCATCTGTGTAGATTGCTGTATGTTTTCCATATCTGTCATGTAATTCATTAAATAGTTGGCGTGTGTTCTTTGCAGATGATGTTCAGTTCAGTTTATTTTAGGTGAAGTGATTGTCCAGGACGGAATAACAAGAGAGCGGTCTCTTTGTGACACTGCAGGAAGTCTAATGTTAAGTTCTGGGAGATGATTGGAGACTCTCAGGTATAAGGGTATTATTAATTATCTTTTGACGATTTATTTAGGTCTGTTATGAAATATATTCCTTTTCATTCCAGAATTTTACATCTTCGTTATCTTGCGGGCATATGTTGAGGTCAATTATTTTCTTCTAGCTTCAAGTGGAGGTTCGTTTGTTTCTATTTGTATACTTGCTGTCGGGCTGGTACAAAAAGCTCCAAGTGTTATCCGAAGTGCTCTGGTTTGTATAGAATCCTACATTTGGAGAGAAAAAGGTCTTGCAGAATTTTAAACAATAGCACCGTAATCCAACTTTGCTCTAATAAATGCTTTGTAGGTGTTTAACAGCACATATAATCCGCCTGTGACAAATATGGGCCCACCCTCTGCCAGTGTGACCTTCCCTATTTTAACTTTCTCTACTACCTATATTAAGTAGGGAAGTATTTTACCTACCTGAAATTCGATACCGAGATTTCACTGGAAATACACGTTTTGAGGTACTTTGAACACAGAAAAAAGCATTTTCAGTAAAATGTCTGTGTGCATCTGTGCTTGTGAAGAGCATAACTCAAAAAGAAAAGCTGGTTAAATGCCAAACTTGATATTTAGGTTCAGTATCTTCCTTTTCAAGAAAATCCCCCACCCCGACTACCTTTACATGGAACGTTTTTTGACATTATCGATGTTCTCAAAACTGGCTCTAACGATTTTAATTAAAATACTACACATTAAAAATATTTACATGACAAATAAAACGTATATCTTGAATTTTTTGGTAACAGCCTGACAAGCCCTCTTCATTCGGAAGTAAGGTTATATAATGTTGTATAACTGGTAAACGTTAAGCGATAGACGAAAACGTACTACACAAAAATGTAGGCCTCTTTAAAACACACAATTTATTGCAAATAAGTTTTTTGTGGCATAAGCCATTTCCGAGTTATCCGTAATTAATAGTCCGAATTGTTCAATACTTGTTCATTCTTTTAAAGTCCTGTCAACATTCAGTTGTTTCTCGCGATGTAATGGAAACAGTATGGAATTTTAAGGCCAGCATATAGCGTCCAGTTGTTAAACATTTGACTATCGCTGTTCTCTTTGTGTCTATAACGAAATGTGTAATGTAGCTGTTTCTGTAAAGATTTATTTCGGTTGAAATGCAGTGGAAGAAAAATAATCTTTCGTAAAATAAATTTTTATATCCATTAATAAATGATACGTGGTAGAGAAAAGTAGCTATATGCGGACCTTAAAATCCCATTCTGTTTCCATGCAATAGCGAGAAACAATTGAATGTTGAAAGGAGTTTAAAGAATGACCAAGAACTGAACAATTCGAATCTTTAATAACGGACATCTCAGAAACGGCTTATGCCAGAAAAAAACTTATTTAAATAAATTGTGTTTTTTAAAGAAATCTAAATTTTTGTGTAGTACATTTTCGTCTATCGCTTAGAGATTACCAGTTATACAATATTATATAAAATTCCTTCAAAATACAGAGGACTTCACAGGCTATTCTCAGAAAATTCAAGATATACATTTTATTTGCCATGTAAATATCTTAAAAATATTCTATTTTAATCAAAATTCTTAGAGCCATTTTTTAGAAAATATTTTTTTTTAAAAATGCACCGTGTAAAGGGTAGTCTGGATTAGGAGAATTTTCTTGTAAATCCTCTTGTCGCATCTTTGAAAGGTACTGAACTTAAGTACCAACTTTGGTGGTGATCCGACTTTTATGCTGTTCACAGACATACACGGACCTTTTTCTAAACGTTTTTACTTTCTCTATTATGTATAGTAAGTAGAGGCAGTATTGTATTCCACCCAAAAATTCGATACCGAGACTTCATCGGAAATATATGTTTTGAGGCCCCCTGAATCCAAAAAAAAGCATTTTTGGAAACATATCCGTGTGTGTGTGTTAGTTTGCCTGTGGGTCTGTCTGTTAGTCTGTGAACAGCATAACTCAGAAACGAACAGTCGGATAAACACCAAACTTGGTATTTAGCTTCATTATCTTCCAGAGATGCGACACACAGGTTTTCAAGAAAATCCCCCCACCCCAGATTACCCTTTACATCGAACATTTTTCGAAAATTTTAATTTTCTCAAAAATGGCTCTAACGATTTTGATTAAAATATCATATGTTTAAGATGTAAAAATGTTAAAATGTATATCTTGAATTTTCTGGGAATGTCTCCAAAAGTATTCTTCATTGTGAACAACTTTTGCATAACTGGTAAACCATAAGAGATAGAGCAAATTTTACTACACGAAAAATGTAGATCGCGTTAAAATACTTTCCAATACTTATACTTTTCTCAAATGGGAATTCGTTGTTCATTTTTAATGTCCTGGACACACAAAGAGAATGGAATACTCCACATAGCAACCAGCTCTTAAAACATTTGACTATCACTTAAAGCCTAGGAATTCCCCTTGCATCTACAAGAAAATTAGCAATAAGATTAACATCTCGATTAACATGAAGTAGATGGAGAATAAGTGTTTGTTAAAATAGTTTGTACAAGAGTAGAGAAAGTCATGTGAGTGTAACACATCAGATTTTGTTTTTACTCAGGGTGCCACAAAACATGTATTTCTGGTGAAATACAATACCCCCTAGTTACTACATGTAGTAGAAAAAGAAATAAGGTTTAGTAATAAGAGTGTATAAAAATAATCGACAGTGAGTAAAGAAAGTCATGTGAATGTAACACTTTTTTATGTGCATGCGCAAGTAATAAAGTTACTTGTGACGCTTCAAGGTTCAAATTTAAAAAGTTAAAGCATAAGAGAGACAGGACTAAAACGAGAAACAAAAGACGACGGAGGGGCGCGAAGCAGCAACAATGTAGCGTCTAAAATAACAACTCGGTGCTGAGCGCGATAAATTCTTAATTAAACACGACGATCTGCCACTAAATGGAAAACAAACAATACCTCAGGCAGAACAATCGTCTTAACGCCTTATTGTCGAGTCTGATTGCATTTTTTTTCAGCCTTACCATACACGTTCATTTACGGAAAAACTGTTCATTACAAATGGCAAGTAAAACATGATATGATACATTCGCAGCACTTTCCCCACCCGTTCTTCAACAAACTATTATCACAAAACCTTATTGTTCCACCTACCTTATATGCAAATGGTTTTATTACGTACTTGCTTATAGATAGAGTGGGAATAAGTCAATACTCTAGGCTTTGAGCGATAGTCAAATCATTTCAAACCTGGTACTATATGACGGCTTTGAAATTCCGTTCTCTTTGCATGACCACGAGAAAAAAATCTGATGTTACATTCACATGACTTTCTTTAACCTCTATCTTTATTAGTGAGTATACAAGCCATTCCTACGAAAGCTTATTTTTCTATCTACTTCATTTTAATCCAAATAAAACTTTACAGAAACAGCTACATTACACATTTCGTTATAGAGAACAGCGATAGTCAAATGTTTAACAACTGGACGCTATATGCTGGCCTTAAAATTCCATACTGTTTCCACGACATCGTGAGAAACAACTGAATGTTGACAGCACTTTAAGGGAATGGCTAAGAATTCAACATTTCGAACCATTAATGACGGATTTCTGGAAATGGTTGATGCCACAAAAAAGGTTGTTTGAAATAAATTGTCTGTTTTAAAGAGATCTACATTTATTATGTAGTGCGTTTTTGTCTGTCACTTAACGTTTAGTCGTCCTCCGTGGTGTAGTGGTTGCCATGCTAGCCTCTAGTTCCTGAGTTCACGTGTTCAAATCCTGCGGAGGATGATAGATTTTTTCGGGCGTGAAAATCCTTAGGATGGCTTCCTACGGAAGGGAAGTAAAGCCGCTGGTCCCGTGTCGTAGATTTACGGCACGTAAAAGAACCTCAAGCCTGATAAAGAGGCCTCTGAGGAAAATTACCGCTCTTTCACGTCCAATATAGAATGGGACGGTAAGGACCATAGCAGTTAAAGAGAGTCCATAAATGGAACTAATTATTTTTATTATTTTTTTTATGTTACCATGCTAGCCTTTAGTTTGAGACAGTGCGTTCTGTGCAGGTAGAAATATAAAATGATAGCCACAGTACTGCGAAAGTAAATATAAGTGATAGTAGGAATAACATGATTAAATAAGACTGGGAATTGAATATTACTTGTAAACATGAATTGGGTTGGAAAGACAGGGCAAGCAGCAGGCTGGAAACGGGGAAGGCTTTTCCCCATTGTAGCCGAGTAAGAACAAAAGACGCTTTTGTTCATGTACCGTTAAGTCCCCTGAAAAACAGGTGAGTAGAAACTAAGGTCAGTGCTGTGATAGCCGCAGGCATACAATTTCATGTGGAAAAAACCAATAAGAAAAAAAAGGTAGAAATCACGTGATAGCGAAATGGGGGATAGACAAATTCGAAATAAAGAAACAGGGGAGTTTTGAAAATCATTTGTTCATGGTATTTCCTTGGAGGTCATTCTAAAAAAAAAAAGCAAATATGGGTGCAGTTCAAACCAGATTGATAGACAAGTGTCGGCAGGTAAACGCGGTAGTTTAGTACAGCAGTGAATGCGGCGCCAAAAGAAATACGTATGTGTGGAGAGACTTCTTTAGGAATCAGATATAAAAGGTGACGGAAAATAAATGGGTTGTGTTGGCACCACACCCTAGATGTAATATCCATTCAAGAACCTGAGCTAGCATCGAACCCGGGCCCATTCCTATAAATCCTGTGCCGCTAAATTGGCACACATCACCTCCTTGCCGCATACCTCTTCAAGTTCTCTACGTCGCGGGTTCAAACCCGGCGGAGGGCGATGGATTTTTCCGGGCGTAAAAATCCTTAGCATGCCTTCCTTTGGAAGTAAAACCGGTGGTCCCGTGTCGTAGATTTACCGCACGTAAAAGAACCTCAAGTCTATAAAGAGACCTCTGAGCAAAATTTCCGATCTTTCATGCCGTATATAGATGGCGACGCGAAGAACCACAGTAGTTAAAGAACGTCCATAAATAAAACTAAATTTTTCAGTTTTACACTCGCAGTAAAACGAACCTCGAATAGATTACTAAGTTTAGTGACTGTACATATACTAAATTTATTTTTGTGCTAAACATAATAATTGCCATTTTAAAAGTTTTTTTTTATAACCAACTTCACTGCATCATAAGTTCACGAGCCCCCACTAGTGATTGGATAGTAAGAGAACGTGGTGTAACCTATTTTCATTTTCGCCCACGCTTCTTAAGGAAGAGGGTGTGAAGCCGCCCACGGGACCCTTGTTTGTATTGTACCAGCTGACGTCACTACTTCACCTACTGGTGACATCTGCTGTCATCTCCAAGAGCTTTCTAAACACTTGCAGACCGCGCGCGATCTTCGATACGTCTGCTGGGAGATTAAACGTCGAAAATGTATGCTTTTAAATTTGTTTTTACTGTTATAACTAGGCAAACGAAAAATATCAAGAAAAGTTTTCCAAAAGATGACGAAAAAATTCCAAAATATGAAGTGTATATTTTAAGGTCAAAATCACTCACAATTTAAGGATTTAGGGCAGGTTAATTTCATTAGTTTAAAAAATAGGCGTTGTAGGTTTTGTCCATATTTAATAATAATAATAATAAAATATCGAATTGAAATACAAGAAATTAAACGGACTTTATACACACGATCTTTCATAAGTAAGAAATAATGCAAATAAAAACTAAAATTAACCGACTTTCTCTACTCTTGTACAAACTATTTTTACAAACTCTTATTCTCCATCTATTCCATATTAATCGAGATAAACATTTGCAGAAACGATCTTCTGACTTGCAAAGAGAATTACATTTTACACATAGCGACCAGTTCTAAAAATATTTGACTATCGCTTAAGGCGTACTATGTTCCCCTTGTTTTGTATTTACAAGGGCAATATAGAAATACAGTAGCCTTTAAGCATATACATATCTCTTAATAGCCGGTTGCTAGGAGCAGCACCATTCCCTTTGCCACAGATTAATACTCTTTACATATCCAAGACAAAAAAATGAATAACGAATTCCCATTTGAGAAAATAAGTATTGAAAAATTTAAGGGAATAACAAGCAATATCTCGAAAATGGTTCACTCAACAAAAAAATGTATATGACATAAACTGTGTATTTTAATGCGATCTACATTTTTTGTGTAGTAAAATTTTGTCTATCTCTTATGGTTTACTAGTTATGCAAAAGTCATTCAGTATGAAGAGGACTTTTGGGGACATTCTCGGAAAATTCGAGATATACATTTCATTTGCCATGAAAATATCTTAAACATATGATATTTTAATCAAAATCGTTAGAGCCATTTTTGAGAAAATTAAAATTTTCGAAAAATGTTCCATGTAAAGAGTAATCTGGGGTGGGGGATTGTCTTGTAAACCTTCGTGTCGCATCTCTGGAAGATACTGAACCTAAATACCAAGTTTGGTGTTTATCCGACTGTTCGTTTCTGAGTTATGCTGTTCACAGACACACATACACACACACACACGGACATGTTTCCAAAAATGCTTTTTTTGGATTCAGGGGGTCTCAAAACATATATTTCCGGTGAAATCTCGGTATCGAATTTTTGGGTGGAATACAATACTTCCCCTACTTACTATACGTAGTAGAGAAAGTAAAAAGATCAACAGTCAAATTTAATGTTTACAAAGTAACATTTTGCAAAATAAGAAACAAAATTATCAGCCATAGTAAGTAGGGGGGGTGTTGCATTCTACCCAAAATTTCGGTACCGAGATTTCACCGGAAATACATGTTTCGAGGTCCCTGAATCCAAAAAAGAAATGTTTAGAAAAAGGTCTTTGTGTCTGTGAACAGCATAACTCAAAAACGAAAAGTCGGGTTAAACACCAAACTTGGTATTAAGGTTCAGTATCTTTAAAAGATGCGACACGAAGATTTTCAAGAAAATCCCCCCACCCCACACTATCCATTACATGGAACATTTTACGAAAATTTTGATTTTCTCAAAAATTGTTCAAAGGATTTTTATTAAAATATCATGTTTGACATACTTTAATGGCAAATGAAATGTATATCTTGAATTTTCTGAGAATGTTCCCAAAGTCGTCTTCATTCTGAATGACTTTTGCATAACTGTTAAACCGTAAGAGATAGACAAAGTTCTACTATACAAAAAGAGTAGATCTCGTTAAAACACATAATTTATGTAATATACTTTTTTTGAGGTGTGAACCATTTCCGAGATATTCCTTGTTACTTGTTTGAATTTTCCAATACTTATACTTTTTCTCAAATGCGAATTCGTTACTCGTTTTTTTATGTCCTTGACATACAAAGAGAATGGAATGCGCCACATAGCAACCAGCTTTTAAAACATTTGTCTATCGCTTAAAGCCTACCAATTCCCCTTGTACCCACAAGAAAATTAGCAATAAGATAGTTTGTACAAGAGTAGAGAAAGTGATGTGAGTGTAACACATCAGATTTTTTAGAATGTATTTATTTTAAGTCGCTATGATCTATTGGCGACTCTTACGTTGATACAGTAGTGGTTAAAGATTAATACAATTCTAGGAATATACATTTATAATATTATTATGTAATAAACAGATAAAGTTTTTCTTTTGTGATCAATACATTAAAATCTTATAATTATATTAAATTAATTATTTTGTAAGAACATTATAATTTTTATACATTGTTGAATAATTAAGACAGCTAATACTATTTGAGGTGTTAAATTATTTTCCTGTGTGGGTTATAACGACGGCATGAATCATTTATTGTCTACTTTGAACTTGCATGCAGTTTATACAACATTTACAATACAATGGAGCTGCTCATTATTTCCCTTCTCCTTATATTTAAATTTTCGTTGTATGTATGTATATAATGGGGAAGTATAATTTTCCACTATTTACTTTTTTGCCTTGTTACCCTTTTTCTGTATCTTCTCCAATTTGCTTCACGTCTCTTTTAACCACTTTAACCTAATTTCCCTAAATATTTTTCTGCTTTCTCCATACGTATTCATTTGATCTTGTATTAAAAATATTCGTAATTTTTAGCTGTATTGCTAATTTTTTCCATCTCTTTAGCATTAAATTCTCTCTTCCTTTATCCGTGTCCTCGTATTCCAGAATATAATGCCAATTGTCATGTAATACATTACATTTAGTACATATCTCCCCCCTTCTTCTTCCTGTTAGACCACACCTGTCCTCGCCCATGCATATCCCATTCTGGCCTCATGTGGCATACTTCGATGTGTCTTTCTTTTCCCCATTCCGTTTTAAAATACTTTTAATCTATTAATGACCTTATCCTTGAAACTAGTTATAATTTCTTTCTTTTCAATATCCTCCACTCTTGTTCTAATTCCTTTCCAGAAACCCTTACTTTTGTTGTTTCTTTCTGCCCAGTTTCCCCCATTCCTATTTCTTGCAATGTTGTCTGTATTGTGCATCCAAGTTTCTTTATCCCCCCATTTTCTCCTGTACATCCAAGTGTTGCTTTAGTATCTCGTTTTCCTCCAGTAGCTTTATTCTGAACCAGAATTTGATTGCCCTTTCTACCATTTTGCCTTTAGCCCCCCCCCCCCCAGTCCTGCTTTGCTACTCCATTCGTGAGATTCTTGGTAATCCCAGGCTTATTTTGCAAAAATTCCTATGTATAGCATCTACGTTTTCCCATCATTTTTCCAGCCCCCATATCTCTGCTATGTGTAACATCCTTGTTTGTGCTATATATCCTTTCTAGCCACGCAATTTGCATTTCTGGTATTTTGTTCCCACATGCTTACCTGTATTGCTTGTTTCCTCTTTACTAGTACTTTTTTCTTGTGTTCTCCCCAATCCCCTGCACTATTGAACCTTACTCCTAGATAGTCAGTTGTCCTCAGTGCTTCCAGCTCCGTTCCTTCCCAATACCAATTTTCAGTGTTTCTTAGTTTATATCCTTTATAATTTTCGATTTTGTTTATGCTTATTCTCAACCCCAATCTTTAAAATATTTGCTAATTGCATCAATAGCTTTACTTAGCCCCACAACTGATATGGAACCTGCCACTAGATCATCTGTAAACAATAATCCTGGTATTTCCTTATTATTAATAATAACTGGTGAATGCTTATTCAATGTTTTTCACTTCTATAATATCATCTATAAATAGGGCTGGAGTAAGTTTCGCGTTCTGTTCAGTAGTTCTTCCCTTGGCTATTTTCAACAGCTCTCATTATTTGCATATAAATCCTTTATTCTCTTTATAATGATTCGCTCACTCCTTTCTTTATCTGTGAGTACATGGGAAACTGTCAATGGAGTTTTATTTATGGACGCTCTTTAACGACTATGGTCCTTAGCGTCCCATTCTATATTGGGTGTGAAAGGTTGGTAATTTTTGCTATCAGGCTTGAGGTTCTTTTACGTGCCGTAAATTTAATCCATCCCCCCCTACCGGGTTTGAACCCGCGACCTCAGGAACTAGAGGCTAGCATGGTAAACTGTCAATGTTTTGAACACTGCGGCTGGTGATCAGATAGGAGTGTGTCATCGTTGTATCTCAAATTCCTAAGCGGGTACTGATAACTTGATGTTTCCTGTTTGTAAAAATACATTTGTTTGTATGAAGACAGTAAGTGGCTTGTTTCCCTGATTTTGAGACAATATTTTTTCCATGAAGTAATGACTTTGGTTCGGATGTATGGGGCTAAGTCTGAATGTCTTGTTGTTATCTCAGCATTAAATGTTGGTTTTTGGATGACCCCTATGGCTGCTTCGTCCGCCCTCTCATTGCCTCGTATTTGTTAGTGCGATGGAATCCAAAACAATATCGCTTGTTCTCCTTGATACGACATCGGTATTTCTTGGATAAGTTTGTTTTCTGTATGTATATTTTGGGTGTCTAAGATAGCAGTTTTTGAATCACAAGAAATTATGTATAGTTGTTTATGGGATTCTGTAATGTATGAAAATGCTTGTTTCAGAGCGTATAACTCACTACGGTAAATTGAGAAGTAATCAGGGAGCCTTTGTATATGAATTCTGTTTGGTAGGACGGTTGCACGTTCTATTCCATATTGAGTTTGTGGTTTTAAATAACACTAAATCAATATTAATGAAATTTTAGCAATTTTTGCACTTTTTACTTTCTCTAATACATCTGCCTTTAAAATTCTATACTAACATTTCGCCGGAAATACATGTTTTCAGGCCCCCTAAATCCACAAAAAAACAATTTT
This sequence comes from Deroplatys truncata, assembly GCA_030765065.1. NCBI lineage: Eukaryota > Metazoa > Arthropoda > Insecta > Mantodea > Mantidae > Deroplatys > Deroplatys truncata. The sequence goes on along the minus strand of CM060977.1, from coordinate 9,579,306 downwards.
AGGAAAAGGTAATGGGTATGTCTGTGAACAGCATAACCCAAAAACGAAATGCAGCTAAATACCGTACTTGGTATTCAGATTCAGCATCTTCCAAAGATGCCTAACCAAAATGTTCAAGTAAGCCCCAACCTCCCTTTACTTGGAAGAATTTTCAATTTTTTTATTTTCTCAAAAATGCCTCTAAGGAGTTTAATTACAATACCTTTATTTTGTATTATCTTATACAACTGGTAAAGCTCAAGGCTAGACATAAACGTACTACGCCATAAATGTATGTGAGAGAACGAGGCTTTCACGGCCGGAGTCAGTATATTTCCGGGCTGTTTTGCCGTGGTCTGCTGGAGACAGATGTTCCAGACGTTTCGTCTACAACTACGTTAGACATCTTCAGTGGCGCTATCGAAGTCTTCTAGGAGAAGGTTGCGCTGCGTCTGAAATGCCGGCGAAAGCGAAGCATGTTGGCAGGCTGAGGGCAGCCCGAAGAAGTGATGCAAGTATACCTACCCTTGTTAGGGTTTAACCACTGGTAGGTAGGATAAGGTTGTGGGGGAGAAAGGAGGTAGCAATAAGCTCCTCGACGACTGCAGGTCAGGGTGCAACGGCCCTAGTGCACCACAGGTGGAAGATTTTATCGAAAATTGTTTGGTTGCAATTTTCAATTTACCAAGCAACTCGTGGTAGGACTATAAAGGAGCTCAGCTTTTGCTGCTGGTTGGAGTTGCTCCTTGGTTACCGGGGGTGCCCGCAAGCCATGCGGAACCCGGTGACGCCTCAAGCGGCGTTCTCTGGGGTTATAGTCCCCTAGAGACCGAACAAGGGCACTCCGATGGAATGGCAACTGGTCGTATAGTCTTTTGGCCCGGCGCCTAATTTCATCCTTAAGGTAGGGAAGAGATGAGGCTTCGTGAAGTAGTCTCACGGGGAAAGCGCGGCATACAGAATAGATGAACCGGAGGCCCCTATTCTGCACTCGCTGCAGTCGGAGCAGACTGGAATCTGCGGCCATGTGGAGTGGAGTGGAGTCGAGTCGATCTGGTAGGCTCGTGAACCTAAGTGAGTTTGCTATGTACCTACCCTTGGAAGGGCTTTACCATAGGTAGGATGGATTGTTGTAGGGTGACGGTTGGGGGTGTGATGGGAGGTAGCGCTATGGTTTTATAGGCTCCTCAGTGGCTGCATTTTCAGGAGCAGCGCCAGTGCCTGCTCCGCTGCTGTTTATTTTTTGTTTAAATTTTAATTGGTTGAATTTTGTTGACCACTCCCATAGGGGAGGGGGGAGTACTTAGTAATAGCATGTTTTTGCTGTTGACAGGTTTAAAGCCTTTGTTACCGGGGATGCCTGCAAGCCATGCGAGGAACCCGGTAGGGTCTGTAATGACGTTCTTGAGGTAAATAGTCCCCCAGGGATCTGACAAGGGCGTTCTCATGGTAAATCAATTTGCCGAGGTCTCATGTAGTAGCCTGACTGGAAAGCGACGACAGACAGAGTAGATGGACCGAAGTCCTCTATTCTGAATCCGCTGAAGCCAGGAATCTGCTGCCATGCTCCACACCTCACAGGCGTAGAGCATCAGAGGTAAAATAAGAGCTTTGTAAAGGCGTAACTTTAAGTGAACCGGGTATAAGGCAGCTACCGCCCCCTTAGCCCTGTTCGTTGTTCCCTGCACGTGTTCACGAAACGTTAGGCCCTTATCTAAAGTATGATGTTCGTGTTGCTATATTTATACCAAGAGGACTCTCAGCTGATTGGTCCGGGTGCCGGTCGGCTGGTGGGAGGGGCGCATCTGTCTCAAAGGTGCTGTTACTTTCTGATTGACTCGCTTTGTTTTCTCGTGTTATATGACGTTTCTTGTCTTGAATAACTGACCCAGCCAAAGTTAATTGAAAACTATAATACATACACCAGGGTGCAGAAGGGCCGCTGCATCCTGACAGGCAGCTGTGGAGGAGCTACATGCTACCTCCCTTCTTTCTAAAAACAAAACCGACATCCTAAACCATCATTTACAATAGTCATCCGGCGGTGGGCACGCAGCAAAATGAAGCACAGCAAGTCGAGTGACTGGATGCCAGTTGTTGTTGTTGTTGTTTAGCTTTAGAGCCTCTTCTTTCTTATTGAAATTGTTAGGATGCTTCTTATATATTTCTATGATTATAATAAATGTATATATTCAAAATACACAATTTATCTCACATATTTTTGTGGCATCAGCCATTTCTCAGATATTCGTTGTTATTGGTTTGAATTATTGATTGTTTAAAGTGATGCTGCTATTCGGTTGTTTCTCGCGATGTCATGGAAAGTCTATTGAATCTATAGACCAACATGTAGCGACTCGGTTTTAAACATCTCTCTATCGATTCGGTCTCCACTATTCCTCTTTTAAAAAACTAAACTCTATGGCGATAGGGCCCATGCAGGGTCTTGACTTGCCAACCTGTCTGCCGGCCTCACGCTCACATACGCACCGCAGAGATTGCTGAGTGGGCACCGGTCCTATACTCGGGACACAAAATCGGCATCCCCAAGGGTGGGATCGAACCCAAGGAAATGGAACTATTTCTGTAAAGTTTTATCTCAATTATCATGAAGCAGTTAGAAGCATATGCTTTCGAAAGATAAATTTGTAGATGTTATATCAAATTTGAAGTAGATTATATTTGTTGGTAGTTGGAAGATGCTTCATGTTTATCTGCACCACGAATGGGAGCCAACTTGTCGCGGTCACTTCGTGTTATCTATTTCTGTGCGCCTGTTATTATATTAATAATTTGCATTTTGGGTTATTTGTCCTCCGGCTAGCTATTATTACTACTCAGTCGAGCATATATCTTAAACAGGGTGTGTAAACGGAAAGGATTTGTTACTGAAAGATAACACTTATAAAAGAATTTGTTTTTATACTTTTATTACCGTCACTTTTAATTAATTTCACATATTGACTCTTGATACACGCCAGACTGAAACTGTTATATTTTCTAATATCACTATAATCACTTATTTGCTGCACATTATTAATTCGCGTATTTCACATTTATAACTAACTTTACGACACGAGAGATTCTGTTGGACTGAACGACGTTTGCCTTGTGAATTATTCTGTCAAACTGAACGAAACCTGTCTCTGGCTTTAGCTTTTTATACTCCCACACCCCAATATGCCTAAACATTATAACAGAACTGCTATTGGTTGATAAAACGCGCCAACATTAGCGTCTATATTTATATCCAATCAAAATTACGAACACATATGCTGTAGGGAAGAAATTCCCTCCATTTCTACAGAAAAGCGCGCTAATCTGACGTCATTTGCTTGCCTCTTCTAATTAATAAACAACTCACCCCCTCGCTCATTGTTGCCCGCTCTTATTGTCAGTTTCAGTGAGGCCGTGTAAAATTATTTCTTAACAATGCATATAATTAACAAACATCCCAAATCAATGTCATACAATAATGCTTATTTACACTACAATCACTCTGGCATTTACATTGTTGTGATATAAAATACTGCCACAAAATAAACGATTGTGGGTAGAGAAAGTGATGTGAATGTAGCACATCGAAACCGTTACAGCCATTTTTGAGTAAATAAAACTAAACGGAAACTTTCTATTTAAAGGCTGATCTGTGAGGGAGGTGTGTTTCGCAAATCTTGTTGCTGTACCTTTGGTACATTCTTAAATTAAATACAAAATATCCGACATTTCGTTTCTTATTTCCGGCGACATCTCTGTGTCGAATTTTTGTGGACAATACCCCTTCCTCTACCTAGTATATAGATATAAGAGTGTGCCTTCTAATCAATATACACAGAGAAATTCCTGTGACTGTTAGTTTCAGCTCACATAAGGAAGATAATAATTAGAGTTTCGAAAGTTTACTCTTGCAAGGTTTGTGGGACTGTGATAGGCAGCAAACATCTGACGATCGCCATACCGACTAGTTACATAGTGAGAACGTAGTACCAAAATAAAAGAACGAATAAAAACAAAGTACACAAAGATTTCAGCTCATATTGACATAGAATTTGAAGAGACGGGAACTAGTGATGATAAAAAAAATGTAAAATCTTATCCAAACATCATGGAACTGACGTTACAATGCTCGACAGAAGACAAATAAAAAATTTCTGATGTGCTACATTCACATGACTTTCTCCACCCTCTTCGTTTATTATTGGGCATACAATTTATTCTTACGAAGGTTTATTTTTCTACCTAGCACATTTTAATCCAAATAAACCTTTACAGAAACAGCTACATTACACATTTCGTTATAGAGAACAGCGATAGTCAAATGTTTAACAACTGGACGCTATATGCTGGTCTTAAAATTCCATACTGTTTCCATGACAACGCGAGAAAATCGACAGGACTTGAAAAGAATGACAGTATTGAACAATTTGGATCATCGATAACGGATATCTCGGAAAGGCGCGCGCCACAGGAAACGTTATTTGGAATAAATTGTGTGTTTTAAAGAGATCTACGTTTTTTGTGTAGCAAGGATATATAAATTTCCATCCGAATGCTTCATAGGCTATTCCCAGCAAATTCAAGATATACATTTTGTCATATAAATATCTTTAATATGTGTGGTAACTCTTTGTAGCTGGAAAGCGTTGTTCCTCTGGTTGATGCTCTCTGCTGCAGTATTCTTGTCCCCGGCTATTGTTGCTCGTCGGCTGCTGTATTCTCCATTCCTAATAATTACGTATATAGCCAATTTCATGGGTCTCAGGGTTCTCGTCGGCGAGACAAATTAAAATACACTACATTTCCCTTAAAAATGTAGGTTATTGTTAAATAAATACATATGGGCGCCTAGCTTTTCCCATTGTAACAATTCCCACCATCATAATAATTGGGAGCGTAATCTAACTGCACCACACGCTTCCCACCCATGTGCACACACGTACATCTGTCGTCCAGAGAGTATCACTGTGTGTCGACGAGATTCTATAAGAGAGTGAAAATCTGGGGCTTTCTTTCCCTTTTTATACCTAAGCCCAAAGACGCTTACCTTCGCGCCTTAGAATGTAACGACATTTCTAATTGGTCCTCAGACCGTGTTACCTTATTATGTATGAAAATATCCTGCTCCAAAGCTTTTCGCATACGCGTCCCAGTGACGTGTCCGAAGCAGATTCAATACCTCTGTCTCTTTCCTTTCTATATATGTGTCTTTCTATTTCTCCTTATTGCTTCCAGTTCCCTGCTCATTAGCTTGGTGAAAGGTGGGCTCTACCTAGAGTTATCTTTTACCTGGAATTAGCTAGCTCACCTGTTCCTTACATATCTAAGTTACAAACTGCTTTTGTGAAATTCTTGGTTGTTAAATATTCTAACATATTTCTTGGTGAATTATATTATGTACAATTCTTGTTTAATATTGAGTTATACGTCTATATGAATATGTATATATATATGTGTGTGTGTGTGTGTTATCCCCTTTCATCTTCCTGTCGCATCTTTTGAAGATACTAAACTTAAATACCACGTTTGGTATTTATCCGACACACATGTAACCTTTTACAAAACTCTGATGTGTTACATTCACATGACTTTTTCTACCTTCTGTCGCTTATTAGCGAGTATGCAAATTATTCTTACGGAACCTTATTTTTCTATCTACTTCATTTTAATCCAAATAAATCTTTACAGAAACAGCTACATTACACATTTCGTTATAGATACAAAGAGAACAGCGATAGTCAAATGTTTAACAACTGGACGCTATATGCTGGCCTTAAAATTCCATACTGTTTCCATGACATCGCGAGAAACAACTGAATATCGAAAGTACTTGAAAAGAATGACTATTGAACAATTGGAACCATTAATAAGAGATAGGTCGGAAATCGCGTATGCCACAAAAGACGTTATTTGGAATAAATTGCGTATTTTAAATAGATCTACGTTTCCTTTATCGCTTAACTTTTACCAGTCATGCAAGATTATATATGTTTCCACCCGAATGAGTAGGACTTTAGGGGCTATTAGGAAATTCAAGAAAATTCAAATTTCATTTGTCAACTAAACATCTCTAATATATGGTATTTTTAGCAAAATCGTTAAGGCTGTTTTTTTGAAAAGTAATAAAATTCGAAAAATGTTCTACGTGAAGGGTAGTTTGGGGTGGTGGATTTTCTAGATTATGTTCATGTCGCATCTTTGGAAGGTATTGAACTTAAATATCAAGTTTGGTATTTATCCAAGCTTTCGTTCCTGGGTTATGCCGTTCAGAGACACACCCAGAAACACACATTTTTTCTAAATTTTCCTAAAAGTTATTTTTGGGTTCAGTGGGCCTCCAAACATATATCTATTTCCGGTGAATTGCCGACATCGAATTTTTGGATGGAATACAATACTTCCCCTACTTACATACGTAGTAGAGAAGTATAAAAGTGGTTTATAAATGCATCGTTCCTTCGTCGTAACATTAATTTGTTACTCGGTAGTTGCTAGTGGATTTCCCGGCCGTTATTCCACAACACTGTGGCCCGAACAGCGGATGATCAGGTCTCTGAGATGTGTCTTCAAACTGCTTGGCTTGCATGTAATTGGTGTACACTGGCAGTGGCCCAATTGACTGGATCGCAATAATGCCTTTCCCTTCGTAAATGAGGTAACCAACCTTTGACTCCGTCCAAGCGATATCAGTTCTCCATGTGACTTGCCTGAAAAAAAATCCCCAAAACCCTCAGAGACACAAAAACGAGCCAATGAGCGATGTTATAATCGATGTGTAATAAAAGGGTAATTTGGATAGCGCTCCTATGAAAGAGTTTCATAACAATCGGTACTCAAGGAAACAACATAACTCGGCCTTCTAGAGGAAGTGATGAAGAATTATTTTCATGTGTGTTAAACTGGACATGAGAGCTTTCATCAGCGACATGGAGAAGAGGGCTCAAGTTATTGCCGCCATCGAGCGGAAATAAGAATACCGACATTAAGGTGGCGTAGTATGAAAAAACAAGGCAGTTGGGTCATATTTGGGGGGCGGGGTAAAGTACCTCACCAATCCAGAATTGTGCTCAAATGATGGTGGCCATGCTGGCAGAGGGTGGGTATATACGAAGGACGTCCAATAAGTAAGCTTCTCTATTTTATAAAAAACATTACACACAATTGATGAAGTTAAATTAATTTTATTTATATTGTACAATCCTTCTATTACTTTTCTACATAGTAAACATGTTTTCCCAAGCATTTTTGGGGACGTGACACAAGTTTTTCCAAGCCAGTGTTGTACCAGGTGGGGTCCTGTGCTCGCAACCAGCTGTTCACTTCTGATTCATCTTCATCACGGTGTTAAAGTGCTTACCTCCAAGATGAACTAAGTCAGGGGAACATGTGAAAATCACTTGGGAAAAGATCTGGTGAATATGGAGGATGCGAGAAAACTTCCCAGTTGAATCTTCTGAGCTCCGCCTGGGTCAAGATTCAACTGGGAAGTTTTCTCGTATCCTCCGTATTCACCGGAGCTTGGCCCAAGTGATTTTCACATGTTCCTCCAACTCAAAGGTAAGCACTTTTAACACAGTCCCCAAAAATGCTTGGAAAAATGTTGACTAGGATTGTACAATATAAATAAAATTAATTCAGCACGATCAATTGTGTGTAATGTTTTTTATAAAATAGGGAAATTTACTTATTGGACGACCCTTGTATTTGTCAGTACCAACATAACAGCTGAGATCCATTATGGGCTAGATTTTATGCACGTGAGTATACATTTGTTGGACTTATACAAAAAATTAGAAATTAAAAACTTGCATAACCATGCGGAAATATATTATTTTATGACGTCTTTTGTAAGTAATATCACTGCTGATTTTCACGGCTTTCAAGAATCACTCTGCTCACTTGAATCCATCAGTATCAGTTTACGTTGGCAACGGAGTCCTTCAGTCACTCACTTGTTTCCGTTAAGGGAGCTTACACGTCTTACATAAAATATATATTGTCGTATGCCTCTCTTTAATTATTTTATAGATACAGATGGGAGCTACTCGATTGCAAAAGGCACCGGTAAATCAAACAGGAACTTCAAGTGCGAGGCAACGACGGTCAGTAACGCTATCCCCTCCCTTGACACTCACCCCTACTCACAGACAAACTGCCGTCTCTAACCTTCGGTGCCCAGAGAGCGTCTTGTCATATTATCTGTGCACATGCCACAATATGTGTGTATGTCTTACATTCACCTGACTTTCTGTACCCATTCTTCAACTATGTATTTTTACAAGAGCTTATGCTTCTGTCTAGTTCTTGTAAATGGAGATAAACTTCCATTACACACCTGTTGTAGGTATAAGAACAATACAGTAGGCCAAAGCGATAGTCAGGTTTTTAAAGAGCGTGACACTACGTGGTGGCTTTGAAATTTCACGCTCTTTATATCACCACGAGAAAAAATGAATAGCGACTTAACACTTGCTGCGTTAGAATGACTTTCTCTACGCACCAGGTTTTATTATATATAACTTGTACAGTCATTCTTACGATAGTTTATTTTTCAAGTTAATCGAGATTAACGTATCATTACACATTTCGTTATAGATACAAGAGGAGACTGAAATGATGGTCAGGTGTTTAACAACTGGACGCTATATGCTGGCCTTTAAATGCCGTTCCCTTTCCATGACATCGCGAAAAACAACTGAAGAGTACAGCACTAAAGCTGACAAGGTTTTGACAAATTCAAACCAATACTAATACATATCTGGGACGTCAATGATGCTACAAAATTGTGTGTAATAACGAGGTCTACATTTTTGTGTAGTAATATTTTCTCTATTTGTTACGGTTTACCAATTATTATACAAGTTATTTACGTAACTGTGTGGGAAAGTTAGGGTTTTTTTTGGACGAGTAAGCTGCTTACGACCGAAGAAAACCTAGGGGTGGAATATCGAAACGAGTCCTGAATAAACTTACTTTTCTATACAATATTTTGTTTCATATTATGTCGAAATACTTTATATATTGGTTAGGTATTGTATTGCATATTATGTTGGACATGGACGCAATTATGTTTCTTGTTGATGTAATACATGTTGGTAACGTTGTAGCTTGTGCATTGGCGCCGTTATCCGAGTGTCAACTTTTTCAATGTATTGTTGAGTATGGGACTGCACAAATTTAGTAGCATCATGAAAAGAAATATCTCTGTAAGTAATTCAATTAAGGTGAGTCATTATGTAATATTCAAATTTTAAAATTAATATAGAAACGTGAAATAATGCAATACGAAGAAATTTGCTTATGAAGGGTTATTCTCGCTGTAGATTTATCATTATGCATTCATATGTTGTACTGCTTTGGAGACGAGAAAACAAAAGTTCCAGTTAGTATGAAACAAAATCTAAGCAATAATGGAGTGGACGCCACCAGGAAGGAGAAGAAAAGGAAGACAGTATACCACGTGGTTTCAAGGAATTGCAAGGGCAATGATGCATTCGGAAATTGAGGATTTATGGTCCAACAGGCAAGAATGGAGAAAAGTGATATGATGTTAAAAACTGTAGTATTGGGTGCTGGAAAAATGTTTGTACATTTTAAAATCGGATTATATATGAAACAGAATTACTTCCGAATGAAGAGCGTGACATTTATAGTTTTATTTTAAATGAATGTGACAAATATGATTTTACAAATTTCGAGATACTCAGAGAAAAAAACCCATGAAATTGGCTTTAAAATACTTGCAAGTCATTTATGTAAGCAAGAGTTTGGCAGTAAGTTTTTTAGGGGAAAGATCACCTCATGTTCGACACCTGGCTGAATTGTGCATTTCATGTAAACACGCGCTTACGTCAGTTACTAGCTAGGAACTAATCAGCATTTTGTCGGATATTTAAGCTTAGAGTTTTTGACGGCTCGCGCTCGCCCTATCACTTACCCAGCAGGACTCTGTGTCGGTCAGTTCCATAAATTTATTTTGTGCTGCCTTGCAACATCGACGTAGGCTCCAGCAACGACGAAGATGGAACGCCGGACTTATTCTGTCCACCAGGTAAACCCAGAAGCTGTCTAACTCTCTTCCTCATGAAATGTAGTTTTGTTTGTTATTAGAAAATTTTTAATTTGTTTTGGGAACAGAATTACATGTCTGATAGTGTCACCCTTTCATCACCGCAACCTGTAACCCTCTCGATGTCATCCTGTGCTACGTCCGCATCCGTTACGTGATGTCTGGTGAAGGCGCTGATGGCGTCGTCATCATCTTAAGCCACAATTATTGGACAAATGTTGTCCTGAATATCTCGAAGTTTATAAAATCATGTTTATCACATTTTAAAATAAAACTATAACCGCCACGAGGACTTGAAGCTGTACTTTCTGACAACTTTGAAGCTGTTCTCTATTTCAGATCTTTATAACATTTAATGTTACCTGCTCCGTTGACGAGTCTTATGATGTCATCTCTGGCGCCAGCGTTCTAGTGGTATAGCTATGAGTTCTTTATCTCAGGGTATGCGTGAGTGTATTTTGAAAGGATAACACCTGTTTAATTATCTGATAAACTTTAATGTTGACTAAAATGTCCAGTTTGGGAGGAGTCGCCGATTGTTGAATTTAGAATTAATTACTTCTGTAACAATAATTAAGCGAAGTGTCAGCTGCCGCAAGTCGCAGAAAAGTTACTCGGAAAGATCTCTCTCAGCAGCCGGTGCGCTACACAACTTGAAAGTTATACACGAGAGTCGAGAACCTCAGGAGAGTCACGAATGTCTCTCTGACTAGAATGCACTAACTTTTATTATCCCCAAGCTCCGCCTACATATCGCTACCCCTCCCAATGTTCCTCCTACTCTTGCGTCTCTTATCTTGTTGCTAAGCCGTACCTTTCACTTTTATAACTTACAGAATTGCTGGCTACGTGACATTTCAAACGTACTGAACTTAACTCTAGCTGCATTCCAGGAATCTTTAAGCTAATGTGTTCTATATTCGTCTGTTACTAATGACCTTCTCCGGAAAAATCTTTCAATTCAGGTTATTACATTATGCATTGATTTAAAATACGGAAATTATTTATTGTAATTATCTGTTTATCTTACTATTATTTCTTTATTTAATTATTTATATCTTATTGTCAATAATAACGGCATCAGACCCCACAAACTGTTCCCAGAAAACTCAAGATGTACATTTTGCTTCACATGAAAAATATCTTAGACATACGGTACTTTAATCAAAATAATTAAGAGTCGTTTTTGAGAAAATAAAAAATAATAAGTTTTTTCCATGTGAAGGGTAGATTGGAGTGTATAATTAGGACGTTAGGCGATGAAACTGTCGCTGCTAGGTACGTCTATTCTCACAGTAATATTTCAGCAACATTCAGCCCGTTAGACTTTTTCCTTCTAATTTGAGTAGGTAGCAATAAATTATAAAATACCAAAAGATAATGTGACTGTTAACACTAGATTGAGTTTCGTATTGTGTTTGCTCATTAGAAGCAGGTGCTTTTGGAAGGCTAATAATGAGTAACGGCGCAGTCTTAAGATTTGGGGCACCTGGTGGAACACGTGAATCGATTCGCGCGGTAAATACCCCTGTCGGCTTCCAGAACACGAAAAAAGCGCATAAACTACCCTGTCTTGGGGTCGTGCCCTCAGAATAACGAGGAGCCGGTCTGCTCTACGTCGTAGTGAACAGGCACGAACACAATATGTTCATATAGATTGTTATAATAGCTTTACTTGCACAGTTTTCGTACTTTACTTAGTCTCCTAACACAATGGGACCTTTGGTGTCACACGACTTTCGCTACCTACTGACGTTTATTTTCATAGCTATTCTGGAAGTAATTCATACAAAAGGTTTTTTACTATTTACCTGCAATACGTTGATTAGTATTACATTCTATAAAAAATTCGATATCAGAATTTCACCGGAAATGTACGTTTTAAGGTCCCAAGAATAAAAAAGTCTGTGTGTACGTCTGTCTGCGTGTGTGTTTTTGTGTCTGTCTTTCAGCCTCTGTGAGTTTGTTTGTGCATCTGTCTGCGTATACGTTGTCTGTGTCTTGCAATGTCTGTCTGTATGTACATGTCTGATATTTTTCCGTAAGGGATGAGTTCCGACCCCTTCAGCCGCCGTGGTGCGAGCGCTGCGGACCCTTAGCACTGTACTTCTGACGTTACTGGAAGTACGCTGAGCCGAACATTCGAGCGCCTCCCGTTGGGGAGTTGTTCGGATTGGGTTGGTCTCGACGGGGCAGCGGTTCCCGATACCCATGGGAGATTGGGAACGTGTGTATGGGTATCCATACCGCGGGGTTGTGAGACGCCTCAAGTCCTCCGGTACAGACCTGGATAGCCGGCAGACGGCTTGCTAGATTGCTGTCGGCCCTACCGAGGTTATCGGTAGTCACCCTTTCGGGATGACGCGCGTAAGTGGCGTATCCACGTCCATCTCCGCGTAAGCGGGGGGGCCTTTTTAGGAAACCAGGTATTGGCCTCATGGGAAAACCCCAGTTGGATAGCCAGCCACTCGGTTGGTGCTAACCCAGGGCTTTGCCCCGGGTAGACCTTCGCTCTAACTGTGTCTGTGTACACAGCGTACCTAACCGCGTGGGAATGTTACGACTGTGATAGGATGTTTTGTCAATTTTGAGATTGCACAATGTTTTATTTATTTATAACGATAACATTGGTTAATACACTCAGTGGTTTCAAGGTACTTCTTACATACCTGAATACGTTCTCAATTAATGCAATAAATATAAAATAAATACAGTGTTCGACAAAACAGGAGAATACAATTAACCGGTAAGGAGGCAACCTGAGTAACACCATCACACCACCGAAACCATCTAATAAAGACATTAATATTGTTACAAGTACTTCATATTGTGCTGATATTTCATCCCTAGTGAAAATAAAGATCATTTCCGCTTATCACGTAGAGTCCATCCTTTAACATTTTAAACTTTTATAAGTGTAGTTGTATTAGATCGAGATAAAAAAATATTTTACATATGATTAGTAGCTCTCTGGCCATTTATGAGTGCAACAATGATGAAAACAGTATTCACTCCGGTCTTTCACGTCCAGTATAGAATGGGACGCTAAGAACCACAGCAGTTAAAGAGCGTCCATAAATAAAACTCAGTTTTCAATTTTTTTTCAACTGTTGGGTTGATCCGCGCCAAAGCAAAACCCAGACGATCAGTGCACTGTTACAATGTATCCTTCCGCCATTCGCGCCACAAATACTGTCAGGACCATGTGTTGAGTAATATTAAAAGAACACAGCCAGTCCTTGTTTCGACGGTGACTACCATATTCTGTTAGCAGTTAAAGGATTGATACAACAAAATATACCTCTGCACATATAGTAATAGTTAGTTGTAACAGAAACGAATAACATATTTATTCGCTCTCTAGAAGCGGCGCTTTATCAACTATTAACGGCTCATTTTCAAAAAAAATCTGATGTGTTGCACTCATATGACTTTTTCTACTCTTTTGCAAACTATCTTATTGCTAATTTTCTTGTAGATGCAAGGGGAATATGCTAGGCTTTAAGTGATAGTCAAATGTTTTAAGAGCTGGTTGCTATGTGTAGCATTCCATTCTCTTTGTGTGTCCAGGACATAAAAAAAACGAATAACGAATTCCCATTTGAGAAAAAGTATTGGAAAATTCAAACAAATAACAAGGAATCTCTCGGAAATAGTTCACTTGACAAACAAATGTATGTGACATAAATTGTGTGTTTTAAAGAGATCTAAATTTTTTGTGTACTAAAAGTTTGTCTATCTGTTACGGTTTACCAGTTATGCAAGAGTCTTTCAGAATGAAGAAGACTTTTGGGGGCATTCCCAGAAAATTCAACATATACATATCATTTGGCATGAAAGTATCTTAAACACATGGAATTTTAATCAAAAATCGTTACAGCAATTGTTGACAAAATCAAAATTTTCGAAAAATGTTCCATGTAAAGGTTTTTCTGAGTTATACTTTTCACAGACTGACAGACACACACACACGGACAGGCTTCCAAAAATGCATTATTTGGATTCAGGTCACCTCAAAACATATGTTTCCGGTGAAATCTCGGTATCGAATTTTTGGGTGGAATACAATAATTCCCCTACTTAGTATACGTAGTAGAGAAAGTGAAAAGAAATTGTACACCGTTACGCGAATTGCATTCTTCACAAAATCGTCACATTTTTTATTTTTTTCCCGGTGTAACTACTTTTCGCGTTTCAGGTTTTTGTTTGCGGGCAGTGTTTATGTACTCCAAACACCGGTGAACTCACAAGTTAATTTCATCACTTCTTTCAAAGAGAAGTGTTGGATATTTCTCACATAACTTGCTCAACACTCGCCACTAGTCACTGGTTTTCCCGGTTCTTGCTTTACGAAGTTGCAAGAGCAAACTCACTCCGCCATGATACTAAACAGAAACTGCTAGTTTCTGCTTCTAAATAATATTCTGCGCATACTCAGATATAAGATGACTCATACGAATTGTATATTGGAACTCTGTTTAACGGTTTAAATCAGCGTGAATTAAACTATTAGATACTTGTATAGAGTATTATACTATTTAAGGATAAATTCATTATAAAACTTAAATTATTAACATGGGACTACTTTCTTGCACGCGTTGCTACCATGTTGTACCACGGTGCACTAGTCACGTGGTTTTCTTTAGGCGCGGATCAAACTAACAGTAATACAGAATAGGTTATATTAGAATGTGCAAAGATGGTAACGTGGACACCCCAACAGAAGCTTGGAGTGGCTAAAACAGAATCTGTGAAGTGTGCACAATGACAGTTTTAGCCTTGGCCGTCACGACGATGTCCCCTCCAATGTAAGCGTTATGAAACGGGACAGACAGTTTTCATTACTGAACACCACACATTTAATTTTGGCGAGTCTCTTTCGACCTCACGAGAATTTTCGTTACCCCAAATACGAAAATCATGTCTGTTAACTTTCCCATTCATATGAGATGCACACTTTATACACGAAAGCAACGACCTCTAATTTTATCCGTAACGTCTGAGGCGAACGTCTTACGTTTGTGTTTGTCCTGGGCTAACTGAATCTTGTAGGCCCGTAGATTTCTTACGAAGGCCGTACGAATCCTTTCCACATTTTCCGCAGACACATTCCGTTTGCTATGCTTTCCACGTTTAGACAAAAAACTACCAGCTTCTCGTAACTGTCTGTCTCATTTCATAATGCTTACATGGCAGGGGACATCGTCGTGACGGCCAACGTTAAAATTATACGCTTCACAGATTTTGTTTCAGAAAAAAAAACACAGAAAACCTTCTGTTGTGGTGTCCGCGTCGCCATCTTTGCACATTCTAATCTAACCTAAGAATATGATAATTATCACTTCATTCCTGCAATCATAAATGGCAAGGTTAAATGAATTATTACGTACCCTCTCGCGGATACCGGTAGATACATTATAAAACATGTATAACTCTATGGTAAGGCCGATTTTGTTATACGGAAGTGAAATCTGGGGATGTGAAAGAGCAGAACATGTAAATAAAACACAAGTAGCATTTTGGAAAAGAGTTCTTGGAGTTTCACAAGGCACATCAAATTTGGGGGTATTGAGGGAGGTGGGATGTTATGAAGACACTGTAAAATAAGAGCAGTGAAGTACTGGCTGAGGAGGATAACTCCACACTACGATCCAAATGTTATAAATACCAGCGAGAAAACCTGTCTCCTAAGTTTTGGGAGGGGTTTGAGGAGAATAGGAATGGGGTCAGTATGGCAAAGAGCTGAAACAAATGACAAAAGAAGACTAAGAGACATCAACCAACAGGAAATAGAATCGGATTGTAAAATTAAACCTTCTCTAAGTCTAGCAAATGAAATAAAATTGAATTGGGGTAAAGAGGCACATGTACTTAACTTAGGAAGAAAGGAAAGATCAGGAATAGCATGGTTTAAACTGGGGGGGGCTGGAGGGCACAGATTCTGGCAGGAGAATCTGCCCATTCTGTGATTTGGATGAGGACTGGGTACATATTTTGGCGGAATGTGCACAGTGGGAGAACCAGCGAACAATTAAACTCAAACAAAAATTCTTAAGTCCGTCAAGAAAGAGATTGGCATGTTGGGAGCTACTGGCTGACCGAAGGAACTGGCAAAACATGGGCTATTTCTTGGCTAAAGTCCGCGAAGCTAGGCCAAATTTGTTCAGTTGTCAAAGGTAATTTATCTTTATTTTCCTTTTTCTTGTTTTATTTTTGTTTTGTTGTCTTTTTCTGTTGTTTATTTTGTCACCCTATTGTATCTTAAATATGCATGTACAGTCAATGACCCATGCACTAAATACTTGTGTAATAACTTTAATCATTTGAAACCAATAAAGATACCTTGCCTATCTCTCTAAAAAGAGACCTACTAATCGTATGTCAAATGCTCTTTTCTAACTGAATCTAACACATTTAAAGTTAAAGTTTGTAATGTTAAACGTATACGCCAGACACTCTGTATATATTTCTTTGCATTGTAGCTAACAAGTGTTTCGGAAAAACTCGGCTGCTTCGCTTCGGAAACGCTTGGCTATGAATAAATACTGACTTTAAACAGCTTAATTATCAATAGTTTACACTTTTTGTAATTTTTTTCACATTCTAGTACACAAACACTTTCAAAATAGGTACAAAACACTTTAAGTAGAACGCCGTAACTAAGAGTCTAAAATTCATAGGGTCGGATTACGGGTTTTTAATACAAACTTTACCCACCGAGCCGGGAATTGAACTCAGCGTCTTGGGTTAAGAAGTCGGAATACTAACCAGGGGCAGTTTGGTATGCTTTTGTCTGTCTCTTGTGGATTACCAGTTATACAAACTTGTGGAAATTTCATTCCGAATAAAGAACACTTCAAGACAATATTTCGGTATGGAATTCTTGAATGATTACAGCATGTATAACACACAAGTGGAGAAAGTACGTAAATGTTACTTTATGTGTCACTTACCTAGTAGGTAAAAATTCGATACCGAGATTTCACCGGAAATACATGTTTTGAGGACACTTGAATCCCCCCAAAAATTTAGAAAAGGTACACGCTCGCGCACGGGTGTGTTTGTGAACAGCTAACTCAAAAACGAAAAATCAAAGGCGGATAAACACCAAACTTGTTATTTAAGTTCAGTATCTTCCAAAGATTTTCAAAAACTATCCTTTACTTGGATTTTTTTTTAAATTTTTGATTTTGTAAAAAATAACTCTAACGGTTTTGATTAAAATATCATATGTGTTAAGGTACTTGCGAGGCAAACAAAATTTATATTTTGAATCATTTTTGTACAACTGGTAAACCGTAAAAGATATACAAAACCTTAGTACACAAAAATTGTAAAAGTTTTTAAAACAGAAAGTTTATGTGAAATAAAATGTTTTTGTGCCATCAACCATTTCCGAGATATTCTTTGTTACTGGTTTGAATTTTCAAGTAGTTGTACGTACTTCCTAATAAAGAAGACCTAATAGCATCGCTAATTAAGACAATATTCAGGTGAAATGTCGATAGAGAAAGTAAATATAACCCTTTTCTACTTCTCAAAGATTGGAACTGTCTTTGTTATATCTTTCATTTGTGAAGATGTATGCCGCCAGGCGTTATCCCACAAGAGCAGTCTGATTTAGCAGATTTGAACCGATGCCGTATCTGAAGAACATGTTTGCTTTTGATTGGCCGACACTAATTACAGTAAACATTCCTCCACTTGACCATGGTCAAAGACTCTACTAATTGATTTTCCAATATCACTGCAGGGGCCGCGATAGACAAGCGAGCTGGGTACAGCGTGTCAGGAAGTGTAGACGCCAGCGAACCCCCGACGTACATGCTAACTTAAATACTATAACAATATAAAGTGCACTGCAACAAAAAATTGTAAGCGAAAAATTAAAATACGAAACATTTTTGAACAGTTTAAAATTTCAATATTGCATGACGGTGTAGAAAGTGCTCTCTCAGTTATTAGAACGTCAGAACATTTAAAACGTTGGTTCCAATAAAAGAGAAGAAGTACAATAAAACCATATCATGGAAACACATGTAATACAGGTTGAAATATAAAGGTTTTAAAAAATCTGATGTGTTGCCTTCACATACTTTCTCTACCCACTTCCTTTATTATTTTTATGTTCTCCATCACGTACATAGCAGGTAGAGTAGGCATTGCATTCCACCCAAAAATTTACTATCGGGATATCACCGAAAATACATGTTTTGAGGTCCCTTTAATAAAACAAACATATTTAGAAAATACCCTTGTGCGTCTGTGAACAGCAATATTCAAAAACGAAAAGTCTGATAAATACCAAACTTGGGATTTAAGTTCGGTATCTTCCAAAGATGCGACACAAGAATTTTCAAGAAAATTCCCCACCCCAACAATCCTTTACATGGAAAATTTATAGATTTATTTTTATTTCATGAAAAATGGTTCTATAGATTTTGATTAAAATACCAAATATTAAGAGTATTTACATGATAAATAAAACTTATATCTTCTGAGAATAGCCTGTAAAGTCCTCTTCATTCGGAAGGGATTTGTATAACCTTGTATAACTGGTAAACGTTAGGAGATAGACGAAAACGTACTACACCAAAAATGTAGATCTCTTTAAAACACACAGTTTACTTAGAATAACTTTCTTTTGTGGTACGAGGGGCACTATTTATATTTCGAGCCTAATAATTAAAACAAAGTAATTTCTGATTGAAAACTGCTTTATTTTTTTTCAAAATATTCTCCTTTATAATCAATACACTTTTGCATCCGTTTGAACCATTTGTCAAATGATTTATTCCAGTCTTCTTGAGACACCTCCATAACATGGTTTTTGAGGGCATCAACGGCTTCTTCTGCCAACGAAAATCGTTGTCCACGCAATTTATTCTTGATTTTCGGGAACAGAAGAAGTCATTGGGTGCCAAATCAGGACTGTATGGCGGACGACCCATCAATTCGATTTTTTGATCCTTCAAATACTCTGTGTGTGCGCTCGCATTGTCTTGATGAAGAACGATCCTACGGTTCTTGTTGGTTTTCCTTACTTCAGCGAAGACTTCCGGCAAACAAATGGTTGTGTACCATTCGGCATTGACCGTTTTACGTTCTAGTAAAGGCACTATTGCCACATGGCCAGTTTTGCTGAAAAAGCAGGCGACCATTTCCTTCGAAGTGCTTCGAGTGCGAACAACTTTTGTTGGATTTGCTTCCTCTTGAAACACCCATACAGTCGACTGCTGTTTACGTTCCGGCTCATATGCATATATCCATGATTCGTCACCTGTTGCAATATTATATACGTCTTTTGAGGCACCGCCATTGTATGTCTTGAGCATTTTTGTACACCAATCGACACGAGCATCTTTTTGAGATTACGTCAAATTATGTGGGATCCAACGAGAGCAAACGTTTTTCACGGCTAAATAATCATGCAATATTTTATATATGCTGGTAGAACTAATGCCTAGGTTTGCCTCAATCTCTCAATATGTAGCATGACGATCTTTAATTATTAGTTTTTGCAGAGCATCAATGTTTTCTGGCACAACTGATTTAGGACGACTTTCACGAACTTCATCATTGAGCGAACGGCGGCCACGATTAAATTCGTTATATCAGCGTTTCACAGTGGCAAAGGATGGAGTCTCGTCGCCAAATGTGGAAGTTAGTTGATCGATGCACTCTTGTCTTGATAATCCACGTCTAAAGTCGTAATAAATCATTGCACGAACATTTTCACGAGTTAATTCCATGTATTTGTTGACACACAATTTTCAAGTTAGTGTAAACAAAACAAATGACGCTCTGTTGACAAAATGTTTGAAGTAAATTATGGTCAAAAAAGTCAAACTTTTCATTGGAAACGTCAGATGGCACCTACAAAATTCAGGGTTGACAAGGCTCAAAATATAAATAGTGCCCCTCGTATGAGCCATTTATGAGACATCCGTTATTAATGGTTCGAATTCTTCAATGTTTAATCATTCTAATCATAGTCCTGTCGATTTTCAGTTAGTTCTCGCGATGTATACGATTTTAAGGCCAGCATATAGCATCCAGTTGTTAAACATTTGACTATCGCTGTTCTCTTTGTATCTATAATGAAATGTGTAATGTAGCTGTTTCTGCAAAGGTTTATTTGGATTAAAATGAAGTAGATAAAAAAATAAACTTTCGTAAGAATTTTGTATAGTCACTACTAAACGATACGGGGTGGAGAAAGTCATGTGAATGTAACACATCAGTTTTTTTAGTATGTTTTTGTCTATTTCTGGGGAGAATTCACAGACTATTCGCAGAAAACTCAAGAATACATTTTAATTGCCATGAAAATATCTTAAACATATGACGTTTAAATCAAAACCCCTAACAGCCACTAATGAGAAGGCCACGAATATTTTTCCTTGTTAAGGGTAGTTTAGGGATATTTTATTGAAAATCTCCATGTGCATATTTGCAAGATACATACAACTACATCCTGTAAATTTTTTCAATTCTCATATTATCTTAAATAATTTGTGAGAAAGTGGGTCATGAATTTACGGATTTAACATAGGACGTTTAACCTCCCATTAAAGCATTTCTTCAGTGTTATCGAAATAAAACGAACACACCTGAAGTTGATTGTCATCCGTACATTTATATAACTAAAAGATAAGTGACCACATAGCTTTGCAAGGCCTCCTAGATACCTGCGTGTTGGTTTCTAGGCAACGAAGCTGTTAAATAAAGGTGGTCGCATTCTTCCAACTGTGTGGAGTTAATCCCCAGGCAAACAGACAGACGGCTCTCAAATTAATTTCAGCGCCGCATAAGCCGAGGATTTCTGTCTCATTGAGTCACCGTAAGGGTAGTTTCATCCCTCCTCGGGTTACAACTTGTTGCAAAATAAGCAACGTTACGAAAGCAAATATCGACCTCAATGAGTACACTCGACGTTAGATTCGAGGATTACGTAAATGTTCAATTATTATTATTATTGTGGTTGTTTTTCTTTTTCTATTTTATTTTACGTTGTTTTAACTACACAGTCATAGCTCGGTGTGTGGCGGATAGACAGTCTTCTAGGTCTCATCCCTGCATCATACCATTTTGCTTCGTCACGTGTCCACAGAATCCTGTGTATAGCAAGTGTACCTCTGCTTCTATACGTGCCGGGTAGATGGCGTTAGGGTGTCGTCCAGTCTACTGCTTTCATTATCTCTGAATAAATGGCACAGCATTCGCTGTTACCATCTGTTTTTATTTTTTACTGTTGTTTTAGATATAAGGTAGAACTTTGGTCGTGGTATTGGATATCTGGCCACCAGGGAAACCACGAAAAACAAACCCAGTCAGATTGGTCGGCACCTCCAGAATGCGCGCTACAGACGTTACCGCTCAGCCATCCCGCTCCTGATGATTATTATCATCATCATTAGTTTATGGAGACCCGATTACAATTGCAATCATTTACTACACAGTTCAACATTACATTAATACATTTCGTTTTCTCTGTCGCGTCCTAATAACAAAGGGAATTATTGTATTTCACCCAAGAACTCAATATGGAAATTTCGCTGGAAATCCGTGTTTTGAGGCTCCTTGATTCTTAAAAAGAGTTTCAAAAAAAGACGAGCAGCAAAGCTGAAAAACGAAATGTTGAAATCAATAACAAACTTGGTTTTAAAGGTTTGAATATTCCAAATATACACTACGAATTATTTCAAGAAAATTATCCCACCCCAAACTATTCTTTACATGAATTTTTTTTCAAAAATGTTTATTTTGTCAAAAACAGCCTTAATGATTTTGATAAAATACAAAAAATTCTGATGTGTACCTAACATGACTTTCTCTACCCTCTATCATTTATTAATGGGCATAAAAACTATCTTAAAAAAGTTATTTTTCTATCTACTACATTTTAATCGAGATAAACCTTTACAGAAACAGCTACATTACACATTTTGTTATAGATACAAAGAGAACAGCGATAGTCAAATGTTTAACAACTGGACGCTATATGCTGGCCTTAAAATTCCATACTGTTTCCATGACATCGCGAGAAACAACTGAATGTCGACAGGACTAAAGAATGACAAAGAATTCAACAATTCAAATCATTAATAATGGATATCAGGGAAACGGCTTATGCCAAGAAAAAATACTTGGTGTAATCGGTTTTAAAGAGCTCTACATTTTTTATGTAGTACGTTTTTCTCTATCCTTTAACGTTTACCAGTTATTAAGATTATAGAAAATTCCTTCCGAATGAAGAGGACTTCACAGGTTATTCCCAGAAAATTCAAGATATACATTTTATTTGTTATATGATCTTTAATATGTGGTATTTTAACCAAAATAGTATCAGCCATTTTTTATAAAATAAAAAGTTTCGAAGAATATTTCAAGTAAAGGAAGGTCCGGATGGAGGTTTTAGTGGAAATTTTCCTGTTGCCTGTTTGGAAACTACTGGAATTAAATACAAAGTTTAAAAATATTAACTTTGTAATTTTTGACTGTTTCTTTAAATATTATATATTTATGCTTGCCTCGGCTGCGTCAGTATTTATATTTTATTTTAGAGACATGAGTGTCTTAGCAGGGAGTGGTGCGACTGAAGAATGTAGGCTTACACAGATTATAATTTTACTTCACTCTTTTTATTAATGCTTGACACGATTTAAATAACACTTCATTGATATAAAGAGCTGCGAGATTCTTTTGTTAATTACTTCAACTTTTTAACACGTAAACTATTTTTGTCTCACACAAAATACGTATTAAGCTTCTCGAGGACACATCTCGCGTCCGGTTAGGAACACTGTCTACAAGCAACTGACTTCTGAATTTGTAAATTTTGCTTTATTTTAGTTTCTGATTGGCTAATCCTGGTCCAATAGAATACCTTCATTTAACTAAAGCTTTTTCTGGTTGTTGATTGGCTATTTTATAAACTGTCACAAAAATTACATTATTGCTTCCAAGAATCACAAGTAGCATTATTAAACTTTCAAATTCATTATTGCTTCAAGGTTACCTCATTGTTACCTCATGGTTAGCGACTTTTAACCTATTATTCTCACAGCTCCTACATTATTAAATTACGTAATACATTCACATAACATTATTACACATGTACACAACAATACAAACATTAATACAATTACTGTTACATAATTGTTATGTTATTTTATACACATATTGCTTTTAAGGCGGGCTGTTATTACATTTTATATTATATAATTTGACTGAAATCATTTTAGTGTTAATAATACTGCCTCAAGAGGAAGGGATGAGGTGAAGGAACTACAAGAGGCTACAGAGACACGCGGGAGTCCTTAAGATTTTCAAGCTCGTAGACCCGTCTCATTGCTGGGACCGCCGAGAGAGGGTGACGAACCATCCACCAGTCGAGAGCCCTCTGTTGTCCACGGGAAATACTCTTTCAATTGAATGTGCATCCACGCTACACACCACGAAATGTAGAAGCGCACGTGGAAGATGAGAAAGAATGTATTCGCCCGGGGAAATCACAGGCCAGAGCCGGGGATCGAACCCGGGAGCTCCCGAATGTGAGTCGCACACCCTACCGCTGCGCCACTTTGTTCAGTGTTATTAGGAATAGCCGGGCTGTACGAAATTACAATTGTTAATGAAATTGCCATCGCGGGCAATGTTGGGTAAGCCAGCTAGTTAGTGGAAGCCGTGTGAATGTTACACATCTTATTCCTTCTTCACTCTAGTCCTCCCTGTATAGAGGGAGAATATTCCGACATGGCCAGGAAATGGGTTTGAGCGAAGGACAGCCGACCAGGTTGTTTAAAAAGCGGGCTGGTGCAGCAGGAACAAGAGAAATGAGTCCATTACTCGGTGGAAGCCGTTCGGTGTTCTGTGCAAGTGCCCATTTATACAGAAAGGGGGCGGGGAAATGAAAATGAAATGGTGGAAGAAAGAATTTTATCTTTATTTCAGCAGAAGTCTTCTCCTCGAATTGCTGGATATGTAACAATTTTAGGTAATAAAAATGTTTCAGCACTTGCGAATGAAAGATGTAAGCGATATACGGCCTGAAAATTCCACATGTGAACGTATCCTTATTTACTAAACGTGGCTTCTATTGCCAGAGGTAGTGTTGCATTTCATATCGGAAATAGATCTTATCAAGTTCACTGAATCCAAAAGGTTTGCGGTAGAATATTCGCGTTCTACTGTAACCACGGGTTTTTTTTGGTGCCTTTTCCTGGGTTGGTAAACGGTGGTTTCTCTTCTACCACGAATTTGCTATCCCCAGTATTTTTTTTCATCGTTTTCAGAGTTGTAGGACCATGCGACGGCGGTTAGTGTGTTGCGGCAGAACGGTATAATTTGCGCTATGGAACTCTTATTGCTCCTATTATCGGAGAGGACTCGGCATTGTTCCAGTGAGAGTATTGTACCTATGCCCTACAAGGGGGGCGCCTCTGGATGAGAGGAGAAAATGAAAGGAGACACCGGGCGGCCGGAACCAGGAGTGACGGCACAGCAATACAGGATCCCTACGTTTTCTAGATTGAAAAGACCCAACAATCCGGAACTCCGCTCCAACACCCCTTTCTAAAGGTGCGGTCCTTATACCCCGGCAAGCAGCCGAAGGCCGAGGGGCGGAGAAGAATCCACAGAGAGCATCCTTTTCCCCTGCCAGGCCGCACCGAAACACCATCGACGAGACTCGTGGAAGACCGTGGAAGAGACGTAATGGGGCGAAGGAGAAATGAAACGAAAAGGAGGGACAGGAAGCGCTATGGAAGGATTTCTCCCTTGCAATTAGTGGAACTGCTGGAGCCCCCTCACTGGGAGCTGTCTCTTCTGCCACGGGACTCCGGGCAGAGATTGCTGTCATGTCCTCGTATCTCTCTACCGCTTAGTTACCTCTTTCTGGTTATATAGGACGACTATCCATCCATCTACCAATCCATCCACGCATCCATCCATCCATCCACCTATTCATCCACCGATCCTTGCATCCACGCATTCATCCATCTATACAGCTATCTATCCTTCCACCCATCCATTTACGCATCCATCCATCATCCATTCGTCCGTCCACCCATTCATCCAACCATCCATCATTCCACGTATCCATTCATCCAGCCAGTTATTCATCCGTCCATGTTTAGCTATAGGAACCGAGGGCAATTAGAGCTTAGAGACCGACCGCCTTTTGTCTAATGAGTGAAACACTAATTCTGGTAACTCACCCTAAACGAGTTTTGAAATTGGGACTTATTGGTGGGGGCCTGCGGTCAAGGACGAATAAGCCATCGGTCATAAGAGCAGCAGTGAACAGAAAGACACTGGGTGTCATGGAGGAATTGAATCGAAGCGTGTTCGAGTCTCGCCTGTATGTGTAACTTGGTTGTTAAGAGGGCGACTACAGTTATCTGTTAAGCTTAAAGAACCACTCTTAACAAATGTGCCGCTATTCTATAACTTGTTTGTTAGCACACTGGAGTGACTAATCGAAAATTCGTGCCCTCTACGATAGCGTTTTGTTTTCACACTACCGTCAACGCCGCAATACAACTACCAACTGCTTTTGTTCCTTTTCCTTGCCGAGCTGGAGACAAACGTCACATGAGAAATTTAAAATGAAAGTGGATTTTTAAAACTCGCAGCCATCGCTTAGAATAGCAGGACCTCTTCTTGTGAACCCAAATAATTAGATTTTTATGGGGAAAACTCGCCAAGCTGTGGTAGTGGCCCCGTAAAATGAGTTTAATCTTAGGTTAAGAAAGATACACAAAAGAATTAACAACGCAGTTTCATATGGTTTTGTTGCAAGCTTCACTAATTCATCTGAACCTACAATTATTGTTTAATTTCTTTTATGGTTTTTTTGGCTTTTAATTATACTTTTTAAACATACCAGTGGTCATGCATCTTTTTCTGTTATTGTAATGAATACATCCAGCATAAAAAGATGCTTATTCTTTTGTTCATAATTTGATAATGTTCAGCTTTAGTTCAGTTCTGTACATGTATTAGTCAAATGGAAGATTGTAGTGAAAAGAAAGGTTAGTCTCACTGCTTGGGGAATGTTACGGCTACAACGATTTTATTTCGCATTATTTTTCATAACACAAATTTATTATGTATACATTATAATTTTATAACAGAAGTGTTCTTTCTCTTCCAGCAGCGTCAGTATCAATTAAATGCAGTATGGTTACGAGAAACTGGTAAATAGCTTTCTGTTAGCAGATTGGAAAGAAAACGTGTCACTGTACTATCCTACAGCTCTCAGTTGCTAACATTAACCTACAAGTGAGGCAAATAAATAAAAACTGAGTCTGTGAGAACAACTACTTTACATCAGTCCTGTAGTATATCAGTTGTATTGCAACAACTTCACCATCAAAATTTAGGCAATGTAAAATAACGTTAAAAGTATTTACAGTGTATACCACCTCCCACATTATTTCTCTGCGGAACCATCTGTATAAATTGTAAGCCACTCTGTTTCCGGGAATTGATTATGTAGATGTTCAAATGTAGTAATTCTGCATACTTGTGCTGAGTCTTCTTGTTTATTTAGTTCTTTATTTGTAACTATCTTCATAAAATACATTGGATTAGTTCTAGGAGGATGAGCAGTGCATTTTTCTGATAAATTTAGGTAATTATAATTCTTCCCTAAAAAGGATTTGTTTGTAATCTGTGTTTTAGCTTGTATTCTCTAGGTAGTTGTTGAAACCATTGATGTTTGCTTGGTTTTTTTTTAATTTTACATATAATTGTGCAGCTCCTGTTATCAATCTTAAACACTGATTTACACATTTCTCAGTCATGTTAATTTTATCGTCAGTTGCAGTTAATAGTAGTTCACTGGTTTTTTGTAGCTGTTGTATGTTTTATTTAAAACTGCTATTGAACTGCCCCATTTAGATCCGGCTAATCTATCAATATGTTACTTCTTTTAGTAGCCTTTGCGTGACTTTTTATACATCGCCCTTTATTTTTAATTTTATATATAGTGCAATTAAGTTTCTGTCATTCAAGCAATAGAAGGATATGATAAATCTCATAATATTAAGGATGTGAGATCTTATTATAGATTACTACAAACAAAATTTCAGCAGATAATATTACAGTGGGTACCAGCACATGTGGGAGTTAATGGTAACGAGACAGCAGACTTTCTGGCCAAAAAGGGTGCAGTGTTTTATTCAAAATCTATAAACTCTTGTGGACTAGATATGAAACTAAAAAACATCAAAATTAATATAGAACAAAAATACCAACATAATATTCAAAACGAAATCACTAACAAAAATTACTGCAACATAAATGAAATAGCAAAAAAAATAAAAAATGTCCCAAGGAAAGAAGTCGTTGCTCACTTCAGATTAGCCACTAGACATGACTGTCTGGCGGAACATCTACATAGATTTGGTTTTATGAATGACAAAGCATGTAAGATTTGCAATGCTGACAACATTTTAAATGGAGAACACCTACTAGAATGCCCAGAATTGAGGAAAACTGTACCAGATGGGAAGATACACAATTTATATTGGCTAGCTAGGGAAACATTGATGGATCAAAATCCTGCACACTAGATCAACAACAACACCATTTAAATAAACACAATATTTATAACTATTTGAAACGTAATATTCTTAAATCAATAACTATTAGTTGTTATTACGATACCTATTAAAATTCGTCTCTTAAAAGTTATGTTGGGAGCATCATTTATCTATGTTGTCACACGGAATATTACTCACTCTAACGTAACATTTACATTTTACGCTAAAACGAATAAATAAACATTTGGCAATTAAAATGACAAATTTCTATCGTGCTTTTCCTCTTACAGGAGCATTAAAACGACGTCTGTGCGAGTCTTTTGTGTAACAAACTGGTTAACAAGAGGTTCTCTGAGTTTGTTGCGTTCAACAAGAAACTCTTTATTCTTAACAACATGTTGTTTTGTTACGAAGTTACAGAATGCCGATCAATTGGTTTGCGGCTTTAACGGTTTGTTAAGCCTTAACAAAACGTTACAGAGTCGCCCTGATTGTATGTGAGGCATCTAGTCATACCCCTTTATACTTTCTCCACCGCGTACCTAGTGAGTAGAGGAAATATTCATCCAAAAGTTCCATATCGGAATTTCACCGGAAATACACGTTTTAAGGTTATAAAGAAGATACTTCTAGAAAAAGGTAGTGTACCTCTCTCTCTATGTGTGTGTGAATAGCATAACTCAAATCAAGAACTTGGATAAATACCAAACTTACCGGGCGAGGTGGCGCTGCGCATTTCTAATGTCTCGAGTGCAATCCTCGGCGACCGCCCACTCTAACCCATAGATTTTTCATGATTTCTTCGGGTCGGCGGGCGAACGCTGGGGTGGTTCATTTTCTACCATGACTTTGCCGCCTCTCATTTCGTGTAGGACCAGACGACGATGTTGCGGCTGCGCGCTCTGTGAAGGTTTCCGGACTGCTAAGTTAGGTCTCGTCTCATCCAGGGTAGATCACTGGAGGTTCGGTGGCTTCTGGGTAGGCCCGGGCGGGGTCGTATGCATTCGATATGGAAACGTTAGGGACCCCGTCCATGTTTGCACCCGTTGTCGCCCGGATCCGGTCTCCTCCAGGTATCTCCCCTCATCCCTCCCTCCCAAAGGATCACGAAGGACATAAAATGGGCTGTTGTGGTCTACTCGGTTGCGGAGGCCTTCCGTTCGTCCGTGCCTTTAACTTAAATACCAAACTTTGTATTTACGTTCAATATGTTACAAAGATACGACACGAAAATTGTGAAGAAAATCCCTCCATCCCAAACAACCCTTTACTCGGAAAATACTTCGTTATTTGTCTTCATTCTGAATGGCTTCTGGTAAACCGTAAGAGGTAGACAGAATGGGTTTTAGGTACCTTTCCCTGTTTCATAAAGCAGAATGATGGAGTGCTGTATTTTACCATGGATTTCCCTTTCATGTTTCAGGTGAGTCCGGGGTTGAGGTTCGGTCGGTGTCGGGCAGATGGCGTAGAGGCTTGCGATTTCGGCCTTCTTCTCGGCCCCGCTAGAGGGAAGCCTGTCGATCCTCCACTACTGAGTCACACTAGAGTCCTCCCGTGGTCGGGTGGTCAAGCCTTGAACTGTTAGGGAACGCTGCGGATTTGTCCCGGCCTGCTCTATAGCCCTCACGTCTCCTATGTTTCCCTCACCTCCCGGGGGTGTACCACAAAGCATCCATTGGGATCGAGGTGGTAGGCGTCCTATGCTACGCTTTAGATAGATGTGAAAATTGTGGTGTTTTTTTAAAATGCCAGTGCGGGTGCTTGTGACATAACAGGTTCTCAAAATAAAACTGAAAAACAGCAGACAGGTAAACAGTTTACATGCTTCTCGAGACCCCCATTAATAATGAACGACCCAGCTGACTCTTAAAGAAAATTGTCCGCCGCAAAGCATGATGGGACCACTAAAAGTTGCGTGTGAACGGACATGCATTAAAGCTGCATGCACTTCAAGTTGACAATAATGTGACGGTCCTAGGGTTACGTAACCTGACCTTCGAATAAAATCGCTCCGTTCAAACATGAGACCATCTAATAACTTAATATTTGCTGTCTCTCCTGACCTCTGGGGGGGGGGGGAGAATATCCTCGAAATATTGCATAGTTGCCATGGAAACGGGCATACCACTACTCAGGTTTCTATGGTAACCAACTTAAACAATTTGCACTTTTAGTCTAATATTATAAGGAGAGGAACTTTTTACATATGAGGGTAATCTAAAAACTTCTTTCATAATTGAAAACCCCAATTCCTTCTAAAGAAGATGGGTCATAAAACGCCTTCAATTCATAAGTTACTAAAGGACAAAAATGGAACTAAAAAGCCCTTGTACTTGATTACGAACACATTGAAGTTAGAAAAGAACATGCTTGTGAAGAAGGCCTTGACTTTCACTTGAGAATGTCATGCAGTAGAAAATAGTTGTTACCTCACAGCTTATGCATGTAAAATAAGACAAATGCCGCGGGTATTTGATTGCAAGCAATATATACGCTCTTATGTAGATAGATTTAGCAACTAAGACATAGTAAAACAAAAAAAGAATGGAACCTCCTTATATTACTACGATACCAATGCCAAACCTTCTAACAACCCTCGTGAAAAAAAGTTTTGTTTTATTTCCTTTGTATTTATGTTGTAATCAAGTTCGTTAACAGGACGTGTTAAATAATTATATAACGAGAGAAAACTGCGAACACTAGAAATCAGTGAGTCGATATTTTATATTAACTTCTAAGTTAACATTATGTTTCTAGATGGCCACAGACCTTTTCCAAAGAGATTAACTTGGTGCTCTGGGTGTGCGGAATCTACACATTGACCAGCTCCACCACTATTTCGTTGTATGTGTTAATGGTTTCTGTAGTATGTGAAAATTATAGTATTAAAAACTTTAGGAACAAAAGTATGGTACAAAAGTTTAAAATTTCACTACTGCAATTATCTGCCAAGTTACTTGACCATTCCGACCGATGATTGTTCCACCACCAAAGTGCACTTATAGACTACAGCATTTTCAGAATTGGAAGACTGTCGGGGGAGGTTAAGGAAGTCAGACGTTCCGGCGATGTTTTACATACTTTTGTGTGAACATCCGGGGATTTTTCATCATTTATTAGGAATAGCCGGGGCTGTGTTAAATTACAATTATAAGGAGTAAAGGGGAGCATTAACCATAAAAGTTTCTAGATCATTGCACGATAATGTCTTAAACAATGAAATTAATTACTTCACCATTCGCTAATGTCGGGATTACGATGAACTTGACGTCACGTAATAAAAGCGACCAGGAGTCATTGTCGTTACGTTTAGTGTATCCTAACCAGAGATTGAGTTCAGCAGTACTTCACATTACTCCCGTGACGTCAGGACTAACTGCGGAAGGGAACTTAGCACCTAAAACATCGTTTGTGGCTAAGCCTCGGACGAGTTGCCCCCGGGAGGGAGGGAGGGAGGGGAGAGGAGACAGAGGGCGACCGGACCAGGAGGCACGACAAGGCCTATTACAGACTGAAACTCCTGCAACTGGCTCCCCTTCCTCCCTAAGGCTTCCACATCTCACTAGGTGGGGCGGGACTCAGAGACCGCCTTAACTCCGGTAGACAAAGAGTTATATAGAGCGTCCTTTTCCCCTGCCAAGCAATGCCGAGACTCCCGCCGACACTTTCAACCCTGAAACAACCGAGCAGATGAAACGTGAAGTGAAATGAGAATGGAGTTGAAATGCGGGAACAGGAAATTCGGGGATGTCATGAACCTTCTCAGTATTCGTCTAGCGATGCGGGGAAACCCCAAAACAAACCCATGGGACAGGAAGGTCGGCCGCAGGAATCGAACCCACGATCTCCCGAATGCGGGTCACAGACGTTACCGTCTGGGCCAATCCCCGTCATATTAAGTATAGTTCATCATAATTCATCAGATAAACTCGTAACCTAAAATCGCATTATCTATAATAAAACCTCAAGGAATCTAAATGTTGAAAAACAACTTCGATTTAAACTTTTTCGGTTTTTTTTTGGAAGCATTTAAATAGACGGAATGGCAATTGAATCTTGAGTATACAATGTTTGAGGATTTCTTGCGTGCAAATTTATTATCTTTATTTTTTTCTCAATTTCTAGAAATACCCTAAACCTGAGTTAAATTAGCAGGAATTATAATAGATACACTCAGGGTAAATCACATGACACGTAATGGTCATTTATTTTGGAAAATACGGCATTAAAATTTTCAGGACCAAAATATTTGTAACTAAAACACACGTGAACATTCAGTTGAGTTTAAGTTCATTAATCAGTCATAACCGGAAGTGAAGTTCAAATAAGGTAGCATTAGACAAAAGCTCTTGAAAACAGTTAACAGGTAATAGTAGGGTACATTTGCGGGTCCTGAAACAGTTAGCCCCGCCCCCTCCCTCCCTCCCCCACCCCACCCCCCGCTGTGCCTTGGTAGTTTTACTTGCAGCTGCGGTCGTAAATCATGTTGAGTACAATGGAGGCTTGACAGTTAAGCAATTAAGGCTGTCAATCAACTGTCAAAACGAACAAAGGTGTCATAAATTTAAGGTTCTGTAACAAAGGCGAGATGTTTTTCCTACCCATTCCACATCCGGCCACTTCTGCACCTGGTCAGTTACCCACCCCCACTTCCATTGTGTGTCGAACACGTGGCATACTCGTTCCACTAGCTTTTAACAAAAGAACAATGCTTAACCTTCAGCTGTCAAAATGAACAAAGCCCATGATGAATTAGGGTTGTAACAAAGCCTGACCCTTTCCATTGTGTAAGAGATTCTATTGTGTGTGCCTTTCTATTGTCCTTGGCAAGCATTCTTTAGAAAGACCACCTGCAGCGTTCCCATCCCAATAACAAAGCCTGACCCTTTCCATTGTGTAAGAGATTCTATTGTCCTTGGCAAGGCTAGTTTAGAAAGACACCTGCAGCGTTCCCATTGTTTGGCCACCTGCTAGTTTAACAAAAGAATTCGAGGGTTGCTTTATACTCGTCCTGTCCTTGTTTGTGTGAAAGAGAGAGAAACTTGTTTACCAACTCTGCGTGACGTCATACTTTAGAAAGACACCTGCTACATAACAAAGCCTGACCCTTTCCATTGTGTAAGAGATTCTATTGTGTGTGCCTTTCTATTGTTCTTGGCAAGGCTAGTTTAGAAAGACACCTGCGACGTTTCCATTGTTTGGCCACCTGCTAGTTTAACAAAAGAATTCGAGGGTTGCTTTATACTCGTCCTCTCCTTGTTTGTGTGAAAGAGAGAGAAACTTGTTTACCAACTCTGCGTGACGTCATAGTCGGCCATCATGATTTTGCCTGAGGGAGTTCTCTCCGATGTTTTACGACCTCCTACGAGTATACCCGAGCATAGTTAACAATCATTCTGTTTCAGCCAACGACTCCGAAAAAGCGTCTAATATACATTTCATTACGTGTATTAAACCTCTGAGTGATATCCATAGATCGGTGATCGATTCTTACTGTAATCAAAAGTTTATTGCTAATGAGAAATTAATGATTGATATTATTATATCATTACCCTAATTAATGAAAGGCGTTCAGAGAATTCTAGCTCGAGTCTTACCAAGTGAAACTCTAACGCGTAATAACTATTAAACTATGCAAGGTCAGATTAAAAAAATGTATTTATCAATTATAATTTTATTTTTTATATATCATTACCCTAATTAATGAAAGGGTGTTCAGAGGGTTCTAGTTCGAATCTTACCCAACGAAACTCTAATGCTTAATAAATATTAAACTATGCAAGGTCAGATTAAAATGCATTTAACAAATATAATTTAATTTTTATATATCATTACAATAATTAATAAAAGGGTGTTCAGTGGGTTCTAGATCGAATCTCTAATGCTTAATCAATATTAAACTATGTGAGTATTGCGCGGCCAGATTAAAACGTGTTTAACGAATATAATTTAATTTTTATATATCATTACAATAATTAATAAAAGGTTGTTCAGGGGATCCTAGATCGAATCTGCGAAACTCTAATGCTTAATAAATATTAAACTATGCACGACCAGATTAAAATGTGTTTAACAAATATAATTTAATATACACGACATTACAATGTTTAACGATCTGTATTCTTAGGAACCAGAGGTCCATAGTTCGAATCCAACCCTGTGAAACGCTATAATAACTATTAAGTTATTGAAGCAGCGGGCGGTTGGATTAAAATTGCATTTAACAACTATAATTATTTATATTAAACCCTGATGCATACTTAGATATCTCGATGCCTAGACAACATTCTTTCTTCTTCTCCTCTCTTTTTCTTTCTATCTATCTCTTTCTTTCTCCACGACTTGTACACATTCAGGCGTTCACATATACACGAGCGCTTGTACACACATCAGCAAACATACACTGGTGCACGCATGCAATCACATACACACACGCACATGTAAGTACACACACGCACACACGCAAGCACATACACACACGCATATACATACACCAGCACATACACACACACATGCACATACATTCAACAGTACACACACACACATACATACACCAGTACACACACGCATTCACGCACCTCATGCGTATACATACATACACCAGTGCTCTTACACTCACACATTCACGCACCTCATGCGTATACATACATACACCAGTGCTCTTACACTCACGCATACATATACATGGACACACACACACACGTGCAAGCACATATGCCTGTTCACTTACACCCAACAGCAGCAACCCACACACGCACACACCAACTCACGCGCATGTCCTGAATGAAAAGAGACAAAATGATGCAATAAAAACTAATTATAGCTCGGGATGCAAGGCTCCATTTACGATTGCTCGAAACCGGTCTTCTAATAACTCCAAAACTAATTAAAATAAAGACAGTAAATAAACTTTATTACTTTTATGCCATTAGCTCGTTTCTTGTGCATGTATATTAGAGTCCGGGTGTCATGGGTTCGATCCTTAACTTTAAATCTCAATTATCTCAGAAACTAGCAGGGATTAAGGTGCGGACCAAAGCACGATTTTTAGTTCCTACGATGAACAATTAATGCTTTATATAATTTCGAATCAGTGTCCCTAGCTCGAATCCCGATCTTTCAGTGACTTCCTTAATTTTCCACTGTGTTCTAGAATATATCACTTAGATCAATGTTGCAACTGCATACAGGTCTTTTAAACACATCAAACTAATATTATAAATAATTTTGTTTCTGGCGTTCTGAGTTCGAATACCGATTCAATGAAGTTAACTTATAAATTTAATAACAGTAAATAATTAAGACAAAGGTACCAAATAAACCTATTACGTTTATGTCATCAGATAATATCTTGCGGGTGTATATTAGGGTACCTGACGTCCAGGGTTCGATCCTTAAGTTTCAATCTCAATTATCGCAGAAACTAGCAGAGATAGAGCTGTAGACGAAAGCATGTTTGATAGCTCATACAATGAACAATTAATGCTGTATATAATTTTCAATCAGTTGCCCCTAGTTCGAACCCCGATCTTTCAATGACTTCACTGATTTTCCTCTGTACTCTAGAATACATCACTTAGATTGATGCTTTAACTGCATGCAGCTGTGTGAGAGAGAGCGAGAGAGGGAGAGAGAGAGAGCGAGAGAGGGAGAGGAAGTGAAACAAGCAGGGATAGAAGTGCTGAGGGCCTCTGCGCATGCGTAGCAAGAGATGATGCCATTGGCTGCAATAATCACGTGACGTGTAAGCATCACAGCCATGATGACGTGCAGGCATCGCCTGGAGGGGGTTTAGATCCCTATATAAACAGACATCTGTCCCATGTTAGAACTGTTGTGTACTTATTAACTTTACATTCAAGTTTTAAAGAGCTTTAAAAGCAACGTGAGCTGCAGGCCGTCTACACATTCAGCACATATCAAAACGGGGCAATGCAAGGTGAGTTTTAAATAACTATACAAAATCACTGTTGGCTTTTACAATACATTTAATTTTATTTAAACGTTACAGTACATGAAAGACGATTCGTTACAAAGAGCATCATATTTTCTAATCTGTGCTTTACATTCACATGGATTTCACTGCATACTCTTCTTCAGTTCACATGATTTTCGCCACACATTCTTCTTACATAAACATTCATACGACTTTCCCCTCATTCTTTGTTTCCCTATACACTCACATGATTTCCTCTACTCATTCTTTATTCCACCTACAGGTTCATGCTCTGTTAACATTCACATGACTTTCTCTTCACATTCTTTGCTTCCATTAACATTCACATGATTTTCGCCACACCTTCTTCTTACATAAACATTCATACGACTTTACCCTCATTCTTTGTTTCACTATACACTCACATGATTTCCTCTACTCATTCTTTGTCCCCCTGCAGGTTCATGCTTTGTTAACATTCACACGACGTTCTCAGCTCATTTCTCTATTGACATTCACATGATCTTCTCAACACATTCTTCTTACTTAAACATTCATACGATTTTCCCCCTCATTCTTTGTTTCACTATACATTCGCACACGATTTCCTCTACTCATTCTTTGGTTCTCTGCTGGCTCATCTTCAATGAACATTCACATGATTTCTGTACTTATTCTTTATTTCTCTACACCCTCATAGGCTTACTTACAAAACATACACACCCTAGTTCTTCAACTTGAATAATGTAGTGAAAATAATAATTCATGACAATGTCTGTTACAGATTGTTTAGCTGATAGACTTAACAAGATGGTGGAAGAGCGTAGTTTCCTACCGACTCGCCGAATTCAATATCTCGAAATAGGTCTTAACTATGAGATAAAGTCCTTAAAGAGAGTTCAAACAAGATATGGTACCAGGATCGTATCTTCGCTGGAGGATTGTCAAGTGTTCTTGCCAGAGCGCTATAATTCGTTAACCGATCAAGAGATTGCAGAAATACCTGGGAGCGTATACCTACAGTATAATGGCATGGCAGAGAAGGGGAAATTTAAGACATGTAAATTGTCTTTTTTACATGCAAAGAAGGTGCGTAGAAGTGTCAAACTTAAGTATTGAATGTTCTCCCATTTCACAATGAAAAATTCATAAATAAAACAACTGACTCATTGATATTACATATAAAGATACAAAAGATGCATATTATAGAATTTTATAAAAAATTAACGAAATTACAATATCACATGCTTGAGTTTAATTATATCTAGCGCATTGAAATAACTCTAAATATCCGAATGTTTATACAAATCTTTGTGCTTCTTTTTACATGTGCCATATGCTTCATTTTACATGTATCATAACAAAAAATGTAATTCTTTCCAGGTTGCCTTTACTTGACCAAGATAGTTTTCTAAGACTTTCATTGTGCAATGTTTCAGGGTGTGCAATAAGAGGAAGAAGAAGAAGAGGAATAGCCTGCTGGCATGCAAAGGATGCTGACGCTATGGGAGGGTAGAATACCTACAAGAAACATTTCGGCAAGAAACGGATGCTGAGACATCTACATCACCGAAACACATTAAGACAGGATCCTTATATAACATTACAGGGTATACAATGAAAAAATAGGGTCCATTTTGTATACAATTCAATGCATGGTTGAGAGTTAGCTCGAACTAGTCTCCCTATATTCACTGAAATTAAGCATTGTGAGCAATAATTTAAGTAACTGTGAAAATACTTTAAGTAATGGTGAAATTTGTATCCTAAAAGACTTCAGCCCTGTATACATTAACAGCATTAAGGCTGTTTGCCACGCTGGAATACAAATTATGAAAATAAAAAGACTTTCATTTAAATAATAAGGAAATTTGCATAACCTGCTGTTACAAGTGTAATGGCATATACAGAAACAATGAGTCGGACGAGAAAGTGATGGAAATGTAAGATAAATAATAACAATAAAAGAATTAAGGTATGCTTTTACATAGTGTTTTATTCATTAAAAATCCTTGTATTCCTAATGAAAAATAAATCTTTACAATGATTAGTTTAAGTTATATCACAATGATCAAAAAGAGAACCTTCTTTAGATGCATTACTCGATCTTAAGTCAGAGCACCAAAAAATGACAAATCACGGCTTCTCCATTTTAGATGTGGTGTCACTATTCAGGTAAATTCATGTAACACAACAGGTTGAGTATGCAGATCTGTGGTCCTAAATCGGTGAAACAGAGTCTTATCCAGCTTAACAGTCTTGAGATCTCACCATCAGAAAGTCGAATCACAAGCCTTCTCCACTCGCTGAGCACAGGTTTAACAACAGCATTCTCTTCACCCTGAGACGATGTAAAGTATATAAATGTTCAACTTGACAAGGGATTCTAAACTGGTTGTTAGAGTTCAGAACTGATGTATTATATGGTGAAAACACATGTTCCTCTTCTTAGCGATCTTGTCGTCGAATCTCGGTGTCGATAACATTGAAGATGCCCATGATTATAGGATTCTGAAGCCCAAAAACTGTAGGAACTGTTGATTGCGTGATGTTAACCTGATGGGCGTCAAGGGCAGAGCATGATGTGTGCGTCGAATCATTCCATTATTATATCCTCGACGTCGTTGACTTCTTCTAAAAACTATAGGCATTATGCTTATATCCTTGTTTCTAAAGGCAATGATATTGCTGTTAGGCTCCCCTGTTTGCTCTATGAAGCGGATCTTTATGAACAACAGGTAAAATTTGATTTGATGGTTCCTGTGAAATACGTTATCCAGCCGTAACAGATGGGAAAACTGGTAGATGGAGTGTCCACTTTTACTATAGAGGAAGGAGACTGATGCAATACTGCGCTAAATTCGTATGATGCTCAACTTAAATATATTCACTAGGAAATCAGATTCAGACAGCTGATTAGATGGAATAACTTTGTCACTGAAGGGTCGCAGAACGTTCCTATAGAACAATCACTGGAAAAAATCAAGAGTGAAAGGAGTGAAATGACATTTTTATTATTATTATTATTCACTGATCTAATAAAGAAGACATTCGCATCCTAATATGAGGAATCTTTAAACGTCGGGCGTACAAGTCCAGGTCTATGTTACTCAATGTTTTTTCCGGGACAAGTATAGCCCCCTGCCAGAGTTTTTTGAATTCCCTTTCAGGCTCTGTCTCTTCGTTTCTGTGTTTCTTCCCTTATTCTTCTTCACTCGAAAACCTCTCCCTCTTGCTTCAATTTCTCTGTTACGTCTCATCATTTCAGCAAGTTGTTTATCCGCAGCTTTTTTCGTATTTACAGCTGTAGCAATTTGTGATGCTCCTCCAGCGGCGGCTGCTAGTGCTGCAATAATTGGTATGAGCTGTAGAAATCCTCCTCGTTTCTTCTTTTTGGACCCTCCGCCGACAGATACCTTTCTCTCAATTTCTCTCTTATGCCTCATCATTTCGGCAAGTTGTTTATCTGCTGCCTTTTTCTTATTTACTGCTGAGGCAATTTGGGCTGCACCTCCAGCAGCAGCGCCTAGAGCTGCAATAATTGGTATGAGAGGTAGAAATCCTCCTCGTTTCTTCTTCATGGTTACTGCACCTGGAGCTACCTTTCCCTTCATAATTGCTGTTACTAGTCACGCTGCCAACTTTTTCACCTAATGTAACATCAGATTGCACGCTTTTCCAAGTCGTTTCAGTCAGATCTTGGCAGCAATGTTTCTCGAAGCAGAGACCTTATGCTGAGCGTTGGCAATGCCACTAAGATTACACGAATCGTCTAACGGAATGATTCCAGGGTCTCCTATCTTTAATTTTTCTCTAGCTTTACCACAGTTCCTCAGCCTATGTAACCAGGTAAATGTACTTCAATGGTTGCAGGCTAGTGAGAGAGTTAATTAAACCGAAACCTCTTGCGAGTTTAACCACGTTATACTAATCGATTTTTATTCAGGATAGTTCTTTTATACTTTCTCATTAGCGTATATACATTAAGAGCGATTTATTTTACTTTAGCTGTCAAGCTAGAGAGGATGAAACAAGAATGCTTGCAGCCTATTGATATGTTAGACTTTGAAAGCGACTTTAGATGTGAACTTAGTGGAAAACTGTTTCATGTCAACGTTATATACGTTCCCATCATGTAACCCATTCAGGGAAAAGGTGACCAGCAAAGGGAAAAAGGTGACCAGCAAAGGGAAAAAGGTGACCAGCAAAGGAAAAAAGGTGACCAGCAAAGGGAAAAAGGTGACCAGCAAAGGGAAAAAGGTGACCAGCAACGGGAAAAAGGTGACCAGCAAAGGGAAAAAGGTGACCAGGAAAGGGAAAAAGGTGACCAGCAAAGGGAAAAACGTG
Source organism: Deroplatys truncata (assembly GCA_030765065.1). NCBI lineage: Eukaryota > Metazoa > Arthropoda > Insecta > Mantodea > Mantidae > Deroplatys > Deroplatys truncata. The sequence continues at coordinate 9,539,426 of CM060977.1, read as the reverse complement.
ACCAGGAAAGGGAAAAAGGTGACCAGCAAAGGGAAAAAGGTGACCAGCAAAGGGAAAAAGGTGACCAGGAAAGGGAAAAAGGTGACCAGGAAAGGGAAAAAGTTGATCAGCAAAGGGAAAAAGGTGACCAGGAAAGGGAAAAAGGTGACCAGCAAAGGGAAAAAGGTGACCAGCAAAGGGAAAAAGGTGACCAGCAAAGGGAAAAAGGTGACCAGGAAAGGGAAAAAGGTGACCAGCAAAGGGAAAAAGGTGTCCAGGAAAGGGAAAAAGGTGACCAGCAAAGGGAAAAAGGTGACCAGGAAAGGGAAAAAGGTGACCAGCAAAGGGAAAAAGGTGACCAGGAAAGGGAAAAAGGTGACCAGCAAAGGGAAAAAGGTGACCAGCAAAGGGAAAAAGGTGACCAGGAAAGGGAAAAAGGTGACCAGCAAAGGGAAAAAGGTGACCAGCAAAGGGAAAAAGGTGACCAGCAAAGGGAAAAATGTGACCAGCAAAGGGAAAAAGGTGACCAGGAAAGGGAAAAAGGTGACCAGCAAAGGCAAAAAGGTGACCAGGAAAGGGAAAAAGGTGACCAGGAAAGGGAAAAAGGTGACCAGCAAAGGGAAAAAGGTGACCAGCAAAGGGAAAAAGGTGACCAGCAAAGGGAAAAACGTGACCAGCAAAGGGAAAAAGGTGACCAGGAAAGGGAAAAAGGTGACCAGCAAAGGGAAAAAGGTGACCAGCAAAGGGAAAAAGGTGACCAGCAAAGGGAAAAAGGTGACCAGGAAAGGGAAAAAGGTGATCAGCAAAGGGAAAAAGGTGACCAGGAAAGGGAAAAAGGTGACCAGCAAAGGGAAAAAGGTGACCAGCAAAGGGAAAAAGGTGACCAGGAAATTGAAAAAGGTGACCAGCAAAGGGAAAAAGGTGACCAGGAAAGGGAAAAAGGTGACCAGCAAAGGGAAAAAGGTGACCAGCAAAGGGAAAAAGGTGACCAGGAAAGGGAAGAAGGTGACCAGCAAAGGGAAAAAGGTGACCAGCAAAGGGAAAAAGGTACCAGCAAAGGGAAAAAGGTGGCCAGGAAAGGGAAAAAGGTGACCAGCAAAGGGAAAAAGGTGACCAGCAAAGGGAAAAAGGTGACCAGCAAAGGGAAAAAGGTGTCCAGCAAAGGGAAAATGGTGACCAGCAAAGGGAAAAAGGTGACCAGCAAAGGGAAAAAGGTGACCAGGAAAGGGAAAAATGTGATCAGCAAAGGGAAAAAAGTGACCAGCAAAGGGAAAAAAGGTGACCAGCAATGGGAAAAACGTGACCAGCAAAGGGAAAAGCGTGACCAGCAAAGGGAAAAATGTGACCAGCAAAGGGAAAAATGCGACCTGCAAGGGAAAAAGTGACCAGCAAAGGGAAAAAATGTTACCAGCAAAGGGAAAAATGTGACCAGCAAAGGGAAAAATGTGTCCAGCAAAGGGAAAAAGGTGATCAGTAAAGGGAAAAATGGGACCAGAAGAGGGAAAAACGTGACCTGCAAAGGGAAAAAGGTGACCAGCAAAGGGGAAAATGTGACCAGCAAAGGGAAAAAGGTGGCCAGCAAAGGGAAAAAAAGGTGACCTGCAAAGGGAAAATGACCAGTATCTCCCTCAACTCTCGCATTCTCTGTGCTAACTATCAAGAAAACTTGTACTCTTACCTCTATGAATCCATTTCTAGCTACTTGAATCTGCTTGTGCTTAATGAGATAGTTATAATTAACGAAATTACAACTATTATGTGCGAATCCTACAATATTTTGCTTAGTCTAATTCGGGCATGGCTGTTTATATGCATCAAAACCTGAGTACATATATAAATACATAAATGTTAAAAAATAGCTCAGTCTCGTGTTATCGTATACGAATTCAACATCTACAGTATACATTGACTAGTTTATATATACTGCTTGAGCATGAACACTCACAAAGACGGTCAATTACAGTCAATTTACGAGAATCTTGATTTTTCGTATGTTTCCCAAGGGGGGAGTAATCGCTTTGTTAAGTGCTGCATATGTAATAGAACTTTAAAGAACAGGACAATTTCAAGGCTTAAACAACATAGGAGAAGATGCTGTAAAGCAATGACCAGCTGTGCATTGACTACAACACCCAAACGAGATCCTGAAATCTTCTCAAGTCCCGAAGAGCGGGATTCAAGATGTACCGTACTTGGAACCAGTTCAAGCGACCCTGTAATAACGTCAAGAGCTACCACTGATGAAGCAATGACAGCAGTTTCTTTGAATGAGCAAGCTCTGAATAAGCACACCAATGAAAGCAAGCATACTAGTGACAACTCACCTAGATTAGAAGATATATCCAAAGCGAATACAGAGGAGATGCTATACCGCTACACCGATCCTAATGATTTGGTAAACATGCTAAGGGTACTCATGATGCTTCATACACCAGATAAAAATGACTTTTCCGATGCGATTAACGACATTATTCAGGATTTAAAGCTGGGTGGTTTTATAGTGTGATTAGCATTTGCAAAACCATGAAAGAGTTAGAAAGATTCCTCATATTAGGATGCGAATGTCTTCTTTATTAGATCAGTGAATAATAATAATAATAAAAATGTCATTTCACTCCTTTCACTCTTGATTTTTTCCAGTGATTGTTCTATAGGAACGTTCTGCGACCCTTCAGTGACAAAGTTATTCCATCTAATCAGCTGTCTGAATCTGATTTCCTAGTGAATATATTTAAGTTGAGCATCATACGAATTTAGCGCAGTATTGCATCAGTCTCCTTCCTCTATAGTAAAAGTGGACACTCCATCTACCAGTTTTCCCATCTGTTACGGCTGGATAACGTATTTCACAGGAACCATCAAATCAAATTTTACCTGTTGTTCATAAAGATCCGCTTCATAGAGCAAACAGGGGAGCCTAACAGCAATATCATTGCCTTTAGAAACAAGGATATAAGCATAATGCCTATAGTTTTTAGAAGAAGTCAACGACGTCGAGGATATAATAATGGAATGATTCGACGCACACATCATGCTCTGCCCTTGACGCCCATCAGGTTAACATCACGCAATCAGCAGTTCCTACAGTTTTTGGGCTTCAGAATCCTATAATCATGGGCATCTTCAATGTTATCGACACCGAGATTCGACGACAAGATCGCTAAGAAGAGGAACATGTGTTTTCACCATATAATACATCAGTTCTGAACTCTAACAACCAGTTTAGAATCCCTTGTCAAGTTGAACATTTATATACTTTACATCGTCTCAGGGTGAAGAGAATGCTGTTGTTAAACCTGTGCTCAGCGAGTGGAGATGGCTTGTGATTCGACTTTCTGATGGTGAGATCTCAAGACTGTTAAGCTGGATAAGACTCTGTTTCACCCATTTAGGACCACAGATCTGCATACTCAACCTGTTGTGTTACATGAATTTACCTGAATAGTGACACCACATCTAAAATGGAGAAGCCGTGATTTGTCATTTTTTGGTGCTCTGACTTAAGATCGAGTAATGCATCTAAAGAAGGTTCTCTTTTTGATCATTGTGATATAACTTAAACTAATCATTGTAATGATTTATTTTTCATTAGGAATACAAGGATTTTTAATGAATAAAAACACTATGTAAAAGCATACCTTAATTCTTTTATTGTTATTATTTATCTTACATTTCCATCACTTTCTCGTCCGACTCATTGTTTCTGTATATGTCATTACACTTGTAACAGCAGGTTATGCAAATTTCCTTATTATTTAAATGAAAGTCTTTTTATTTTCATAATTTGTATTCCAGCGTGGCAAACAGCCTTAATGCTGTTAATGTATACAGGGCTGAAGTCTTTTAGGATACAAATTTCACCATTACTTAAAGTATTTTCACAGTCACTTAAATTATTGCTCACAATGCTTAATTTCAGTGAATATAGGGAGACTAGTTCGAGCTAACTCTCAGCCATGCATTGAATTGTATACAAAATGGACCCTATTTTCTCATTGTATACCCTGTAATGTTATATAAGGATCCTGTCTTAATGTGTTTCGGTGATGTAGATGTCTCAGCACCCGTTTCTTGCCGAAATGTTACTTGTAGGTATTCTACCCTCCCATAGCGTCAGCATCCTTTGCATGCCAGCAGGCTATTCCTCTTCTTCTTCTTCCTCTTATTGCACACCCTGAAACATTGCACAATGAAAGTCTTAGAAAACTATCTTGGTCAAGTAAAGGCAACCTGGAAAGAATTACATTTTTTGTTATGATACATGTAAAATGAAGCATATGGCACATGTAAAAAGAAGCACAAAGATTTGTATAAACATTCGGATATTTAGAGTTATTTCAATGCGCTAGATATAAGTAAACTCAAGCATGTGATATTGTAATTTCTTTAATTTTTTATAAAATTCTATAATATGCATCTTTTGTATCTTTATATGTAATATCAATGAGTCAGTTGTTTTATTTATGAATTTTTCATTGTGAAATGGGAGAACATTCAATACTTAAGTTTGACACTTCTACGCACCTTCTTTGCATGTAAAAAAGACAATTTACATGTCTTAAATTTCCCCTTCTCTGCCATGCCATTATACTGTAGGTATACGCTCCCAGGTATTTCTGCAATCTCTTGATCGGTTAACGAATTATAGCGCTCTGGCAAGAACACTTGACAATCCTCCAGCGAAGATACGATCCTGGTACCATATCTTGTTTGAACTCTCTTTAAGGACTTTATCTCATAGTTAAGACCTATTTCGAGATATTGAACTCGGCGAGTCGGTAGGAAACTACGCTCTTCCACCATCTTGTTATGTCTATCAGCTAAACAATCTGTAACAGACATTGTCATGAATTATTATTTTCACTACATTATTCAAGTTGAAGAACTAGGGTGTGTATGTTTTGTAAGTAAGCCTATGAGGGTGTAGAGAAATAAAGAATAAGTACAGAAATCATGTGAATGTTCATTGAAGATGAGCCAGCAGAGAACCAAAGAATGAGTAGAGGAAATCGTGTGCGAATGTATAGTGAAACAAAGAATGAGGGGGAAAATCGTATGAATGTTTAAGTAAGAAGAATGTGTTGAGAAGATCATGTGAATGTCAATAGAGAAATGAGCTGAGAACGTCGTGTGAATGTTAACAAAGCATGAACCTGCAGGGGGACAAAGAATGAGTAGAGGAAATCATGTGAGTGTATAGTGAAACAAAGAATGAGGGTAAAGTCGTATGAATGTTTATGTAAGAAGAAGGTGTGGCGAAAATCATGTGAATGTTAATGGAAGCAAAGAATGTGAAGAGAAAGTCATGTGAATGTTAACAGAGCATGAACCTGTAGGTGGAATAAAGAATGAGTAGAGGAAATCATGTGAGTGTATAGGGAAACAAAGAATGAGGGGAAAGTCGTATGAATGTTTATGTAAGAAGAATGTGTGGCGAAAATCATGTGAACTGAAGAAGAGTATGCAGTGAAATCCATGTGAATGTAAAGCACAGATTAGAAAATATGATGCTCTTTGTAACGAATCGTCTTTCATGTACTGTAACGTTTAAATAAAATTAAATGTATTGTAAAAGCCAACAGTGATTTTGTATAGTTATTTAAAACTCACCTTGCATTGCCCCGTTTTGATATGTGCTGAATGTGTAGACGGCCTGCAGCTCACGGTGCTTTTAAAGCTCTTTAAAACTTGAATGTAAAGTTAATAAGTACACAACAGTTCTAACATGGGACAGATGTCTGTTTATATAGGGATCTAAACCCCCTCCAGGCGATGCCTGCACGTCATCATGGCTGTGATGCTTACACGTCACGTGATTATTGCAGCCAATGGCATCATCTCTTGCTACGCATGCGCAGAGGCCCTCAGCACTTCTATCCCTGCTTGTTTCACTTCCTCTCCCTCTCTCGCTCTCTCTCTCCCTCTCTCGCTCTCTCTCTCCCTCTCTCGCTCTCTCTCACACAGCTGCATGCAGTTAAAGCATCAATCTAAGTGATGTATTCTAGAGTACAGAGGAAAATCAGTGAAGTCATTGAAAGATCGGGGTTCGAACTAGGGGCAACTGATTGAAAATTATATACAGCATTAATTGTTCATTGTATGAGCTATCAAACATGCTTTCGTCTACAGCTCTATCTCTGCTAGTTTCTGCGATAATTGAGATTGAAACTTAAGGATCGAACCCTGGACGTCAGGTACCCTAATATACACCCGCAAGATATTATCTGATGACATAAACGTAATAGGTTTATTTGGTACCTTTGTCTTAATTATTTACTGTTATTAAATTTAAAAGTAAACTTCATTGAATCGGTATTCGAACTCAGAACGCCAGAAACAAAATTATTTATAATATTAGTTTGATGTGTTTAAAAGACCTGTATGCAGTTGCAACATTGATCTAAGTGATATATTCTAGAACACAGTGGAAAATTAAGGAAGTCACTGAAAGATCGGGATTCGAGCTAGGGACACTGATTGGAAATTATATAAAGCATTAATTGTTCATCGTAGGAACTAAAAATCGTGCTTTGGTCCGCACCTTAATCCCTGCTAGTTTCTGAGATAATTGAGATTTAAAGTTAAGGATCGAACCCATGACACCCGGACTCTAATATACATGCACAAGAAACGAGCAAATGGCATAAAAGTAATAAAGTTTATTTACTGTCTTTATTTTAATTAGTTTTGGAGTTATTAGAAGACCGGTTTCGAGCAATCGTAAATGGAGCCTTGCATCCCGAGCTATAATTAGTTTTTATTGCATCATTTTGTCTCTTTTCATTCAGGACATGCGCGTGAGTTGGTGTGTGCGTGTGTGGGTTGCTGCTGTTGGGTGTAAGTGAACAGGCATATGTGCTTGCACGTGTGTGTGTGTGTCCATGTATATGTATGCGTGAGTGTAAGAGCACTGGTGTATGTATGTATACGCATGAGGTGCGTGAATGCGTGTGTGTACTGGTGTATGTATGTGTGTGTGTGTACTGTTGAATGTATGTGCATGTGTGTGTGTATGTGCTGGTGTATGTATATGCGTGTGTGTATGTGCTTGCGTGTGTGCGTGTGTGTACTTACATGTGCGTGTGTGTATGTGATTGCATGCGTGCACCAGTGTATGTTTGCTGATGTGTGTACAAGCGCTCGTGTATATGTGAACGCCTGAATGTGTACAAGTCGTGGAGAAAGAAAGAGATAGATAGAAAGAAAAAGAGAGGAGAAGAAGAAAGAATGTTGTCTAGGCATCGAGATATCTAAGTATGCATCAGGGTTTAATATAAATAATTATAGTTGTTAAATGCAATTTTAATCCAACCGCCCGCTGCTTCAATAACTTAATAGTTATTATAGCGTTTCACAGGGTTGGATTCGAACTATGGACCTCTGGTTCCTAAGAATACAGATCGTTAAACATTGTAATGTCGTGTATATTAAATTATATTTGTTAAACACATTTTAATCTGGTCGTGCATAGTTTAATATTTATTAAGCATTAGAGTTTCGCAGATTCGATCTAGGATCCCCTGAACAACCTTTTATTAATTATTGTAATGATATATAAAAATTAAATTATATTCGTTAAACACGTTTTAATCTGGCCGCGCAATACTCACATAGTTTAATATTTATTAAGCATTAGAGATTCGATCTAGAACCCACTGAACACCCTTTTATTAATTATTGTAATGATATATAAAAATTAAATTATATTTGTTAAATGCATTTTAATCTGACCTTGCATAGTTTAATATTTATTAAGCATTAGAGTTTCGTTGGGTAAGATTCGAACTAGAACCCTCTGAACACCCTTTCATTAATTAGGGTAATGATATATAAAAAATAAAATGATAATTGATAAATACATTTTTTTAATCTGACCTTGCATAGTTTAATAGTTATTACGCGTTAGAGTTTCACTTGGTAAGACTCGAGCTAGAATTCTCTGAACGCCTTTTTATTAATTAGGGTAATGATATAATAATATCAATCATTAATTTCTCATTAGCAATAAACTTTTGATTACAGTAAGAATCGAACACCGATCTATGGATATCACTCAGAGGTTTAATACACGTAATGAAATGTATATTAGACGCTTTTTCGGAGTCGTTGGCTGAAACAGAATGATTGTTAACTATGCTCGGGTATATTCGTAGGAGGTCGTAAAACATCGGAAAGAACTCCCTCAGGCAAAATCATGATGGCCGACTATGACGTCACGCAGAGTTGGTAAACAAGTTTCTCTCTCTTTCACACAAACAAGGAGAGGACGAGTATAAAGCAACCCTCGAATTCTTTTGTTAAACTAGCAGGTGGCCAAACAATGGAAACGTCGCAGGTGTCTTTCTAAACTAGCCTTGCCAAGAACAATAGAAAGGCACACACAATAGAATCTCTTACACAATGGAAAGGGTCAGGCTTTGTTATGTAGCAGGTGTCTTTCTAAAGTATGACGTCACGCAGAGTTGGTAAACAAGTTTCTCTCTCTTTCACACAAACAAGGACAGGACGAGTATAAAGCAACCCTCGAATTCTTTTGTTAAACTAGCAGGTGGCCAAACAATGGGAACGCTACAGGTGTCTTTCTAAACTAGCCTTGCCAAGGACAATAGAATCTCTTACACAATGGAAAGGGTCAGGCTTTGTTATTGGGATGGGAACGCTGCAGGTGGTCTTTCTAAAGAATGCTTGCCAAGGACAATAGAAAGGCACACACAATAGAATCTCTTACACAATGGAAAGGGTCAGGCTTTGTTACAACCCTAATTCATCATGGGCTTTGTTCATTTTGACAGCTGAAGGTTAAGCATTGTTCTTTTGTTAAAAGCTAGTGGAACGAGTATGCCACGTGTTCGACACACAATGGAAGTGGGGGTGGGTAACTGACCAGGTGCAGAAGTGGCCGGATGTGGAATGGGTAGGAAAAACATCTCGCCTTTGTTACAGAACCTTAAATTTATGACCCCTTTGTTCGTTTTGACAGTTGATTGACAGCCTTAATTGCTTAACTGTCAAGCCTCCATTGTACTCAACATGATTTACGACCGCAGCTGCAAGTAAAACTACCAAGGCACAGCGGGGGGTGGGGGTGGGGGAGGGAGGGGGCGGGGCTAACTGTTTCAGGACCCGCAAATGTACCCTACTGGTAATATATAAATTGATACTGTTTGAAGAGGCAGGCATAAATCTGCAGCACACGAGCACTACAATCCAACTCGGATCGGGTACTTCCGTGAGCACTCGGGACAGCCAAGGTTTGTTCACAAGACTGCGTATATTCTTGTAGTGGTTATAATGGGGAACACAACTATAATCACAAAAGTCTTCTGAGAAAGTAATTCGTATACGAGATTTCAAACAAACAGATGTTTCAACACTGAATATTTGTAACCAGAACACAGTTTATTGATTTGTGGTTCACAATTGCAGTGTGACGAAAGTTCGTTACAATGCCACGATCTCTTAGCTCAGTGGAAGAGACTTAGCTTGCTATACCTGAGGCTCCAAGTTCAAATCTCCATGGAACAACTCAGTATCTCCCTCTCTTTCATATTAAGCACACGAGTAAAATTATAACGGGTTTTCTTCATTTGTTATGTATGTGGCTTCAAGCAACTTAATTATATAACCACAGATCTCACCTTATGTAATTATATTTGTTAGAAAAATAAAGTAACACAAGTAATATTATTTAACTGTATTACAGTTAAACGAGTTGTAAAAATATAAAAGTTAACACCCCCTACGGAGAGTCGAACTCGAGCTGCTTACGTAGGAGTTAAGTAGCATAACCAGTGCTCCAGGCAGGCACGGTGTGGAGATGGCCCAAATCAGTGTCTTGTATTATAGAGTTAGCTGAAGCGGCGCACACATGTTGGCGGTTGTGCATCGCGCGAAGGAACTTTGAGTGCTCACGAGACCGGTGAGAAAGGTGTTGTCTTTACGTTGTTTGCACCAATTTGAAGTACGTCGTATTGAAGGAGTTGTATTATATTTCAACTGTTGGGGAACCGAACTTGATATTCGTTGCAAACGCACGTATTGTAAACAGTTTCCGGTAGCCTTCGCCCCAAATGTACTTTCAGGTGGCCTATGCCCCAAGTTTAAAAAAAAAGTTTGTAATTTGACTGTTTCTTTAAATATTATATTTATTTTTGCCTCGGCTGCTTCAGTATTTGTTAGAGACACGTTTCTCTTAGTAGGGTTTTGGTGCGACAAGAATGTAGGCTTACACAGATTATAATTTTACTTCACTCCTTTTATTAATGCTTGACTCGATTTAAATAACGCTTCACTGATATAGAGAGCTGTCAGATTCTTTTATTAATTATTTGCACTTTTTAACACGTAAACTATTTTCGTCTCACATGAATACGTATTATATTTCTTGAGGACACTTTTTGCGTCTGGTTAGTAACGCTGTCTGCAGGCAACTGACTTCTAAATTTGTAAAATTTTCTCCTTTTCAGTTTCTGATTGACTAATCGTACTCCAATATAATACCTGCATTTAACTAAAGCTTTTTCTGGTTGTTGATTGGCTATTTTATAAACTGTCACTAAAATCACATTATTGTTGCTCCAAGAATCACAAGCAGTACTGTTAAACTTTCTTACTCATTATTGACTCAAGGTTACCTCATTGTTACCTCATTGCTAGCAACTTTTAACCTATTATTCTCACAGCTCCTACATTATTAAATGACGTAATATATTCACATAACATTATTGAACATGTATACAATAATATAAGCATATGCAATGACTGTTACATGCATTTTACAAATTATTACATACACATATTGCTTCAAGGCGGGCTGTTATTGAATTTACATATTATATAATTTGACTGAAATCATTTAAGTGTTAAAAATACTGCCTCACCGGTCACTTTTAGTTTGACTGACATACACGACAGTCCAATACCATCGGTATATGTATTTGTGTTAAGTTTTATACCCTTCTTTTATGCTCCATTTATATGCCACCTTTAACATCTAAGGTCATATCGGCGGCTTTGCATTTGGAACAATTACTTATCGGCAATGATGATCATTCCTTTATTATCTTTGGGTTTGTATACGTTGGCTTTTCTTTAAAGACATATTAAATGCAGACACACATTTACCCTGTCATACTTCCAGACTCAAGGGAGGGTGGGGAATTATCTTGGCTGAAGAAAAATTTCCATCCTTCAACCGGGAATCGAACCCGGAGCCTCTGGTAGCATGCTAACCACCAGACACCGAGACAATCAACTTTTATACGTATTTCATTAGCCACAAACACCCGATTGCTAAGGTCATGTGAGCTTCCTTTGTTAACATTAGTTTTAGTTTTCTTTTTCTGACGTGGCATTGCTATCTGCATCTCTGGGCTCTCTGCCACGTACAAACCGAGATTTTATCGTACATTTTAGAAAAACGTCCATGTGTGCGCATCTGTAAACTGCACAACTCAAAAACAAAAATTTGGATAAATACCAGAATTGATATTTAAGTTCAGTACCTTCCAAACATGTAACACCAATATTATCCTTTACACGGAAGATTTTTGGAAATATTTCATTTACTAAACAAATGGCTAACGATTTTGAGTAAACTACTATATATAAGATATTTACACAACAAATAAAATGTATACCTTGAATTTTCTGGGAACACCTTGTGAAGTCCTCTTCATTCGAAAGGAATTTTGTATAATCTTGTTTAACTGATAAACGTTAAACAATAGATTAAAACGCACTACACAAAAATGTAGATCTCTTTAAAACACACAATTTATTTCAAATAACTTTTTGTGGCAGCAGCTATTTCCGAGAATCTGTTATTAATGCTTCTTTAAAGTTCTGTCAACATTCAGTTGTTTCTCGCGATGTCATGGAAACAGTATGGAATTTTAAGGCCAGCATATAGCGTCCAGTTGTTAAACATTTGACTATCGCTGTTCTCTTTGTATCTATAACGAAATGTGTAATGTAGCTGTTTCTGTAAAGATTTATTTGGATTAAAATGTAGTGGATAGAAAATATACTTTCGCAAGAAAAGCTTTTATACGCATTAATAAGTGATAGAAGGTGGAGAACGCCATGTGAATGTAACAAATCAGGTCCTTTTCTTCTTGAAAGAATTTGAATTAATAAACACATTTCTTACACAAACTGTTTGTTTTGAAGAGCTGTATCTAATGGTATCCTGTTTGAACCCCGTTTGCGATTATGACTGATTGAAGAAATATAACTCAACTTAAAGTTCACGTGTGTTTTGTTTATAAATATTTTTGTCTCGAAAATGTTATTGCCGTATTTTCAAAATAAACGAATGTTACGCATAGGCTGTTTCAACCCAAATATACCATCCGAACTATGGTTTACATGGAAACTACTTTCTTCCTTTTTATTTTTTAAAAAATGGGTTACACGATTTTAAAGATTTTTACCTTCATGACAAACAAAATGTATATATTTAATTATTTGTTAATAACATATGAAGTGATCTTCGTTCGGATTTAATTTAGTTTAGTTTTGAATAACTGGTAAACTGTAACAGATAGTTGAGTGTTACGTTGTCTGCTAGCCTGCCCTATTTAACCCGTTTTTCCGAGTGATACGCCACTTGCCGCCACTTCTGGTTGCGATTGATTGATCGAATGAAGCTCATGGTATCACTGTTGGTGTGGTATCCTTGATCTTTTTGATGTGTTGTTGTCAACAGTACGTTACAATTTCGCACGTGCATGCCTGAGTGTTAGACTCGAGGGAGAGAGGAAAGGAGGGGAACATTGTCTGATATTCGTTACGGAACGAAGAATCACGACTTGATACGAAGGGACCCGAATTATTCAAGTAACAGTGACTGTTATTTTTGAGCTGTGACTCTGCTACACGTTAGCACAGACTGTACCACAGCGGTTACACAGTCTCCAGGGGGTTGCCGCCTCCCGCTTTGACACTTTACAAATTGCCTGGTAATTCCTTTTCCTGCGTGTTTTTTGTGTCGGGTATGGAATATTCATGTAGCCCACATTATAATCGCATTCACTGTCATGATGGTGCTGTGCTTTTACATTTTTAATTGTCATGAACTTTAACCTTTCACTTTTGTTATTTTATATCCTAGAAAAATCATTAAATGTTTCTCTGCGACTCTATTGTTTTCATTGAAACAAGACCCGAAGCTCAGATTCACTGTCTTCATGAGATGTAACTACGCTAATAGCCAACTGTTTATGAAACAAGCACATATCAGCTAGGAATGAGCCGAACACGATCAAAAGAACCTTCACATGGAATCTCGAAGTGCACTGCCCAATACTTGCGGAAATTTACACTAATACTGAACATTTCCGAAATGTTCGACTCCAGAAAGAACGTAGAGCTGTTGCGTTCCACCCAAAAATCTATACCGGAAATACACATTTTAAGGCCCCCATTAATAAAAAGAAAAGCACTTTTAGAAACGGTTGTATATGTGTCTGTAGCAGTATAACTCATTCAGCATATTCCAAGGATGAGACCCAAAGATTTTCAAGAAAATCCCCACCAGACCAAACTATCCTTCACATGGAGACATTTTTCGAAATTTTCGATTTTCTAAAACAATTGCGCTAATTTTTTTATTAAAATACCACATTTAAGATATTTGCATGAGAAACAAAATGTATATCTTGAGTTTTCTGGGAATAGCCTGTGGGGTCCTGTTCATTCTAAATGACTTTTGTATAATTTTATATAACTGGTGCACGTCAACAGACAGACAAAAACTTACTACATAGGAAATGTATATTTATTGGGTTGTCTCATAAGTTCGTTCGCTTTGCCACAAGTTCCATCTATAGCGCCTGAAGACCCTGAACCCTCTGTACACTCAAGTTATCCTAGTTGCCTAACCACCCCTACAACAACCAGACTCACTATTGGATATGTCAGCGTGAACTTGGGTTTACAAACTATGGAAAGTAAAAAAGGAACATTTCCAACATCTTATGCTGTTTTACTATCGTAAGGGTAAAACCGCCTCACAATGCCGGCAGAAAATTTGTGCTGTCTATGGGGAAGATGCAGTAACGAAGCGAGCATGCCAAAAGTGGTTTAGTCGATTTCGAGCTGAGAATTTCTCCCTAAAAGACAAACCTCGGTCTGGACGGCCAATGTTTACGGACGTGGAAAGAATTCATGAAACGATAGTCAACAACTCGGGTGTTGGCATTGGAGCTCAATTTAGCTCGTAGCCAGGAACTTGGCAATATATTGTCGACAATAATAGTGTATACTGTTTGTTTACAAAACCTAACTGCTGTAGTTATATATCTTTTGAACGACCTTGTGTTTAAAGTTTGTAAACGGAAAGTTCGGCAACTACGCTGTCGTAGCTGTGCTGCGGGTGAGGTGTGTTCCCAGGCGTTCTTAGTGATTGAAATGTAACGTAAAGCGAACGAACTTATGAGACAAACCTATATTTCCAAACACTTTTTTGTAGCATCAGCCATTTCTGATAAGTCCGTTGTTATGGTTTGAATTCGTATTACTTTATGACTTAGTATGGAATTTCTAGACCAGTGTTTAGCGACCCAGTTTTAAACATTTGATTATGGATTCGCTTACCTGTAAACCCTTTTTACCTTCAACGAAATGTGTAATGTATCTATTTATGAAAAGGTTTATCTCGATCAACTTGAAGTAGGTGGAAAATTAGGCTTTCGTAAGAATAGTTTTAAAAAATAAACGATATTAGACAGAGAAGCTTATGTACATGTAATGGATTAGAGTTTTTGCTTTCTTTACTGCTTACCGTAGTAAGCAGAGGAAAGTATCGAATTCCACTAAAAAATTCTATATCAAAGTTTACCGGAAATACACGTTTTGAGACCCTCTGATTCCAAAAGAAAGAATTTTTAGAAAAAAAATGTTGTGTGTGTATGAAGAGCGAAACTCAGAAACAAAATGTGTTATAAATACCAAAGTTAAGTTCAACGTCTTCCAAGAATGGGACACGAAGGTTTTTATTCAAAAAAACCCTCACTACAAACTTCCTTTTACATGGAAAATATTTCGTTATTTTTGGTTTTCTTAAAAATTGCTCTAACGATTTTGATTAAAATATCATATGTTTGAGATATTTTCATGACAAATGAAATGCATATCTCGAATTTCCTGGGAATGTCTCCAAAAGTATTCTTCATTGTGAACGAGTTTTGCATAACTGGTAAACCATAAGAGATAAACAAAATTTTACTACACAAAAAATGTATATCGCGTTAAAATACACAATTTATGTCATATACCTTTTTTTTTATTGAGTGAACTATTTTCGAGATATTGCTTGTTATTCCCTTAAATTTTCCAATACTTATACTTTTTCTCAAATTCGTTATTCAATTTTTTTTGTCCTGTACATACAAAGAGAATGGAATGCTCCACATAGCAACTAGCTCTTAAAATATTTGACTATCACTTAAAGCCTACAATATTCCTCTTGCACCTACAAGAAAATTAGCAATAAGATAAACATCTCGATTAACATGAAGCATATGAAATGCGTTTGTAAAAATAGTTTGTACAAGAGTAGAGAAAGTCATATGAGTGTAACACATCAGATTTTTTTAAATGGCAAGCCGTCGTTCGTTCCTTTCTCGTGGTCATGGAAAGAGTATGGAATTTCAAAGTTATGACATACTGACACGCTCTTTAAAAATCTGACTATCGCTTTAGCCTACTCTCTCGTTCAACGAAATGAGGTAAATAATAATTTAAAATATATAAGGATTAACATAAGCTTTTGTACGAATAATTTTAGAAGAATGAGTTGAGAAAGTCACGTGGAAGCAATAACCCCTCTTGTACATGGGTTGTTGGGAAAGTTCTAGGTAAGAGAAAGAAAACGCAAGATTTTAACCCAAATGTTTTGTATTTTTCATCATAGTCATCTTTCAACTCCATACACTTGGATCAACGATACTCTGTCTTCTTTATACCTTCAGTGTAAAATGATTTGTCTTAAAGTAAAAGTTTGTATGACTTATGTCGAGTGAGGCATTTCTTCAGGTTTGGAAAAGGAAAAACTCACTGGGAGACAAACCTGGTGAGCATGCTGGATGAGGCAGCAGTTCAAAAGTGCATGTCATTCACTTTATGAAGAAGCGTGCGCCGGAGCGAACGTTTGCCCTTCATAGCAACCTTCAGCTGTGTATTGCTTTGCGTTGATGGTCTTGTCCTTTTCTAGCATCAGATTCAGAAAACAGTGGTCATCACCTTTACTGCTGAGGGAACACAATGCTTCTGCCCTCTTTTACTCATTGTATGGATTGCTCCTTCGTCTCTGGCATGTGATGGTAAATCGGCGGTTAACAAACATTGTGAGCTCTCCCATGTGAAAAATGTTCTAGAAGCAATCTAATCAGATTTTCATAATGTCACAAAGCTCACATTCATGGATTCATCTGTCATTTAATACAGCATTATGGATCTTCACGGTATTTTCTTTGTCTGAGCGGTAACTGGAAGAACGGCCGGCCACGTTTAAACTCCACAGGTTATTACTCCATGGTATAATGTGATGATGAAGCTTGCAAAGTGGAATCAAGTTCCCTAATACGAAATATAGTGTGTGTACTCAAAGACTTCTTTTAGCAATATTTCACAACATGAAGGATAAACTCACCAGATTTTGATATCCAAGTCATCTGCCATTTTAGTTCCGCTGGCGGCCACCAGAAGCGTCATGGAAATAATTTCAGAACAAAGCACTAACACTTAACTACAAAGTGGTGCAGCTAACACACAGTGAGAAGTCATTGTTCTTCAATTGTGATTCCTGAGTGTGTGTAGAGCACTTCCTGCCAGGTATCACAGGAATCCACCTGTTTATCACATTGAAGTGTTACGGGATATCAAGAAAGCAGGCAGCTGTTTGTGTGACGGTCTGGCGTATCGGAACAGGCTTTCGTAGGATGTCCTCGCGAAGGGCAAACCACGAGCTCAACATTCTCATGCAACACTGTGGAAAATCCTTCGCAAGCGTTGAAACCCTACAGACTGCAGCTCCTGGTAAGAATGACAGCCGCAGATAAACAACTCCACTCCGATGAATTGCAAGAAGACAACAGTTTCAGGAACGAGCTAGTCTTCAGTGGCGAGGCAACCTTTACCTTTTGGGGCAGGTAAACCACCAAAACTTCCACTTATGGGGAACAGAAAATCCTCGTGTCGTATTCCAGCGTCACCGAAAGTCAAAAAGTTCTGCGCCATGTGCTACATGAAGCTGTACGGAACCTTTTTCTTCACAGAGAGAACTGCTACCGGATTTTTTGGAATTGTTACAGTTGTGGCTTATGTCTTCCGTAGGTGAGAGGTTCCGAATACTTCAGCTCCTTGGTGAGAGCGCTGCGCATCCCTAGCACTCGTGGTACTTCTGACGCAGTACATGGGGCTCAACATCTCAGCTCCTGCTGAATGGGAGCTGTTCGTATTGGGTTGGTCTCGACGGGGCAGTGGTTCCAGGTTTCATGGGGATTTAATACGTCTGGGCGGAGTTGTGAAACACCTTAATGTCTTCCGGTACCAAGGTGGAGAGCTGGTAAACGTGAGCTAGATCACTGTCGCCCCACCGAGGTTCATCCCTCTGGGGTTGACGCGAGTAAGTAGGTAGCGTATCCAATTCCACCCCTGCGTAAGCGGCGAAGCCCTTTTAAGAAATCAGATGTTGGCTCAATGGAGAAAGCCACGGAAAGGAGAGTAACTCGGTTGACGTCTTCCCATGAGCACGGGAGGGGAGCTTCGGCTCCAGGTAGACCTTCGCTGCGAACTATGACTTAGCACAAGTAGTGATTGTAGCAGGAACTTCAGCCTACAGCTAGATGGCGCTCCACCACACTTCCATAATGTAATCGCACGTATCTAAAAGAGGAATTGCAACATTGTTGGATTGGCCGAGTGTCGCAGGGTGTACTGGGCGGCTCGGATAGATGCTGAGCTATAGGCATTTTGGGGGAGGGGACAAGGGAAAGAAGGTGAGAAAGATGAGAAAAGATGATAACAGTAGGTGGAGTGGCTTTATGGAGTGCCACTGAAATGCACTTCCGTAAATACCGGGTATGTTTGCTGCCTCCATAGGTTGCAGCATCCGGTTCGAGGATTAAAGAAAAAGGATAGATTGCAAAGGAGTGGGAAGAGAGGGATAGATATACAATAAACTTTTATGGCCAAGGTTTTAGTGCGTTTCTTGAAGGGTGAATGTAAATTGCCGTAACTGGCAGAACATCCGAATGTTATCATTTTCAGCGCTGCCTATTTTGTCATATATTCTTGGAGTCTGTTGAAGAGAATAGATTGTGACTGAATTATCTGTACACGAAATTCTGCAACTGCGGCCTCGAGGGCGCTCAGCAGCGAGAACGGTCGTCGCTGGATTGTGCTTACGCTGTATCGAGGCAATGGGGTCCGGGTCTCCAGATTTGGCTAGGTGGTCGACTAAGTTCCGAAGTTTCTTTAGGCCTGTAGAGGCTGCGGCAAAGCTGCTTATGGTGCTGCGTTGGGGGCTTCAGCGGCAGCAAGTTGTTTGATCACTGTAAGCCGAAGCGCCTTGTGCCATTTGTTGAGCGTGGATACTTCCCCTGAATGACTGCTTAAAGGCCTCTGACGAAGTCTTCCATAGCTGTCAGGGTGGCTGCGGCGCAGTTCAAGCCGAACGTGGGAGCATAGACACATCGGGTTAGTGACCTGCCGCTGAAGTGTTCCGACCTGCAGCAGCTGGCGCAGAACTTCCATTGGTGCGAGAGTTATCATTGTCTGTAAACGGACGTCAGGAATGGGGAGACACTAGTGGCAGCGAGGAGGCGTGGTGCAGTGTGCCGCCGAGTGGGCAATAAAGGCAACATCGGCAGCACGGTGTCGTTCAAGAAGTGCAGCTCAATCCTAGACGTACAGCATGTAGCATGCGGTGTCGTGCCCTCCTGGAGGTGTTGGTAGCCCTCCTGCCCGAAAGATAGGAGTAGTGTGCTACCACCTAGTGGCATTGACGTAAAATTATAGAGACAGTGTGAGTGCAGGAAAGCTTTGCCCGTTAGTGTACATCTGCACGTGTGCACGACCAATATATTCATTGGCTCCATAAGGTGATAGCGTCATACCAGCTGCGCATGTGCAGAAGCTCCTTAAATCATGCAGAAGTCAAGATGCGCTAGTGACCCTGTTAACACATTTAATGCAGTTTCGACAAGTAGCGCGGCAGATTTAAACGCCGTAATTTTTAAAATACCACACATACATTACGTTTTATAGCATTCAAAGGAAGAAATCCACAAGGTGTCAAAACTTAGGGTGTTCAGTGCCCTTGTGCAGCAGCCGCCACTGATGTGATGGTACAGTACCCTAAGCACAGCTTCTCATTCTGTACCAGTTGAGACTTGTCGTGTGAGTTACATTTCGTTTGGGTGTTTCAATTATGTTCATCCTCCTAACCCCAAAATGCTTATTTTGATACCGTCTTTGTGCTCTATAATTTTCTGCACATTGTTTTTCAGCAGCCTGTATATTTTATTAGATATACAAATATCTTATAGATTGTAGGGTGCTGTAATCAAAATGCATCTACTGTAAGGGGTAGTTTGAGGTGGATGATTTTCTTGTAAATCTTTGTGCCAAAATTAAACACCAAGTTTGATATTCATCCTAAATTTCGCTTTAGAGTTATACTGTTCACAGATACAACGATATGTATGTTTTCTATAAATGCTCAAGACGCGTACTCCCGATGAAGAGGTGTGTTAGAAATTCCTTCTCATCATCTACGAGGCGTGTTTTTGAAGTAGGTACCGTTTTAATATTTTGCTGCGACTGTCACGATTTTGAACATGCGCGATCACTTTCGCCATTAATTAGGAAGCCTGACGCAGCTGTGAGCGATCGTCACCTTCTGTTTCACTGTTGTTAGAGCGTTTCTAAATGTTCCAAAAATAGAACTAACCGCCGGCAGTAAATTCAGATAAGTGATTCGTATTTTGAGCCACTACGAAAGCCCTAAATTACGTTGAGTTTTATTTATGGACGCTTTTTAACTGCTGTGGATCTTAGCGTCCCATTCTATATTGGACGTGAAAGACCAGTAATTTTGCTCAGAGGCCTCTTTATCAGGCTTGAGGTTCTTTTACGTGCCGTAAATATACGCCATGGGACCACCGGCTTTACTTCCATTCTGAAGGAAGCCATGCTAAGGATTTTTACGCCCGAAAATATCTATCGCCCTCCGCCGGGTTTGAACACACGACCTCTGGAAGTAGTGGCTAGCATGGTAACCACTACACCACGGAAGACTATACGAAAGCTCTGTCGTTCAATACAGAACAAAAGGTGTGGAATGCTTTCGCGTGGAATCATTTTGCTTCACGGCAATGGCTCTCCACACAGTCAAACGAACACTAAGCGATTTTCATCTGTTTCTTCAACTCAAGAAATTCCTTGGTGGAAAATATTTCACAGAAGATGATGTTGTGTAACTTGGCTTCCATCACAGGCGGCATCATTCCTTGACGAAGGCTTACAAAAACTGGTTTCCCGTTACGACAAGTGCCTGAGTAACGGCGGTGACTATGTGGAGAAGTAGTGTAAGGTAATGAATGATAATAAAGCGTTTGGAAAATAGTGTTGTGTTATTTTTTAAAACTTCCTTGGTGCTTACTTTAAAAACATGCTTCGTATACTACTGATAGGTTGCGTTTGTCTACTTTAAGGGGACAAGGTAGTCTGAACACATGGAAATTACACCTCAAGTGTTTTAAATTACCACTGCTCAAAGTTCTAAATGGTTTTGCCTCAAATTTTTATGAATTATTCTATAAATCATGACAATTATTTCAAGTGGTTGTTTGCATTGATACCTTATGTAGTTGAGTCGTAAAAATTATTTCGTGCAGCAGAAAAACTATAAAATGTACTCTTAAAACATGTGAATTCATGTACCTTTTTCTATAATACTACTTGCAATACAGAATCACACTTTTGCAAGCTTGTTCTTAGTATAATCAGCTATCTTATGAACCTAAATTATTTAGTTATGTATACCAGTTCACTAGAAATTGAAAAAAAATCTTTGCAAAGTCAAAATGTAAAATTGTGGAAAATTTGCAATGTTTTTGGTTTCTTAATATCACTAATATACATTATAAAATTATGATTGTGGTTCAGAAAGTTTAACTATGATTTGCATACGTGTACTAAAAATTTCAGCTCTCTACCTCTCATACGTTCTGAGAAAAAGGTACATAAGTATCCAAAACTGTTGTTTTGAGAAAACTGAATTTAAAGTTTGAACATTAAAATTCTGACAAACTTCAGTACATTCCAGGGTCATAATCATCTGCACCTTCATTCCTGGATTGCTTCAGTTTTTCTGATTGCCTTCTCTTGGTCCTGGCCTCTTTTGTTAATTGCTGAGCTGCTCGCTGGACATGATATAGTCGTTCGTTGTTGAAAGATACAAAAATGTTCTAAAAAGGGGCGTTGCATGACAGCTTTAAAGGAATGCAGGCTAGCATTTAAATGGTATTTAAATGTCTTAAAAGCCTCTTAACCCCCAAAAAGTATATATTTTCTGAAACTGAAAATAATAGAGATTTTATTAGTGCCTAAAACAAAATTTGTGACTTTTTTATCATTTCAGATTACCTTGTCCCCTTAAATAAGCACATATTTAGACTCTGAATTTATCAACAACGGATGTAGAGGTTTGTGTTATGGGTATAGTAGGCTACAAATGCGCGCGCACGCACCTAGCGGTGCAGTTCATTGTACGGGTGACCTGCGCGTGATTGATGAGCTCGCCAGTGCTGCCAACATACACACGTTACACAGTCAATAACGCGGATTGCTAGTGCATTAAAATTATACAGCGGATTTGTGCGTCTCGAGCGAGTGTTGTAACACCACAAGGTGCCCTTAGTATAGACAGGAGCAAAGTTTGGTAAAATACCAGAATTTTAATTAAACTGACCTATAAGTAGTACAGTAAGTATTGTATTCCACCCAAAAATTCAATACCAAGATTTCACCGAAAATACACGTTTTGAGAGTCCCTGAACGTGAGTGTAAACAGCATAACTTAAAAACCAAAACTCGATTAAATACCGAAGTTGGTATTTAAGCTCAATGTCTCTCAAGTGTACGACACTAAAATTTTCAAGATAACTGCCCAACCCAAATTACCATTTACATGGAAAACGCTAAATATTTTTGATTTTCTCAAAAATTGCTACAATAATTTTGATTATAATAGCATAAGCTTAAGATATTCACAAGTAAAATGTATATATTGAATTTTCTGGGAACAGCTTGTAAGGTCCTCTTCACTCGGAATGACTTTTGTATAACTGGTAAACCGTAGACAAGATCTTGTTAAGCCTCTTGTACACGATCAAACCTTTTTTTTCAATTCAAGAGGTTACAAGAAAAATTGCCAAATATTTTTCAATATGTGATAAGATCGGAAAAGACTTGGCAAGACTTGACAATGTCAAAAATGTGTATTTACAAGTTGTCTCTTCGCCAAACTGAAACCCTTCAGAACACATTGATAATAATTTATCACGCGCAAAGCAATTTACTATTTGCGTCATGGTATAACAATTTGCAATGAAGTATTGTTCTTTACTAATATTGTATCGCTGACTGATGACAATATTGGCCATGTGGAGGCGATGGTGAAAGCAGAGCGGCGCGTGCGCATCAAAGACATTGCTCAGGAGCTCGACATTTCCTTTCGACATCATTCACGAGTGCTTAGGGTACAGGAAGGTCGATGGGTTCCTAAGCAGTTGGATGACGTGATGAAAGGCAAGCGAATGATTGCTTCTTTGAATCATCTGCAACCATATGCCGAGGAGGGTGACAATTTGCTGGATTGTTACTGGCGATGAAACGTGGGTACTGCATTACACGACGGAATCAAAACAGCAGAGTGTGGTGTGGAAACATCCGCAGTCTCCTGTGAAAAATAAATTCCGTACTGCGCCATCTGTTCACAAAGTGATGTTAACGGCATTCTGGGATTGTTTGGACCGCTCGTGCTGGATTTCATGCCGCGAGGTGCCACCATCAATGCCGACAGATATTGTTCCACACTGTCACTTCTGCGGGCTGCAATCAGAAAGAAGCGCCGTGGATTCTCGATGTTGACAACTGATCATCCTCCACGACAATGCGAGACCGCATGTGGCAAATAAGACCGTCAGCAAGCTAAGGAACTTTCACTGGGAGTTTCCAGAGCATCCACCATACAGCCCGGATCTTGCCCCTAGTGATTTCCATCTTTTCAGTCCGCTGAAGAAGTTCCTGGCAGGACAGCGATTCACTTGCGACGACGAAGTCAAGACAACAGTGCGACAGTGGTTCCGTAGTCAGACGGCCGACTTCTACCGCAGCGGCATCGCAAGATTAGTGCTGCGATGGGACAAATGTCTGAACCGGCACGGGGACTATGTGTAAAAATAGTGAAAGGTACAAGGAATAATATCTACATGTTTATTTGGCCTTATGTTACCAGAAAAAAATAGGGGCAAAGACTTTTTGATTTGCCCTCGTAACATTGCATTAATGTATACTTAGTTCGGAAATCTGCCTGGCAATTATTTCTTCATAACCGCCTTCATCTTGTTGTGGTAATCCACGGAGTCCTCGACGTACAGACATGGCCAACTTATGTATAACCTAATCAGTTCCATACACATACCTTGGCCGGGTAGCCATTTTTGTTTACTTGTCCCTTTCAACCATGTTGCAGATTTCGTGACGTACTGTGAATATGGGGATGATTGTATGGACGGTATCAATGTCTCCAGGTGGTGTGCATGTGATTCGCCACGCTCCGGGAGGCCGGTAAAAGCTGCAGCTGAATGTCCGAGACATTGAGGCGGACGACCGGCGCGTGCAACTGCGAACCTTATCGCAACAGTTCAACATTTCCTATGGTGCAGTGTACGATATTGTTCATGACACGTTGACATTTCTTAAAGTTAGTGCTCGCTGGGTGCCTAAGAACCTGACAGACAACCACAAGGGCCAGCGAATGATGACGAACTTGGATCACCTAACGCGGTACACCGCAGAAAGGCATGACTTTCTGAAAGGGAAACATGCTGGGTCCCCAGTGAAGAAAAAATGAAAAGTGACTCAATCTGCTAGGAAAGTGCTTGTGACGGTGTTCTGTGATATGCATGGTGTTGTATTGATGGACTTTGCTGAACACGGGACCACTGTGAAAGCTGACGATGTCAAAATTCTTCATGACAATGCTCGCCCCCATGATGCTGCTGCTGTTCGTCAGAAAATCACCAAATTTGATTGCGAGTTGCTCCAGCATCCACCATACAGTCCGGACCTTACACCGTCGGACTTTCATGTGTTTGGTCCAATGAAGAAATTCCTGGCCGGCCAACGCTTTCGACAGATGCGGAGGTGAAATCAGCAGCCCGCAGATGACTATAGTCGAAAGAAACGGGCTTCTACGAACAGGGCATGAAACTGGTATCACGATTGGAGAAATGTGTTGAGTAACTTGGTCGAAAAGTAGGTAAAAGCTATAAGTTCATTTGTGATTTTTAGTTGTTGTTTTAACTATTAAACTTGTTTGTAAAAACATTATTGTGTGTTACTTTTTGATCCGCTCTCATGTATATATGTGTATATTGAATTTTCTGGGAATGGCCTGTGAAGTCCTCTTCATTCGGAAGGAATTCTGCACAATTTTGTACAACTAGTAAACGCTAAACCATAGCCGAAAACGCAACACAAAAATGTAGAACTCTTTAAAACGCGCAATTTATTTCAAGTATCCTTTTTGTGGAATTAGCCATTTCCGACATATCCTTATTAATGACTCGAATTGTTCAATACTTAGACATACCTTTAAAATCCTGTCGATTTTCAGTTGTTTTCGTGAAATGTCATGGAAACAGTATGGAATTTTAAGGCAGCATATAGCGTCCAGTTGTTAAACATTTGACTATAACTGTTCTCTTTGTATCTAAAACGAAATATGTAATTGTAGATATTTCTGTAAAGGTTTATCTCAATTAAAATGAAGTGGATAGGAAAATAAGTTTTCCTAAGAATAATTTGGATTCCCAGTAATAAACGATAGAGTGTAGAGAAAATAATGTGAATGCAATACATAAGAGATTTCATTTTTAATTCAGGGGGACTTCAAAGTATTATGTGTTTCCGGTGGAATGCTACACAAAGTAAAAGCAGTATTCCCATCTAGGAAGAATGCTGCACATTTTCTTCTCGGAAGTGTACTTGAGTTTTTAAAAACTTGGCAGTTTGTTTCTCGACATTTATCGAATTGCCTGGTAACAAAGTTTCGTCGCTTGCATGCGCCATAATAAATAAAACCTGCTTTTTTGTACTTTCCCGTGATTTCGTGCGTTCTAGAAACCGTGTAATTCACTTTGTCACAGATGTGCGTGGCTTAGGACATTAAGATCACGAGTAGATTGCGTGCCATATCTGGAACAAGGCGTTATTTAATGACTGCCCGTGCCTAACTTTCTTTAGGAATGTTTAAACATTGGATCATAAGGCTTAGATAACATTTTAAAGAAAATCTCAACTTAATAATGTAATATACGACGTACCAAATTAGCTGTAGCATTATCGCCCTTATAATACAAGGGCAGTTTGCTGCATTTAGCTGAGAGATTCCTCTGCCATGTAACTGTAACATGTAGAAGAAGTACTCTATTCCACACCAAGCAAGTTTGCCGTGTGCAACTCGCATTCGAGTGGTCCCGGGTTCGATTCCTGGCGCCCGTCCACTCTGAGCCATGGGTTTTTCGTGGTTTCCCTGGGTCAGTAGGCAAACGTTAGTGTCATTCCTCCACTACTAAGAATTTTCCTACCCCTCGTTTCTTGTACCCATCATCTTCTTCATTGTCATCTGTTTCAGGGTTGTAGGGACAGGTGACAGTGATCGGCGTGTCCCCAGGGGTACCACCGGGGATTCGGAGGCTGGGTGGCGTCGGATAGCTTCGAACTAGAAACGTTAGTGACCCCGTCCATGCTTGCGCTCATTGTTAGCGGATCTGGTCCCCCTTCGGATCTCTTCGCTCATCCCTCCCTCCCAGGGATCACGGTAGAAGCAAAAAGGGCCGTTGTGTAGCTCTGCCCCGACTGCAGCACTCCCTACACTCTTCCGTACTTTACAGTTTACTCTATTCCACCACAGAATTTAATATCGAGATTTCAACATAAATACACGTTTTGAACTCTACTACACCAAAAAAAGTATTGTTAGAAAAAGGCAAGAGCACGCTCGTGTGTGAACAGCGTAACTCAAAAACAAAAATATCTCATGCGTTGCATTCTCAAAAGTTAGAGGAGAGATTTCACTGGAAATTAATGCTTTCAGGCCCCCTGAAACCAAAATTAGCTATTTATGTATCAAGTACGCTAAAAGTTTTGGTACGTGGTGCTGCAATAGGTTATAGTAAAATAAATGAATGTAATATAAGCATTGTGTAAATACCCAAAGTCAGCCATTTGTTGACGCCTGTATCCTACACTATGAACCGTACCAAGGCCTTCTGGGAAGCGTTGACTGCAACAATACGAGAGCACTCGTTTCTAAACAACAAGCTTGTGACTGAAAGTATGGGCGAAAATCCCGAGGAAATTTCAATCCGAGCCACAAACATACATAATAGAAAGATGTTAACGTATGTTTGTTTTTAATGATGAATTGATTTATGAAATTTATTGCTTTATGATCAAGTATTTTATTTAAAACGTGGTTAAAGTTGGTATGGCTGCTCACTGACATCATTTTGTTTATTACGACATTTAAGTACTATTTTTTCGGCGTGTTAACATTCTGACAAACAGCTGTTAAAAAAACCTGATGCGTTACACTCACATGACTTTTCTACTCTTGCACAAACTATTTTTACAAACGGTTATTCTCCATATGCTTCATGTTAATCGAGATGTTAATCTTATCGCTAATTTTCTTGTAGATGCAAGGGGAATATGGTAGACTTTAAGCGATAGTCAAATGTTTTAAGAGCTGGTTGCTATCTGGCGTATTCCATTCTCTTTGCATTACCAGGACATAAAAAATCTGATGAGTTACACTCACATGACTTTCTCTACTCTTGTACAAACTATTTTTACATACGCTTGTTCTCCATATGCTTCATGTTAATCGAGATGTCAATCTTATTGGTAATTTTCGTGTAGACGCAAGGGGAATATGGTAGCTTTTAAGCGATAGTCAAATATTTTAACGCTGGTTGCTATGTGGGGCATTCCATTCTCTTTGCATGTTCAGGACATAAAAAAATCTGATGTATTACACTCACATGACTTTCTCTACTCTTGTACAAACTATTTTTACAATCGCTTATTCTCCATCTACTTCATCTTAATCGAGATAAACATTTGCAGACCCTATCTTATTCCTAATTTTCTTGTAGATGTAAGAGGAATATAAATTTACAAGGGCAGTATCGAAATACAGTAGCCTTTAAGCACATACATATCTCTTAATAGCTGGTTGCTAGGTGCAGCACCATTCCCTTTGCCACAGATTAATACTCTTTGCATATCCAAGACAAAAAAATGAATAACGAATTCCCATTTGAGAAAATAAGTATTGAAAAATTTAAGGGAATAACAAGCAATATCTCGAAAATGGTTCACTCAACAAAAAAAATGTATATGACATAAATTGTGTACTTTAACGCGATCTACATCTTTTGTGTTGTAAAATTATATCTATTTGTTATGGTTTACCAGTTTACCAAAAGTCGTTCAAAATGAAACATGGAGACATTCCCAGAAAATTCAAGATATACATTTTATTTGTCATGAAAATATCTTAAACATATGATATTTTAATCAAAATCGTTAGAGCCATTTTTGAGAAAATTTAAATTTTCGAAAAATGTTCCATGTAGAGGGTAGTCTGGGGTGGGGGAATTTTCTTGCAAACCTTCGTGTCGCATCTCTGGAAGATACTGAACCTAAATACCAAGTTTGGTGTTTATCCGACTGTTCGTTTCTGAGTTACGCTGTTCACAGACACACACACACACACACACACACACACACACACACACACACACACACACAGAAACTCACACGGACATGTTTCCAAAAATGCTTTTTTCGGATTCAGGGGGTCTCAAAACATGTATTTCCGGTGAAATCTCGGTATCGAATTTTTGGGTGGAATACAATACTTCACCTACTTACTATACGTAGTAGAGAAAGTAAAAATACCCACCTCCAATTACACTTCAAATGGAGCATATTTGGATTTTTTTTTATTTTGGCTCTAAAAATTTGAATTAAAATATCATATGTTAAATATATTTACATGTATGTCTTGAATTTTCTGGGAATAGCCTGGTAAGTCGTGTTCAATCGGAAAGAATTTTGTATACTCTTGTATAAGTGGTAAGCGATAATTACACAAAAAATCTGATGTGTTACACTCACATGTCTTTCTCTACTCTTGTACAATCTATTTTTACAAACGCCTATTCTCCATATGCTTCATGTTAATGGAGATATCGAGATGTCAATCTTATTGATAATTTTCTTGTAGATGCAAGGGGAATATGGTAGGTTTTAAGCGATAGTCAAATATTTTAACGCTGGTTGCTATGTGGCGCATTCCATTCTCTTTGCATTTCCAGGACATAAAAAAATGAATAACGAATTTGAGAAAAAGTATAAGTATTGGAAAATTTAAGGGAATAACAAGCAATATCTCGCAAACGGTTCACTCAACAAAAGAAATGTATATGACATAAATTATGTATTTTAACGCGATCTACATTTTTCGTGTAGTAAAATTTTGTCTATCTCTTATGGTTTACCAGTTATGAAAAAGTCGTTCATAACGAAGAATACTTTTGGAGACATTCCCAGATAATTCGAGATATACATTTCATTTTTCATGAAAATATCTTAAACATATGGTATTTTAATCAAAATCGTTAGAGCCGTTTTTGAGAAAATTAAAATTTTCGAAAAATGTTCCATGTAAAGGGTAGTCTGGGGTGGGGGGATTTTCTTGAAAACCTTCGTGTCGCATCTCTGAAAGATACTGAACCTAAATACCAAGTTTAGTGTTTATCCTACGCTTCGTTTTTGAGTTATGCTGTTCACAGACACACAGACAGACACACACGGACATGTTTCCAAAAATGCTTTTTTTGGATTCAGTGAGTCTCAAAATATGTATTTCCGGTGAAATCTCGGTATCGAAATTTTGGGTGGAATACAATACTTCCCCTACTTACTATACGTAGTAGAGAAAGTAAAAATGAATAACGAATTTGAGAAAAAGTATAAGTATTGGAAAATTTAAGGAAATAACAAGCAATATCTCGAAAACGGTTCACTAAACAAAAGAAATGTATATGACATAAGTTGTGTATTTTAACGCGATCTACATTTTTTGTGTAGTAAAAGTTTGTCTATCTCTTACGGTTTACCAGTTATGCAAAAGTCGTTCACAATGAAGAATACTTTTGGAGACATTCCCAGAAAATTCGAGATATACATTTCATTTCTCATGACATTATCTTAAACATATGATATTTTCATCAAAATCGTTGGAGTCATTTTTGAGAAAATTAAAATTTTCGAAAAATGTTCCTTGTAAAGGGTAGACTGGGGTGGGGGGATTTTCTTGAAAACCTTCGTGTCGCATCTCTGGAAGATACTGAACCTAAATACCAAGTTTGGCGTTTATCCGACTGTTCGTTTTGGAGTTATGCTGTTCACAGACACACACACACACACACACACACACACACACACACGGACATGTTTCCAAAAATGATTTTTTTTTGGATTCAGGAGGTCTCAAAACATGATTTCCGGTGAAATTTCGGTATCGAATTTTTGGGTGGAATGCAATACTTCCCCTACTTACTATACGTAGTAGAGAAAGTAAAAAAATCTGATGTGTTACACTCACATGACTTTCTCTACTCTTGTACAAACTATTTTTACAAACGTTTATTCTCCATATGCTTCATGTTACTCGAGATATCGAGATGTCAATCTTATTGCTAATTTTCTTGTAGATGCAAGGGGAACATGGTAGGTTATAAGCGATAGTCAAATATTTTAACGCTGGTTGCTATGTGGCGCATTCCATTCTCTTTGCATGTCCAGGACATAAAAAAATGAATAACGAATTTGAGAAAAAGTATAAGTATTGGAAAATTAGGGAAATAACAAGCAATATCTCGAAGATGATTTACTCAACTAAAAAAATGTATATGACATAAATTGTGTATTTTAACGCGATCTACATTTTTTGTGTAGTAAACGTTTGTCTATCTCTTATGGTTTACCAGTTATGCAAAAGTCGTTCACAATAAAGAATACTTTTGGAGACATTCCCAGGAAATTCAAGATATACATTTTATTTGTCATAAAAATATCTTAAACATATGATATTTTAACAAAATCGTTAGAGCCATTTTTGAGAAAATTAAAATTTTGTGAAAAATCTTCCATGTAAAGGGTACTCTGGGGTGGGGGGATTTTCTTGAAAAACTTCGTGTCGCATCCTTGGAAGATACTGAACCCAAATACCAAGTTTGGTGTTTATCCGACTGTTCGTTTTTGAGTTATGCTGTTCACAGACACACACACACGAACATGTTTCCAAAAATGCTTTTTTTGGATTCAGGGGGTCTCAAAACATGTATTTCCGGTGAAATCTCTGTATTCTATTTTTGGGTGGAATACAATACTTCCCCTACTTACTATACGTAGTAGAGAAAGTAAAAATGATTAACGAATTCCCATTTGAGAAAAAGTAAAGTATTGGAAAATTTAAGGGAAAAACAAGCAATATCTCGAAAATGGTTCACTCAACAAACAAAAAATGTATATGACAAATTGTGTATTTTAACGCGATCTACATTTTTTGTGTAGTAAACTTCTGTCTATCTCTTATGGTTTACCAGTTATGTAAAAGTCGTTCACAATGAAGAATACTTTTGGAGACATTCCCAGAAAATTCAAGATATACAATTCATTTGACATGAAAATATCTTAAACATGTGATATTTTAATCAATATCGTTAGAGCCATTTTTGAGAAAATTAAAATTTTCGAAAAATGTTCCATGTAAAAGTTAATCTGGGGTGGTGGGATTTTCTTGAAAACCTTCGTGTCACATCTGTGGAAGATACTGAACCTAAATACCAAGTTTCCAAGTTTGGTGTTTATCCGACTGTTCGTTTTTGAGTTATGCTGTTCACAGACACACACACGAACATGTTTCCAAAAATGCTTTTTTTGGATTCAGGGGTCTCAAAACATGTATTTCCGGTGAAATCTCTGTATCGTATTTTTGGGTGGAATGCAATACTTCCGCTACTTACTATACGTAGTATTCATTCATTCATTATCTGTTTACCCTCCTCTTATATAGGACTTACACCCCCCAGGACTTACAGGCGGGTGCCTGGGGTCAGAGGCCCGTCGAGGAGCAGACACTCATGGATCAGACAGAACATCCAGGATGGGTGATCAGCCCGATGCCTGGTATGGGATGAAGGAAGTGGATGAAGCGAAATGTTCGTGAAATGGATGAAAGGAAAGGTGATGATGGAGCAGTTGGTGGAATGAATGGCGGGGGAAACCGGAGAACCCGGAGAAAACCCGCCCAGACGCCGCTTCGTCCACCACAAATCCCACATGCAGGTCCCTGGGATTGAACCCGGTCCGCCTCGGTGGGAGGCGAGCGGTCTAACCACTCGGCCACGGCGCCGCCCTATACGTAGTAGAGAGTAAAAAAAAAAAAAAAGCATTTTAGAAAAAGTTTCGAATTCCTCTGTGTGTGTGTGTGTCTGTGTCTGTCTGTGTGTGTGTGTGTGTGTGTGTGTGTGTGTGTGTGTCTGTGAACAGCTAAACTCGAAAACACGAAGTCGGTTAAACACCAAACTTCCAAAGTTGTGACACGAAGATTTTTTAACAAAATCTTCCCTTCTCCAAATTACGCTTTACATGGAAGATTTTTGTTATTTTGGACTTTTTAAAAAACCGTCTGTAAGGAGTTTTTTTTAAAATGTCATATATTTAAGATATTTACATGAGAAACAAAATGTACATGTTGAATTTTCTGGGAATAGCATTTGAAGTCCTCTTCGTTGTTCAAGTTCTAAACTGTTAGAATTAGACAAAAATGCAATACACAAAAATAATTTAGACCTCGTTTTAAGTGCTAAGTCAACATTCTTTTGTTTCTGGTGATGTACAAAAGCCAGCACGCAGTGATCCTTGCACCTACAACGAAATGTGTAGTGAAAGTATTTGTGTAAACATTTGGTATGAAGCTCACATTTGGGAGATCCGGGGTTCGATTCCCGTCCTGCCGATCACTCTGATAGTTTTTCGTGGTTTTCCCCAGTCGGTAGGCGAATGATAAAGTGTTTCGTCTTCTATCACGATTTTTCTGTCCCCCTAATTACCTTACAGAGTTGAAGGACCCGGCGACAGCGTTCTGTGTGTTGCGGCGGGGCGGTGGATTGTACTGGGAACAAACAAAAGAATTCTCTGTCTTTCGGTACAATTATCTGAAGAACTGTCTGTTTTATGTCACCAATTACACCAAATCTCTTCTGTCAAAATCTAAGACAAGTATCTGGTGTCAGCTCAATGAGTTTCGGGCGACTGGTTCCAAGGATGGTGATTTGGAGCTCTGGCGGATGCATTAAGTACAGGTCGTGGTGCTACTGTTCTTTACTAGAGACCTATGAGGTAAGGAATAGCTGCATCCTCTTCCCTTTCTCCTTTCAGCCATTGTTGCAAGACGTCAAAATCTTCGAAAAGGTCATGGGATTCAAGTTGCTTTGGTTCTCTCAAATCTCTCCATAGCTACGAGGGCAGTCCCAGAAGTACCTGACCTGACCTATATATATATATATAGCGGTAGTTGTTTCAAACAAATGACTATGGTAGAAAGTACCACCCTTATAAAGCCTTTGTTTGAGGATGCTACGTTGTTTAGTAATTGTTTGGCAGCCATTAATAGTGAACTCTCTCAGCGAATTTGTAAACATGGATAAAACTGGCCATCGTTATGTGATACAATACTTTCATTTGAAAGGTCTTAGTCCAACTAATATTAAAGCTGAGCTAGATTCTACTCTGGGGGAGTCTGCTCCTTCGTTTACAACAGTAAAATATTGGGTGGCAGAGTTTAAGCGAGGCCGTACGAGCTGCCAAGACGAACATCGCAGTGGTCGGCCAAATGAGGTGACCACGCCAGAAATTGTGAAGAAAATCCACTAATGGATGACCGTCGACTGGAACTGCGCGAGCTAGCAGACATCGTAGGCTTTTCAAAAAGTGCTGTACATCACATACTGACTGAAAATTTAGACACGAGAAAGCTGTGCGCAAGACGGATGCCGCGTTTGCTCATAATGGAACAAAAGCAACATCGTGAGGATGTTTCAGTCGAGTGTTTGGCAATGTTTTTCTGCATGGGTCAATTCATAACCATGGATGAAACATGGGTCCATAACTTCACACCTGAGACGAAGGAACAGTCAAAACAGAGGATTGAAAAGGGAAAATCGGCTCCAAAGAAGGCGAAGACAGTTCCATCTGCAGGCAAGGTTATGGCGTCAGTTTTTTGGGATGCGCGTGGGATAATTTTCATTGATTATCTTCAAAACGAAAAAGCAATCAATGGTAAGTATTATGCGAACTTATTGCAGCGTTTGAATGATGAAGTCAAGCAAAAACGATGGCGTTTTGCGAAAAACAAAGTTCTGTTTCATCAAGACAATGCACCGGTTTACACATTCATTATCGCCATGGTCAAAATCAATGAGCTAAAGTTCTAATTGCTTCCTCATGCACTCTATTCGCCAGATTTAGCCCCCTGTGATTATTTTTTGTTTCTAAAGTTCAAGAAGTGGCTTGGTGGTAAAAGATTTGCCAACAGTGAAGAGCTGGAGTCTGCAGTTGATGGCTATTTCGCAGAACTCGACGTTTCTCACTATAAACAGAGTATCGAAGCTATTGAACATCGCTGTGAAAAGTGTATAGAGCTGAAAGGAGACTATGTAGAGAAATGAAGATGTTTTTTCCAACATTTTTGTGTTTTCTTTGTTAGGTCGAGTACTTCTGGGACAGCTCTCGCAGATGGTTGTTGTCACAAAGAGGTAGATGTCCTTCAAGCCAGAGCAAACAAACTTCATATGACCCTTGGTTATTAATTTCCACATTTTCTAAAAGCAAACCGTTTATCAGTAAATGTTGTTCAGTTTTGGACTTTGTTTCAGTCGCATCAGAAATTCCAATTAGGTCCAGCTTTCAAAGATCTGAAAGATTTGCTTCCTCAATAAATAACGACGTCACTAACGTTAGTTTCAGCCACATACTTCTGAGGCTTTTTCCAGCCCAAACGAACTTATACGAGGGTGACACTGAAAAGTTTTAGAAAACCACATAAGGATTAGTTATAAAACGTTTAAATTACATTATTGTTTTACAAAATATTCCCGTTTAACATCAATACATTTTTGCATTCAATGAAACCAGTCCTTAAAACAGTGACGACACTTCCTGAGGCACCAGGTTTTTACAACGTTCCACTGCTTCATCTGATTACGAAAAAGCAATTCCACGCACTTTATCTTTAATTTTTGGAAACAAAAAGAAATAACACGGTGCTAGGTCAGGGGGGTCATTGTGCTGACCAGATACTCATTTGTTAGTTTTGCTGTATGCATTGTCATGAAGTAACGTTATTTTTCCTTTCGGCCGTTTTTCACGAACTTTTTCAATACTTTGCGGTAAACAGACATCTGTGTACCAAACGGCAGTAACGGTACTGCTCTCTTGTAATGCTAAAGTAGCAATATGACCCATTTTGAAAAACTAGCAACAACCATGTTCTTACCAGCACTACGAATTCATCAGACTTTGTAGGCTTAGGTTCTATTCGAAAGACCCATTGAGCCTATTGTCTTTTCTTTTCAGGATCATAACAATAAATCCAAGAATCATCACCAGTAACAATATTCCAGACCAAATTTGAACTGCCGCCTTGGAAGTTTTTCAGTGTTTTTCTGCACCAATCATTGCGTTGTTTTTGATCCCGAGTTAGCTTATTTGGAATCCATCGACAACAAAGTTTTCTCACGTCTAACTTTTGAAGTGAAACGTTTTGGATTTTACTCATATCAATACCCAATGTCGCCCGAATAAATTCATAAACTGCCCATCGATCTTCTTCAAGCATTGTCGAACTGCGGCAATATTTTCATCAGTAACAGCAGTTCTTGGACGTCTTTCACGAAACTCATCACTAAGAAAAAACCGATCTCCTTTGAATTCGCTGTACCAATTATAAATTGTTACCTTAGATAGCGCTTCTTCGCCAAGTGCATTTCTGAGCCGATCTCACGATTTTTAGGAGTTAATGACGATTTAGTAAATCATAGGCTAGATAGTCATATTCATTTTTGCGTGAACACAACATATTTAAATGATAACTGACAACTATTAGAGAAACTGGAACAATCACGGCAAAAGATTACAACAAATTTCATTTTTTTTAGAAACATGGCATTCTAAAAATTGTTAGTATAGTTGTCGTAGTGCGATAAGCCCCGATGATAATTCTTCAGGGCAATCATTCAGTAGGGTTTCTTCCTGGCGTTTGATTGGTCTGTTGGGACCCCATCCTGGACGCGTGTCACTGGGCACAGGGACCCTCAAGTGACATGGGGTTAAGGTGTGGCTATCCGACGCAAGGATGTGCTCCGTCTGGAATCGTTAGTGACCCCGTCCTTGCTAGAGCTCATCGTCCAGACATTGTTGCCCTTCGAGTCTCATCCTCATCCCGGGGGTCATATTTCTAAGCAAAAAGGGCCCAATGAGGTCTACTTGCGGTGCTGTGTTCCAGTTTCTGGAGGCCCCTCCTGCCTGTATTTATGGTAACAAAATAATGTTGTAAGAAAGGTTTAAACCTTGCCCGAGAGGAAATAAAAGCTCAAAAAGCCCTGCCGGAGGTTCACGCACGCTGTAGTGCATAGAAACGGAGGTCCGCATTATCGCCGAATCCTTGCTGGTGCTGAATAAACAATGGGGAAGGTGACCTTGATAACAATGGAGCGGGCCAGAGTAAATTTAAAGAACGATAACCCTATCCATTGTTCGCGTCCACATTAAAGTTAATGTTTCTCAGAGCACCATCTGGCGGCGAACAATGGAACCCTGCACGCTTGTCCAAACATAACCTCAGCTGTGGTATTGGTTTATTGCAGTGATGTGTTCGATACTGGTGCTGCTGCAGTGACGGATTTTGTACCTACTCCGCGGTAGTGTTTCTGCTTCCTTCTTCTCACTAATTACAAGTATTATATTCGATGCCGACATTTCACCGGAAATATACGTTTTGACGCCTCCTGAACACAAAAAAGCATTTTTAGAAAAAGCTCCGTTAGTATGCCTGTTTACAAATTATACAATAGTCATTCATAATAAAGATGTCTTCCCAGAAAATTCAAGATATACATTTTATTTGCAATGTAAATATATTTCATATATGGAATCAAAATCATTGTAGCCGTTTTAGAGAAAATCGAAAAATATTCTAGTAAAGGGTAGTTTGGAGTGGGAAATTTTCTTAAAAATCGCCATGTGGTATCTTTGGAAGGTACTGAACTTTTTGAGTCATGCTGATAACAGACACACACATGTATTTTTTCTAAAGATGCCCTTTTGGGCACCTCAAAACATATACACTGCCGTTTGTGAAAATTGCAACACCAAGAAGGAAACGCATGAATTTAATAGCACAGGTTAGGTACGTGACAAGTAACAAATGATAAACTTATACATGACCTTTGAGCCCTAATATTCAGTATTTGGTGTGGCCTCCATGCGCTGCAATTAGAGCTGCTATACGCCGTGGCATTGAATAAAAAAGGTTCTGAACAAGTTCCTGAGGGATTTCCCTCCACGCAGTTTGTATTCGAATCCACAAATCCGTGACACTGGTTACTGAAGGACCGTGACGCACCAACCATATCCCAGGCATGTTCCATGGGCGACATGTCAGGCGAACGTGCAGCCAGGGAAGCAATGGTACCCGCCGCTCTTCGAAGAAGGCTTGTACATTCCTCGCAATATGTGGCCGGGCATTGTCTTGTTGAAATGTGGCCTGTGGAGATGCCTGAAGCAGGGGTAGTACCTCAGGTTCTACAACCACCGTTAGGTACCGCTGGCTGTTCAAAGTGCCCTCAATTCGTAGGAGGCGAGATCGGTTGTTGTAACCAATGGCGCCCCAAACCATCACACCTGGTGTTTGTCCGCTATACCGCTCAACAATACAGCCCTCCAGGTTGCACTCACCACAGAAACGTCGGCCATCACCGTAGGACACCTTGAAGCGGGACTCGTTCGAAAAGACTACTATTTGCCACTCAGCACTCCAGTGACGGTGTTCACGTGCCCATTGCAGTGGAGGAGCTTGTGGTTTCTGGTTTCTGGAAGCCGACGTAATGGCATGCATGCAACCAGTCTAACGTGCAGCAGACGGCCACGAACCGTTGATGCAGACAAGTTCACACCTGTTGCAGTGCTCCAGCGTCGAGCCAACACAGTGGATGAAGCTGTACGGCCCGTTATGGACATGCGGACAACATGACGGTCATTCCGTGTTTTGGTCATGTTCCGTGACCCAGTGACCGCTCTTCGCTGCGTACGACCTTCATCTATCCACTGCTTCCACATACGCATCACTGTCGTAGCAGCATGCCCTGTACGAGCCGAAATGTCACAGTATGACAAACCCGTTTACCTCATTCACATGTCGATATGGCTCCCTTTGACGTCGACGAGGCATACTGGCACTGTTTCCAATTTGACAGATCTGCACTGATTACACTGGGCGCAACACTGACCTTGTCGTACCGAAACGCTACGTGTACCCCATTTCTCTACAAACCTAATCACTTGTTGCTCGCACACTCTTCTACACTTCCACCAAGTTTGGGCTTATCCGGGAAATTCTTTCTTGGTGTTGCAATTTTCACAAACCACAGTGTATATTCGGTGTAATCTCGACATCAAATTGTTGTGTGGAATACGATAAACTTTCATAAGAGTAATTTGTATACCCACTGATAAACGACAGAGGGTAGAGAAAGACATGTGAATAGTATGTGTAGTATATCGCGAGTTGTTACTGTCGTATGACTGTTACACACCAGAGTCAGCAGTATTTTAGGGAAAGTGATTGCCCCTAATTTTACTTGAAAAGTTTTCCAATAAAAGCAGGAGCACAAAACGCCCTCTAGCCTCTGTAATTACATTCTCGCGTGGACCGGAACAGGAAGTGCTGAGCTACGGAAGTGGTCGTCGAGGAAATGACCGACCTTCAGGACTAGGACTTATGGGGGGAACGACTCACATCTGCTATGTTTATTTCTCCATAAAGACATTAGCAACAATCCAAGGAGCTGCCTGAAAATCGCTCTCCATAATGTTACTAAGAATAAAAGAAATAAATGTTTTTTGAACTGGTTAGGCAACAAAATTAAACTTTTTTTCTTTCCTAAAAAATCTAAAGTTTTACACTCACATGACTTTCTCTACTCTTGTACAAACTATTTTTACAAACGCTTATTCTCCATATGCTTCATGTTAATCGAGATGTTAATCTTATTGCTAATTTTCTTGTAGGTGCAACGGGAATTGGTAGGCTTTAAGCGATAGTCAAATGTTTTAAGAGCTGGTTGCTATGTGGAGTATTCCATTCTCTTTGCATATCCAGGACATAAAAAATGAATAACGAATTGAGAAAAAGTATATGTATTGGAAATTTAAGGGAATAACAAGCATCTCCAAAATGGTTCACTCAACAACAAAAAATGTATATAACATAAATTGTGTATTTTAAAGCGATCTACATTTTTTGTGTAGTAAAATTTTGTCTATCTCTTATAGTTTACCAGTTATGCAAAAGTCGTTCACAATGAAGAATACTTTTGGAGACATTCCAAGAAAATTCGAGGTATACATTTTATTTGTTATGAAAATATCTTAAACATATATTTTAATCAAAATCGTTAGAGCCATTTTTGAGAAAATTAAAATTTTCGAAAAATGTTCCATGTAAAGGGTTATCTGGGATGGGGGGATTTTCTTGAAAATCTTCGTGTCGCATCTCTGGAAGATACTGAACCTAAATACCAAGTTTGGTGTTTATCCGACTGTTCTTTTCTGTGTTATGCTGTTCACAGACACACACGCAGGGACATTTTTCCAAAAATGCTTTTTTGGATTCAGGGGGTCTGAAAACATGTATTTCCTGCGAAATCTCGGTATCAAATTTTTGAGTGGAATACAATTCTTTCCCTACTTACTATACGTAATAGAGAAAGTAACAAGATTACACAAAGTTTTTAAAAAAACTGGTTTGATACATTCATATGGCCTGTATTGTTTATTAGTGCGTATACGAACTCTTACGACTACCAAAGTTTATTTTTGCATCTGCTTCATTATAGTCGAGACAAACCTTTCCAGAAAACAAGAGTGCCGACTTAGAGGGATGCCTCAGTCGGTTTCGTCTGTGACCCGCATTCTGGAGGTCGTGGGTTCGATTCTCGTGACCGAACTTCCTGACCCATGGGTTTTTTCGGGGTTTTCCCCGAATTTCCTGTCCCTCCATTTCACCTCCATTCTTATTTCATTTCATATTTCATCCGGTGGTCTCTTTCAGGGTCGGAAGTGTCTGCGATGGTGTTTCGGTGCAGAGTGGCAGTGCAAAAGGATGCTCTTTGTGACTTTCGGCTGGCTGCCGGGAGGGTATCCGAACCCTCTTGAGGGGCGTAGGACCCCTCTGTGCGCGGTG
The DNA here is from genome assembly GCA_030765065.1 of Deroplatys truncata. Lineage (NCBI taxonomy): Eukaryota > Metazoa > Arthropoda > Insecta > Mantodea > Mantidae > Deroplatys > Deroplatys truncata. Next base: position 9,499,552 of record CM060977.1, on the reverse strand, counting down.
GGGTCCCCGGTCTGCCGAGGAATCTGTATCTGAAAATGTAGGGACCCTGCCATTCCTGTGCAGTACACCTGGTTCCGACCGCCCGGTGTCTCCTCTCGCCTTATCCTGCCTCCCGGGGACGCCCCCTTATGGGGTGTAGGTACAATATCCCTTGTGTGGATGAGTGCCGAATACACCCCGTAGCCAATCCAATCCAAACAGGGTGTCTACTAATACTGCGCATATACTTACGTACTGGAGATACTGAAATTACGCTGGAGTTTGTGGTTACATATTGGAAAAATTGTATGATATATCCATATAACATTGATTTATTTCAGTTTAAATTTTCAGATTCTTGGAAAATGTTGTTAGTCCGTAAGTAATTTTATTTCTCTACCAGGTATATAGTTTGATGCCGAGATTTCCCGGAAATATGTGTTTTGAGGCCCTCTGTATAAAAATAGGCATTTTTAAAAAGGTCCGTCTGTGTTTGCCTGTGAGCATCATAACTCAAAAACGAAAAGTTGGATAAATACCAAACATGGTGTTTAGGTTCAGTACCTTCCAAAGTTGCGACACGAAGATTTTTAAGGAAATTTCCCCACCCCAAACTTGAATGGAGCACTTGTCGAAAATTTTGATTTTCCAAAAAAAGGCTTTAACGATTTTGATTCAAATACCATATATTATAGATATTTACATGAGAAATAAAATCTATATCTTGAATTTTCTGGGAATAGCCTATGAAGTCCTCTTCATTCGGAAAGAATTTTGTATAATCTTGTTTAACTGGTAAACGTTACGCGATAGACGAAAACGTACTACACAAAAATTTAGATCTCTTTAAGACACACAATGTATTTAAGATAAGCTTTTTGAAATATCAGTTATTAAAGTTTCGAATTGTCCATTTCTTGGCATTCTTTTAAAGTCCTGTCAACATTCAGTTGTTTCTCACGATGTCATGGAAACAGTATGGAATTTTAAGGCAGCATATAGCGTCCAGTTGTTAAACATTTGACTATCGCTGTTCTCTTTGTATCTATAACGAAATGTGTAATGTAGCTGTTTCTGTAAAGGTTTATTTGGATTAAAATGTATACACACTAATTAATAATAGAGAGTAGTGAATGTCTGAAATCAGATTTGTTCAATAATTTTTTTCTTATGTAAAATTACTCAAACATTTAAATATTCTTTTAGCCCTAAAAACGTTTATAGGCTGTGCAACATTTTCAGAATTTTGAAGATTATTATAACGAATGGGTGAGTGAGGTGTAGGTTAAAAATAAAGAATATTGTGATGTTTAATTCCCATTTCTGTGAACGTCAGTGAATGTTTGGTGCATTATTATGAATAGCACAAGAGATTTATGAAATTACAGTTCTAAAAGGTAAGGGGGAAAATTCAGCATAACAAATCTTATCGATATTTTATTTATGATTATGATTCCTAAGGTCATTTCAATATAGGGTATCGCAGCTAGTAATAAACAAAACTTCATATTACGACTTTGGAAACAAACAAAACTGTTAAGGTAGCCACAACACACATTCGAATACTGTTGAATTTTTGGTGCAATAGGACTCGATGTAGTACTGGAATTTTAAACTTTCAAGGCAGTAGACACTCTTGTACAAACTATTTTTACAAACTCTTATTCTCCATCTATTTCATATTAATCGAGATAAATATTTGCAGAAACGATCTTTTGACATGCAAAGAGAATTACATTTTACTTATAGCGACCAGTTCTAAAAATATTTAACTATCGCTTAAGGCCTACTATGTTCCCCTTGTTTTGTATTTTCAAGGGCAATATAGAAATACAGTAGCCTTTAAGCACATACATATCTCTTAATAGCTGTTGCTAGGTGCAGCACTATTCCCTTTTCCACAGATTAATACTCTTTGCATATCCAAGACAAAAAATGAATAACGAATTCCCATTTGAGAAAATAAGTATTGAAACATTTAAGGGAATAACAAGCAATATCTCGAAAATGGTTCACTCAACAAAAAAATGTATATGACATAAATTGTGTATTTTAACGCGTGTAGTAAACTATTTGTGTAGTAAACTTTTGTGTATCTCTTATGGTTTACCAGTTATGCAAACGTCGTTCACAATGAAGAATACTTTTAGAGACATTCCCAGAAAATTCAAATGATATACATTTTATTTGTCATGAAAATATCTTAAACGTATGATATTTTAATCAAAATCGTTACAGCCATTTTTGAGAAAATTAAATTTTTTTTGAAAAATGTTCCATGTAAAGGGTAATCTGGGGTGGGGGATTTTCTTGAAAACCTTCGTGTCGCATCTCTGGAAGGTACTGAACCTAAATACCAAGTTTGGTGTTTATCCGACTGCTCGTTTCTGAGTTATTCTGTTCACAGACACACACGGACATGTTTCCAAAAATACTTTTTGGATTCAGGGGGTCTCAAAGCATATATTTCCAGTAAAATCTCTGTATCGAATTTTTGGGTGGAATACAATACTTCCCCTACTTACTATACGAAGTAGAGAAAGTAAAAATGTCTCGGAAATGGTTAAAGCCACAAACATTGTTATATATTTTTTGTGCAGTAAGAATTTGTCTATCTCTTACGGTTTACCAGTAATGAATTCCTTCCGAATGAGTAATTCACAAGCTGTCCTGAGAAAATTAAAGATATACGCCTTATTTGTCGTGTAAATATCTTAAACATATGGTACTTAAATCAAGTTGTTAGAGTTGTTTGAGAGGACCTTAAAACGCGAATTCACAATGAAACTTCCCTACATATAATGGTCTCCCTGAACAGTGAAGGGCTTAGCGTGGCCGTAGAGCGGTACCAGATTTCGTTATCAAAACTGTACCATCCGCCAGACAGCAGTCAATACGACCCGGTGCTCGCCGGGGACGTCAATATACGATCTGCCTGTGACCGCCTGATAAATCCTCTCCCGGAACGATTACAACACACTCATAAAAAATATTATAGAAAAGTCGTATTTCATTATTCAGTTCGCTACGCAAGGAGATATGGGGCAATATGGTACTTCTCTGGGATGTAGTCCGCTGCGTATCAAAACGTGCGCTTATATTAACTTTGTATTATATTTCACCCTACCGGAAATATACGTTTTGAGGTCCACTGAATAAAAGACAAATTTTAGAAAAAGTTCCGCGCACGCGCGCGTGTGTTGTATCCGAACAGCACAGCTTAAACATTTAGCATAACATGGAAGAAAATACCACCACCTCTAGCATATGAAATTTTCTCAGAAATGGATCTAACAAATTTTTATTAAAATGCCACACGTTAAAGATATTTTCGTAACAAATAAAATAGATGTTGATTACACTTAAAAATTCAATACCGAACTTTCACCGGAAATGCATGTTTTGAGGCAGCTGAATCCAAAAAAGCATTTATAGAAAAAAGTACTGTGTATATGTTTCTGTGAACACAATAACTCAAAAACGAAAAGTTGGATAAACACCAAACTTGGTATATAAATTCAGTACCTTCTGAAGATGCGACACAGAGATTTTCAAGAAAATTCCCCTGTCCCAAACTACCTTTCAAATGGAATATATTAAATCTTTGATTTTCTAAAAAATGACTAACCTTTTTGATTAAAATACCATATATTAATTATATTTACACGACAAGTAAAACTTACATCTTGAATTTTCTGGGAATAGCCTGTGAAGTCCTCTTCATTCGGAAGGAAGTTCCTATAATCTTGTATAACTGGTAAACGTTAAGCGACAGACGAAAACGCACTTCACAAAAAATGTAGATCGCTTTAAAAAGCACAATCTCGTATTTCAAATTTGTCGTATTGTCCATTTTTGTGACATAAGCCACTTGCAAAATATACGTTATTAATGGTTCGAGTTCATTACTTGGTCATTCTCTTAAACTCCTGTCAACATTCAGATGTTTCTCGCGATGTCATGGAAACAGTATGGAATTTTAAGGCAGCATATAGCGTCCAGTTGTTAAACATTTGACTATCGCGGTTCTCTTTGTATCTATAACGAAAGGTTTATCTCCATTAAAATGAAGTAGGTAAGTATATAAGCTTTAGTAAGAACAGTTTGTATACCCAGTAATAAACAATGGAGGGTAGAGAAGCCATGTGAATGTAAAACATCAGATTCCCCCCCCCCCATTTATACCCCGCCTTTAACTACATTCGTCCTATCGCCGGCCTTTCCTTTGGAGCATATCAAAGGAAAATCGTGTTCGCTTATCATTGAATTCCGGGTAAACTTTGAGTTTTGTTCATTAGATCACACTTGCAAACTCTTGGGAGGATAAGAAATAACCTTAGCTAGAGAAAAATTCCCATCCCCTAGCCGATAATCGAACCCGCGACCCCTCGTAGAGAAGACTGGCGTTCTTACGACTGAACAACGAGGCCAGCCATATAATCTTACTACACAAAAAATGTAGATCTCATTAAAGGACACAGTTTATCTCAAGTAAAATTTGTAGCGGAATTAACCATTCCCGAGATATTGTTGGTTATTGGTTTGAATTAGTTTTCCTCTCTATTTTATTTTACGTCGCTTTAACTCGTTGGTCATATCGCGACGGATCCATTGGTGGATAACTCTTAGAACGATATGTGATGGACAGTTAGCCTTCTAGGTCTCATCTCTATAACCACCCGCTCCGTCACGTGTCACATAGCTACGAGTCTTCTGCTTCGTGCCGCGCAGATGGCATTACGGTGCCGTCCAGTCCAACCGCCGCTCCCATATAAAGGCCGACACTTAGCCTTCTAGGTCTCATCCCTGGAAGTGCCATCTAGCTTTGTCACGTGTCCACAATGACCGCCAGCGCATGGCAGCCGGAACCTTTGCCTCGTGCCGTGCAGATGGCGTTAGGGTGCCGTCCAGTCTAACTGGTTACATTGTCTGTAGATAGATAGCATAGCATTTGCTATTACCATTGTTTTAGATTTAAGGTGGAACTTTGGGTCCTGGTATTAAATATCCAATCCGGTATTTACTTTTGCGACTGAAGAAAACCACAAAAAAAGACCTCAGCCAGATTGGTCGGCCCACGGGATTAGAACCGCGGACCTCCCAAATGCGGGCCATACCGCCTGAGCCATCCCGCTCGGTGGTTTGAATTTTCAAATGCCTTATAATACAAATATTATGAAAAAAGAAAAATTATTTTTTGTACGAGATGTAAGGTAATCTCAAAGAAGCACTCAGTTTTGATAATTCTTTTACCATTGAAAAGCCCTATTCGTTCTGAAGGACATGAGACCATAAATCACCTCCTAATTTATTTTCGTATATTTATTAAAAAGCCCTTGTACTTGAATACGAACACATTGCGACTATAAAAGAACATGCTTACAAAGAAGGCCTTGACTTTTAGTTGAGAATGGCATGTTGTTACTCCACAGAATATAGAAGGAGAGATGTCGGGATATTTTATTCCAAGCAATATGTGGGGGGGACACCACATAACAATTAGAAACAGCGTAAAACAAAGGCGAATCTAATGTGTTTACAATACGCATGCGATGCCAATAAGAATATATTTTAATAACTGTCGGATAACAATACTTTGTTTTATTTCTTTGTACTTATAGCGTATGCTAAATAATTGTGATTGCTGTTCTCGATGCAGCAGACTATGTGTCTGTTCCAAAGAGGTTAACTTGGTGACCTGAGAGTGCGGAAACACATATTCACCAGCTTCACCTCTGTTTCGTTGTATATGTTAAGGGTTTCTACATTACGTGAAAACTATGTACCGTTTATGTTATTAAATAACCACGGGCCCAAACAGAAAGTACAAACGTCTTAAATTTCACCTAACTATCTAAAAAGTGTGATGTGTTACGTTCGCATGACTTTATCTACCTTTTAGAGAACTTCATTTTAATCGAGATAAACCTTTACAGAAACAGCTACATTACACATTTCGTTATAGAGAACAGCGATAGTCAAATGTTTAACAACTGGACGCTATATGCTGGTCTTAAAATTCCATACTGTTTCCATGACATCGCGAGAAACAACTGAATGTTGACAGGACTTTTAAAAACGGATGTCAAAAATGTCTTATGCCACAAAAAATTTATTTGAAGGAAATTGTGTGTTTTTTAGAGGACTATGTCTTTTGTGCAGTATGCTTTCGTCTATCGCTTAGTGTTTACCAGTTATAGAAGATTATACAAAATTCCTTCCGAATGAAAAGGAAATCACAGGCCATTCCGAGAAAATTCAAGATATAAAGTTTTTTTGTCATGTAAATATCTATGATATATGATATTTTAATCAAAATCCTTACAGCCATTTTTCAGAAAATAACAGAACATTATTTACCAAATACTTTATTATCATTCATTACCTTACACTACTTTGGTACATAGTCACCGCCGTTATTCAGGCACTTGACGTAAGGAGAAGCCAGTTTTTGTAAGCCTTCGTCAAAGAATGATGCCGCCTGTGGTGAGAGTCAAGTCTGCACTGTTTGTTTCACATCTTCGTCGTTGACATGTTTTGCACCAAGGAATTTCCTCAGATGAAGAAACAGATGAAAACCGCTTGGTGCCAAATCCGGACTGTGGGGAGGGTGGTAAAATTTATCCCAACCAAATGATGCGATCAGATGTTGAGTTTTTTTGACTGTATGTGGCCAGGCATTATTAATCAGTATTGTTTCCCCATGAGTCTGTCACAATTGGCGATGAATGTCTGCTGGCGTAACATTTCTCGCATTTAAAAAACGAATCACTGATCTGACTTCACAGTCGGCGGGACGTTCGATTGTTTTTAACATCTCGAAATGCTCTAACAATAGGAAAACACAAAGAAACGATCCTGAAGCTGCGTCTGGCTTCCTAATGAATGGAGGAGTGCTTGTCCGTGTCTCAAAATCGCGAATTCTGTGCTGTAGCGGCAAAATATTAAAACATACTTACTTTAAAGCACGGTTCGTACCAACGTTGGTATTTAAGTTCAGAAACTTCCGAAGATTTTCAAAAAAATCGCCTTATCCCAAACTACAAATTATCCTTTACGTGTAACATTTTTCCAAAATTTTCATTTTCTCAAAAATAGCTCTAAAGTTTATGATATAAATGCCATGTATTGAAGATATTCGTATGACAAATTAAATGCATATCTTCAATTTTCTGGGAATAACCTACGAAGTCCTTTTCATTCGGAGGGAAATGTACATAATCTTGCATAAACGTTAAGAGATAGATTAAAAATATTACTGAAAACTTGAAGACCTCTTCAAAACACAATTTATCTCCAATCTCTTTTTGTGGTATCAGCTATTTCCGAGATATTCGTTATTAATCGTTCCAGTTGTTCAATACTTAGTCATTTTCCTAAGTCCTGTCAACATTCAGTTGTTTCTCACAATGTCATGGAAACAGTATGGAATTTTAAGGCCAGCATATAGCGTTCAGTTGTTAAACATTTGACTATCGCTGTTCTCTATAACGAAATGTGTAATGTAGCTGTTTCTGTAAAGGTTTATTTGGGTTAAAATGTAGTAGACAAGAAAATAAGCTTTAGTAATAATAAAATGTATACAAACTAATAAGAGATAGAGAAAGACATGTGAATGTACCACATCAGAGTTATTTTGTTTCGTCTCGCTAATACAGACAGTTCTCAACAACGCGAGCGGGGTTGCGGGTTGTAGCTGTTCCCAAATAAACCAGCTATAAGACTTGGAGCTAAGTAAATTGTGTGTCTGCCGGCCGGGGTCGAGACAAGAGACTCTTGGGCTGCACTTGAACCTCTCGACACATCACAGCCAACTCTCTCACAGGGTTACCTCCTTTATCAGATTTTAACTTTATCGTGTCGCAGCAGTTCCTTCATCGATACGCGAGACGGCGGCGTCAATGCCTTTCTTAGCTTTCCACGCAGCTGATCTTGGAGCAACTTGTCCTTCAGAATGCCATAGAGAAGGTGTGTAAAAGTAATAAAAAGCTTATTCTTCTATCTACTTCATTCTAATCCAAATAAACCTTTACAGAAACAGCTACATTACACATTTCGTTATAGAGAACAGCGATAGTCAAATGTTTAACAACTGGACGCTATATGCTGCCTTAAAATTCCAAACTGTTTCCATGACATCGCCAGAAACAAGTGGATGTTGACAGGACTTGAAGAGAACGACAAAGTATTGAAGAATTCGCAGCTTTAATAACGCATAAATTGGAAATGGCTTATGCCACGAACAATTATTTGAAATAAATTGTGTAGTATGTTTTCGTCTATCGCTTAAGGTTTACCGGTTATCTAAGATTATACAAAATTCCTAACAAATGAAGAGGACTTTACAGGCTATTCTCAGAAAATCAAGATGTACATTTTATTTGTCATGTAAATATCTTTAATATATGGTGTTTTAATAAAGATCGTTACAGCCATTTTTCAGTAAATAAAACATTTGGAAAAATGTTCCATGTAAAGGGTAGTTTAGGATTGGGGGAATTTTCGTGAGAATATTTGTGTCACATCTTTGGAAGGTACTGAACCTAAATACTACTTTGGTATTTATCCGACTTTTCGCTTTTTAGTTATGTTTTTTTTTGTAACTTCCCATGTTTTACCCAGTTTATGACACTTTGTATTTTACTGTTTTTTCGTTACCACTTATTTCCGCATTACACAACACACACACAAACATCCATGCCTATGGCGGGACTCCAACCTGCGACCCTCAGCTTGGCGGAGCGCTGGAGCTATGCACTCCAGCGACCACGGCTACGAGAGCCAGCAATGTTGTTAACACACACACACATACACATGGATCTTTCTCTATTTTTTTTTTTTTTTTTGATTCAAGAGGCATCAAAACCTGTATTTACGGTGAAATCTCGTTATTGAATTTTTTGTGCGATGCCTTCTCTACCTACTATGTACGTGGTAGGAAAAGTAAAAATGAATAGCGAATTAGCATTGAGAAAAGTAGCTTGTCGTTCGTTTTTAGGTGTTGCATTCCAGCCAAAAATCGATATCGAGATGTCACCGTAAACACATGTTTTGAAGCCTCTTGAATCCCAAAAAAGAGGAATTTTAAAAATACATCCGTGTGTGTGACTGTGAACAATATAACTGAAGAAGGACAAATCGGATAGTTACCAAACTTGGTATTTAAGTTAGTATCTTCCAAAGATGAGAGACACGAAGATTTTCGAGAAAAATTCCCCTACCTCAACTACCCTTTACATGAAACTTGCACTAAGGATATTTACATGACAAAGTGTATATCTTCATTTTTCTAGGAATAGCCTGTGAGATCCTCTTCATTCTGAAAGAATTTTCTATAACCTTGTATAACTGGCAAACGTTAAGTGATAGACGAAAACGCGCTACACAAAAAATGTAGATCTCTTTAAAACACACAGTTTATTTCAGATAACTTTTTCGTGGCATAAGTCATTTGTGAGATATCGTTATTAATGTTTGGAAGAGTAGGGTTTAGTAAGAATAGGTTGTATATCCAGTAATAATCTGTAAGGGGTAGAGAAAGTTATGTGAATGTAAAACATAAGATTTTTTGTCTTAGCCATACAAAGGGTATGGAATTTCAAAGTCATGACATAGGGACACTCTTTTTAAAAATCTGACTATCGCTTTATCCTACCGTATTCTTCTTATAGCTACAACGAAATGAGTAATGAAAGTAGATAGAAGAATGAAGTTGGTAAAAATAGTTTGCAGTAGAGTGAGTAGAGAAAGTCATGTGAATGCAGCACATTTTCCTTTATAAATGCGGGTGCGTGGGATCCCAGGACATACATTTCCAAGTTTGGGTTGAATACAATACTGCCTCTGTAGAGAAAGCGAAGTTTGCCACCCAAGTGAGTATTTTTAATCCGCAATCTCACGTAGGGTTGTAAGGCAGAGAAAACGCACGGAATCTCCTTTGGCCAAACTCGGTAGGCTATGGGAGAGAGAGCGCGAGTTGCCGCCCCGGGGGGGAAGGTAATTTATCGCACCGGGTTACCACTTCCGGCCTGATCTATATGCAAAACAGTTCACCAGCTGACCTCGTGCTACACTTGAATCAGGAGGGCTTCATATCGACGTTTGCTGCATCCATTATCGCGGCACCAAAACTTTCATATAGAGACTGCTGGTTCCAGGAGTTGTTAGTAGCTAGAGCAATTATTGTATTCCACTAAAAAATTTGATATTTCACCAAATATACTTTAACAAAAATAAACATTAAAAAACGCACGCTGTGCACCTATCTTGGGTACATAATTAAAAACTCATCCCTTACATTCTCTACCCATTTCAAGAATAGTTTCAGATTTCATTGTAGATATAAAGAGTTAACGGAAACCGAATCGATAGTCAGATGTCTAAAAGCGGCACGCTACATGCTGGCCTTGAAATTTCATACTCCATAACATCGCAAAGCGACCAAAAAAAAACAAAGTATTGAAATATTCAAAACAATAAAAACGGATACATTTGAAATGGCTGATGACAAAACAAATTATTCTGTGTTTTAAAGGGTTCTCCATCGTCTCTTATCGTTTAGGAGTTACACAAGTCACATAAAATTCTTTACAGCTCTTTCCAAAAAATTCCAGGCATAAATTCAATGTGTTATGCAAATATCTTAAATATGTGGCATTTTAATGAGAAACCTTTGAGCCATTTTTCATCAAATTAAAAATAGTAAAAATGTTGCCATGTAAAGGGTAATTTGCGGTGAGGGCATTCTTGGAAAATACTACTGCTACTGCTGCTGCCAGCCTCAAGCACGTGCACGCATGGTAGAGGTGCACGATCACCCAACCGATACGGGAGGTAATGTGGCCATCATCACGATCCTTCAGCCAGAATATTGGCTCTCGAGGCCGGGATCGCAGCCTATCGCAGCACCTCACTTTCTTCACGATGCTGAGTGAGCAACGGTCCTATACATGGGAATTAAATTCCGCACCCCCATGGGTTAGATGGAACGCAGGCACATTCCGTGGCCGTGCGACATGGGGCAGGACATCTTTGGAAAATACCGAACTTAAATACGAAATTTCTACTTATTCGAATTTTCGTTTTTTGTTATGCTGTTCACACACGTAGAACTTTTTTCTAAAAATTTATTTATTTACTCAGGCAACCTCAAAACGTGTTTTACGGGAGATATATACAGGTGATTTATGAAGAACTGATACATTTATTTCTTTAATTGTTTAAAAACGAGTTATACTAGGGATAACATATACCTGAAATGCAGAGGAAATTTGGGAGATTATTTATCTCTATAGTAAATGTTGAAAATGTCAGTAGCTTGAATCTCCTGTGTAATGTTGTGCTTCAGATCGTCCACTGTCTGGGGACGTGTGGCATAAACCCTGTCTTTTAAGTAACCCCATAGAAAGAGGTCCGGCGATGTCAAATCGGTGGCCACAGGTTCTTTGAAATTATCCGGTCGTCAAAGAAACTTTTGATGTATGGCATGTAACGCCGTACTGCTGAAAATATCCTTGGCTCAGCTCTACATCGTCTAGTTGTTCAGCAAACTCCATGAAAATCCGTCGGTACTCTGCAGTGTTCACATTGTTTTCAAACAAAATTGGTCCCACTATTCTCTGTGCGGATATTGCGCACCAAACTCTGATTTTAACCGGGTGCATAGGTGCTTCATGAATAACATGTGGGTTTTTGCTGGCCCAATAGCGCGAGTTATTTGAGTTCACATAGCCGGATAAATGGAACCATTCTTCATCTGTGAACCTTGTGATGGCCAATATGGTACGATTTTGCACAATGAACGCCTGAAACCAACAACAATAATTTTGTCGTCTATCCTTATCTGGTTCCTGTAATTGATGGACAACCGTAGTCCTATACGGTTTTAGGTCTGTACTTTTCACAGCTCTCTGACACATAGAGTAGCTCTACTCTGTCTCCTGCGACAAACGTCAATGATTTTTTTTTGGTGACTGGTCCAGTCGTGCTCTTATGTCAGTAACAACCGTGGGAAGCCCAGATGAACGAGTTTTGCCTTTTTCACTCACCAGAAATCCAGTTATTTCCAATTGGTTTACCAGTCCCACTATTGTGTTTATTTGGGGAGGATTCCGAACACCAAATTCTCTCTGGTATGCCCTTTGAGTAGCTGTAATTGAATTAGTAATCCAGTATTACTTTACAAGGAAGAGTCGTTCGTTTAATGTGTACTCCATTTTCACGTTGACTAGCACAAAATCCCAAAAACAGTTGCCGACAATAAAATTAAGAATTACGAATAAAACATGAGCATCTGCGCATCTAGTGACAGGCAATCGAAACTCCAGAACATTCTGCTCAATTTGGTGCTAAAATTGGGGCATTGAGTGAATTTCGAACAGAATAATTAATGAAAGAAATATGTCAGTTCGTCATAAATCAGCCTGTAGATTTCCTTATGAAATATTATACTTCCTTTAGTTAATGTGGATAAGTAGTAGAGCAAGCAAAAGGTATAAGTGTTTGAAAATTCGTTCCATTAACAAAGAATATCTCGGAAATGGTTAACGCCACAAAAGCATGTATCTGACATAAATTATGTGCTTTAACGAGATGAACATTTTTCTGTGTAGTAAGATTTTGTATATATCTTACGGTTTAACAGCCATTGAGAATGAAGAGGACTTCACAGACTGTTGTCAGAGAATTATCTTTAATATATGGTATTCTAATCAAAATCGTTAGAGCCATTTTATAGAAAATTAAAATTTTCGAAAAATGTTCCATGTAAAGGGCAGTTTGGGACGGGGGATTTTCTTGAAAATCTTCATATCGCATCCTTGGAGGATACTAAAATGAAATACCAAGTTTGGTATTTAACCGACTTTTCTATTTTGAGTTATGCTGTTCACACACATACAGTTACACACGGTCCTTTGTTTAAAATGCGTTTTTAGTTACAGGGGGCCTCAAAACATATATTTCCGCGAAATCATGAAATTTTGGGTGGAATGCAAATAAGTAGAATAGGCTCACAAAAATCTCTTGCACTGGAGGTGAATGTCAGTTTTTGCTATATTTACACGTTTAGCAAGTTTGTGGAAGGTTTATCTATAGTAATACTTTATGTGTGTAGGGTAATCTCAAAGACCACTAAACCCATTTTGATAGTTTTGTGAAGCACTATTCTTTCTGACGGACATGCGCTATAGAGGTAAAGTTACGGATGAAGGGGCGGGCCCCCGCAACCGAGGCAGAGGACGGCTAGTAGGCTTCTACCGTGACCCCTTGGAGGGAGGGATGAGGGGAGAGACCCGCGAGTAGATTCGGATGACGACGTGCGTAAGCCGGTTTCGTGTTCAGATCGAACGCATCCGGGCCAACCCACAAGCCACCTGAACCCTCTGCTGTCCTCCCGGGACGGGCCCTACTTGGAAACGGGCCTTAACTCAGCAGTCCCGCAACGACGCTAGAGAAGAAACTTCTACAGAGCGCAAGCCACCGTCCTGCCGCAACCTGCCGAACTCCGTCGCCTACAGCCCTGAAAACGTTGTCAATGAAGGACATGATGGGTACAGGAAATGAGAGACAGGAAAGCCGTGGTAATACAGGAACCACTCCAGGAAAACCGTGAAAAACCCATCGGTCAGGGTGGGCGGTCACCGGGGATCGAACCAAATGAGAGTCGCACACGTTACCGCGGGCCACCTCGTTTGCTGACATTGGCTATAAAATTACTTCAAATTTCAATTCATAAATCAGTAAAAGAGTAAAAAGGGTCTGTAAAACCTTCGTTGGGTATGTCATAAAGTAAGAATAGTTGTACTGTACAGAAACAAACGCCAGTTACATTTTGTTGCAAGGATGTATCACTTCAACAAACATTACAAAGATTGTAACTTTCCAACACACGGCTTGTATGGAAGAACAAGTCCAGAATAGAATAGAGTATTTATTTGTACCGAACATTAGATACATTCATGTCAAGTTTTAAAGCTACTTACATGAGTCCATTTTCCTTCCTTTTAAGGTACGTTGCGCCTGGCACCCTGGTCCTTTGGCTGATTCCTACTTTCTCATTATTCTCCTTTCTCTTGGCGTTCCTGGACCTTTCCTCTCTGTTTTTTTTTTTTTTTTGGCTTTCCTTAACCATTCTCCCCTTGATTTTCTTTTGAAAACTCCCCCATATCTTTGATTGCTTTTCCTCCCTTAACTGTTAATACTTTTATAGCTACCATTTCCTCGCTCATTCTGTCTCCACTTTTCTAACTCTTTACATTCTACCAAATAATGTATCTTATTCTACTTTTCTCCACACATGACACATGTTCTCTCCCTCTTAACCCTTCTAGGAACATTGCCCCTGTTCTCACCCATGCTAAACCTTCTCTTTCCTGACAACTTAATGTTCTCTTACTCAACCTCTGTTAGTTGATCTATATAAGGTTAAGGAGTTTTTATTTTCAAGACTTCCACAGATTTCTTGTTTCTCTGTATCTTCTATCCTATTTCTTACTACTTTGCAAAATCTGTTATCATTTTCCCCTCTATTTTACAATTAACAAACGAGAGGACTATTTTTCTCGATGGTCACAGACTATGTGTGTTTTAAAAAGAGGTTAATTTGGTGGCCTGGGAGAGCGGAATCTATATATTCACCAGCTTCACAGCTATTTCTGTATTATATGAAAACTATCTAGCATTTAAGTTGTTAAATAACTATGGGACCAACGAGAAGGTACAAAGGTTTAAAATTTCACCTGTTGTAATTATCTAACAAGTACTCGAACATTCTGACTGACGATTGTTCCACCACCAAAGGGTTCTTACAGGCTATGCAGTATTTCCACAACTTGGAACACGTCAGATGTTTCACATTTTTTGAGTGAATACCAGGGGATTAGGAAGATTCTGTAGAACAATTTTATAAAGAACGGCGAGAGGTAAAAGAAATTAAGTAAATGAGTTTAAAAAGCTACACGTGTAACTAAGACTTACCTCATTACTTTCTCTACCACGTACCTTGAGTTAGGGAAGGTATTGCATTCCACCCAAGAATTCAGTACCAAGATTTCACCGGAAATGCATGTTTTCAGCCCTCTGAATACAAAACAAAAATCTGATATTTTCCACTCACATGACTTTCTCTACTCTTGTACAGACTATCTTATTGCTAATTTTCTTGTAGGTGCAAGGGGAATATGCTAGGCTTTAAGCGATAGTCAAATGTTTTAAGAGCTGGTTGCTATGTGGAGTATTCCATTCTCTTTGTATGTCCAGGACATAAAAAACCAACAACGAATTCCCATTTGAGAAAAAGTATAAGTATTGGAAAATGCAAACAAATAACAAGGAATATCTCGGAAATGGTTCACTCAAAAAAACATGTATATGACATAAATTTGTGTTTTAACGAGAGCTACGTTTTTTGTGTACAAACATTTTATCTATCTCTTGCGGTTTACCAGATATGCAAAAGCCGTTCACAATGAAAAGGACTTTTGGGGACATTCTCAAAAAATTCAAGATATACATTTGATTTTTCATGTTAATATCTTAAACATATGATATTTTAATCAAAGTAATTATAGTAATTTTTGAGAAAATCAAAATTTTCGAAACATTTTCCATGTAAAGTGTACTCTGGGATGGGGGAATTTTCTTTAAAATCTTAGTGTCGCATCTTTAAAAGATACTGAAACTAAATATCAACTTCGGTCTCAAAACCTGTATTTCGATGAAATCTCGGTATAAAATTTTTGGCTGGAATGCAATACTTCCCCTACTTACTATACGCAGTAGAGAAAGTAGTATTTTTAGATAAACATCCGTGTGTGTGTGTCTGTAAACAGCATAACTCAAAAACGAAAAGTGGGATAAACACCAAACTTGGTGATGCAGTTCAACGCCTTCCAAAGATGCAACACGAAGATTTTCAACGAAATCCCCCCCAAACTACCGCTTACTTGGAACATTTTCAAAATTTCTGATTTTCTAAAAACTTATTCTAACACTTCCATTTACCTGACATACGTATTAAAGATATTTACATGACAAATAAAACGTATACCGTATACGTAAATGTCCTCTTCATTCAGAAGGAATTTTGTATAACTGGTAAATGCTAAGCGATAAAAACTTGCTATACAAGAAGTTTAGATCTCTTTAAAGCACAAAATTTATTTCAAATACCTTGTTTATTCCATCAGCCGTTTTAGAGATATCCGGGTTTTCGAATTATTCAGTACTTTGTCATTGTTTTAAAGTCCTGTCAACATTCAGTTGTTTCTCGCGATGTTATGAAAACAGTATGCAATTTTAAGACCAGCATATAGCGTCCAGTTGTTAAACATTTGACTATCGCTGTTCACTTTGTATCTACAACGAAATGTGTTTCTGTAAAGGTTTATCTCGATTAAAATGAAGTAAATATAAAAATAAGCTTTAGTACGACTAGTTTGTATACCCAATAATAAATGATAGAGGGTACACAAACTCATGTGAATGTACACCGGATATTTTCTTTAATGCAGAGTATATGGCGTTTATATTGGTTAAAAATTTCAAGTTTTGGGTTTTAAGACTCTCGCCTGTTTTGGGAGCCAGAATTACCACCGAAGCTCTGTTGCCATGGAAACAAGGGTATCAATGCCGGTTTCTCCAGGAGGACATTTCATTAGTCAGACAGTTTCACTCCCACGGGAACATGTCGACGACGACTCGGGGAGAATCAATTGCCTGTGCTTTGTTTTAGCCTGCGTCAGCAACACCTGTCCGTTATTTCCATTCGAGCATTAATCATCAAGACGAGAAAACTCCCTTTATCAATATGTTACTGTGGGGAATATTCAATAACAAATGTGATGTGTTACATTCACATGGCTTTCTCTACCCTCTACCGCTTATTTGTGGGTATACACTTGTTCTTAATAAAGTTAATTTTTCTATCTACTGCAGATAAACCTTTACACATTTCGTTATAGATACAAAGAGAAAATCGACCTGACTTGAAAAAAATGATTAAGTATTGAACAATTCGAACCATTAATAACGGTTATTTCGGAAATGGTGATGCCACAAAAAACTTATTTGAAAGAGATCTACATTTTTTGTGTAGTATGTTTTCGTCAAGTTATACAAACTTTCTTCCGAATGAAGGGGACTTCACAGGCTATATTCAATATATGCATCTTATTTGTCATGTAAATGTATTTAATATATAGTTCTTTAATCAAAACTGTTAGAGTTAGATAAAGTGTTCCATATAAAGGGTAGTTTGTGATAGGGGATTTTTTTTTGAAAATCTTTGTGTCGCATCTTTGGAAGATGCTGAAACCAAATACAAAGTTTGGTGTTTATCCTACTTTTCGTTTTTGAGTTATGCTGTTCAAACCACACACACACGAACCTTTGTCTAAAAATCCCTTTTTTGGATTCGGTCGGCCTCAAAATATGTATTTGCTGAGAAATCTTAGTATCTGATTTTTTGGTTGAAAAAGGTGTTTTGTTGTAATTTTATTTGCCCCACGTTTTGGGAGCCGATTTTAAAAACGGTTTATTGTCTTTACGTGTTGTATTGCTATTTCAACTGTTGGGGAGCCGAACTTGAAGTAGTTGCAATCACACTATGGTAAAAAGTTTCCGGTAGCCTTCGCCCCAAAATGTACTTTCCAGTGGCCTTTGCCCCAAGTTTAAAAATATTAAGTTTGTAATTTGACTGTTTGTTTAAATATTATATATTTACGTTTGCCTCGGCGGCTGCGTCAGTATTATTGTTAGACATGTTTCTCTTAACAGGGCGTGATGCGGCTGAAGAATGTAGGCTTACACAGATTATAATTTTTTAATTCACTCGTTTTTTTTATTAATTCTTGACACGATTTAAATAACCCTTCACTGATATAGAGAGCTGCGAGATTCTTTAATTAATTACTTGCACGTTTTAACACGTAAAACTATTTTCGTCTCACACGAATACATATTAAATTTCTCGAGGACACATCTCGCATCCGATTACAAACACTGCTACCAACGCGTCCAGTTACGAACACTGTCTACAAGCAACTGACCTAGATTTGTAAATTTTGCTATATTTCAGTTTCTGGTTGGCTAATCCTAATCTAATAGAATACCTTCGTTTAACTTAAGCTTTTTCTGGTTGTAGATTGGCTATTTTATAAACTGTCGCAAAAATTACATTATTGTTGCTCCAAGAATGCCTAGTAGCATTATTAAACATTCTTACTGATTATTGCCTCAAGGTTACCTCATTGTTACCTGTTAGCAACTTTTAATCTATTATTCTCACAGCTCCTACATTATTAAATTACGTAATACATTCACATAACATTATTGAACATGTATACAATAATATAAACATATAAAATGACTGTTACATACACTTTTATATATTGTTACATACACACATTGCTTTAAGGCGGGCTGTTATTGAATTTATATATTATATAATTAGACTGAAATCATTTAAGTGTAAAAAATACTGCCTCATGATGGAATGCAATACCTTATCTACCAGTAGGTACGTAGTATAGAAATTAAAAAGGAGTACCAAAACATTTAATAAGAGATATTCAGAGGTTTTAAGGAGAGAATTAAATTAAAATAAGAACCGCAGTAGATTGAAAAGAGGTTGCAAATATCAATCAAGAGGTAGGACAGGCTGCTCTTTGTCACCAATTTTATTTAATACGTATATGAATAGTCATAAATGAATGATTAAGACGTTTAAATAGACAATTTATAATAAATGTTTCAAATTTTACTACACTATTATTCGCGGAAGACTGGGTGACGATAAGGTCTACGGTGGATAGTATCCAAGAAGCAATATATAAAGTGAATGATAAGGATAAACAGTATAACATGACAATATTCATAGAAAAAACAAAGAACAAAAATGGTCCTTGAAAATATGACAATAGAACAAGTTAATGTATTCAGTTATCTAGATTACGAAGCGTGTTTTTAAAGCACCGTTTTGTTATTTTGCCGCTGCAGTCGCGATTTTGAGCATGCGCGATCACTTCCCCCATTTGTTAGGAAGCCAAACGCATCTAGGAGTGACCGTCACTTTGTGTTTTCTTGTTGTTAGAGCGTCGTATCAAAATGTTCAAACAATCGAACGAACCGCCGACCGTGAAGTCAGATTAGTGATTTGTTCTTTGAATGCCAGAAATGTTACGCAAGTAAACATTCATCCCCAATTGTTTGAGGTTCTTGGAGAAACAATTATCAGGATGGATTGGTGAGGAAGTGGGTTAGACAGTTTATCAAAAGACGTGAAAATGTGCTTGATGAGCCGTGGAGCGGCCGATCGTCTGTGATCATGGGTGATTTGGTGCAAGCGAGGGCAGACGTTTCACCATATTGGCGTTGTCTTCTCATTTTCCACAAATCTCAATATCAGTACTCTACAAAATTGTGGCAGAACGCTTAGGATTTCGGAAATTGTGTTCAATATGGGTACCCAAAACTCTGTCTCGCATCACTCCAGAATCAAAGGAACAATCCATGGAGCGAAGGCACACAATATCCCTCGTGAAGAAGAAATTCATACAGATGATGTCCACTCGCAAGATCATGTGCACGGTTTTCTGGGACAGACAAGGTATTTTGCTGCTTGATCTCTTGCCCAGGAATGTTACAATGAACACAGGTGTCTATTGTGAGATACTACGAAAGCTCCGTCCTACAATGCAAAACAAAAGACGTGGAATACTTTCGCGTGGAACCGTTTTGGGTCATGAGAATGCCCGTCCACACACAGCCAAACTCAAGATCTGTTCGCTTCATTGTTGGGGACAATTTTCCCACCTCCCTACAGTCCGGATTTGACATCAAGGATTTTTCATGTTTCATCTGAAGAAATCCCTTGGTGAAAAACATTTCAACGACGATGATAGTGTAGACTTGGCTTTCATCACAGGCGGCATGATTCTTTGACGAGGGCATACAAAAACTGTTTTGCTATTACAAGTGCCTGAATAACGGCGGTGACTATGTAGAGAAGTAGTGTAAGGTAATGAATGATAATAAAGTGTTTGGAAAAAAATGTTGTTATTTTTTTTAGAAATTATCGGTACGTATTTTAAAAACAGGCCTCGTATAAAATAACATACATAAAGAACAATGGTCTGGAAGTAAAACTAAACAGAGATAGACACTTCTGTGGTACATCAGTACATACATTGTAAAATAAAATTAGGAAAGAAGCTATATTTGTTATACCAGGCGTTAAGAAAAAGTATTCCCTATTTTGAGAGGTAGTAGCATGTTCCAAAACAAGAAAAAATGTCCAGTAAATATGGTCTCTAAAATGCATATCTTAAGATCTATGAGCGCTTGTTCATCTTCGCTACATATCTTCTACTGCAAGCTCTTTGCTATTACCTAGCACGATCTACAGCAAGTAGCAAACAAATGAGGACACATTACTCTGATATTGTCCATGGATACAGCAAGCAGTAAACATCTGTAGTGTTCCCAGTTCTGGATAAGTGCAACGCACATTCTTATTGGTTTTTCGCTCTATTTTATTTTACGTCGCTGTAACTCCTTGGTCATATCGCAACGGATCTGTTGGTGGATAACTCTTAGAACGATGTGTGATGGACAGTTAGCCTTCTAGGTCTCATCCCTGTAACCATCTGTTTCATGCCGTGCAGATGGCATTAGGGTGCCGTCCAGTCCAACCGCCGCCCCCACACAGAAAGGCGAACAGTTAGCCTTCTAGGTCTATCCCTGGAAATGCCATCTTGCTTCGTCACGTGCCCAAAGAGACTCCCAGCGCATAGCAGCCGGATCTTTTGCTTCGTGCCGTGCAGATGGTGTTAGGGTGCCGTCCAGTCTAACTGCTTACATTGTCTATAGACAGATGGCATAGCATTCGCTATTCCACCTGTTTTTCATGTTTACTATTGTTTTAGACTTAAGGTGGAACTTTGGGTCGTGGTATTAAATATCCAATCCGGTGTTTACCTTGGCGACTGAGGAAAACTACAAAAAAACCTCAGACAGATTGGTCGGTCCACGGGATATGAACCCTGGACCTCGTGAATGCTCTTATTAGTTCTAATGGAATCAGTTTGTGAAATGTTTTACATTGTAGTTTTATCTTGAAATCTTTGGTGTATTCAACCCCCATTAATGATGTACAAACGTCATCAGTGCCTGCCAGAGCATCCGTGACCAACCTGCAGTGGTGAGACAGAAGCATGTTTTACTATGAATGGGCACCATATTGAGCACCTCCCTTAGCAATGGTATAATTACAGGTCATATGTAATCGCAAGTAGATTACATTAGAAGCTATGCCGTTTCACAGTAACAGAGAACTGTATCCTCATTTGTTTACTGCATTCTGTAGGTCATACGTAATAGTAAAGAGATTGCAGTAGAAGAGATGTTGCGAAGATGAACAAGTGTTCATAACACTTAAATGTATGCATATTAGAAGTCATGTTTACTCGACATTTTTTCTTATTTTGATGCATACTATCACCTCTCAAAATACGGAATACTTTTTCTTTAACATGCAGTATGAAATAATAGTTTTACCTACCTTGCTACTTGGAAGAGAATGCTGAACATTAACCAAAGATAAAATGAGAAGAATAGAGGTAACAGAAATTAAATTTCTTACAACTATAACTGAATACACACTTCTAAACTACATTATAAATGAAGAAATTAGGGGAGAATTAAAAAGTTTTAAGTGGAAATGTTAAACAATACAAAGAAAAATGGAAAAATCATATATTAAGAATATCCGAGGGAAGAATAACCAGAATAATTTTTAACTATAAGCAAAAAGGGAGACGAAACGTGGGAAAACCACCTAGAAGATGGAATGAGCAATTTCTAGAAGCCAGAACAGACTGCGTCGTACAGAGCCGTACAAAAGTATTGTTCCTCACTTTAGAAGTTTTTTGCAGCTAAATTAATTAAGATAAAATTCTATTTTTAATACAAAGAACAAATGGTCTTACATTTTAAGTGTTGTTGCGTTTTTCAAAATCTTTCATTTTATTAGTTTTGTAATGTTTTGTAGATTGCACCGGTTTTTCAAACTTTTCATCTATGCTGTTTAAAAATTATTCTATATACACTTAGTAGTACAATGTTTTGTGTATACTGCCTGGTATTTTCATAAATGTATGATTTTAAACATTCGTGAAGTTCGTAAAATTTGAGACATAAAAAATAATACTGTAAACACCAGGTAGTATAAGAATTTGAAAAATCCGTATATTTTTCAAACAGTTGTAAAACTAATCATATGCAAGCTGCCAAAACAAGTAAACAGTAATATTATATGTCTATATCAAAAATGAGAGTTTTATCTGTATTATTTTGGCTACTAAAATTTTAAAACTTACACAATACATTTATCCACCTCTGTATATAGACCCAAGAGGAAGGGATGAAATGAAGGAATCACGGGAGGCTACAGGTCACAGAGTCGCGCGGAAGTCATTTTTCATTGCTGCAGCTACCTAGAACGGGCAATAAACGACCCATCCAACATGCAGCCCTCTAGTATCCACAGATAGTACTCTTTTTCGAGCAGGCATTCCCTATCAACCAGGGAAAACCAAACCCAAATCCCGGATAATTACCAAACTTGGTATTTACTTTCAGTGTCTTCCAACGATACAACACGAAGTATTTTTAAGAAAATCGGCTCGACCCAAACTACCCTTTACATGCAACGTTTTTCATTTTTTTTTATTTTCTTAAACCTGACTCTAACGATTTTGATTAAACGGCATGTTTAAGATATTTGCCTGACAAATAAAACCTATATCTTTAATTTTCTGGAATAGCCTTCGAAGACTTTTAATTCTGAATAATCCTTGTATCATTGGTAAACTGTAAGAGATAAATCAAACGTATTACACAAAAAATGTAGTTATCTTTAAAACGCGCAATTTATTTCAAATAACTTCATTGTGCCATAAGCCATTTCCGAGATATCCGTTATTAATGGTTCGATTTGTTCAATACTGTTGTCATTCCTTATACGTCCCGTCGATATTCAGTTGTTTCTCGCGATGTCATGGAAACAGTATGTAATTTTAAGACCAGCATATAGCGTCCAGTTGTTAAACATTTGACTATCGCTGTTCTCTTTGTATCTATAACGAAATGTGTAATGTAGCTGTTTCTGTAAAGGCTTGTTTGGATAAAACTAAAGTAGACAGAAAAATAAACTTTCGTAAGAATAATTTGTGCACCTACTAGTAAAGAATACAGGGTAGAGAAACTTATGTGAATGTAACATATCAGATATATTTTCTCGTGGTCCAGCAAAGAGCATGAAATCTGACTATTGCTTTAGCCTACAGTATTCTTCCTACACCTACAACGAAATTGTAAATACTTAATAAAATTTCACCTCGTTTAACAAGAAGTAGATGTAAGAACAAGCTTTTGTAAGAGTATTTTGTAGAAAAGTGAGCAGAGAAGTTAAAGTGAATGCAGGACATAATTTTTTTTAAATATATGCATGTAATTATTTAAGCCTCAGTAAAGAAACATTTCAAGTTAACACTCCAAGATATATTGCACATTTTCAAAGCAAAAAATTTAAATTTATATTTTTGGGACAAAATGGCTCAAATATATTATTGGTTAGTTTTGACCTACCCTTAAGGTAAAATTTAAATCCGTTGTATAATTGTTTCCCTTTTCTTTGTAACATGCAATAGAGGATCTGTCCCCTGTTAGGTACGGCATCTTCTTGTGCTGCTCTGTGAAGCGGGCGGTATCCAATATACCCGACAGGCGCTAACTTACACGTGACTGCTGCCTTCGATCTTACTTCCCTGTGATCCTGAGGTATTTCATTTTACACAGCTGTCTGCTCTCTCTCTCTCTCTCTCTCTCTCTCTCTCTCACAGCCTCTCCCTCTTCTCTCCTCTTTTAATTATTAAGTTTCACTTCGCTCGTGTGTTTTCAGCTGTTAATGTTTGAAACACAACACGTGGCTTGTGATGTTTGCTGTTTCCGTGACAACAGTTTATACCGCGCTGTATTAACACAAAGTATATTGCACTTTGTTAGTTTCTCTACCAGGTAGAGGAAGTATAGTACTTCGCCCAAAATTCTATACCGAAATCTCCCGTACATGTTTTGAGGTCCACTGAACCGCTGAAAACAGTTTTACTTTCTTTACCGCGTACCTAGTAGGTAGAGGGCATTGCAATCCACCTAAAAATTAGATAACGAGATTTCCCCGGAAATACATGTTTTGAAGCCCTCTGAATCCAAAAGTCTGTGAAAAACAAAACTCAAAAACGAAAAGTCGGATAAACGCCAAACTTGATATTTAAGTCCAGTACTTTCCAAAGATGTAACACAAAGATTTTCAAGAAAATCCCCCTATCCCAAACTACCCTTTAAATGGAATATTTTTCGAAATGTTTTATTTTCTAAAAATGGCTACAAGCATTTTGATTGAAATACCATATATCAAATGTATTTACATAATAAATAAAAGTTATATCTTGAATTTTCTGGGAATAGCTTTTGAAGTCTGGTTCATTTGGAAGGCATTTTGTATAATCTTGTATAACTGGTAAACGTTAAGCGATAGACGAAAACGTTCTACACAAGAAATGTAGATCTGTATAAAACATGCAATTTCTTTCAAATAACTTTTAGTAGCATCAGTCATTTCCGAGATACCCATTACTAAGGGTTCCAATTGTTGAATAGTTAGCTATTCTTTTAAAGTCCTGTCCACTTTCAGTTGTTTCTCGCGATGTCATGGAAACAGTATGGAATTTTAAGTCAGCATATAGCGTCCAGTTGTTAAACATTTGACTATCGCTGTTCTCTTTGTATCTATAACGAAATGGGTAATGTAGCTATTTCTGTAAAGTTTTATTTGGATTAAAATGTAGTTGATAAGAAGCGATAGATGGTAGGGAAGGTCATGTGAATGTAACATAGACTTCTAGAAAAACTTCGTGTGAGTGTGTGTGAACAGTATAACTCAGAAACGAAAACTAATGAATACGATAATTTAAAGCTCTATATCTTCCACAGATGCGATATAAAGTCTTTCAGAAATACACCCCAAACAGCAAACCACCTTTACATAGTAAGTGCTTTATTATGTTTTTTACTTTCTCAAAATTAAGAGCATTATATTGTGACCTAGTTTTGACTGGCCGGTTGAAGAGATAAGGAGCTCTCAACCAACTTTAACACTAGAAGAGTTGTCGAGAGATAACGGGATTGTTCTGGAACGTTCATTCTCCCCACCTCCCGAACATTCGAGACCTCTTAAAAATTCGTAGGCTTTCACGATCTGAAACACTTGGACCTCGCCACTGCCACTGAAGATGTCTGCCGAAGTCGCAGACGAAACGTATGGGAAGAAGAAGAGGAAGGAGCCCAGTAGACCACGGCCCACAAGCTCGGATAATACTTCATTTAATATTCTAGACCTCTGCCGCTAAATAAGCCAACGTCAATTAGTGAGTGATATAGTGAATGCCTTTCTGACGTGAGATTGAGCGCGTTCTCCGAGTGAGGTTGTGAGGTACGAACCAACTAATAAGCAAGAAACATTTGATCACGCCAAGCGAGTGGCTTTCTTCGTGGGGTTTTCCATTAGGGTGAATAGCTTAAACTTTAAAATGCTTCCCCACTTACGCAGGGACAAAAGTGTATATGCCACTTACACGCGTCAACCCAAGGGGAAGGCGGGCGGCAGTGACTAGTACATCGTCTACCAGCTCTCTCGATTGGTAACGGAGGACATTAAGGCGTCTGAGAACCATTGGCGGGACTTACCCAATCTCCTACGTTATTGAGGACCACTGCTCTGCAAGCCCAACCAAGTCCGAAAAACTGTCTTCCAGGAGGAGCTCAGATGTTCGGCCGGACGTACCTGTGTTAACGTCGGAAGTGCAACGAGTGCTAGGGGCACGCAGCGCCAGCACCAAGGGGTTGAAATCTCCTCCCTACAGTAAGTGGTGCTACGCGATAGATCAGAGAAGTCCTGTGTTAGACGCCACAGCGAGTGGAGCGGAAGGAAGAAGAGACTATTTCGTTGTGTCGCTAGTTTGCGAAGAACTGAACAGTAAAAATCAAACTACATCACCTTGGTGAGTTGACAGTGAGGGCTGTACAAAGACACAATATATTAAAGATATTTAAATGACAAATAAAATGTATATATTGAATTGCGTGTGAAATCCGCTTCATTCTGAATAAGTTATGTATAATTGGTAAACCGTGAGAGATAGACAAATTTCATAGAAACAGTATGGAATTGCAAGACCAGCACGTAGTGATCCAGCTTTTAAACATCAGTTTGTCGATTATGTTTACTCCGTCCTACTTGTATCTGTAACGAAATGTGTAAAAATTATTTCTGTAAAGATTATTCATGATTAACATGAAGTGGGGAGACAATCTGACACGTTTCACTCACATTACGTCCTCTACTCATGTACAAACTATTTTATCGCTGGAAAAAGTGTATCGAGCTGAAAGGGGACTATGTAGAGAAATAAAGATTTTTTCCATAATTTTTGTTTTCTTTGTTAGGTCGGGTACCTACTTCTGGGACAACCCTCGTAACTCAATTTTAATATTTTTTAAGCCTCCGCATTTACCCGTTTGGGCTGGAAGTCATTAAAAATCTGGCATATTTCCAAATGGGTTTGAAATTTTATGAAATGAATATGAAAAAATCATTTTATAACCAGTGACGTCTGGAAGAGTAGGGCTTTACAATTGTGAAAAAAATTAAAAATCTGCTGAGTAAGTTTTGAGATTACGCAAATACACACAAATGTCCTCTCCAGATGTGATTGTTTCCATGGAGCTGCGTTATGCTGTTATTGTAACCATGGTGACACTCGCGTGCTGGGATTGCCCTCTTGCGTTGTGACACAAGAAAACTAATGTGTGAAACCGTTAAAAAAGAGGAAATTAAATTAATAGTCGTGAGTCATGAATACGTTCTCGTGCCAGGCCGTACATAATTGCAGAGCTAAGGACCTGCACGGAAAGGCAATTTGCTTACGAATGCAAAGAAAACCATCAACTTATGTTAAGTAGTTTCTATGACATTCTGTGAACGAGCGCTCGACCTCTCGAGTCAAGCCGGTAGAATACATTAACTGCAGGCAGATTATCGAATAATGAGTTTAGTTATATAGCCCACGATACCGAGCGTCCTGCTTTGGGTTCCTGGAGCCGTCACCCTGGTGGGATGCTTTCTTTTCTAACACAAATTTCCTTTCCGTTATCTCCTACCATTTTTCTTCCCTTTCATGTTTTAGGTAGGCTTAGGGACTGTGCCGTGTCGGTCGGTGTTGAAGAGATGGCACAAATAGTTGGTCATTGGAAAGTCCCTGACAGATTACATCCCTTTCTGTAAGCACCCTGACCGTGTGACTGCGTCATAAAGCTGTTATCGTTAGGCACCTCCTGAGGTTCCATCACCTCATCCGCTCCACTTGGAAGATCCACGTTGGGTCGAACTGCAAGGTGTCCGTCCCCTCGATCTCTCGTCATAGCCCAGGATTATGTATCAAAATGAAAGTTTCTTGAGGCGAGCTTTTTTCTTTTAAGGGCGAAAGTTGTAAAAGAAGTTTACATATATACATGTTTTATGTCTTATTAATTGGAATTAATGTTTGATTACATAGTTATCTTAACATTGTAAATAGTAATACATATATTTTAAAAACTATACTGCATCTGCCATCTTTTACTGTAAATTCTGCAACACATTCCAGAAACAAATCTGACGTGTCACAGTCACATGACTTTCTCTACCCTACATTATTAGTTGGTATACAACTATTTTATAAAGCTTATTTTTTCAATCTACTGCGTTCTAATCCAAATAAATCTTTGCAGAAACAGCTACATTACACATTACGTTATAGATACAAAGAGAACAGCGATAGTCAAATGTTTAACAACTGGACGCTATATGCTGGCCTTAAAATTCCATACTGTTTCCATGACATCACGAGAAACAACTGAATGTTGAAAGGGCTTTAAAAGAATGAATAATTTTAACCATTAATAACGGGTACCTCAGAGATGCATTATGGCACAAAAAAGGTTATTTTAAATAATTATGTGTTTTAAAGAGATCTACAGTTTTATGTAGTACGTTTTCGTCTATCGCTTAATGTTTACCAGTTAAACAAGATTACAAAATTTGTTACGAATGAAGAGGACATTACAGGCCATTCCCAAAAAATTCAAGATGTACACTTTATTTGTCATATAGTTATCTTTAATATATGGTATTTTAATCAAAATCGTTAAGAGCCATTTTTAGAAAATAAAAAGTTTCGAAGCATCTCTCATGTAAAGGGTAGTCTGGGGTGGGGGGATTTTCCTAAAAATTTTCGTTCGCATCTTGGAAGGTACTGAACGTAAATACCAAGTTTGTTTTTTATCTGACTTTTCGTTTTTGAGTCATGGTGTTCAGAGACACACACGTACAGACCTTTTCCTAAAAATGTTTTTTTTATTCAGAACATGTATTTCCGGTAAAATCTCGGAATCGAATTTTTGGCTAGAATTCAGTACGTTTTCTACCATTTATTTACGTGATAAACAACGTAAAAATTATATTTACTGCTTCTACCATCGTTTACTGTAAATTCTGCAACACATCACAGAAAAAATCTGATGTCTTGCACTCACATGACTTTTTCTACTCTTGTACAAACTATTTTTACAAACGTCTATTCTCCACCTACTCCATGTTAATCAAGATAAACATTTGCAGAAATTATCTTATTGCTAATTTTCTTGTAAATGCAAGGGGAATATGGTAGGCTTTAAGCGATAGTCAAATGTTTTAAGAGCTGGTTGCTATGTGGAGTATTCCATTCTCTTTGTATGTCCAGGGCATAAAAAAACGAATAACGAATTCCTATTTGAGACAAAGTATAAGTATGGGAAAATTCAAACAAATAACAAGGAATATCTCGGAGATGGTTCACTCCACAAAAACATGTATGTGACATAAATTGTGTTTTAACGAGATCTACATTTTTTGTAGTAAAATTTTATCTATCTTTGACGGTTTACCAGTTATGTGAAAATCATTCAGAATGAAGAGGACTTTTGTGGAGATTCCCAGAAAATTCAGGATATAGATTTCATTTGCGTTGAAAATATCTTAAACCTATGATATTTAATAAAAATCGTTAGGACCATTTTATAGAAAATCAAAATGTTCGAAAAATGTTCCATGTAAAGGGTAGTTGGGTTGGGGGGGGGATTTCCTTTAAAATCTTCATGTCGCATTCTTTGACGATACTAAACTCAGATACCAAGTTTGCTATTTATTCGACTTTTCGTATTTTAGTTATTCTGTTCACAGACAGACACATAGATATGTTTCCGAAAATGCTTTATTTGGATTCAGGGTGCATCAAAACATGTATAATTTTTGGATTGAATGCAATACTTCCCCTACTTACTATACGTAGTAGAGAAAGTAAAAGAAAACAAAAAATAAATAACTTCTACCACTTCGGAGTACAGTGCTAAATTTTAGTGTATTTTAGGGGAAGTTTTGGTATAAAAATTGGTACTACTGCTAAATGTGGTAGCTTCTGTGTACTCAATACATGTGGTTTCACTTTTTTTGTATATATATGTAAGTTTATTTTTCTCCAGTTTTTGTTTTGAACTGCTTTTACTGTGAATAAATGACTCACTTTCTCAAAAAAACTGTTGAAGGCAGTTAAATTAAGTTTTAGAGTGATTAAGACAAACTCTAAGCTCAGTTTTGGGCCTCTTTGGTTATAATGACATAGTTGATTGGTTTATAAAAAAATAAATCTTCATAAATGTTAATGAAAAGAAGCTATAATTAATAAAGTAATAAATAGCTATTGTACAAAAGTATGTCAGTAAACTCATAAAGCATACGAGTGTGTACATGCTGTAAAAATTTCAGTCTCACATCTTAATTAGTTTCTGAGAAAATGGATAATGAATTTATGAGATGTAACATTGGCGGGGTAGGACTTTTATTTCCTCTTAAATTCTATCAGTATTTTTTCTAAGGCATAAAGGTTATTCCAAAATACCTAAACACTGTGTACGTGATCTGAGTTGGAAATGCGCATTTTGAGGGGACTGGGGTAGTTACAGAACTGCGTTGAGTACTGACAATAAATACATTTTTAAGCCACTGCATTTTTCGAACTACAGCAGATAATTGTATGAAATTTTGCGATGGCATAAAGCTAAAATTTGAAGTAGTTTTTTTTGCTGTAGTTGTTGCACCACGTTTGGGAGCCAATTTGAAGTAGATGTTTAGCTGCTGTTGGAGAGCTGAACTTGAAGTTTCTTAGACCACGCACGTTACAAAGTTTCCGGTGGCCTTCGCCCCCACGTTTAAAAATCAACTTTGCATTTTTAATGTTTATTTTAAATATTATAATATATGTTTGCCTCGGCTGTGTCAGTAGTAATTTGCAGAAACACGTATCTGTTAGCAGGGGTTGGTGTGGCTAAAGAATGAAGGCTTACACAAATTATAATTTTTTACCTCACTCCCTTTATTATTCCTTCACACGTTAAAATAACACTTCACTGATGTATCTTACTATAGAGCTGTGTGATTATTGTTAATTGTACTTTTTAACACGTAAACTTTATATTATTCACGCTGTAATGAATGTTTTATGTCTCACACTGAATACGCATCGAACTGTTCGGGAACGCTGTCTAGCATCGTCTGCCGTCTACCGCTTAAATTTGCATATTTACACTATTTCAATTTCTGATTGGCTAATCCTACTCCAATAGAATACTTTTATTTAACTTTTGGCCTTTTTAGTTGTTGATTAGCTATTTATAAGCCGTTTTAAATATATTACATTATTGTTCCAAGAATATTAGTAGCATTACTAAACTTTCTAATTTATTCTTGTCTCAAGGCTACTTCATTGTTAACAACTTTCGGCTTCTATTCTCACAGCTCCTATATTGTTAAATCACTTAATACAATGACTGTTACATACACTTTATACCTATATTATTACATACACACATTGCTTTAAGGCGGGCTGTTATTATATTTTATATTATATAATCAGACTGATATTATTTAAGTATTAAAAATACTGCCTCAAATTATTTTAATGCTTGTAGTAGAAAATAATTACTTAATATACTAATACTTTTAATTCCTTCTCATTCACTTTTCACTTATTTTTACTTTCTCTACTACTTACTGTGACGCAGCGGCTATGTTCCAAGGTTATCGGGAGTTTGGTGCCGGGCAGTCGGAATAAACAACGATAAGTATCGCTCGTCAGTGTAAACGGCGTGTACGCTATCACCAGATAACCAGAGCCTTCTGAAAGTTTCTTCCCCATCCAGAACGTGTCAAAATAGTTCTAGAATGTTCCATAGAGGATTTAATGGCTGTGTAAGCTAGTGTTTTCGCGAGAGCATAGTCAGTCAAGAGCGAGCGAGTCGGCGGGTGAGTTTCTCGTGCGACATCGAGTGCGCTTCTCCGAGCGAGTTTGTAATTGAAATTGAGTTTTTATTTATCGACGCTCTTTAACTGCTGTGTTCCTTAGCGTTCCATTCTATATTGGGAGTGAAAGACCAGTAATTTTGCTCAGAGGCCTGTTTATCAGGCTTGAGGTTCTTTTACGTGCCGTAAATCTACGACACGGGACCACTGGCTTTAGTTCGGGAACTAGAAACTGGCATGGTACCCACTACACTACGGAGAACACCAAGGTAGTGTGTGGCAACATTAGTGGCGTGCTGCGGAGCGATGGATTGTGCAGGTCATGTGTTTGACTTCCAGTCGAGTGAACTGTCCGAAAGAGCAGGCTACGTCAGTAAGGAAGTGAAGTGAACTCCTTTAACTAGATAAAAATAAAACTGTGACAGTGAGAACTGAGAGAGTGACAGTTGAAAAACAAAAAGTTGTCAAAGTTACAGTAATTACAGTATATAGCGGGAATATTGTACTCCCACAAAAATTCAATGTCGGATTTCACCGGAAATACACCTTTTGAGGCACCTTGAGCCCCAAAAAAACATTGTTAGAGAAATTTCCATTCGTCTCGTTGCCTGTGTGTGTCTGAGAAACGACAAGTTCAATAAATACCAAACTTGGCATTTAAAGGGAGATACGTGACCAAAGTCTCAAAGAATCTTTTTTTATCGTTGAAAAAGTTCTTCAAATTTTGCTGAACCGAATGATGTATAAGTTTACAAGGCTGCAATATTGTTTACGTCCTTAAATGACTATTGATTACGCTCTCTGCTCTTTAAATACCTCCACTTTAAACTGGTTTTTATTTGCTTTATGTGCCTTTTCTCTGAAAGCAGTGGGCCAATGGAACATGTAAACATAATAGCTGCTTATTATTAAGTACAACAATCTGTGTATCTTGAATAATATGGAAATTGGTGAAGATTATTATTAAACATATGCATTCGTTTTCAAACATACTTTTTTATGAATTATAATTTTTTGTGAGCGCTGTATTTAAGCTATTGTATTAATTCTAGGTTCCATTGAAGAAAATAGTGCTAATAGTCTTTGTACTAAATTTCAAAGTTGTGTCATTCATAGTATCTGCAAAACAGATACATAATAGTATATTATGTAACAAGACCATAATGGTAGTAATTAAAACGCGAGTATAATTATCATACGATCGTTTTAATCACCATTATAGTCAAGTTTCATACGACTTTATGCTCAACCATGTATCTAAATTAAATGATTCCTCTTTATCTATGGTTACAATACAATGGCCTTGTAGCACCTAACTTTTCTGAGAACGAACTTATACCTTTTGATATTCTCCAATCCATGAATTGTGAATAAAATTTCTCGTACATCTTTTGTGGCAACAAGTTATTGGTAAGATTGAGTGCTTTTGTCGTAATTTCTGAGGGTGTAAGTTGAATGTTACTGTTACTAGTGTCAGACATTTTGACTTTTTTCTAAACTCGCGCTAGTACCGTTGTCGATCGCAACGAGAATAATCGATACTTGCGCTTTCGCAATGTTACGTGGCCACTTCTGATTGGTTGAATACCAATACTTTAATGAACACTTGAGCTTTAATGAGGCCCATTAAAGTACTGCTACCATTCGTATAAATACTACGTTTTGGCATGGTCGAGCATAAAGTTATATTAAAAAACACACAATCTCACGATAAAAGCACCTGATTCATGAAATATACTTATAAGATATATACAAAATTTATATTTTGTATGTAGCAGACATTCATGCGCAATATGACGAATTTATCTGCAATACCTTAAAAGAAATTGGTGTTTAACTAAAATAATACCTTTTGTCTTATTTCAGTCACCGCTCTCCCTTTATGTCTAGTGCACCCTCTCATTCCAAACTATACATGAAACAACTTTCGATATTTTTTGTTTTCTCAAAAATGAGTAACTATGTTCATTTTTCAGCTTTCTGGCAAGAGTAGAGACAGTACAAACTAGTGTAGTACGTTTTGATATGAATTAAAATCTAAACCTCAGGAGAATTTCGTAAACACCTCTTACCAAAAAAAGCAAGCAAAACAATTTTCTGAATTCGATATTTCTGAAAATCGGAAGGCAAATAATTTCAATGTATACTGTTTAACCCACTTATTCTATAATTTATGTTAATAATAAGTATAGAGTATCAATTGTGAAGGAAATATAAACGTTTTGTCGAGTAGCTTTACTGAATGCTCACAAAACACAAATAGACGCACAAGTTTTGTTTATTTAATTAATATAAAAATGAATGTAACTAAATTTGGGGCAGCCTGTATATCTATAGCAGCTGTAAGATAAAACAAGGAAAGAATTAGAACGAAAAAATAGAGGAGAAAAATCAAACAAAATGTGGTACTGAAGAGAAGATAATTAAAAATACGTCAGTAAAAGAAAGGAGCAGGACAAGAGTAAAGAAAAATCGGTGAGAGTCTGATGAGAATAAAATGAAATAGAAGATTGAAAGTAGCGCCTGTGGCTTATATTGGATACCGCCCGCAGGACAGCGGTGCTGGAGAAGTTGCCGCAGACACACGGGGTGTTCGATATAACTCCACGCGACACACGACTCAGTCCCTGTAAAAAAACTGAATAGTTATCCCAATACTGGACTGCACCACTAAAAATCCTCATGGTTACATTCACATGAATATCTCTACCCCATATCGTTTATTAATGGGTGTAAAACTATTGTTAAGAAACCTTATTTTTCTGTCTACTACATTGTAATCCAAATAAACCTTTACAGAAACAGCTACATTACACATTTCGTTATAGAGAACAGCGATAGTCAAATGTTTAACTGGCCATAAAACTCCATACTGTTGAACCATTAATAACGGATATTTTGGAAATGGCTGATGATACAGAAAACTTATTTGAAGCAAATTCTGTGATTTAAACACATCTACATATTTTTACTTTCTCTACTACGTATAGTAAGTAGGGGAAGTATTGTATTCCACCCAAAAGTTCAATACCGAGATTTCACCGGATCAGCCCTCTGAATCCAAAAAAAGCATTTTTGAAAACATGTCCGTGTGTCTGTCTGTGAACAGCATAACTCAGAAACGAACAGTCGGATAAACACCAAACTTGGTATTTAGGTTGCGGCGGTATATTTGTTTGTTAGCCCCACGTTTGGGTGCCAATTTGGGGCGGTATTAATGTTTGTGTTGGAAAGATGCTACTGTTTATCTGCCGCACGTATGGAATACAATTTGTCGCGGTCACTTCGTGTTATCGTTTACTGAGCGCCTGTTATTGTATTTAATTTTGGGTTCACTGTCCTCCGGCTAGCTATGATTTCTCGGTCAAGCACTTCTCTTGTACAGGGTGTGTAAACGGAAAGGAGTTTTTATCCAAAGATAACACTGATGAAAGAATTTGTTTTACACTTTTATTGTCGTAACACATTATTCACTTTCACCTATTAATCTTGACACTCGCCAAACTGAAACTGTTATAATAACTTCTTTACTGTCCATTATTAATTCGATAAACTGTGCGATGTATTCACCATGACTGCTTCTGTTGAACTCATTGATGTCTTATACGCGAATGCTTCTGTTGGACTCCGTGAAACTTGACTCTGACACGAATTTATACTCCTTCGCCCGATATGCCTAAAGATTTATAACCGAGCTGCTATTGGTTAATAAAACGCGCCACTCTGACGTCATTTGCTCGTCTCTAATAATGATAAACAGCTCACCCCCTAGCTACATTATTGCACGCTATTATTGTCAGTTTCAGTAAGGCCGTATAAACCCACTTCTCAACAATGTTTACAATCAACAAACATCTCAAATCAATGTCACACAACAATGCACATTCACACTACAATCACTCTCATTTACATTTTTGTGATACAAATTACTGCGTCAGGGTTCAGTATCTTCCAGACATGCTACACGAAGGTTTTCAAGAAAATCCCCCCACCCCAGATTACCCTTCACATGTAACATTTTTTGAAAATTTTAATTTTCTCAAAATGGCTCTAACGATTTTGATTAAAATATCATATGTTTAAGATATTTTCATGACAAATAAAATGTATATCTTGTATTTTCTGGGAATGTCTCCAAAGGTATTCTTCATTGTGAACGACTTTTGTATAACTGGTAAACCATAAGAGATACAACATTTTACTACACAAAAAATGTAGATCGCGTTAAAATACACAATTTATGTCATATACATTTTTTTTGTTGAGTGAGCCATTTTCGATATATTACTTGTTATTCCCTTAAATTTTTCAATACTTATTTTCTCAAATGGGAATTCGTTATTCATTTTTTTGTCTTGGATATGCAAAGAGTATTAATCTGTGGCAAAGGGAATGGTGCTGCACCTAGCAACCAGCTATTAAGAGATATGTATGTGCTTAAAGGCTACTGTATTTCTATATTGCCCTTGTAAATATATATTCCCCTTACATCTACAAGAAAATTAGCAATAAGATAGAGTCTGCAAATGTTTATCTCGATTAGCATGAAGTAGATGGAGAATAAGCGTTTGTAAAAATAGTTTGTACAAGAGTAGAGAAAGTCATGTGAGTGTAACACATCAGATTTTTTTATTTGTGTATTGCGTTTTCGTTTATCGGTTAACATTTACCAGCTATACAAACTTTCTTCCTGATGAAGAAGGCTATTCCCAGAAAGTTTAAGTTATACGTTTTATTTTTCATGTTAATACGTGGTGGTTATAATCACGACCCTTACAGCATTTTTCAGAAAATAAAAAATTTCGATAAACGTTCCATTTAAAAGATAGTTTGTATTGAGAGGATTTTCTTGAACATTTTTGCGTTAAATCTTTGAAAGGTGCTTAATAATTTTCCGACTTTTCGTTTTTGAGTTATGCTGTTTAGAGACACATACGCGCGGACATTTTTTTAAATTCTTTTTTATTTATGAGGTGTCAAAACATGTATTTCCGGTGAAATCTCGGTATCGAATGCAATAACCTCTATGTACGTGGTACAGAAATTAAAAACTACAAACAAGCGTATAGCTTCCAAAAAATTAAACTCTTTCTCTCTCTATTTTATTTTACGTCGCCTTAACTCCTTGGTCATATCGCGACGGATCTGTTGGAGATAACTCTTAGAACGATATGTGATGGACAGATAGCCTTCTAGGTCTCATCCCTGTAACCACCCGCTCCGTTACTTGTCACAGAGACCCTAGCGCATAGCTCTCCACTCTTCTGCTTCGTGACGTGCAAACAGCATTACGGTGCCGTCTAGTCCAATCGCCCCCCCCCATATAAACGAGGACAGTTAGCCTCTGTATGCCGCGCTTTCCCCGTGAGACTACTCCACGAAGCCTCATCTCTTCCATACCTGGAGGATGAAATTAGGCGCCGGGCTAGAAAACTATACGACCAGTTGCCATTCCATCGGAGTGCCCCCGTTCGGTCTCTAGGGGGCTATAATCCAAGAGAACGCCGCTTGAGGCGTTACCGGGTTCCCCGCATGGCTTGCGGGCACCCCCGGTAACAAAGGAGTTACTCCAACGTGCAGCAAAAGATGAATTCTTTATAGCCCTACCATGAGTTGCTTGGTAAATTCAAAATTTATCCAAAACGATTTCGAAAATATCATCCACCAGAGGTGCACTAGGGCCGTTGCAGCCTGACCTGCATTCGTCGAGGAGCTCAATGCTACCTCCTTTCATCCCCACTACCTCAGTCTCAACCGCGATCCTGCAAACCCCTATCCTACCAACCAGTGGTTAAACCCTAGGAAGAGTAGGTACACTTCATAACACTTCTTCGGGCTGCCCTCAGCCTGCCAACATGCTTCAGGCTTCTAGGTCTAATCCCTGTAACCACCTTCTTCATGCCGTGCAGATGGCATTAGGGTTCAGTCCAGTCTAACTGCCGCCCTCACACAGAAAGGCGGACAGTTAGCCTTCTAGGTCTCATCCCTGTAAACACTCGCCTCATGCCGTGCACTCTAACCACCGCCCTCATACAGAAATGTGGACAGTTAGCCTTCTAGGTCTCATCCCTGTAACCACTCGCCTCATGCCGTGCAGTCTAACCACCGCCCTCATACAGAAAGGTGGACAGTTAGCCTTCTAGGTCTCATCCCTGTAGCTACCTGCTTCATGACGTATAGATGGCATTTCT
Organism: Deroplatys truncata; assembly: GCA_030765065.1. Taxonomy (NCBI): domain Eukaryota; kingdom Metazoa; phylum Arthropoda; class Insecta; order Mantodea; family Mantidae; genus Deroplatys; species Deroplatys truncata. The sequence goes on along the minus strand of CM060977.1, from coordinate 9,461,893 downwards.
AGGGATGAGACCTAGAAGGCTAACTGTCCGGCTTTCTGAGTAGGGGCGGCGGTTGAACTGGATGGCACCCTAATGCCATCTGCACGGCACGAAGATGGTGGTTATAGGGATGAGACCTAGAAGGCTAACTGTCCGCCTTTCTGTGTGGGAGCGGCGGTTGGACTGGATGGCACCCTAATGCCATCTGCACGACATAAAGCGGCTGGTTACAGGGATGAGACCTAGAAGGCTAACTGTCCGCCTTTATATGGGGGCGGCGGTTGGACTGGATGGCACCCTAATGTCGTCTGCACGGCACGGGGCAGAAGAATCGGTAGCTATGCACTAGGGTCTCTGTGACACGTAACGGAGCGGGTGGTTACAGGGATGAGACCTAGAAGGCTAACTCTCCGCCTTTATATGGGGGCGGCGGTTGGACTGGACAGCACCCTAATGTCGTCTGCACGGCACGGTGCAGAAGAATCGGTAGCTATGCACTAGGGTCTCTGTGACACGTAACGGAGCGGGTGGTTACAGGGATGAGACCTAGAAGGCTAACTGTCCATCGTTCTAAGAGTTATCCGCCAACAGATCCGTCGCGATATGACCAGGGTTTTAAAGCGACGTAAAATAAAATAGAGTTAAAAACTTTTTTGTGGCATAAGAAGCTTCCGAGATATCCATTATTAATGATTTAAGTTGCTTTATATTTTGTTATTCATTTTAAGTCTTGTCGACATTGAGTTGTTTCTCGCGATCCAGAGTGAGTGATAACTTTAATAATTGTGTAATTTACTTAAAGTATCTATATTAAGAAAAGTAAGTGGTTAAAGTACAAATTTTTTAAGAACGTTTATTGAAGTAATATAGAAATGACAAGAATATAAGTATAGCAGTTATAATTCAGAATTTCGACATGAAATTATTTTAAAAATTATTTTCATTATAAAATACTCCATGATTAGTTGAAAATGAACACATATACTTACATTAAAAGGAGTTTGGGAAACCATAGTTAGGATGTTTTTTTAGATTAGTACAGAATATTTTATTGCATCTTATCTTGCACAATCTATCTACTAAACATTTACTACAGGATCCCAATTATGTTACGTTTCTGACTTCCAGTAACAGTGGTTGAATATAACTTTTTATTTAAATTTCAATTATAATTAATTAATGTTTTACTTTCACTTATTTTTGTTTTATTCGTTTTGATTTATCTTTTATTTACTAGATTATAAGTAACAATCTGTACAAGAATGATGTATAAAATGAAAGAAGTGTTAAGTAAATCACAAATTTGGAATACACGTCCTGGTGTAGAAACAAGGTACTAGAATGGGGTATTTCAGATTGTATACTATTTTACTTTTATATTTCTAGAGATTTATAAAAAGAGAAATTTTAAGGCAAGCATATAGCGTCCAGTTCTTAAACATTTGACTGTCGCTGTTCCCTTTGTTCTATAACGAAATATGTAAAACAGCATACCCATTAATGAAGCATGGAGGGTAGAGAAAGTAATGTGAATGTAACATATCAGATTTTTTATTTCTCTACTACGTATAGCAAGTAGGGGAAATATTGCATTCCACCTAAAACTTCGATACCGAGGTTTCACCGGAAATATATTTTGAGCCACACTGAATCCAAATAGAGCACAATGTCCGTGTATGTGTCTATCTATGAACAGTATAACTCAATAACGAAAAGTCGAATAAATACCAAACTTGGAGTTTAGTATCTTCCAAGGGTACGACACGAAGATTTTCAAAAAAATATCACCACCTCAGACTACCCTTTACATCGAACATTTTTCTCAAATTTTTATTTTCTCAAAAATGTTTCTAACGATTTTGAATAAAATATCATATGTTAAAGATATTCTCATGGAAAATGAAATGTATATCTTGAATTTTCTGGTAATGTCCCCAAAAGTCCTCTTCATTCTCAATGACTTTTGCACGACTGGTAAACCGGAAGAGGTAGACAAAGTTTTATTACAAAAAATATAATTCTTGTTAAAACACACAATTTATGTCACATATGTCCATTTTTTTTGTGGAGTGAACCATTTCCGAGACATACCTTGTTATTTGTTTTAATTTTCCAATACTTATAATGTTTCTCAAATGGGAATTCGTTATTCGTTTTTTTATGTCCTGGACATACAAAGAGAATGGAATGCTCCACATAGCAACCAGCTCTTAAAACATTTGACTATCGCTTAAAGCCTACCATATTCCCCTTGCACCTGCAAGAAAATTAGCAATAAGATAGTTTTTACAAGAGTAGAGAAAGTCATGTGAGTGTAACACTTCAGATCTGTTCTCTCGTGGTCATGCAAGCGCAAGGAATTTGAAAGCCATCACATGGCGACACGCCGTTTAAACATATGACTATCGCTCTACCTGCTGTATCGATGGGTAACGGCAGTGATTACGTCTACTAACTTGTTTCATATTGTAATTGAGTACGGTTTGCCAGCTTTCGTTGAGTCATAATTACGTCACTACAAAAATCACACGGATCGCGCACTTAACCCAGAAAGTTAACGAGTACATTCACAAAGAAATAATAACTAAGTTGGCATCAAAGGGCTCAAAAGTAGTTGCGAGGCTTTTTGTTACACAACAGCTACTCGGGAGAGAGAAATAAATAAAAACAGCTGAAAGAGCAAACCGGAGTTTCTGTGCATCTGTTCTTGATTTTAACTTCACATAAACTTGGAGGGCTAAAGTGCCGAAGCAGATGGGGAAGGGGGAAGTGCTTGTTCAAATGCTGCCAACCGTGCCAACGAAACTTTACCTCTTGGTATAACAGATTCTCTCCTTATGACTTGCAAAGAATAGGAACATTGACTTCTGAACCTCTTGCTACCAGGACTGTTTAAAACAAAATGGTGTTCCGGGGATGGTCATCTCGGAACCTTACGGTAAAGCATCTCAAAAAAAATCTGAGCGCTACATTCACGTGAATTTCTCTATCCCTTATCTTTCTTAGCAGGTATACAAATTATTCTTACAAAACCTTATTAGCTTCTCTACTACGTATAGTAATTAGTGGAAGTATTGCATTCCACCCAAAAATTCGATACCGAGATTTCACCGGAAATACATGTTTTGAGACCCCCTGAAGCCAAAAAAGCATTTTTGGAAACATGTCCGTGTGTGTGTCTGTGAACAGCATAACTCAAGAACGAACAGTCGGATAAACGCCAAACTTGGTATTTAGGTTCAGTATCTTCCAGAGATCGACGCAAAGGTTTTTAAGAAAACCTCCTCACCCCAGACTACCCTTTACATTGAACATTTTTCGAAAATTTTAATTTTCTCAAAAATGGCTGTAACGATTTTGATTAAAATATCATATGTTTAAGATACTTTCATGACAAATAAAATGTATATCTTGAATTTTCTGGGAATGTCTCCAAAAGTATTCTTCATTGTGCACGACTTTTGCATAACTGGTAAACCATAAGAGATAGACAAAATTTTACTACACAAAAATGTAGATCGCGTTAAAATACACAATTTATGTCATATACATTTTTGTTGTTGAGTGTACCATTTTCGAGGTATTGCTTCTTATTCCCTTAAATTTTCCAATACTTATATTTTTTCTCAAATTCGTTATTCGTTTTTTTATGTCCTGGACACTGATGCAGTAATTTGTATCACAAATTATTTAAATGTAAAGAGTGATTATAGTATGAATATGCATTATTATGTGACATTGATTTGAGATGTTTGTTGATTGTAATTATTGTTGGGAAGTAAGTTTATACTGCCTTACTGAAACTGACAATAATAGCGTGCAATAATGCAGCGAGGGGGTGAGCTGTTTATCATTATTGGAAACGAGGAAGTTACGTAATATTGGTGCGTTTTTTTTAGAACTTGCTGGAACATTTCCCTAGAGCATATGTATTCATAATTTTCATTGGATATAAAAATAGACGCTAATGTTGGCGCGTTTTATTAGCCAATTGCAGCTCAGTTATAATCTTTAGGCATATCTAGGTGAAGGAGTATAAAAGGTAGGTTAGAGGTAAACACCCCGTCAGTTCATCAAAATTCTTTGTACACTACACATCGTCTTCAGTCCGTTAGTTCGTCGAAAATATTTGTATGATACACGTCGCCTTCAGTCCAGCAGAAATATTACACGTCGGCTATCGATTCATAAGTTACGCGTAGCAGAATTATGAAAATTCTAAAGTGTTGTAAAGCTAATTATACAAAAAGTTGAAGTACGCGAATTAAGAGTGATCAGTAATGAAGTTATTATAACAGTTTCAGTTTGGCGAGTGTCAAGATCAATGTGTAAATGTGATAGTGACAGTGTTCGACAATGAAAAGTGTAAAACAAATTCCTTCATCAGTGTTATCTTTGGATAAAAGATTCCTTTCCGTTTACACAACCTGTATAAAGAGAAGTGCTCAACCAAAAGGGTAATAGCTAGCCGGAGGACAGAGAACCAAAATTAAATAAAATAACAGTAGCATTCTTTCAAACAAAAACTAATACTGCCGCAAATTGCTAACACCAGATGGAGCTAACAAACCTAACAAATGAATCACGTCACAAAATGGCTTCACTACGTTGAGTAAACAAATAAACAAATAAAATATAACATTAAACCACTTCAAATTGGCTCCAAAACGTGGGGTTCAACAAATTAAATAATATTACAAGAATACCGTCACAACACACAAAGAGAATGGAATGCGCCACATAGCACCCAGATCTTAAAACATTTGACCATCGCTTAAAGCCTACCATATTCACTTTGCATCTACAAGAAATTTAGCAATAAGAATAACTTCTCGATTAACATGAAGCATATGGAGAATAAGCGTTTGTAAAAATAATTTGTACAAGAGTATAGAAAGTCATGTGAGTGTAACACATCAGATTTTTAAAGTAAGTACCGCTAACTTTTCTAAAAATAACAGAACATTATTTTCCAAATACTTTATTATCATTCATTACCTTACACTACTTCTCCACCGCCGTTATCCAGGCACTTCTCGTAACGGGAAACCAGTTTTTGTTTGCCTTCGTCAAAGAATGATCTGCACTTCTTGTTTCACAACATTATCATCGTTGAAATGTATTCCAACAAGGAATTTCTTCACATGAAGAAACAGATGAAATTCTGTTGATGCCAAATTTGGACTGTAGGGAGTGTGGTCGAGTTTTTCCCAACCAAATGATGCAGATTTCGAGTTTGTTTGGCCGTGTGTGGCCGGGCATTATTGTTTCCCTATAAACCTCACACAATTGGCGACGAATGTTTACTGGCGTAACATTGTCGCAATGAAAATACAAATCACTGATCTGCCTTCACGGTCGACGGTCGCTCCATTGTTTTGGATATTCCGAAAGTTTCTAACAACAGGAAAACACGAAGTGACGATCGCTCACAGCTGCGTCTGGCTTCCGAATGAATGAATTGGTCGCATATGCTAAAATCGCTACTGCAGCGGCAAAGTATTAAAACCGTACAACCAGTTAGGGGGGAAAAGCTTTCAAAATTACCATGTAGAGTATTATTTCTTACTGCATGCATTAAAAACAGTTTATTTAGGTTATTTTTTTGGAAAAACCGAGCGGGGGGCTCAGGCGGTAAAGTCTGTGGCCCGCATTCGGTAGGTCCCGGGTTCAAATCCCGTGGGCCGACCAATCAATCTGAGGTTTTTTCGTGGTTTTCTGCAGTCGCCAAGGTAAATACCGGATTAGATATTTAATACCACGACCCAAAGTTCCACCTTCAGTCTAACACAATAGTAAAATGAAAATAAATGGTCATAGTCAATCCTATGCCATCTATCTAAACAATGTAAGCATTTAGACTGGACGGCACCCTAATGTCATTTGCACGGCATGAAGCAGGTGGTTACAGGGATGAGACCTAGAAGGCTAACTGTCCGCCTTTCTGTGTGAGGGAGGCGGTTAGACTAGACGGTATCCTAATGCCATCTGCACGGCATGAAGCAGGTGGTTACAGGGATGAGACCTAGAAGGCTAACTGTCCGCCTTTCTGTGTGAGGGAGGCGGTTAGACTGGACGGTATCCTAATGCCATCTGCACGGCATGAAGCAGGTGGTTACAGGGATGAGACCTAGAAGGCTAACTGTCCGCCTTTCTGTGTGAGGGAGGCGGTTAGACTAGACGGCATCCTAATGCCATCTGCACGGCATGAAGCAGGTGGTTACAGGGATGAGACCTAGAAGGCTAACTGTCCGCCTTTCTGTGTGAGGGAGGCGGTTAGACTAGACGGTATCCTAATGCCATCTGCACGGCATGAAGCAGGTGGTTACAGGGATGAGACCTAGAAGGCTAACTGTCCGCCTTTCTGTGTGAGGGAGGCGGTTAGACTAGACGGTATCCTAATGCCATCTGCACGGCATGAAGCAGGTGGTTACAGGGATGAGACCTAGAAGGCTAACTGTCCGCCTTTCTGTGTGAGGGAGGCGGTTAGACTAGACGGTATCCTAATGCCATCTGCACGGCATGAAGCAGGTGGTTACAGGGATGAGACCTAGAAGGCTAACTGTCCGCCTTTCTGTGTGAGGGAGGCGGTTAGACTAGACGGTATCCTAATGCCATCTGCACGGCATGAAGCAGGTGGTTACAGGGATGAGACCTAGAAGGCTAACTGTCCGCCTTTCTGTGTGAGGGAGGCGGTTAGACTGGACGGCATCCTAATGCCATCTGCACGGCATGAATCAGGTGGTTACAGGGATGAGACCTAGAAGGCTAACTGTCCGCCTTTCTGTGTGAGGGAGGCGGTTAGACTAGACGGCATCCTAATGCCATCTGCACGGCATGAAGCAGGTGGTTACAGGGATGAGACCTAGATGGCTAACTGTCCGCCTTTCTGTGTGAGGGAGGCGGTTAGACTGGACGGCATCCTAATGCCATCTGCACGGCATGAAGCAGGTGGTTACAGGGATGAGACCTAGAAGGCTAACTGTCCGCCTTTCTGTGTGAGGGAGGCGGTTAGACTAGACGGTATCCTAATGCCATCTGCACGGCATGAAGCAGGTGGTTACAGGGATGAGACCTAGAAGGCTAACTGTCCGCCTTTCTGTGTGAGGGAGGCGGTTAGACTAGACGGTATCCTAATGCCATCTGCACGGCATGAAGCAGGTGGTTACAGGGATGAGACCTAGAAGGCTAACTGTCCGCCTTTCTGTGTGAGGGAGGCGGTTAGACTAGACGGTATCCTAATGCCATCTGCACGGCATGAAGCAGGTGGTTACAGGGATGAGACCTAGAAGGCTAACTGTCCGCCTTTCTGTGTGAGGGAGGCGGTTAGACTAGACGGTATCCTAATGCCATCTGCACGGCATGAAGCAGGTGGTTACAGGGATGAGACCTAGAAGGCTAACTGTCCGCCTTTCTGTGTGAGGGAGGCGGTTAGACTAGACGGTATCCTAATGCCATCTGCACGGCATGAAGCAGGTGGTTACAGGGATGAGACCTAGAAGGCTAACTGTCCGCCTTTCTGTGTGAGGGAGGCGGTTAGACTGGACGGTATCCTAATGCCATCTGCACGGCATGAATCAGGTGGTTACAGGGATGAGACCTAGAAGGCTAACTGTCCGCCTTTCTGTGTGAGGGAGGCGGTTAGACTGGACGGCATCCTAATGCCATCTGCACGGCATGAAGCAGGTGGTTACAGGGATGAGACCTAGAAGGCTAACTGTCCGCCTTTCTGTGTGAGGGAGGCGGTTAGACTAGACGGCATCCTAATGCCATCTGCACGGCATGAAGCAGGTGGTTACAGGGATGAGACCTAGAAGGCTAACTGTCCGCCTTTCTGTGTGAGGGAGGCGGTTAGACTAGACGGTATCCTAATGCCATCTGCACGGCATGAAGCAGGTGGTTACAGGGATGAGACCTAGAAGGCTAACTGTCCGCCTTTCTGTGTGAGGGAGGCGGTTAGACTAGACGGTATCCTAATGCCATCTGCACGGCATGAAGCAGGTGGTTACAGGGATGAGACCTAGAAGGCTAACTGTCCGCCTTTCTGTGTGAGGGAGGCGGTTAGACTGGACGGCATCCTAATGCCATCTGCACGGCATGAATCAGGTGGTTACAGGGATGAGACCTAGAAGGCTAACAGTCCGGCTTTCTGTGTGAGGGAGGCGGTTAGACTGGACATCATCCTAATGCCATCTGCACGATATGAAGCAGGTGGTTACAGGGATGAGACCTAGAAGGCTAACTGTCCGCCTTTCTGTGTGAGGGAGGCGGTTAGACTGGACGGCATCCTAATGCCAACTGCACGGCATGAATCAGGTGGTTACAGGGATGAGAACTAGAAGGCTAACTGTCCGGCTTTCTGTGTGAGGGAGGCGGTTAGACTGGACGGCATCCTAATGCCAACTGCACGGCATGAATCAGGTGGTTACAGGGATGAGACCTAGAAGGCTAACAGTCCGCCTTTCTGTGTGAGGGAGGCGGTTAGACTGGACGGCATCCTAACGCCATCTGCACGGCATGAATCAGGTGGTTACAGGGATGAGACCTAGAAGGCTAACAGTCCGCCTTTCTGTGTGAGGGAGGCGGTTAGACTGGACGGCATCCTAATGCCATCTGCACGGCATGAATCAGATGGTTACAGGGATGAGACCTAGAAGGCTAACTGTCCGCCTTTCTGTGTGAGGGAGGCGGTTAGACTGGACGGCATCCTAATGCCATCTGCACGATATGAAGCAGGTGGTTACAGGGATGAGACCTAGAAGGCTAACTGCACTCCTTTCCGTGTGAGGGCAGCGGTTAGGCTAGACGGCACTCTAATGCCATCTGCACGATATGAAGCAGGTGGTTACAGCGATGAGACCTAGAAGGCTAACTGTACGCCTTTCCGTGTGAGGGCGGCGGTTAGGCTAGACGGCATCCTAATGCCATCTACACGATATGAAGCAGGTGGTTACAGGGATCAGACCTAGAAGGCTAACTGTCCGCCTTTCCGTGTGAGGGCGGCGGTTAGACTGGACGGCATCCTAATGCCATCTGCACGGCATGAAGCAGGTGGTTACAGGGATGAGACCTAGAAGGCTAACTGTCCGCCTTTCTGTGTGAGGGAGGCGGTTAGACTAGACGGTATCCTAATGCCATCTGCACGGCATGAAGCAGGTGGTTACAGGGATGAGACCTAGAAGGCTAACTGTCCGCCTTTCTGTGTGAGGGAGGCGGTTAGACTAGACGGTATCCTAATGCCATCTGCACGGCATGAAGCAGGTGGTTACAGGGATGAGACCTAGAAGGCTAACTGTCCGCCTTTCTGTGTGAGGGAGGCGGTTAGACTAGACGGTATCCTAATGCCATCTGCACGGCATGAAGCAGGTGGTTACAGGGATGAGACCTAGAAGGCTAACTGTCCGCCTTTCTGTGTGAGGGAGGCGGTTAGACTAGACGGTATCCTAATGCCATCTGCACGGCATGAAGCAGGTGGTTACAGGGATGAGACCTAGAAGGCTAACTGTCCGCCTTTCTGTGTGAGGGAGGCGGTTAGACTAGACGGTATCCTAATGCCATCTGCACGGCATGAAGCAGGTGGTTACAGGGATGAGACCTAGAAGGCTAACTGTCCGCCTTTCTGTGTGAGGGAGGCGGTTAGACTAGACGGTATCCTAATGCCATCTGCACGGCATGAAGCAGGTGGTTACAGGGATGAGACCTAAAAGGCTAACTGTCCGCCTTTCTGTGTGAGGGAGGCGGTTAGACTAGACGGTATCCTAATGCCATCTGCACGGCATGAAGCAGGTGGTTACAGGGATGAGACCTAGAAGGCCAACTGTCCGCCTTTCTGTGTGAGGGAGGCGGTTAGACTAGACGGTATCCTAATGCCATCTGCACGGCATGAAGCAGGTGGTTACAGGGATGAGACCTAGAAGGCTAACTGTCCGCCTTTCTGTGTGAGGGAGGCGGTTGGACTGGACGGCATCCTAATGCCATCTGCACGGCATGAATCAGGTGGTTACAGGGATGAGACCTAGAAGGCTAACTGTCCGCCTTTCTGTGTGAGGGAGGCGGTTAGACTGGACGGCATCCTAATGCCATCTGCACGGCATGAAGCAGGTGGTTACAGGGATGAGACCTAGAAGGCTAACTGTCCGCCTTTCTGTGTGAGGGAGGCGGTTAGACTAGACGGTATCCTAATGCCATCTGCACGGCATGAAGCAGGTGGTTACAGGGATGAGACCTAGAAGGCTAACTGTCCGCCTTTCTGTGTGAGGGAGGCGGTTAGACTAGACGGTATTCTAATGCCATCTGCACGGCATGAAGCAGGTGGTTACAGGGATGAGACCTAGAAGGCTAACTGTCCGCCTTTCTGTGTGAGGGAGGCGGTTAGACTAGACGGTATCCTAATGCCATCTGCACGGCATGAAGCAGGTGGTTACAGGGATGAGACCTAGAAGGCTAACTGACCGCCTTTCTGTGTGAGGGAGGCGGTTAGACTGGACGGCATCCTAATGCCATCTGCACGGCATGAATCAGGTGGTTACAGGGATGAGACCTAGAAGGCTAACAGTCCGGCTTTCTGTGTGAGGGAGGCGGTTAGACTGGACGGCATCCTAATGCCATCTGCACGATATGAAGCAGGTGGTTACAGGGATGAGACCTAGAAGGCTAACTGTCCGCCTTTCTGTGTGAGGGAGGCGGTTAGACTGGACGGCATCCTAATGCCAACTGCACGGCATGAATCAGGTGGTTACAGGGATGAGAACTAGAAGGCTAACTGTCCGGCTTTCTGTGTGAGGGAGGCGGTTAGACTGGACGGCATCCTAATGCCAACTGCACGGCATGAATCAGGTGGTTACAGGGATGAGACCTAGAAGGCTAACAGTCCGCCTTTCTGTGTGAGGGAGGCGGTTAGACTGGACGGCATCCTAACGCCATCTGCACGGCATGAATCAGGTGGTTACAGGGATGAGACCTAGAAGGCTAACAGTCCGCCTTTCTGTGTGAGGGAGGCGGTTAGACTGGACGGCATCCTAATGCCATCTGCACGGCATGAATCAGATGGTTACAGGGATGAGACCTAGAAGGCTAACTGTCCGCCTTTCTGTGTGAGGGAGGCGGTTAGACTGGACGGCATCCTAATGCCATCTGCACGATATGAAGCAGGTGGTTACAGGGATGAGACCTAGAAGGCTAACTGCACTCCTTTCCGTGTGAGGGCAGCGGTTAGGCTAGACGGCACTCTAATGCCATCTGCACGATATGAAGCAGGTGGTTACAGCGATGAGACCTAGAAGGCTGACTGTACGCCTTTCCGTGTGAGGGCGGCGGTTAGGCTAGACGGCATCCTAATGCCATCTACACGATATGAAGCAGGTGGTTACAGGGATCAGACCTAGAAGGCTAACTGTACGCCCTTCAGTGTGAGGTTGGCGGTTAGAGTGGACGGCACTCTAATGCCATCTGCACGTTATGAAGCAGGTGGTTACAGGGATGAGACCTACAAGGCTAACTGTCCGCCTTTCAGTGTGAGGGCGGCGGTTAGAGTGGACGGCACCCTAATGCCATCTGCACGGCATGCAGCAGGTGGTTACAGGGATGAGATCTTGAAGGCTAACTGTCCGCCTTTCAGTGTAAGGGCGGCGGTTAGACTGGACGGCACTCTAATGCCATCTGCACGAGATGAAGCAGGTGGTTACAGGGATGAGACCTAGAAGGCTAACTGTACGCCTTTCCGTGTGAGGGCGGCGGTTAGGCTGGACGGCACCCTAATGCCATCTGCACGGCATGAAGCAGGTGGTTACAGGGATGAGACCTAGAAGGCTAACAGTCCGCCTTTCTGTGTGAGGGCGGCGTTTAGGTTGGACGGCATCCTAATGCCATTTGCACGGCATGAAGCAGGTGGTTACAGGGATGAGACCTAGAAAGCTAACTGTCCGCCTTTCTGTGTGAGGGCGGCGGTTAGATTGGACGGCACCCTAATGCCATCTGCACGTCATGAAGCAGGTGGTTACAGGGATGAGACCTACAAGGCTAACTGTACGCCTTTCAGTGTGAGGGTGGCGGTTAGACTGGACGGCACCCTAATGCCATCTGCAAAGCATGAAGCAGGTGGTTACAGGGATGAGACCTAGAAGGCTAACTGTCCGCCTTTCTGTGTGAGGGCGGCGTTTAGGCTGGACGGCACCCTAATGCCATCTGCACGACATGAAGCAGGTGGTTACAGGGATCAGACCTAGAAGGCTAACTGTACGCCTTTCCGTGTGAGGGCGGCGGTTAGGCTGGACGGCATCCTAATGCCATCTGCACGGTATGAAGCAGATGGTTACAGGGATGAGACCTAGAAGGCTAACTGTCCACCTTTCTGTGTGAGGGCGGCGGTTAGGCTGGACGGCATCCTAATGCCATCTCCACGGCATGAATCAGGTGGTTACAGGGATGAGACCTATAAAGGCTAACTGTACGCCTTTCCGTGTGAAGGCGGCGGTTAGGTTGGACGGCATCCTAATGCCATCTGCACGGCATGAAGCAGGTGGTTACAGGGATGAGACCTAGAAGGCTAACTGTCCACCTTTCTGTGTGAGGGCGGCGGTTAGGTTGGACGGCATCCTAATGCCATTTGCACGGAATGAAGCAGGTGGTTACAGGGATGAGACCTAGAAGGCTAACTGTCCACCTTTCTGTGTGAGGGCGGCGGTTAGACTGGACGGCACCCTAATGCCATCTCCACGGCATGATTCAGGTGGTTACAGGGATGAGACCTAGACGGCTAACTGTCCGCCTTTCCGTGTGAGGGCGGCGGTTAGACTGGACGGCACACTAATGCCATCTCCACGGCATGATTCAGTTGGTTACAGGGATGAGACCTAGAAAGCTAACTGTCCGCCTTTCCGTGCGAGGGCGGCAGTTAGAGTGGACGGCACCCTAATGCCATCTGCACGGCATGAAGCAGGTGGTTATAGGGATGAGACCTAGAAGGCTAACTGTACGCCTTTCAGTGTGAGGGCGGCGGTAAGAGTGGACGGCACTCTAATGCCATCTGCACGGCATGAAGCAGGTGGTTACAGGGATGAGACCTAGAAGGCTAACTGTACGTCTTTCAGTGTGAGGGCGGCGGTTAGAGTGGACGGCACCCTAATGCCATCTGCACGGCATGAAGCAGGTGGTTACAGGGATGAGACCTAGACGGCTAACTGTCCGCCTTTCAGTGTGAGGGCGGCGGTTAGACTGGACGGCACTCTAATGCCATCTGCACGAGATGAAGCAAGTGGTTACAGGGATGAGACCTAGAAGGCTAACTGTACGCCTTTCCGTGTGAGGGCGGCGGTTAGGCTGGACGGCACCCTAATGTCGTCTGCACAACACGAAGGAGAAGATTCGGTAGCTATGCGCTAGGGTCTCTGTCACACGTAACGGAGCGGGTGGTTACAGGGATGAGACCTAGACGGCTAACTGTCCGCCTTTCCGTGTGAGGGCGGCGGTTGCTCTGGATGGCATCCTAATGTCGTCTGCACAACACGAAGCAGAAGATTCGGTAGCTATGCGCTAGGGTCTCTGTCACACGTGACGGAGCGGGTGGTTACAGGGATCAGACCTAGAAGGCTAACTGTACGCCTTTCAGTGTGAGGTTGGCGGTTAGAGTGGACGGCACTCTAATGCCATCTGCACGTTATGAAGCAGGTGGTTACAGGGATGAGACCTACAAGGCTAACTGTCCGCCTTTCAGTGTGAGGGCGGCGGTTAGAGTGGACGGCACCCTAATGCCATCTGCACGGCATGCAGCAGGTGGTTACAGGGATGAGATCTTGAAGGCTAAGTGTCCGCCTTTCAGTGTGAGGGCGGCGGTTAGACTGGACGGCACTCAAATGCCATCTGCACGAGATGAAGCAGGTGGTTACAGGGATGAGACCTAGAAGGCTTACTGTACGCCTTTCCGTGTGAGGGCGGCGGTTAGGCTGGACGGCACCCTAATGCCATCTGCACGGCATGAAGCAGGTGGTTACAGGGATGAGACCTAGAAGGCTAACAGTCCGCCTTTCTGTGTGAGGGCGGCGTTTAGGTTGGACGGCATCCTAATGCCATTTGCACGGCATGAAGCAGGTGGTTACAGGGATGAGACCTAGAAAGCTAACTGTCCGCCTTTCTGTGTGAGGGCGGCGGTTAGATTGGACGGCACCCTAATGCCATCTGCACGTCATGAAGCAGGTGGTTACAGGGATGAGACCTACAAGGCTAACTGTACGCCTTTCAGTGTGAGGGTGGCGGTTAGACTGGACGGCACCCTAATGCCATCTGCACAGCATGAAGCAGGTGGTTACAGGGATGAGACCTAGAAGGCTAACTGTCCGCCTTTCTGTGTGAGGGCGGCGGTTAGGCTGGACGGCACCCTAATGCCATCTGCACGACATGAAGCAGGTGGTTACAGGGATCAGACCTAGAAGGCTAACTGTACGCCTTTCCGTGTGAGGGCGGCGGTTAGGCTGGACGGCATCCTAATGCCATCTGCACGGTATGAAGCAGATGGTTACAGGGATGAGACCTAGAAGGCTAACTGTCCACCTTTCTGTGTGAGGGCGGCGGTTAGGCTGGACGGCATCCTAATGCCATCTCCACGGCATGAATCAGGTGGTTACAGGGATGAGACCTATAAAGGCTAACTGTACGCCTTTCCGTGTGAGGGCGGCGGTTAGGTTGGACGGCATCCTAATGCCATCTGCACGGCATGAAGCAGGTGGTTACAGGGATGAGACCTAGAAGGCTAACTGTCCACCTTTCTGTGTGAGGTCGGCGGTTAGGTTGGACGGCATCCTAATGCCATTTGCACGGAATGAAGCAGGTGGTTACAGGGATGAGACCTAGAAGGCTAACTGTCCACCTTTCTGTGTGAGGGCGGCGGTTAGACTGGACGGCACCCTAATGCCATCTCCACGGCATGATTCAGGTGGTTACAGGGATGAGACCTAGACGGCTAACTGTCCGCCTTTCCGTGTGAGGGCGGCGGTTAGACTGGACGGCACACTAATGCCATCTCCACGGCATGATTCAGTTGGTTACAGGGATGAGACCTAGAAGGCTAACTGTCCGCCTTTCCGTGTGAGGGCGGCAGTTAGAGTGGACGGCACCCTAATGCCATCTGCACGGCATGAAGCAGGTGGTTACAGGGATGAGACCTAGAAGGCTAACTGTACGCCTTTCAGTGTGAGGGCGGCGGTAAGAGTGGACGGCACTCTAATGCCATCTGCACGGCATGAAGCAGGTGGTTACAGGGATGAGACCTAGAAGGCTAACTGTACGCCTTTCAGTGTGAGGGCGGCGGTTAGACTGGACGGCACTCTAATGCCATCTGCACGAGATGAAGCAGGTGGTTACAGGGATGAGACCTAGAAGGCTAACTGTACGCCTTTCCGTGTGAGGGCGGCGGTTAGGCTGGACGGCACCCTAATGTCGTCTGCACAACACGAAGGAGAAGATTCGGTAGCTATGCGCTAGGGTCTCTGTCACACGTAACGGAGCGGGTGGTTACAGGGATGAGACCTAGACGGCTAACTGTCCGCCTTTCCGTGTGAGGGCGGCGGTTGCTCTGGATGGCATCCTAATGTCGTCTGCACAACACGAAGCAGAAGATTCGGTAGCTATGCGCTAGGGTCTCTGTCACACGTGACGGAGCGGGTGGTTACAGGGATGAGACCTAGAAGGCTAACTGTCCATCACATATTGTTCTAAGAGATCCGTCGGGATATGTCCAAGGCGTTAAAGCGACGTAAAATAAAATAGAATAAAAGTTTGAAAAATACTGAGGCTTAAAAATTTCTGCATTCTGAGCACCCAAAGCAGTCCTAGAACTACCCAGTCCCGTATATTATATAACTCAACGAAATTATACATTTTAATCCAAATAAGCTATTACAGAAATAACTACATTACACATTTCGTTATAGAGAACAGCGATAGTCAAATGTTTAACAACTGGACGCTATATGCTGCCTTAAAATTCCATACTGTTTCCATGACATCACGAGAAACAATTGAATGTTGACAGACTTTGAGATAATTAATAATGGATATCTATCAGAAATGGCTTATACCATAAAAACATTTTTGAAATAATTGTGTGTTTTAAAGAGATCTACATTTTTTGTGCAGTACGTTTTCGTCTAACGCTTAAAGTTCACCAGTTATACAAGATTCCTTTGGAATTTCTTGAAAATCTTGGTGTCGCACCGTGGAGGATACTGAAGTTAAATACCACGTTTGTTACTCATCCGAGTTTTCGTTTTTGGGCTGTACTTTCTACAGACAAACATGCACACACGGACCTTTTCTTAAAACGATTTTTTAGATACAGAGGGCCTCAAAACACGTATTTCCTGTGAATTCTCGGTATAGACCTTTTGGGTGGATTGCAATACCTTCTCTAAGTACTATGTACGTGGTAGAAAAAGTATAAATTGCCCCTGTTCGTAATTTCAACGCCTTACTTACAGAATGCAAGATATACAACACAGTGAATATATTTCTCTCTAATTGAAAGAATTCTAGCACCCAAATTAACTGACAGATACTCATTTTTACTTTCTCTGCTACGTATAGTAAGTAGGGGAAGTATCGTATTTCACCCAAAAATTCGATACTGAGGTTTCACCGGAAATACATGTTTGAGGGCACTTGTATACAGAAGCATTTTTAGAAAAAGGTCCATGTGTGTTGTCTGTCAACAGCATCACTCAAACGAAAAATGTGATAAATGCTAAACCTCGTATTTGCGTTCAGCATCTTCCAAAGATGTGACAAGCAAATTTTCAAAAAGATGACCCAACTCCAGCTACCCTTTAGATGGAACATTTTTTGAATTTTTCGATTTTCTCAAAAATGGTTGTAAGATTTTGATTAAAATATCACGGATTAAAGATATTTATATGACAAATAAGATGTATATCTGAAGTTTCCTTGGAATGAACTGTGAAGTCCTCTTCATTCTGAAAGAAATTTATATGTTCTTGTATAACTGGTAAATGTTAAGTGCTACACAAAAATATACTACACAAAAACATGTAGGTCTCTTTAAAATACACAATTTATTTCAAATAGCTTTTTTGTGGCATTACCCATTTCCGAGATATGCGTTATTAATAGTTGAAATTGTTCAGTGCTCATTTTTTTTAAGTTCTATCAACATTCAGTTGTTTCTCGTGTTGTCATGGAAACAGTATGGAATTTTAAGGCCAGCATATAGCGTCCAGTTGTTAAACATTTGACTATCGCTGTTCTCTATAACGAAATGTGTAATGTAGCTGTTTCTGTAAAGGTTCAGGTAGAAAAATAAGCTTTAGTAAAAATAGTTTTACATCCACTAGTAACCGATACGGTGCACAAAAGGTCATGTGGATGTAACCCTACAGAAAAACGACCCACCTACTTTGATAGATCCGCCAGAAGGAGGTTTACAGTTTTACGCCCTGTATCTTGGTCCAGGAAGATGAACCATGCGCCCACACTTAGCATATAAATTGTGACGATCTTCTTTTTGCTGAGACAATGCACCTACGTTTAATTTCTTTTTCTTCATCCGCGATAACTTAGAGAATGTGGCGCCCGTGGTCATGAATTATAGCCAACCTGACAGAGGGAATGTCGCCCCTACACAAACTTATAAACTTAAAAGCTTTCGAGGTACGTGAATACACCGTTCATTGTGTTATATAGAGGGCGCGTATTCACGTCACAAGGTGTTCTGCAGAAACGTTAACCACGGCGTTTGTCGAGAACATTAAAACGTATTGTAAACAAGGCTGAGCATGATATTCCCCGCGCCATTCGTTATGGCTTGCGTCATAAACAAACTTATTTGAAGTAAATTGTGTGTTTTCGTCTATCGCTTAAAGTTTACTAGTTATGTAAGATTATACAAAATTCATTCCGAATGAAGACGACTTGACAATTTCCAGAAGATATACATTTTATTTGTCATCTAAATATCTTTAATACATGATATTTTAATCAAAATCGATACCACCACTTTCAGAAAACAAACAATTTCTAAAAATGTTTCAAGTAAACGTAGTTGGGGTAAGTGGATTTTCTTGAAGATCTTCGTGTCGCATCTTTGGAAGATACTGAACCTAAATAGCGAGTTTGGTGTTTATCCAACCTTTCGTTTTTGAGTAATGCTGTTCACAAACATACGCAGACGCGCAAGCGGGTTATTCTACCCTGTATCATTTACTGGTGGGTATACAAACTATTTTTACTAAAGCTTTTTTTATCGCTACTTCATTTTAATCCAAATAAACCTTTACAGAAACAGCTACATTACATATTTCGTTATAGATACAAAGAGAACAGCGATAGTCAAATGTTTAACAACTGAACGCTATATGCTGGCCTTAAAATTCCATACTGTTTCCACGACATCGCGAGAAACAACTGAAAATATACAGGATTTTAATAGAACAATTTGCACGATTAATAACGGATATCTCGGAAATGGCTAATGCCACAAAAACTTATTTGAAATAAATTGTGCCTTTTAAAGAGACCTACATTTTTGTGTAGTTTGTTTTCGTCTAATGCTTAGCGTTTATTAATCATGCAAGAGTATACAAAATTCCTTCAGAATGAAGAGGACTTTACGGACTGTTCACAGAAACTTCATTGTATACACCTTATTTGTCGTATAAATATCCTTAATATATTATATTTTAATCAAAATCCTCAGAGCCATTTTTATAAAATAAAAATTTCGAAAAATTTCCGTATATAGGGTAGTTTGTGTTGGGGGATTTTCTTGAAAATCTTCGTTTTTGAGTGATTCTGTTCATAGGCACAAACACACATACGGAACTTTTTCTCAAAATGCTTTCTTTGGATTCAAGGTGCCTCAAAACATGTTTTACCGGTTAAATCTTCGTATCGAATTTTTGGGAGAATGCATAGCTTCTCTACCTTCTGTACGTGTTAGAGAAAGTAAAAATTCTGTTTTCGGATTCAGGGGTCCTCAAAACATGTATTTCCGGTTAAATCGCGACATCAAATGTTTTAATAGAATGGGTAGAGAAATTCATGTGAATATAATAGAATTTTTTAAATTTTAATTTGATTCGCTGTCTTGGGTGGCATAAATCCGTCTGGATTAACTTGGTATTAAGGTTTGAGATTATGAAGAAAGAGTAAATGAGAGAAATGCTGAGAGCGACCTTCTTGTGTGCAGTCTGTCATCACGTGACTGGATTGACCTGACATTTCAACAGAATGCCAAGCGTCACGTTCTGAGACGACAGAAATTTAATATCGTCACTTGTAACCGCCTCTACATTAACTTGGATAGGGCAAAGGGTGAAGAATTATACTCTTGTGAAGTAAATTTGGGAACGTGTACTTGTGATTGATCATCAGGATGATATATCTTTATACTTTGGGTCAATTCCTCATCGCCGTCAGTAATGTTACTTGCTGAAAATTTGTTCTTACTTTTGGATTAGAACCTGTGGATTTATATTCTAGCACTCCAACAACTTGACACCATTGGCAGTTCCCCACTACGTATGTGTTGTAGATGAAGGAACTATTACATTCCATTTAAAATTCATCATTTTCCAAGGATACGACAGCAATATGGAGCAAATACTCCGCCCCTTAAGAGTAAATTAAAAGTCCTATCTTTCCAATGTCAAATCTGCTAAATTCTTACCCTATTATCTCAGAAGAGCTATTTGTGTTTCAAGTACGAAAAATAAGGCTTCAGAGGATGAGATGGATGAGTCCTGTAAAACTTTTGCGTACGTGGTGCATATATTATTTTTTTAGTAAAAGCTCTCTAAATTATATTAAATAAGATAAATATAACTATTGTATCATTGTAAAAGGCATAATCAATCATTTGTTGACATATTATAACAGCCGCTTGAATCCTAGGCTATGAACCGTACAAACGTCTCCTAGGAAGCGTTGACAATACGAGATGCGGGTGTACACTCGCTTCCATTTATGTCTTCATCGTAGCTTCGGGAGACATCTTACTGGCCTTCACAGCTGGAGTATGTGTAGCATGCAGTGACGTCCTGTTTTATGTGCACTATTCTAGATTATTCACATGTGAATATACTCGTATTACGAGGGTCGTTCAATAAGTAAGTTTCACTATTTTATATAAAAAAAACATTACATACAATTGATCATGTTGAATTAATTTTATTTATATTTTACAATCCTTCTGTAACTTTTCTACATAGTTAACATGTTTTTTCAAGCAGTTTTGCGGACGTGACACAAGTTTTTCCAAGCCAGTGTTGTATCACCTCGGGTCCTGTGCTCGCAACCAGCTGTTCACTTCTGATTGATGTTCGTCACGGTGTTAAAGTGCTTACCTCCATGATGACCTTTGAGTCAGGGGAACATGTGAAAATCACTTGGAAAAGATCTGGTGAATATAGAGGATGCGAGAAAAGTTCCCAGTTGAATCTTCTGAGCTCCGTCTGGGTCAAGATTCAACTTGGAAGTTTTCTCGTATCCTCCGTATTCACCGGAGCTTGCCCCAAGTGATTTTCACATGTTCCTCCAACTCAAAGGTAAGCATTTTTAACACCGATGATGAAGTTAAATCAGTGAACAGCTGGTTGCGAGCACAGGACCCGACCTGGTACAAAACTGCCTTGGTAAAACTTGTGTCACGTCCCCAAAATGCTTGGAAAAACACGTTGACTATGTAGAAAAGTAACAGAAGGATTGTACAATATAAATAAAATTAATCCAACTTAATCAATTGTGTGTAATGTGTTTTATAAAATAGGGAAACGTAGAACCTCGTACTTTGAGCAATAGATTTATTCGTCATCACTTATAATAGCCATGTTTGAATATATAATTAAATAAAACCCTGTTTTGTGCAATATCTCCACCAAAAATATTTTAATGGCAACATAATATAAAACTGAAATACATTATACGTTTTACTCTCAAAGAGGAGACAATTAGAATCATCTATCCAATCTAAGTATACAACTATATAAAATGCGGTTTTGCACACTTTCTCCTGAAAAAGTATTTTTTAGACAGTATGGCTTAAAATGAACTTCTAACACAGTGCACACGATCGCATTAGTGTGGTAATGTTCATTGTGACCAACTTTGGTTTCATGTCCAATATCATGTTACTTAACTTGTGTATTTGCATATGTTTAATAACTCGACTTCCTTTGATTAGGTTTTACTTTTTCTTTATGTCTTTTTACATGATTAATTTCTCATGGCGCTCGCATTATCTGTTCACAATACAAATCGTCATACTTCAATTTATCGCAATTCGTTGTAGAGTTAACCTATACTTATATTGACAGCTTTCTTTTATCTAAAACGTTATTCTTTTGTCTACTTTAACCTACATAAAGATTAAATGGCGGAAATTATGAATTGAGAAGAAACTGAAATGAAGGTGAAATTACAGAAGCAGTAGAAAGAATAACACTAGAAGTACTTATCCAACAAATCCAGAAAGCAATATGATATAACATTTGATCGCTTCATTGCCTGGTGTAAGGTAAAACATGTTGAAAATAATTTTACTGGAAATGACTGCTAACAAAACATCTGACATCTCGCTTTTTTAACTTCATTTCTCTTGTTCTAAACGTGATCTCTGTTAGTGTCAGGAATCAATATAACTGATATTTTACAAATTGGAGCGCTGTCTAAAACTAGTATATGCCACACGTGTTAAAAGTTATTTTACCTCTTGTATCATACTCTAATATTAATGGCAACAATGTTAAACTGAAGTAAATGATACTTTGTACTCTCAAAGAGGACACACTTAGACATTATTATAATAATCGGTCCAGTCTCCACTCTTGTCCAATATCAGATGTAGCCGCCTAGGAACTGAAAGCCTCTAGTTCTTCTTTGCTGACGTTGCCAAACTTGAACCATCCTGGCAAACACATTCTCGATGACTTGGGTGGCCAGTCAATAATGAGAATATCGGGGTGCTCGGCAAAGAAGTACCGTACCGCGTAGCAGTTGTGTACTGAACTATTATCCTGCACTGTACGAATAACGGACACTTCATCTGCAGGATAGACTGCCTGCACACTACCGTTAACGTCATCACTGAAGGATAGTCACCTGAGCGTGGTCTCCACGAGCTCACTAGCGCTAATCCACCTCAAGATTGAACATGTGATGCGTCCGGATTTTCTAGTCACCTGTTGAAATTCTGGAAGCATTCCAGCATCATGCCTCCAACATTCGATTTGGTGATTAGATTCAGAACAAAAAACGTTTTTCGTCCATCCATATGGTGGTTTCTCGTGCTTTTGGAGTTCTCGTAAGCTCCTGCAGAACGAATCCTATGCGCAGCACTTGATGGTGGGTGGTGAGGAACTCCGTGAACGAGTGTCAGCTAAGAGGAGCCTCCGGGATGCTGTTTAACACTAACTTACAGTCCTAATTGTGCCACGGTATCTTTCATGGTCGGAAAAGGCTGGTTCCTTACTGCGCTACAAGGGCGACATCTTCTTCGGGCATGGTTTTATTAGGCTGTCGGTTTCTTTTTCTGCTACCCTTACAAACCTCAGTCCCTTCTGCTTGACAGGCGTTTATTCGAACTGTGTAAATGCTGCATGGAATTTCCCCAGCAATGTCTTCAAATACCAAATTGACTTCCCACATACCCACAATTCTTCCCCAATGCACCTCAGAAATATTTGCATATCTCGCGTGAGCTACGGTTAACACACACTTACTGCTATATACGACCCGCTGAGAAGGTTGGTAAAGTGCCGCCTGAAGCTGTAGGGGCGGCATATATGGAAGCGAATGTAGCACTCGTAGCTCGCTAGCATCTGTTCAAGGCTACGTTTATCAGCTGTGTTACACTGCCTTCTGTTCGAGCTGTAAAGACTAGAGTTTGTGCATTGTGCATCTCAAAACTGATAGTTTATTCAAGGCATCTGTGTTGTGTGTGGATTAAATTATATTATTCTTATTAGTCCACTGAAATGCCTACCGAAAAATTCACGTTTGAACACATAATTTTTATGTACGATACATACGTAAAAAGTAAATGATGTGCGCACACAGCTTCAGGAGACATTTCCACTTCCAGGTTGCTATATTCTGCTCTAACGGAGGAAAAACTGACGAACTTTGTGCAACATTCGAAAGTAGTGTTACACAGCAAGTGGGTGTTTCAAAAGCCTACGTTCATACAGCTGCTATACTTTTAAAATGGAAACCCTACACAATGGCTATAGTTCACGAATTGCAACCTCGTGAGGACGAGGAATGTCTTCACGCAGATGAACATCACTACAACAAGATTAAGATCGGAAAACCCCCAGCTACTAGGCAGTGTTCGGAGTACGCATACTCGCGATCCGCGGTCCCGCAGCACAGCGAACGCACTGTATATGGCAGTGATTGTTGTTCTGAGTTTCTAAACAACAAGCCTGTGACTGAAAATCGCGAGGAAATTTCAATCCGAGACAAAAACATGAGTCGGAGCTTCTGCCAGCAAAATCTCGACAACAATATGACTGTATTTAAAGACTGGTGCAGTGTTTCTAAGCAACATGTGATAATGATTATTTGCATGAAAAATCAAACACACTGAAAGCTTCCTCACCATGGTCCAAATGATGAAGTGTTTTGTGAAAAATGCTGGTAAAGTGTATTACGAACATAAAAAACAATTCGGGCTTGTGTAGATGGTGTCTCATAAGTAGTGTAGGGTTTTAAGCAAAACTTTATTTGCAACGTTTTGTGACAAGAAATTAAAATACTCTCCGAAGTAGAGACCATCAGATTCTGTGGTCCTTAGCGAGGTTTATTATCCTGCAACGGTGCCAGTCCCTGGTTTTTGATGTGAATAATTCGGGAGACCCACTTCCACAGCTTCAATGTTTTCGAAATTTCTTCCACTCAATAAATGGGCCATGGATCAAAACAGATGGCAATGTGAAGGCGCAAGATCAGGTCTGTATTCTGGTTGTGGTAGCGGTTCGACTCCTTCCAATTCCTGTCATGATTGTTCGTGTAGTGTTGCATTGTCCTGCTGCAAGAGAACTCTATTTCGGTTAACTAGTGTTGGGTATCTCCGTCTCAAAATTTCATGAACTCGTTCCAGTTTTTGAGAATAAACATCTACATTGACTGCTCGCCCGTTTGGAACAAACTCCCAGTGAATCCCACCAAACACACAACATTACTTTGGGGCCGAACTGATGTTTTTAACGATGACATTTGGCAGGTTGACGGGGACTGAGTGACTGTTTCGAGGTGTCAGGGTTGCGGTAATAGACCCATTTTTCATCACATGTGACAATTCTCCTGATAAATGTATCATTCATAGGATTACCGATAAGCTGACGACATATATCTACTCTACGTTGAGCCTGTTGAGGTGTCAATTCAGCTGCAACTTCTGTTAGATTTTCCAAGCTTCTTAACCTGGCAATGGATCAAGTTCTTCCGACAGCCTACGAGTACTTTTCTTCCAAAACTCTGGGCGCATTGTCAATATTCCATAATTTAGGTCTTCCAGAACGTGGTTAATCTTCACCAGTGTTGAAACGTTGGAACCATCGTTGTGCCACACGCTCACTAACGACACCTTCTTCTTTCACTTCACATATTTTTTGAGCCGCGGCAGCAGCAGCTTTATAATCTTGTTTCCAGTAGTGCTTAAGAAGGACTGTAATCTCAAACTTTGTAACTTCCATTTTGAGATTGTGTATTAACAACTGACGACTGACACATTCTCACAATACTAGCCGTGGCATCCTTTGGCGAACCAAAGAAAACCAATTCTATCTTATAAAACACGAAACTTTAAACACAGACATTACTTATGAGACAACCTAATATTTGTTGTTTTATGATCAAGTATTTTGTTTAAAACTCTGTTAAAGTTGGTATGACTGGTCACTATCATCTTTTTGTTTATTACGCCACTAAAGGTTTCCATGATGACTTTAGCGGCCTAGGCGTGTTAACAGTCTGACAATCAGCTGTTTTTGTACTAATAGCTGTTTAAGATATTAGACTGAAATGTTTACAGCATGTAGATGCTTCTCTCCTAAGTTCACTCATATACTTTTATACAGCAAGTTTGTTTGTTAAGGAAAATATTTATGAATTATACCATCGCATTAACACCAAAGTAAATCGACAACAGTACTTTGAGGTTGTTTTATCATCCTAAAATTTAATTTATCTATCGTCAGTATTTCTGAGAAAACGGGCGATTTTTACCAGAAAATTATTCACAGAAAAAAAACTGTTCAAAGCAAAAAATAGAGAAAACAAACTCTGAGGCAATATTTTTAACACTTAAATGATATCAGTCTAATTATATAATATAAAATAAAATAACAGCCCGCCTTAAAAACAACATGTGTATGTAATAATATATAAAGTGTATGTAACAGTCATTGTATTATGTTATGTGAATGTATTCCGTAGTTTAACAATGTAGGAGCTGTGAGAATAAGAAGCAAGCTGCCTTCCGTAGCAAACAGAATTACAAGGTAAATAGCCGAAAGTTGCTAACAATGAGGTAAACTTGCGGCAGTAATAATGTAATATTTAAAACAGTTTATGAATAGCCAATCAAAAACTAGAGAAGCTTAAAGTTAAATAAAGATATTCTATTGGAGTGGGATTAGCCAATCAGAGACTTAAAATGGAGTAAATGTAGAAATTCAGGCGGGAGACGCTACAAGGAAACGTAACCAAGCAGTCCAGTTTAAATTCGGTGCGGTATAGGTTCAGTGTGAAACATTAAAATTCATTGCGGTGAGAATAATATAAGTTTTAACCTGCTAGAAGTACAATTAACAATTATCTCACATCTCTACAGTAGGATACATCAGTGAAGTGTTGTTTAATCGTTTGAAGGATTAATAAACAAAGTACAATCCAATTATAATTTGTGTAAGCCTTGTTCTTTAGCCGTACCAGCCCTGCTAAGAGCGACGTGCTCTGAAAATTACTACTGACGCAGCCGAGGCATACGTATATAACATTAAAATAGTTATTACACATAAATTAAACGTGGGGCGAAGGCCACCGGAAACTTTGTACCGTACGTGGGGCGAACACTCCTAGAAACAATCTGCCGCAAAATTGGCAGCCATTACGTGCGTAGTTTTAAAACAGCTTAAAATTTGATGCCTAAAAGTGGTGCAACCGCTACAACAATTAAACCCCTTCAAGTTTGACGCCCATATGTGGGGCAACAATATAAACCACTTCAACTCGCATAGTATATTTATACAGAAAGAAGCTATATGGTTTGAACATGCAGAAGCTGTCCTACTTGACAGTGGTATCATGGGCTAAGTTTACTTCTCTACTCCAAAGTGTTTAAAGAGTTACAGAATTCTGACTACAAAACAGCAGATGTAGAACCATTTTTAAAATGTAGTTATTATGCCTACAGTGATTAATAAATATTAAATAAAATAGAAAATTCCAATTTATATGACCATAGAAATTAAAAATATAATTTTTTGCGAAAATTTTGCCATTTAGTCTCCCCTTAAATCAAAGGTTTTCGTTATTAATTTTCTCAAAAATGCCTCTAACGTTTGGTTTAAAATAACATATTTGCTGTCATTTCGCTGTTTTACCTAGTTCACTTGGTGAATATCCGCTTCACTTCACTCACTTTGTGATGTTGCCTCTTCTTTCGGACGATTCACTCGCTGGGGAGTCGAGCACAGGACTTCTACAACAACGCGCTCACCAGTGTTCTCTCACTCAATGACTGTCTCCCGCGAGAATGCTCGCTTATGGAATCTTGCACAGAACATTCTAGGCTATCTGGACACACCTTCTGGAGGAGAGGAAAAGAAACTTCCAATAAATTCTGCCGATAGCGCTTCTGGTGTTTTTGTCAGGCGAGAACGCGACTTATCTTTGTTGTTCTCGGACTCCGACCTCCTTATAAACCTTGGAGCATAGTATTAACAATTTTGTAAACATTCGTTCGTAATAGCTTTAACTTTACAATACTTTTGTAGTTTAGGTGCTATTTTGTTTCTCATGATGCCAAGCAGAGTATGGAAATTTAAAGCCAGTATATAGCGACCCGGTGTTTAAACATCTGACTATCACTATGTTTACCTCGATTAACATGAAGTAGGGAGAAAAATAAACTTCTGTAGGAATGTTATATAGAAGAGTGGGTAGAGAAAGTCATGTAAATGTAATGCATAAAATGTTATACTTTATTTACGGCCTAGCTATGGCCTGTGGAGGAAGTATTGCACTCTAAATAAAAATTCGATATTGGAATTTTCCGGAAATACACGTTTTGAGATCTTGGAAAAGCGGCCGTGTGTGTATGTGTAAAACGCATAACTCAAAAACGAAAATTCAGATACATACCAAACTTGGTATTTAAGGATAGAGGTACAGACGAACGGAGGGTCCCCCGCAGCCGGGGCACAGCACCTTGTTTGTACCGAGACCCCTGGGAGAGACCCGAAGTGCGACGAGATCCTGATAACGACGGGCGCAAGCATGGACGGGTTCCCTAACGTTTCCTGATCGAACGCACCCGACGCCGCTCGGGTCCACCCACAAGCCACCGAACTTCCTGCGACCCCTGGTGGGGCCTATTCGTAGACAATACCTAATTGAGCAGTCCCACAACGACGAATTGACCTCTACAAAGCGCAAGTCACCGCCCAGCCGCAAACCGCAGTCGCCTGGTCCTACAACCCTCAAACAGATGATAAAGAAGATGATTGATACAAGAAATGAGAGGGAATCTCGGCATTCGCCTCTCGACCCGGAGAAACCACAAAAAACCCATGGGTTAGAGTGGGCGGGGATCGAACCCGGGAGCTCCCGAATGCGAGTCGCACACCTCGCTCGGTGCTAAACTTCGTATTTAAGTTCATCTTCCTAGGATGCAATAGAAACATTTCCAAGAAAAATTGCGCACCCAAAACTCTCCTTTGCATGCACAAAATTGTCGTTTTATTTTTCATTTTTTTCAAAATTGCCTCTCATGACTTTAATTAAAATACCATGTGTTTAGTATATTGACATGAGAAATAAATGTGTAATATCTTGAATTTTATGTGGATATCTGTGCACAACCCTTTATTTGATTCAATTGAGCATAACAAGGAAATCTTAACTGCAAGACAAGAACTTGTTATAGGGAAAATACCTATAGAGTTCATTAAAACACACAATTTGTAAAACAAAATAATTTTCTACTTCCCTTAACCAATGGGGAGGATTTATTGTATTCCTTCCAAAATTTGATACCTACGTTTCACCGGAAATAAATGTTTTGAGGACCCTAAATCGAAAAAGAGCATTTTTACAAAAAAGGTTGGGGTGTATGCGTGTGTGTATCTGTGAAGGGCATAAGTCAAAAGCGAAATGATTAAATAACAACCCTATAAGAGATAGAGGAAAATATTCATATTGGTACTCATATTTTATAAACGAGAAAGTCTTTTATCCCAGTTTTTTCTTATAAGATATTATTAGGTATGTACCTATTGCCAGGGAGTCCTACTGGCGCCCAGACGATGGACGACTGTCTTCATGGATGGCTGGCTGGCTGGCCTGCACCTCCAAGAAAACTTTCTTCTGCAACCTCCCACACAGATCTAGTATGTCGTAAAAGTTGGCAGTCGCAAACATGCGGAATCAATATCAGTAGGGAAGCGCTCGGGGGCCATACCTGCATATGACTTTCTCTAACCACTCTTCATGCCAACCTTTGCAGAAATACACATGTTTCATTTCCACGACATGGCGAGAAACAACTCAATGGCGACAGTGACGAAAACTCCAAACCAATAACAACTAATATCTCGGAAATGGCTAATGCCATAAAAGAATATTTGAAATAAATTCTGTATTTTAAAGAGATCTACAGTTTTTGTGGAGTGGGCTTTTGGCTATCTCTTATGCTTTACCAGTTATACAAAATCCCTTCGGAATGAAGATGGTTTCACAGCTATTCCCGTAAAATTAAATATTTTTTTTTATTTGAAAGTATCTTGAATATATGGGATTTTAATCAAAATATTTTGGATCATTTTTTTAGAAAATCCATAATTTAGAAATATATTACTCTTAAATGCAGTTTGAGGTTGGGAGGTTTTGTTCAAAATCTTGTCTCATTTTTGTAAGATACTGAACCTAATAGCAAGTGTAGTGGGATTCCCTTAAGCGTAAGTCCCCTTCTGGTTATCTGTGTTCCTAGGTTCGATGTCTGCCGGCTTCTCGTCCTCTCGTGCTTAGAGATGCTATAAGTCAAACTTACCCTCTCTTTGTAATCTCATGGATATGAGTGAAGGCAAATTACCACCACGTTTTCAACTTTAAAACTGGACTTTACGAGAATAATACTGAAAATTCTTATAATGCCAAGTTTCTAAAAACAAATTAAATGTCTTTATATCTGACAGCTATTTTATAATGTTTTGCGATTTGATTGCCGTGTAGTTTGTTCGATTTGTTCTAATAGTTTGTTAATTATCATCATTTAAAGATTTTCTGCTCACTCAAAAATGAATTTGACAAGAGAAAATCTCCGGGCTGTGCTGTTTTACGATCTTAAATCGTCATTAAGGCCTAAACAATGTGAAGATGCATTTGGCCAAGGTAACAATTTATAATTGGTACAGCAAATTCAAGAGAGATCGCTTTCTTCTTAGTGATGAATGAATGACGCCAAAGAACTGCTGTTACTGATGAAAATATTGCCACTGTTCGAGTAATGTTTGAATAAGAATCAACGGACATCTTATGAATTTATTCGGGCAACGTTGGGTATTGGTATGAGACAAATCTAAAATATGTTACGTCAACAGTTAGGCGTGAGAAAACTTTGTTGTCGAACAGGTGGTTATGTGGAGGAATAAAGTAAACTTCAACTTTATAAATGGCAAGCGTTTTTTTAATAATTTTTTTTCTGAAAACATTAAAGCCAAACGGATTGCCCGCGTATTTATAAGAGTTTTCAATTTTTTGACTATGGCGATTATAGATACACATTCAAGTGGCCTCAAAACGTGTATTTCCGGTGAAATCTAGATGTAGAGTTCAATATTTCCATTACGTACTATAGGTATGTGACAAGGAAAGTAAAAAAGGAGAGGTTTCCTCCCTTTCTCTCCTCCGCGGAGAAGACGACAGGAATACTTGGCCCGCAGTGAACCACTTTAAATATTAATTGCTCGCTGTGGTGAATGGAACGAAATCCAGATGTGTTCCCCCCCCCCTCGGGGTGTACGACATCTGTTCTGTGGGGAAAAATGCTTCACTTATCCCAGTGGCTAGCGGATCGCTGGACCACACACGGATGTCCGTTTCCATGGAGCTTATAGGGGGTCCAGCAACAAATTGTACATCCAGCTGGGAGTGCTAGTGTACGGGTCAAAGATTTTGTCAATTCGTTAACACTGCTATGTGCAGTACTATACAGGGTGAGTCAAAAAGACTGAAACCTCTCTACACATTCATTCT
The DNA here is from genome assembly GCA_030765065.1 of Deroplatys truncata. Taxonomy (NCBI): domain Eukaryota; kingdom Metazoa; phylum Arthropoda; class Insecta; order Mantodea; family Mantidae; genus Deroplatys; species Deroplatys truncata. The sequence continues at coordinate 9,431,434 of CM060977.1, read as the reverse complement.
AAATAAACCACTGAAGGTAGAGAATGCGTGAAGCGCCAAAATACAACAGACACCTCAAAGTTTTAGTTATTTTACAAAGATTCATAAACGTTCAGCGTGAGAACCTCGTATCACACGGATACGTCCAGGCTGTAATCGAGTTCCTGCCATACACGCCCTGAGCTCTTTCGTTTACACAAAGAAGTAGTCGCTTGAAACTAATGTTACCAATTAAAAAAATTCTGATGTTTTACACTGACATGACTTTCTCTACTCTTGTACAAACTATTTTAGAAACGCTTGTTCTCCATATGCTTCATGTTAATCGAGATGTTAATCTTATTGATAATTTTCTTGTAGATGCAAGGGGAATTGGTAGAGTTTAAGCGATAGTCAAATGTTTTAAGAGTTGGTTGCTATGTGGGACATTCCATTCTCTTTGTGTGTCCAGGACATAAAAAAATGAATAACGAATTCCCATTTGAGAAAAAGTATTGGAAAATTTAAGGGAATAACAAGCAATATCTCGAAAATGATTCACTCAACAAAAAAATGTATGACATAAATTGTGTATTTTAACGCGATCTACATTTTTTGTGTAGTAAAATTTTGTCTATCTCTTATGGTTTACCAGTTATGCAAAAGTCGTTCACAATGAAGAATACTTTTGGAGAAATTCCCAGCAAATTAGATATATACATTTCATTTGTCATGAAAATATCTTAAACATATGATATTTTAATCAAAATCGTTAGAGCCATTTTTGAGAAAATTAAAATGTTCGAAAGATGTTCCATGTAAAGGGTAATCTGGAGTGGGAATATTCTTGGAAACCTTCGTGTCGCATCTCTGGAAGATACTGAACCTAAATACCAAGTTTGGTGTTTATCCGACTGTTCGTTTCTGATTTATGCTGTTCACAGACAAACACACGGACATGTTTCCAAAAATGCTTTTTTTGGATTCAGGGGTCTCAAAACATGTACTTCCGGTGAACTCTAGGTATCGAATTTTTGGGTGGAATACAATACTTCCCCTACTTACTATACGTAGTAGACAAAGTAAAAATGAAGTTTGAGCTATGGACGCTCTTTATCTAATATGACCCTTAGCGTCCCATTCTATATAGGATGGGAAAGGTCAGTAATTTTGCTCAGAGGCCTCTTTATCAGACTTGAGGTTCTTTTACGTGCCGTAAATCTGCGACAAGGGACCACTGTCTTTGCTAACTCCAACTCAGGGAATTTTTCTCCTGATCAGACTCTATTGCCACACTAGCGCTCCTAGCGGAATGCAGGAAGAGCATACTGCACGGCGCTGATTACGAATAAATCTTTAAGAGTTGTACTGCACTTTGGTGCATGATTCGTTTGTCTGTCTTCAACAGTTTATTCAGAATAAACATGTGAACCTGTTTCCGTGTTTGACTCATCCTGTATACTTTATCATTGCAGATACAATGCTTATACATTTCTCCTAAAATGAGTGTTTTGAGGCACTCTGAATCTAACAGGAGCATTTTTAGAAGAATGTTCCATTTGTATACCTGTGAACAGTATAACTCAAAAACGAAAATTCAGATAATGCCAAGCTTGGTATTTAAGTTCAGTAACTTCCAAAGATCCGATACGAAGATTTTCTTATTACTATTAGTAGTATTATTATTAAGATTTTCGTGGTATTAGACTGTGTTTAAATGTTAATTTTGGGTTTTCTTTCGTTTTGTCTTTCTTGTGTTTTCTTAGTAATTATATGTATGTTGGTTACTAGAATAAAGGGGATTATATTGACGTGACTTAAACTGGTATTATTTCTTTCCAAGTGAGATTTTCTCAGCCCGAATGTGACAACGTGAACGTCACTCAGGTTCATTCACGAAATATCATCATGTGGTTGTTCAACAGTGCTTTTGTGTAGTGTTTTCTCAGTGACTTTATTTTGTTCTTTGTAGTGTCCTGAGAGTTTTCTTTAAATGTCTTGTAGTTTGACAAAGAACGGGGGAAGGGAAACGAAATTAATTATATCCTCATTCGAGTTTAAGAAAGCTACCCGTGCAAGATCGGCTAAATCAGCCAGCTAGCGATTGTATAAAGAGAGAAAATTGCTAGCATTAGTAATCAGTGAACAACCGAGATTTTATAATTAACAATTGTGAACATTATTTTTCTCGATGATCGCGGATTATGTGTGTTTCGAAAGACGTTAACTTGGTGTCCTAGGAGTCGAGAATCTTCATATTCACCAGCTTCAACTCTATTTCATTGTATAACGTTAAGGGTTTCTGTATTATGTGAAAACTATGTACTTTTATGTTATTAAATAACTACGGAACCAAAGATAAAGTATAAAGGTTTAAAATTTCACGTACTGTAATTATCTAAAAACTACTTGAATATTCCGCCGATGATTGTTCCACCACCACAGGGTACTTATAGACTATACAGCATTTCCAGAATTTGAAGACTGTCGGGGGAGGTTAAGGAAGTCAGACGTTCCGACCGATGATTGTTCCACCACCAAAGTGTACTTATAGACTATGTAGCATTTCCAGAACTTGAAGACTGTCGGAGGAGGTTAAGGAAGTCAGACGTTCCGACCGATGATTGTTCCACCACAAAAGTGTACTTATAGACTAACAGCATTTCCAGAACTTGGAAGACTGTCGGGGGAGGTTAAGGAAGTCAGACGTTCCGACCGATGATTGTTCCACCACCAAAGTGTACTTATAGACTATAAGGTATTTCCAGAACTTGGAAGAGTGTTGGGGAGTTTAAGGAAGTCAGTCGTTCCGACCAATGATTGTTCCACCACCAAAGTGTACTTATAGACTATACAGTATTTCCAGAACTTGGAAGACTGTCAGGGGAGGTTAAGGAAGTCAGACGTTCCGACCAATGATTGTTCCACCACCAAAGTGTACTTATAGACTAACAGCATTTCCAGAACTTGGAAGACTGTCGGGGGAGGTTAAGGAAGTCAGACGTTCCGACCGATGATTGTTCCACCACCAAAGTGTACTTATAGACTATACAGTATTTCCAGAACTTGGAAGAGTGTCGGGGAGGTTAAGGAAGTCAGACATTCCGACCGATGATTGTTCCACCACCAAAGTGTACTTATAGACTATACAGTATTTCCAGAACTTGGAAGAGTGTCGGGGAGGTTAAGGAAGTCAGACGTTCCGACCGATGATTGTTCCACCACCAAAGTGTACTTATAGACTATACAGTATTTCCAGAACTTGGAAGAGTGTCGGGGAGGTTAAGGAAGTCAGACGTTCCGACCGATGTTTTACATCCTTTTGTGTGAATCTCATCCGTTATTACGAATAGCCGGGACTGTACACTTATTGGGGGGGGGTGAAGGGGAGGATCCACCATGAAAAGTTCTAAGTCATAGAACAATAACCGAATAAAGAACGAGCAGGGTGGCAAATGAAATTAACTCGTCATTCGAGCTAGTGATAACTATTTCTGTAAAAACTGGGCACATCAGCTAGGGTGTGAAACATTATCACAAATCTAGGCAGTATAGTGGGTGCAGGGCTCTGACGTAAACCTGTATATCGCAATTAATTGTATTTAATTAAACCATTTGGGAAACTGGGAGATGGTGTTTGCGATCAGTAAAATTAATTGTGTACAACTGCGACGATGGAACGCGCATGTGTTGCGACAGGCAATTGTTTCCCAGTAATGGCACCCCCCTCTCGCTATTTAATGATCCAATAGTTGTATAACATGCTACTACAGTCCGAGGCAAAACCTAGTAACATCGATAATGATAAACGTAATTCTTTCTTGCAAACAGCGGCTAACGCGATAGTCAGGTTTTTAAAAAGCGTGTTGCTGTGAAATTTACATTTCGTGCGTGAATAGAAGAAATAATAGCGACTTACCACTTTAAAGAATTATAAGTATTTGAACATTGAAACGAATAACAAGGAATATCTCGAAATAGTTTACAGCACTACGAGATCTATATTTTTCATATAGTAAGATTTCTTACGTTTATCAATTACTATACACAAATCATTCAGAATGAATAGGATTATCGGAAAATATAAGATACACATTTCATTTATCATACAAATATCTAACACATAATATTTTAATCAAAATCTTTAAAGCCAATTTTGAGAAATTAAAAATTAATGACTATTTTTCGATGTGAAGACTAGTTGGTGTGGGGGAGTTTTCTTGAAAATCTTCTTGTCGCATCCCTGGAAGAGGCTGAGGTTAAATACCAATTTTGGTTTTTGTCAAACATTTTATTTTTGAGTAATGCTGTTCGTAGACACCACACGCATACGGATCTTTTTCCAAAAATGCTCTGCTTTGGATTTAGGGGACCTTAAAGTGTGGATTTATGATGAAATGTCGGTTCGAATTTTTGGTTGGGATCAATACTTGTGCTTGCTATAGTTAACCGAGCGAGGTGGCGCTGTGGTAACGTGTGTGACTCGCATTCGGGAGGTCACGAGTTCCATCCCCGGCGAACGTCCACTCACACCCAAGGGTTTTTCTGGTTTCACCATGTCGGCAGGCGAATGCTGGAGTGGTTCCTTTTTTACCACGATTTTCCTGCACCCAACATCTCATTTTCAGGGTTGTTGGACCAGACGGCTGGACGCTGGATGTGCGATTTATAGATGTTTCTCAGTTAGGACTCGCCAGGGGAGGACCGCTGGGTGGTCCGTCGCATGCGTTCCATCTGGAAACATTAGGGACTCCGTCCATGCATCGTCATCCGGATCTGGTTGCCCTTATGGTCTATCTCCCGCGTTGAGCCCTACTCCAGGTGCTCTACCGCAGTTGCAGCTGCCCCTACGTTTACTATAGGAACAGAAAGTAAAACGTGTAGATATTTGAAATTTCAAACCAGAAACAACGCATAATTCGGAAGTGGTTAATGCACAAAGATGTTTATTTAATATTAGCTAAAGTTTTTGTGTAGTAAGAGTTTGTCTCTTACAGTTTACCAGTTACACAAAAGTCACTCAGAATGAACATGACTTCACAGGTTATTCCCAGAAAATTCAACATGTACATTTTATCATGTAAATATCTGAAATACATGGCATTTGAATAAAAATCGTTAAGCCAATTTTCCCATGTAAAAGCTAGTTCGGAGTGGGGGAATGGTGATTTTCTTGAAAACCTTTGTGTCGTATCCATCGAAGATGTAGAAATTAATTACCTATTTTGCTATTTAACCGAATTTTCGTTTCTGAATTGTGCTGTTCATAGGCACACAAACTCGGGCGCGCACTTTGTTTTTATAAAAATGTTATTTCTACGTTCTCTACCACGCACATATTAGGTAGACCAGATATTGCATTCCAACCATAAATTCGATAAGGAAATTTTAATGTAAATACCTGTTTTGAGGCCCCCTGAATCCAAATAAAGCATTTGTAGCAACACATCCGTGCGTCTGGGTGTAATGCCTGTGAACAGCATAACTGAAGAACGAAAAGTTGGATAACTACCAAACTTGGTATATAGGTTCAGTATCTTCCAAGGATGCGACACGACGATTTTCAAGAAAATCCTCCCACCCCAACTACCCTTTACAAGGAACATTTTTCGAAAATTTAAAGTTCCCTTATTTTACCCGGTTTATGATTAGTCTGTTTTTACTGTTTTCGTTACCGCAATTACGCAACACACAGACACACCAAACACCCATGCGGGACTCGAACCCGCGACCCTCAGCTTGGCGGAGCCATGCACTCCAGCAACCACGGCTACGGGAGCCGGCCTATATATTAAAGATATTTACATGACAAATAATATATATAGAGTAGTTAAATTATATTGAAACCCACTCGCGGCCTCTCTCTACTGCGCGAGACAGCCGACAGAGGCGCACTAAAATCCTTACCTTATAATAGATGCTGGAAATGTTGACCTTCTGCTTTCAAACAGGCAGCATATCTCGTGTAAATATTCTCTCTCTCTCCGAAGCTCAACAGAAGGAATTCTTGTGATTTCTTGCACAATGTTTTCTCTAAGTTCCTGTAGTGTGCGAGGATTGGAACGATACACTTTGTCTCTTAAAGAACCCCATAAATAAAAATCTGATGTGTTACACTCACATGACTTTCTCTACTCTTGTACAATCTATTTTTACAAACGCCTATTCTCCATATGCTTTATGTTAATCGAGATATCGAGATGTCAATCTTATTGCTAATTTTCTTGTAGATGCAAGAATATGATAGGTTTTAAGCGATAGTCAAATATTTTAACGCTGGTTGCTATGTGGTGCATTCCATTCTCTTTGCATGTCCAGGACAAAAAAAATGAATAACGAATTTGGGAAAAAGTATAAGTGTTGGAAAATTTAAGGGAATAACAAGCAATATCTCGAAAATGGTTCACTCAACAAAAAAAAATGTATATGACATAAATTGTGTACTTTAACGCGATCTACATTTTTTGAGTAGTAAAATTTTGTCTATCTCTTATGGTTTACCAGTTATGCAAAAGTCGTTCACAATGAAGAATACTTTTGGAGACATTCCCAGAAAATTCGAGATATACATTTCATTTCTCATGAAATTATCTTAAACATATGATATTTTCATCAAAATCGTTAGAGCCATTTTTGAGAAAATTAAAATTTTCGAAAATGTTCCATGTAAAGGGTAGTCTGGGGTGGGGGATTTTCTTGAAAACCTTCGTGTCGCATCTCTGGAAGATACTGAACCTAAATACCAAGTTTGGTGTTTATCCAACTGTTCGTTTCTGAGTTATGCTGTTCACAGACACACAGACACACACACACACGGACATGTTTCCAAAAATGCTTTTTTTGGATTCAGGGGGTCTCAAAACATGTATTTCCGGTGAAATCTCGGTATCGAATTTTTTGTTGGAATGCAATACTTCCCCTACTTACTATACGTAGTAGAGAAAGTAAAAATCACAACTCGCTACGTCAGGAGAACGAGGGGGCCACAAATCAACACTAATTATTCTGTCATCAAACACCTCTCTTATTGCTTGTAATGATTCGGAGCCGTATTTGCCGTTGCAGAAGCTTGCTGGAATCAACCATACGATTTCTCTTCTTCTGTTAAGAGATTGCAAAATGGCCTCATAATTAACCTGTGATATCGCTCTGCATTTATTGTTTCATCAAACAATATGGGTCAATATGCTGCCTGTTTGAGAGCAGAAGCTAAACATTTCCAGCATCTATTATAAGGTAAGGATTTTAGTCCGCCTCTGCCGGCGGTCTCGCGCAGTAGAGAGAGGCCGCGAGTGGGTTTGAATATAATTTAAACTACCCTATATATAAATATATATATATATATATATATTCTGATAATAGCTTGTGAAGTCCTCTTCATTCGGAAGGAATTTTGTATAATCTTGCATAACTGGTAAACGTTAAGTGATAGACGAAAACGTACTACACAAAGAATGTATAACTCTTTAAAACATACATTTTATTTAAATTACGTTTTTGTAGCATAAGCATTTCTGAGATATCCGTTATTAGCGGTTCGTATTGTTCATATTGGTTATTTTCTTAAAGTCGTGTCAACATTCAATTGTTTCTCGTGATGTCATGGAAATAGTATGGAATTTTAAGACAGCATTAGCGTCCAGTTGTTAAACATTTGACTATCGCTGTTCTCTATAACGAAATGTGTAATGTAGCTGTTTCTGTAAAGGTTTATCTGGATTAAAATGTAGTAGATAGAAAAAATAGCTTTAGTAAGAATAGTTCCCACTAATACAGATAGAGAGAGTCGTGTGAATGTATCACGTCAGACTTTTTATTTCTAGGAGCATCAAAACGTGTATTTCCGTTGAAATCTTGGTATCGAATTTTTGGGTGGAATACAATACTTCCCCTACTTACTATACGTAGTAGAGAAATAAATAAATAATCTTGGAAAAAACGTAAAGACCAATACCGTCTGAGTTGTATTGTATGAACTTATAGAGACGGTAGCACCACGTTGTCGTCGACTCTGGCATAGCGAGCTCGTTCTGGATTCTTGTCGAAGTTCACTCAGGAAGTTTTATTGTCAAAGAGTTGCCTATTGAACTTTCCAGTGAATGTTATTTCTCTTTATGCTGGTGAAGTATATTGCAAGCGTGTTACTCAAAAAAGAATTTGAACTTTGGCCGTTGCAAGTCACGCAAACAAAGAGTCATTAATCAAAAATCTGGTTGGAACTGGATTGTCTAAGCCATTAGCTTCGATCTGGTCACCTGCACATACAAATTAGTTAAATAAACGCCAAGATTTCGCTGCAGATGTCAGCACTGATATGTCAAGTGTGCTCTGCACCGGAAGGGCTTCGTAATCTCCGGAGCCTCTTCTCCTCCGGGAAATAAAAATCATTATGTCCCTGGATAATGATATTAAACTCTCTTTGGTATTCCTTTTGTGCTCTAGATGGCAGCTAGTTCCGTGAGAGATACCTCGTAGCCTACCTTCTTCCAAACGTATACCGAGATTCAGAATTTCTCGCGCTCAGAAACAAAACACAACACTGAATGAAATGTCTGCGCGTGTGTGAACAACATAACTGAAAAACGAAATATAAATACCAAATTTGGCATTTCAGTTCAGTGCCTTCCAAAAATGCAACGCGAAAATTTTTAACAAAATCCCCGCACCAAACCTTACCTTACATGAAATCATTTTCGATATTGTTTATTTTCTAAAAAAATGTCTGAACACGAAGAATAAAATGTAGATATATGTTGAAATTTCTGGGAATAGCCTAAGAAGTTTCCTTCGTTCTGAAAGAGATCTTTCTACACAGAAATGTGGATCATGATTTATTTCAAATACGTTTTTGTTGCCATCAGCCATTTTCGGCATATTCATTGTTGTTTGTTATTTTTATTAGAAAATAAAACGTTTTGAAAAATGTTTCATGCAAATGGTAGTTTGGGGTGGAGGGATTTTTTTTAATCTTCATGTCGCATCTTTGAAAGATATAGGACCTAAATACCAAGTTTATGTATCCGTCGTTTCGTTTTTCAGTTATCATATTCACAGAAACACTGACATATTTCCAAAAATGCTTTATTCGGACGGTGAATCAACAAAATGCTCAAACGAGCCCAGGGTCCCTAGAGCTTAGGGTTACCCAACATTCGTCTTCTTAGGATAATGGAAAACCCTTATCGGGGTAGCTCATCCTAACCAAGATTAGAACTGGGGTCTCCTGCATGTGAGGCAGACACGCTATCCCCACACCACTGAGTTGCGCGTTACTATCTTGCTTTCTTTTATTTCCATGGAAACAGAAAATTATATTAAACTTGCATTTTAATACTGTTTTGTCTTGTTTTGTCACCATGAGAACAGAAAATTACTTTTAACTTATAACTTGAAGCTCTATTGTTTTGTTTTGTTTCCATGGGAACAGAAAATTACGTAAATTGATGCTATTTTGTCATGCTTTGTTAGCATGGTAACAAAAAACGTTCGCTTATAATTTGATGCTGTTTTGTCTTGTTTTGTTACCATGGGAACAGGAAATACATTTGTGTTATAATGTGAAGCTATTTTATTTTGTTTCCATAGGAACACTAATGATATGTAACGTAAAATCTAACGCTGTTTTGTTTGCTGTGTTACCATGGGAACAAGAACTAGTAGAAGGTACTATCTTATTTTCTTTTGTTTCCATGGAAACACAAAATGATGTAAGTTGGCGCTATTTTGCCTCGCTTTGTTAGCATGGTAACGAAAAACTATTTCGACTTACGATATGTTGTTTGTTTTGTTACCATGGAAACAGGGAATTATATTGAACGTAGAATTTGATGCTTTTTTGTTTGCTTTGTTACTATGGGAACAAAACCTGTAAAGTGGCATTATCTTGTTTCCATAGAAACAGAAGGTGATATAATTTGACGCTATCTCTCTTGGTTTGTTAGCATGGTAACAAGAAACGATATTCAACTTACAATTTGATGCTGTTGTGTGTGTTTTACCATAGGAACAGGAAATTATAGTTTGACGCTATTTTGTTACCATGGAAACCAGGACTTATAATATTATCTGACGCAGAAAAGTGACGAGGTGTTTCTCTTCTGTTTCAGTGACTGCTCGATCAGCACGAGGGTTGACATACTGACCCCTCACGCGGAGGTCACCAGACCGCTCTGACAGAGGGAGGAGACAGTGGAGAGTCAGCTGATGACGTCACAATCCAGCGATCTCTAGTAACAATATGAAGAAACATGTCGCCGAAACCGTGTCTTTGCTCGCGGTTAACAATGAACATTTTATACCAGACTACTTCTTCCAGTAAGGGTTGGCTCTCGATTGGTCGGGTTGGGATCACGTGACGAGCGCATGCGCAATGGTTTAGTGCTCGAAAAGTTGGAATGAACACAAGTCGTCTGCAGGCATTCGACTTTGGCTTGTTTTAGCATAATAATACTAATATTCTCGATACAGAGAGGATAGTTTTTAAACATAAGATTTTTAAACAAAGGCCTTTAGTTTGAAGAGGAAGGAAGTGATACTCTATATAACCTCTGCTTCTTGCTACCATACTCGTACAATGAGGCTCATTTAGAACAACATATCGAGGCCTGTTTCGTGCTTCCGTTATTTTTCCTACACATCTGCTACAAGCCTCGTAGGATACAATAATAATAATAATAATAATAATAATAATAATAATAATAATAATAATAATAATAATAATAATAATAATAACATTTTGTATACATACAGTAGGCCTGGTGCTGAAGTGAATATTTCAGTCGAGTTGCCGCATTTTACCGTCAAATGGGCCACAAGTTTGTACACAGAAAAACATCAATGCTGTGGTCAATATAGCCGTTGTGCTGCTGACATCTATGGGCGCCACTCCAAACGAGCAATGCTTTTCACATGATGGGAATTTATGGTATAAGAGATTAAAATAATACTTTAATATTGAGTGACAAGTTTTAAATATATTTTAATCTCATGAGGCATATGACATTTTATCCCTACTAAAACGTAAATGAGAGTAATTATTTTAATTGAATGTGTAGATGGGAACATGGTGGTTGTCTTGGATATAGCAAACTGAAATTGATGGCACATAGTATAAGTGTAAGGAAAAAGCAGAAATATTTATTGCTGAAGACGTTCTAACGGAAGCTCAGAGTGCAGTAGTCCCTAAAATCTCTGGTTTTCTGCATGATTAGGAGTGTAAGTTAACAAGATTATAGCAATGAAGTAAAATGCTTTAATTCACTACATACTGTGATTAAAACCAGCAACGAAACAAACGAATGTCTATATGACAGTAACCAAACGAGATTGCTCCTAAGTATCGTATGAGACTCGCATTCGGTAGGTTGCGAGTTCGATTCCTGGGATCGGCCACTCTGACCAGGTTTTTTTGTGGTTTTCCCTGGTTGGTTAGGCGATTGCTGGGGTCGTTTCCCTTCTACCATGAATTTGCTTTTATCATTTCGCTTCCCCTTTTATGTTCAGGTAGGCTTACGCAGTGTCGGTCGGTATCAGATAGATGGCGCGGAAAGTTTATCGTTGGAAAGTTCTTCTGGGCCCTGACATATGGCAGTCTTCTCTGAGCCGCCTCAAGTGGTTCGAGTTGTCCCCAGTTCCGCCGGAGGGAAGCGTTTTCTGAGCAGCCCTCGGTGTTACCTGGTCATCAAGCTTCGAATCTGTGCGCGTGTCTGTCGGCCGGCCTGCCTGCGGCCCCTTCACCTCATCCGTACCTCCTGGGATTGCTAAACACAAAAGATCCACGATGGGTCGAGGTGGGAGGTTTTCTCTCGTCATTTTTACGGCCAAAATGTAACAAATTTAACACAAGACATAGCTCTAAGTTTCCTAAATTTGAAACTTTCACACATTAACTTTTATTTTGGAATTTACCGTGATTTTTGTGTACGTAATTAAAACAGGAAATCGCAGCATAGTCCCATGCTCATAAAGGAGCTAAAATTACTACTTTTAGCTAAATTACACATTTTCAATTTGTCATTCCTTTATTTGATATGCATATTTAATGCGCTTAAATTTGTGTTCAGTATATTTTAAATCCTTTGGAAAGAGCTCCCTTACGTTAGAAAGGCTTTCAAAATTTTAAATTACAAACATAAGTGCACTAGATACTGAAATTGCCAATTTCTACAGATTTAAACCAGTTTGGTTGAACTTCTTTCAGATATTTGTTCCTAATTATACTTCGTATATACCTAAATTTTCAATAAAATTACTTTCAAAATATGAAAATCGACCTATTTGTAAAATGTCCTACTTGACGAAAATTTAAAGATTTTAACGGGAGTCGAAATGACGATCTTCACATACTCAGGTTTTAATTACATACGAATGTTTCAAATCTTCCGCTCGTTTTGGTATAACTTTCATAGAGGTATGAAAATTGTAAATAGTTTTAAAATTGTATTAAAAATAACACTGAGAATAGTTTTTAGCCTGTGTCATTTTAAACTCTAAATTAACTCTATTTTAACTCCTGAACTTCCTGTTCAGGATAAACTATTACACAAGTATTTAGTACATGGGTCATGGACCGTACATGCACATTTAAGATACAAGGTATGGTGACAAAATAAACAACAGAAAAGAAAAGAAAATAAAAAGGAACAAGAAAAAGGAATATACAGATAAATTACCTTTGACTAGCTGAACAAATTTGACCTAGCTTCGTGCACTTAGCCAGAAAATTGCCCATGTTTTGCCAGTTCCTCTGGTTAGCCAGTAGATCCCAACATGCCAATCTCTTTCTTGAGTGACTTAAGACTTTTCTTTTGAGTTTAATTGTTCCCTGGTTCTCCCACTGAGCACATTCCGCTAAAATATGTACCCAGTCCTCATCCAAATCACAGAATGGGCAGATTCTCCTGCTAGAATCGTCAGTCATTTTCTGTGCCCCCAGTCTAAACCATGCCATTCCTGATCTTTCCTTTCTTCCTAAGTTAAGTATATATGCTTCTTTACCCCAATTCAATTTTATTTCATTTGCTAGACTTAGAGAAGGTTTAATTTTACAATCCGATTCTATTTCCTGTTGGTTGACGTCTCTTAGTCTTCTTTTGACACCTTTCCATATGTTTTTGTCATTTGTTTCAGCTCTTTGCCATACTGACCCCATTCCTATTCTCCTCAAACTCCTTTCCAAATCAGCTGCCCAAAACTTAGGAGACAGATGTTCTCGCTGGTATTTATAACATTTGGATCATAGTGTGGAGTTATCCCCCTGCAGCCAGTACTTCACTGCTCTTATTTTACAGTATCGTTATAACACCCCACCTCCCTCCATACCCCCGAATTGTGAAACTCCAAGAACTAATGTAAATGAAAGTACAGATCGCCTTATTTATAGTGTCGGAGTTGCATTTTCATCAGTTTATCCTGAACAGGAAGATGATGAACTCGTTCGAAACGTCGCTTTCAAACCATTCACTTACCTGGCTAGAACCACGAGAACATTTAGAGTTTTTATACTGTCAGGAAACCTTCGGCTCTTGTTTTCTGATTAACTGCAATTTCTGAAGAACTACAATTTTCTACACAAATGCCCCATTATTTCTGACTCTAATTAGTATAAAGTGGTAAAATTTTTACCGCACATTTGCAACTAAATGAGCTTTATTATAATTAAAAAGCTTTTATAATAGGGCTTTTTTCAAATTTAAAAAGAATTATTTTTCAATAAAAGCTCAGGCAGTATATTTAAAAATGACAGCTTTGCTTTTAATAAAGAGAAATTCATTGTTTTTCATCAATCAATTGTAATAAACATGCCTTTAAAATCCAGCTAATTACCTTATATGGTTTGCTAGGTCTTTAACCTTGGTAAAACTCCCCTTAAACTTGTAAATTCTGTATTATTTCTCGAATATACTTCCTTACAATCAAAGATTAAATTTTGTACAGAATTAAAATCTTTCCTGAAGAAAAATAATAAAGCTTGTAACATATTTAATTTTCTAAAAATAAATTATGTATTAAATTATTAAATCTATAAATCCAAAATTATTCTTGATATCAAGTAAAGGCTGTTTAAATATCCTCATCCAATTTTAAAGAACGTATGCTGAAACTTTTAAAGAAATTTAAAAAAAATTGGGCCATGAAAAACGTCATTTTAAACTGGCAAAATGTATACATGGAAAATTCCAAGAAAATCAAATTTTTAAAGATTTTCAAGAAAATATCCCCACCACCAATTACTCTTTACATGCAAGATTTTAGGGCGCTGATGACCTTAGCTGTTTAGCGCCCTTAAACCGCATCTCATCATTATCATGGAAGATTTTTCTAAATTGTTGATGATCTGAAAAGTGGCTGTAACAATTTTGATTAAAATACCATATATTAAACATATTTACGTGACAAATAAAATGTACATCTTGAAGTTTCTGAGAATAGCCTGCGAAGTCCTCTTCATTCGGAAGGGAATTTATATAACCCTGAATAACTGGTAAAAGTTAAGCGATAGACCAAAACGACTGCACAAAAAATATAGATCTCTTTTAAACATACCATTTATTCCAAATTTCTTCGTGGCATTAGCCATTTTCGTGATAACCGTTATTAATATTTCGAATTGTTCAATACTTGTCATTCTTTTAAAGTCCTGTCAACAGTTGTTTCTCGCGTTGTCATGGAAACAGTATGAAATTTTAAGACCAGCATATAGCGTCCAGTTGTTAAACATTTGACTATCGCTGTTCTCTTTGTATCTATAACGAAATGTAGGAAAATAAGCTTTCGTAAGCCTAATTGCATACACAATAATAAAAGATACAGGCTTCAGAAAGTGAATGCAAATGTAACACAGACTTTCTGTGAAGTAATGCGAAATTCACAGAACAAAATGACGGATCAGTACCACTTTTAAGAATATATTTAAAATCTAAGTATTGTCCCTTCGATTATAAAGTGCATAACAGTTTAAATAGGAAATTTCAATAAATTAGACTACACAAAAACTAAAAATGTGCTCTTTTGCCATTTAGTCTCCGATTAAATATTATGTAAAATTACAGTGAAGCGTTCTCTTAAGACGATAACGTATAATCACTCGAAAATCCACAACATGGTTTAAGGCCACATACACTGGCGTTTGTGAAAATTGCAACACCAAGAAGGAAACGCATGAATCTAATAGCACAGGTTAGGCACATGACAAGTAACAAATGATAAACTTATACATGACCTTTGAGCCCTGATATTCAGTATTTGATGTGGCCTCCCGGCGCTGCAATTAGAGCTGCTATACGCCGTGACATTGAATCAAAAAGTTCCTGAATACGTTCCTGAGGGATTTCCCTCCACACAGTTTGTATTCGAGCCCACAAATCCGTGACACTGGTTACTGGAGGACCGTGACACACCTGGTGCAGACCAACTATATCCCAGACATGTTCGATGGGCACGTCAGGTGAACGTGAAGGCCAGGGAAGCAATGGTATCCGTCGCTCTTCAAAGAAAGCTTGTACATTACTCGCAGTATATGGACGGGCATTGTCCTGTTGAAATGTGGCCTGTGGAGATGCCTGAAGCAGTTGGAGTACCTCAGGCTCTTAGGTACCGGTTGCTGTTCAAAGTGTCCTTTATTCGTAGGAGGCGAGATCAGTTGTAACCAATGGCACCCCAAAGAATCACACAGTGTGTTTGTCCGCTATGCCACTCAATAATGTAGCCCTCCAGGTTGTACTCACCACGGTACCGCCGGACACGTATGCGTCCATCACTGTAGGACACGTTGAAGGGGGCTCGTCCGAAAAGACTACATTTTGCCACTCAGCAACCCAGTGACGGTGTTCACGTGCCCATTGCAGTCGGAGGAGCTTGTAGTTTCTGGACAATGGAAGCCGACGTAATGGCATGCATGCAACCAGTCCAACCTGCAGCAGACGGCGACGAACCGTTGATGCAGACAAGTTCACACCTGTTGCAGTGCTCCAGCTTCGAGCCAACACTGTGGATGAAGCTGTATGGTCCGTTATGACCATGCGGACAAGATGACGGTCATCCCGTGCTGTGGTCCAGTACCCGCTCTTCGCTGCGTACGACCTTCATCTATCCACTGCTTCCACACACGCATCACTGTCGTAGCAGCATGCCCTGTACGAGCCGAAATGTCACGGTATGACAAATCCACTTCCCGGAGACTGATCATTCTGCCTCGTTCGAACTCACTCACATGCCGTCGACGAGGCATACTGGCACTCACTTTATTGTTTCCACCTTGTTTGACAGCTCTGCACTGATTACAGTTGGCGCAACACTGACTTTGTCCGACACGAGAGAGCTCTGCTCGGCCTATGTGTACCCTATTTCTCTACAAACCTAATCACTTATTGCTTGCACACTCTTATACACTTCCACCAAATTTGGAGTTATTCGGGAAATTCCTTCTTGGTGTTGCAATTTTCACAAACAGTAGTGTATATAGTACACTGGGGGGGCAAAGTATCCTGGTTACATACAATTTGTGTTGAAACCAGATACGTATGTATTGTTCAACTGTTTTCTAAATTGTTTCGTTTCGTAACACAAGGATCCATAGCTGTTTCCATAGCAACTGTGTGCTGAACATTTCTGTTGCATAACATAGTAGATATCGCGTAGCCTACCTTCCGTCGCGATATTCAGCACTGTTAGCCTATCCGTGTGCTAGGAGCACTGGCGTTTCTCTGTTCATTTCCTTGGCTTTCAGAATACGTATTCTTGACAACGCTTGTATGCGAAATTAATTACTCAAGTGCATTAACTTCAATAATTAATACATTTACAAATTAGTAAGATTTCATCGGATTATATATATTCCTGAGTTTTACATAGGAGCGTGAGGTTTGGGCAGTTGAGTTAGGTTCCCAAATGCCCATACAAATATTATAAACAGAAATAAATGTATAATAATAAAAAAACATTTAATCCATTTTCACAATGCTTTAAGCTGCTAATTATATACGAGAGATGTATTTTTAAATTAAGTACCGACAATTTTTTAAAAAATAACAAAACATTCATTAATTTCCAAATATTTTCTTATCATTGATTACCTTACACATAGTCACCGCCGTTATTCAGACACTCGTCGTAGCAGGCAGCCATTTTTTGTATGAGAGCCAAGTCTTGTTTCACAACACCATCGTCGTCGTTGAAGTGTTTTCCACCAAGGAATTTCTTCAGATGAAGAAACAGACGAAAATCGCTTCGTGCCAAATCCGGACTGTAGGGAGGGTGGTCGAATTGTTCCCAACCGAACGAAGCGATCAGATTTCGAGTTTGTTTGGCTGTGTATGGCCGGACATTATTGTTTCCCCATGAGTCTGTTACAATTGGCGATGAATGTTTGCTGGCGTAACATTTCACGCATTCAAAAAACGAATCACTGATCGCACTTCACAGTCAGCAGGTCGTTCCATCGTTTTGAACATTTTGAAATGCTCTAACAACAGGAAAACACAAAGTGACGATCGTTCAGCTGCGTCTGGCTTCCTAATGTATGGAGGAAGTGATCGTGCTTGCTGAAAAACGCGACTGCAGCGCAGAATATTAAAAGGGTACTTACTTTAAAAACATGTCTCGTATGTATTCTTCCTGGCAGGCATAGGTTATAAAAATGTATACATTCGGTATTTAGCACGGTTTTCTTATTTGTGTCAGCTAATTTTAAACAAAAAGGAATAAATGGAGAGGCATAAAATTATTAAAATTGAGTAATTGAAGAGAAGTTGCATATCGTACTAATATCACAAATATATGTCTGGGATTTTAGCATCAATTTGAGAAAAAAAAAAAGTTAGCATAGTTAAATTTAAAAGTGGTAAAAAATGGCAATCCAGGCAAACTTTGAAACAATTAGCTAAACTTATTTTACGCACCCTTACATATAAATCAATACCCTTTAAAACATATAGGGGTCATTCAAATCGTCGGAAATAAAAGGAAAATCTACCTTGCATTTTTTAAAGGAAACACAACTTTTTGTATTATAGACAAGCCCGATGCAATGCTTTATGGAAACTCTTAAAATTTATAATATCATAGTTTTGAAATTAAAATTATTCAATTTTATCGCATCTTCCTAAAACTTCCAACTCTGAAATTATTTAAATCGAGCTTCTTTTTTTTCATTCCGTAAACATTAATTTCATACTGATAAGTAAGCATGTTCTTCTTATTTTTATTTAAGTGAAGAAATTTCTAGTTCTTCAAGTGTAGGCGATTGCGAATTAAGAAAAATAGTTATATTATATATGTTAAGATTCCGTAATGTAAACACAATCAAAGATATATTTTACTGTAATGGTGACTGATAGGGTTTCATCTTAACATCACTATAGAAGTAAATTACTTTACCCGCTCATGATCGCTCTCGTACGTTTGTTGTGAACTGAAGGTGAAGCAAACTGCTGTGAAATAATGAGAACGCTTACGAAGCGGTTCTGGGTATTTCTTTACAGATTCACAGAGCGCTTGGTGATCACCGTGCATCAACCACGTAAATCGCTGCGTTTATTTCACTTTTTCTGTTATAATACAACCACGTTACCAACATTGCCGATTTCTCTTAATGACGACGCTGTGGATTATTCTCAATCCAGTATAAAAATCCGGAGACGCTTAAAATAAGTAAAACCTGTATATAGATTTTTGTGAATATTATAAAAATAATTAGTACATGCTGTAATGAAATGCGGACTTTTATCTACAAAATGAGATTTGGTACAACATCCTGACATAAAGGGTTCCAGAGCTATGCTCACTTAAAGTGCGACAAATTGAGTTAATGCGATACATTTATCATTCAATAACCGCTGGGTTTTAGATGCTAATATTTGATAAATATGCTTTCCTTAGCAACCCTTATTAATAGGAAACATTACAATAACGCAAACAAAAAATGCGAAGTTTTTTGCCGCTGGTTTAGGCAAAACTTTCCACCCTTATACGAAAATTATAGGTGACAATCTCGAAAACTACCCGTATGATATTTTCAATCCTAGCACTGTTTAATAAAATAATTGTATAATCATCCTATAGACCTGGTATAAATTATAGCTTATATTACAACTTCCCTAACCCTTATTTTCAATCAAATAGTACCTCAACATTTTTAAAATGTACACTCGTCCTTTATTTTAAACCCCCCACCTTGAGAACAATTCTTGCAATATTGGGTAAGACTAATTATTTATAAAATTGCCGCATGTGAAATGTTTACCCAAGTCAATGAAAATTCATATTTGTGATTCCTTACGAAATATGTCTCCCAATCCAAACAGAGGAGACCGGATTATTTTACTAATGTGATGTTGTTGAGACGCGTGTGATAGCCTTTCCCCCGTCAAATTAAGCTTTCATTCTACAGCACCTTCTAAATTTAATAAATACATTGCATTTTGAAACGCACTGTACAAGAGTGCCTGGAGCATACATAAAAATAATTAAATAACTTCTCTAAACCGTGAAGTCCTTGTTGAAACGCCAGGATACAAGATTAAATATGCCGTTTGTGAAAAAAAAAGAACATAGCTTAATCTACCTTTTGAAGAACTTCTGAAAAGTATTCAACATTTCTGTGAACAGACCATACATTTATGTCATAACCACCTTCACAGCCACCAACCTCGCTCGACAACATAGCGGGAGTGGGCTTTGTTATGTAAAGAAGTTGGCAGCACTCTTTTATCTCGAATGGCGGCAAATATTTCATCAGTGGCCCATTAAACATTTTACCTTAACTCGACTTATTCCTCAATCAAAGCAAATACCCCATTTGACACAATAGAATGCAGCATTTTTAAAACTGAAATATTCACAAAGTTTTGAAGAAGGAAAAAAAAAACAGATAGGATTTGAAGATCACATATTTTTAGCTGGCGTTGCATCAGTTTTTGAAAAAGCGGGGTACACAATGCTTCTAATTTTGCAACCGTCGTATAGAATGGGTCAAAGGCTCATACTAAACGCCTGGTTTTCACAGTTTTACCGAATGGATTGGTAAAAAAATGGGACAATGTAATGGTCATCCATTGAAGACCTGAAAGGTACTGTTAACTGAATGTGATATTGATCCATTCTATATTTGTAGAAGGACAATACTTTAAAAAATGTTTAAGTCTTTAAACTATAATTTGTCGTGTGTAAAGTTGTTTTAAGATAACTTCTAGATACATGTAAGAATATTTAAATACATTCAGCCTAATGTGTTTAGTGTGATCTTACACATAAGGAAGTAATATTATTTGAAAGGCCTACAGGTTATGTCTGTATTACTTCTGTTACTAATATCTCAGAGTTTGCACTTATAACTTTTTCTGATTTCTCTACATCAAATAGTTTGTGTGTCAATCAATGGAAATGTCGACAGCAATTTCCTGATTCAGATTTACAAATAGTTGCAATCAGAATTTGATGATCCCTGTAATAAATATATAAATATTGAATACAATCTCTGACAGGGAGTTAAAAAAGTATATGTGGCTATTGGGATTCTGGAACACAGATCTCAGATATGTTATTGCTGGAGGATCTTCAAACTTTATTTCATCTTCTCAACACAGTGATGTTTAAGTAATATGCTATTGTTACAGAGCTCTTATGACTACTTTTGTTTTAAAAATTATCTTTCTCTGTTACTAAAAATGTTCCAAACTGGAATGAAATAGTTTCTGTAAGATCAAGTTTAATTATAATATTTACACAGTGGATGGTTTTGTGTTAAAGACGATTAATTTGGGAATGCACCAATACAGGTGCATCTTTAATGGTATCATATATTTGGAGGGCATGTTCCTGACATCAAAACAGTAAAAAAAGTTCATATGAACATGGGTCTGAAAATCATTTATTTCAGAGTTACAACACATTCCTTGAAGTGGCTTCCTCTTGCTTCGATGTATGGAGTAAGCCTGCATTCCATGCCCTGGTGTACTCTGTTGAAAATTCCTGGTGTATTTCGTATTTAGTCAAATTCAGTTTGGATACGTCCTCTCAAAATGTCAACATCAGGTACAGGAGTCACATAAACCAAGGACTTCAAATGTCTACAGACGAAGAAATCCATTGGATTCAAATCAAGCGATCAAGCAGGCCATGCAATGGGTCTCCCTCGACCAATCCATCTTTGTGGAAATCGATCATTCAAAAACTTACGAAATATCATACTGAAATAAGCTGGAGCACCATCGTGTAAAAATCACATTCGTTGGGTGATGTCCAGAGGCACATTATCAGTTAAGTGATGCAACTCATTTCTGAGAAACTGGAGCTAGGTTTGTCCATTCAGACGCGGAGGGAAGAAGTAGGGACCAATAAGGTGATCGTGAATGATTCCACCCCAAACGTTGAGAGAGAACCTCTGTTGACGGTTGTCCTGTCGTACTGCATTAGGATTTTCAAATGCCCAGTTATGAGTGTTATGAGAATTGAAGACGCCGTCGCGAGTAGAACCAGCCTCATCCGTGAATAAGATACAGGCTAGGAAATTGATGAACACAGCGCACTGCTGTAACATGTGTTGACAGAAACGTCTTTTTGGCTCAAAGTCCGCTTCATTTAATCCTTGCACACGTTGAAGGTGATACGGTACAGAAGATTTTCATGCAGAATTCTCCAGATAATCATATGACTAACTCTTTCCCTTACAGCCATACGTCTTGTTCTTTTTGATGGGTCTGCATCCACAGCACGAAGAACTCGTTCTTCAAGCTCAATGTCTCGTACCGCTCTTGGTCTCCCAACATCCCTAATACTCCTCTCAAATGCGCCATTCTCTCTCAAGCGTTGGCGAATTCGTGCGAATGTTCTTGAACACGGTAGCGGCCTGTCAGGGCACCTTTCTGCATAACGTTCACGTGCTCGTGCTGCATTGCCGTCTGCACGGCCATACGTGTAGTGCATATCCGCCTGTTCATTCATGGAATACATCTTCTTTGACCTATAACAACGAAACAGTTGATCTTCAGACCCATGTACATATGAACTTTCTTTTAGTGTTTTGATGGCAGGAACACGTCCCGCAGATATGTGTCACCAATAAAGATACATCCTGTATATAGACGT
Organism: Deroplatys truncata; assembly: GCA_030765065.1. NCBI lineage: Eukaryota > Metazoa > Arthropoda > Insecta > Mantodea > Mantidae > Deroplatys > Deroplatys truncata. Next base: position 9,409,393 of record CM060977.1, on the reverse strand, counting down.
GAATAACAGAAAACAAGACATAAGTGGTTTGCCCGAAAAAATACTTAACGTATAATTTCAAATATATATTTTTTGCCTTACCGTACATTTCTGACCATTACTTTTCGTGTCACTTTACTGTTAAAAATGTTCCAGATGATAAATTTTTCCTTAATTTCGTTTTAAATATTTAAAGTACTGTTTGAAAATATAATTAATATGTAAAATAAATTGTTTTGATATTGTAGATTTTCTGAATTATTGATTTTTAAACGAACAAGGAACTTGAAAAAACAGCAATATACTATTATAATTTTATAAATCTTATTTGGTCTTGAACAACATATCAGAATGCTTTATATCATTTCATAAATGACACTAACTTGTACAAGAAAAATTATTTTTAAAATCTCGTCATTTAGCATATTGGGACATGACAAGAACATTGATTTTTAAACGTCGTAGCTTGAAAAGCTATTTCATTACACTTGCTCTGATCTTGTAAGATATAATTGTAACTCTCGACTTTCTAAATGCTATTGTTAATAATAATTTAAATAGAAGACATAAAGTGAAGAAGTTTGTTTTGGGACAAGTGATGTATCACTATGTCCTGTATTCTAAGGCGCGACGTCTATCCCTAATAGTATGAACTAATCAGAAAAGAGTAAATGTTTTATACGGTGGCGGATCGAAAAGTAACGCACAATAATTATTTTACAAAAATGTTTAATAGTTAAACAAAAATCACAAATGAACTTACACCTTTTACCTACTTTAAAACACAGTCACCAAGTTTCTCAACACATTTCTCCCATCGTGATACCAGTTTCAATAGCCCTGTTCGTAGAAGTCCGTTTCCTTGGAGTATAGCGATCTGCGGACTGCTGATTTCACTTCAGCATCTGTCGCGAAGCGTTGGTCTACCAGGAATTTCTTAATGGCACCAAACAGATGAAAGTCCGACGGTGCGGACTTCAGGAAATTGATTGCGATTTCCGGATTGTATGGGGGATGCTGGAGCACCTTCCAGCCAAATTTGGTAATTTTCTGACGAACAGCAGCAGCAACATGGGGGAGAGCATTGTCATGAAGAATTTTGACATCGTCAGCATTCATGAAGGGCACGACGCAACTTCACCAAAGTTTTCATGTAGGTTGCAGTATGTTCAGCAAAGTCCATCAATACAACACCATGCATATCCCAGAACACCGACACAAGCACTTTCCTAGCAGATTGAGTCACTTAGAATTTTTTCTTCGCTGGGGAACCAGTATGTTTCCACTCCATACTTGCCTGCTTGGTTTCGGGCGCGTAGTGGTATGCTCACGACTCATCACCAATGACCATTCCTTTCAGAAAGGCATGCCCTTCTGCGGTGTGCCGCATTAGGTGATCTAAACTCATCATTCGCTGGCCCTTCTGGTTGTCTGTCAGGTTCTTAACTACCCAGCGAGCACTAACTTTACGAAATTTCAACGTGTCATGAACAATATCGCACACTGCACCATAGGAAATCTTGAACTGTTGCGATAATGTTTACAGTTGCACACGCCGGTCGTTCAAATTTCCGCCTCAATGCCTCTGACATTCTGCGGGGTTGCAGCTCCCGGAGCGTGGCGAATCACTAAGGTTCACACGGGCCTCTAGAAAGAATGCACACCATCTGGAGACGTTGCTACGGTCCATACAATCATCCCCATACATGCCACGCATGTCCCTGTGAATATCACTCGGTGTATGTCCTTTGGACCACAAATATCGAACCACACCTATCTGCTCTTCACACGTGGACGACAGTAACATGCGCGGCATCTTTGTTACGTAGTTCACGCTTCTCCCGCTGCAGCTGCACATGAAACAAACTATACCCTCTCTAGTGAAAACTTCAAACTATATCTCTGTGAAATTGCAACATTCCAGCTGCAATACCAAGGTAGAAAAAATTATTGTGCGTTACTTTTCGATCCACACTCGTATAAGAGAAAATTCATTATTTGTAACATGTGAAACCAAATCTTTTCACAGCATATAATCTGTTGAGTAGAACATAAATATTGGTCGTTAGGAACCTTTTGGAAAAAAAGGACAGGTCATTGTGTTTTGAACATAATAGACTCACTTTTATTGTACTTAAAATATTGTCATGGCCACCAGGAAAATAAAATTACACATAAGGTATAACTTTCTTACATTCATATGTGTAGGTGCATGAGGTCATACAACCATGTTTATATTTCCTGAAGTTATAACCATCAGTGTTACTACAAAGTTTTAACAGAATCAATAAATGATAATTTACAAACATTTCACAGTTCAAATTCAGTCAAATATATGTGTAACAAGTTTTAAGAATCTCATTTTCATAATAATTTTAGCAGTTCTTTTTATATCTTTAGATAGTCCTAAAAGATATGTTTTATAAGCCTATGTAGGTTCCATCAAATAATGATTGCAACTTTTGGTACAGCTGAAGTTTATAAAGTCTCCGTAAAGTATAAACTATTTATTTGCGTTACCTGCTGAGCCAGTTTGCAACTTAACCCAAGTTCAAGGTCACTATTTCTTGAGTTGGACTCCTATGCTCAAATAAATAGGCATACCGAACTCAAATCTTAGAGAAGGTTATGTCGGAATTTACTGATATAAACATAAATTGCAATAAATTGAAAATTTCTGCGTGGGCATCGCAGAAATAAAGGTACGTCATTTTTGACGCTGATAAAAGTGTGTTAGATGCAACGCCGTGTCGTCCTAAGGCTCGTCGATCGTTAACCTCCCCCCCCCTCCCCGTGCAGCCCGGTCGTTAAGTTATGATCAATGCTTGATGTATTTTAGGGACATTCCGTTCACAGAATGACATTCGGTTTCCTTTATACTCTATAATCCAAATGCTACATTCTGGTACGCGAGTACTTTTGAGTCCGCTATGTATACCCTTATAGAGATGTATTTGTTTCACAATATTTTTAGTTGATGCTAATTACTTTAATGTTTTACAAATTTCAAGGTTGTATAAATGTGTACTATTAGTATATTATCACAAGTATTAGTTATCTGAATTATTTTAAGATATTTTCAGCTCCTTAATGTACTACAAATATCTTAACTATTCGTTTTGATAACTAATTACACATAAACAATTTTCAAGACGTTTAAAAACAATATTTTGGAGATCGAATTTTGTTTTAAATTAGTAATCACATCAATTTTATAGATGAATAAAAATATTTTAAATATACTTTTATCTATATATAAAATCTATATATCTTATTTATAAATTATAAACTAGAAATACGTAATTCTGATCATTTTACTATATACTATGTAACCACCAAACATTTCATTACATTATTTCAAAATCACTACTTAGCAATAACGATGTTTTCATATTGGTGATTCATTAACTTGTTTCTCAGTCTTCTTCATACTTGCTACACTAATTAATTTGTGTTAGTAGTACAATATCTGTAAAACTTCTTACATAACTTTGAATATATATATATATATGTATATATATTTAAGTATCTTTCTCATTTATAAATATTATTAAAAACATTGTTATTTAAATATCTTCCACACTAAAAAAGTTATTTAGGTTAATTTAGATGTTGTAACATCTTGTAGTCTCCTTTTGTATAATTAAATTATGCATTCAGATGTATACTAATGAGTTGAAAATAGTTAAAAAATAATTAGAAATCCAGTGTTAGTGATGAACTTAAATCGTTATATTGAGTTTTCACGTAAAAGACTTGTATACCCTCATCAATTTTTCCAATAAACTTCTCATGAAAGCTCAATAATAAAAGATAGACGTCTTGGGACGACGTAATTGTAGAGAACTGTGCATTTTTAAACGTAGGTTGTTGTGCGGAGATAACTCCTTTAGTCCATCATTTGTATATGGACCAACCCATAGTGTTATATTTTAATATAATCAGGACACACTAACAGTATTTAATGTAACCTCTTAGAGTTTTAGGCATGTGTTTATATATATCAAAAAGCTTGTATAACATTAGCAAATTGTTTGAATGATGGACCTCCAATTTTTTACGAGGAGGTTCTCATTCCTTATTTTGTACGTCAGTATATGGACTAATAACAAGTGCATATTATACTATCAACTGCTATACTCAGATATGATTATTTTAGATCATTAGAATAAAGATGGCATTATCTTCTAGTGCACAAGACAATATTGTATAGTCCATTGTTATGATTTTAATAATATTAAGTGTAGCAGTTTTGCCAACTGTGTTTTTTATCTACAACATGTATGATAAATCGCAGTGGTTTTCAACCTGTGTTGGAATATAATAATAGAAGTTTCAACATATAAAAGAAAGATATAAAACTCAAATAATACGTTATTTTGTTGATCAATAATTAAATTCGCACCTAGCAGACTTTTATATAATTGCTACTTTTTAGTTTTAATACTCTAGCAAATATATAGAACAAAACAATATTAAATACTCAACATTAAGTAAAATCCAATAGAACATTTCATTTAAATAAACACAGGAAATAGTTATTACATAAATGATATACTTATGTACATAGCTGTGCTATAGATAATTATATACTGAACCATCAAGCAGTTATTGGACTTTAGCAATAAAGGTTTGTTAAGGTAAACAATTAATACTAAAATGTGTTTATAAATATAAAAATGTGAGGACTGAAGGAAGAAAGGTCGCAACATTCTCTGCAGCAGTGTTTGAGCATGGTTGAAAACCACTGTTTAAAAAGTGTAACATTTTCTGTAGCAAAGTTAAAGTATTGCCAAAAATATTCAGTGATATTAACAATTGTTACGACATAATGTATCTAATTATCATCAGAGCTTGCATAATTTAATTTAATAAAGAAATAAATAAATATAGGTAACACACCATTTAATACGAAAACGTAGGCCTTGGCATTTATAGTCCAAAAACTCTGCCGATGTGGCCTGTGAGAGAAAAAGATTTCGAAGACAATCTTCTCTCAGATGGGCTGAAGTAAACAATCAAACAGCTGCAGCAATTGTTAGAAGAGAAAGAATCATTCTATAAAACGAGAATGCTAAATAATTCTTCTTTCTTTGTTAAACTTTCCTTTCACTGAAACGAAGATATTCATTTCAATTTTATAGGGAAAAAAACAACAGTGCAAGACATTGTTGTGTTTTGTACGTGAGGAAAAGTAAATTGTTGTGGTACAGGGCTTCTGCTGGCAGAGGTGTGTTCTGTACATTTGAAAGATGTGTTGTTTCTGATATATTTATGTATTGTTGGATTTGTAAATAGCTGATTAATATATTTTTGGCTTGCTTTACATAGAATAGATATATATTATATATGAAGATTATTTTTAAGAATACATTAAGTTCAGTTTTGTTTAGAAAATAATGGGCGTTAAGGTAACTTTATGCAAAAACATGCTTAACTGTTAGAGCTAGACAAGTTGGTTTAGAAAGGAGTTGTGTAGATTTGAAGCAATATATCAAATCTTTTTATTGGTATGTTCTATAAATTTCCTTGGATTGTTTTGTATGTTGAGTCATACTGTTTAAGGTTTGTAAACATTTTAAAACTTGGAGATCTCCCTTTCCACAAAAGAGTATAAAATGTATTTTCTAGTTTCATAATTGGTATTATTCATTAGTTTAGAACTTCTCTAATATATTACATTACTCATTGAAAATATATTTAAAACAGTTTCTTGAATACCTGAAAAAATAACTTGAAAATGACGCTATCACTATCTACCTATTGATGACGTTACTTTCAAATGGTACAGAAAACAAAATATTTCATTTGTCTTTATAGATGGTCTTTTACTGAAATGGATCGGTTAATGATATTTTGTTAAAGATTTCTTATAATGTTATGCTCATAATGAATATCCTTGTGATCAGTCATGCAGATTTCTGACTTGAAATAAAATTATGAAATTAATAAAATCAAAATGAGTAGAGCCTTAGAAATAATCAAAACAGATATTTTACAAATATTTCTTTTTGAAAAAGAACGAAAGAAAGCGTGGAATACAGATATTTTAAAATATCAAAAAGAGAAAAGTTTATATTTTGAAGAAACTTGTTGTAAATCTGGTCGTATTAGTGTGTGTGTGTAATAGAAGAAGTTAGTAAGAGGTTTTTAATGATGTACAGACGTAGTTATATATGTCACTGTAAAAGGAATTGATAGTCAAACTTGCTGCGGTTGTTTAAGTTCCTAGAGTGTACACTTTCGTTTACTCGAAAATTGCTAATATAATTTGAGGTTATGAAGTTTTATATCAGTATTCTGTCTCTTTGTGTTGGTTATGCACAACAAGACGTATAAATTTGTTTAGAAAACACTGGTATTTTGATAATTTCTTTAGTTGTTGATTTATTGAGAATAAAACAAGCTACCTTAATTACGTGCGATTGAAATCTGCGTGACTGGTTGTATAGGCAGTGCCGTAGAGTAGTTAACAGGCCCATAGGATAGCACGGCGCATGCGTGGAAGGTCTGTGTACTAAATCTGATAATTGTAAATGTGTTTACGAGAACACGCACGATCTTTCCACGCAGCTTTAAGATAAGAGAGCACGCTCATGCATATTATTTAACCAAAACAAACCACGTTTTGATTTAACTGCAATTTTATAGACAAACATAATATACGAGATTGGGTATAAAACTGTCTTAACGCACAACGAGACCAGACAGTAAGGAAGGATGTAACACAGATTGTACATGCATGCAGTTATATCAAGAAAATAAAATATAAAAACAAGAACATCTTGTGAACATAATCCCATAGAAACATCCTATCCTAGCTTCCCCTGCTTATCACCGTCACCCTTCATAAACAGAGGGGTGCCGCACAACTGTGTCAGATGCCTCACGATCAAGTTTGAATCCCAAGAACTTTTTACTTTCTCTACTACGTACAGTAAGTAGGGAAAGTATTTTATTCCACCCAAAAATTCGATACCGAGATTTCACCGGAAATACATGTTTTGAGACACCCTGAATCCAAAAAAGCATTTTTGGAAACATGTCCGTGTGTGTGTCTGTGAACAGCATAACTCAGAAACGAACAGTCGGATAAACACCAAACTTGGTATTTAGGTTCAGTATCTTCCAAGGATGCGACACGGAGGTTTACAAGAAAATCCCCCCACCCCAGATTACCCTTTATATGGAAGATTTTTCGAAAATTTTAATTTTCTCAAAAATGGCTCTAACGATTTTGATTAAAACATCATATTTTTAAGATATTTTCATGACAAATAAAATGTATATCTTGAATTTTCTGGGAATGTCTCCAAAAGTATTCTTCATTGTGAACGACTTTTGCATAACTGGTAAACCATAAGAGATAGACAAAATTTTACTACACAAAAAATGTAGATCGCGTTAAAATACACAATTTATGTCATACATTTTTTTGTTGAGTGAACCGTTTTCGAGATATTACTTGTTATTCCCTTAAATTTTTCAATACTCGTTTTCTCAAATGAGAATTCGTTATTCATTTTTTTGTCTTGTATATGCAAAGAGTATTAATCTGTGGCAAAGGGAATGGTGCTGCACCTAGCAACCAGCTATTAAGAGATATGTATGCGCTTAAAGGCTACTGTATTTCTATATTGCCCTTGTAAATATATATTCCCCTTACATCTACAAGAAAATTAGCAATAAGATAGAGTCCGCAAATGTTTATCTCGATTAACATGAAGTAGCTGGAGAATAAGCGTTTGTAAAAATAGTTTGTACAAGAGTAGAGAAAGTCATGTGAGTGTAACACATCAGATTTTTATTACTTTCTCTACTACGTATAGTAAATAGGGGAAGTATTGTATTCCACCCAAAAATTCGATACTGAGATTTCACCGGAAATACATGTTTTGAGACACCCTGAATCTAAAAAAGCATTTTTGGAAACATGTCCGTTTGTGTGTCTGTGTGTCTGTCTGTGAACAGTATAACCCAGAAACGAACAGTCGGATAAACACCAAACCTGGTATTTAGGTTCAGTATCTTCAAGAGATGCGAAACGAAGGTTTTCAAGACAATCCCCCACCCCAGATTACCCTTTACATGGAACATTTTACGAAAATTTTAATTTTCTCAAAAATGGCACTAACGATTTTCATTAAAATATCATATATTTAAGATACTTTCATGGCAAATGAATTGTATATCTCGAATTTTCTGGTAATGTCCTCAAAAGTGTTCTTCATTGTGAATGACGTTTGCATAACTGGTAAACCATAAGAGATAGACAAAATTTTACTACACAACAAATGTAGATCGCGTTAAAATATACAATTTATGTCATATACATTTTTGTTGTTGAGTGAACCATTTTCGAGATATTGCTTGTTATTCCATTATATTTTCCAATACTTTTTCTCAAATGCGAATTCATTATTCGCTTTTTAAGTCCTGGACACACAAAGAGAATGGAATACTCCACATAGCAACCAGCTCTTAAAACATTTGACTATCGATTAAAGCCTACCATATTCCACCTGCACCTACAAGAAAATTAGCAATAAGATAGTTTGTACAAGAGTAGAGAAAGTCATGTGAGTGTAACATATCAGATTTTTTTCTATACTTGGCATTCACACTAAGTACTGCATTCCATCCAAAAGTTCAATATCGAGATTTCATCGGAAATGTTGTTTTGAGGCCCCGTGTACAAAGAAGCATTGTTAAATAAACGTCTGTGTGCGTGTGTCTGTGATATTTTCATGACAAAATAAATGTATGTCTTGAAGACCTCTTTATTCCGAATTGATTTTGTATAATTGGTAAACTATAAGAGATAGATAAAAATGTAGATCTCGTCCTGTTTCGATTCTCGGCTGGGGTGGAACTTTTCTCTAATCAAGATTATTCCTTATCCTCCCCAGAGACTGGAAGTATGAAAAGGAGTGTGTGGTATGTAAAACCCAAACTAAAGAAAAAAAGGGGGGAAACAACAGAAATGGAAAGACAACTGTATACGAGTTAATATCATCGTCGATAGGCGGTACATTCCAAAGGAAAAAGGCCGCTGACCATTGTAGTTAAAGACGGGGTACAAATCGAATATAAAATATTGTGTAAATTTTTTTGTGTCTTTAACCATTTCCGAGATATTGTTTCTTATTGATTTTAATTTTCAAATCGTTTATACTTTTCTCAACTACAAATCGTTAATCTTGTTTTTTATTTATTTTTAGTGTTCATGCAAAGAGAACAGCATTTCAACGTCATCACATAGTGATACTCTTTTTAAAAATCTGACTGTCGCTTTAATCTACTGTATTCTTCTTATAGCTACAACGAAATGTGTAATGAAAGTTTATCTGGATTAACAACAAAAATAGATGAAGAATAAGCTTTTGTAAAAATACTATGTAGAAAATCATATGAGTGTAATACATCAGATTTTACTGTATGTATGGACAATATAACTCAAGAATAGTAAATGAAGTTTTTGAAGAATCCTTCCGCAAACCACCCTATGACATAGAAATTTTTGTTTTATTTCCCCCCAAAAAATGAATTAATACTTTAATAGTCGTGAATGACTGGTAAAATATAAGTGAGAGACACAAACTTACTACATAAAAATGTAGATCTCGTTAAAACACGTGATTTATGTCAAGTACATTCTTTGTGGATTACAAACTGTCAGGATATTCATAGCTATTGGTTTCAACTTTCCCATACTTATTCAACTCTTGAAGTGCTAAGTCACCATTCGTTTGTTTCTCCAGAAGCCACACAAATAGTACATATATGACTCCAAAGTCAGCTTTTTAAATATTGTCGTAACCTCTTTACTATTCTAGCTCAATGGGGGGTAGAGCAACAGGTACCGTGAACATATAGAATATTTATCACGCATTATGCGAGGTCCGACGAGGCGCGCTCAACAAAATTCTGAAAATATAACTAAAAAGTCCCTAGCAACATTCTAAATTCATGATGTGGATGAGGGAAGGGTCTATCTACTATAGATATTCATACTAAGTTCACTCGGATGGCGAATATTTATTATAAAAAGAAATTACAATACCTCATTTCCTCCTTGCCTGTCGGTGGGGACGCCATGCTGCACGCATGGACAAGCGGCACACACTCTGACCTTGCTACTAACAGAACCTCGACTCGACTGACTCAACCCACGCTAAACTCGGCGTGGGTACGCTACGCTAGAACTGGTTTTTCATCCCCTCCACTCTTGCACAATATCGGATCTGGGCCACCAGTTCACGTACGCAATAATGCTAATGATATTACAAATGTCACAATATTTGGCTATCCTTTCAATCTCCTGACTACAACGATTTGTGTAAAAACTTATTTCAATTAACATGAAGTATACATAAAAACTAAGCTTCTGGAAAAGGGGTGGATAGAGAAAATCATGTGAATTTAACACATTGAATTTGTTTGAATAGGTCATCATTCAGTTATTTCCTGTGATTACTTGGAAAGCATGTGTCATTTCAAGGTCAGCATATACAGACCCGCTTTTAAGCATCTGACTATCCCTTCGGTTTACATCCCTCTTATATCTATAACGAAATGTGTAATGAAAGTACTTATGCAAACTTTTATCTGGATTAACTAGAAGTAGTAGATGGAAGAATAAGCAACTGCGGATAGAGAAAGTCATGTGAATTTGAAAAGTGAGGTTTTTTATTTGCATTGAACTTAAAAGTAGCGCAATAAAATGTATTGTATGAAACGTTGGCATAGCACGTGCAAATGAAGTTGTTAGTATCTTTAAGTTGTTTGCACGACGCTTTGGAAGCCTTCGCCCCAAAAATTTTTAAAAAATATTAACTTTGTAATTTGACTGTTTCTTTAAATATTATATATTTATGTTTGCCTCGGCTGCGTCAGTATTATTGTTAGAGATATGGATGTCTTGGCAGGGAGGTGGTGCGACTGAAGAATGTAGGCTTACACAGATTATAATTTTTACTTCACTCCTTTTATTAATCCTTAACACGATTTAAATAACACTTCACTGATATAGAGAGCTGTGAGATTCTTTAATTAATTACTTGCACTTTTTAACACGTAACCTATTTTCGTCTCACACGAATACGTATTAAATTTCTTGAGGACACTTTTTGCGTCTGGTTAGTAACGCTGTCTGCAACCAACTGAATAGATTTCTACCGCCTAAAATTTGTAAATTTCTGTATTTCAAGTCTCTGATTGGCTATTCCTAATCCAATAGAATACCTTCTTTTAACTAAAGCTTTTTCTGGTTGTTGATTGGCTATTTTATAAACTGTCACTAAAATTACATTATTGCTTCCAAGAATCAGAAGTAACATCTAAACCTTCCAATTCATTATTGCCTCAAGGTTACCTCGCTGTTACCTTATTGTTAGCAACTCCTGAACAATCTCTCACAGCTCCTACACTATTAAATTACGTAATATATTCACATAACATTATTACACATGGATACAATAATATAAACTTATACAATGACTGTAATATACACTTTTTATATAGTTGCATATACATATTGCTTTAAGGCGGGCTTTTATTTAATTTATATATATTATATAATTAGACGAAATCATTTAAGTGTTAAAAATACTGCCTCACAAATTAGCTCAGTTTTTAACAAAATCCTGATTATGATTTCACCTCGCAGATCGTTATCTGGAATCACCCACATGACCAGGAACCCATAGCTTTTCACGCGCGAGCGAGTGCATATTGCAGTAGTGATGATGAACGGCAAGGGGGGGTTATAACTAGCGCTAATCAGAACACACGGCCAGATGTGGCATGTAAATCATCGCAATGACTGACGCCATTGTCGAGTGGGCACGCTTGCGGAGTGAAGGGGCATCTACACCTGTCCTCTTGTGCCTTTTAAGGCCTGTCATGGAGTCCGTAACACTGCTGCCAGGTGAACAAGATACTTGGTTTGTTGCAGTTGAACAAACTATATGGATATATTTTAAATCTGGTTGAAGTCGATTAAGCAGTTCGCAGTTTTCTAAAAAGCAGTTTGTACCTGTTCATAAAGTACAAAGTAGACATGGGGCGATTCATGAACGAATCGTTCATATGAACGACTACAAGGAAAGAATCTATGAATCGTGTCATTCTTAGTTCGGATCGTCGTTCAAAAAGAATCGTGATCACGACATTCTCGATTCATTCTCGCTTGCACTTTGTTTACTATCCTTAGCTTTGGCTGCCAAGCCGAGTCCGGGCAAATACTGCCGAGCGAGTAGGGTGATGCGCAGTGAAATTACCACACATTGTGATGCTATACGAAAACTGAACAGCGGTCAAAACTTTGAATATTACCAAATTACGTCGATTCGGAGTACACCAGTATCATCTCAGTACAATGAATTGTGGAGGTTGAAAGAACCGTTAGAGTTTATAATATGAATTGGTAGGCCAACACTGTTCTTTGAGATGCTGGTGTCATAACCTAAGAGAAGCGAGTTAACCTGAGAAAGAATAATTCATAAAAACAATAGCGTAAACTGTAAAGCGCAATAAAATGAATTGTAAACATTGCCAACGGATGAACGGGGGCTGCAGCACATGGAATAAACAATAGAAGTAATGTTCAATGTTTTGATCTAATACTACACAGTACTGCGTGATTACAGTGTAGTAGGTATTATATACAGTAGGCAAAACATATGCAAAATCGAGGGGGAAAATAGGGAATTTTAGAATTCTTGTTTAAACGACATTTTGATTAGAAGAATATTAAAAAGTTTAAAATGATATAATTCAAAAGTATTAATATATTATAATCTACGAGCCGTATTCCACAGCTAAGGTCGTTTGGTCATAATAACAACATCGCTCATAAGACAAGGTTTTTATTGACAGTAATATGTGCTACATATATACTTTACTTTTCCACATAATCGCCGTTCACATCTATACACTTGCTGTAACACTGCACCAGTTTCTTTAACTCCTCGACATAGAAGTCTGCCGCCTGGCACTTGAATCAGTTGGTAACGCTCGTCTTGAGTTCATCGTCGGTTTGAAGTCGTTGTCCACCCAGCCACCGGTTCAAATGCAAGAAGAGGAAATAGTCGCTTGGTGCCAGGTCGGGACTGTACGGAGGGTGGTCAAAGAGTTCCCAAAAAAAACTCCTGAATCTTCTCTTTGGTTTTAGCAGCGGACGTGCGTTGTCGTGCAGGAGGATGATGCCAGACGACAGTTTCCCGCGGCGTCGATTATGGATCGCACGTCTCAGTTTGGTAAGCGGCACAGTACACGTCAGCTGTAATTGTTGACACAAGGTCCATTAAATCAATCAAAAGGACGGCTTTTCGACCCAAAACACGGTAGCCATCATTTTGCGATTCGTGTACGACGATTACTTACACGTTTTTGGTTTGAGTGAACCGGAACGGCGCCAGTGCATTGACTGTTGTTTCGGTTCTGCGTTGGTGTACGCTATCCGGTCTCGTCGCCCGTAACAATGTGGGAAAACGAACCATCTCCACCTTGTCTATAGCGCTACAGAAACTGTCATGCACTACGCATTCGTTGCTCTTTGCGTTGACTGGTGAGCAGTTTTGGCACCCACCTCACACAAAGTTTCCGATATCCAAGCTGTTCAGTGATAATCCTGTAAAGTGAGGTTCGAGCAACATTTGGGAATTCATCCGCCAGATCACTAACCGTCAAACGCCAATCACTTCGAAGTTTTTAGTTCACCTGCTCAACGATGTCGTCGTTCCGAATACTGGGCCTACCACTCCGCTGTTCATCGTGCACATTTGTGCGGCCATTTCGAAATTCTCGATACCAGTGTCGACTCATTATGTCCGGTCCACACAGGGGCATAACTCACGATGAATGTCCGCAGCTGACGATTCTTTTGCCATCAAAAATCTAATCACACAGCGCACTTCACAACTGGCGGGATCTACGATTGTCGCGGCCATTGCGATCTGCTCTCACCACTGGCAAACCCCTACTGCGTCACATCAACACTGCGGTAGGTTCCTCAGGAGTCGGTAGACAGCGCTGCAGACATTAAACGTCATTCAGGCCTACCATCCGTTAAATATTGTTCACCGGAGCTTAGTTTTGGAATACGCCTCGTATATTAAATGTATTGGAAAACATGTATCGATATAACTAAGCGTATTTTTATGCATAAAGGAATCTTCGAATTTGATGAAATAAAGTCAATACAACATTTTTGCACTAGCATGATTTTATATCAGTGATAAATAATAATAATCGCTTTGCATAATGCCGTCAGGAAAGGGGACGATTCATAAACGAAACCTGTACTAGGGCAGGCCAGCGAACATCAGGTAAAGAGACGATTCATGAATCATGAACGAATCGTATGAAGGATTACTGCAAAAGAATGATTCGACCAAATCCTAGTACAAAGACATAATTTAAAATATAACATAGCTACATGTATGAATGTTGTGTGTGATATTCCCTATTTGGAGGTGGCGTGTAGGATTAACAGCGGTAAAGCTAATGACACTACAAGCTTCACGATGTGGGGAGGTGGTGCCGGCGATGACCAGATTAGTAGGGGCCTTCAGAGCTTCGGTACCTAATCTAAGATTAACTTGAAATTACTTGAGAACAATTTGATGTGCGTGTTTACAGCGTGGGGTTACTCCAAACGAATGCGGAGATAAATTGACTTTTATCACTGCCACTTGTGCAGATACGACGCGAGGCAGCTGGGTGACATTAGAAACAAGTTTTGGTCGAATGAAGAACAGGTCAGTAAAAAACAACCTATACATGTCGTTGCTTTTATTCTGCATTTCTAACTGTTGCATTTAGTACTGTCATCGGCAAAGTGCGAGCTGCAATGGGAGTGTTTTCATAATATCCTATTCGTACAAAGTATTCTAATATTTCTGTTGGTTAATAACACCTCTTTAACAAATTGTTTAAGTAATTGAACTCGTTGCAGTGATCCAATTATACCTTACGTTGACGTGACGTGGATAACAGCTAAAATTTAATTTTCAAACCCCTAAATAAAATGGTAGAGTATGATACAAGGGGTAAAACTAAGGTTTTATTTTGCGAGTAGGAATACAATCCTACCAGCAAAATAGAACCACTTTTAAAACTGTGGCATATACTATTGTTTTAGACAGCGCTCGAATTTGTAAAATATCAATAATGTTGTGTTTATTCCTGAAACTAAGAGAGATCACTTTTAGAACGCGGTTCTTGAAACAAGAGAAATGACGTTAAAAAAGCGAATGTCAGATGTTTTGTTGATTCTCTAGCAGTAATTTTCAGTGAAATTATTTTCAACGTGTTTTGCCTTGCACCAGGCGATGAAGCGATTATTGTTATATCATATTGCTTTCTGAATTTGTTGGGTAAGTACTTCTAGTGTTATTCTTTCTGCTGTTTCTGTAATTTCACCTGGGTCTTCCATTTCAGTTTCTTCTGAATTCACAATTTCCGCTATTTAATCTTTATGTGGGTTATCGTACATAAAAATAACGTTTTAGATGAAAGAAAGCAGAAGGCAGCCAATATGACGTATAGCTTAACTCTACAACGAATTGTATTGCAAACAGATAATGCGAGCGCCTTCAGAAATTAATTATGTAAAAGCACATAATGAAAAGTAGATAGATAAGGTATATTTATTGGTTTCAAATTATTGAAGTTATTACACAAGTATTTAGTGCATGAGTCATTGACCATACATGCATATTTAAGATATAAGGTATAGTGACAAAATAAACAACAGAAAAAGGAACAAGAAAAAAGAAAATAGATATAAATCACCTTTGTCTAACTGAACAAATCTGGCCTAGCATCTGGCCTAGCTTCGCGCACTTTAGCCAAAAAATTGCCCATGTTTTGCCAGTTCCTCTGGTCAGCCAGTAGATCCCAACATGCCAATCTCTTTCTTGATGGACTTAAGAATTTTTCTTTGAGTTTAATTGTTCGCTGGTTCTCCCACCGTGTACATTCCGCCAAAATATGTACCCCAAATCACAGAATGGGCAGATTCTCCTGCCAGAATCGTCAGTCATTTTCTGTGCCCTCCAGCCCCCCATGTCATTCCTGATGTTTCCTTTCTTCCTAAGTTAACTATATATGCCTCTTTACCCCAATTCAATTTTATTTCATTTCCTAGAGAAGACTTAGAGAAGGTTTAATTTTACAACCCGATTCTATTTCGTGTTGGTTGATGTCTCTTAGTCTTTTTTGACACCTTTCCATATGTTTTTGTCATTTTTTTCAGCTCTTTGCCATACTGACCCCATTCCTATTCTCCTCAAACCCCTTCCCAAATCAGCTGCCCAAAACTTAGTAGACAGGTTTTCTCGCTGGTATTTATAAAGTAAACCCGAATGAAACCAAATCGAGCTATTAAACATGTGCAAATACAAAGAGTGACTGGATTTGAAACTAATGTTGGTCACAATGAAGATTACCGCACTAGTGATATAATCTAAAGCTTTTAGCTCGTTTGCTGTGTGTTACAAGTTCTAGTTTTACGCCATGCTGTCTAAAAATTATTTTAAGGAATATAATGGCAGAAGCAAGGTTAAGTGCAGAAAACGAAAGATATCGTAAATTCCTGTAATATCAGTACAAGATATAATTTTGCAAAAGAGTTACGGTCATAGCATCTGGGCTTGTATTTTGTATAAAGTAGTTGTAAAATCATAATTTTGCATCCGAATGTTCATAATTATTTCACAGTATTGTAAACATTCAAATAAGGAATATTAATAGTTTCAGTTTCAGCAAGACAAAGTAATATTTACCAAGCTGGTCATAAATGACTCGCAATACAGCAGGCTACATTAGTGTTAAGTCTGCAAACAGTCGAATAACTATCTACGGAACAAGACAACTCGTCGCCACATGTATACCCTTGATAGGGTATTTTCCAAAAGTTAGTATTCGAATATTTATTCCTAGTTCATACAACCGGCCCTAACTCTGAGTTAAAAATGTGTCATGAATAACTTTGAAATATTTCAAAGCTTTGCCTAAATTGATCGTATGTTTAAAGTCAGATTTATTCTGCCGTAGCCGCCTCGGTTGTCTACGCATGATTTCAATACTTTGAAGCGAGTTTATCAGCAGTGCCTCTAGCAGAGGACTGGCGAAAGATGAGTGGAAGGGGTGGACGTCAACAGTTTCGAGGTCATCTTAGTGAAATGAGACTTGTGTCGTACATTTCCAGTATTTACATTTGGAAGTTCTTTCGCTTGCGTCTCGTAAACTCGCATATCAGCCTGCATGCTGATAGGCAACTCAATTAATTGGACGGTTTTTGTAGTGTAGAGTGTCTCGGCACAGCTTTAACTTTTTAATAATAAAAAACAGCTAAGTAACCTTTTAAATATTTTAATTGTTTTTCCTTTTTGTTAATTAGAAACTGTTTATTGTTTTTTATCATGTTTTGTCTCCGGACTTGCAGAAATTCTGGGCAAGAGCAGAGAAAACCATTCACACAGCGACCAACATCGTAATTAGACTCCCCCTCGTATCCTTCCAGTTCAGAAGTAGCACTCAACCAGTGAAAAGCAGTTCTGCACCGCGCAGTACATCAAACTGTTTACAAAGTAGGAAACCCATGCTGTCCGAGGTTTATTTCCGCACCTCCTCTTTGAGACAAGGGGCTCGCTGAACTAATAATGACGTCATTCACTTAAATGATTAGCAGTAAAGGCCGACTAAGTCTGAAGACCCCTTATATTACTGTATTTATTTCAAAAGTGGTTCCTTTTCCATGTTATGTTACTCAAATAACCTCAAAGTGAACTTTGGTTACACGCACAAGACACAACTGTTCGCATATCCTAGGATACTAATGAATCCTTGTATGGAAAAAATCTGATGTGTTGCACTCACATTACTTTCCCTACTCTTATACAAACGTTATTGCTAATTTTCTTGTAGGTGCAAGGGGAATATGGTAGGCTTTAAGAGATAGTCAAATGTTTTAAGAGCTGGTTGCTATGTGGAGTATTCTATTCTCCTTTGTATGTACAGGATATAAAAAACGAATAACGAATTCCCATTTGAGAAAAAGTATAAGTATTGGAAAATTAAACAAATAACAAGGAATATCTTGGAAATGGTTCACTCCACAAAAAAAGTATGTGACATAAATTGTATGTTTTAACAATATCTACATTTTTTGTGTAGAAAAATTTTATCTATCTCTTACGGTTATTCTCTTACCAGTTATTCAAAAGCTATTCAGAAAGAAGGGGAGTTTTTGGGAACATTCCCTGAAAATTTAAGATATAGATTTTATTTGTCATGGAAATATCCTAAATTCATGATATTTTAATCAAAATCGTTAGAGCCATTTTTGAGAAAATCAAAATTTTGGAAAAATGTTCCATATTAAGGATGTTCTGGAGGAATTTTCTTGAAAATCCTTGTGTCGCATCTTTGAAAGACACTGAACCAAGTTTAGTATTTATGCGACTTGTAGTTTTTGAGTAATGTTGTTGACAGACACACACACAGACCTTTTTCTAAAAGTGATTTTTTGGGGATTCAGGGGGCCTCAAAACATGTATTTCCGGTGAAATGTCGGTAGGGAATTTTTGAGTGGAATGCAATACTTCCCCTACTTATAGGTAGTAGAGAAAGTAAGAATACAGTATAGGTTATACAAGGAAGGGGACGCCTGGCGAGGGGCAACCTACATAGGAAGAAGGCATGAACTGAAGGAAACACAGATGTGCGAAGTCCCTATCAGTTCCAGGCTCTAACTGACCTGTCCCACTGCGGACGTGCCCAAAGAGCGGCTTCTGTCCGGCAGTGTCACACACCACCAAACCTAGAAGCGCACCTGAAAGATGAAAAGGAAAGAAAATCGTGGCAGATGAGAAATGGCCTCAGCATTCACCTACCGACTAGGGAAAACGACGAAAAACAAGGTTAGAGTGGGGGTCGAATGCAATCGAACTCAGCTCGATAAAATACCTACAGTAAACTAAAGCGATAGTCAAATTGCTGTGTGATGCCTTGAAATTCTGTTCTCGTTACATGAAGAGAGAATTCGAATCAATAACCAGGAATGTCTCGGAAATGGTTAACTACACAAAAATATTTATTGTACATAAATTCTGTGCTTTAATGAGATATACATTTTTGTGCAGTAAGATTCTGTTTATCTCTTACGGTTTACCAGTTATACAGAAGTCATTGAGAATGAAGAGGCCTTTCCCACAAAATTCAAGATGTACATGAAAATAGCTTGAGAAAATAAAAAACAACGAAACATTTTCCATGTAAAGGGTAGTTTGAGGCAGTGAAATTTTCTTCAAAATCTTAGCGTCGCATTCTTGGAAAATCCTGAGCCTAAATACCGCATTTCGTATTCAACCAGCTTTTCGTTTTGGAGTGATGCTGTTCACATACAGACGGATCTTTTTCAAAAAATTCTGTTGGGTTCAGAGGGCTTCAAAACACGTATTTCCGGTGATATCTCGACAGGTACAATACCTACTTAAAGGGAGGGCAATAAATCCTGTGTGCACTGCGACTAGTTGTGATCATTCAATCTCTTGCAATCTTTGAAATTGCATTAACCCCAAAGAACTGTGAGAGCGAAACAGTCACACAGCAACTGAGATACTGTCTTCTAGTTACAACGAGCGGGCGGCAACGTCTGTAGCCCGCATTCGACCCGGCAACCGCCCACTCAAACCCACTCGTTTTTTCGGGGTTTTTCCCGGGTCGTCAGCGAATGCTGGAGTTGTTTGTTTCATCCCCCGAATTTTCTGTCCCTCATTTCATTCCTGCTTCACCCTCTTAGGTCTGTTTCAGGGTTGGAAGTGTCGGCGATGGTGTTTCGGTGCAGCGTGACATGTGAAAAGGACATTCTCTGTGAAGTTTCTTCGTCCCTCGGCCTCGGCTGTTTGCCGAGGTATAAGAACCGCCCCTTGGGGGGGCGTTTGTACCCTGTGTGTAGCGGAATTCCCGGTCTGCGTGTCCGAGTGCCGGAATTGTAGGGACCCTGTCATTGCTGTGCCGATCGGTGTCAAACCCCCTCCACTTCACAATCCAATCACCTACTTAGTGTTAGTAACTAGTACGTAGTAGATGAAGTAAAAGGTATTATGTATTGAAAATTCAAACTAATAACAAAGAATATCTCGAAAATGTTTAACGCCACAAAAAATTTTTGTCTATACATTGTGTGCTTTGACGAGGATATCACGTGCTATAGAAAATTTAAGATATACAGTTTGTCGTTTAAAAAATTTAATATATGGTATTTTAATTAAAATTCTTAGAGCCATTTTGTTCATGTAAAGGCTAGTTTAGGGTGGGGGGAAATCTTCGTGTCGTATCTTTGGTACATATTGAACTTAAATAGCAAGTCTGGTATTTAACCAATCTTTTGTTTTTCAGTTATTTTATTCAAAGGCTGCGAGGTCGTTAAGAGATGGAAGGTCTTGGTTCAAATACCGCCAGGACCGTCCTCCATGATTGAAGCTTTTTCCATGTTTTCCTCAGTCCCCATAACTGTCCTCGTGTCCGTAGGTACGCAAGACATAGGATAGGAACGTTTCCTTCTCAAGGTTCCTTTCCCAGTTATCATTTCACGTATCAACAGTGTCCTCCACCTGTGGTGTCGTCTGTAGCCTGCAATACCTTCCCTTCTACTTACTGTGGCTTAGTAGTAAACAAAGTAAAAAAGTTTCTAATGAGTTGCATTCACATGGCTTTCTCTACTCACTCCACACAAAGTATTCTTAGAAAAGTTTGTTCTTATAACTACAGATAAAGTTTAATTACACATTTCGTTTTGGGCATAAGAAGCATACAGTAGGCTAAAGTGATAGTCATCCACTTGAAAATTTCAAACAAATAACAAAGAATATCTCGAAAATGGTTTACACCGCAAAAAAATTGTTTCACGTGTATGCTTTGAGGAGATTGTGTACTAAGATTTTGTCTAACTCTTACGGTTTACTAATTCAGAATTAAGAGGACCTCAACTTTACAAAAGTTTACTTCATGTAAATATCTTAAACATATGGTATGTTAATCAAACCCTTTGCAGACATTTTTGAGAAAATGAAAAATTGTGAAAAAAAATGTCTGTATAAGGGTAGTTTGGGATGGGTCATATGTTTATAAATACTCACGTGGATTGCTTAAACAGTTTTTGACTCAATTACGAAACCTGTGTGTTACACTGTTCACACACGCGCGCGCACGCGATTTTTTCGGGTTCAGTAAACCTCAAAACGTGCAGTTATGTTCATATCATGCATTACTAATAAAATAACCTATTTACTTAGTTATGTGTAATAATCTGAGAGATTTGAAGAAATGTACCTTACAGGAGTGCCAATTTCTGCAAACTGGTTTACAATGAGTGACAATTTAATTTAATATCCTATTAATAAAATCTCCATGTGTTCCGGTTGACGAATTTCTGGAATTGGCCTAGAGAAATTTTAAGTTCAAATTCTGGTATACGAGTAAAATAATATAAAATTTATTGACAATATATATATGGAACCTTGACATTGCTGTAGGCTCTGTGTTCGATCCCCACTCTAGGGCAAGAAGTTGGGCGGTGCTGGTGTTAATAAAACTGGCTGTACGAGGAAAGAGATCTGTCTCTCTAAGATGACCTTGGGGGAGGAACTGATCGATCTTGAACCACTCCCTTACCTCAACCCCCTGCACCCCCGCGGCTTGGCGAGGTCTTCCCATTGCCCCTGCATTACCTCTGTACAAACTGAATCATTAACGGACATTACGTGTTGGTAGGCGGAGTGCCATAAATCAGATCATCGTACTGGTGTGCCGTCATGGAGACGGCATTCACAAGTTGTTGTACACACGGGGACAGACATAGTCGGACAAAGTAAACCAACACACACATCACCTGCTGGTGACCGATGTCCTGTAAATCAGGTCATTGTACTGGTGTGTTGTCATGGAAACGGCATTCACAAATTATTGTACACACGGGGACAGACATAGTCGGACAAAGTAAACCAACACACACATCAAGTGTTGGGGACCGATGTCCTGTAAATCAGGCCATTGTACTGGTGTGTTGTCATGGAAACGGCATTCACAAATTGTTGTACACATGTGAACAGAATCAGTCACACAAAGATAAGAACTACCACTTTACGTGTTCGTTGACGACATGTCTTAAGGATACCCATCTGTGAAAATTTCCAAAAATTGCCAAAATTCATAAACGTGAATGTAAATGTTGTTAAACACTGCAACGCTTCTACTCGCTAACCTCTAGTTCCCGAGGTGGCGGGTTCAAACCCTGCGGGGGGCGATGAAATTTTTTCGGGCTTAAAAATTCTTAACATGGCTTCCATCAGAACGGAAGTAAAGCCGGTGGTCCGTTGTCGTAGATTTACGGCACGTAAAAGAACTTCAAGCCTTAAAGAGGCCTCTGAGCAAAATTACCAAACTTTCACGCCCAGTATAGAATGGGACGCTAAGAACCATAGCAGTTAAAGAGCGTCTATACATAAAACTCAATTTAATTTTTCTCTATCCACATATTTGACATCTTCTCAGGAAATTTTTATTTCACATTCGAAAACTCAATATCCAAAATTGAGTGAATTTCTCGCCACGTGTTTTCCTTTAGTTCTTACAATGTATGGGGCTTGTTGCATACACATTCTTTTTCACCGTGATCATCAGAGTCGGGTAAATTTATGTCATTGGATTTTGTGAAATGTCAATGATAGAGTAATTGACCCAATCTTAATATTCTTCTCTGACTAAGTGTGGTTACGTTCCGTCGTAAACTAACAGCTACTGGAGTACAGAGAAACCAGATTTTATACACGGATTCCCTTGCAAAAATTGGTGTGTGGAGTAAATGCATACACAATAATAGGACCTGTATTTTGTGAACAAACAACAAATGCTGAGAGGTAAAGGAATGAGTTACATTATTTTTTGAACAGCTCATCGATGTCAAATGTCAGTCTGGGGATTTCCAGCAAGACTTTTGCTACAGCTGATGAGTCATTCAGTTTAATTCAGGAATTTTTGAAGTGAAAGTTGTTTAGGCGCGGAGGGACAAATTACCCTGGTTCAGACGAAAAGTGAGAATTCTTTCCTTTTCCGGCTCCAACCGGCAGTTGTCGCATATCTCACAGACAGTCTACGCAGCTGCGCCGCGTCTACTGTGGCAAATTGGCTGGATCAAACGAAAACTGAAACGCTACCCTTCACCGACTCCAACAGCAGTTGAGAAGAAAGAGAGGCAGAATCTATACTTCAGCTATCTTAAACCCATAATTTCTTTCTTAGAGTATGAATTAATGCAAATTGAGAAACAAAAGCAATATTTCATTTAATTAAGAGAGATTTTCTTCAATAAAACTCCACATAACTGTTCCCTAATCCTGAAATATTAAAAACGTCAACAAATACTGGGACCTAAGAAGTTACGCTTCTAAGAGCGAGAGTCTCACCACTTTTTTTTTTAAGATAGGGCAAATAGTGTAAAGGATTACGGCTCTCAGAATCCCCTGATCTAACTTTATGTGATTTTCATCTATGCGGGAGCTTGAAACGTAAAGTGTATGCACAAAAAAATACTTTGGAGGAACTAAAAGAACACATTAATCGAGAAATTCACTCAATTTCGAATATTGAACTCTGAATTAAAGCTTCCACAGAAGAAATCAGAAATGTGTGGATATCTCTTATGATAAGGTATGTGTTTATTATCATTCTAATTGTAACCACATGCCGTTTGTGAAAATTGAAACACCAAGAAGGAATCTCCCGAATAACTCCAAACGTGGTGGAAGTGTAGAAGAGAGTGCAAGCAATAAGCGATTAGCTTTGCAGAGAGATGGGGTACACGTAGGCCGAGCAGAGCCCTCTCGAATGGGCAGAGTTTCAATGGGGCAAAGCGGGTTTGTCATACCGTGATATTTCGACTCGTACAGGCCATGCTGCTACGACAGTGATGCGTGTGTGGAAGCAGTAGATAGATGAAGGTCGTACGCAGCGAAGAGCGGGTACTGGACCAAAGCACGGGATGACCGTCATCTTGTCCGCACGGCCATAACGGACCTTACAGCTTCATCCACAGTGTTGGCTCGACGCTGGAGCACTGCAACAGGTGTGAACTTGTCTACATCAACGGTTCGTCGCCGTCTGCTGCATGCTGGACTGGTTGCATGCATGCCATTACGTCGGCTTCCATTGTCCAGAAACCACAAGCTCCTCCGACTGCAATGGACACGTGAACACCGTCACTGGGGTGCTGAGTGACAAAATGTAGTCTTTTCGGACGAGTCCCGCTTCAACGCGTTCTAAAGTGATGGCCGCATACGTGTCTGGCGGTACCGTGGTGAGCACAACCTGGAGGGCTGCATTGTTGATCGGCATAGCGGACAAACACCAGGTGTGATGGTTTGGGGCGCCATTTGATTACAGCAACCGATCTCGCCTCCTACGAATTGAGGGCACTTTGAACAGCAACTGGTACCTAACGGTGGTTGTAGACCCTGAGGTACTCCTTCAGCTTCAGGCATCTCCACAGGCCACATTTCAACAGGACAATGCCCGGCCACATATTGCGAGGAATGTACAAGCCGTCTTCGAAGGGCGACGGGTACTATTGCTTCCCTGGCCTGCACGCTCGCCTGACGTGTCGCCCATCGAACATGTCTGGGATATAGTTGGTCGGCACCTGGTGCGTCACGGTCCTCCAGTAACCAGAGTCACGGATTTGTGGGCTCGAATACAAACTGTGTGGAGGGAAATTCCTCAGGAACTTATTCAGAACCTTTTTGATTCAATGTCACGGCGTATAGCAGCTCTAATTGCAGCGCATGGAGGCCACACCAAATACTGAATATTAGGGCTCAAAGGTCATGTATAAGTTTATCATTTGTTACTTGTCATGTACCTAACCTGTGCTATTAAATTCATGCGTTTCCTTCCTGGTGTTGCAATTTTCACAAACGGCAGTGTATGAGAACGTCAGACGGTTGCCGGGATATTATAACTGTTTCGGCGGGAGTCCGATCTGCGGCGGCGGCCGGCGCGGGAGCAGCCGTGCAGTGGTCACACCTCTGTACTAGTGCATTGTAATCGAAACATTGTTGTACACTCGTGGACAGGAATGGTTGTATGAGCACTGCTGGACCAGTTTTACAAGTAAAGACTAGTCTGCACAACAATGACCGCTGAGTCTTAAGGCTCTAAATATGAATTTGAGACAAAAGTTTGAAATTCTGGGAACCACACGGACTTGGGTGTTAAATGTTACCTGTATCTCAAGCCGAGCGATGTGGCTCGGTGGTAACATGCGAGCCTCTCATTCGGAAGGCTCTGGGTTCGATTCCTGGGCCTGTCACCCTGATCATGAGTTTTTCTTGGTTTTCCCTGGTTGACAAGGTGAATGCTGGGGCAGTTTCTCTTCTGCTACGAATTCCTTTCCCTCATTTCGCTTCCCCTTTCATGTTTCAGGTGGGCTTAAGGACTGTGCAGTGTCAGACAGATTATTCTCAACAGCCTTCTCTGAGCAACCTGCTGGTTGACCGGAATCGTTAGAAACCTCTGCGCGTCTCTGTCAGACTCTTGCGGTTGCTTCACGTCATCAGTTACCTGGACACAGTTAAGGATGGTCATTTACCGCAAAATATCCACAAAGGCTTGTACTCTTGTACTTTAATTTTTCACTGTTTAATGTGTTTTGAAAATGCGAAATTGGCTCAAAATGCGAAAATTGTACTAAAATGTCATATAAATGCGAAATATTTTACAATTCATGGACTTCATTTGAAATGAAAACGTGAAAACTAAATGAAATCACTTTTTGCAATGTTTGCTTAAGTGCAAAAAATGTTGGAACTGTTGCATGGAAGAAAGTGGGACAAAACATTCCTTTTTACTCTCCCAAGAAGTTAGTAAGGTTTTTAATCCTCTTTTCACGTTCTCTACCACGTACGCAGTAGATATGCAGAGAAGGTATTGCATTCCACCAAAATTCGATATCAAGATTTCACCAGAAATACATGTTTCAAGATCCCTTGAATAAAAACAAACTTTTTTAGAAAAGGTCTGTGTATGTGTGTGTGTGTGTGTGTGTGTGTGTGTGTGTGTGTGTGTGTGTGTGAGCGCATAAAACGAAGAGATGGATGAACACTAAATATGGTTTTAAGTTCAGAACCTTCCAAAGATGTGACCCAAGACTTTCAAGAAAATCCGTCCACCCCAAACTACCATTTATACGCAACATTTTTTCGAAATTTGTTGATATTTTAAAAAATGTGTAACGATTAAAGATATTCACATGAAAATAAAGTGTAGCCTGTGAACTCTTCTTCATTCTAAAGAAATTTTATATAATCTTCCATAACTAACAAACTTTGAGCAATAGACGAAAACGTGCTGCACAACGAATGTACATCTCTTTAAAACGCACTATTTATTTCAAATAAGTTTTGTGGCCTAAGTTATTTGCAATATATCGGCTATTAATGGTTCGAATTGCTCAATACTTAGTCATTCTTTTAAAGTCCTGTCGATTTTCTCGCGATGTCATGGAAACACTGTGTAATTTTAAGGTCAGCATATAGCGTTCAGTTGTTAAACATTTGACTATCGCTGTTCTCTATAACGAAATGTGTAATGTAGCTGTTTCTGTAAGCGTTTATTTATATTAAAATGTAGTAGAGAGTAAAAGTGAACTTTAGTAAGAATATTTTCTATACCCACTGATAAATGCTAGATGGTAGAGAAGGTTATGTGAATGTATTACATCAGATTATGCAGAAAAATCCAAGATTTACACTGCCTACAAATGTCGAACTCAAATAACCAGATGCTTAACAGTTCTGTAATGTACGTGGTTTTTTTTAAAGTATCGATAATTTCTAAAAAAATAACAGAACATTATTTTCCATATACTTTATTATAATCCTTTACCTTACACTATTTCTCCACAGTCAGCGCTTTTATCGTTATGTGAAACCAGTTTTTGTGTGCCTTCGTCAAAGAATGATGCCGCCTGTGATGAAAGCCAAGTCTACACTTCTTGTTTCACAACATCATCGTCGTTAAAATGTTTTCCACCAAGAAATTTCTTCAGATGAAGAAACAAATGAAAATCACTTGGTGCCAAATCCAGACTGTAGGGAGGGTAGTGGAATTGTTCCCAACCAACTGATGCGATCAGATCTTGAATTTTTTTGACTGTGTCTGGTCGGGTATTGTCACTCATTATTGTTTCCCCATAAACCTCACACAACTGGCGATGAATATTTGCTGCTGTAACATTTCTCGCATTCAAAAAACGAATCTCTGATCTGACTTCACAGTCGGAGGGTCGTTCAATTGTTTTGAAGATTTCGAAACGCTCTAACTACAGGAAAACACCAAGTAAAGATCGCTCACAGCTTCCTAATGAATGGAGGAAGTGATCGCGCGTGTTCGGAAACGCGACTGCAGCGTCTGGTATTCGGGGTCCTACCTATAGCGTAATTGCTGAAAACTATTTCAAGGGGACACCTCCCGACTTGCCTAGATCTATTGCGGCTATCAGCCCCTAGGAGAAAGGAATGAGGTGAAGGGGCCACAGGAGGATACAGGCCCTAGGCAGACAGGCCACAGAAACGCCAAAATGTCCCTAACATTTCCAAGCTCGCAGACGCGTGCTGAAGTCGCCGAGAACGACCCACCAATCAAACAGCCCTCTGGTGTCAATTTGAGCTTGTATGCGCTCCATACACCCCGAAAATAGAAACACGCCTGAAAGATGTGACGGGCACGGGATCAAAGAGAAGAAACCACCCCAACATTCAGCTGCACCACGCCACAAAAAACCGAGGTCAGAGTGGGTTACCGACCCCGGAACCTCCCTAATGTGAGTCGCACACGTTAACACGGCGGTGAATATTTCAGTAAGTACAAGTACGGATCAAAATGTTGAGGTTTCATTCTTTCATTCAACTTGCAACATCTGAGTTAACTATCCGTATTTTCAATTTATTATTCTGATGTTTACTTTCTCTACTTCGTATAGTAAGTAGGGGAAGTATTGTATTCCACTCAAAAATTCGATACCGAGATTTCACCGGAAATATATGTTTTGAGACCCCCTGAATCCAAAAAAAGCATTTTTGGAAACATGTGCGTGTGTGTGTGTGTGTGTGTGTCTGTGAACAGCATAACTCAGAAACGAACAGTCGCATAAACACCGAACTTGGTATTTAGATTCAGTATCTTCGAGAGATGCGACACGAAGGTTTTCAAGAAAATCCCCCCACCCCAGATTACTCTTTACATGGAACATTTTTCGAAAATTTTAATTTTCTCAAAAATGGCTCTAACGATTTTCAGTAAAATACCATAAGTTTAAGACATGTTTATGGGAAATGTGTTGTATATCTTGAATTTTCTGGGAATGTCTCCAAAAGTATTCTTCATTGTGAACGACTTTTGCATAACTGGTAAACCATAAGAGATAGACAAAATTTTACTACACAAAAATGTAGATCGCGTTAAAACACACAATTTATGTCATATACTTTTTTTAATTGAGTGAACCATTTTCGGGATATTGCTTGTTATTCCCTTAAATTTTTCAATACTTATAATTTCAAATTCGTTATTCATTGTTTTATGTCCTGTACATACAAAGAGAATGGAATACTCCACATAGCAACCAGCTCTTAAAATATTTGACTATCACTTAAAGCCTACCAATTCCCCTTGCATCTACAAGAAAATTAGTAATAAGATTAACATCTCGATTAACTTGAAGCATATGGAGAATAAGCGTTTGTAAAATTAGTTTGTACAAGAGTAGAGAAAGTCATGTGAGTGTAACACATCAGATTTGTTTATTACACGTCGCTTTAACTACATGGTCATATCGCGACGGATCTGTTCGTTGTTAACCCGTACATCGAGGTGTGGCGGATAGTTAGTCTTCTAGGTCTCATCCCTGTAACCACCCGCTTCGTCCACAGAGCTTTGAGCTCTGCAGATGGCATTAGGGTGCCTAAAGTCTACCTGCTTTCATTGTCTCTCGATAGATGGCACAATATTCGCTATTACCACATATTTTTCATGTTTTTTCATTAAGATAGAACTCTGGGTCGTGATATTAAACATTCAATCCGGTATTTACCTTAGCGGCTGAGGGAAACCAGTCTGATTGGTCGGCCCACGGGATTTGAACCCGGAACCTACCGAATGCCACAGACGTTACCTCCTGAGTCATCTCTGATTAGTGTCAGGATTTCTCGCTTTTCTGTGTTGCTTTATCCTGTATCAATTTTACATTTTCACTTTCTCTACTACGTATAGTAATTTGGGGAAGTATTGCATTCCACACAAAAATTCGATACCGAGATTTCACCGGAAATACCTGTTTTGAAGCACCCTGAATCCAAAAAGGCATTTTTAGGAAAAGGCCCCTGTGGTGTGTGTGTGTGTGTGTGTGTGTGTGTGTGTGTGTGTGTGTGTGAACAGCGTAACCCAAAAACGAAAAGTCGGACCAACCAAACTTGGTATTTGAGTTCAGTACATTTCAAAGATGCGACACAAAGATTTTCAACAAAATCCCCCCACCCTAAACTACTCGTTACATGAAACATTTTCGAAAATTTTATTTTCTAAAAAATGGCTAACAGTTTTCATTAAAATACTATATATGAAAGATATTTACAAGACAAATAAAATGTATATCTTGAATTTTCTGGGAATAACCTAGGAAGTCTTCTTCATTCAGAAGGAACTTTCTATAGCTTGTATAACTTGTAAACGTTAAGCGATAGACGAAAACGTACCTCATAAAAAATGTGAAGCTCTTTAAAACAAACAATTTACAAACAATAGATTTTCTTGTGGAATAAGCCGTTTCTGAGATATTCGACATTAACGGTTCGAATTTCTCAGTATTTCATTCTTTTAAAGTCCCATCGATTTTCAGTTGTTTCTCGCGATGTCATGGAAACAGTATGGAATTTTAAGGCCAGCATATAGCGTCCAGTTGTTAAATATTTGACTATCGCTGTTCTCTTTGTATCTATAACGAAATGTGTAATGTAGCTGTTTCTGTAAATATTTATTTGGATTAAAATGTAGTAGATAGAAAAATAAGCTTTTGTAAAAATATTTTGTATACTTTATAATAAGCGACAGCGGGTAGAGAAAGTCATGTGAATGTATCATATAAGGTTTTTATTATTTATTAAGGTTATGTCAAAAGTCACTACCTGTTTATCGGTGATATGTTTATCTATAAAATGCTAAACTGCAAATATATAAGCGCTAAATGTAGAAATCAAAATGCTAAATTTATGATTTCAAAATACTAAAACTCACCAACCCTGACCATACGTTATAAAGTCTATAAGTGCGTAACAGGAATTATCCTATATTTAAAAAAACATAAAGGAAAACGTGTGTGACAATTTCGTTTTTGGATAATATTAAGCAATTTAATGCACCATGCTAAATTCAAACTACCATTTTAAAGAGAGAGAGAGAGAGAGTGGAGGGGGGTAATTTTTTATATGTCCCACTTACGAGGGAACCCACAGGTGGTAGCACGTGTGTCTCGCATTCGGGAGGTCGTGGATTCGATTCCCGAGCCAACCTTCTTGACCCATGGGTTTTTTGGGGGTTTCCTCTGGTCGCTAGGCGAACGCTGGGAACGTTAATTACGCCCCCTCCTAATTTCCCGTTCTTACAGTTTATCTCCTTTCATCGCCTTTCACCTTCTTGGTTGCAAATGTCGGCGGAATTCTCAGCGTTGCATGGCAGGGGAAAAGGATGCTCTCTGTAATATTTCGACCCCCAAATGCCAGGCCCCAATGGAATGTGCAAGGCTGCAGGAGGGAGGGGAGTTTCAACCTGGAAAATGTAGGGATCCTGCCCTTTGCTCTGTTGTGCCTCCTGATCCGGCCACTCTCTACTACCTCTGACCTCACCCCTCCCTTCTGGTGTGTCCGCTAGGAGCCTAGGCAAAAATATCTTCTTATATCGAGCTGCTAAGCCCCCCCCCCCCCGATCCAGTTAATAGCTATACAAGGGAACAATTCAAATCCTGACGCCCACTTGAGAGTAGAAAGTGTCCCACATAGTAACAACGGAATTTTTGATAAAGGTACATTGTAACTAATTTATTGTGAAGTTGCTTGACAATGACCAAATTGGGCAGGAACACCTCTACCCACATGAATCTTTTGTGCTTACACTCCCAGGAGGAATGAATGAGGTGAAGAAACTGTAGGAGGCTTTAGGTCGGCCGACAGAGACGCACTAACAATTCCCAGCCTCTGAAGATAACCGGCGGGCTGCTCAAAGAAGGCGGAACCAGGAAGAACTTGACTCATCTGAGGCGGCTCAGAGAAGGCTACGATCTAGCAGAGCTGAGATCCAACGACGAGCATCTGCACCATCTGTTCGACACCGCACGGCCTCTTAAGTCTATCTAAAGCAGAAGCGAAGTGTTAGGAAATGAGGGAAAGGAGATTGCCAACGATTCACCTTGAAAACCTCTAAAAACCCAGAAATCCAACACAGAACTTCCCGAATGCAAGCCTTGCACGTGCCGCGGAGCTATCTCGCTACCCAAAAGACTGTCAGTGAACTGTGTTATTGCTATTTGAGTACCGTAAAGTTAACGCTAATCATGATAAGGCTGACAATAACAGACCATTTATTTAACACCGTTTATGCAATAATAACAATAATATTGTGACTTAGTTCAGTTTTCACTGTCACTTTCCCTTGCGCGCAGCTGTGTAATGAATCACTTCTTCTTCTTTCCCATCACTCACTACAATATCGAGCACCGGACTCCTCTCCTCTCGCGCACACAACCGGCTGGGTAATGCGCCACCTCAACAACCTGGTCAACAAAACAGCATACGCTCCTCCTTATACCCCTAAAAGCTTGCCAGAAATGTGTTACACGCTGAGATGAGGTCGGTTCTCGCATCTTCGCCATACTTCCAGAGTCTTCGCCAGCGCCTCTCCCCCTCTCTAGCCAATCATGCGCCGACTAGCGCTGACGTACATGCCCGCTGTCCGCGAGGTAGGCAACCAGCTTCGTCCCATTATTAATAATAATAATAGAGTAGCGTATGTGTGTGTATTGTCGCGTCGGACACATTGCTGCTGTGTATAATGATATTGTTGAACTAATTATTTCGTTTGTGAGTTGAATTCTTGTCCGGCGCGGCATTTTTCCCTGCACCTTCCTAGTCAGGGGGTGAAGGCAAGTTGAGGGACGAACCTATTTGTCTGGAAGCGTGGCGTCAGTCGAGTGGATATCTTCAGAATGTGTGGTTGTATGTAGGAATGCGTGGTCCATGCGAGTGTGGACCCTCCCCCAACCTGTAACCTTTTGGAAATTATGTAGCTGCACCAAGGTAACTTTTGAAGTAAGTTAATTTTATGGCGGTGTTGTATTGTATTTCGACTGTCGGGGAGTCGAACACTTGAAGTAGTTGCAACCGCACGTATGGTACCCGGTAGCCTTCGCTCCATTTTTAAAAATATTAACTTTGTAATTTGACTGTTTCTTTAAATATTATATATTTATGTTTGCCTCAGCTGCGTCAGTATTATTGTTAGAGACATGGATTTCTTTGCAGGGTGTAGTCCGGCTAAGAATGTAGGCTTACACAGATTATAATTTGTACTTCACTCCATTTATTAATTCTTTAAACGATTAAAATGACACTTCACTGATATAGAGAGAGAGCTGTGAGATTATTTATTAATTACTGGCATTTTTTAACACGTAAACTATTTTTTTTCTCACACTGGATAAGTGTTAAACTTCTCGAGGACGTGTCTCGCGTCCGGTTAGGAACGCTGTCTACTAGCAACTGACTTCTGAATTTGTACAATTTGCCCTATTTCAGTTTCTGATTGGCTAATCCTACTCCAACAGAATACTTTCATTTAACTTAAGCTTTCTTTCTGGTTGTTGATTTATGAACTGTCTCAAAATTTACATTATTGTTGCTCCAATAATGACTAGTAGCATTATTAAACTTTCTTACTCATTATTGCCTCAAGGTTACCTCTTTGTTAGCAACCTTTAACCTATTATTCTCACAGCTCCTACATTTTTAAATTACGTAATACATTAACATAACATTATTGAACATGTATACAATAATATAAACAGTAATACAGTGACTGTTACATGCATTTTATATACTATATACATATTGCTTTAAGGTGGGCTGTAATATTTTATATTATATAATTTGACTGAAATCATTTAAGTGTTAAAAATACTGCCTCACTTTATAATAAACCAGAGAGTTAAATGTGAATTTATATGTATTATTTATAAATATCCCACGCCTGCTTTAGCTTTGTGCAGCTCCTGGTATCCCTCGTCTCCCAATGTTTATGCCGGGGTAACTAAATTTAATATTTTAGCTGCAAAACCTTTCGGCCTCACCCCGGTGTATAACAATAGTAATTTATAACAAACATAATGTATTCTAGAACATCAAACATTCTACTTTCCTACCAGCTTTATCCAGATTAACATATTAAAGTCGAAATAGGTCGGATAATCTCCGGGTATATGAACAAAGCAGATATTGAAATTGACAAATATAATCGTCTTGGCCACAACTATTGCACTACGGCAATAGTGTTACACTCGTTTCCATGTCTACCTCAGAAGAAGCGTTTCCCATAAATATTGTGACTGTTGTGTATTTCAGTGCTGCAGATAACTTATTTCTCACCCACCCCTCCCTCTACAAAGTCGAGTCGCAAATCATGTTACTTGAGCTAGCCATCTCTACTTGTTTACACGAATCAGAGTGGAATTCATTAACATAGGTTATTTCTGAGTATAACATCGCTCATTACTTCATGTTTGTGATAAACTCTGGGTTTGGTAATTGTGGAAACATTACGGAAGAAAAAACACTACTGCGATCTAGGGGAATGGGACATATGTTTCTCTCCCAAGTGTCAGCTGGTTCAGCCCTGAAATTTCAAGACGGGAGCATTCTACAGGAAGAGCCAAAAAACTACGAACCGGCTGTGCGGTGTTTTTCCTGTTCGCGTCCTCGGCGCTCGTTGCCTCTGCCGCTATCATAGAAAGGCGCGGATGAAACCATACAAAATTTTTAAAACTACTTTTAAAGGTTTTACTTACCAACTCTATTAAAGGAGATGCTGAAACTGGCCACCTTCGTTGTCCAATTTTTTTCGAGTGAACAATTGAAGCCCGTACATATGTGAATACAATTTTTACCCCCTTTTTTAAAGAATTAACAGACAGGGAGCGTGATTTTGCCTTTTTTAACAAGACTCTGCAACAGCTTATATGGTCAATATTTCGATGAGAGCAATTGAGGGTGCGTTTGAGGACAGAATTATTAGTAGAGATTTGTGGCCCTCTTGGTCCCCCGACCTAACCCCCTGCGATTTCTATCTCTGGGGTAACTTAAAACAAAGTTTACAAGACAAACCCACACACCCTGGAAAAATTAAAACAAAATATCCGCCAGGAAATTGCCAACATTTCTCAACGTGAACTACGGCGAGTGATGGACAGTTTCCTAAAGAGGTGCCAAAAATGTATGGACAACGACGGTGGTCAGTTTCAGCATCTCCTTTCATAAAGTTGGTAAGTAAAGTCTTTAAAAGTAGTTTTAAAAATGTTGCATGGTTTCATCCGCGCCTTTCTATGATAGCGGCAGACGGCAACGAGCGCCAAGGACGTGGACAGGAAATACACCGCGCAACCGGTTCGTAGTTTTTTGGCTCTCTCTGTAGTATCGGCATGCTGTCTATACGGCCACCCAGAAAACAGTCATTTATTTCGGAAAATACAGCATTAAAACTTTCGTGACAAAAATAGTTGTAACTTAGCAAGAATCACTTGGGCCTGATTTCATGAATGAGCCAAAACTTGAAGTGGTGTGAGTGGCCCATCACTTGAAGTGGGAGTCAAATAGAGCTCTTCAAAACAACTTTCGTGAGAAGGCTTTTATTAATTAATACATTTTCAAGGAGAAGAGTATATGGACCCCAAATATGCACATAGCAGTGCCATGTTATAAAAAGAAAATTCAAATTAATTTTGACAAAGGCCGCTCAGATAGCTTTGACTGTCAATTGTTAATGGGTAATAAATAAGTATAAAAGTTAACACAAATACAAATAGTGATGGTTGGGCTGCCCTCCTATTGTATGTTTAGAAAAGCTCTATATAATGGTAGCCCATTTGAACCCATTCCCAAGTGATACCCAACTTCCGCTTATGGTTGTTCTTGGTATTTGAGTTCAATGTCCTTCAAAAAAATCCTCGCTTCAAACTATCCTTTACACGGAAATAATATGGTTATTTTTAATATTTTCTCTAAAATGGCTCTAAATAATATACTAAATGCTTAAGATATTCCCATAACAAAATGTGTACCTTATATTTTTTGAGAATATAAAAAATTGATTTAAATGTCGTTAAAGTATACCATTTATCTCAAGTATAAATTTCTGTAGCGTAACCATTTCCGAGATATTCTTTGTTGTTGGTTTGAATGTTCAAATACCTATACTTTTTAGTTTCTCTGACATCCCCTATGGTAGGTGAGAGGGTATATTTTATTTCACCCAAAAATTTGATGCTGAGATTTTACCGAAAATACATTTGCTTTAAGGTGCTCCCGATCCAAAAGAAGGATTTTTAGAAAACGTTCTGTGTGTGTCTCTAAGCTGCATAAGTTAAAATGAAAAGTCGTTAAATACCAAACTTGGAACTTAAGTTGATTATCTTCCAAGGATGCGACACCAAGACTTTAAAAAAATCTCCCCACTCCAAACTTCCGTTCACATGAAAAAATTCCGTAACTTTAGATTTTCTCAAAATTTGCTCTAACCATTTTAATTAAAATTCCATATGTTAAGATATTTTACTCACAAACACAAGTTATATCATGAATTTTCTGAGAATAGCTTGTAAAATCCTCTTCATTCTGAATTACCTTTATTAGGTTGTCTCATAAGTAAGGTAGGTTTTTAAGTTTCGTGTCTTATAAGATAGAATTGGTTTTCTTTGGTTCGCCAATACTATTACAGAATGTGTCAGTCGTCAGTTGTTAATACACAATCTCAAAATGGAAGTTACAAAGTTTGAGATTAGAGTCCTTCTAAACCATACTGGAAACAAGATTATAAAGTTGCTGCCGCAGTCTCCAAAAATACGTGAAGTGGACGGTGAAGGTATTGTTAGTAGCGTGTGGCACAAGGATGGGCCAAACATTCCAACACTGGAGAAGATTTACCTCGTTCTAGAAGACCTAAATTATGGAATATTGAGAATGCACGCAGAGTTTTGGAAGAAAAGTACTCGTAGGCTGTCGGAAGAACTTGGTCCATCAAAAGATACCGCACATTGTCAGGTTAAGAAACTTGGAAAATCAAACAGAAGCTGCAGATCTGTACCTCATGAATTGACACCTCAAGAGGCTCAACGTAGAGTGGAGATCTGTCGTCAGCTTATCGGCAATCCCATGGATGATACATTTATCAGGAGAATTGACACATGTGATGAAAAACGGGTCTATTACCGCAACCCTGACGCCTCGAAGCAGTGACTCAGTCCCTGTCAACCTGCCAAAAGTCATCGGGAAAAAATCAGTTCGGCCCCTTAAAGTAATGTTGTGTGTATGGTGGAATTTTGAAGGAGTGATTCACTGGGAGTTTGTTCCAAACGGGCGTGCGGATGTTTATTCTCAAAAACTGGAACGAGTTCATGAAATTTTGAGACGGAGATACCCAACACTAGTTAACCGAAATAGAGTTCTCTTGCAGCAGGACAATGCAACACCCCATACTGCACGACAACCATTACAGGAATTGGAAGGAGTCGAACTACTACCACACCCAGCATACAGCCCTGACCTTGCGCCTTCAGATTACCCTCTGTTTCTATCCTTGGCACATTTCTTGCGTGGAAGAAATTTCGAAAATATCGATGCTGTGCAGGTGGGTCTCACCGAGTTCTTTGCATCAAAAACCAGACACTGCTACCGTTGCACGATAATAAACCTCGCTAACCATAGAATCTGATGGTCTCTACTTTGAACAGTAGTTTAATTTCTTGTTCAGAAAATCTTTCAAATAAAGTTTTTGTTGTGTTAACTATTTCGGAGATATTCTTTGTACCTTATTAGTTTCAGTTTTTAACGGAATTTCAAAGCCATCACATAGCGACCTGCTCTTAAAGTATTTGACTGTCACTTTAGCCTACCGTATTCTTCTTATAGCTACAACGGAATGTGTACTGAAGGTTTATCTGGATTAACAAGAAGTAGATGGAAGAATAAGGTTTTGTAAGAATAGTTTGTAGAAGACTGAGTAGAGAAAGTCGCGTGAATGTTATAGTAATTCCCATCGCCAGGAGGGGGAACACACAATCTCCTCGTTATTAGTTGGATGGTAATCACGGTTTTATCTCCCTCTGCAGGCTGCAGTATTAATGAATATTTAACACTAGGAAAGTGGTCTATGTTTGACCCCAACAAAAGGACTAATGGCTACTTCCCCTGAGACAAACTTTGACAAGATCCTAATGCTCTCCAAATTCAATTAGAAAGTTAGACCGCTGCAATTTTAGAGATCACATGCATTCTCGTGTCATAGTAGGGGCTGTACACTCGGCTCAGTAGAAATTAGCCGACTCGTAGCATTCCAGATTACCAAATGTTTGTTGTCTAAGAATCTTAAAAAAAATCCATTCTTTGTTTTAATTACTTATTGACTCCCAAACTGTTACTTTCTCTACGACCTGCCTAGAGACTTTGGGATGTTTGTGGTCGGTAGGCGAATGCTGGGTGGTTTGCCGTCTACGACGATTTCCTTTCATTCCGTTTGTTTCTCAAGTTTCAGGTTTCCTGTTGTGTGGCGGTGCAGGATGCTGCTCAAAGGAAAGAGTATTCCCCGTAGAAATTAAGCTGCTTGGGTCGTTGATCGCCCCCTCCGGATAGCTCCAGTAGTGGGACGGGTTTTTAAGACAGGACCTGTTAGGCCCTTCTGCGTGTCCCTTGGCTTGTCTGGTAATGGTAAAGGTGCGGACGTACTGAGGGCCCCCGAAACGGGGTCACGGCACCGCACGCCCGTTGTGCTTCTATCGTCAGGGAGGAATAAGGCGATACCAGATACGGATGACGGGCGCAAACAGACGGGGTCCCTGATGTTTCCAGATTGAACGCCTCCAACGACGCCCGAGCCCTCTCTATTGGACCCCGTGCCTCCGGGGATTCCCCGACAGAGCTCCCGCCAGAGGCAGGTACCAGCAGAGTAGTCCCTGGACGACGTCAGGAGGAAGCTTCCACCGAGCGCACAGCCGCAAACCGCCGAACACCGTCGTCTGGACCTACAACCCTGATGGGTACAGGATAGGGCAGCAGGAGTGTCGTGGCTTAAGATGAATCATCCCAGCATTCGTCTGCCGACCCGGGGAAACCACGAAAAACCCATGTGTCATTGGACAGTCGCCGGGGCTCGAACCCGTGACCTCCCGAATGCGAATCGCACACGTTGCCGCGACGCCACCTTGCTCGGTTGCGGCCTGTAGCCTCCTGTGGGTCCTTCACTTCATCCCTTCCTCCTAGGGGGTAGCAGCAACAATAGCTCCATGTACACTCCTGGTCACAAGCATTCACATAGCTGTACAAAAAATTCTAGCACACAAATTAATGGAGAGGAAATTCTAATTTTGTTGACAGAAAGTTCAAATAGTAATACAGTTTATGTGTTTTGGGGATTTTCCAAATCGTTCATTCTATCCGTTTTATAATCTTTTTAAAAATATGCCAAAATTGAAACTTTTTTGTATGTGGTCTTTACAAAATTATCTTTCATGCATTAAATAGAGCAATTTTTACTTTCTGTACCATGTGAAGTAAATTAGGGGAACTGAAAATTCGATACCGATATTTCACCGGAAATACATGTTTTGAGGCCCCTTGAATTTAAAAAAAGCATTTTCAGAAAAGCACCGTTTGTGTATCTGTGAACAGCATAACTCAAAAACGAAAAATTGCTTCAACACCTAACTTCGTATTTAAGTTCAGTACCCTTTAAAGATGCGAAACCAAGATTTTCAACAAAATCCCCACTCTAACTACCCTTTACAAGAACATATTTCGAAAATTTTAATTTTTTAAAAAATTCTTATTACCAGTTTGATTAAAGTACCATATATTAAAGATATTTATATGAAAAATAACATTTATATCTTGTGTTTTTTGGGAATAGCCTGTGAAGTGCTCTTCATTCTAAATAACTTTTGCATAACTGGTAAACTGTAAGAGATAGACAAACTCTTACTGCACAAAAAATGTATACTCTTTTTCTTCTCTCTTAAAACATTTCACTATGGGTTAAGTCTACTATATTCCCCTATACCCATTGTATCTACAAGGGAATATGCAATAAAACCATCTAAAATGTTTATCTCAATTAACGTGAAGTAGATAAAAGAATAGACGTTTATAACAATAGTTTGTTGAAGAATGGGTAGCGAAAGTCATGTGAATGTAAGTTATATTTCTTTTTACTTTCTCTACCACCTACATAGTAAGTAGAAACGGTATTGCATTCTATTAAAAATTCGATACTGAGATTTCACCGGAAATATATGTTTTGTGGCACTTCAAATAAAACAATCTGATGTGTTACACTCACATGACTTTCTCTACTCTTGTACAAACTATTTTTACAAACGCTTATCCTCCATATGCTTCATGTTAATCGAGATATCGAGATGTCAATCTTATTGGTAATTTTCTTGTAGATGCAAGGAAAATATGGTAGCTTTTAAGCGATAGTCAAATATTTTAACGCTGGTTGCTATGTGGCGCATTCCATTCTCTTTGCATGTCCAGGACATAAAAAAAATGAATAACGAATTTGAGAAAAAGTATAAGTATTGGAAAATTTAAGGAAATAACAAGCAATATCTCGAAAACCGTTCACTCAACAAAAGAAATGTATATGACATAAGTTGTGTATTTTAACGCGATCTACATTTTTTGTGTAGTAAAATTTTGTCTATCTCTTATGGTTTACCAGTTATGCAAAAGTCGTTCACAATGAAGAATACTTTTGGAGACATTCCCAGAAAATTCGAGATATACATTTCATTTCTCATGACATTATCTTAAACATATGATATTTTCATCAAAATCGTTAGAGCCATTTTTGAGAAAAATAAATTTTCGAAAATTCTTCCATGTAAAGGGTAGTCTGGGGTGGGGGGATTTTCTTGAAAACCTTCGTGTCGCATCTCTGGAAGATACTGAACCTAAATACCAAGTTTGGTGCTTATCCGACTGTTCGTTTTTGAGTTATGCTCTTCACAGACACCCAGACACACACTCGGACATGTTTCCAAAAATGCTTTTTTTTGGATTCAGGAGGTCTCAAAACATGTATTTCCGGCGAAATCTCGGTATCGAATTTTTGGGTGGAATGCAATACTTCCCCTACTTACTATACGTAGTAGAGAAAGTAAAAATCTGATGTGTTGCACTCACATGACTTTCTCTACTCTTGTACAAACTATCTTATTGCTAATTTTCTTGTAGGTGCTGCAAGGGGAATATGGTAGGCTTTAAGCGATAGTCAAATGTTTTAAGAGCTGGTTGCTATGTGAAGCATTCCATTCTCTTTGTATGTCCAGGACATAAAAAAACGAATAACGAATTCCCATTTGACAAAAAGTATTGGAAAATTGAAACAAATAACAAGAAATATCTCGGAAATGGTTCACTCGACAACAATTGTGTGTTTTAACGAGATGTGCATTTCCTCTACAGTAAAATGCTGTCTATTTCTTACGGTTACCACTATGGAAAAGTCATTGAGAATGAAGAGGACTTTTGGGGACATTCCCAGAAAATTCAAGATACACATTTCATTTGGCATGAACATGTCTTAAACATATGATATTTGAATCAAATACGTTATAGCCATTTTTGAGAAAATCAAAATTTACAAAAAATATTGCATTTAAGGGTTACTTTGCGGTGCTGGAATTTTCTTGAAAATCTTCGTGTCGCATCCCTGGAAGATACTGAACCTAAAATACCAAGTTCGGTATTTATGCGACTTTTCGTTTTTGACTTATGCTGTTCACAGACACATACACGGACTTTTTTCAAAAATCCTCTTTTTTTAGATTCAGGAGGCCTGAAAACATGTATTTCCGGTGAAATGTCCGTATCTAATTACTTTCTCTACTACGTATAGTAAGTAGGGGAAGTATTGCATTCCACCCAAAAATTCGATACCGAGATTTCACCGGAAATACATGTTTTGAGACCCCCTGAATCCAAAAAAAGCATTTTTGGAAACATGTCCGTGTGTGTGCCTGTGTGTGTGTGTGTGTGTGTGTGTGTGTGTGTGTGTGTGTGTGTCTGTGAACAGCATAACTCAAAAACTAACAGTCGGATAAACACCAAACTTGGTATTTACGTTCAGTATCTTCCAGGGATGCGACACGAAGGTTTTCAAGAAAATCCCCCTACCCCAGACTACCCTTTACATGGAACATTTTTCGAAAATTTTAATTTTCTCAAAAATGGCTCTAACGATTTTGATGAAAATATCATATGTTTAAGATAATGTCATGAGAAATGAAATGTATATCTCGAAATTTCTGGGAATGTCTCCAAAAGTATTCTTCATTATGAACGACTTTTGCATAACTGGTAAACCATAAGAGAGACAAAATTTTACTACACAAAAAATGTAGATCGCGTTAAAATACACAACTTATATCATATACATTTTTTTGTTGAGTGAACCGTTTCCGAGATATTGCTTGTTATTTCCTTAAATTTTCCAATACTTATACTTTTTCTCAAATTCGTTATTCATTTTTTTATGTCCTGGATATGCAAAGAGAATGGAATGCGCCGCATAGCAACCAGCGTTAAAATATTTGACTATCGCTTAAAAGCTACCATATTCCCCTTGCATCTACAAGAAAATTACAAATAACATTGACATCTCGATATCTCGATTAATATGAAGCATATGGAGAATAGGCGTTTGTAATAATAGATTGTACAAGAGTAGAGAAAGTCATGTGAGTGTAACACATCAGATTTTTTTGGGGTAGAATGTAATATTTCCTCTACTTACTATTCGCAATAAGGAAGGTTAAAAAGCATTTTGGAAAAGATCCGTGTGTTTAGAGCTGTTTAAAACACACAATTTATTTCAAATAACCTTTTTGTGGCATCAGCCATTTGTGAGAGATGAGTTATTAGTGGTTCGAACTGTTCATTACCTGGTCATTCTCTGTACTGTCAACATTCAGTTGTTTCTCGCGATGTCGTGGAAACAGTAAGGCCAGCATATAGCGTTCAGTTGTTAAACATTTGACTATCGCTGTTCCCTTTGTATCTATAACGAAATGTGTAATGTAGCTGTTTCTGTAAAGGTTTATGTGGATTAAAATGTAGTAGATATAAAAATAAGCTTGAGTAATAAATGATAGAGGGTGGAGAAAGTCATGTGAATGTATCACATCCGAATTTTTAACGTAATGCGGCTATTCAGCAGTTTCTGACGATGTCGCGGAAAAGTAAGCTACCCACTTTTAAACACCTGGCTGTTGTTATGGTCTCCTGCAACCCGGTTGCATCTACAGCGAAGTGTATAATGAAATTGCTATTTTTGCAAACGTTTGCGTTGATTCATATGAAGGAGATAGAAAAAGAAACTTTCTTAAGAGAAGTTGTATAAAAATAAACAAAAGTGGGGAGAGAAAGCCGTGTGAATGTAACACATCAGATTTTTTTTAAAGCTAAGTTGCCATTCCTTTAGTTTGGTGATAGCATGC
The DNA here is from genome assembly GCA_030765065.1 of Deroplatys truncata. Lineage (NCBI taxonomy): Eukaryota > Metazoa > Arthropoda > Insecta > Mantodea > Mantidae > Deroplatys > Deroplatys truncata. The sequence goes on along the minus strand of CM060977.1, from coordinate 9,366,540 downwards.
AATTTGAGAATCACTTCCGCCCCCTGCAGCCCATTTGTACCCACAACGAAATGAATCAGAGGAAGTGTGAATGCAGAACCGTGTTGCTATGACAACGCGAGGTGTTACGCGCGTGTTTTGTTATATCCGCGCTCCTGCAAGTATGTTTCAACAGCCGAGTAAGACGCAATATGTGTTTTGTTTTCGCTTGAACAATGAGAGATGTTTATCCTGGCCAGGAAACAAAACCCTCTCGTACAAAGAGCGGCCAGATAAAACGGAAAGGACCCCCTATCAGTAAACTTTAATTTATTGCGTACTCGGTTTCAGGGTTCGGATGAATAATAGACCTCTGTTTCCAGCAACGAGGATCTCTAAGGGCACTGGAGGAAAACCTCCCTGCTCTTTCTTTACCACGTATATAGTGGGTTAAGAATGTATCCTATTCCACACAAAAATTCAGTAATAACATTTTACTGCAAATACATGTTTTGAAATCCTCTGAATCCAAAGAAAGGTCCGTACGCGTGAGAACTGCATAACTCAAAAATAAAAACTTTTTTCAAGTCCAGTATATTCCAAAGATGCAGCATAAACATTTTCAAGAAAATCCTCCACCACAAACGACCCTGTACTTAGAAAGTACAAAAGTTTTGATTTTCTCAAAAATGGCTTCAAAAATTTATATTAAATTACTGTAACGTTCATGAAAGGCGGATTTAGAAGTAGTCGAAGCATAGAATGTCACAATTACTTTAAAAAAATAAATAAACTAGAAAAATAAAATGCGGTCTCATTATAGAATGCATTTGAAATAAAGCATTCCCCAAGAGTAATCATTGTTTTGTACTACAATGGTTAAAAGAATTGAACAAGGATTTAAATAAAAGTAACAATCCATACAGCTCCAAAGGTACTCAAACACTCAAATGAGATATGTTACAATTGAAGCACATTGCATTTTAATTTGTCCTTCTCACACAACATTTGCCATTTTTAAATGAAATTTAACACGCGATAATGTGATATAAACTCGCTTCCATGAGATCCTAAACACCGCTCCACACACTATAAGAATTTAGGATTTTACTTACGCCAAAATTGTATATTATATAGGTTTGACTCATAAGTTGGTTCGCTTTACGTTACGTTTCAATCACTAAGAACGCCTGGGAACACACCTCACCCGCAGCACAGCTACGACAGCGTAGTTGCCGAACTTTCGGTTTACAAACTTTAAACACAAGGTCGTTTAAAAGATAAATAACTACGGCAGTTAGGTTTTGTAAACAAACAGTATACACCATTATCGTAAACAATATATTGCCAAGTTTGTGGCTACAGTAGCACGAGCTAAATTGAGCTCCAATGCCAACACCCGAGTTGTGGAATTACGGGTAGAAAATTAACCCATAACTTGGTACAACTACGTGATGCAGTTATATATATATATATATATATATATATATATGGAGGAACATCCTGAGGAAGAGGCAGCTCTTTTGTCACTGGACCTAGAGACGGCATTTGATAATGTAGATCATGACTACTTATTTGGTGTCTTACAGTGCATGAATATTCCTGACCGCCTCCTCACTGCCGTTAAATTAACATACACCTCTGCGTACTCCAGGATACACATAAATGGATATTTCACTAGGCCTATTCCTATTTTGAGTGGTATACGTCAAGGATGCCCCTTGTCTATGTTGTTATTTACTATTTGTACTGACCCGTTGGTTCGAATGATGATGAAACATGTATTTTCAGCTGCTATGTCGACAGGTTTACTCACTATAAAGACCTATGCCGATGATATGACCTTGTTCCTTCGTCATAGCCAACAGTTGGATTTGCTCCCTCACATATTACAAGTTTATGAACACGCATCTTCTGCGAAGATTAATTATCAGAAATCCTCATTACTACCTTTTGGGAGATGGCCTAGGATATTAAGTTTGGCGGAAATACCCATCAAGGACCACGTCACTGTTCTAGGCCTCCAAATTATATCGAATGTCTCTGAAATGATAAGTTTAAACTGGACATCTTTACTACATCAAATCCGCTACACTTTACACCACCACCAAAGTAGAAACCTCAATATACTTCAAAGAGCCTGGTTTGTTAACCTGTTTGCATTGTCCAAGTTATGGTATCTGGCACAGGTACTACCCCTTCCAACGGAGATATCCCAACGCATCGAATTAGCAGTGTCCTATTATTTGTGGAGTGGCCAAATGTACAAGGTGGCGAAGTCTCAACTCTGGCGTCCCATCACTGGTGGAGGTCTCGGACTAATGGCAGTATCCGAAAAGTGTTCAGCGTTGTTGATTAAAACGTTGTACAATCTGGGACTATTAAAGGACAATAAACAACTTCAGTCCAGTAATGGAAACCTAATGCGTCATGTCATTTTTCACCGAACGGTGAAATGCATTGCCAGTTTACCTCAGAGTTATTTCTCTGGAGGTCCATTTCCTACTACGAAGCAGCTGTATCGTCATCTTCTGTTGAGACGCTCCTCTACTCCTACTATAGAGGACAAATATCCTAACATACCGTGGAAGAATATCTGGCGGGTTTTTCGATACACCGAGATTTCGACGGACTGGAAGGCCTCCGCCTACAAGATCCTAAATGCCATAATACCCACAGCAGAAAAACAATATCGACATAACATTTGTAATTCGCCATATTGTACCCGTTGCCACAATATTGATACCCTTCATCACCGGTTCACAACCTGTATTCCTGAAACTTGGAAATGGATCAAACATAAAATCCGCTGCATTACTATGTCGGAGAACCCCAATACTATTAATAGGGCTATCTTACAACTCGATATCCAGATTCCGCGTTATGTTTTTTGCCCAAGTATGGCTTGTAATGGGGTATCTCCATTACATGCTGCAAGATCCCGCTCCAAGCGTGCGAGGTCTCGAGACCTTTCTGAGAGACCACCGGACACGACTAAAAAGGAAAAAATGCGAGACACTGTTGTTAATCGGCCCTAACTTAGATGTTCTCTCTCTTTAAGAAGGGGCCTTTGTAAAGAAGAATTTTAATTTTTAAATGTATTTTCTTTACGATTAAGTGTTCCTAATAAAATCCCCCCCAAAAACAGGAAACGGTGAAAGTGTAGGGCAGTGAAATTTAGAAACTTTGAATCAGGCATTCGACCCACATACTCAATCAAATACAATCTATCAGACAATAAAACAGACTTTTAGAAATTTATATACATTCAGAAGAGAAAATTAATAATGCAAAGAAACATGGAATTGTCAAAATAATATAAGAATTATTGTAATTCCTTTTGAGATAGATGTTATCTAATCTTTTTTAAAAAAAATACTTGTATGTGCTAATGAGTTGTAGAGGAGACGGAATTTGTACACTATTGTATGAAAATTGAAAGAGTAAAATAAACAGAAAAAAAAGTTGTTGACTATCGTTTCATGAATTCTTTCCACGTCCGTAACCATTGGCCGTCCAGACCGAGGTTTGTCTTTTAGGGAGAAATTTCCAGCTCGAAGTCAACTAAACCACTTTTGACATGCTCGCTTCGTTACTGCATTTCCCCGTAGACAGCACAAATTTTCTGCCAGCATTGTGAGGCGGTTTTGCCCCTACGATAGTAAAACAGCATAAGATGTCGGAAATGTTCACGCTGACATATCCAATAGTGAGTCTGGTTGTTGTTCTCTAAGTCGTAGGGGTGGTTAGGCAACTGGGATAACTTGAGTGTATAGAGGGTTCAGGGTCTTCACGCGCTATAGATGGAACTTGCGAGCAAAACGAACTTATGAGACAACCCAATAGATAATTTAGACAAGGCCGAAAAGTTTGGAGACGGCGGCTCAATGAAGACCTTCGCTGGTCGTCGAGAACTAACTGTCACAGTCTTTTTTCTCTTGATGCATCGCTCGGGGTGTGCACCGGGAAGGTCAGCTTATGATGACGTGGAACCAACATTAGCGCTACCTATACTGGCGGAGAGGACACAACCTGGCGCAGCCGACTTCTGATGTTAAGCAGGCTGCCGGCGTAATAACAAACAGGAGCCGAAAATTGTGGTTCATGATTCCAGGTACATAAAAGAACTACGGCCATATCTGCAAAACAGCCAAGATTGGCTCAGTACATATGTTTAAGATGTTTACATGACTAATAAAATGTATATGTTAAATTTTCTGGAAGTAATCGCTGAAGTCCTCTTCATTCAAAATGGTTTTGTATAATTGGTAAATCGTAACAGATAGACAAAATTTTACTACACAGAAAATGTAGATATCATTAAAGCACACGATTTATATCAAATAAAATTTCTTGTGGGGTTAACCATTTCCAGGATATTCTTTGTTGTTGGTTCCGATTTCAAATACTTTCTTTATTCACGCTTCTATAAAATATTCTTACAATAGCTTATTATTCTGTCTACTCCTTGTTAATCCAGATAAACTTCCATTATACATTTCGTTATAGCTATGAGAAGAATACAGTAGGCTAAAGCGATAGTCATATTTTTATAAAGCGTGTCGCTATGTGAAGGCTTTGAAATTCCATGACTACGAGAAAAAACGAATAGCGACTTACCAGCTGAAAGAAGTATAAGTATTTGAAAGCTCTTCTTTTTCTTGTTTAACGGATTAGGACTTACACCCAAAGGACATACATGCCAATACCTTGGGTCAGTAACCAAACTCTGGATCATACCATGTCCAGGATGGTTGATCAGCTCAATGCCTGGTATGGCGGTGAACAAGAAGGGAATGAAATGTAGTGATGAAAGAAAATTCGCGATCAAATTACCTAACTCAACATTCGCCTAGCGACCGAGGTAAAGCCGACCACCATCCTCCGACGCATCGTTATGGAGTTCTTCACCCTTGTTTGAAGCGTATCCGGTAGGATAAGATTGAGAGGCACAGCCAGTACACTTTAACTCTCTGTTTGTTTACAACCGCTGAATCAAGTAACATCGCCTGTTGCTTCGGGTTAGGTTTGGTAGGTCTGAGACGCACAGCCCAACAGCGTGGCAAAACGATGATTCAAAACATCCCAGCAGGTGACAAACGATTCCAGCGCAGATGTTTACGGGATACTAACGAACACTGCATGAGGGGTTTTCAACATACCACATGTGGCTGTTCTTGCTGTAAAAGTATCCGTCTCGGGAAATGTAGGATCTGCGATACTTCGTTGCAGAAACCACTGGGCAAATTAAGGACGAGGTGCGAAGTTTTCGGCTCCAGTCCCTGCACTTTCTGGAGGTGGTGTGCGTGGAGCTGTTGTTCAAAAACACTGAGTTAAATTGAGCTGTGCGTCTCAAACCTAACCTATCCTACCGGATACGCTTCAAACGAGGGTGAATAATTCCATAACGGTGCGTCGGAGGATGGTGGTTGCTTGCCAAAAAATGTTTCCCTCGGCGAGATCTATCATTCCTCAGAATTTGTCACAGAGGTGTTGAAACATCCAGTATGTATGTATGTATGTATATATTTATTTATTTGCTGTAAGACTTCCTTAATCTCTTGCGGTTTATCAATTATACAAAAGTCATTCAGAATGAACAGGACTTCACAGGCGATTGACGGAAAATTCAACATATACGTTTTAGTTGTCATGTATACACAGTGCCTTATTTTCGACTCCTGCCCGGCAGCTTGGTAGATGTAGCTGCGTACGCACAGTGCTTCTAACCGGTTCTGGCTTCCGCTGTTCTTCCTCCACACCGCGCGTCAGTGCATGTGCGACCGTTGCTAGCGCGAGTTCGTGTTTTGTTCTTTTCGGTTAAACTGTGATAGTCCTGTTATAATGTCAAGAAGTACGTTTACTTTAGAACTTCAGGTATGTTTCCTACGTGCGAACAGAGTCTTGCAGACAAGTGACACGAGTATTTATAGACAGATTCCGTGCGCCTCACAGAGAGACAGTTCGTAGTCTTGTAAACGTGTTCTGTTCTTGATAAGAAACCCAAAGTAACTCTTACAGAGGAAAACCTCGATGAGGTAGGACAAAGGTTAGAACATAGCCCCCCAAAAATCTCTAAGTAGGTTATCACAGGAAACGGGAGTTTCACAATTCTCTGCTTGGAAACCACTAAACTTTTAATATTATAACCTTATAAGAATTTCTGCAATTGGATGTCGGGTAAAGTTAATGATGGCTCTATGGACCCAAAGATAACTTTTTCACAGATGAAGCATGGTTTTCTTTAAATGGCCATGTATCTACACAAAACAACAGATACTGGAGTGCGGAGAAACCCGATATTGTACACGAAATACCATTGCATGACCAGAAAATTGATGTTTGGTGTGCTGTGAATGCGTACCGAAATATAGGGCCTATATTCTTTGAGCATACAGTTAATGGACAGAGGTACAGGAATACAATAATCAAACAGTTCCTGAAATATTTGTGTGACATTGAATGCACGCAGACATATTTCCAACAATACTCTGCTACAGCACATACAGCTGATCTCTCGTTGAAATTAATTGCGGAATTTTTTTAAGATACGATCATCAGTAAAGGAGTATGGCCACCAACGGTATGCGACTTTTATTTATGGGGGGAGGCTTAAAAAATAAAGTATATCGGAACAACCCGCAAACGTTGAAAGAACTTAAAGACAATATCAGAAGAGAAATGACTACAATTTCTCAAGAGGAATTAATGCGTGTTAATGGAAATTTTCTTAAAAGGTATGAGAGACACGTGGCAGCGCAAGGACATCGTGTCCAACACCTTCTGTGATAAAAGTATGTGGTTATTGTATGCATGTAAATCTATGCCCTTGAGTTGAGGGTCCTGCGGCAGCAGCGGGTCACGAAGCAACCGGCCAGCAGTCAGAAATAAGGCACTGTACCTTAAACAATTAGAGCCATATTTCAAGAAATAACGAAAATTGTTTCATTTCAAGTATAGTTTGGAGTGGGGAATTTTGTTGAAAAATCTTCATGTCGCATCCTTTAAAGAAACAAATTAAATTATAAGTTTGGTATTTAGCAAGCCTTCCGTTTTTGAGTTATACTGTTCATAGATACACACATTTTTACTTTCTATACTACATATAGTAAGTATTGGATTCCACCTAAAAATTAGATATGAAGATTTCACCGGAAATACATGTTTTGGTGCCTGAATCAAAGAAAACCATTTTTAGAAAAACTCCGTGTGTGGTCTGTCTGCCTCTGAACAGCATAACTCAAAAACTAAAAGTCCGATAAATATCAAAATGGGTATTTAGGCTCAGTACGTTCTAAATATGCGTTACGAAGATCTTCAAGAAAATCTCCACGCCCTAAAATACCCTTTACATGAAACATTTTTTCGAAGAATTTGATTTTCTAAAAAATGTCTCTAGCGATTTTGATTAAAATACCGTATATAAAAGATATTTTCATGACAAATAAAATATATATCTTGAATTTTCTGGGAATAGCCTAGGAAGTTCTGCTCATTCGAAAGGAATTTTGTATAATCTTGTGTAACTTGTAAACGTTAAGTGAAAGACGAAAACGTACCACAAAAACAATCTAGATATTTTTAAAACACCCAGTTTACTTAGAAAAAGTTTTTTGTGGCATAAGCCGTTTCTGAGATATCCGTTATTAAAGGTTCGAATTTTTCAATAGTTGTCTCATCGACATTCACTTGTTTCTCGTGATGTCATGGAAACAGTATGGAATTTTAAGGCAGCATATAGCGTTCAGTTGTTAAACATTTGACTATCGCTGTTCTCTTTGTATCTATAACTGCAATGTAGCTATCTCTGTAAAGGTTGGTTTGGATTAAAATGCAGTAGATAAGAAAATAAGCTTTAGTAGGAGTAGTTTGTATACCCACTAGTGAAGAAGAGGGTAGAGAAAGTCATGTGAAAGTATCAGGTTAGATTTTTTATTCAGGTAATCTCAAAACGTGTGTTTCGATTGAAATATCGCTGTCAGTTTTGGGGTGGAACACTATACTTCCCCTACTTGCCATAGACAGTAAAATGTGATGTGTTACATACACATGGATTTTTCTACGTACTGTCATTATATGTTACTATTGTTATTATTGTTATGAAAGCTTGTTATACTGTCTACTTCATCTTAATGGAGTTACACTTTCAGAAACAGTGTTATTACTCATTTCGTTTTACATACAAGGAGAATGGAGCAAACAGACTCGATTGCCAAATGCTTAAAAGCGAGTTGCTGGCCCTGAAAACAATGTTAACGGATATTTTAAAAATGGCTCATACTACAAAAACGTTATTTCAAATAAATTATATATTTTAAACAAATCTGCACATTTTTGTGTATTTATTAACGTTTTACCAGTTGTACGAGATTATATAGAATTCCTTCCGAATGACGAGATCCTCACCGGTTGAACTTACCCACACATTTTTCATTGTGTTGTCAAGTGTGGTATTTATCCGATGTTTACCGAGCGAGGTGCAGCCGCGGTAACCGTGAGACTCGCATCGTTGGTCGATGCCGTCTGCTGCGGTGTCCTGGTCTCCGGGTATTGCTGCTCCGCGCCTGATGATCTCTCCGTTCCTAATAAATTACCTGTCCAACTAATTTCACTGGTCTCAAGGTTTTCATAGGTAGGCAAAATAAATACCCTGCATTTCCCTTAAAAATTTTGGTTTATTATTACTTGCGACTAGCTTTTCCCAACTTTAACAATTCCCACCATAATAATCAACTAGGAGCTTAATCTAACTGCACACGCTTCCCACCTATATGCACACACGTGCATCCGTCGTCCAGAGAGTATCAGTGTGCGTCGACGAGATTCTATAAGAGAGTGAAAATCTGGGGCTTTCTTTCCCTTTTTATACCGAAACATAGTGACGCTCAACTTTGCGCCTCAAAATGTAACAACATTTCTAATTGGTCCTCAGACCACGTTACCTTATTATGTATGAGAATATTCTGCTCCAAAACGTTTCGCACACGTGTACGAGTGACGCGATCGGAAGAAGATTCAATATCTCTGTCTCTTTCCTTTCTATTTCTCCTTATTGTTTCAAGTTCCCTGCTCATTAGCTTGGTGAAAGGTGGTGGGCTCTACCTAGAATTATCTTTTTACCTGGAATTACCTAGCTCGCCCGTCCCTTCCTTATCTAAGTTACAATCTGCTTTTGTAAATTCCTTGGTTGCTAAATATTCTAAAATCTTTCTTGGTGAATTATATTATTGTGTTACAATTCTTGTCTGATATTGATTTATAAGTCTGTATGTGTGATATATTCCCTTTCAAGTTCCCGGGCTCGATTCTCTGACCCAAAACTTTTTCGTGGTTTCCCGGGGTCGCTAGGCGATTGCTGGGGCGCTCAATTCTCTACCACATTTCCCTTTCATTACAATTCCTTCTCATTTTTCAGGTGTGTAGGTTTTGCGCACAGAGGCGAGTATGCTCTATAGAATGAGCATTCTCCCTGCACCTGGGTGGTTCATCGCTCTCTCTCTCTCTCTCTCTCTCTCTCTCTCTCTCTCTCTCTCTCGGCGGCTCCAGCATTCGGACGGATCTACGAGCTTGGAAAAGTTAGACTTCCACGCGTCTCTGTGGCATTTATCCTCCTGTGGGTTCTTTACCTCACCCGAGGGTGATAGCCATAATACAGAGTTAGCCAAAAGACTCCGAACCGCCTGCGGATGTTTTTCCTGTCCGCGTTCTCGGCGCTCGTTGCCGTCTGGCGCTATCATAGAAAGCCGCGGATGAAACCATACAATATTTTTAAAACTACTTTTAAAGCCTTTACTTACCAACTTTATGAAAGGAGATACTGAAACTGGCCACCGTCGTTGTCCATACATTTTTGGCACCTCTTTAGGAAACTATCCATCACTCGCCGTAGTTCACGTTGAGAAATTTCCTGGCGGATATTTTGTTTTAATTCTTCCAGGGTGTGTGGGTTTGTCTTGTACGCTTTATGTTTTAAGTTTCCCCGGAGCGGTATTTTATGAACAATATTACTGTCTGCGCTGTGTTTTTCCACTGGACGTGTGGAAATATGATAAAAACATGCTAACGCACTGATGCTATAAACAAAGTCACGCTGTTGCGGTTTTGCTTTGCAATGTGAAGCGCAGTTTTGAGTTGGCGGTGATGTGATGTGGTTCACTTATTACGAGTGATTTGTTATTTTGTCCTGTACTTAGTCACAAAGTATATTATGGCTCAATATATGTTTTCTACTGCACAGTTTGTATTTATTTATGATTCGTATGTGCTAATTTGGTCAGCTCGCCAAGTGAAAGTACGATTTGCAGAAAGATTTCCAGGTGTAAAAGTTCCAGGCCGTACAACAATCCATGAACTTTACAGTAAATTTCAGGCTAAGAAATCTACAATACGGCGTTCGGTTCTTACCGAAGAAACATTAGACGACATCAGTCATCGTTTGGAAAATTCCCCCCAAAAATTCCATAATGGATAGTTTCCTAAAGAGGTGCCAAAAATGTATGGACAACGACGGTGGCCAGTTTCAGCATTTCCTTTCATAACGTTGGTAAGTAAAGCCTTTAAAAGTAGTTTTAAAAAGTTGTATGGTTTCATCCGCGTCTTTCTATGATAGCAGCAGACGGCAACGAGCACCGAGGATGCGGACAGGAAAAACATCGCGCAGGCGGTTCGGAGTCTTTTGTCTCAACCTGTACCTGTATATCTCTGTAGATCGCGGTGCGCGAGGTGTCGCTATGTTGTGTAATCTATACCCGTGCGACATTTCGTTTTTGAGTTATGTTCCTTACAGACTCACACACACAGACCATTTTCTAAAAACGCTTTTTCTATTAAGGGTGCCTCAAAACATGTTTTTACAGTGAAATTTCTGTATCGGATTTTTTGGTTGAATGCAATACTTTCTCTACCTACTATATACGTTGTAGAAAAGTAAAAAGTCTTTCAAATACAGCGTTTGTTTCAAATAACCTTTTTGTGGTATCGGCCTTTCCCGTCCTTATTCTTATTCGTTTAGATTTTCTACACATTTATCGTTTTTAAAGGACTGTGGTTTTTTTCAGTTGTTTCTCGCGATATAGTGGAAAGGGTTAGGAATTTCTAGGCCAGCATCTAGTGACCCGGTTTATAAACTCCTATGTAATCTGTCTGTCGTACCTACAAAGAAATGTCTAATAAAACTATTTCTATAATTGCACACTATCTAACATTAGATGAAAAGTCAAACCACTATGATGGAGAATTAACAGCTATAAAAGCAGCATTACAGAACATTTTATATAGACCGTATATAAAACAAAAAATAGTCATCTTATCAGACTCAAAATCAGCCATAGATGGAATAGTAAATTACTATAATAAAACAACAAGAAATATTAAAGAAATAAGAAGCCTAATTAAAGCATTGAAACTAGAAATCATGTCACTCTACAATGGATCCCAGCTCATGTCGGTGTTTTGGGCAATGAACATGCGGATCAATTAGCAAAGAAAGGTGCAATACAACAAATATAACCTGTAGGACAAATAGAAATAAATAAACAATTAAATAGCATTAAGCAACATTTCAAAAGATAGCAGAGACTTGATGCAGAAGATAAATTAAAGGATAAACATTATAAGAATATTAAAGATAGAGTTGATATACAAAAAAGACAAGGAAAACTGTAGTGGCCTTATTTAGGATGCAACTGGCCACGACTGCCTCTACACGATAGGATGCCTACCTACACCCAAGTGCACTCTCTGTGAAGATGTCATCCTGAACAAACAGCATCTCGCCAAATGTAAAGCTCTTAAAACTGATAACTTGCAGACTTTATATTGGGAAGCCAGAGGGAAAATGATGCAGATCAATTACTCCCCAGTGCCATTGGTGAACAACTATTTCTGTAAACTTTTATCTCGATTTAACATGACGTGGATAGAAGAATAAGGCTTCAAAGCGTGTATTTCCGCTGAAAGATCGGTATAGGGTTTTTGAGTGGAATGCGTGATAGAGAAATTGAAACTATTGTAAGTGAAATAAAATACAAGACTCCCAAAAATGTGATGTCGTATGTAGTACGTGCCCTACAAAGTAGGCTAGAAACGCAGGGTGATCTCTCAGTGGAGGGTGCACTCTCCCGCTCCTTTATGAGCGAGGCAATAACTAGCTAATTCTGCTGCAGACCCACCACAAAGTTTCATCACGTCATTAAAAAATTCCATCCAACTAGTTCCTCTCAAGGGAATGAAAAGGTCAGGTTTAGGGGCGCACCTTGAGGTCAGTAATTCACTTTCGTGGTCGTCTTAACAAACATCACGAATATGTTACAGAAGAGACACGTTACCATCACATGACTTTCTCTACCCAACAACTCATATCTGTTCTGCAATAAACTCCCTAATAGTTAGTTATCATAAATCCTTTCCGAAATACTTTTTACTTTCTATAGCAGATGTCTATAGTAGGTGGAGGCGTTAGGGGTATTCGGAAGAGACTAGCGCAACCCGAGCTCCCAGAAAGGGGACCCGTAACCGCCAGGGAATATATCTGCCCATACCGTAAATTCCAGCATCTTGCCAAACGCCGTTGCCTGGTCGTACAACCCTGTAACAGATGATAGGAAATACTAACAGAAAATTCGTGGTACCACCCCAGCATTCGACTACCAACTCGGCAAACCGCGGCCCGACGGTAATCCAACCTAGGACCTCCCATTGCGCTGGGTAGTAGGTAGAAGAAGTACTGTACTCAACTCTAAAACAAACTCACTATCGAGATTAGAAACAAAATACATGTTTCCCGGTCTCCCGGATCCCAAAAATAGCATGAGAAATGTCGCATAGGTATCAAACTTTGCATTTAAGTTCAGTATATTCTAAAGATACGACACGAAGATTTTTAAGAAAATCTCTCCACCCCAAACTACCCTCCTACATATGGAAGAATTTTTGTAATGTATGTTTTTCCAAAATCCCATGAGAATTTTGTTTAATATACGATGTGTTTAAGATATTTATATAAATTATAGAACTTAGATTTTTAATTTTCATAATAGTCTATGGAGGCCTACGTTCTAGATGACTTTTGTGCTAAGAGGCAGACAAAAACATAGTACATAAAAGTAGTATAGGGTTGTCTCATAAGTTGGTCCACTTTTCGTTACGTTTCAATCACTAAGAACGCCCGGGAGCACACCTCACCCGCAGCACAGCTACGACAGCGTAGTTGCCGAACTTTCCGTTTATAAGCTTTAAACACAAGGTAGTTCAAAAGATAAATAACTACGGCAGTTAGGTTTTGTAAACAAACAGTATACACCATTATTGTCGACAACATATTGCCAAGTTCCTGGCTACAGTAGCACGAGCTAAATTGAGATCCAATGCCAACACCCGAGTTGTAATTCGTGGATTGTTGGCTATCGTTTCATGAATGCTTTCCACATCCGTAAACATTGGCCGTCCAAGGTTTGTCTTTAAGGGAGAAAATCCCAGCTCGAAGTCGACTAAACCATTTTTGAAATGCTCGCTTCATTACTGCATCTTCCCCGTAGACAGCATAAATTTTCTGCCGGCATTGTGAGACGGTTTTACCCTTACGATAGTAAAACAGCATAAGATGTCGGAAATGTTCCTTTTTGCCTTCCATAGTTTGTAAACACAAGTTCACACTGACATATCCAGTAGTGAGTCTGGTTGTTGTTCTCTAAGTCGTAGGGGTGGTTAGGCAACTAGGATAACTTGAGTGTACAGAGGGTTCAGGGTTTTCAGGCGCTATTGCGAGCAAAACGAACTTATGAGACAAGCCAATAAATCTCTTTAAAACAAATCAGCAATTTCTAAGGTATCCGTTATTTATTATTGGCTTGAATTTTTCAGTACCTACTACTAACAGTAGAGGAAATAGAGCATTTTACACAAAATCTCAATATCGAAATTTCACTGGAAATGTATATTTTGAGGTCCACTGAATAAAACAAGCGTCTCTAGAAAAAGATCTGTCTGTGTTTCTCTGAGAGAGAGAGAGAGAGAGAGAGAGAGAGAGAGAGAAAACAAGATAACTTAAAAACGAAATGCCGCACAAATCCCTAATCTCGTATTTAAGTTTAGCATTTTCCAACTGTGCCACACGAATATTTAAAAAAAATCCACCCTAAAGTTACCTATACACTTAAGAATTTTTTGTCACTTTCTCTACTACGTATCGTAAGTAGGGGAAGTATTGCTTCCGCCCAAAAATTCGATACAGGATTTCACCGAAAATACGTGTTTTGCGGCCTTCTGAATCCAAAAAAAGCATTTTTAGAAAAAAGGTCCGTGTGTGTGTCTATTTAGGTTCAGAATCTTTCAAAGATGCGACACGAAGATTTTCAATAAAATCCCCCACCCCAGACTACCCTTTACATGGAACATTTTTAAAAATTTTATTTTCTTAAAAATGGCTCTAACGAGTTTGATTAAAATATCACATATTTAAGACTTTCTATGACAAATTAAATGTGTATCTTGAATGTTCTGTGAATGTCCCCAAAAGCCTCTTCATTCTGAATGACTTTCACATAACTGGTAAACCATAAGACATAACCAAAATTTTACTACCCAAAAATGTAGATCTCGTTAAAACACACAATTTATGTCACAACATTATTTTTCTGCAGTGAAACTTATCCGAGATATTCCTTGTTATTTGTTTGAATTTTCCAATACTTATACTTTTTCTCAAATGCGAATTCATTATTAATTTTTTTCGTCCTGGTAATACAAAGAGAATGGAATGCTCCACAAAGCAACCAGCTCTTAAAACATTTGACTATCGCTTAAAGCCTACCAATTCCCCTTGCATCTACAAGAAAATTAGCAATAAGATGGAGAATAAACGTTTATATAAATAGTTTGTACAAGAGTAGAGAAAGTCGTGTGAGAACAACATATACGATTTTTTGTATTTATTTTTCTAAAAATAGTTGTAACGATTTAGATTAATGATGCTATATATGAGATATTTACATAAATAAAATAATGTACGTTTTGAATTTTCTGCAAATAACCTATGAAACCCTCTTCCTTCTAGATGTATTCTATATAATTTTGTATAACAGGTAAGCCGTAAGGGGTAAACAAACCTTACTGCACAATTTATTTTAAATACTTTTGTGTGTGTGTTACATAATATACGTTGTTACTGGAGTGAATTTTCAGATACTTTGTCAGTTTTGAAGTGATACGTCCACATTCAGTTGCCTCTAGTGGTAATGGAAAGAGTATGGCATTTCAAAACAATCACCTGCTTTCTATACATTTGTCTACCTTTATAGTCAATGTAGATTATAATTTAACTGACGTTAACGAATGCTTGTTTTCATTATAATTATTTCGAGACCAAAAATCGTGAATGACAACAAGCCTGAGTTTGAAATCTCACTTGAATTACCTAAGAAAACTACAAACAAGAGGGGGGATTCGGTAAGATAATTAAATCGTGAGAGAGATGTCATGTTTTGTAGTTTTAGTACAATCACTGAAGTGGTTTTCCTGTTTAATGTTGTTTTATGCGGCCTGTGACGCCCCCGGGAGGAAGGGATGAGGTGAAAGGAGACGCGGGGCGGCCGGAACCAAGAGTGACGTCACGGCAGTAACAGACTCACTAAAGTTTCCAGACATAGACGCCCCGGCGACAGACAGACAGACCGGGAACACCGCCCCACATAGGGTCCAACGCTCCCACCGGGGGCGGTTCTTATACCCTGGCAACCAGCCGAAGCCAAGGGACAGAGAAAGTTCAGAGAGAGCATCCTTTTCCCTGCCACGCTGCACCAAAATTCCATCACCGACACTTCTAACTTCAGACCAAACGGGATGAAGGATGAATGAAAGAAATCACTCCGGGCCTGACGACCCGGGGAAAGCCCCGAAGAAACCATGGGCCAGAGCGGACGGTCGCCAGGGATCGATCCTGGGACCGCTAGAATGCGGGCTACAGACGTTGACGACTGACTCATCCCACTTGGTACACCCAGCACCAATAGTGAACAGGAACGTTCATGAGAATAGGCTTCCTAGATCCCTTGTCGAATCAAAGCAGATAGAAGAATTAAAAATGAACGTAGGAGGAAAAAACAACCCTCATTAGTTTTAGAGCCCATGTTTTAAAATGACCGATTACGTTCGATGCTGATAGTGAATAAGGCGTCATTCCCTGAAGGGTGTTCGTGTATTTATCATAAGTAATCTATCGCCAGTCATTTTGTCTAAGCAATAACACAACCTCGCGTTTTACCGAATAATACAAAAATAAATCTAACACTAACTACTAACGGAATATATTAAGTAATGTTAGTTGTATTTCGGCATGCCAGGCTCTTTGAACCGAGCGAGGTAGCGCGTGCGATTCGCATTTGTATGGTCCCGGGTTAGACTCCCGGCAACCGCCCATTCTGACACATGGTGTTTTTGGGTTTACACTGGTCGTCAGGCGAATACTGGAGCGGTTCTTTCAGTCCCCGAATTTCCTATCCCGCC
Source organism: Deroplatys truncata (assembly GCA_030765065.1). NCBI lineage: Eukaryota > Metazoa > Arthropoda > Insecta > Mantodea > Mantidae > Deroplatys > Deroplatys truncata. Next base: position 9,350,082 of record CM060977.1, on the reverse strand, counting down.
ATTTCAATCCATTCATCCTTCAACCCATTAGGTCTTTTTAACGCTTGGAAGTGTAGCCGATGCTGTTTCGGTACGGTGTGGCAGGGTAAAAGGATGCTCTCTGTGGAACTTTCTCGTCCCTTGGCTGGTTGCCGGAGATAAACGGACCACACTTTCGGAGCTGGGTGTTGGACGCTCTGTGTGGGGCAGGGTCCCCGATCTGCCTGTCCTGTCTCAATCTGGAAACGATAGGGACCATGTCATTGCTGTGCCACCGTCCAGCCGCAACCCGCCGAACACCGGCGCCTGGTCCTACATTTCTGAAAAAGATGACAAGGAAGATTATGGGTACAGGAAATGAGGGGAAGCAAAGTCGAGGTAGAAGATGGGTCAATAAGAACAGTCGTCGGGGATCGAACCCGAGATCTCTCGAATGCGAGCCGCACACGTTACTCGGTAATGTGTTATGAAAATATTTCTGAGAACGTTTATCTGAATTAACACGAAGGAGATGTAAAAATAAGCTTTTGTAAGAAATAACTATAGTTCATAGAAAAACACAACATTCTAAATTGAAAAGCCCACGCTGAGAGCTGTAAGCCGCAATTGCGATACCTTTAGATAAGGTGATGTTATTTAAGTCTCCCATCGCCAAATTGTTGCTCCACACGCTTTGTTGTGACCTTGAGCGGTTCCCAGGGCGAGATAAAGCCTGCGTAGGCGGTAGGTGTACCAAGTCCGGAAGTGCATTAGCAAATCACCTTCTAGCAAGTGGGTGTGATTAACTCCACCTTATACGCAACACATTCGTGTGTACCTGGAAACGCTTTAGTTTCGTAACAGAAACCTTCTTGTTAATTAAGTGTTCTTTCACATAAGCCGTGTGTTGGAAACGTACAATCTCTACCCTCTAGCGTTTTCATTACTGGGTATACAAACTATTCTTATAAAAGTTTCTTATCTACTTCATTTTAATCCAAATAAACCTTTATAGAAACAGCTACATTACACATTTCGTTATAGATACAAAGAGAACAGCGATAGTCAAATGTTTAACAACTGGACGCTATATGCTGGCCTTAAAATTCAATACTGTTTCCATGACATCGCGAGAAACAACGGAAAACCGTCAGGACTTTAAAAGAATAATTAGATATTGAACAATTCGGACCATTAATAACGGATATCTCGGAAATAGCTGATGCCAAAAAACAGTTATTTGAGATATATTCTGTGTTTTAAAGAAATCTACTTTTTTTACAGTACGTTTTCGTCTATCACTTAACGTTTACCAGTTATACAAGATTATACAAAATTCCTTCCGAATGAAGAGGACTTCACAAGTCCAGAAAACTCAAGATATACATTTTATTTGTCATGTAAATATTATTTGTATGTGGTATTTTAATCAAACTGGTTAGAATAATTTTTTATAAAATAAAAAATTTCAAAAATGTTCCATATAAAGAGTAGTTTGGGGTGGTTGATTTTCTTGAAAACCTTTGCGTCGTATCTTTGGAAGGTATGAACCTAAGTATTAAGTTTGGTATTTATCGTACTGTTTGTTTTTGAGTTACCTTCACAGACACACACACGAATCTTTTTCTAAAAATAATTTTACTATTATTATTATTATTATTATTATTATTATTATTATTAAGGTTCCTCAAATTAGGTTTTCCGGTGAAATCTCGGTATGGAAGTTTTGGGTGGAATGCAACACCTTCTCTACCTACTATGCATATAGTAGAGAAAGTAAAAATCCAACCAATAATAGCGAATATCTCGGAAATGGCTGATATCACAAAAAAATATATTATTTCAGATAAATTCTATGTTTTAACGAGGTCTACATACCGTGCGGTAACGTGTGAGGTTCGCATTCTGGAGGTCCCGGTTCCAATCCCGTCGATCACCTGCTCTGACAATTGGTTTCTCGGTTTTCCCTGGTCGGTAGGCGAATGCTAGTGTAGTTTCTCATCTACTGCCATTTCGTTTCCATAATTTCTCCTTCATTCCGTTTCGTTCTAATGTTTTAGGTCCGCTTCTAGGCGGTGCCGGATAGATGGCGCGGATGCTCAAAGGAAAGAGTACTCCCCAAGGGATTCTTGGTTGACGGATCGTTCATCATGCTCTCTAGGCAGCTCTAGCGGTGGGAGGATCTTCGCGCCTGGAATTGTTAGGATCATCCGCGGGTCTCTGTAGCCTGTACCGTCCCGTGCTACCTTCACCTTATACCTTCCTCCTGGGGGGTCTTAGCCACAATAGATCTATGTAGGTCTCAGTGCACAAGGTGTTCCCTTCCGTTGTATTATCTAACCGAACCTGAGAGGTCTATATTTTTACTGTAGTAAGTTTTGATATATGTCTCACAGTTTACCAGTTAAGAGGTCTTTATAGGCATATATATAATGTAAATATCTTAAACATTTGGTGTTTTAATCAAAATCGTTAGCCATTTTTGAGAAAATCACACCCAGACCTTTTTCTAAAACGTTGTTGTTATTTAGGAGCTTCAAAACCTGTATTTCATTTGAAATCTCATTTTAGAAGTTTTAGTAGAATGAAATACTTCCCTACCTGCTAGGTACAGGATAGAGAAAGAAGAACCATCTTTTGGGTATAAAATTTCAACTTCATTTACAAGAATTCGTCTAAAAATGTTATCTTTTTATGTTGTTTTCCTTATAAGGTATTCTTAATATGCCAGAAATGAAATGTGTTAATCAAGCAGCGCTGTGGTTACAGCATCCTCTTCGTCAGTGGAAATGTGTGGTTTATCCCTTCCCCTGTCTTTCTTGTTAAGTACCCACATTAAGGAGATGCGCTAGCAGGTCTCAGTTCTCCTCTTCCGATCAGTGATATGGAGCGACGAGCGGACCAGTTGGTCCCATCCCAACTCAGTCCATTAAAACCCACTTACGATGTGCGTCATTGTCAATTTTATGCGTAAAAAAAGCTTAGATATGATTCGTTTCATCGGAAAAATGTTTGCGAGGTAGTGTACAAAATTTCATATATTATAATCCTACCTGTTTCTGTTATGTCAGAGTTTATAACCACCTTCCCTCTAAATTTTCCAAGTAGATAAAAGAATGACACTCTAGCAAGGGTCAGAGTTCAAGGTATGGAACAGAGAACTTGACCTTCTATCCTGACCTTACATCAGGGGGCTTGGTATCACTTGCATGCAATCGTTACAGGGTGAACCACAAATATGGAGTATTGCTTGTAAGGTTTATGTAAATTAATCTAAGAAGCTGATCTACTACTTTCAATATTTCGTTTTTATAATAATCATACTTTGTTTCTCGTTATTATAGGATACACCTTTACAAGATTCCTAAACACCAGAATGTTTTACTATTTTGTAAACACAGGATTTTTGTTCGTTTTAATTGATGTTCCAGCACATACATGTGAAAACACTGCTTCTAAAGTGTAGCGTCTGAAATTTTTCCTGTAGGAGCAACTTAAAAACCCGTCTTATGTGATTGTTCTTCTCCCTATGGGTTCAGTGTAACAGAAACCAACTTCTGATGTAAACACGTTTGTTTTATTTGTTGTATTGTACATCATATTTTTGAGTTACGCATGCGTTTTTAATTTTTACTTTCTCTGACTCTTTGCTTAGAGGAAGTAAATCATATTCCACCCAAAAATTCGATACCGACATTTCGCCGAAAATGCATGTTTTAAGATATCTTAAGTCAAACAGAAGCTGTGCTAGAAGAAAAGCCTCTCACTGTCTGAGTGTACGCGCGCGCGAAACAAGCCTCACGATTTTCAAGAAAATGCGCCTACACGAAATTACCTTTTACATGAAAATGCTTGTTTATTTTTCATTTTCTCAGAAAATGTTTCTAAAGATTTTGATAAAAATGAAAATAATTTGAAATATTTACATGGTTAGTATGTACATATATAGGATATACCTACAACAGAGGACACCTCGACCTGCATAGATCTATTGTGACTACCCCCTCAGGAGAAAGGGATGTAGTGAAGAAGTCACAGGAAGCTACACTATAGGTTATACGACGAAGAAGGACACTTGCGACCTGCATAGATCTATTGTGACTATCATCCCCAAGGAGGAAGGGATGTAGTGAAGAAGTCACAGGAGGGTACACTATAGTTTATACGACGGAGAGGGACACTTGCGACCTGCATAGATCTATTGTGACTATCATCCCCCAGGAGGAAGGGATGTAGTGAAGAAGTCACAGGAGGCTACACTATAGGTTATACGACGGAGAGGGACACCTCGACCTACATAGATCTATTGTGACTATCATCCCCCAGGAGGAAGGGATGTAGTGAAGAAGTCACAGGAGGTTACAGTATAGGTTATACAACGGAGGGGGACACCTCTCGATCTACATAGATCTATTGTGACTATCATCCCCCAGGAGGAAGGGATGTAGTGAAGAAGTCACAGGAGGTTACAGTATAGGTTATACAACGGAGGGGGACACCTCTCGACCTGCATAGATCTATTGTGACTATCATCCCCCAGGAGGAAGGGATGTAGTGAAGAAGTCACAGGAGGTTACAGTATAGGTTATACAACGGAGGGGGGACACCTCTCGACCTGCATAGATCTATTGTGACTATCATCCCCCAGGAGGAAGGGCTGAAATGAACGAACGTCAGGAGACTAATTCACTAGCAGTCATTTTCAATAAAATTATTTTCAATATGTTTTATCTTACACCAGGTAATGAAGCGATTAAATGCTATATCACATTGCTTTCTGGATTTTGGACAAGTACTTCTAGTGTTTTTTTTTCTGTTGCTTCTGTAATTTCACTTCCATTTCAGTTTCTTCTGAATTCATAACTTGTGCCATTTAATGTTTGTGTAGGTTGCCTATACTAGATAAACGAATAGTGTTTTAGGTCAAATAACGCAGAAGTCTGTCAATGGAACTTATAGTTTAACTCTAAAACGAATTGCGATAAATTGAAGTATGGCGATATGTATTGTGAACATATAGTCCGAGCGCCATGAGAAAGTAAAACCTAATCATATAACTTGAGTTATTAAATATGTGCAAATACAAAGGTAATTGTCATGAGGGTAGACTTGAAACCAAAGTTGGTCACAATGAAGATCATGGCACTAGTGCGATAATCTAAAGCTTTTAGTTGAAAGGGGATATACCACACACACACATATATATATGTATATATATATATACATATAACAAGAATTGTACAAAAGCGGATTGTAACTTAGATAAGTAACGAACAGGCGAGCTAGGTAATTTCAGGTAAAAGATAATTTCATCAAGCTAATGAGCAGGTAACTGGTAGCAGTAAGGAGAATTAGAAAGAGACAGATAGAGAAAGGAAAGAGACACAAATATTGAATCTGCTTGCAAACGTGTCACTGGGTCGCGTATGCGAAAACTTTTGGAGCAGAATATTCTCATACATAATAAGGCAACGCGGTCTGAGGAACAATTATAAATGTCGTTACATTTTGGGGCGAGCGTCACTAGTTTAGGTATAAAAAGGGGAAGAAAGCCCCAGATTTTCACTCTCTTATAGAATCTCGTCGACACACAGTGATACTCTCTGAATGACAGATGCAGGTGTGTGCATATGGGTGGGAAGCGTTTGTAGTTAGTTTAGGTTCCTAATTTTTTATTATTGTGGTAATTTTAATGGGAAAAGCTAGCCTCCCATAAGCATTTATTTCATTATAAACTACATTTTTTAAGGGAAATGCAGTGTATTTTAATTTGCCTCAGCTAGAAAACCCTGAGACCAGTGATATTAGTTAACAGGTAATTATTAGGAATGGAGAAAACAGCAATAGCCGAGGACAAGAGGACTGCAGCAGAGCAACATTTTTTCCCGCTACATAGTTCATGTGCACCATGTTAAATGTTCTACTTTTAGGCCATGCTGTCTAAAAATAAATTTAATCTCCCATTAAACCATGTTGGAATTATTCGTTGTAATTCACCATTGTTTTGTTTGAAAGTGCCAACATGTTATTGGTTTCTTTCTCAATGTAATGGGAAGAGAATGAAATTTCAAAGCCACCTTCTTTTTTCTAAAACTGTTTATTTTCATTGATATAAAGTAGATATAAGAATAAACTTTTGTTAAGAAGAGTTTGTGGAAGAGGTAGAGAAACTTATGTGATAGTAACATATCGCATATGTTTTGTAGCATTAGCCGTTTTTGAAATATTCATTGTTACACGTAAACACAGTCATGCGATTCTTCTTTTTCCCCATCAACTTGTCTTATAAAAGGCTGCGTTTGGTGAATAAGATCTGTACTACGTTTAATAAGAAGAGGAAGCGTTGATTTCCACCTAAAAATTCTATGTCCAGATTTCATCGAAATACGTGGCCCACGATCCTGAAGAAGTATTATTAAAGAACGTCGTGTGTGTGTTTTCCGCAAGGCTACGACACGAAGATCTTCAAGAAAACCTCTCCACTCCAAACCCTTTACATGGAAAGATTTTGGACAATTTTGATTTTTTCAAAAATGTCTCCAACGATTTGGATTAAAATGTTTAAGATAAATCTTGAATATTCTGAGAATAGCCTGTGAAGTCCACTTCATTCTGAATGACTTTTTTATATCCGATAAACCGTAAAAGATACAAAATTTCTTGTAACACAAAAAAATGTAGATCTCGTTAAAACACACAATTTATGTTAAATATATATATTTTTTGTAGAATTAACTATTTCCGAGATATCCTTTGTTATTGGTTTGAATTTTCGGTATTGGTTTCCTCTGTGGTCATGCAAGGAAAATGGAATTTCAAAACCAACATATCCACTTTTTTCTTCTCAATAAACCAGAATTAGGGAGAAGAAAATGGTTTTGTAAGAATAGCTTGTAATAAGAGTGGGTAGAGAAACTCGTATGGTTAGTAATGTGGCAGGACCTGGAATGAAACCAAAGCAACAAGTAGAGGGGAAGGTCTGATACACGCGCGCGTCCTTCAAGCAGCAGATCCTATATATCGCCACAGCAACCGTCGCTATGGATACAGTCGGAGTCTGTGATCACGTCAGTCTGCCGAGAGCAACGCTGGAGGATTCTACACCAAGTCAAGCTCAGCTGATGTGTTCCATTCATATGGATTTCTCTACCCACTCTTCTTAAATATTATTTGTTTTATCTACTTCATTTTAATCGAGATAAACCTTTACAGAAACAGCTACATTACACATTTCGTTATAGATACAAAGAGAACAGCGATAGTCAGATGTTTAACAACTGGACGGTATATGCTGCCTTAAAATTCCATACTGTTTCCATGACATCGCGAGAAACAACTGAATGTCAACAGGACCTTAAAGGAATGGCTAAGTACTGAACAATTTCAACAAGTAATGACAGCTATCTTGGGAATGGCTTTTGCCACAAAATGTTTTTTAAAATAAATTACGCGTTTTTAACAATCTATGAACATAGTGTGATTTATATAGTTTTTGCTGGATCATTCAGAAATATTTTAATATATGGAAACAATTTTTGATCCCATAGTTACTTGTATAGATACTGTTATATGTCAGGTGGAAGAAAAATAAGAAAAGCATTCCATGTTTCACTTTTGTACCCGTTACTCAAAAGCTGTTTGGGTTATAAGGCTGAAACTTTGTGTGCTACTTGAGCATACAAATGTCTAAAAATCTGATGTGTTACACTCACATGAGTTTCTCTATTCTTGTACAAACTAGCTTATTGCTAATTTTCCTGTAGGTGCAAGGGAATATGGTAGGCTTTAAGCGATAGTCAAATGTTTTAAGAGCTGGTTGCTATGTGGAGTATTCCATTCTCTTTGTGTGTCCAGGACATAAAAAACGAATAACGAATTCCCATTTGACAAAAAGTATAAGTATTGGAAAATTCTAACAAATAACAAGGAATATCTCGGAAGTGGTTCACTCCACAACGAAAAATGTATATGACATAAATTGTGTATTTAAACTAGATCTACATTTTTGTGTAGTAAAGCTTTGTCAAATCTTACAGTTTTACAGTTATGCAAGTCATTCAGAATGAAGAGGGCTTTTGGGGACATTCACAGAAAATTCAAGATATACATTTCATTTGCCATAAAAATATTTTAAATCTGATATTTTAATCAAAATCGTTAGAGCTATTTTTGAGAAAATCAAAATATTGGGAAATGTTCCATGTAAAGGGTACTGTGGGGTGGGGGGTTTTCTTGGAAATCTTCGTGTCGTATCTTTGAAAGATACTGAACCTTGCACTGTGCGTTTGTTGTACTGTATTTCTGTTCCACTTGCAGTACTGTCGTATACCATACCCAGAGGGGAACGTTTCCGTGAAAAGGAGACAATTAATTAGGAGCTAGCAAGTAGTTAACCAACGCATAGAATAACAATTTATTTTAAAGTGATATCTCCGTTTACAATGATTAGATCAGCTTGCTTTAAAACTTGTTTAACAAATTAATATGCTCAAATACAATATGATATTTTCTTTGCTTTCTACACTTAAAGTTCCAATGTGTATTTAAAGAATGTATGACACATTAACGAATACCATAAACTTACGTGAAATGCAATGTCAATATTGTCCCTCACAAGAATTTGGAAAAGCACCAAGAGTTAAAGATTGAATTTTGAAAAGCTTACCAAACAAGGTTTTAAAGATAATTTAGAAAACGCCGCAATAACCCTTGAATTATGCCGAACTTCGCTATCACGATGGCTAGTTGTTCCGCCTCGGTCTCTGGCGAAAAAGCGACTCCCCTTCTCTGCCTGCCCAGGAGTTCCAGCAACCGTCGGAGAGGATGACGGCGCTGGCATCAGCAACCCAGCTACTGACGATCGTGCCTGATGTATTACGTGATGAGGTGATGTCTTACGTCACTCCTAACATGTTGTTCGAAGTTTTAAACGTTGGCGTTCTCTGGTTATGAATGACGTCATCACCCTGAAGCATTGTGACGTGCTGGTTGCATGAGTCACGACCATGGGGGAGACAAAAGCGGCACAACCTAAATACCAGCTTTGGTATTTATCCGCATTTTCGTATTTGAGTATGCTGTTCACAGGCACACAGACACACACACACGGACCTTTTTCTAAAAAAGGGTTTATTCAAGGGGCCTCAAAACATGTATTTCGGATGAAACATCGGTTTCGAATTTTTGGGGAGTGCAATACTTCCCCGTGTAGTAGAGTTAGTAAAAAGTAGACTTCTAGTAAACAGAGCGGCAAAAATTTCACACTTTTTTATGAAATTATTAATTTTCATATGGTGCATTTTTATAATCAACCTCAAAATGTTATTTGCACAAAGTATTAACAGAAACACTAAGGTATTAATCCTTCAGGAAGTGTCAGTAAAAATTTCAAGACTTTAAACTAATTCTAATTCGAGATATAGGTACAAAAGTCATACATGGAACTTTCTACTAATTTTTTCCCACCTGATACATAATTGTGTCTATACAAGCAACTATGCTCTTAAAAATTATTTTCCATACATTAAAATATTTCTGAATGATGCATTAAGAAAGTATATAGATCACATTAAACTCTAACAGCAGCTTTTTGAAGATAGAACAGTTCAAATATTGGCAATGTTTTCTCTGTTTTTCCCCATCGTTCACGTACAAGTCCCCTTAGCGTTTACCAGTTATACAAGATCCATCTGAATGAAGACGACTTCACAGGCTGTTCTTTCTTTGTGAGGTAAATATCTTTAACATATATTATTTTAATCAAAATTGTTAGAGCCACGCAATGTTCTACGTAAAAGGTAGTTTGGGGTGGACGGATTTTCTTGAAAACCTTCGTGTCGTATCTTCGGAAGACGCTCAACTTAAATGCCAAGTTTGGTGTTTAAACTACTTTTCCGTTTCGAGTTGTGCTGTTCACACACATACGCAACGACATTTTTACTTTCTCTACTGCGTATAGTAAGTAGGGGAAGTATTGTACTCCACACAAAAATTCAATACCAAAATTTCAATACCAAAATTGTTTTTGAAAACATATCTGTGTGTGTGTGTGTGTGTGTGTGAACAGCATAACACAGAAACGAGCAGTCGGATAAACACCAAACTTGGTATTTAGGTTCAGTATCTTGCAGAGATGTGACATGAAGGTTTTCAAAAAATTCCCCCACCCCAGACTACCCTTTACATGGAACTTTTTACGAAAATTTTAATTTTCTCCAAAATGGCTCTAACGATTTTGATTAAGATATCATATGTTTAAGATATTTTCATGACAAATGAAATGTAAATCTCGAATTTTCTGGGAATGTCTCCAAAAGTATTCTTCATTGTGAACGACTTTTGCATAACTGGTAAACCATAAGAGATAGACAAAATTTTACTACACACAAGATGTAGATCGCGTTAAAATACACAATTTATGTCATATACATTTTTGTTGTTGAGTGAACCATTTTCGAGATATTGCTTGTTATTCCCTTAAGTTTTGCAATACATATAATTTTTCGCAAATTCCTTATTCATTTTTATGTCCTGGACATACAAAGAGAAGGGAATACTCCACATAGCAACCAGCTCTTAAAATATTTGACTATCGCTTAAAGCCTACCAATTCCCCTTGCATCTACAAGAAAATTAGGAATAAGATTAACATCTCGATTAACATGAAGCATATGGAGAATAAGCGTTTGTAAAAATAGTTTGTACAAGAGTAGAGAAAGTCATGTGAGTGTAACACATCAAATTTTTTTTATTTAGGGAACCTGAAAACGTGTACTTCCGGTGAAATCTCGGTACCGAGTTTTGCGTGGAATACAGTACTTCCCTTACCTACTATAGGTAAAGAGTACAGAAATTAAAAACTAAATCTTTGATTTAGTATTCTGTTAATTTCTTAAGAGAAAATTGCTTTAAAATTTCCAATTTGAAATAGTATCTATCTATGGATTTATAAGATGAACATGTTCAACATATTTTAAAAATTTTGCATATTAATTTTATAAAATGTTGGATAGTTCCATAAAGAGAGCCCCGCGATTGTAATTTTGAAAAAAATAGATTTTAAATATTACAATCAATTTTAAGATCCCTTCTTTAAAATTAAGCGTTATTGTTTTACGCATTTCGTATAGTTTTTCACAAAGTATTACAATGTATGCAATTCCTCTTTTTAACAAAAAAACAACCCAGAGAAATTTTTACTTTTTCCACCATTTATCTAAGTGTTAAAAATGGAAGTTTTGTATTCGAGGCAACCATTCCGAGATTTCACCGGAATTACAGGTTCTAAACATCCCTTGAACCTAGAAATACATTTCTAGAAACAAAAGGCCCATGCATTCACTGAAACAAAATTTAGTATTTAACTGAAATTTTCATTTTTACATACCATGTTTATACATAATCACGCGTCTTTTTCTAAAGTTGCTTCATTTTAGGAGATCAGTGGACCTTAAAACGCATATTTCTTAAAGCCGAACTTTAGTGTGAAACATAATACTTCCTCTAACTGAGCCAAATTACTCCAGAGTAACCTGTGTGGTTCGTATTCGGGAGGTCTCGGGTTCGATTCTCGGCGACCGCGTACTCTGACTATAGGTTTTTCGTGGTTTCCACGGGTCGGTAGGCATGTAGCACGAGTTCCTTTCCATCATTACCCTTTCATTCCGTCTCCTTCTCATCTTTCAGATGTTCTTCTAGATTTCGTGGTGTTGGCGGCACGGATATTTGCTCAAAGGAAAGGGTAGGTACCTCTGAAGACATTAGAGAGCTGTTTGGACGACGGGTCGCTCATCGCGCTTTCTAGGCAGCTCCAGCACTGGGACGATTCTTCGAGCCTGGAAATGTTACGGACTTCGGCGTGTCTCTGTGGTCTGTAGCCTCCTGTGGTTCCTTCACTTCATCCCTTCCTCTGGAGGGGTGGCAGCTACAATGGATCCATGTAGGTTTAAGTGACGAGGTGTGCCCCTCCGTCGTATAACCCTAATACTTCTACATACTATAGCTAAATGTGATATATTACATTCCTATGACTTTCTCTACCCACTCTTTTACACACTTTCTTACTAAACCTTAACTTTTCTATCTAGTTTTTGTTAATCGAGAAATTTTGTTTTCGATTAGAATTTAAAAACGGGAAATATGCTACCGACAAAAGCGCAAGTGAAAATAATTTGCAGTTGCACGTTGTTTAATTACACTGCCGTTGGTGAAAATTTCAAGATCAAGAAAGAATTTCCCGAATAACTTCAAACTTGGTGGAAGTGTATAAGAGTGTGCAAGCAATACGTGATTAGGTTTGTAGAGAGATGGGGTACACGTAGGCCGAGCCGAGTCCTCTCGTGTCGGTCCGACAAGGTCAGTGTTGCGCCCAGTTTAGTCAGTGCAGAGCTGTCAAACAAAGTGGAAACAGTAAAGTGAGTGCCAAAATGCCTCGTCGACCTCAAAGGGAGCCATATCGGTATGTGAGTGAGTTCGAACGAGGCAGAATGATCGGTCTCCGGGAAGCGGGTTTGTCATACCGTGACATTTCGGCTCGTACAGGGCATGCTGCTACGACAGTGATGCGTGTGTGGAAGCAGTGGATAGATGAAGGTCGTACGCAGCGAAGAGCGGGTACTGGACCACAGCACGGGATGACCATCATCTTGTCCGCATGGCCATAACGGACCGTACAGCTTCATTCACAGTGTTGGCTCGACGATGGAACACTGCAACAGGTGTGAACTTGTCTGCATTGACGGTTCGTCGCCGTCTGCTGCAGGTTGGACTGGTTGCATGCCATTACGTCGGCTTCCATTGTCCAGAAACTACAAGCTCCTCCGACTGCAATGGGCACGTGAACACCGTCACTGGGGTGCTGAGTGGTAAAATGCAATCTTTTCGGACGAGTCCCGCTTCAACGTGTCCTACAGTGATGTCCGCATACGTGTCCAGCGGTACCGTGGTGAGCGCAACCTGGAGGGCTGCATTGTTGAGCGGCATAGCGGACAAACACCAGGTGTGATGGTTTGGGGCGCCATAGGTTACAACAACCAATCTCGCCTCCTACGAAGTGAGGGCACTTTGAACAGCAACCGGTACCTAATGGTGGTTGTAGAGCCTGAGATACTCCCCCTGCTTCAGGCATCTTCACAAGCCATATTTCAACAGGACAATGCCCGGAATATACAAGCCTTCTTCGAAGAGCAACGGGTACCATTGTTTCCCTGGCCTGCACGTTCCCTGACATGTCGCCCATCAAACATGTCTGGGATATGGTTGGTCGGCACGACGGTCCTCCAGCAACCAGTGTCACGGATTTGTGGGCTCGAATACAAGTTGCGTGGAGGGAAATCCCTCAGGAACCTATTCAGAACCTTTTTGATTCAATGCCACGGCGTATAGCAGCTCTAATTGCAGCGCATGGAGGCCGCACCAAATACTGAATTTTAGGGTTCAAAGGTCACGTATAGATTTGAAAAGTTTATCATTTGTTACTTGTCATGTACTTAGCCTGTGCTATTAAATTCATGAGTTTCCTTCTTGGTGCTGCAATTTTCATAAACGGCAGTGTACTTGACAGTTAAAGCATGTTGTACAGTAAACAGTAGGATAATAAATTTCAGGTATTTATATGCCTTTGTTCTGTACTATAATTGTATAATTCTGTCTAAGAACAGGACACCAGTGATAAACACAATATTATTATTATTATTATTATTATTATTATTATTATTATTATTATTATTATTATTATTATTATTCAGTAAGAAGCTATTTCATCAAGGTACACGCGGCAGCATTATCTTCTGACAATCCTGCCACTTTCTTCATAAAATTTTGCACCTTTACACATAGAAGTACTGCAGTAGATTCATTATGTGAACGCTATGTAAGTAGGGGAAGTATTGCGTCGCATCCAAAAATTCTATGTCCAGATTTCACAGGAAATATGTGTGTTGAAGTGCCCTGAACCCAAACAATTTTGGCAAACATGTCCGTGTCTTTGTTTGGTGTCTGTGAACAGCATAACTCAAAAACGAAAGGTCGGATAAGTATACCAAACTTGGTATTTAGGTTCAGCATCTTTCAAAGACGCGACACCAAGATTTTCAAGAAAATTCCGCCACACCAGTCTACCCTTTATACGAAACATTTTTCGAAAATTTAGATTTTGTCAAAATTGGCTCTATAGATGTTAATTAAAATATCATATGTTTAAGATACTTTCATGACAAATGAAATGTATATCTCGAATTTTCTGGGAATGCCCCAGAAGTCCCCTTCATTGTGAACGACTTTTGCATAACTGGTAAACCGTGAGAGATAGACAAAATGTAGATCTCACTAAAACACTCAGTTTATGTCATATACATTTTTGTCTAATGAACCATTTTAGAGATATTCCTTGTTATTTCTTTGAATTTTCCAATACTTATACTTTTTATCAAATGGGAATTCGTTATTGGTTTTTTATGTCGTGGTAATACAAAGAGAATGGAATACTTCACATAGCAACCAGGTCTTAAAACATTTGAGTATCGCTTAAAACCTACCATATTCCCCTTACATCTACAAGAAAATTAGCAATAAGATAGAGTCTGCAAATGTTTATCTCGATTAACATGAAGTAGATGGAGAATAAGCATTTGTAAAAATAGTTTGTACAAGAGTAGAGAAACTGACATGAGTGTAGCATATCAGATTTTTTCTTGAGAGGTCATTGCCAATTCTTTATCACGGCGTTTGCACTCATAATGGAAATCTGCTTTGTCTAGGTGATTCTTCAAACCCTCTAATATTCTGATTCGTCTTTCCTGGGGATGCTTTAATTTTGTCTGAAAACTCTCTCAAGTCTTGCAAGTGTCAGCATGAGGTTTCTTGAACCTTACGTTATGCTCTAAAGCTACTTTAAACAATAACGTTTAATAGCAAGGGGTATTTCTCGCATTGATATTATTATTATTATTATTATTATTATTATTATTATTATTATTATTATTATTATTATTCAGGTAAAAGTTTTTTTCTTGTTTAATTTGATTCTAGTATGATAACTCCATCTGTTTATTTTAGGTAAGGCAGTCTTTGGTTTGGTCAGCACATGATAAGTGCTCATATCGGGTTGAGACCAACGCTAGTGAAGGGTAGAGTGCAGATGTATATATCAGGACTGTACCAAATGAAAGCGGATTAATTCTTTATATATCTAAAAAAGGTAATTTTTGGAGTTACGAGGCGTATTCCAAAACTAAGGTCCTATGAACAATATTTAACGGATGGTAGGCCTGAATGACGTTTAACGCCTGCAGCGCTGTCTACCGACTCCTGAGGAACCTACCGCAGCGTTGATGTGACACAGTAGGGGTTTGCCAGTGGTGAGAGTAGATCGCAATGGCCGCGATAATCGTAAATCCCGCCAGTTGTGAAGTGCACGGTGTGATTACATTTTTGCTGACAAAAGAATCGTCAGCTGCGGACATCCATCGTGAGTTATGCCCCTGTGTGGGTCGGACATAATGAGTGACAAACAGACTCGACAACTGGTGTCGATAATTTCGAAATGGCCGCACAAATGTGCACGATGAACAGCGTAGTGGTAGGCCCAGTATTCGGACCCACGACATCGTTGAACAGGTGAACTAAAAACTTCGAAGTGATCGGCGTTTGACGATTAGTGGCCTGGCTGATGAATTCCCAAATGTTACTCGAACCTCACTTTATAGCATTGTCACTGAACAGCCTTGGATATCGGAAACTTTGTGTGAGGTGGGTGCCAAAACTGCTCACCGGTTAGCACAAAGAGTAACGAATATGTAGTGCACGACAGTTTTTGGAGCACTATAGACAAGATGGAGATGGTTTGTTTTCCCACATTGTTACGGGCAGCGAGACATAGATAGCGTACACCAACGCAGAATCGAAACAACAGCCAGTGCAGTGGCGCCGTTCCGGTTCACCAAACCAAAAAAGTGTAAGCAATCGCCGTACATGAATCGCAAAATTGTGGGTACCTGTTTTGGGACGAAAAGGGAAATTTTATGAACCATAAGTCAACAATTACAGCTGATGTGCACTGTGCAACACTTACCAAACTGATCCAAAATCGATGCCACGAGAAACTGTCGTCTAGCACCATCCTCCTGCACGACAACGCACGCCCGTACACTGCTGTCAAAACCAAAAAGAAGATTCAAGAGTTTCGCACCACCCTCCGTACAGTCCCGACCTGGCACCAAGCGACTATTTCCTCTTCTTTCATTTGAAACGGTGACTGAGTGGACAACGATTTCAGACCAACGATGAGCTCAAGACGAGCGTTACCAACTGGTTCAAGTCCCAGGCGGCAGACTTCTATGTCGAGGGGTTAAAGAAGCTGGTGCAGCGTTACAGCAAGTGTATAGATGTGAACAGCGATTATGTGGAAAAGTAAAGTATATATGTATCATATATTAATGTCAATAAAAACCTTGTCTCGTGAGCGATATTGTTATAACCAAACGGATCTTAGTTTTGGAATACGCCTCGTACATTCTGAGTAAACACCACAGATATCCTGGCTTTGAAATTAGAAACAAAATAATGGTAAGTAACCACTTAAAAATATGAAATGTTGGGAAATTTCAACCCATATCAAAGAATAGCTTGGCATTTGTTGATATTACAAGAAAGGTATAATTGACGTAAAGTGGGTGTTTTAACTAGATCTATGGTTTTTTGTTGTTGTTGTATTAGGTATAGTTATACAACGGGGGAGGACACATCGCTCACCGCGACCTGCAAACACCCGTGCAGCCTTGCCATCTTCCGGCACCGCCAAACGCCAAGAAACCTAGAAACATACCCGAAATTTGAGAAAGGAATGGAATAAAAGAGAAACTATGGAAAGGAAATGGTGGTAGAGAAGAAACCACTCGAGCATTCGCCTATCGATCCGGGGATACCACGAAGAACCCATGGGTCAGAGCGAACGGTCGCCGGGGACCGAAGCGAATGCAAGTCGCACACGGCGCCACCAGCTTGGTGTTTTATGTATTACTCGTGTCTTACTTTACCAGTTATACAGAATTACACAAAATTCATTCAGAATGGAGAGGTCTATTGGAAAAAAAAATTCAAGATAAACATTCTATCAGCGAGTATGTTTAACGATTTTGATTAAAATACCATATTTTGACTCGTTTTGGGGAAAATAAAAAATAACGAACACTTTCCATGTAAAGGTTAGTTTGGAGTAAGGGACTTTCTTCATGTTGTATCCTCTGGAAGATGGTGAACTTAAGAATATCCAACTGTGACATTTCTAAAATCCAAAATGTCAGTTCGATACATTCAAAGTTTTAATACAGGAATCAGGGTTTAATACGTACAGAAACCTTCATCATATTTTAAAATTAATTTATGAGATATTAATTATTTTTTTACTGTTTTGAAAATTCTCCCAAACGATAGTTATTTTTTTAAAAACTGCTTTTATAAAGACACTCTTTCATAGAATATTAGTACATTGTAAACACGAGTCTCTAATTATCCCACTCGTTTCGGAGAAAATAAATGTTAATATGAGACTTCAAATTTTACTTTCTCTACCACATACATAATAGGTAGAGAAGGTATTGCATTTCACCCACAAATTCCATACCGAGATTTCACTGGAAATACATGTTTTGAGGCCGCTGAATAAAAAATCATTTTTAGAAAAACGTCAGTGTCTGTGTGTGTATGTGTTTGTGAACAGCATAACCCGAAAACGAAAAGATATGCAAGATTTTTCTAATTTTTTATTTTTTAAAAACTCGCTCAAGCGATTGTGAATAAAACAACACCATATTAAAGATATTTACATGACAAATAAAATGTTTATTTTGAACTTTGTGAGAATAGTCTGTGAAGTCCTCTTCATTCGAAACGAATTTTGTATAATCCTGTACAACTAATAAACGTTAAGCGATAAACGAAAACGTACTACACAAACAATGTAGATCTCTTAAAAATGCCCTTTTTATGCTATCAGCCATTTTAGGTATATATGTTATTAATGGTTTCAACTATTCAAACTTGGCTAAAGTTCTGGCGATTTTCAGTTGTTTCTCGCGATGTCATGGAAACAGTGTGGAATTTTAAGGCCAGCATATAGCGTTCAGTTCTTAAACATTTGACTATCGCTGTTCTCTTTGTATCTATAACGAAATGTGTAATGTAGCTGTTTCTGTAAAGGTTTTTCGAGATTAAAGTGAAGTAGATAAGAAAATAGCCTTTTGTAAGAATAATTTGTGTACTCACTAATATGCGATAGAGCGTAGAGAAAGCCTTGTGAATGTAACACAAGAGATATTTTTTTTAGTTATGTCTTTGAAACACGTGCGCGAAATTTCTTTAAATGTTTGTGTTCCGGAGACCTCAAAATACGTATTTCAGCTGAGATCTCGAATACAAAATTTTTAATAGAATATGATACTTCCTCTACCTGTTATAGTAAGTGGTTGAGAAAATACACAAATGTTTTAAAATTGAAAAAATGCACGTTAAATAATGCGACTGCGAGTCTTGTGTTTTATAACGTTTGTGGTTTGTCGACCGCAGGATTGTCACGTGGTAACAGCTACAGAAACAAGCAAGGAGTATTTGATATTTGGTTGGTATCCATGAAGGAGCACACTCATCACTGTCGTCTCCATGGTAACCACGTAAACGCTGACCATGGATACACGAGTGGTGCAGTACTCTGTTTGAGAGCGCTCTGTGAATAATTAACACACATATGCAACCACCTTGACTTTATCTAACCCAGAAAACTTAAAATATCGTGCAACCCTTTTTATGTTGACCTCATTTGTTTAACATTTCACGGATATCCCCTATTACCATGGCAACATTGCTAATTGTTACAGGAGACCATGTCTGTGGTAAAGTGCTTTTTTCTCCACCATATCTAACGTTGATTAAAACTAGCTTAATGCACAAGTGTACATTTTAAAGGAGATCTGAGGGAAAGAAGACACTTTTGTGTAAATTCGGGTTTATAGGGACATTAAGGAGGGTGCAACGTGTAAAATTATATAAATATAATAAAACACAATCGGAATTTTTCTGGTAGTTTTCGATTTAGAAACTGACGGTGTGTGTTTATTATTTAGTTTTCTAAAAAAATGGCATATAAAAGTTTATAAGCATAATAGTTTTAACAACATTTGTTATTTACAAAAGTTCAATCTAATATAACATACATAAACCAGTTTCCATGAGAAACAGTAACAAGTATAAACAAGAGATGCGAGTTTGTGTACAGTTAATAGTAAGAGAGATAGCCAGATCTGATTGCTGGAGGTACAGTTTAGCGGGGTCGTTAACGTTTCCAGATTCAACATTCCCAGCCGCCCCAGGTTCGGACAGAAGATTGCAGTCCAGGGAAGAAATAGTTCTGTGCTCAGAGTATGTGAACCCCAGAAGCGGCACATATCCCTGTTTGTCTGCAAGATGAAAGGAAATGAGGAAACTCGTGATATATATATAATCCGTAATTCGGCTACCGACTTGGCAAAACTACGAAAAAGCCTAAACTCGAAGACGAGGCCTCATTAATGGACGCCTCTGCATTGCCGATTATGCCATTCCTCTCGGTAGTGATAAACCATAACGACTAAGTTTATTAGGCGAGAAAGTATATTTCTTTAAAACACAAAATTTGCCTAAATTAACTTTTTTTGTGATTAACCATTTTGGAGATTTTCTTTTATTGCTTTGAGATTTTCAATACATTATATACTTTTGAAGTGGAGAGTCTGAATTCTTTTGTTTCTCGTGATGTGCAAGGGGCATAGAATATTCAAAGCTAGCATATATAGAAGGCTGCGCCGTGGTCGAGTGGTTAGACCGCTGGCCTCCCACCAAAGCGACCCGGTTTCTATCTCAGGGACCCGCATGTGGGATTTGTGGTGGATAAAAAGGCGTCGTTTTCTCAGATTTACCCCACCATTCACCATTCCACCGGTGCTTCATCTTCACCTTTCCATTCATTCATTTCTCGCATCTGGTGTATCACCTCCTTCTTCGCTCTCGTCGGGTTGATCTCCACCCTCGTTGTCAGTCTCTGATCCATAGAACTGAACAGTTCCCTGGTAAGAGTTTGTTAGTAATTTAACTGAGGTTAACAAATGCTTGTTGTCGTGATAATTATTTTGAGATAGAATGACGATCAGGATGAGTTTGAAAGTTCAATTAAATTCACCAAGAAAAACTATAAGCCAGAGGGCAATTCAGTAGGATAATTAATACACGAGAACGATGCCATTTTTACTACGTGCATAGGAGGTAGAGAAGGTATTGCATTCTATCCAAAAAAGATGTTGATATTTCTGCGAAAATACATGTTTTGAGACCCCTGAATCAAAAAGCAAATTTTTAGGAAAAAGTCCGGTTGTGAAGTAAGTCGGGTAAACACCAAAGTTGATATTTAAGTTCAGCATCCTCCAAAGATGCGACAAGAAGACTTTTTAAGAAAATACCCACCCAAAACAAGGCTTTACGTGGAAATTTTCAACTTTTTCCCCCTAAAAATGGCTCTAAAATTTGGATTAAAATGCCACATATTAAAACATATTTTAATCACAAATAGCTATTATATCTGCGAATAGCCTTTGAAGTCCTCTTCATTTGGAAGGAATTTTGTATAATCTTGTATAACTGGTAAACTTTAAGCGACAGACGAAACTTATTACATAATAAATGCAAATTTCTTTAAAACACACAATTTATTACAAATAGCTTATTTTATGGCATAAGCAATTTCCGAGGTATAGGTTATTAATAGTTCGAAATGTTCAGTTGTTTCTCGCGATGTCATGGAAACAGTATGGAAGGCCAGCATATAGCGTCCAGTTGTTAAACATTTGACTATCGCTGTTCCCTTTGTATCTATAACGAAATGTGTAATGTAGCTGTTGTTGTAAAGGTTTATCACGATTAAGATGACGTAGAGAGGAAAATAAACTTTCCTAAGAATAATTCATATACTCAGTAATAAACGACAAGGTGTAGAGAAACTCATGTGAATGTAAGACTAATTTTTTTCATATAATGCATACTTCGCCTATTTAGTTAATAAGCGTAGTATTTCAGCAGTTTACAAATTATGTATATTTGCTTGATTTACATGTATATATTTTTTAAATTAGTTTTATGTTTATATTTATTTAAAAATACGATATTTCCGAAAAGCTTGTGCCATTTAGTCAATCTTGAAAGTTGGCAACATTGATGGTAGCTCACTCGCGTTATGAAGGTGGCTTATCGAGGAGTTCTCGGAATTGAGTTCAAGCGTGGTGGTTATAGTTTACGCAATATTTAATTTAGCTTAAATGTTATTGATTTATAAAAACGTAACCTACTAGTTTACACAAATGAAACCATTTTAAAATATTCAACAGTTAAATTTTTTAGAAGTTGAATTCTGAAAATATTCCTGCAGGTTCGTATTCGTCCTCCAGTTGAGGCCATTCAATACAGTGCTTGTTTATTGTGAAGACCTTGTTTTCGTGTAATCTTGCCAAAAGTGAAAGTGAACAACAAAGCTACCTTACAGAAGCTAAAAGGTAAAGCACGGTAGGACGGAAGAGGCACCGCAAGGAGGCCGCAACATCCGTTTTTGCTTCTACCGTGATCCCTGGGAGGAGGGGTGAGTGGAGAGACCAGAAGGACCACCAGATTAGATTGACGACGGCAGCAAGCATGGACGGAACCCCTAACGTTTCCGGTTCGAACGCATCCTATACCACTGTCACGCCCATAAGCCTCCTAACCGCTGCGAGACCTAAATGAGCCTTCCCGCAACGACGTCAGGGATGAACTCTCTATAAATCCCACAGCCAGCGCCCAGGCGCAACCCGACGAACACCGTCACCTGGTCCTACAACTCTGAATCAAATGACAATGAAGGAGATGACGGCTACAGGCAAGTCATGATAGAAGATGACCCACACCACCATTCACCTGCCTACCCGGGGAAACCGCGAAAATCCCATAGGTCAGAGTGGACGGTCACCGGGGATCGAATCCCGGACCTCCCGAATCCAAGTCGCGCACGTTACCGCGGCGTCATCTCACTCGGTACGTTACAGGAGTGTATCTAACTCTTTGTATCAAATAAAAATGTTACTGAGCTTTGTAAAATAGTTTTATTCAAGGAGAAATTACATAAAATTGTCTTACATTTGTATTATTTCCTCTACTACGAGTACATATAGTAATTGGGGGAAGTATTGTGTTCCAACCAAAAATTCGAGTCAAGTTTTCACCGGAAATATAATTTTTAGGCCCCCTAAACAAACAATAAAAAAAGAATTTTTAGAAAAAACGTCCACGTGTGTGTGTGTCTGTCAACACCATAACTCAAAACAAAACTTGGTAACTACCAAGGATATGATACGAAGATTTTCAACGAAATCCCGCAATTCTCAAAAATGTGCTTTAAGGATTTTGATTTAAATGACATATGTTTAAGATACTTTCATGACAAATAAAATGTATATCTTGAATATCCTCTTCATTCTGAATGACAGACTTGCAGAACTCGTAAACCGTAAGAGTTAGACAAAATCTTACTACACAAAAAATGGATATAACAAAGCCGTTAACCATTTCCGAGATATTCCTTGTTATTGGTTTGCATTTTAGAATGCGTGTACTTTTCTCAATTGGGAAGTCATTATTCGTTCTCTCTCTGTCTCTCTCTCTCTCTCTCTCTCTCTCTCTCTCTCTCTCTCTCTCTGAACGGAATTCAGTCATCACTAGAGGGTGTCTAGTTCTCGAGGTCGCGGGCGATGGATTTTTTTCGGGCGTGAAAATTCTTAGCACGGCTTTCTTCGGGAGGGAAGTGAAGCCGGTGGTCCCGTGTCATAGATTTACAAAGAACCTCAAGCCTGATAAAGAGGCCTCTGAGCAAAATTACCGGTCTTTCACTCCCAATATAGAATGGGACACTATAGACCACAGAAGTTAAAGAGCGTCCGTAAATAAAACTCAATTTAATTTTGTTTCACTAGAGGGCAGATTAGAGTGACCTGGTCCTTGACTTCAAGTTACCAGTGCCGAGAGCATAATGTCTTGGCACGTGTCCCCTGGATAAAGAAACATACTATCAGGCGTGATGTTCCGCTTCGTAAACAGAGTAAGAACTATATCAGACAGTGACGTAAGGGTATTTTTCGTATGCACCTGTTACCTCTTGCGATGTCTCACCTTACAGCTTTTCCTTAAGTGAGACACGCAGAGCGTTCACTTTCGACAATCTCGGCACACTACAACCTGTAGGAGCACAGCAGGCATGCGCCCATTGTTTACATCTGGACTCGTCGTCTCTCCTTCAACATAAAGAGACTACAGTGCAGTATAGGTAGTTGAACTGAGGGGGACAACTCGGCACCGCGACCTATTGTGCCTACCACCCCTCAGGAGGAATGAAGTGAAGGAACCACACAGGCAGCCAGCACAGGGACGCGCGGAGGTCCCTAAAATTTCCTAGCTCGCAGACTTGTGTGTCACCGCCGGAGCGAGAGAAGAGCCATCTGACGAGCAGCCCTGTGGTGTCCAGTAGCCATGCATCCGCGCCATCTGTTAGTACCGTAACACACCATAGAGAAATATTAGAAGGAAGCGGAATCAAAGCGAAGTGACGGAAAGGAAATCGTGATGTAGAATAAATCACCCAGCATTCGGGAAACCTGTGGGTCAGAGTGAGCGGTCGCCGGGGATCGAACCCGGGAACTTCCGAATGAAGGCCACAGAGTCATCCCGCTTGGATGTGCATATTCTGCAAGGTTTCATTGCATAAATGCATACGTATAGCAGTTCCTGTCTCTGGCAATGAAGCTGTTTCTGTAAACGTTTATCTCGATCAACGTGAAGTAGACAGAAAAACAAACTTTCGCAAGATAACGTAACACATAGGATTTTTAATGGGATGTTCACGGCTGTGCAGGTAAAGTTGCCGTATTGAGTTACAAAATAATATTTAATCCCCCGCCGTCATTGTTCCTGTTTTAAGAAAGGAACTGCCGCTCGTCACGCCATGCTGCGGCGCTTCCTACAACCAGCATGCAAACCTTTTCTTTTCGTTAGGTACCACACGTGAAATGCGAGATGCTTGCAGGCGATAGCCTAGTTTCGTACTTTGTGGCAGATGATTTATGTTGGCTGCCCTGATAACGTAATCTCGACCCCAATACACCTGCGAGAAACAATTTCACTGCTGCTCTAGGCTTCGAACCCAACTTTTAACACCAAAACTTTGCAAAACAATATGCTTGATCAAGAAATATGAACTAGGTGATATTAGAATCCCACAAAAGTGCGCTCTACGTGCTTTTAGGTGCGTTCGCATGAAACCGCTGCGTATACCGAGTTGAAGAATTCTTTTACGAGAGCTTGAAGAAGATGTATAAAAGAATGAATTAGTGTAATTGATTAAACAAAAACATACTTAAATTGATCCGTATCAGTCGCACAGACCGTACGTGTTGTACACAGAATAACGACAAAAAAAATGAAGCAAAAGAAAAGAAACCCCTAAGACAAACAATATTCAAATATACGAGCGGTCGTTCTGCAGCCCGGCCACGATCGCATGTATGCGTGATTCGCTTGCACTGCAATGACCTCGGTATGTTCCGACAGTTCCCTACTGGTGAATAACCCTCTCAAGGCCACGCTATCAACTGTCGGTTACTGCCTCCCGAGCGGGATGGTCGTTGACCCATGGGTTTTATTTCCCAGGTCGTCACGCGAATGCTGGGAAGGTTCATTACATCTCCCGAAATTCCTGTCCCTCCACTTCATCTTCGTCAGTTACACGGTTGCAAGTGTAGGCAGGAGGTCTCGGCATGTGCATGGCAAGAGAAAAGGATGCTCTGAGGAAACTTTCATCCCCGGACTACGAGCGATCTCCGGGTTCCGAGCCCCCCAGAGGAAGTGTAAGCCCACAGGGGAAAGGGGACCAGCTGCACCAGCCAACACCCTTGCAGTTGAAAATATCTAAATGATAGGGACCCTGCCCTCTGCCTGATCCGATCCTCCTCTATCTCATCCCTCCCTCCCCGGGAGCGCCTCGTCAGGGACCTAGGCATAAAACATTTCGTAGGTCAAGGTGCCAAGTCCCCCACCGCTTCTAGCCCTACCCTAACCTATTGCCTTCTGTTCGTGCAGCAAAGACAACTTTCTTCACTGTGCATTTTTACAAAAGCTTCTGTATGTGTTTGTGTGTGTCTGTAAACAGCATAACTCAAAAACAATATTCGATAAATACCGAACTTGGTATTTAAAGATGCGACACGAAGAGTTTCAAGAAAATCCTACCACCGCAAAACTATCTCTTACGTAGAACATGTTTCGATCTTCTCAAAAATGGCTCTAGCGATTTTGATTAGAATACAGATATGTTTTATAATTATTTTAGCTGAGTTAAACATTTCCGAGATATTCCCTCTTATTGGTTTGAATTTTGAAATACTTTCCTTGTTTTCTTCTCTTGGTCATGCAAAGAGCATGGAATTTCAACGCCATCTCATAGCGACACGCTCTTTAAAACTCTGCTGTGTTACATTCAATGAGTTTCTCTACCCTCTATCGTTTATTGGTACACAAACTATTCTTACCAAAGCTTATTTTCACTGTCTATTTCGTTTTAATCAAAATAAACCTTTACAGAAACAGCTACATTACACATTTCGTTATAGATAACAGCGATAGTCAAATGTTTAACAACTGGACGCTATATGCTAGCCTTAAAATTCCATACTGTTTCCATGACATCGCGAGAAACAATTGAAAATCGATGGGACTTTAATAGAATGCCCAAGTATTGAACATTTTTAGCATTTAATAACGGATATCTAAGAAACGGCTTATGCTACAAAAAAATATATTTGAAATAAATTTGCGTTTTAAAGAGATCTACATTTTTTGTGCCGTACATTTTCGTCTATGGATTAACGTTTACCAGTCATGCAAGATTATACAAAATTCCTTCCGAATGAAGAGGACTTCACAGGATATTCCGAGAAAATACAAGATATATATATATATATATATATATATATATTATTGGGTATGTAAATATCTTTAATATATGGTATTTTAATCAAAATCGTTAGAGCTATTTTTGAGACTATAAAAAACTTCCGTACCCATGTAAAGGGTAGTTTGGGATGGGGGAATTTTCTTGAAAACCTTCGTGTCGTATCTTTTGAAGATAACTGAACTTAAATACTAATTTGGTATTTATCTAACTTATGCTGTTCACACACATACACACGGAACTTCTTCTAAAACAATTATGAAATATCAGTATGGAATTTTTAGGTGGAATGCAATACTTTCTCTGCCTACTACATACGTGGTAGAGAAAATAAAATTTACTATATTTTTTGCTCTATTTTATTTGACGTCGCTTTAACTCCCCGGCCATATCGCGACGGATCTGTTGGTGGATAACTCTTAGAAGATATGTGATGGACAGTTAGCCTTCTAGATCTCATCCCTGTAACCCCTGCTTCATGCTATGCAGTTGGCATTAGGGTGCCGTCCAGTCTAACTGATTACATTGCCTGTAGATAGATGGCATAGCATTCGCTATTACCACTTATTTTTCATTTTACTATTGTTTTTTACTTAAAATGGAACTTTGGGTCGTAGTGTTAAATATCCAATCCGGTATTTACCTTGGTGGCTGAGGAAAACCACGAAAAAACTTCAGACCGATTGGTCGGCCCACGGGACTTCCCGAATACGGGCCACAGACTTTGCCGCCTGAGCTGGTTAACTTACTGCGAAGGGCACTATTGATATTTTGAGCCTAATAATTAAAACGAAGTAATTTCTCATTGAAAACTGCTTTATTGTTTTTCAAAATATTCTCCTTTACGATCGATACACTTTTGCATCCGTTTGAACCATTTGTTAAAGCATTTATTCCAGTCTTCTTGAGACACCTCCAAAACATGGTTTTTGAAAGCATCAACGGCTTCTTCTGCCAACGAAAATCGTTGTCCACGCAATTATTCTTGATGTTCGGGAACAAAAAGAAGTCATTGGGTGCCAAATCAGGACTGTGTGGCGGATGACCTACCAATTCGATTTTTGAGCCTTCAAATGCTCTTTTGTTAGACGAGATGTGTGTGCGCTCGCATTGTCTTGATGAAGAACGATCCTACGGTTCTTGTTGGTTTTCCTTACTTCACCGAAGACTTCCGACAAACAAATGGTTATGTACCATTCGCCATTGACAATTTTACGTTCCTTTAAAGGCACTGTTGCCACATGGCCAGTTTTGCTGAAAAAGCAGGCGTCCATTTGCTTCAAAGTGCTTCGAGTGCGAACAACTTTTGTTGGATTTGCTTCATCTTGAAACACCCATACAGTCGACTGCTGTTTACGTTCCGGATCATACGCATAGATCCATGATTCGTCACCTGTTACAATATTATATACGTCTTTTGAGGCACCGCCATTGTATGTCTTGAGCATTTTTGTACACCAATTCGACACGAGCATCTTTTTGAGTTGCGTCAAATTATGTGAGATCCAACGAGAGCAAACCTTTTTCACGGCTAAATAATCATGCAATATTTTGTATATACTGGTGGAACTAATGCCTAGGGTTGCCTCAGTCTCACAATATGTAGCATGACGATCTTTCATTATTAGTTTTTGCACAACATCAATGTTTTTGGCACAACAACTGATTTTGGACGACCTTCACGAACTTCATTATTGAGCGAACGGCGGAAAATGATTAAATTCAATATACCAGCGTTTCACAGTGGCAAAGGATGGAGCTTCGTCGCCAAATGTGGAAGTTAGTTGATCGATGCACTCTTGTCTTGATAATCCACGTCGAAAGTCGTAATAAATCATTGCACGAACATTTTCACGAGTTAATTCCATGTATTTGTTAACACACAATTTTCAAGTTAGTGTAAACAAAAGAAATGACGCTCTATTGACAAAATGTTTGAAGTACATTATGGTCAAAAATGTCAAACTTTCCATTGGAAACGTCAGATGGCACCTACAACATTCAGGGTTGCCAAGGCTCAAAATATAAATAGTGCCCCTCGTATAACTTTACTTTTCTGTATCGTTCTTACAGGTACAACGAATTGTGTAATGGAAGTTTATCTGTATTAACAAGAACTAGATAATATAGTTTGTAGACGAGTGAGTAGGGAATGTGCATTAGGGTTTGTGACGTTGTTGCACTGAGGGGAAGGACGCCCCCTGGAGAAGGCAGAGCTACTAACTTGGAGCAAGTTGTAACAGACCGTAACTGAAGCAAGGTGCTAGGCAAATTACAGTGGTTTTAACTGCCGTCCAACCGTACAAAATATGTGGCGGGGAGGCAACTAACTCTCTCGAGGAATTTAAACCAAACCTGCTTAAAAATGTGCAGCAGATTATATAATATCTCTCTGTTACTTCATTACCGTCTCTACCGTTTAACCTAGGTAGAGGAAACAGCTTACTTAACTACGTGTATTAACTTTGTCCTTATGTAGTTTAAAAATGCTATATGTTACATTCGCTTGACTTTCTCTACTCATTCTTCGACAAACTATTACCTTATTTTAGTTTTGAGTCCCTGAATACAAGAATAGCATTTTTCGAAAAAGACCAAAATGTGTGTTTGTGAGCAGTATCTATAACTCAAAAAGGAAAAGTCTATAAATAACAAACTTGTTATCTAACTTCAGTAATCTCCCAAAGATGCGACGCGAAGATTTTCAAGAAAATCCCCCACCCCAAACTACCCTTTACATGGGACCTTTACCGAAATTTTTTTATTTTATAAAAAATCATTCTAATGGTGTTGAATAAAATGCCATATATTGAAGATATTTGCATAACAAATATAATGTGTGAGGGCTGTCCAGAAAGTAACCTCCGTTAATGCATAGCACGAGAAGTAGTGAGGGTAGCGCCGCCATTTCGACATCACCGTGCGCAGTGGCTTAATGCACTTCTAGCTGGAGCATCGTACTGTCGCGTGCTTACCAGTTATAACCTAACAACATGAGCGCCGAAATAACAAATCCCACCAGGTGTGATGTGTGAAAAGGCTAAGAAGAGCAATCCAAAACAAGTGTCGTGGTCTTCTGACATTTGGTGTTGTGTTTATGCATGACAACGCTCGCCCTCACACAGCAAACAACACAAATGAACTTTTGGCCAAGTTCAAATGGGACGTTTTTGACCATCCCCCGTACAGCCCGGAATTGACCCCTAGCGACTTCCATCTGTACGTGAAAAAGTGGCTTGCAGCTCAGCGTTTGGCAATGACGAAGAGCTTCAAAACGCCTTAACAGTTTGGGTTAGTTCATAGACGGCAGAATTTTATGCAGAGGGTATTTCAAAGACTGTGAAAAGGTATGACAAGTGCTTGAATCTGCTTGGAGACTATGTAGAACAATAGAGAAATGCTGTAGTTTTCAGATTTATATAATAAAACTTTTCTATGTATACCGATTTCATGTTTATTTCAAAACGGAAGTTACTTTCTGGACAGCCCTCGTATATCCTGAATTTTCTGGGAATCCACTATGAAGTCCTCTTCATTTGGAATCAATTTTGTACAATCTTACATGACCAGTAAATGTTAGGCGATAGTCGAAAATGTACTACACAAAAAATGTAGAAAACACACAATTTATTTCATATAACGTTTTTGTGGTATCAGTCATTTCCGATATTTGCGTTATTAATGGTTCGAATTGTTCAATACTTAGGCATTCCTTTAAAGTCCTGTCAACATCAGTTGTTTCTCGTGATGTCATGGAAACAGTATGGAAGCCAGCATATAGTGTTCAGTTGTTAAACATTTGACTATCGCTGTTCTTTTTGTATCTATAACGAAATGTGTAATGTAGCCATTTCTGTAAAGTTTTATTTGGATTAAAATGTAGTAGATAGAAAAATAAACTTTCGTAGGGACAATTTGTATACCCACTAATAAGCGATGAAGGGTAGAGAAAGTCATGTGAAAGTAACACATGCGATTTTTAAAAATGCTTCTGCATCATTTTATGGAAAAAAAATCATAATTGTTACACAGTTTGGAGTAGAGAGGTAAACTTTTGGGGGAACCTTTGCTCAAGAAATTGGTACTACTGTTGAGTATAACAGCTTGTGTATCTAGAGCCATGTGGTTTCCTTCTGTGTAAATATGTACTAGTTTGTTTCCTCCTTGTTTGGTAAACGACATTTTCTGATATAAATGACCTGTTTTCTCAGAAACTATCGAAGGTAACTAAATCAAATTTTAGGGTGATAAAAGCAACTATTAAGTGCTGTTTTGGATCTACTTGAGTGTTAATAACATGATTGTTAATTTTAAAAGAATAATTACTAATAAATTTCAATAAAAATGATATGATTGAGAAAAATAATTCTGTCTTAATAAGCAAATTACTGGATAAAAGTATATCAGTAAACTTAAAAAAGGTAGACACCTACATCGTTAACAATTTCAGTCTTATATGTTAAATAGTTTCTGAGATAACAGATTATAAATTTAGCAGATTTAGCAATGGTGGAATAGGACTTTTAACCCCCCCCCCAAGAACCTGTACTTTGAAATCATGCCCTGATTGCATGACCACGAGGAAAAAGCGAATATCTTTTTCCACTTAGGTATAATATTTCAAAATTCAAACCAATGATAAAGAATATATCCGAAATAGTTAATGTCACAAAAAATCTTATTTGACATAAATTGTGTGCTTTAACCAGATCTACATTTTTTGTGCATATTAGTATTTTGTCTATCTCTTACAGTTTATCAGTTGTACACTATTTCCAGAAAATTCAGGATATATATTTTATTTACCATGTAAATATCTTTAATATATTGTTATTTTAATCAAAATGGTTTAAAGAAATTTCTAAAATCCACAATATAAGTTAGATTTATTTGAGATGCTAATGAAGCAATCAGGGTTTAATGTATAATATATGTATATATATATATATACACAATATTTCATGCATATTTTTAAATTATTACCCGAGACATTAATTTCTTAATGTTTTTGTTTACTGTTTTGAAAAAGGTTCCATACGATGTAATTATTTTTTGAAAACATTAATATTATATAATTAAAATCTTTAACAGAATATTATTAAATTGTGCAAAAGAATTTATAATTATAATTCTATTTTAATAGAAAATAAATGTTAAATATAAATATGAGACCTTAATTTTTTTCTTATAAACGTCCACAGTGTGAGCATTATTGTTTAATAACATCACAACATAGCATGTTAACAAGCATTTATGTTATCAGTTCTTTTATCAGCAGTAGAGGTATACAAAATTCCTAGGTAGATCATGTGGAACAATTTGAAAATGAGAATGTGCCGACAGATGAAAACCCGAGAAAAGATGGTTTAAACATTATAAATAATACTGTTTTGACTTTATGTTGTTTAATAGTAGATTACGATACAAGGAGTAAAAGTAGGGCTTTATTTTAACTAGGCCTATGTTTCGCAAACAATCGTACTCGCAAAATAAAACCACTTTTAACACGTGTGGCATATACTATTTGTTAATTTAATTTGTAAAATATCAAAAATATTATATTCTTTCCTGAAACAACCGAGATCACGTTTAGAACGCGGTTTTTAAAACAAGAGAAGTTACAAAATTAAACTTCAGTTTTATATGTGGACGCTCTTTAACTGCTGTGGTCCTTAGCGTCTCATTCTATATTGGGCGTGAAAGAGGCCTCTTTATCAGGCTTGAGGTTCTTTTACGTGCCGTAAATCCACGACACGGGACCACCGGCTTTACTTCCCTTACGAAGGAAGCCATGCTAAGAATTTTTACGCCCGAAAAAAATCCATCGTCCTCCGCCGGGCTTGAACCCGCGACCACAGGCTAGCACGGTACCACTAGTCCATGGAGGACGTAGAGAAATGACGTTAAAAAAAAGAGATGTCAGATGTTTTGTTGATTCACTAGCAGTCATTTTCAGAGAAATTATTTTCAACTTGTTTTATCTTACACCAGACAATGAAGCCATTAAATGTTATATCATATTGCTTTCTGGGTAAGTACTTCTAGTGTTATTCTTTCTGCTGCTTCTGTAATTTCACTTCCATTTCAGTTTCTTCTCAATTCATAATTTGCTAATCTGTGTAGGTGACACTGTATAAAAGAATAACGTTTTAGATTAAAGAAAGAGAAGGTACAGGTTAACTCCACAACGAATTGCGATAACTTGAAGTATGGCGGTTTGTATTGTGAACAGATAATGCTAGCGCCATGAGAAATTAATCATGTAAAGAGACACAATGAAAAGTAAAACCTAACGAAACGAAGTCGAGTTATTAAACATGTGCAAATACAAAGGGTAATTGTCATGTGATTGGAGTTGAAACCGAAGTTGGTCACATGAAGATTACCGCACTAGTGTGGTAATCTAAAGCTATTAGCTCGTGTGCTCTGTGTTAGAAGTTCTACTTTTAGGCCTTGCTGTATAAAAGCTGTTTATATAAAATAAATATTCCATTAACAAATTGTTCAAGTTCTTACTAGTTTTTCTAAAAGTAAATTAAAAGGTCAGACATAATAATTTTAATTTTTTGTGGTTTTATATAAAGAAAAAAGGCATTTTTATCATGATTTAACTCAAGTTTAGTCACATATTAAAAAAACTGAAAATAAAAAAGCAGTTATTTTTAGTTTTGCGAAATACAGGGTTTTGTGACTTAGAATGTTTTAGTATTCCCCGATTCATTTTTGAGTTTTGGTAATTTTCGGCCTTTTTTCATAGATAATGGGTATCATTAATTAATTTCTAAAGAAATAAAAAATATTTTGCTATGTATGTATTTTGTCAAAATTTGCTACGTAAACTGTAGTTTGAGAGAGGGGATTTTATTGAAAATGTTTATGTCGCAACTTCAATAGCAAGTTTCGAGTTTTTGTTTTAGAGCTATGTTGCTCACAGACAGACAGCAGAGGAAGTCCTGCGAGTGTGAACGCTTCGTGAGTTACTTCCTGTGTGCAGCAGCCAGTTGATTACTAATACGTCCGACCATTGGATGTAATATCAGGTGGAGTCCACGTCGATATGAGCGGTGACGCAGTCCATTATAGGATCTTCCTGAACTAATTTCCTCTCCTCACTGTGGAGGGGAAATAAAACAGCGCTATGGTCGATTACTGGCGGAGATCATCACTCGCTTTATCATCCTTTAAAATATCATCTTTATTTCTCCAGCAGATGCACGAATTACTGCATTCCAACTAAAAATTCGATATCGAGATTTCAACCGAAATGCACCTTTTGAGGCTCCCTGCACCCAAAAATCATTTTTACTTGTTCTACTACAGTAACCTAGACCGAGGGAGGCATGCGAGAGGTTCCCGGTTCGATCCCAGGCGACCGCCCACTTAGACCTATGGGTTTTTCGTGGTTTACCGGGTCGACAGACGAATGCTGGGGTGGTTCATCTTCTACCCTCATTTCGTGTAACCACCATCTTCCTTGTCAGCTGTTTCAAGGTTGTAGGACCAGGCGCTGGCTGTGTGCTCTATGCAAGTTTCATTCTGGCGTTCTCCAGGGACTGTTCGGCTGGGTGAATTCGGGCGGGAGCTCCTTCGCCCCCGGAGGCTCGGGGACCTATACAGTGGGCTCTCGCGAAATTGGAGACGTTCAATCTGGAATCATTAGCGACCCCGGCTGTGCTTGCTTCGTCGTCATCCGGATCTGGTGTCCCCTTATCCCTCACTCCCGGGAATCGCGTGGAAGCACACGGGGCCGACTGGCTTGCGCACGTGCTCTGCCCTTGTTTCGGGTTCCCCCTCCACCTAGTGATGGCTCCGCAATAACGTATAACGCTCAAGAGTTCGATTCTCGTCGGGCTCGCCACTTTGACAAAGAGCTTTTTTCGTGTTTCCCCTGGTTCAGTAGGCGAATGCTAGGGTAGTTCCTTTTCTATCATGAATTTCCTGTCCCTTCATTCCCTCTCAATTCGTTTACCCTTCCATGTTTCAGGGGGGCTTCGAGGCTGTGCAAGGTCAGTCGGTGTCGGACAGACTTACTCACTGACGTATCAGATGGCAGCCTTCTTTGAGTCGCCTCAGGTGAGAGGGGTTCTCCCAGACTCCGCCAGAGGGAAGCCTTTCCTGAGCAACCCTTGAGTCGCGGTGAGGGAGTCATTTTTATTTTCTCCAACACTGCTTACCTATAGTAAGAAGAGGAAGTGTTGTACTCCATCCTAAAATTAGTACCGGGATTTCACCAGAAATGCACGTTTTGAGGTTACTTGAGTGAAATAAAAAGCATTTTTTAAAGAAATGTCACTGTGTGAGGACAGCATAAGTTACAAAGATACGACACTATTCCCCAACCCCAAATTACCCCTTATATGGTAGTTTTTTCGAAAATCTTTATTTTCTTAAAAAATTGCTCTAATGATTTATTTTAAAGTGCCATGAGATATTTACGTGGCAAATAAAATGTACAACTTGAACTTTCTGTGAGATCCTCTTCATTCTAAATGACTTTTATAAAATCTTACTACCCAAAAAATGTAGATCCTGTTTAAGCATATAATTAATGGTATAGCATTAACGATTACCTATATACTCTTTGTTATTGCTTTGAATTTTAAAGTCGCTATTCTATTTTTTCCTGGTGATCAATCAAAGGGCATGGAATTTGAAAGCCATCACAAGGCAACCTGCTTTTTAGCCTGCTGTATTTTTCTTATGCCTGCTAGGAAATCTGTAAATGTATTAAAAAATTTTGCATTACATTCATATGCGTTTCTCTAACCTCTATTCATTTTTAGTGCGTATACAAAGCATTCCTACAAAGTTTATTTTTACTTTCTCTACTACGTATAGTAAGTAGGGGAAGTATTGTATTCCACCCAAAAATTCGATACCGAGATTTCACCGATAATATATGTTTTGAGACCCCCTGAATCCAAAAAAAAGCATTGTTTGAAACATGTCCATGTGTGTGTCTGTGAACAGCATAACTCAGAAACGAACAGTCGGGTAAACACCAAACTTGGTATTTAGGTTCAGTATCTTCCAGAGATGCGACACGAAGGTTTTCAAGAAAATCCCCCCACCCCAGATTACCCTTTACATTGAACATTTTTCGAAAACTTTAATGTTCTCAAAAATGGCTCTAACGATTTTGATTAAAATATCATATGTTTAAGATATTTTCATGACAAATGAAATATATATCTCGAATTTTCTGGGAATGTCTCCAAAAGTATTCTTCATTGTGAACGACTTTTGCATAACTGGTAAACCATAAGAGATAGACAAACTTTTACTACACAAAAAATCTAGATCGTGTTAAAATACACAATTTATGTTATACACAGTTTTTTTGTTGAGTGAACCATTTTCGAGATATTGCTTGTTATTTCCTTAAATTTTCCAATACGCTTTTTCTCTAATGCAAATTCGTTATTCATTTTTTTTGTCCTGGTAATGCAAAGATAATGGAATACTCCACATAGCAACCAGCTCTTAAAACATTTGACTATCGCTTAAAGCCTACCATATTCCCCTTGCATCTACAAGAAAATTAGCAATAAGATTAACATCTCGATTAACATGAAGCATATGGAGAATAAGCGTTTGTAAAAATAGTTTGTACAAGAGTAGAGAAAGTCATGTAAGTGTAACACATCAGATTTTTCTACTACATTTTAATCCAAATAAACCTTTACAGAAACAGCTACATTACATATTTTGTTATAGATACAAAGAGAACAGCAATAGTCAAATGTTTAACAACTGGACGCTATATGCTGGCCTTAAAATTCAATACTGTTTCCATGACATCGCGAGAAACAACTGAAAATCGCTGGGACTTATAAAGAATGAACAAATGGAATCATTAATAGCGAATATTTCGAAAATGGCTGATGTCACAAAAGTTAATTGAAATAAATTATGTGTTTTAAACAGATCTGCATTTATTGTTTAGTACGTTTTCGTCTGTCACTTAACGTTCACCAGCTTTACGAGATTATACAAAATTCCCTCCGAATGAAGAGGACTTGAAAGGCTATTTCCAGAAAATTCATGATATACATTTTATTTATAAAGTAAGTATCTTTAATATATGGCATTTTAATCAAATTTATTAGAGGTGTTTTATAAGATCACAAATTTCAAAAAATATTCCATGTAAAGGGTAGTTTTGGGTGGGTTTTCCTTAAAAATCTTCGTGTCGGATCTTTGAAAGGTACTGAACCTAAATACCAAGTTTAGCATTTATCCGACTTTTCCAATTTTGAGTTATGCTGTTCACAGACACACATATGCAACTTTTTGTCTAAAAATGCTCTTTTGTGCATTCAGAGGGCCTCAAAACCTGTATTTCCGGTGAAATCTCGGTAACAAATTTTTGGGTGGAATACGATACCTGCTATATGTAAAGTGATAGGGAAAGCAAAAAGTTGATCTCGATTAAAAAAAGTTAAATAGAGGAATAACAGGTAGAAGGGTGAACAGGGAAATTCATGTGAATGTACCATGTAAGACTTTCTTTTTGAGAGATTTACTACTGATAGAAAGCGCTGTAAAATGACCTGGGTGGATATTGAACTGCGACCTATTCATTAGGAAGACCGCATTAGGGTTCTAATTTTGAACTGGTGTTTCACTCCAAGTCGTGGGGGGGGTGGATGGATGGATGGATCTGTAACAGGCACAGAGTGGCATGTTAATGGGCTACATATGTGTTAAACAGCCATCTACCGGGCGACTCACAAAACGGGATACCGTCATTCTTATTTACAAACATTGAACTTTTTTTCCCTTGCAGAACGATTGCAGTATACAATATACACTGCCGTTTGTGAAAATTGCAACACCAAGAAGGAAACACATAGCACAGGTTAGGTACATGACAAGTAACAAATGATAAACTTATACATGACCTTTGAGCCCTAATATTCAGTATTTGGTGTGGCCTCCATGCGCTGCAATTAGAGCTGCTATACGCCGTGACATTGAATCAAAAAGGTTCTGAATAAGTTCCTGAGGGATTTCCCTCCACGCAGTTTGTATTCGAGCCCACACTGGTTACTGGAGGACCGTGGTGCCGACCAACCATATCCCAGACATGTTCGATGGGCGACATGTCAGGCGAACTTGCAGGCCAGGGAAGCAATGGTACCCGCCGCTCTTCGAAGAAGGCTTATACATTCCTCGGAATATGCGGCCGGGATTTCTCTTGTTGAAATGTAGCTTGTGTAGATGTCTGAGCAGGGGGAGTACTTCGAGTTCTAAAACCACCGTTAGGTACCGGTTGCTGTTCAAAGTGCCCTCAATTCGTAGGAGGCGAGATCGATTGTTGTAACCAATGGCGCCCAAAACCATCACACCTGATGTTTGTCCGCAATGCCGATCAACAATGCAGCCCTCCAGGTTGCGCGCACCACGGTACCGCCGGACACGTGTGCGGCCATCACTGTAGGAGACGTTGAAGCGGGACTCGTCCGAAAAGTCTGCATTTTGCCGGTCAGCACCCCAGTAACGGTGTTCACGTGCCCGTTGCAGTCGGAGGAGTTTGTGGTTTCTGGACAATGGAAGCCGACGTAATGGCATGCATGCAACCAGTCCAACCTGCAGCAGACGGCGACGAACCGTTGATGCAGACAAGTTCACACCTGTTGCAGTACTCCAGCGTCGAGCCAACACTGTGGATTAAGCTGTACGGTCCGTTATGGCCATGCGGACAAGATGATGGTCACCCCGTGCTGTGGTCCAGTACCCGCTCTTCGCTGCGTACGACCTTCATCTATCCACTGCTTCCACACACGCATCACTGTCGTAGCAGCATGCCCTGTACGAGCCGAAATGTCACGGTATGACAAACCCGCTTCCCGGAGACCGATCATTCTGCCCCGTTCGAACTCACATGCCGATATGGCTCCCTTTGACATCGACGAGGCATACTGGTACTCACTTTATTGATTCCACCTTGTTTGACAGCTCTGCATTGACTACACTGGGCGCAACACTGACCTTGTCGCACCGACACGCTACATGTACCCCATCTTTTTGCAAACTTAATCACTTTTTGCTTGCACACTCTTCTACACTTGCTTCAAGTTTGGAGTTATTCGGGAAATTCTTTCTTGGTGTTTCAAGTTTCACAAACGGCAGTGTAGCAGCAGCAGCTAAAATCCTATTTCTTCTTCAAGTCCCTTGTTTAGTCAAAATATGGCGTTTTTTGTGTTGTACAGGTCGTAATTTAGGCTAAAGATGGAACAGCAGAGGAAATAACGACCACACACAGCTATGGTATCTGTCGCCTCGCCCTCTACCAAGCGTTCACATCCTGCCTGCATCATTCACGACCTCTCTCTGCTGCTGCTGCTGCTGCTGCTTATGTATAGTACGGAGAGGGACACCTCGCGTGTCGCGAGATCCATTGTGACTACCACCCCCAGGAGGAAGGGATGAAGTGAAGGAAACAAAGGAGGCTACAAGCCGCAGAGACGCACAGAAATCCCTAACAGTTCTAGGCTCGAAGACCCATCCCACTGCCG
The DNA here is from genome assembly GCA_030765065.1 of Deroplatys truncata. Lineage (NCBI taxonomy): Eukaryota > Metazoa > Arthropoda > Insecta > Mantodea > Mantidae > Deroplatys > Deroplatys truncata. The sequence continues at coordinate 9,311,556 of CM060977.1, read as the reverse complement.
CCCTGCATTGTTCACAAGCATCCGCGTCATTGCCATACCCCGCGAAGCCTAGAAGCACACCTCAAGGACAGAAAGAAACGGAATGAAATGGAAAGTACGGAAACAAAATCGCAGTAGATGAGAAACCACCCCAGCATTCACCTACCAATCAGGTAAAATCCGAGGTAAGAGTGGGCTGTCGACGGGAATCGAACCCGGGACCGCGCAAATGCGACCCTCCTCGTTACTATGGAGCCACCTCACTCCTAACCGATAGTAAATAGATGATCTACCAAAAAACTGAATACCGGAAATACACGTTTTGAGGATTCCTGAATAAATATAAAAATAAGGTTTTCATAAAACGCTTGTGAAGAGCTTAATTCAAAAACGAAACCCCGGTTAAATACTAAACCTGATTCACCACCTTGCAACCGAGGGGATGCCTCAGGCGGTAAGGTCTGTGGCGCGCATTTGGGAGGTCGTGGGTTCGATTCACACGGCCGACCTTCCTGACACATAAATTTTTTGGGGGTTTCCCCGGGTCGCTAGCGAAAGTTGGAAAGGTTAATTACATCCCCCCGAATTTCCTGTCCCTCCATTTCAGCTCCATTCTCATTTCATTTTACCTTTCATCTTCTAGGTCTGTTTCATGGTTAGAAGTGTCGGCGGGAGTCTTCCCGTTGCGTGGCAGGGGAAAAGTATGCTCTCTGTAACCTTTCGTCCCCGAAATGGGGGCGGTCTCCGCGTCCCCGGCCCCCAGTGGATGTGCAAGCCATCAGAGAAGTTTCAATCTTAAAAGTTAGGGACCCTGCCCTCTGCCCTGTCGTGCCTCCTGGTCCGACCGCTGTCTGTCCCCTCTCACCTCAGCCCCCTCCAGGGAGCACCCCGTCATGGGCTTGAGGCTCAAGATATCTTGTAGGTCCTGGTGCTAAGCCTCGTTCTTCAGTCAGTCCTACTCCTAGTCAGCATCTTCTAAGGATTTGACACGAAAGTTTGCAGAAATTCCTTCACCCAAAACTACCCTTTATATGGTAATTTATAATTCCCTAAAAAATGTTTCTAGCGAGTTTTATTTAAATACCATAAATGTTTAACATATTTGAGGCACATAATTTATATCAAATACATTTTCTGTGGCATCAGCCATTTCCCAGATATGCATTAGCAGTTAGGAGTAGACAGCACCGCAAGTATGCAATAGTGGGTCCTTTGTGCTGCCAACGTGACCCCTGGGAAGAAGGGGAGACTTGAAGGGCGACCAGATCCGGACGACGATGTGCGCTAGCAAGCTTGGAGCCACTAGCGACTCCAACATGGCACCAGTATTGACGCAGAATACCTCTGCCTGAGCCACTCGCAACCCTGGGGACCCAGCAGTCCCTCCAACCACCAGGAAAAACTCCCTCCATGGTGCAAATTCCACCGTCCTGCCGCAAAACACAGATCAAAGGAAATGATGGATAGGAAATTCATGGTAGAAAGAGAATCACACCAGTATTCGCCTACCGAGCCGGAAAAAAGCGCTAAAAATCCCAAGTCAAAGTGGGCCATCGAACCCCGGACCTCCCTATTTCGAGTTTCACAGGTTATTGCGGAGCCATCTCGCTGCGTGAAATATACGTTATAATTGGTCTGAATTTTTCAATAGTTTTTCCTTTTTTGAAGTGGTGTTCCTAAAATTAAAAATTAAATTGATATTATTTATGGGCGCTCTTTAACTACTATGGTTCTTAGCGTCTTTGGGTTTGAAAGACCGTTAATTTTGCTCAGAGGCCTCTTTATCAGGCTTGAGGTTCTTTTACGTGCCGTAAATCTACGACACGGGACCACCGGCTTTACTTCCCTTCCGAAGGAAGCCGTTCTAAGGATGTTTACGCCCGAAAAAATCTATCGTCCTCCGCCGGGTTTGAACCCGCGACCTTGGTAACTAGAGGCTAGCACGGTACCACAAGTCCACGGAGGACGACGTGCTGTTGCTATTCAGTAGTTTCTCATGGAAACAGTGTTGTAACAAATAAAAACAGAAGTTGCTGCTAAACAGTTATCTGCTGAGGACAGAACACAACTGATCCGTTGAATCAAATCACAACTGGACTGAACAGAGTACATAGTCCCTTATATAGAGGCCGGATACAGAACGGAATGTTCTCGAAGGGGAAGTTACTAGAACCGCCGAAAGGAATCTTCTGGAGCAGTAATTATCCAGACTAGAGGGAAGTGGCAAATAATGAGATTGTTGCACGGCTGTTATTCTGAAGGGCCAGTCGTTAGTCGTACCGCCGGCCCCTCTCGCGGATACCGGATGTACCTGTAGACACATTAGAAAAATGTATAACTCTATGATACGGCCGATTTTTTTATACGGAAGTGAAATCTGGGGATGGGAAAGAGCAGAGCATGTAAATAAAACACAGGTAGCACATTGGAAAAATTGTTCTTGGAGTTTCAGAAGTCACATCAAATTCGGGGGTATTGAGGGAGGTGGGATGTTATGAAGACACTGTAAAATAAGAGCAGTGAAGTACTGGCTGAGGCTGATAACTCCACACTACGATCCAAATGTTATAAATACCAGCAAGTAAACCTGTCTCCTAAGTTTTGGGAGGGGTTTGAGGAGAATAGGAATGGGGTCAGTATAGCAAAGAGCTGAAACAAATGACAAAAACATATGGAAAGGTGTCAAAAGAAGACTAAGAGACATCAACCAACAGGACTGGCAGGAGAATCTGCCCATTCTGTGATTTGGATGAGGACTGGGTACATATTTGTGGAATGCGCACAGTGGGAGAACCGGCGAACAATTAAACTCAAAGAAAAGTTCTTAAGTCCCTCAAGAAAGAGATTGGCATGTTGGGAGCTACTGGCTGACCAGAGGAACTGGCAAAACATGGGCAATTTCTCGGCTAAGGTGCGCGAAATTAGTTCAGATTTGTTTAGTTGGCGAAGGTAATTTATCTTTATTTTCGTTTTTCTTGTTTTTTTGTTTTCTTTTTGTGTTGTTTGTCACCATACATGTATCTTAAATATGCATGTACGGTCAATGACCCATGCACTAAATACTTGTGTAATAACTTCGCGCCGCGGCCACAGTGACCCGCTTTTAAACACTTGATTATCCTACTCCCTTTGTACCTGTAACAAAATATTAATGAAACTGTTTATGCAAACGTTTATCTCAATTTACTTAGACTAAATACTTAATATAAGCTTTCATGGGAATAGTTTACAGAAGGTATATAAAAGTATACGACAATGGGTGTAAAGAAGGTCATGTGAATGTAACATATCAATTTGCACATCCAGACTAATTAATGGTTTAAATGAGAGTTTTCCCTTTCAAGTGGATATTTACGGGCGTCACCTCCATATCAGAGACCTCTAGGGTGTCACATGACACGAACGAAATCTGTTTTCTTATGCAGTATATTTTGCATCTGTAAGTAAAAATGAAGGCCTCCTTTATTACAAGTATAATAACAGAGGACGCCGGGTTTTAGGAATGCGAAATGTTTCACGTTAAAGGTTGGTAATGCTGTACACAGTTGCGTGTTGCTTGTGCTCTCGGTTTCATTCTTGGAGTAATTTCCTGGTGATTCTGCAGTTTGCAATTCTAATACCAACATTATGTTCTCATTAATGTTTCTCCTCCCCCCCGCATCGAGGGACATTTTACAGCAGGAAACAACTGAGTGGAGCATTAGAATTTACTCATATTCTAATTAACACTTTCTATTACTGCTCGAGTAGGGCTCGTGGTTTTACTCAGAGAACATCATTGAAAACTCATGTTTCATGAAAGCAAAAGGCCACACAAGTGAGTGGAGCTACAGATCGCGCCACGGATTTTGGCATGTGAAAATTTTAATGGAGAGCTACGATGCGAGTCATTTACCGTACAGATGTATGACACATACGGGGCTGCAGCTCGAAGAATGGTGCAAGTTGAGACGGCAGTTGTATACAGTGGAAGAACTGGACCACAACTGGACAGAAGGAACCACGTGCTACTTGCAAGGGAGGTATTGAAACATCAGAGGGCTGGCTGACTGGGCTAGCCCTGAAGGTCATATGCCAATATCCCTGGCGAGACCTATACACTCAACTGTCAGACTTGAATGTTCATAAGAAGGGAAAAAGCCACCAAAGTACTGATATTATAAGGCGTGTTTGTTTGTTCTGAGAGATTTAAAAAGCTGCGCAGTCCGATACAGAGCTCAGACGTTTTGCCATTTTAAGTTCTCTACCACGTACCAATTAAATAGACCGAGCGGGATGACTTAGGCTGCAACGTCTGTGGCCCGCATTTGGGAAGTCTCGGATTCGATCCCAGACGACCGTCCACTCTGGCCCATGGATTTTCATGGTTTCCCCGGGTTGTCTTCTACCACGATTGTCCTCTCTCTCATTTCCTTACCCATCATTTTTCCTGTCATCCCTTTCAAGGTTGTAGGATCAGGCGACGGTGTTCGGCGGGTTGCGGCTGGGCGGTGGCTTACGCTCTGCAATGGTGCCTTCCCTGGCGTCCCTGCGAGGTCTGCTCAGTTAGGGCTCCCCTCCGAGTGGGCTTGTGTTGGAAGTTGGTGGCTTGTGGACGGGCCCGAGTTGCATTGGATGCGTTAGGGTCCCCGTCTGTGCTTCCATCTGTTATCTAGATCTGGTCCTTTGGGTCTCTTCCCTCATCATGGGGATCACTGATAGAGCAAAAGGGCCAACTGGCCTGCTTTCAGTTCTCTGCTCCGGTTTCGGGGAGCCTTACATTAATTCGTGCCTTTATGTTTTATCAATTAAGTGGAAGAAATATTGTAATACACCCAAAAAAAATGTGCCGAGAATTCAGCATAAATACACGTTTGAATGCAAATACTCAATTTTATAAAAATGATATGTGTATGCGTGTCTCTGTGAACCGCATAACTCAAAAACGAAAAGTTGCTTCAATAGCAAACTTGGATTCAAGCTCAGCGCCTTCCAAAGATGCGACACGAAGTTTTTCAGAATATCTGCCCAAGCCAACTACCCTTTACATAAAAGATTTTTAGAAATTGTCAATTTTCTCTTAAATGATGTTAACTAAAATACTGTGAATTTAACTAACTTACTTGCGAGAGCGCTGGCTTATATAGCCGTTGGAAATTTTCACAGAGTTCCAGAACATTCGAGAACCGGGAAACTCCCAGGAGATTCTGGCTATCTGACGATGGCGCTTCTGTTGTTTACTCTGGACGATAGCGCTACCTGTCTTTGTTTATATCTCCGCCGCATCACAGTATCATATAATTATGATGTTTACATTACAAATAAAACATACATCTTGAATTGTCTGACTATATTCTTTGTTATTAGTTTGGCTTTTCAAATACTAAGGCTTCTTACTTTTTGTACCATGTACCTAGTAGGTACAGGAAATATTCTATTCCACACAACAATTCGAATCGATATTTCACCGTAAATGCATGTTTTGAGGCAACCTGTACTCAAAATTGATATTTAAAATTGTCTGCGTGTGTATTTGTATATTATAACTAAAAAATCTGATGTGTTGCACTCACATCACTTTCTCTACTCTTGTACAAACTATTTTTACAAATGCTTATTCTCAGCCTACTACTAGGCTTTAAGCGATAGTCAAATGTTTTAAGACCTGGTTGCTATGTGGAGCATTCCATTCTCTTTGTATGCCCAGGACATAAAAAAAAGAATAACGAATTCCCATTTGAGAAAAAGTATAAGTATTGGGAAGTTCAAACAAATAACAAGGAATATCTAGGAAATGGTTCACTCGACAAAAAAGTATATGATATAAATTGTGTGTTTCAAGGAGATCTACATTTTTGTGTAGTAAAATTTTGCCTATCTCTTACCGTTTACCAGTCATGCGAAAGTCATTCAGAATGAAGAGGACTTTTGGGGGCATTTACAGAAAATTCAAGATATGCATTTCATTTGTCATGAAAATATTTTAAACATATGATATTTTAATCGAAATTGTTAGTGCCATTTTTAAGAAAATCAAGTTTTCGAAAAGTGTTTAATGTAAACTGTTGTCTGGAGTGGGGAATTTTCTTGAAAATCTTCTTGTCGCAATCTTGGAAGATACTAAATTCAAATACCAAGTTTGGCATTTATCCGACTTTTCGTTTTTGAGTTATGCTGTTCACAGACTGACGACACATAGACAGACACACGCGGATATGTTTCCAAAAATGCTTTATTTGAATTCAAGGCACCTCAAAACGTGTATTTACGGTGAAATATCGCTATCGAATTTTTGGGTGGAATGCAATACTTCTACTTACTGTACGTAGTAGGGAAAGTAAAAACGGAACCTGGAAAAATAGCAAACTTTATGTTTAAGTACAGTATTTTCCAAAAATGCCACAAGAAGATTTTCAAAAAAATTTCCCCAACCCCAAACTACCATTTGCATGTAAAAGTTTTCAAATGTTCTGACTTTCACAAAAATGGCACTAGCAATTTTGAATAAATACCATATACAGGATGTATCTTTATTGGTGTCATATATTTGAAGGACGTGTTCTTAACATCAAAACAGTAAAAAAAAAGCCCATATGTACATGGGTCGGAAAATCAACCGTTTCGTTGTTATAGGCCAAAGAAGATGTATTCCATGAGTGAACAGACACGTATGGCCGTGCAGACGGCAATGCAGCACGAGCACGTGAACTTTATGCAGAAAGGTAGGTCACTACCGTGTGCAAGAACATTCGCACGAAATCACCAACGCTTGAGAGAGAATGGCGCATTTGCGAGGAGTACTAGGGATGTTGGGAGACCAAGAGCGGTACGAGGCATTGAGCTTGAAGAACGAGTTCTTCGTGCTGTGGATGCAGACCCATCACAAAGCACAAGACGTATCGCTGTAAGGGAAAGAGTTAGTCATACGACTATCTGGAGAATTCTGCATGAAAATCTTCTGTACCCGTATCACCTTCAACGTGTGCAAGGATTAAATGAGGCGGACCTTGAGCCAAGAAGACGCATGTTACAGCAGTGCGCTGTGTTCATCAATTTCCTAGCCTGTATCTTATTCTCGGATGAGGCTGGTTTAACTCACAAAGGCATCTTCAATTTTCATAATACTCATAACTGAGCATTTGAAAATCGTAATGAAGTACGATAGGACAACCATCAACAGAGGTTCTCTCTAAACGTTTGGGGTGGGAACATTCATGATCACCTTATTGGTCCCTACTTCTTCCCTCCGCGTCTGAATGGACAAACCTATCTCCAGTTTCTCAGAAATGAGTTGCATCACTTAACTGATAATGTGCCTCTGGATATCATCCAACGAATGTGGTTTTTACACGATGGTGCTCCAGCTCATTTCAGTACGATAGTTCGTAAGTTTTTGAATAATCGATTTCCGCAAAGATGGATTGGTCGAGGGGGACCCATTGCATGGCCTGCTCGATCGCCTGGTTTGAATCCAATGGACTTCTTCGTTAGGGGGCATTTGAAGTCCTGCTGCTCCTGTACTTGATGTAGACATTTTGAGAGGATTTGACCAAATACGAAACACACCAGGAATTTTCAACAGAGTACGCCAGAGCATGGAACGCAGGCTTACTACAAGCATGGAATGAAGAGGAAGCCACTTAGAGCAATTTTTCTAACTTTCAATTTTATGTTGTAACTCTGAAAAAAATGATTTTTAGATTCATGTTCTTATGAACTGTTTCTATGTTTTAATGTCAGGTACACGTCTTCCAAATATATGACACCAGTAAAGATACATCCTGTATATTAGGTATTTACATGACAAATAAAATGAACATCTTGAATTATCTGGTTATAAACTTTGAAGCCCTCTTCATTCAGGAATTTGTATGATGTACGAGTATAATTGGTAAACCTTAAGATATAGATAAAAATGTATTAACCAAAAAAGTAGATCTCTTTAACGTATACAATTTATTTCAAACAAATTTGTATGGCATTAACCATTTCAGAGATATTCTTTGTTATTGGTTAAAATTTTCAAATATGCGTTTAAGCTTTTTTCGAGAGATAAGTCGCTATTCGGTTTTTCTCGTGGTCATTCAAAGAGCATGGGATTTCAAAATCATCACAAAGCGACCCGATTTTTAAAAATCTGACTATCGCTTTGACCTACTTATACATAGAACGAAATGTGTAATGAAAGTTTATCTGTGTTAACAAGAAGTTGTAGATAGATGAATAAGTTTGTCGTAAGAACAGTTATAGAAGAGGGATGAGAGAAATCCATGTGAATGTAATACTGAACAAGTTTTGCTGCTTCACGTATGGAAAGCCAGTTTGAAGATGTATTATATTTCGACTGTTGGGGTCGAACTTGAAGTAGATACAACCGCATGTAGGGTACCCGGTAGCCTTCCTCCCAAATTTAAAAATATTAAATTTTGTAATTTTGACTGTTTCGTTAAATATTATATATTTATTTTTGCCTCGACTGCGTCAGTATGCTTTATTTTTTATTTTAGAGACATGAATGTCTTAGCAGGGAATGGTGCGACTTAAGAATGTAGGCTTACACAGACTATAATTTTACTTCACTTCTTTTTATTAATTCTTGACACGATTTAAATAACACTTCACTGATATAGAGAGAGAGCTGTGAGATTCTTCTATTAAATACTTGCACTTTTTAACACGTAAACTATTTTCGTCTCACACGAATACGTATTAAACTTCTCGAGGACGCATCTCGCGTCTGGTTAGGAACACTGTCTACAAACAACGCGTCCATTTAAGAGCGCTGTCTACAAGCAACTGACGTGATTTCTACCGTCTAAATTTGTAAATTTCTGTATCTCAAGTCTGTGAGTGGCTATTCCTAATCCAATAGAATACCTTCATATAACTAAAGCTTTTTCTGGTTGTTGATTGGCTATTTAAAAACTGTCTCAAAATTTACATTATTGTTGCTCCAATAATGACTAGTAGCATCATTACACTTTCTTACTCATTATTGCCTCAATGTTACCTCATTGTTAGCAAATTTTAACCTATTATTCTCACAGCTCCTACATTATTAAATTACGTAATACATTCACATAACATTATTACACATGTATACAATAATATAAACATTTACAATGACTGTAATGACTGAATTTATATATTATATAATTTGAATGAAATCATTTAAGTGTTAAAAATACTGCCTCCATACGTGAGATTTATTTATTACTGAGGAGACTACAATTACTCGTCTGCTTATTATAAGTATGTGGTAGAAAAAGTAAAAATATGTTCTCTTTAACGAATTAACAATTTGTGTTATTTATCAAAATTTAACGTCCAGATTCGTGTGTGTCTGTACCCGAGAGACGTCGCGCGGCTGGGCACTAATAAAATGCATGTTCGCTGTTACCTTGGGGACGGTTACTTTTAGAAGCAATTGTATCGCTTCAGCCAGTAACACGGTTGGCAACACTGAAGCAGTAATAACCAATTAATTTTGTGATATTATTGTCTCTCCGTGATATACGAAATGCCTCGCTGCATGTTAACTAAGAGACAAATTATTGTCATGGTGGCTTAGTGGTCAGCACAATTGCGGATAATATTCGCTATGGAATATTGCTATTTTGATTAATATTGTAGCCCAATACCTGTGACGTGAGCAAACCTCATTAAACCTCATAGTTTTATGAAAAACTGACTTAATATTCAAGTCTACAATGATCTATAAGATTTTTATGGTGAATTCTCCCCTTTACCACTTTCAATTCTGTTAAGTCCGGCGGTCTTCCAGGTTCTGGAAATGCTACATCGCCTATACGAATCTATGGCGGTGAAACAATCATCAATCGAACTGGTCCAGTAATTATTTAGATAACTACAATAGGTGACATTTTAAATTTTTGTATCTTCCTTTTGATCCCATAGTAAATAGCATAATAGCTACACAATTTCCACATAATGCAGAAACCCTTAACGTATACAAAGAAATAGAGCTGAAACTGGTGAATATGTAGATTCCACACTCTCAGGCCACCAAATTCACCTCTTTGGAAAAGACACATAGTCTGCTACCTTGAGAAAAATAATCTTCGCGGTTATTAATTATAAAATACTGCTTCATTAATTTCTAATGTTAGCAGTTTTCTCTGTTTATGGAATTATTTAGTAGCATGTCCTGGTAACGAACTTGTTTACAACATAAGTACAAAGGAAATAAGCAAAAGTTTCTTACGTGAGGGTTCTTAAAGTCCTCACTGTCTTTCACTAATGTGATCTAGTTCGATTTTCACTGTCACTTCGCTAATGTGATCTAGTTCAATTTTCACTCACTTCACTAATGTGATCTAGTTCGATTTTCAATCACTTCACTATGATCTAGTTCAGATTTCACTCACTTCACTAATGTGATCTAATTCGATTTTCAGTCACTTCACTAATGTGATCTAGTTCAATTTTCAGTCACTTCACTAATGTGATCTAGTTCGATTTTCAATCACTTCACTAATTGTGATCTAGTTCGATTTTCACTCACTTCACTAATGTGATCTGGTACGATTTTAAGTCACTTCACTAATGTGATCTAGTTCAATTTTCAGTCACTTCACTAATGTGATCTAGTTCAATTTTCAGTCACTTCACTAATGTGATCTAGTTCAATTTTCACTCACTTCACTAATGTGATCTAGTTCAATTTTCACTCACTTCACTAATGTGATCTAGTTCGATTTTCACTCACTTCACTAATGTGATGTAGTTCAATTTTCAGTCACTTCACTAATGTGATCTAGTTCAATTTTCAGTCACTTCACTAATGTGATCTACTTCAATTTTCACTGTCACTTCACTAATGTGATCTAGTTCGATTTTCACTGTCACTTCACTGAGTTCTTACTGTCACTTCACAAAGTTTTCATCTCACTTCACGTCGTCCTCCGTGGTGTAGAGATTACATACTAGCCCTTCGTTCCCGAGGTCGCGGGTTCAAACCCGGCACAGGGCGATGGATTTTTTTTGAGGGGGGCATAAAAATCCTTTGCGTGGCTTCCTTCGAAACGGACGTAAATCCCGCATCCTAGATTTATGGCACGCAAAATAACCTCTTGGCCTGATAAACAGGTCTTTGAGTAAAATTTCCGGTCTTTCACGCTCAATAGTTTAAGTTCTCACTGTCACTTTATTAATGTGATCTAATTCAGTTTTCTGTCACTTCACCTTCATTCGCAACGTAATGGAATACGCACGAAGCAGCCTCTTCTTCAGATGACGCACACGCTGGGGAACCGAACCTAAGACATCTCTAATCTCTCGTAGCACTCACTGCACGTCACACTACACCGCACTCACATCAGAAATGCTCTCACCACATCACTGCCTCACTCTGGAGCACGTTCGCTGTATAGCCGCTGGAATTTTCTAGAGAGTTTTAGAATGTTAGGGAGGCGGAGACAAATAAGGTTGCAGGACAATCACTAATCTGTCAATAAGTCTTCTGGTGTTTACACTGGGTAAGAGCGCTATCCCGTCTCCTTATCTCTTAACTCGGCCAGTCGGTATATATTGTTTGGTATGAAATATCAGCGGCATTTCTCTTATTTTAGATGACTTATCTGTGGAGTAACAATTTTTTTCACACCATGCAATATAATTGAAGGCTTCGTAAATCCTTTTTAGTAATTTATTAATTGAAATTAGATATTTTATAGCCCATGTCCGTACGAAGGAATAGGCTTATGTTTTCTCTTTATAATATTAGAATAAAATTTCGTTTATTTTGTTCTGTTCGTGGTATTGCAGTATTTATTTGGTTTCTGAGAGCTGTACACTGGATTTGAATCCGTGCTCTCCTGGTCCATCTCGGGATTGCGTGTGTGTTATAAAAGACTTGCACAATAAGTTGTTTTGTATCTTATTCGTGACCATATATTAAGTTGTTTTTATGCACCGCCATTGTGTTTCCGCTACGTCAGCCATGACGTAAAAATATGAGCGCACATAAAAGTTGCGATGATAACACAAAGTGGTGTTTTATTATTCACAGCCTTATCGATATGCAACCCTCCAACTGCGAGTTTTAATAACGAAGAATTAAATTCCCAGAGAGAGAGAGAGAGAGAGAGAGATGAAGTTTTATTAGACGTTATCTGTCTTTACCGTGCGGGTATTTGTGTTTGAAATATATTAGGATTTACACTCACATCTCCTCTCGCTAAAACTCGAGCTACCTCTATGTCACCAAGAAGCAAACAAATCTGATAAATAACGTATCTCTAACCATTACCTACTCGCATAATATTTACTAACTTTACAAAAACACAAATTTTGTATTTATGTATGTGGGTATAATCAGGGCAATCTCAAAAACCGCTCCACGGATTTTGATAATGTTCACCATGGAAAAGCTCCACTCTTTCTAATTAAAAAGCATTTACAAAGCTTTTATACTTGAATACGAATACATTCGGGCTATACAAGAACATGATTACGAAGAAGGACCTGGCTTTTAGTTAATAATGCCATGGAGTACAAAATAGTTGTTACTCCACAGAATACAATACAAGCGTCATTATATAAAGGGTCTTTCAACAACAATGTCCTATCTTTAACATGTTATAGCTGCCGTTGTTATTGAGTTACAGCAGTCATGTGGTTACAGTTGTTATTGACCAATAGCCATGGAACGTTACAGTATTCAGCAACACGTAGAAATTATGAAAATGTATTATCAAAATGGATCATCTGTTCGCCAAACCTTCCGTGTATTACGTGAAGTTTACGGTGTGCATAATCGTCCCTGCGAGAGAACGATTCGATAAATTTGAAAGAAGTGGTTCTGTCAGCGATCAAAGAACGCCTGTACGTAATGGACGTAAGCGCTCCAACGATAACATAGGCGCCGTTCGTGAGAGTGTACGCGAGAACGGAAACAAATCAATTGCTCGTCGAGCGCAAGACTTGGGGCTTTCGCCGACCACAACTTGGCGAATTCTACATCTGGACTTGAAGTTTCACGCTTACAAAATGGTGTTAACTCAAGAACTAAAGCCCAACGACCATAGGTTGCGCCGTGTATTCGCTGACTGGGCTATGGAGCAATAGAATCTGATCCGGATTTTTGTCTAAAAATCATCTTCACCGACGAGCCCACTTTTGGATGAATGGTTGTGTTAACAAACAAAATTGCCGCTACTGGAGCAATCACAATCCAATGCAGATTCAAGCACGACCACTTCATCCCCAAAAGGTTACTGTGTGGTATGGTGGAATCATTGGTCCACATTTTTTTCAAGATGAAGATGGAGAAGCTCTGTCAATCGATAAAAATACCGTGCTCTTATAAGGAACTATTTTTGGTCTCAATTGGATGATATGGATCTCAGAAACATCTGGTTCCAGCAAGATGGTGCCACATGTCATACTGCTCTCGAAACAATCCATCTTTTGAAGGAGAAGTTCAGAGGTTTCATCATTTCCCGTGGTGGTGATATTAACTGGCCCCCGAAGTCGTGTTAGTAAAATACCATATATTAAAGATATTTTCACGACAAACAAGTATATATCTTGAATTTTTTTGGGAACAGCCTGTGAGGTCTTCTTTTTATGAAAGACTTTTGTGTAATTAAACTTAAAGAAGAGACAAACTTTTACTACAAAAAAATGTAGATCTCGTTAAAACACACACTTTATGTGAAATATAATTTTTTGTGACGTTGATCATTTCCGAGCTATTTTTTTATTATTGGCTTGAATTTTCAAATACTTTATTCAAGTGGTCACTGGTTAGATTTATCTGGGTTATCATGGAGTAGACAGAAGAATTATGATTTTATAAGAATGGTTTGACAAGAGTGAGTAGAGAATGATGTGTGAATGTTACAGATACCTCTCCGTTCACCTGCTTGAGTACTGTGCCCGGACCCAGACGGAACGCGCCTGTTTGAGTCACGTCCTTCAGATAGCAAACCCCCAGTCACGACGTCACTGCTGCCGACCTTGTGACGTCACAGCGTCTTAACTGGAATGTAAAACAGAACGAGTTAATCTGAGCGAGTCTCAATGCTCTTCTTAAAATATCCTCGCCGACCTTTATTTAGCATTTGTTTGTATTCCGTTGTCAAGGTATTGCTTTATTCTCTCAGTTTTGAATACATGCACGTTTTCAATTTCTCTACCGCCTACCTATAACAGGTAGAGGAAGAATTGTATTCCAATCAAAATGTCGATGTCGAGATTTCTTTGGAAATACACGTTTTGAGGTGCCTACCTTTAGACACTTAGCACAACTCAACAAAATCCCATCACACCAAACTACACTTTACATACAATATTGTTCGTTATTTGCATTAACATACCTACAATGTGTCTTGAATTTTCTGGGAATAGCCTGTGAAGTCTGTCTCATTCTGAATTAGTTTCATACCAGGTGGCCCAACCGCGCCGTATTTCAAGTGTTGTATATATCCCTCCGTGCGTTAAAAGAGTTGCAGAACTCAACGGGGCAATTCCAGTGTGAATTAGCGTGAGTGAGGTTGTTTTTTTAATCCACCTTTAACTAAATGGTCTTATCGGCGGCCTTTCCTGTGGAACATATTGTTGCCTATAGGCAATGGTGTTAACTCGTATTCGCTTGTCTTTGTGTTTCTAGTAAACTTTGAGGTTTCATTATTATATCACACACACATTCACACTTTCAGACACTCTGGAGGGGGGGCGGTAGCGAAAACAATCTTGGCCAGAGAAAAATTCCCATCCCCCAGCCGGGAATTGAACTCAGAACCCCTCGCACAGCAAGCAGGCAGGTGCTCTAATGACTGAACTACGAGGCCAGGCGAGATTCCTTCTACCCCGTATCTTATCAGTAAAGACAATGAGCGGATGGCGCTCATTGAAAGGCACTTCCTAGGCTTACAATAGTTTACAGTCCGTGATGATAGACAAACACCGACCTAAAAGGTCTTAGGATATTTCTACTTCAGTTACACAGGCTTTATTTTCGACGTAATAAACTTAATTTTTAGACTAAGAAATAATTAAAATGTCTTTATTTCACCTAACGGTATCCGCCCATAGCTATTTGTAATTGTGTTTATGCTGTTCTTGTCTAACATTACGGAGTATAAACAACAAACATGAGAGCACGCAGTGTTTTACTTTCTCTACTACGTATAGTAAGTAGGGGAAGTATTGTATTCCACCCAAAAATTCGATACCGAGATTTCATCGGAAATATATATTTTGAGACCCCCTGAATCCAAAAAAAAGCATTTTTGGAAACTTGTCCGTGTATGTGTCTGTGAACAGCATAACTCAGAAACGAACAGTCGGATAAACACCAAACTTGGTATGTAGGTTTAGTATCTTCCAGAGATGCGACACGAAGGTTTTCAAGAAAATTCCCCCACCACAGATTACCCTTTACATGGAACATTTCTCGAAAATTTTAATTTTCTCAAAAATGGCTCTAACGATTTTGAATAAAATACCATAAATTTAAGAAATTTTTATGGTAAATGAATTGTATATCTCAAATTTTCTGGGAATGTCTCCAAAAGTATTCTTCATTGTGAACGACTTTTGAATAACTGGTAAACCGTAAGAGATAGACAAAATTTTACTACACAAAAAATGTAGATCGCGTTAAAATACACAGTTTATGTCATATACATTTTTTTGAGTGAACCATTTTCGAGATATTGCTTGTTATTCCCTTAAATTTTTCAATGCTTATTTTCTCAAATGGGAATTCGTTATTCATTTTTTGTCTTGGATATGCAAAGAGTATGGTGCTGCACGTAGCAACCAGCTATTAAGAGATATATCTATGCTTAAAGGCTACTGTATTTCTATATTGCCCTTGCAAATACAAAACAAGGGGAACATAGTAGGCCTTAAGCGATAGTGAAATATTTTTAGAACTGGTCGCTATGTGTAAAATGTAATTCTCTTTGCATGTCAAAAGATCGTTTCTGCAAATGGTTATCTCGATTAATATGAAATAGATGGAGAATAAGAGTTTGTAAAAATAATTTGTACAAGAGTAGAGAAAGTCATGTGAGTGTAGCACATCGGATTTTTTCGCTTGCTATTATAAATGTTATTATTACTATTATTTTCATGATTATCTAACGGTGATGTTATATTGACTTCGTTCATTGAATAGTTGTTTGAAACTTTGCCGCTGTTGATTGATAGGATGTTCCAACCGTCCTTCGTGTATCCACATGACGTTTCTGAGAACCGCTGATGTAGTGATAGTGGTCTTAGGGCGCTAATGTGCCAGTTCCCCACTCACCTGTGTTTACCTGCAATAGCCGCAACTCTTTTAGTGCACGAAGAATATATTCTCGTTAAAACATTATGTCAAAGTCCTGTTGGCATTAAACGGTATCTAGGATCTGTTACTTGTGCATACGGCAACCCGCTTTTTAAACATTTCAGTCTCCTGTATCCGTCTTGTATCTACAACGAAATATCTAGCGAAACTATTTCTGTAAACGTTTATCTTGATTAACATGGAAAAAATTCCGATATTTGCATTCACATGATTTTCCCTACTCGTTCTTCCACAAAGTATTCTTACAAAAGCTTTTCTTCTGTCTACTTGTTGGTAACAGATAAACTTTCATTACACATTTTGTTGTAGATATAAGAAGAATACAGTAGGCTAAAGCGATAGTCACATTTTTAAAAAAGTGGACCGCTATACGTTGACTTCTAGATTCCATACTCTTTGCTTGACCACGAGAAAAAAATCTTGTGTGTTACATTTTCAAAACTTCCTCTACCCTCTACTGTTATAGATACAAAGAGAACAGTGATAGTCAAATGTTTAACAACTGGACGCTATATGCTGACCTTAAAATTCCATACTGTTTCCATGACATCGCGAGAAACAACTGAATATTTACGGGAGTTTAGAAGAATAGCCAAGTATTGAACAGTTGGAACCATTAATAACGGATATCTCGGAAATGACTGATGCTATAAAAACTTGTGTGAAATAAATTGTGTTCTAAAGAAACCTACATTTATTGTGTGGTACATTTTCGTCTATCAAATTAAATTGAATTTTATTTATGGACGCTCTCTAACTGCTGTGGTTCTTAGCGTCCCATTCTTTGTCAGGCTTGCGGTTCTTTTACGTACAATAAATCTACGACACGAGACCACCGCCTTTACTTCCCTTCCGAAGGAAGCCATGCTAAGGTTTTTACGCCCAAAACAAATCCATCGCCCTCCGTCGGGTTTGAGCCCAAGACCTCGGGAACTGGAGGCTAGCGTGGTAACCACTACACCACGGAGGACGACTTGTCGTATATCGCTTAACGTTTAGCAGTTATACAAAATTCCTTCCGAATAAAGAGGACTTCACAGGCTATTCCCAGAAAATTCATTTTATTTGTCAAGTACCTAAATGTCTTTGACGTATGGTGTTTTAATTAATTTTTTTAAAAAAAACATAAATTTCGAAAAATGTTCCATGTTTGGGGAGATTTTATTGAAAATCTTTGTGTCGCGTCTTTAGAAGGTACTGAATCTAAATATCAAGTTTGGTATTAACCCGACTTTTCGTTTTTGTGTTATGCTGTACACAGATACACACAACAACCATTTTATAAAAATGCTGTTTTGGTTTCAGAGGACTTTAAAACATGTATTTACAGTGAAATCTTGATATCGAAATTTTGGGTGGAATACAATACCTTCTCTATCTGTAGAGAAAGTAAAAGCGAATAGGGACTCGCCATTTAAACAAGTATAAGTATTTTTAAATTTATAACTTTAAAAAAGAATATCTGGGATATGGTTAATGCCACAAAATTTAGATTTGACATTAATTATGTTCTTTAACGAGATCGTCTATGGCTTACCAATTATATAAAGGGTATTCAAGCTTGCCTTTGTGGTGTAGGGGTACCATATCAGTTACACATTCAAGAGGTTCGAGTTCGTATCTCGGTTAGGGTCGTTACATGAGTTTTTTCTGGTTTTCCTTATTCTGAGAAGACGAATGTCGGGTACGTTTAAGCTCATCGTCCGATGACATTTAGAATGAATGCACTTCACAGGCTATTCCCAGAAAACTCAAGTTATATATTTAATACGTGCTATTTTAATAAAAATAACTAACCTCAACTTTTGAGAAATGTTAACGAACATTTTTTCATGTAAAGGGAAGTTTGGTGTTACGATATTTTCTTGAAAATGTTCGCGTCGCACGCTTGGAAAATAGTAAGTTTGGTGTTTAACCGAGAATTCGTTTTTGAGTTGTGTTGTTCATACGGGCCGTTTTGTAACAATTCGTTCTCTTCTACATTGAGGGAGCCTCTTTACTAGATACGTGGTAGAGAAAGTCATGCGAATGTGCCACACACACACACACTCTGTGAAGTAACAAGTATTTTCTACAACTAAAAGCCAAGGCATGTTCTTTTATAGCCACAATGTGCTCGTATACAAGGACAAGGGAACTGGTGGAGAGGGATGTCCTATACGTGCTGTAGTTTAATGCGAAGGTAAACGATAATAGACAGAGAAATTCGTGTGATGAAGACATAACTCATTTATTGGTGGATAGGAAGTGGTTTATTCAGTCCATGTGCTTGGCTCCGCTCCAGCTCATGCTCTTATATTGGCAACAGATGAACACCACGATAGAGAAAGGGGGGGGAGAAATTCTCCTCCATCTACCCATCATTTTCTCTAATGTTTATCTCTTTCCTGTTTACAGCTCCGCCGGCTGCCCTGGAATCGAACCAAGACCCGTCTGGTGAGTACCAAATCTTATTCCAGTAAAATAACTACTTGAAAACAAATGATAATCGCCTCCCCCCTCTCAGTTAATATATTCAGCAGGGGCGTTGTTCGGCGCATGCGCACAAGAAGGGACCTCCCTTTTTCTTCACCATCACGCTCCTCAACCTGTCCTATATTGATCAGTATTAAAACTGCGCGTCTTGAGGTTCCAGGGTCGACTCCCGTCACTACACCACCAGATATTCACTCGCCTTATTAACTCCTTCGATTACATTTCGTGTCGGAAGTGTTGGCTGGCAACAGGGCAGGTCGGAAAGTAACCGGTTCTGTGTCTCCATGGTAACCGGCGTGGAAACAGATGCATGCAGATCGCTCCGCACATTTTGACAATTGGTTCTGCATTGAAAAGCGCTGTTCTTCCGAACGGACATAGGCTATAAAATACCTCGAAACGTTTAGAACTGGTGGAGTTTATTGGGATATTCGATATCTATGTCACCAAATTTCAATCCCGTTTCAATGAATACAAATACAAGAGAGTATTTTTGACATCTAGTCCAAAGAGTTAATTGGGGAGGCTTAAGGCAATGTTTATGTGAAATTTAAAAAATCGGATTTTTTAAAAATTGTTATTATACTTATAACTAGAGAATTGGGTCTTTTATATCAACAGTTTTAAAGCCACAAATGCCTGTTTTAGCGGTGCTGTACCGTTTAGGGAAGGCATTGCGGTGAATCTTTAAACTCCATTTTTCTCAAGTGCTGTTTTTCAGCATTTTTCATTTTCAAAATGCTCCTTGGACCACGTTTATAACTTATTAGCTTGAAACTTTCACGAGAGCGTCAGGAATTACTCATTTAAGAATGGTTGTGCATTGCTTAAAAATATTAAATGGTTGAGTTGTAATTAGTTATATTCATAGCTTACTATGAAAAAGTAAAAACAAAAATCAACAAGATATGTATACCCTAACACAAAAAATGAGCAGATTCTCGAAGCGTATATTTGTTGAAGACCAAATCGTTTCCGCGGCCGGTTCACAGTGGTGTCTTGGGACGCGTGCCTTTAGCTTCGGTCTATTGTCAACTTTCATATTGAGTCCCAGTCCTCAAATATGAGCTATTAGCCGAGCGCCTATAAGCAAGTACGTAGTAATGTGGCCTACCAGGGCTCATATCGCCAGCATAACTTTTTTTTCAGAAAAATACAATGTTTATTACGCACACTATATTATATTTTCCAATTACCAAGGCTTATTTGATTGCATGCTCACACATAAAAACTGAAACACTCTACTTTTCGTTTTCAAACTATAAAAGTAATAAGTAACTGTTATAGTCCTAAATGAAAAATCTGATGTGATGCTTTCACATGACTTTCTCTACCCTCTATCGTTTATTAGTGAGTATACACAGTATTCCTTCTGAAGCTTTTTACTTTCTCTACTAGGTATAGCAAGTAGGGGAATATGCGTTACACCCAAAAATTCTATATCGAGATTTCATCGGAAATACATGTTTTGAGGCCCTTTGAATCCAAAAAAAAACAATTTTAGAGAAAGGTCCGTGTGTGTGTGTGTCTGTGAAACAGCATAACTCGAAAACGAAAAGTTAGATAAATACCAAACTTTGTATTTAGGTTCAGTATCTTTCAATGATACGACAAGAAGGTTTTCAAGAAAATTCCTTCACCCCAGACTACCCTTTATATGGAGCACTTGCCTAAAATTTTGATTTTCTCAAAAATGGCTCTAACGATTTTGATTAAAATATCACATGTTTATGGCAAATGAAATGTACATCATTAATTTTGTGGGAATGTCCTCGAAAGTCCTCTTTATTCTGAATGAATTTTGCATAAGTGGAAAACTGTAAGAGATAGATAAAACTTTACTACACAAAAATGTAGATCTCGTTAAAACACACAATTTATGTCATATACATTGTTTTTGCCGAGTAAACCATTTCAGAGATATTCCTTGTTATTTATTTGAATTTTCCAATACTTATAATTTTTCTCAAATCAGAATTCGTTATTCTTTTTTTTATGTCCTGGACATACAAAGAGAATGGAATACTTCACATAGCAACCAGCGCTTAAAACATTTGACTATCGCTTAAAGCCTCCAATTCCCCTTGCATCTACAAGAAAATTAGCAATAAGATAGTTTGTACAAGAGTAGGAATGTCATGTGAGTGCAACATATTCAGATTTTTTTTTCTGTGTACGACATTTTAATCCAAATAAACCTTTACAGAAACAGCTACATTACACATTTTGTTATAGATACAAAGAGAACAGCGACAGTCAAATGTTTAACAACTGGACGCTATATGCTGCCTTAAAATTCAATACTGTTTCCATGACATCGCGAGAAACAACTGCCAGTTATACAAGATTATACAAAATTCCTTCCGAATGAAGAGGACTACATAGGCTATTCCTAGAAAATTCGAGATATACATTTTATTTGCCATGTAAATATCTTTAAAATATGTTATTTTAATCAAAATTTTAGAGAAATATTTTCAGAAAATCAAAATTTTCGAAAACTGCTACACGAAAAGAGCAGTTTGGGGTGGGGGATTTTCTTGAAAATCTTCTTGTCGCATCTTTGGAAGATACTGAACTTAAATAACAAGTTTTGTGGTGACCCGACTATTCGTTTTTGAGTTATGCTGTTCACAGACACACACACCTTTTGCATTAAAGGAACCTCAAAACATATATTTCCGGTGAAATCTCGGTACTAAATTTTTGCGTAGAATGCAGTACCTTCTCTACTACTATGTACGTGGTGGAGAAAGTAAAAACAAAAACGACGAAAACCTAGGTAGCTATAAGTTTAAGTGTTTCAGTCATAGTCCCCTATGTGACCGTACCGGTTATAGGGGGCTATAGATAGGGGCAACACCCAACACCTCGACCCTCAATGGATCTCTTGTAAGTACACATCCGGGAGGAACGGATGAAGTGAGGGAACCTCAGGAGATGTATGGGTTGCAGAACGACGCTGGCGCCAGCCGACAAAGACGGGTAGAGTTCCCTAATAGTTCCAGGCTTAACCACCCGACCACGGGAGGGTCACACGGAGACGTCACTATGAAACAGGATCCAGCAGTGAAGGCTCGCAGGCTTCCCTCTAGCGGAGCCGAGAAGAAGTTCCAAATCGCAAGCTTATACGTCATTTGCCCGACAGGACCGAACCACAGCCCTAAAGTCAACCTGAAAGGGAAATGTAATGAGAGGAAATCAGCGGTCGAGTGCACAACTGCAACATTCGCCTGTGTCAACCAGGGAAAACCAAGAAAAAAGCCATGGACAGAGTGGGTGGTCGCCGGGAGTCGAACTCAAGACCTCAGGAGCGCGAGCCTCATAAGCTACCACGGAATCATCTCGCTCGACTAGGGGGCTATAAAAATTAACTAAAAAAACAAAACAAAAAGTTGTTTCTAACCAACATGGTCTATAAAACACTTTTTAAATTAATTTCATAAATTACTAAAAGATTAAAAAGGATTTAGAAAGCCCTTGTACTTGATTACGAATACATTACAGTTAGAAATAATTAAGTGTGTGTGTGTGTGTGTGTGTGTGGTCACGCTTTAGCGACTAAGACGTAGCAAAACAAAACAGAATCGAAACTGTTTATATCGCTACTATACACTTGCGCTACTAATACCAAAATAATTTAATAATTCTCATGTAAGAAAGTGTTGATTTATTTTACTTATACTTATGCTCAATGGCAAGTTATATTGGTGATAATTGTTTAAAAATTACAGTTTAATTTTTACATTTTTAAAATTTTCGCATTCCAATTAGTAATACAAAATTTGGCTGTAATCTCGCGTAAAAATAAAAATAATATATGCGTAGTTCGTATAATAAACGACTTTGAAGTTAATTTGCACAAAAAATATTAACTTATTGTAGCGGGGATGTAAGGGTTCGCACATAAGCACCACGTGCTATCTCAGATCTCCGAAGTTCCGTTGAAGTTCTTTGTCGGGCTGCTTGTCGTAGAACTGAGGAGAAATTCCTATTCTAACTTGATATTTCTCAGGATTATGTGGGTGAAGGGAAATAACAAACTGGCTTTCCCTTAACAGCCTAATTTATTCAAATATAATGCCCATTGAAGCGGCCAGCAACTTTCCCCTGCTTAACACTAAAATAATATAAAAGCTGCACATTTAAACGTGGACCTATCTATTTCCCACCCATATACACGCACAAAGTCTTCCGCCTGACTTCACATCGCTGACAAAGGCTGTTATATAGGGAGTGCTATACTTGGGGCCTCCTTTCCCTTTTATATTCCCCTTCTATGGCGCCGAATTCGCGTCTTTATATGTAACAACATCCTCATTGGTTATCTACTCAGCGTGCTATGAAAATAAAATGTTGCAATTTTAGAAGTAGTCTTCTCTTTGACTTCTCTGTTAAAACCTACTATCTACAACTCTGTCTTCTCTTACTGTTTTTCCAAATCCCTTGACTTTCCAGGGATTATCTCTGTCTCACTCTAACCTCGGACCTCTCTTTCTGTTTTCCGTGACTTTGCCCTAGAACCTGTGCACATTAGCGTGTACGTGCCGGTAGACTTTCACCCCTGTTGCTAGCTCGCCTGGTTGCTAATTACAGTGTTCCTTGCTTTCTCGTTAATTACATTCTGTGGTACAACTAATTGTACATTATTAGTTATTCGTGATATTTTAAATATTCTATTCTACTGGGTATATGTCCCCTTATACAATACAAAAACTATTGAATTATTAATACCACCAGGGATATATGCGAAGTTTAACAGACATGGGAGTTATTTTAAAAGGAAGTTAATGTTTGGTAGGAAATATTAAATTAAATATTATTTAGCCCAACTGATACCAGATTGCAAATACAACAAGTTACAATGTTTTCCAGCCACTGAAAATCTCGTCAGTAACTACTAAATTATATTGCGAAAATAATATTCCATTGTTCGCATTTTAATGTAGGTCATAAAGTTAGAACAGATATCTTTCAAATTACATGAAACTGGGTGTCTTTAGCTTTAAATGTGAACATCAGTTTCATTACTAACCTGATACAAATTTTGACATAGTTGCACAATTCAGTATAACATGAAAGTACACATTATTTTAACTCTAAAATTCAGGTGGTTGCTGAAACATAATCTTTATCAAGTCGAGGTTGATTTAATTCTGCTGGCTCAAGAATAAAATCGAGTACTTTGATTACCTTCATTACGTCAATATACAAGTATTATAATAAATTCTTAAAATATGCCAATATTTGTTTATCGCGCAAACAAACACTTTCGCGAGAAAACGAGGAATTCCTGAAAATTCACTAAAAAAATGCAGGTTTTTAAATGTCTACATTTTTTGTGAAACATATAGACACTTCTAGTTGAAGTTGTAAAACATTTTTATGTACTTTAGTTACGTAATATCGATTTTACAATACTGAAAAAGACGTAAACATATTCACTACCTAACTAGTTTCGTAATGCTACCCCATTACGCAACTAATTTCGTAATGAAGCTTCTATTACGCAAGCAATGTAACTCTACCAGCATTAAATTTTCGGTTATATTTGAACTTTTTTCTTCAAACACCAATATTGAAATTTCGTATATTCCCTTTATTACCGAAGTCGGGATGTGTTAGGAATTAAACTATCTACAACAGAATAAGTGCATTTGTAATATCCTCGTCAGAATTCATTTTTCAAAGTTTATTTAATTCACCTAGTGCTCATGTTCTTCTGTTTTAAACAAAAACCTAACAAACAAATCATCTATCAAACCAAGCATGGCCCACTACACAGACGTATCAATGCTTTGTACTGTTTCAGTGATTCCTAATATTACATCTCAAATAAAAATGTAATTTACCGAAGTAAGTAAAAAAATCGATATTACGTAACTAAAGTAGAATAAAAGTTGTACAATACACATATCGTGACTACATATTACAATACATTACAATATTCGCGTCTAAATTACTGTTATGTTATCATTAATTAAACAGAAACACATCTTTGCTTATGTTGTAATGAATTTTGTTATCAGGGCTTGCCAAATAATTATATAAGAGAGAAACTTGCTGACGTTAGAAATAAGTGAACCAATATTTTATAATTAACAGTGAGGATATTATTTTTCTTGATGGTCGCAGACTATGTCTTTTATAAAGCGGTTAAGTTGCGACCTGGCAGTGCGAAATCTACATATTCACCAGCTTCACTCTGTTTCATTGTGTATGCCAGCGGTCTATGTGAATACTGAGGACAAGATGAAATTTAACATTAGTACCTTAATTAATGAAGAAATGAGAAGATCGGAGAGAATTCAAGTCCTACGTGCAACAGAGACACATAAAAACATCCGATATGGATAATCATACTTTGGAAATAGTATAAAGTGATGAAAGATTATCATTTAAATCAATTGAAAGAAATAGTTTTGGATAATTGCAGTCAGGAAAAATGAGGAGAGAAGAGGAGGAAATGAATGAAGAAGAAAGGGATTGGAGGAAGAAGAAAGAAAAAGAGAAGAGAGGAGGATAGCGGGAGAGGAGGACAGGAAAATTACGAGGAGGATCAAGGGGAGGATCTGATGGCAGATAGGAGGGGAGCCTGGAGCAAGATATGGTGAATGGAGGAATTAGGGAACAGGAGCGGTAGAGTCATAGTTTTCGGTGAGAGGAAGAAGATGGTGGCGGGGGAAAGTGGAGCGAAATACTATTATTTTAAAGAGAAAGTGAAGAGAAAGTTTCATGGAAGTGATAAATATGCTGATTACTGTGTTAAGCAAAGCGAAAAGTTATAAGGAAATGATGTGTGTGTTAAATGAAGTGAGTGATAATAATAGGGTGAGTTAAGTCTAACCCAGTGAGGAAAGGTTAATAAAATTACTAAGTACTGTAATTTATTGTATAATTGCAAAAGTGAATGATTAAAGTATATTTTGGGGAAAGTATACTGAAGTAATATAGAAAGTATAAAGAAAACAAACATTGTTAGTATTTTGAATTCCAATATAAAATCATAAAAGAGGACTATTTTTTGTTTTAAAATTCTCTGTGATTAGTTGAAAATAAATAAATATATACACATATAATTAGGTGTAGTTTGGGTACTGGATACAGTAGTTAGAATGTAGTTTAGGTTAGCACGGAATGTCTTGTTTAATTTACTAGAAAATAGGAAATCTGGATACCACTTTTTACGATAAGACTAGGAACGGAGGGGGAATCAGTACCTCGACCTACCCAGGTCTTTTGAACCTAGGCCATTGAGGGGGCGCTCCAGGGAGGGAGGGATGAGATGCGGCCGGACCAGGAGGTATGCCAGGCAGAGGGCAGGGTCCCTACCGCTTAGAAATTTAAATTTCACAGATGACAGCTGGTTCAGCTGAATCCCTCTCCGTTGTGGACTTACACACTCCCTGAGGGGCCCGGCACCGGAGACCGTCCCCATTCCTAGGCCGAAGGTTTACTCAGAGCATCCTTTTTCCCCTGCCATGCACACGCCGAGACCTCGCGCCGACACTTGCAACCCTGAAACACATAAAGCATGAAGTAGAATGAGGAAGTTAGGGGATGTAATGATCCTTCCCAGCATTTGCCTAGCGATCCAGGAAACTCAAAAAAAAACATAGGTCAGGAAGTTTCACCCGCGGGAATCAAACGCACGACCTCCCGAACGTGGACCACTGACGTTACCACCTGAGCCATCCCGCTTGATACCACTTGTTTTATGTTGCCGACATCCAAAAACAGTAGTTGAACTCGTAAATGCTTTTTATTTCACTTTCAATTATAATTATTACATTCTGGATTTTTACTTTTAATTTTATTCATTTTGAACGCATTAATTTTTATATACTAGGTGATAAGTACAAATGTGTACAATAATGAGGTATAAAATGAAGAAGTGCTAAATAAATAAAAAATTGGGAATACTGTCCTGCTGTAGGAAACAAGGTACCAGCATGCCGTATTGCAGATTTTCTGTTATGTTATTGAATAAATGTGGGTCCAAAGAAAACGTACAAAGATTTAAAATTTAAAATTTCACCTACCGTATTATCTAACAAGTTACTCGACCATTCCGACCGATGATTGTTCCACCACCAAAGTATGCTTATAGACTATACAGCATTTCCAGAACTTGGAAGACTGTCGGGGGAGGTTAATGAAGTCAGACGTTCCGACCGATGATTGTTCCACCACCAAAAGGTACTTATAGACTATGCAGTATTTCCAGAACTTGGAAGACTGTCGGGGGGAGGTTAAGGAAGTCAGACGTTTTTATTATAGTCCGTTACGCAACGTAATAGTACATACTATTTTACACTACATCACTTACATGTTAACATTGCAGTTGTCCTTAATTAATGTAGTCTGCTGTATACATGAAAATATACGTCTATTAACATTTACATTGGGAGTTCAATTTAGGGCATCAAAGTCTACTGTTTTGACAAATATATTAAAAAGTATTAGATATTTGTTTATTAGAAGTTCCTCTGTCATGGCCAGGGTTTTCTGGAGTTCTATAGTATGTTACAGGTCATAGGTTTCCGTTTGTAGTTTTGGGCATCTGTAGATGAGGTGTTGTACTGTCTGTTTTTCCAGCAGACAGGAACACTTTTGTGTGAATATCCGCGCACTTTTCATCCGTTATTAGCGATAATCGGTGCTTTATGAAATTAGAATTAGAAGGGCGAGGGAAGGATTCACCGTAGGTAGCTGTACAGTAATTGCATAAAGAAAGGGGAAGGTGGTGACCTGCATACACTCGGGATGACTCGCTGCCCCATCTTCTTTACAGTCCTAATGCGATGTTGACGTGTGTATTTAGATACACTATACCTACCTACCCCGAGGGGGAACCATCGTCCGCTGCTGGAGCAGGTGGAATAACCTCGTGTTTACAAGTGCAGCCAACCTCGACATCCAGAGAACGAGCGTGTTTTGTTTGCCCAGGCCTGGGAAAAATAATAAGAGTTTGTTTTCAACTCGATACGGACCACGTGTGGACAATGATCCCATCGGTGACTTTGCTCCGTCTGTGTGCACGCAATAACGCGACGGATTCGCTCTCACGAACTACATACACTCTCAGTTCTAATATATAGAAGGAACACACGACCTGCTCTTCAGTTTTTCTAAAGTTTTCATTTTATTTGGTTAATAATTACATATAGAGCAAGTATTGCATAGCACCCAAATTTTCGGTGTCGAGATTTCACCGGAAATACATGTAAGCTCTCTGAAACACAAAAAGGTGCATATATCTGTGTGTCTGTGAACAGCACAACTAAAAAACGAAAATTTGGTTAAATAGCAAACTCAATATTTAAGATCAGTAACTTCCAAAAATGCGAAGACACGAATATTTACAAGAAAATTCCTCCACCCCGAACTACTCTTCGTATAGAAATTTGTCTATTTTCTCAGAATTATCTAACAATTTAGACTAAAATATCCTCTGTTTAAGATATTTATTCGTGCTAACAAATAAACTGAATTATCTTTAATTTTCTGGGAATAGCCTGTGAAATCCTCTTCATTTGGAAGGAATTTTATAGGAATTAATGCTTTTTTATTTCTTTCTTCATACTTTCATTACAGTTTTAGAACATGTTTCACTATTGTTATTTTTGCATCCCACACAACTGCCACCCTGGTTGTTATGTATACTGGTTCACTCTAGGTGTAGATGGGATGTAACTTAACCTACATAGGTCCATTGTAGCTACCACCCCCAGGAGGAAGGGATGGAGTGAGGAAACCACAGGAGGTTATAGGGCATAGGCACACAGGCCACAAACATGCGCGAAAATTCCAAACATTTCCAAACTCGCACACCCGTCCCATTGCTACAGCCGCCGAGAGAGTCGACTAGCCCTCTGGTGTCTTTTCAGTGAGCGCCATACATCACGAGACCTGAAAGATCAGAAGGAAACGAATGAAAATGGTGGTAGAGAAGAAACCATCCCAGCATCCGCCTGTTGACCCGGGGAAACAACAAAAATAACATAAGTCAGAGTGTGCAGTTGCCGGGATGGAACCCGTGACTCCCTAATGCAGCCCACACACACTGCTTCACTGTACATGTTATTTAAGGTGGATTTGAATACGTGTTTTTTTTTTCCACGAAAGCCATTCTTTACATCCTTATTTCTTTACTTTCTTCATTATAATCAACACCTTTCTCTCACATTGCTTACATAGTCGCCAAATGTTTGTAGGAATCGTATGTTTATATAATTTATAAACCGCGAGAGGGAGACAAAAATTTACTGTACATAATGTAGATCTTGTCTTTATCTAAAATAAAAGCTTTCGTAGCGTTAACTATTTCCGAGATATTCTTTGTTATTAGTTTGGATTTTCAAGTACCTTTTAAAGTGGTAAGTCACTAATCGTTTTTATCGTGGCGTGGAATTTCAAAGCCGTCAAATGGCGATCCGATTTTTAAAAAGTATTGTTTTCAATCAATGGAATACGTAAGTTTGTAATCATAGTTAATCTCGATAAGCGTTTGTAAGAAAGATGAGTGGGTAAATAAAGGCATGTGAGTGTAACACGTCAGTTATGAGCTGCTGCAAAGTATATGCAACGTAAGGATAGCTTTTTTGAATACTTCATAGCTGTTTATTTGCATGTGACCGACCCTTTCCATCTAATATATTTATGATTATTAACGAAACCAGAAAATAACATAAGCGTGTATATAAATAAATGGTAGAATGATCTAATAGCAAATGATAATGCAATGAAAATGTCTCAAGACTGTTACACATTTTTACTTTCTCCACCACACGTAGTAGGTAGAGAAAGTTTTCCACTCCACCCAACATTTCACCGGAAATACATGTTTTGTAGGCCCCCCTGAATCAAAAAAGGCACTTTTAAAAAAAAGTTCGTATGTGTGTGTGTCGTGAACAGCATAACCCAAAAATGAAAAATCGGATAAACATCAAGCTTGGTTTTTAGGTTTAGTTAGTTCAAAGGATGCGACACGATTTTCAAGAAAATTCCACCACCCAAACCACCCTTTACATGGAACATTTTTCATACTTTTTTGTTTTCTAAAAAATGTCTCCAACGATTTTGATTAAAACACTATATATAAAAGATGTTTACATAACAAATAAAATGTATATCTTAAATTTTCTGGGAATAGCCTATGAAGTCGGAAGGAATTTTGTATAATCTTGTATAACTGGTAAACGTTAAGTGATACACGAAGATGTACTACACAAAAAATGTACATCTCTTCAAAACACACAATTTATTTCGAATAGGTTTTTTGTGGCATCAGCTATTTCCGAGATATCCGTTATTGATAGTTCGAATTGTTCGATAGTTCATTCGTTTAAAGTCCCATAGATTTTCAGTTGTTTCTCGCGACGTCGTGGAAACAGTATGGAATTTTAAGACAGCATATAGCGTTCAGTTGTTAAACATTTGACTATCGCTGTTCTCTTTGTATCTATAACGAAATGTGTAATGTAGCTGTTTCTGTAAAGATTTATTTGGAGTAAAATGAAGCGTTGGAAAAATAAACTTTCGTGTGAATAATTTGTATATCCACTAAGAAGCCATGGAGTTTAGAGAAAATCATGTGAATCTAACACAAGATTTTTTTCACAATTAGGATATTCCAGCTAATTATGAATGCTGCGCACACAAAGACAGACTCTCTGGTGTTGTAAAACAGTTTTCCAGTGTTGAGGAGATAACAGTGGCATCAACTCGCAGATCTATAATCATCATCTGAGAGGCGATAATGAACGCAATTGCAGTGAATATGGAAAGCAAACACAGAACGACCGGAGTATAAAACGAGTGAAGCATTTGGTAACTCTGTGTACACAAACAGCAGTGCAACTGATGAGCTTTTATTGGCGGGCCTAAGCAAACAGATTTGTTGATGTCCGTTCCTCAAACCTGCCCCAATTTGTTGGAGCGGTCGATATTGTAACTAGCGAACGTGTTTCAAAATGCCGTCCAAATGAACAGTTTAGTGTAAACGAACAATATATATCAGGAAAACATGATAATAGCATCTGCTTTGTTAAAATCCTCTCACGCGTTAGCATAATAAAAATGTTTAAAAAGTAATCGCTGCACGCTAACCTTGATATTCCATAACATGGCCAAAAACAACTGAATAGCGTACAGCACTTCATGTGATACATTCACATGACTTTCTCTACTCTCTGTAGTTTATAATTCTTACTAAAGTTTATTTCTCTATCTACTTCACTTTAATCTAAATAAATCTTTACAGAAACAGCTACATTACACATTACGTTATAGATGCAAAGAGAACAGCGATAGTCAAATGTTTAACAACTGGACGCTATATGCTGACCTTAAAATTCCATACTGTTTCCATGACATCGCGAGAAACAACTGGAAATCTATGGGACTTGAAAAGAATGAACTATTGAACAATTCGAACTATCAATAACGGATATCTCGGAAATAGCTGATGCCACAAAAAAACCTATTTGAAATAAATTGTGTGTTTTGAAGAGATGTACATTTTTTCTGTAGTACATTTTCGTCTATCACTTAACGTTTACCAGTTATACAAGATTATACAAAATTCCTTCTGAATGAAGAGGACTTCACAAGCTATTCCCAGAAAATTCAAGATGTACATTTTATTTGTCATGCAAATATTTTTAATACTCGGTATTTTGATAGAAATCGTTATGTAATAAGAAAATTTTAAAAAACGCAATGTAAACAGCAGTTTGTGATGGGGGATTTTCTTGAAAATCTTCGTGTCACATCTTTGGAAGATACTGGACTTTTCGTTTTTGAGTTTACAGACACGGACCTTTTTATAAAAATGTGTTTTATTTAGGGGATTCAAAACATGTATTTCAAGTGAAATCTCGGTATCGAATTTTCGAGTGGAGTGCAATACCTTCTCTAACTAGTATATACGTTGTAGGGAAATAAAACATGTCAAAAGAAACGAAAAAATTTTAGCTAATAATAACATATATCTTGGAAATGGGTGATACCACAGAAAATGTTCTTGGAATTAAATTCTCTTTTAAAGATATCTGTACTTTTGTGTGTCTCTTATAGTTTGCCAGTTAAACAAAATTATAAAAATCCCTTCTGAATAAAAGGAACTCTGTTGCCCATTCCTAGTAAAACACACATTTTATTTTTTGTATAAATATATTAAATATATGGCATTTTAATCAAAGTTGTTACGGACGTTTTTGAATAATCAAACATATTAAAAAAATTTATGCAAAAAGTATTTTGGGATGTAGGTTTCGTTTCTCATGTTTGAAATTTAAATAGGAAGTTTAGTATTTATCCGACATTTCATAGGCAGCACGCACGCTTTGATTCAGGATGCCCCAAACATACATTTTCGGTGAAATATCGACACCAATTTTTTTCGGTGGAATGCAATACTTCTGTACCTACAGGTATGTGCTGGAGATAGTAAAACGTTCGATTAGCGATACCTCTAAGAAGAATAGTTCTTAATCTGCGATATACGGATGAATTTTTTATGGTAGGGCTTGGAAAGGAAGCAGTAATATACGAAAGTCGTGAGCAGTTGGAACCGACAGAGTAAGTGCCCAGGATTTGTCAAAGTGTTGAAAATGTGAGTGGAGTTAGGTTTTTGATGCTTACGTTAACCTGTAATTTTCCCAAGTGCAGAAATACGTACTCTGATTGGATAAGTAGTATAGTTCTGTCTAGAACGGGTTGAAAAAGTCTGTCTGCTACATCATCTATTATATTTTAATCCAAATAAATCTTTACAGAAACAGTTACATTACACATTTCGTTATAGATACAAAGAGAACAGCGACAGTCAAATGTTTAGCAACTGGACGGTATATGCTGCCTTAAAATTCCATACTGTTTCCATGACATCGCGAGAAACAACTGAATGTTGACAATACTTTAAAAGAGTGGCATAGCATTGAACAACTGGAACCATTAGTGACGGATATCTTAGAAATAGCATACGAGTGTTTGTGTAGTACGCTTTCGTCTATCACTTAACGCTTACCGGTTATTAAAGATTATACAAAATTACCTCCGAATAAATTGGGCTTCACAGAAAATTCAAGGTATACTTTTTATTTGTCATTTAAATATCTTTAATACATGGTGTTTTAATAAAAATCGTTAAAACCATTTTTCAGAAAATTGAAGAACATAGTTTCTACTGTTGGGGAACCGAACTTGTAGTTGCAACCACACGTATGGTAAACAGTTTCCGGTACCTTCACCCCAAATGTATTTTAGGTGGCCTTTGCCCCAAGTTTAAAAAAAATTAACTTTGTAATTTAACTGTTTCTTTAAATATTATATATATTTATGTTTGCCTCGGCTGCGTCAGTATTTATTTTAAGGACATGGAAGTCTTGGCAGGGTGTGATGCGACAAGAATGTAGGCTTACACAGATTTTAAGTTTTATTTCACTCCTTTTTGTTAATCCTTGACACAAATTAAATAACACTTCACTGATATCGAGAGCTGTAAGATTCTTTTATTTAATACTTTCACTTTTCAACACGTAAAATTTTTTTTGTCTCACACGAATACGTATTAAATCTTTCGAGGATGCATCTCGCATCCTGTTAGTAACTCTGTCTGCAGGCAACTGAACTGATTTCAAGCGCCTAAACTTGTAAATTTATGTATTTCAAGTCTCTGATTGGCTAATCCTAGTCCAATAGAATACCTTCATTTAACTAAAGCTTTTTCTGGTCGTTGATTGGCTATTTTTATAAACTGTCTCAAAATTACATTATCACTTCCAAGAATCATAAGTAACTTTTAAACTCTCAAACTCATTATTGCCTCAAGGTTACCTCATTGTTAGCAATGTTTAACTTATTATTCTCACAGCTCCTACATAATTAAGTTACGTAATACAATCACATAACATTATTGAACATGTTTACAATAATATAAGCCTATGCAATGACTGTTACATACATTTTACAAATTATTTATACACATATTGCTTCAAGGCGGGCTGTTATTGAATTTATATATTATATAATTTGACTGAAATGATTTAAGTGTAAAAATACTGCCTCAAAATCTAAAATTGCGAAGAATCCTCCATGTAAAGGATAGTTTGGGGGGGGAATTTTCTTTAATATCTTCGTGATACATCTTTGGAGAGTATCAAGTTTGGTATTATTCTGTTCGCGCGTGCACAGGCACACACACGCGCGCGCGCACGGACGTTTTCTAAAAATGATTTTTGGGGAACCTCAAAACATGTATTTCCAGTAAAATATCGGTATGGAATTTTTGGGTGGAATGAAATACCTCCTCTACTTACTGTAGGCATTCAGTGGATAAGCTAAAAGGGTAATTTTTAAAAGCTTCAGGGGAATATAGATTAAAAATAAGCGCTAGGGAAGATATTTAGTCCAGATGGATTAAAGAGTAAAAACTTGTACTCTTATATTACGGGTTTGATACTATGGATAGGAAAAAGTTGTATTTTGCAAAATCTAAGGTAGCGTTCGCTGTGTCTAAGAGCGAAACTATACAAACACTTATCTATACAAGTCACATAGTGACATTTTAAGGTTAAGGTTTAGGGTTTTTAAAACTCGTGAAATGATTAACAATGTCATGAAACTGTGTATATGGTAGAACAGAACCTTTCTAAAAACGGAGCGGTAACAATAGATTAGAATCATGCACAAAACTGCCTATATATTATATCCCTCCATGATTCCTCTTCTTACTTTCTCTACTACGTATAGTAAGTAGGGGGTGTATTGTATTCCACCCTAAAATTCGATACTGAGATTTCACCGGAAATACATGTTTTGAGATCCCCTGAATACAAAAAAAGCATTTTTGCAAACATGTGCGTGTGTGTGTCTGTGAACAGCATAACTCAGAAACGAACAGTCGGATAAACACCAAACTTGGTATTTAGGTTCAGTATCTTCCAGAGATGCGACACGAAGGTTTTTAAGAAAATCCCCCCACCCCAGATTACCCTTTACATGGAACATTTTTCGAAAATTTTAATTTTCTCAAAAATGGCTCTAACGATTTTGATTAAAATATCATGTGTTTAAGATATTTTCATGATAAATGAAATGTATATCTCGAATTTTCTGGGAATGTCTCTAAAAGTATTCTTCATTGTGAACGACTTTTTCATAACTGGTAAACCATAAGAGATACACAAAATTTTACTACACACAAAATGTAGATCGCGTTAAAATACATAATTTATGTCATATGCATTTTTTTTGTTGAGTGAACCGTTTTCGAGATATTGCTTGTTATTCCCTTAAATTTTCCAATGCTTCTTTTTCTCAAATTCGTTATTCATTTTTTTTTTGTCCTGGTAATGCAAACAGAATGGAATACTCCACATAGCAACCAACTCTTAAAATATTTGACTATCGCTTAAAACCTACCAATTCCCCTTGCATCTATAAGAAAATTAGCAATAAGATTAACATCTCGATTAACATGAAGCATACGGAGAATAAGTGTTTGTAAAAATAGTTTGTACAAGAGTAGAGAAAGTCATGTGAGTGTAACACATAAGATTTTTTGCTTAGGAGTGAGCACTGAACTGATGAAAAACAGCTGTGAAACTATCATACAAAGTTAAAAATTTGGGAGTAACAGTGGTTAGTTTACTGCTGTATGGAAGTCGCGCATGCGCAGAACCACTTTTCTTCTCGTGTGGCGTTTTCTCGTTGCTGACCCCGGCCTCTCTTGGTCCGAGGCTTTTTATCGTCTCTGAGTGTGGAGATAATCGAAACCAACGTGAAATCTATGAATACGGCTCGTACATATTTACGTAGAGGGTTGACAATATGAGATGGGGTAGTTCTTTGAAAGTTGCAAGATGTCTGCAATTTTGTTTGAGTCCTAAAACTCCAGCGCACAAATGTCGTCCTCCGTGGTGTAGTGGTTACCATGCCAACCTCTAGTTCTCGAGGTCATGGGTTCAAACCCAGCGGAGGGCGATGGATTTTTTCGGGCTAAAAATCCTTAGCATGGCTTCCTTCGGAAGGGAAGTAAAGCCGGTGGTTCCGTGTCGTAGATTTACGGCACGTAAAAGAACCTCAAGTCTGATAAAGAGGCCTCTAAGCAAAATTACCGGTCTTTCACGCCCAATATAGAATGGGACGCTAAGGACCACAGCAGTTAAAGAGCGTCCATAAATAAAACTAATTTTTTAGCGCACAAATTTGTGACCCGATTTGCCAAGCTGTATATATAAAGGGTTGAAAATGTAGGATAAGGGTGGTTGTAACGAGATTTTTAAAGAAACACATTTTAGTATGATGCCCAGAAATTAAATATGGTTACAATTGAGTTCGAAGGTCATAATGGGATTTTGCGAAATTTCAAACCCTGAAGCCCCCCGTTAAAAGAAAACAAATAACTTTAAACGTACAAAACTTAAATTTTCTAGCATATATAGATGGTGTCTCACGAGTATTGTCGGTTTTTAAGCAAAACTTTATTTGGAGCGTTCTCTGACAAGAAATTAAACTGCTCATCAAATTAGAGGCCATCAGATTCTATGATCTTAGCGAGGTTTGTTATCCCGCGACGGTACCAGTCCCTGGTTTTTGATGCGAAGAATTCGGTGTGACCTATTTCCACAGCTTGAATGTTTTCGATATTTTTTCCACGCAAGAAATGTGCCAAGGATAGAAACAGATGGTAATCTGAAGGCGCAAGATGAGGGCTGTATGCTGGGTGTGGTGGCAGTTCGACTCCTTCCAATTCCTGTCATGGTTGTTCGCGCAGTATGGGGTGTTGCATTGCCTGCTGCAAGAGAACTCTATTTCGGTTAACTAATGCTGGGTATCTCCGTCTCAAAATTTCATGAACTCGTTCCAGGTTTTGAGAATAAAGATCCGCATTGACTGCACGCCCGTTTGGAACAAACTCCCAGTGAATCACTCCTTCAAAATTTCACCAGACACATAACATTACTTTAAGGGGCCTAACTGATGTTTTTAACGATGACAGGTTGACGAGGACTGAGTCACTGTTTCGAGGCGTCAGGGTTGCGTTAGTAGACCTTTTTTTCATCACATGTGACAATTCCCTGATCCATGGGATTACCGATAAGCTGACGACAGATATCCACTCTACGTTGAGCCTGTTGAGGTGTCAATTCATGAGGTACAGATCTGCAGCTTCTGTTTTTATTTTCCAAGTTTCTTAATCTGGCGATGTATGGTATCTTTTGAGAAAGTTTAATTTTTTTGTTGTTGTAGCTTTTGCCCCACGTATGGATAGCCAATTTGAAGAAGGTTTATTTTAGGTGTTGTATTGTAGTTCTTATGTTGGGGAGCCGAACTTGAAGTAGTTGCAACCGCACGTATGATAAAAAGTTTCCGGTAGCCTACGCCCCAAGTGTTTAAAAAATATTAACGTTGTAATTTGACTGTTTCTTTAAATATTATATATTTATGTTGCCTCGGCTGCGTCAGTATTTATATATTTTTTAGAGACATGAATGTCTTAGCAGGGAGTGGTGCGACTTAAGAATGTAGGCTTACACAGATTATAATTTTACTTCACTCCTTTTCTTAATGCTTGGCACGATTTAAATAACACTTCACTGAAATAGAGAGCTGTGAGATTTTTTTTAATTACTTGCAGTTTTTAACTCGTAAACTATTTTCGTCTCACGTATTAACGTATTAAATTTCTCGAGGACGCATCTCGCGTCCGATTAGGAACACTGTCTACAACCAACTGATTTCTGAATTTTAAATTTTGCTATATTTTAGTTTCTGATTGGCTAATCGTACTGCAATAGAATACCTTCATTTAACTAAAACCTTTTCTGGTTGTTGATTGGCTAATCATATATAATGACTGTAATATACGTTTTTTATATATTGTTACATACACATATTGCTTTAAGGCGGGCTGGTATTGAATTTATATATTATATAATTACACTGAAATCATTTAAGTGTTAAAAATACTGCCTCACTTTTGATGGACCGAGTTCTTCTGACAGCCTACGAGTATTTTTCTTCCAAAACTCTGCCTGTATTCTCAATATCGAATATTTTGGGTCTTCCGGAACATGGTATAGTGTTTTCTTTTCCAGTGTTGAAACGTTGGACCCATCGTTGTGCCACACGCTCACTAACGATACCTTCATCGTCCACTTCACATATGTTTGGATCCGCGGCAGCAGCAGCTTTATAATCTTGTTTCCAATAGTGCTTTAGAAGGACTCTAATCTCAAACTTTGTAACTTCCATTTTGTGATTGTGTATTAACAAGTGACACATTCTCACAATACTAGCCGTGATACCCTGTAATATTATTGGCGAACCAAAGAAAACCAATTCTATCTTATAAAACACCAAACTTATAAACCGACATTACTTATGAGACAACCTAATACAGTCTGTGCGTTTCGGTTACAAGAACACGCGTCCTGCTTTTCGCCTTATGGTCTTAAGATCGGCAACTTCTCCAGCAGAACTGCTTTGAGGGACGGTAGACTTTCAGGCGGCGTATAACCAACTATCCCACCACACAGTCGTGTTAAAGAAGTTGCGATGACGTTATGCTACGGCAATACGTTAGGTAATCAAGAAGCATTTACTCTAAGCGACAGTTCAGTTTAACATCCTATAGAAGCGCTGCAATCAAGCTGTTGCCTACTTCACGTGCGGTTAAGATGGAAAATACATATTTCTCTGTGTGAAGGACAGATAGCCATAACATTCTCTACCACGTACGTTTAGTAGGTATATGAAGTATCACAAAAATATCGATATCGAGATTCTCATGAGTTTCTCTGCTCACTCTTCTACGAAATATTCTAATATAAATGTTATTCATCCACCTACTTCTTGTTAATCGAGATACACTTTCACTCTACTTTCACAAATTTCGTTGTACCTATAAGAAGAATACAGTAGGTTAAAGTGATAGACGCATTTTTAAAAAGTGTCACTGTGTGAGGGCTTTCAAATCCCATGTTCTTTGTGTGACCACGAGAAAAAACTAATTGCGACTTACCACTTGAAAAAATTATAAGCATTTGAAAATGCAAATATCTCTGAAATCTATGACAATTTTTATTTAGCATAAATTGTGTGTTTTAACGAGATCTATAGGGTAGTTAAATTATATTCGAACCCATTAGCGGACTCTCCCTACTGCGCGAGACAACCGGCAGACGCCGGGGAAATTACACCGCCAGTGGCAGACTAAAATTCTTACCTTATAATAGATGCTGGAAATGTTGACCTTCTGCTCTCAAACAGGCAGCATATCTCGTGTAAATATTCTCGCTCACTCTCCGCAGCAGGAATTCTTGTGACAGAACGCCTCATTATGATCAGAAAATTGGAGTGTGGTGTGCGATAAGTGCTAGAAGAATAATAGGGCCCATATTATTTGATGAAACAATAAATGCAGAGCGATATCAGATGTTAATTCTGAGGCCATTTTGCAATCACTTTACAGAAGAAGAGAAATATATGTTTGGTTCCAGCAAGATTCTGCAACATCACATACGGCTGTCGAATCATTACATGCAATAAGAGAGGTGTTTGATGACAGAATAATTAGTGTTGATTTGTGGCCCCCTCGTTCTCCTGACCTAACGAGTTGTGATTTTTATTTATGGGGTTCTTTAAAAGACAACGTGTATCGTTCCAATCCTCGCACACTGCAGGAACCGCAAGTACGCCAAGGCTTCTGGGAGGGAGGGGAGAGACCCGAAGGGCGAACACATCCGGGAGACGATGTAAGTAATCATAGACGGGGTCTCTAACTTTTCCAGGTCAAAAGCATTCGACGACCCTGAAGCCTCTAACACCCGTGGGTTCCTTGGAGGGTCTGTCAGCAGTCCAATCGACGCTTCACAAACCGCAACACATCGAACACCTTCCTTCAACCCTGAAACAGATGATGGGTACAGGGAAGTCGGGTAAAAGAGGAACCACCCCAGTATCTTTCTTTTTAATCATTATGTATATAATTAATTGAAACTAGTGATACTTTTAGAGATCTCAGCCTGGTCTTGGCAAACTTTTAATGTAGATTCACTGAAAAATTCAGTGCCACAGCCGGGATTTGAACACGGTTCTCCCGCTCCCCGCACCGTTTCTCTAACCATTAATCACCTGCCGACCACGATAAACCCATGCTCAGAGTGACTGGTGGCCGAGAATCTAACCCGGGACCACCGAATGCGGGCCTAACACGTTACTGTGGACCTGTCTCGCTCAGTTGATAGACAAAAACGTACTGCACAATTTGTTGTGGCATCGGCCATTTGCGAGATATTCCTTTGAAGTTTTCAATGAGGACACCTCTATATCTACCGTGACTACATCCCCGAGAGTCAGGGATGAAGCGAAGGAGCCTCAGGACCGCAGGCAGACCGGCCCACAGAGAAATCCCTAACATTTCCAGTTCGAAGCACCCGCCTGCACCAGCAGAAGCGAGGAATTGCGCGAGAGGGCGACAAAGCGATCCTAGCAAGTGGGCCAACGCACTCCGGCGTTTTACGGAGAGAAATCCTTTATAACGCGCAGCAACCATGCCATCTGCCCGACACTAGCCGCACTACGAAGACACTCCCTAAAAGATTAAAGGGAGAGACATGAGGGAGGGGAGAAACCGTAACAACCCAGCATTCGTCTAGGCGATCAGAGGAAAACCACGATAAACTCCATGGTGAGAGTGGGCGAACACCGGGAATAGAACCTGCGACCTCCCGAATGCGGGCCACTGACCTTGCGTCTGAGCCATTCCGCTCGATAGGTTTGTCATTTTAGGTGTTGACTCCACTATTATGCTTCTCGCGATATCATGGAAACCGAAGTCAGCACACAGCGACCTCTTTTTAAAATATCTGTCTCCTGTATCTATAGTGAAATGTGTAACGAGACTATTTCTGTAAAGATTTATCTCAATTAATATGAAGTAGATAGAAGAGTAAGATTTTTTAAGAATAAATTGCAGAAGAGTGGGTAGAGAAACTAATGTGAATGAAGTTGTATTTCCCGGGCATATTTTATAGTCTGTGTCTTCTTTTTTGGGTTCCATTGGTTAAAGCCTTAAAACAGTATTAGTTAATATGAAATCCTTCCTAGATAAAAATATCTATGGCACATTCACGTGATTTTCTCTACCCTCTATCGTTTATTACTGGGTATACTAACTATTCTTACTGACGCTTATTTTCCTATATACTACATTTTAGTCTTTATAAAACTTTACAGAAACAGCTACATTACACATTTCGTTATAAATACAAAGAGAACAGCGATAGTCAAATGTTTAACAACTGGACGCTATATGCTGGCCTTAAAGTTCCATACTGTTTCCATGACATCGCGAGAAACAGCTGAATGTTGTAAGAATTTTATGAGGATATCCTAGAAATGAACAATTCTAACTTTTAATAACTATATATCAGAAACGGCTTATGTAAAAAAAAACGTATTTGAAATAAATTGTGTTTTAAAGAGATCTACAATTTTTGTACAGTACGTTTTCGTCTACCGCTTAATGTTTACCAGTTTTACAAGATTATTCAAAATTTCTTCCAAATCAAGAGGACTCCACGTGTCAGTCCCAGAAAATTAAAGATATAAAGTTTATTTGTAATGTGAATAT
The DNA here is from genome assembly GCA_030765065.1 of Deroplatys truncata. NCBI lineage: Eukaryota > Metazoa > Arthropoda > Insecta > Mantodea > Mantidae > Deroplatys > Deroplatys truncata. Next base: position 9,270,154 of record CM060977.1, on the reverse strand, counting down.
CTTTAATATACCGTATTTTATGCAAAATAGTTAGAGCCATTTTTTAGAAAACCAAATTTTTCCAAAAATCCTCCATGTAAATGGTAGTCCTTGTTTGAAGAATTTTCTTAAAAATTGTCGTGTCTTATGTTTCGATAGTACTGAACCTAAATACCAAGTTTGGTATTTATCCGACGTTTCGTTTTTGAGCTACGCTGTTCACATACAAACATACACGCGCGTGCGCGGACCGTTTTCTGAAAATGCTTCTTTTGGATTGAGGGGACCTCAAAACATGCATTTTCGGTGAAATCTAATTTTGGGTGAAACTCAATATTTCCCCTACTTACTTTACCTACTAGAGAAAGTAATATGTAATGGATATAAGAAACGTAATGTATATATGTAATGTTTCATACAAATGTTCCCACCGGCGTATTTTCGCTTGCTCTGGAAAAAACATTCTTTGCTAAATTCCAGCAGAAATAGGCATGCCTAAATATTTTGAAACAGTTTTTAGTTTTAAATCTTTTATTGGGATTTTTTTTTCCTTTCTTTCACCAGTTCGAAAAGAATATTTCTAAACAATTTAACGCACGCAGATTCCGAGACCAAAACCAAAATTTTATAAGCCTTATTTACGTTGGTGAGTGACATACTTTCTGCTGAAGTCCGCAGATTCAACAACAATAGGACATAATTTGGTAAAGTTGATTACCACTCAACAAAAACTATAAATCTGCATGCGCTTAGCACATTCCTGGAAATTGGAAAATGCAACCCTTCTAATGAGAGGCATTCGTAGACCACATTTCGTGCCGGGTGTTGTGGGGCTCACCGCTACAGCCTGCCACAAAACTGTGATCTCTTGTCACTTGAGTGGAGAGAATTGCTTCATTACTTTCCCTACCGCTTGCATTCCAGACCCCCTCAAAAAATAGCACGTGTTACATTCACAAAACTTTCTCTATCAACTATCACTTACTTCTATGTTGATTCTACCAAATATTCTTACGAAAGTTTATTTTTCTACCTACTTCATGTTAATCGAAGTAAAATTTTCAGAAATAGTTTCACTACATATTTCCTTATAGGGATAGAAGGTAGTGAATACTGGGTTAGATAATTTATCCGAGAACCTTCCTATCATCCCTTTCATCAATACATTACATTTACTTCTTGTTCACTGCCATATCAGACATTGGACTGATCACCCAACCTGGATATGCTATGATCTGGAGTTTGCTTGCTACTGACCCAAAGCATTGAGTTAATCACTCATCCTGGATATCCTATGATCCAGAGTTTACTTACTACTGACCTAAGGTGATTACCCATCCTGGGTGTGCTATGATCCAGAGTTTGCTAGCTCCTCGACACTCTACTGACCCAAGGCATTGAACTGATCACCCAACCTGGATATACTATGATCCAGATTTTGCTTGCTACTGATCCAAAGCATTGAGCTAATCACTCATCCTGGATATCCTATGATCCAGAGTTTACTTACTACTGACCTAAGGTGATTACCCATCCTGGGTGTGCTATGATCCAGAGTTTGCTTGCTCCTCGACACTCTACTGACCCAAGGCATTGAACTGATCACCCAACCTGGATATCCTATGATCCAGAGTTTGCTTACTACTGACCCAAGGTGATTACCCATCCTGGATGTGCCATGATCCAGAGTTTGCTTGCTCCTCGACACTCTACTGACCCAACGCATTGGATTGATCACCCAACCTGGATATGCTATGATCCAGAGTTTGCTTACTACTGACCTAAGGTGATTACCATTCCTGGATATGCTATGATCCAGAGTTTGCTTGCTACTGGCCCAAGACATTGAGCAGATCACCCAACCTGGATGTGCTATGATCCAGAGTTTGCTTACTACTGACCTAAGGCATTGGACTGATTACCCATCCTGGATGTGCTATGATCCAGAGTTTGCTTACTACTGAGCTGAGGCTGATTACCCATCCTGGATATGCTATGATCCAGAGTTTGCTTGCTACTGAGCTGAGGCTGATCACTCATCCTGGATATCCTATGATCCAGAGTTTGCTTGCTACTGAGCTGAGGCTGATTACCCATCCTGGATATCCTATGATCCACAGTTTCCTTACTACTGACCCAAGGCATTGGGCTGATCACTCATCCTGGATATCCTATGATCCAGAGTTTGCTTACTACTGACCCAAGGCATTGGGCTGATCACTCATCCTGGATATCCTATGATCCAGATTTTGCTTACTACTGACCCAAGGCATTGGGCTGATCACTCATCCTGGATATCCTATGATCCAGATTTTGCTTACTACTGACCCAAGGCATTGGGCTGATCCCTCATCCTGGATATGCTATGATCCAGAGTGTGCTTGCTACTGACTTAGCTGATCCCTCATCCTGGATATGCTATGATCCAGAGTTTGCTTGCTCCTGACTTAGCTGATCCCTCATCCTGGATATGCTATGATCCAGAGTGTGCTTGCTCCTGACGGGCTACTGACACAAGACATTGGACTGATCCCTCATCTTGGATATGCTATGATCCAGAGTTTGTTTGCTCCTGACAGGCTACTGACACAAGACATTGAACTGATCCCTCATCTTGGATATGCTATGATCCAGAGTTTGTTTGCTCCTGACAGGCTACTGACACAAGACATTGAACTGATCCCTCATCTTGGATATGCTATGATCCAGAGTTTGTTTGCTCCTGACAGGCTACTGACACAAGACATTGAACTGATCCCTCATCTTGGATATGCTATGATCCAGAGTTTGTTTGCTCCTGACGGGCTACTGACACAAGACATTGGACTGATCCCTCATCTTGGATATGCTATGATCCAGAGTTTGTTTGCTCCTGACAGGCTACTGACACAAGACATTGAACTGATCCCTCATCTTGGATATGCTATGATCCAGAGTTTGTTTGCTCCTGACGGGCTACTGACACAAGACATTGAACTGATCCCTCATCTTGGATATGCTATGATCCAGAGTTTGTTTGCTCCTGACGGGCTACTGACACAAGACATTGGACTGATCCCTCATCTTGGATATGCTATGATCCAGAGTTTGTTTGCTCCTGACAGGCTACTGACACAAGACATTGAACTGATCCCTCATCTTGGATATGCTATGATCCAGAGTTTGTTTGCTCCTGACAGGCTATTGACACAAGACATTGAACTGATCCCTCATCCTGGATATGCTATGATCCAGAGTTTGTTTGCTCCTGACGGGCTACTGACACAAGACATTGAACTGATCCCTCATCTTGGATATGCTATGATCCAGAGTTTGTTTGCTCCTGACAGGCTACTGACACAAGACATTGAACTGATCCCTCATCCCGGATATCCTATGATCGAGAGTGTGCTTGCTCCTGACAGGCTACTGACACAAGACATTGAACTGATCCCTCATCCTGGATATGCTATGATCCAGAGTGTGCTTGCTCCTGACGGGCTACTGACACAAGACATTGGACTGATCCCTCATCTTGGATATGCTATGATCCAGAGTTTGTTTGCTCCTGACAGGCTACTGACACAAGACATTGAACTGATCCCTCATCCTGGATATGCTGTGATCCAGAGTTTGTTTGCTCCTGACTTAGCTGATCCCTCATCCCGGATATCCTATGATCGAGAGTGTGCTTGCTCCTGACAGGCTACTGACACAAGACATTGAACTGATCCCTCATCCTGGATATGCTGTGATCCAGAGTTTGTTTGCTCCTGACTTAGCTGATCCCTCATCCCGGATATCCTATGATCCAGAGTGTGGTTGCTCCTGACGGGCTACTGACACAAGACATTGAACTGATCCCTCATCCTGGATATGCTGTGATCCAGAGTGTGGTTGCTCCTGACGGGCTACTGACACAAGACATTGAACTGATCCCTCATCTTGGATATGCTATGATCCAGAGTGTGCTTGCTCCTGACGGGCTACTGACACAAGACATTGGACTGATCCCTCATCCCGGATATGCTGTGATCCAGAGTTTGTTTGCTCCTGACTTAGCTGATCCCTCATCCCGGATATCCTATGATCCAGAGTGTGGTTGCTCCTGACAGGCTACTGACACAAGACATTGAACTGATCCCTCATCCTGGATATGCTATGATCCAGAGTGTGCTTGCTCCTGACCTAGCTGATCCCTCATCCTGGATATCCTATGATCCAGAGTTTGCTTGCTCCTGACAGGCTACTGACACAAGACATTGAACTGATCCCTCATCCTGGATATCCTATGATCCAGAGTTTGGTTGCTCCTGACCTAGCTGATCCCTCATCCTGGATATCCTATGATCCAGAGTTTGCTTGCTCCTGACAGGCTACTGACACAAGACATTGAACTGATCCCTCATCCTGGATATGCTATGATCCAGAGTGTGGTTGCTCCTGACAGGCTACTGACACAAGACATTGGACTGATCCCTCATCCTGGATATGCTATGATCCAGAGTTTGCTTGCTCCTGACCTAGCTGATCCCTCATCCTGGATATCCTATGATCCAGAGTTTGGTTGCTCCTGACCTAGCTGATCCCTCATCCTGGATATCCTATGATCCAGAGTTTGGTTGCTTCTGACCTAGCTGATCCCTCATCCTGGATATCCTATGATCCAGAGTTTGGTTGCTCCTGACCTAGCTGATCCCTCATCCTGGATATCCTATGATCCAGAGTTTGTTTGCTCCTGACAGGCTACTGACACAAGACATTGAACTGATCCCTCATCTTGGATATGCTATGATCCAGAGTTTGCTTGCTCCTGACAGGCTACTGACACAAGACATTGAACTGATCCCTCATCCTGGATATGCTATGATCCAGAGTTTGCTTGCTCCTGACAGGCTACTGACACAAGACATTGAACTGATCCCTCATCCTGGATATGCTATGATCCAGAGTTTGGTTGCTCCTGACCTAGCTGATCCCTCATCCTGGATATGCTATGATCCAGAGTTTGCTTGCTCCTGACCTAGCTGATCCCTCATCCTGGATATCCTATGATCCAGAGTTTGGTTGCTCCTGACCTAGCTGATCCCTCATCCTGGATATCCTATGATCCAGAGTTTGGTTGCTCCTGACCTAGCTGATCCCTCATCCTGGATATCCTATGATCCAGAGTTTGGTTGCTCCTGACCTAGCTGATCCCTCATCCTGGATATCCTATGATCCAGAGTTTGTTTGCTCCTGACAGGCTACTGACACAAGACATTGAACTGATCCCTCATCTTGGATATGCTATGATCCAGAGTTTGCTTGCTCCTGACAGGCTACTGACACAAGACATTGAACTGATCCCTCATCCTGGATATGCTAAGATCCAGAGTTTGCTTGCTCCTGACAGGCTACTGACACAAGACATTGAACTGATCCCTCATCCTGGATATGCTATGATCCAGAGTTTGGTTGCTCCTGACCTAGCTGATCCCTCATCCTGGATATGCTATGATCCAGAGTTTGCTTGCTCCTGACAGGCTACTGACACAAGACATTGAACTGATCCCTCATCCTGGATATGCTATGATCCAGAGTTTGCTTGCTCCTGACAGGCTACTGACACAAGACATTGAACTGATCCCTCATCTTGGATATGCTATGATCCAGAGTTTGCTTGCTCCTGACAGGCTACTGACACAAGACATTGAACTGATCCCTCATCCTGGATATGCTATGATCCAGAGTTTGCTTGCTCCTGACAGGCTACTGACACAAGACATTGAACTGATCCCTCATCCTGGATATGCTATGATCCAGAGTTTGCTTGCTCCTGGCAGGCTACTGACACAAGACATTGAACTGATCCCTCATCCTGGATATCCTATGATCCAGAGTTTGCTTGCTCCTGACCTAGATGATCCCTCATCTTGGATATCCTATGATCCAGAGTTTGTTTGCTCCTGACCTAGCTGATCCCTCATCCTGGATATCCTATGATCCAGAGTTTGTTTGCTCCTGACAGGCTACTGACACAAGACATTGAACTGATCCCTCATCTTGGATATGCTATGATCCAGAGTTTGTTTGCTCCTGACAGGCTACTGACACAAGACATTGAACTGATCACTCATCTTGGATATCCTATGATCCAGAGTTTGTTTGCTCCTGACCTAGCTGATCACTCATCTTGGATATCCTATGATCCAGAGTTTGCTTGCTCCTGACCTAGCTGATCACTCATCCTGGATATGCTATGATCCAGAGTTTGCTTGCTCCTGACCTAGCTGATCACTCATCCTGGATATGCTATGATCCAGAGTTTGCTTGCTCCTGACCTAGCTGATCACTCATCCTGGATATGCTATGATCCAGAGTTTGCTTGCTCCTGACCTAGCTGATCACTCATCTTGGATATGCTATGATCCAGAGTTTGCTTGCTCCTGACCTAGCTGATCACTCATCTTGGATATGCTATGATCCAGAGTTTGCTTGCTCCTGACGTAGCTGATCCTTCATCCTGGATATGCTATGATCCAGAGTATGTTTGGTGCCAATCCAAGGCATTGGCTTTTTAAGTCCTTGGGGTGTAAGTCCTACAACGAGGAGGGTAATTCCATAAAGAAGAAGAATTTTTTCTGTATTTCTTAACTTTTCCCATTTTACAAAATTAATCACTATTTCTCCTGAATGAAGACGAGTTCGCAGAAAAATCCAAATATACATTTTATTTGTTATGTAAACAGTGGTATTTTAATCAAAATCGTTACATCCATTTTCGATAAAACTAAAAGTAAAGAAAATGTCCATGTAAAGGGTAGTCTGTGTTGGGGGTATTTCTTGAAAATCTCCATGTCGTATCTTCGGAAGATAGTGAACTTAATACAATGACTGGTATACATCCGAGTTTTCCTCGTTACTTTCTCTACTCTAACAGCAAGTAAGGAAAGTATTGCATTCCACTCAAAAATTCTATACCGAGATTTCACCGGAGACACATGTTTTGAGGTGCTCTGAATCCAAATAACACATTTCTGAAAACATTTCCGTTTGTGTCTATGTGTCTGTCTGTGAACATCATAACTCAAGAAGTCGAATAAATACCAAACTTGGTATATGAGTTGGTATCCTCCAAGGATGCGACACGAAGATTTTAAAGAAAATCCCCCAACCTATATTACTCTTTACAAGGAACATTTTTCGAGAATTCTGATTTTCTCAAAAATGGCTCTCACGATTTTGATTAAAATATCATAGGTTGAAGATATTTTAATGCCAAATGAACTATATATCTTGAATTTTCTGGGAATGTCCCCAAAATTCCTCTTCTTTGTGAATGACTTTTGCATAACTGGAAACCGCAAGAGTTAAACAAAGTCTTTCTAAACAAAAAAAAATGTAGAGCTTGATAAAGCACACAATTTATGTAATATACATTTTTTTGTAGAGTGAACTATTTCCGAGATATTCCTTGTTATTTGTTTGAATTTTCCAAAACTTATACTTTTTCTCAAACAGGAATTCGTTATTCATTTTTTATGTCCTGGACACACAAGAGAATGGAATGCGCCACATAGCAACCAGCTCTTAAAACATTTGACTATCGCTTAAAGCCTACCATATTCCCCTTCGATTAACATGAAGTAGATGGAGAATAAGCGTTTGTAAACATAGTTTGTACAAGAGTAGAGAAAGTCATGTGAGTGTAACACATCAGATTTTTTAGTTATGTTGTTCTCACACACACACACACACACGGATATTTTAGTAAATATTCTCGTTTTATTCAGGGAGCCCAAAAACATGTATTTCCGGTAGAATCTCGATATTAACTTTTCGGGTGGAATGTAGTACATGGTAGAGAATGTAAATATAATTTCAATTTTCGTAAAACTATAACTGTAATAAAAAGAAATTTAAGAAATGGCAGAATTAGAAACATTTTAAAATAAAAACAGCCCCTATAATTGTCATTAGTTTAGGCGCAGCTGTTAAGTTAAAAAACATAAGTATATAGTTTCATATAGAGTTTCACCTCACTTGCACGTTTTTCGCTAATTTTATCGGTAGCGAACTTAGTCATTAATATTTAGCTGAATTAAGCGAGCGAGCTGGCTTCACGGTAACGGAGGTCCTGGGTTCAATTCCCGGCGACCGACCGCTCTAACTCCGAGATTTCCATAACTCCTCCGGCTCGGCAGGCGAATGCTGGGATGTTCCTGTTCTACCACGACTTTCCTGTATCATTCACTTCGTTATATTCATCTGCTTTAGGTTGAAGCAGCAGGTGACAGTTATCGGAGTGTTGCGGCTGGGCGGTAGTGCTCTGATTTGTGAGCTTCGTTAGGATTGCGTACGTACCCACCTCCGGATGCTTTCGGCGTCGCTTGGGTTCAATCTGGAAACGTTATGGACCCCGTCCACGTGTGGGTATGTCGTCACCCGATCTGGCCGTTCTTCGGGTCTCTCCCCTCATGCATCCCTCCCAGCGGTCGCGTTAGAAGCACAGAGGGCTTGCGGTGCTCTGCATAGCTCAGTTATGTTTTTTTCGGTTATACGTATTCTCATTAATACGTCACACTTTTCTGGTCCCCATTTACGAAATATATTGATTTACTCACTCGTGTATACGTTATGTTAAGATGGTTTCTGTGTACTGTATCCCTGCAGCAGAAAACAGCAGGCACGGCGGGCAACGTCATTCTTCCCCAGGTACTGATGAAGTGACAAAGTTCACAACGATTTGCAAAAGCTAAATGATGACAGCATTTCTGTGATTAGTGCATACAATCGACTGTGCAGACAAATGAAAGAAGCAAATGAAAATTGGCGATTCTTTTAAACCAGCAATCTGATTTTCTTGTTAGTTTGAAATGTGAATAACAGTAATGGCCAGCATGTAATGTGTATATTGTTTATGGCTTTGTTTCAGTTATTGCTTTCTTATATCAAAGAATACCGATAACGCGTTCGGGAGGCCCCGGGTTAGAATCTCGTTGACATTGGGTTTTTTGTATTTTTCCCTAGTCGGTAGGCGAATGCTTAGGTCTTTCTCATCTACTACGATTTCCCTTTCATTTTGTCTCCTTCTCATCTTTTAGGGCTGCCTCTAGGTTTCGTAGCGCATGGTGGTGCCGGGCAGATGGCGCGGTGCATGCTCCAAGGAAAGTGTACTCCCGTGGACACTATACGGCTGCTTGGTCGTTCATCGCCCTCTCTAGGCAGCTCCAGCACTGGGACTTCCGCGCGTCTCTGCGGCCTGAAGCCTCCTGTGCTTCCTTCACTTCATCCCTTACTCCTGGGGGTGGTAGTCGCAATACACGAATGTAGGTCGCAATTTGCGAGGTGTCTCTGTTCGTTGTATACCCTATACCTATATATGCAGGGTTATTCAAAAAGAAGGAACAGACTTTAAATATTTATTTCTAATAATCGACAATAGATGGTGACAGATGCGATATATCACTGAATAGAGGAAAGTTCGAAATGAGCACCATTTGTTATGCGAGGACGCAACCATCTTCTACGAATTTATTGTAATTGTTATGAGGAGGCGGCTGTTTGTTGAACTTACAACGAAATGCACGCTGCAATGAAACGATGAATTCACTATTTTCATAATGCAGCACACAAAACGACCTTTCCTGTGGCGTCGCCATTTTCTCGTAAACAAACCCAGCGCCGCTGTAGGCACTGAATGGGACTAATACGTGGGGGCTTAAAACTTTGAACTCTCCTCTAATCAGTGATGTATCGCATGTGTCGCTATCTATTGTCGTTCATTAGAAATAAATATTTAAAATATGTTCCTTCTTTTTTAATTATATATATAATTAGTTTGAATAATGCCTTAATAAAACTTTTTCAGTTCCATAATATAATAATTCACTTTTTCGTTTTCTCATTTATACATTATTGTAGCCGTTTTCCTTTGGAAACGTATATCTGAGATATATAAATTGTCGCTTTGCTGGAGAAGTAGGTTGGCAGGCGTGATGAAGTAGATGTATCTACCGCCAAAAATGGGTTAAAAGTTGCAGTAACAACATCGCTGGCGACATCTAGCAACGAGGAAATCTCTTCCGAACATCATTGCCCTAGTTATACGGTTCATTCTGCGACCGCTTTATCAACAGAAACAGAGTAGCTGCGCCAGGATACAGGTGGCCGTGGAGATAGTGCAGAAGTAACACTTGCAGCACCTGGCCCGATTGTTGCCCACGATATAGCACGTAAAGCAGAAAGTTAGACTGATTTCGATAGCTCTTTCACGGTTGTAAAGCCTATTTGTTCCCGGAGGTTATACGACCAGCTTTCCTTCCAAATCTTTTTAAAGTTCAAGGGCTTACAGATCAGAATTCTATATATTCCTTAATTTTACAACAATGATGCTTTCAGTTCTTTAATATAGCCGAGATTTTTGCAGTACTAGCACACTAAGGGTGGTCCTTCAAGCTTGTATTTTCCCTATTACCTACCTATCGTAGATAAGAGGAACTATTGCATTCCTATCAAAAATTCGATACCGAGATTTCAACGGAAATATATGCTTTGTGGCCCCCTAAACTTAAAAACTAAAAGTTGGATAAATACCAAACTTAGTATCTTCCAAAGATGCGACACGAAAACTTTCAAGTAAATCCCCTCCCCTAATTACTCTTTACATGGGTAAACTCTTAGAAACTTTGAATTTTTAAAAGTGGCTGTAACGATTTTGATTAAAATATTAAAAGTATTTACAGGGCAAATAAAATGTATATCGTGAATTTTCTGGGAATAGCCTATGAAGTTATCTTCGTTCGGCAGGAATTTGGTATAACTGGTAAACATTAATGCATAGACGAAAACGTACCACACAAGAAATGTAGATCTCTTTAAAATACACAATTCATTTCAAATAACTTTTTTGTACCATCAGCCATTTTCAAGATATCCGTTATTAGTGGTTCGAATTCTTCAATTCTTTTGAAGTCCTGTCAATTTTCAGCTGTTTGTCTGGAACATTTTGGAGAAAAATCGGTTAGGAGACATGTGGAGAAGGAGAGAAAATAACGTGAATTTTTTTGGAAAAAGACGAGGAAAAGACTGGAAGATATAGAAATACAAATTATGTTCAGTGAGATTGCTGAAAAGAGCTCATTAGTTTATTATAGGCCAATGAAAAATACATGGGGTAGGGAAAAATATATAGACATAGTAAATAAAGAAGAGAGAGAATCTATTGCATGGTTAAAAACCGGAGTATGGAGGCTAAAAGGGCTAAGACAGGGTATTCCTCAGAACCAATGTCCGATATGTGGTGGTAATGAAGACATTGAACACATAGTATTTAAGTGCCAAGGAACAGAAAATTGCAGAAAAGAATTTTTTAATAAGAAGTGGTTGAAGGGGGATAGAAATACACTTATAATTGAAATGATATGCAAGGACGCTAGAAGCATTGGGCAGTTTTTGTGTAAAGTAAAAAATAAATGGCTTTGGACAGTGGAAAGAGAAAAGTAAGAGGTAGTGCATCTTACTTTGAATGGAAAACTATAGTGAATGTGTGATGGTTAAGTAATCAATAAATGGAAAGTGAAAAACGAGTGGAAATGGCACATGAAAAAAACTGAGAAAAATAAGATAATTTATTGACGAGAAATTGTAAAATGTAAATAAACTGTAGTGATTGTCTACAGAATGAGTGGTCAGGGTCAAAGTGCAGTAGACAATCAAATTGTAAAACTTAGCACAAAAGGAAATACCACGATACCATGATATTGATAAGGTTTAAAATTGATATATAAAATAAATAAAAAATAAAATAATAATAGAATAGGTAATTAATAGTATGGAAATAAAATAAACTGTAATAAACTAAATAAATAAACACATTAATACACAATCAAATAAATAAATTAAATATTAAATTACTATAAATTAAGTAATTAAATACTATTATCAAAAACATTATAAATACACCACTTTAATTTTATAATTTGTTAAAGGAAACCTTTAAATAAAATAGAAATACAAATAAACTTATTAAAATGATTAGTAGCTTAGCACTCGGTTTTGTGCTAACATCTTTGCCGGTCTCCACTGAATATAGTTAAACAGGAATAAATAGTAGCGGTTACCAGTTGCCTAGTTTGCTGGTTTCCAGATAAATATAGAATTCTAATTAAGTTTTGTTTACTGCTTTTCTCTAATCTAATAATTTCTATTCTTTTTGTTTCTTTCCTTTATATTTATATTTACTATTTTGTAGACTTTGTGTAGTTTGTAATTATTTTATCTGAAAAAATCTGATGTGTTACACTCACATGACTTTCTCTACTCTTGTACAAACTATTTATACAAACCTTCTCCATCTACTTCATGTTAATCTAGATAAACATTTGCAGAACCCTAGAAACCTTCTGCAAAAGTTTATTTGGATTAAAATGTAGCAAATGGAAAAATAAGCTTTAGTAAAAATAGTTTGTATGCTCACTAATAAATGATAGAGGAGAGAGAAAGTCATGTAAGTGTATCACATCAGATTGTTTTCTATCTGCTACATTGTAATTGAGATAAACCTTTACAGAAACAGCTACATTACACATTTCGTTAGAGAACAGCGATAGTCAAATGTTTAACAACTGGACGCTATATGCTGGCCTTAAAATTCCATACTGTTTCCATGACATCGCGAGAAACAACTGAATGTTAACACGACTTTCTTAAGAGAATGGCAAAGTAATAAACAATTTGAACGATTAATAACGATGTCTTAGAAATGGTTATGCCACAAAAAGCTTATTTGAAATAAATTGTGTGTTTTAAAGAAATCTACATTTTTGTGTAGCACGTTTTCGTCTATCTCTTAACGTTTACCAGTTATACAAAACTCCTTCCGAATGAAGAGGACTTCAAAGGCTATTCCCAGAAAGTCAAGATATACATTTTATTTGTAGTGTAAATATCTTTAATATTTTGTATGCTAATCAAAATCGTTTGAACCATTTTTTTTTAGAAAATAAAAGATTTGAAGAATATTCCATGTGAAGGGTAGTTTGGGGTGGATCGATTTTCTTGAAAATCTTTGTGTAGCATCTTGGGAAGATACTGGAATTAAATACAAGTTTGGTGTTTATCGAACTTCTCGCGTAAAAATGTTTTTTTTTGCATTCAGGGGCCTCAAAACATGCATTTCCGGTAAAATCTCGATATCGAAATTTTTGGGTGCAATGCAATACCTTCTCTGCCTATTATGTAAAGATTGGTTTGTGTTTTCAACAGAAGAGGCTTGTAAATAAGTAAGGCGTTGAAAACACAGTTGAGCCTCTCTTATGGGATATTTACTTGTGAGTTTTGCAGATATACGCTAGTATTTTTAGCCACTGAATCTTCTCGAATGAGAGTGTTGTGTTAAATTAAAAGGTATTTGATAATCTCATTCGAGATTTAAAAGTGTCACGTTACGAAACTCCACAGATGTCTCCACTCGCGCTGGACGAGACGTCACAAACACTTGTAGTTTTGTTTCATATTTATGAGTGTAATGAAGTGCCTTTAATACGCTAATTGGACGCTTCCTTTCACGTGTAAAGGAAGATAAATCTTTTGAAGCAAGGACTCGCTCCTTCGCCAGCTTTACACTGAAAGAGAAACTTTACACAAAGTTCTAACAACTCGTTTTCTCAAGCAATCGATTCCTCGAAGCCAAACAGACACATCCCCGATTGATTGAAACATCTGTCTGTCTCAACGCGACCCAATTTAAAGCATTTAATTGAAACTTAGCGATTAAATATATTTAGTTGTTCACTAGCTATCCTTGTCTTGTTTTATTATTATTATTATTCTTTGTTTCTCCTCCTTCCCTCATTGTGGCTTTCTATGATACTGTATTCTCCTTACACCTACAACAAAGGTAAACTAATGAAAATGTATCTGTATTAACAACAAGTAGAAAGCAGACTATTTATAATTTGTAGAGAAGTGAGTAGAGAAGGTCATGTGAATGCAACCTATAAGCCCTTTACTTTATCCCGGCGGAGTGCGATGAACCTTTTCGGGCGTAAAAATCCTTAGCATTTCTTCCTTTGGAAGGGAAGTAAAGCCGGTGGTCCCGTGTCCTAGATTTACGGCACGTAAAATAACCTCAATCCTGATAAATAGGTCTCTGAGCAAAATACCTGTCTTTCACGCCCAGTATAGAATGGGGCTAAGGACCACAGCAGTTAAAGATAGTCCATAAATAAAACTAAAAAAATAATCTTTACTTTATTTACCTCTGTAATATTGTATGTCACCCACAAACTCGAACCCTAAATTCTACCAAAAATACACCTTTTTAAATCCATTGAACTGAAAAAATATTGTCAGATATTGTGTTATTGTCAGATAAAGCTCTGTGCTTGTATGAAAAAGATGTATACTGATATTAAAACTCTAATCTGTTACATTCAGATAATTGCACTCCATCATTTATTAATGAGTATACAAATATTTTTACGAAAGTTTATTTTCCTGTTAACTTCAGTATAATCAAATAAACCTTTACAGAAACAGCTACATTACACATTACGTTATAGATACAAAGAGAACAGCGATAGTCAAATGTTTAACAACTGGACGCTATATGCTGGCCTTAAAATTCCATACTGTTTCCATGACATCACGAGAAACAAGTGAAAATCGAGGGGTCTTTAAAGGTATGCCTAAGTATTGAACTATTTGAAGCTTATTTTAAGTAACTTATGTGTTCTAAAGAGATTTCAACTTTTTATGTAGTAGGTTTTCGTCTATCGCTTAACGTTTACCAGTTATACATTCTTTCCAAATGAAGAGAACTTCACAGGCGGCTATTACCGAAAGTTCAAGATATACGTTTTATTCGTAATGAGGCAGTATTTTTAACACTTAAAAGATTTTAATCAAATTATATAAATATAAATTTGAATAACAGCCCGCCTTAAAGCAATATGTGTATGTAACAACATCTAAAAAGTATATATTACAGTCATTGTATATGTTTATATTATTGTGAACATGTTCAATAATGTTATGTGAATGTATTACGTAATTTAATAATGTAGGAGCTGTGAGGATAATAAGTTTAAAGTTGCTAACAATGAGGTAACCTTGAGGCAATAATGAGTTTGAGAGTTTAAATGCTACTAGTCATTATTAGGGCAGCAATAATGTAAATTTTGAGACAGTTTAAAAATAGCCAATCAACAACCAGAAAATGCTTTAGTTAAATGCAGGTATTCTATTGGAGTAGGATTAGCCAATCAGAGACTTGAAATACAGAAATTTACAAGTTTAGACGGTTGAAATCAATTCAGTTGCCTCCAAACAGTGCTCATAACTAGACGCGAGACGTGTCCTCAGAAATTAATTATGTATTCATGTGAGATGAAAATAGTATACTTGTTAAAAAAGTGCAATTATTAAATAAAAGGATCTTACAGCTCTCGATATCAGTGAAGTGCTATTTAATTTGTGTCAAGGATTAATAAAAAGGAGTGAATTAAAACTAAAAATCTGTGTAAGCCTACATTCACAACCCTGCCCAAGAGATACGTGTCTCTAACAATATTACTGAGGCAGCCGAGGCAAACATAAACATATAATATTTAAAGAAACAGTCAAATTACAAAGTTAATATTTTTTTAAACTTGAGGCGAAGGCTACCAAACCGGGTACTATACGTGCGATAGCAACTACTTCGAGTTCTGCTCCCCAACAGTTGAAATATAATACATTTTCTTCAAACTGGCTTTCAAATGTAGCAGCAACTACCTACTTCAAATTGACGTCCATACGTGGTGCAAATAAATTTAAAGATACTATCAACTTCAGTAAGTATCTTTAATATATTATTTTAATCAAAATCGCTACGGCCATTTTTTAGAAAATAAAAGATTTCGAAAAATGTTCCATGTAAAGAGTTAAAAAATAAAAAATGTTTCTTTTTTATCGACGCTTTTAAATGCCAGGATCATTTCAGCGCCGCTGATATTTCCGAATTTCGTCCTGCATGAGTTCTTAAACGTGCTAGTAAATCTGCTGACATGGACTGTCGCTTTTAAGCACACTTAAAGAGCATCAGTCTGGGCCGAGTTTGAACCCGCGACTTTGGGATCAGAGCCTAACTAGCTCAGCCACCCAGACCGACATGTAAAGGGTAGTTTGTGGTGGGGATTTTCTTGAAAATCTTTGTGTCGTAACTTTGGAAGGTACTGAACCTAAATACGAAAATTGGTATTTATCCGACTTTTCGTTTTTGGTTTATGCTGTTCACAGGCACATGGACACGAATATTTTTCTAAAAATGCTATGGCTTTTTCAGGGGCCTCAAAACATGTGTTACCGGTGAAATATTGACATCAGATTTTTGTGTGGAAGGCAGTAACTTCCCTAAACAGTCGTCCTCCGTGGTCTAGGGGTACCATACTAGTCTTTAGTCCCTAAGGTCGCGGGTTCATACCCGGCGGAGAGCCATGGATGTTTTCGGGCGTAAAAATTCTTAGCATGGCTTCCTTCGGAAGGGAAGCAAAGCCGGTTGTCGTAGATTTAGGGCACGTAAAAGAACCTCAAGCCTAATAAAGATGCTTCTGAGCAAAATTACCGAACTTTCACGCTCGATATAGAATGGGACACTAAGGACCACGGTAGTTAAAGAGCGTCCACGTGGTAGAGAAAGCAAAGACAAAATATTTGCGCGTGTGTATGTAGGGTAATCTCAAAAATCACCCAACTGATTTTGATAATTCGTTTACCATTGAAAAGCCCAATTGGCTTTGACGTCATGGGGCTATAAAGGATCCAATTTCATTTCATAAATTACTAAAATATTAAAAAGGATTTACAAAGCCCTTGTACTTGAAGACGAGTACATAGGAGTTATTAAAGAACATGCTTACAAAGAAGGCCTTGACGTTTAGTTGAGAATGTCATGGAGTAGTTTGTTACTCCACAGAGTATGAATAGTCGCTTATCTGCACAGAGTAAATACAAAAACCGGTTACATTTTATTGCAAGGAACATACCACGCCCTATTTCAAGCGTGTAGATATCCCTTCGTGCGTTAAAAGCTTTGCAGAACTCAACGGGGAAATTCCAGGTAAACACAGGTCAGTGGGGAACTGGGAATTAGCGCGAACGAGCTTTTACTTATTTATTTTAAAGTTCCATTTATGCCGCGCCCTTACTTTAACTACACAGGTCTTATCGACGGCCTTTGGAGCATATACTGGCCTATAGGCAATGGTGTTAACTCGTACTTGCTTGTCTTAGGGTTCCTAGTAAACTTTGTGTTTTAATCATTAGATCACACATTCACACTCTCATTCATACTTCCAGACTCTGGGGAAGATAGGGAATAATTTGGACTAGAGACAAATCCATACCCCCAGCCGGGAATCGAATGCGCGACCTTTCGCACAGCAGGCAGGTGCTCTACCGACTGAGCTACAGGGACAGCCGAGCTTCGTTCTGTCCTCTTGCTTATCAGCAAAGACGATGAGGGATCGCGTTCACTGGAGGCACTTCCCAGGCTTGCAATAGAGTGTAGTGTACGTGATGATAGACAAAAACAGACCAAAATGTCCTAGAATACTTTCTACTTCAGTTACACAGGCTTTATTTTCTGGGGAATAAACTCACTTTTTAGACTGACAAAGAGTTAAAATGTCTTTACCTGACGTATCCGTGTCTGCCCATAGCTATTTTTTTTTAAATTCTGCTTACGCTGTTCTTGTTTAACATTACGGACTATAAGCAACAAACATGAGAGCACCCAGTGTTTCACTGCCAATTTTTCGCATTGCTATTGTAAATGTTACTGTTACTATTACTATTATTATTATCACCATCTAACGGTACTGTTATGTTGATTCGTTTATTGAATAAGTGTTAGAGTTGCTTGGAATTGCCCCTATGACTTCTGCTACTCTTTTAACGCACGAAGGCTTATCTGCACATCTCAAATACGGCGCGGTTGAGCCACCTGGTTCAGAGCTGGCCAAGATGTGACACATCTCTTACACAATGTAAGAGTTTAAAAAGTGACAATCGATCCTGGGTTACATTTGTTTCTTTAATTGACATTTATCAAATACTGCAGATGTGTGTGTAATGAAACAGTGTCAAAACCTTTATTCTAATTCTATAGATGTATATTGTGATGCCAAAATATTCTAACAAGACTCAGGTATGAAAGTTTTCTTTTACTTCCTTTTTATTTATGTTGTAATCAAGTTCGTTAGTAGGACGTACTAAATAATTGTTTAAAAAGAGAACATTGCTAACATTAGAAATCAGTGAAGCGATGTATTATATTAACAAAAAAGATTATTTTTCTCGCTGGTTGCAGACTAAGTGTCTTTTCCAAAGAGGTTGTTAACTTGGTGGCCTGGGAGTGCGGAATCATAAAGTCTTCTGTATTATGTTAAAATATGTAGCGTGTATAGTATTAAATGACTACGCTACCAAAAGGAAAATACAAAAGTTTAAAGTTCAGCGTGCTATAATTCTCCGAATAATTACTCCACCGTTCCGACCGATGTTTGTTCCACCACCAAAGAGTACTTATTGACTGTGCAGCATTTCCAGAACTTGGAACACTGTCGAGGGAGGTTAAGGAACGACCGATGTTTCACACCCTTTTGTGCGATTTTTAATGCGTTAGTAGTCGGGGATGTACGAAATTACAATTATAAAGGGTAAAGGAGATAATTCATCATAAAAATATTCTAGATCGTGGTAGAATAATTTCGTAAAGAGGTAACAGTAGTTTACGACACGCATATCACATTACAAGATTGACAAACGAGGCAGAGTTTAATAACCAATCGAGTATTGTAATATATGGTCACGATATGCTATTGTACAACGTTTTATCTACTTTAGATTTTTTTATTACTTTCTCTACTAAGTATATACAGTAGGGGAAGTATTGCATACCACCCCAAAATTTGATACCGAGATTTCACCGGAAATACATATTTTGCGGCACCTGAATCCAAAAGAAGCACTTTTAGAAAAAGATCGGAATGTGTGTCTGTGAACAGCATAACTCAAAAACGAAAAGTCGAGTAACTACCATTCCTTGGTATTTAGGTCCACTATCTTTCAAAGATGCAACATGAAGATTTTCAAGAAGACACCCCCACCCCGACTACCCTTTACATAGAAACTTTTTCGAAATTTTTCGTTTTCTCAAAACTGGCTCTAACGATTTTGATTAAAATATCATATATTTAAGATATTTTCATGATAAATAAAATGTATATCTTGAATTTTCAGGGAATATCCTTAAAGTCCTCTTCTCTGAATGGCTTTTGCATAACTGGTAAACCGTAAGATATAGACAACATTTTTCTACACAAAAATATAGGGATCTCGCTAAAACACACAATTTATGTCGTATACTTTTTTTTGAGTGAACCATTTTGGAGATATTCCTTGTTATTTATTTAAATTTTCCAATACCTATACCTTTTCTCAAATGGGAATTCGTTATTTTTTTTTTCTGTCCTGGTAATGCAAAGAGAATGGCATACTCCACATAGCAACCAGCTCTTAAAACATTTGACTATCGCTTAAAGCCTACCATATTCTCCTTGCACCTACAAGAAAATTAGCAATAACATAGGTTGTACAAGAGTAGAGAAAGCGATGTGAGTGTAACACATCAGATTTTTTACTTTGGTAAAATACATTTTTATTTCAGATGTAGTATTAGGAATCAGTGATACAGTACACTACATTGATACGTCTGTGTAGTGGGCCATGCTTGGTTTGATAGATGATTTTGTTTGTTAGGTTTTTGTATAAAACAGAAGAACACGAGTACTAGGTGAATTAAACAAACTTTGAAAAATGAGTTCTGACGAAGATATTACAAACTCTAATAAATCACGATTTAAAATATTTTTTAAATATTGTTGTCAATGTTTATAATGAATAAAGTTAGTTTTATTTTGTTTATTTTATATGTATGGTTCACAATACGCGACCAGTTTCGTGATAAGAGTTACATCACGAAAATGGTTGCGTAATAGAAGCTTCATTACGAAACTAGGTAGGTAGTGAATAGGTTTTACGCTTTTCTTTTAGTATTGTAAAATCGATATTACGTAACTCAAGTGGATAAAGGAAATTAATGAACGTGTGAGTCTAGTTTAGAAAACTAACGTTGCAATGTCGGCTAAGCTAGCTGAGTTTAATATACAAATGACTAATAAAATGTGTATCTTAAACCGTCTGGGGTGTGTGCAAATCCATTATCACTGAATGGTGTTAATTTTAATAAATGTTAACAAGATAAATAAGACTTATCACCCAAACAATTTAGGTTTGTTAAAACACACAAGTTAAATCAAATAAACGTTTTTCTGGTATGAACATTTGTTCTTATTGGTTTGCAATAAAGTTAAGCTTTTCTGAAGTGCTAAGTCAGCATTCTTTTGTAATGTTATAAAGAGTATGGAAATCAGCATATATAATGAAATTGTTTTGTAAACATAGAAGAGTGGGTAGAGAGACCGTGTGAGTTTAGCGCGATCAGATTAACTTGTGCATATAAAGCGTTATGTTTTTTGCACGCAGACAGAGTGACAGCGAATGATACGTGTGCTGGAACATAAATATCACGGCTGTAGCGTTGCCAGAGCTTTTCTTTTTTTCTCGAGAATCTCCAGCTTCCATTGCCACCGCTACATTTCACGGATGTTCGATTCGACGCTCCTCGCTTTTCAGTTGTTTGTCGATGACACGTGTTGCCTGAACGTGAAATAAAACCCGTTCTTATCTTTCAACTGTTTCTAAACACACGCCACGCCACATATACGGCAGATAGCACAATGACGCCGCTAAAACAAGAGAATGTTGACAGACGTTGGTGCTATCTGTGTGCGCATCCTGCAAGTGACGTTGACGGAAGCGTGGCAACACTGCGCCTCCATACCGAGCCGATGAAACAAATAGTGTAGGTCACGGATCCTAATAATGCATTTACTGCGACACTTTATATGCAAATTTGTTACAGGTAACTGCTTGAAAATCAATGTGAATGCGTTTCTGCAATTTGAAACTGAATTTTAATCTCAAAATTTTGATGTGTTATATTCGCCCTCTAGCATTTCTTAATAGATATTCTAGAAAACTTTATTTTCCTATCTACTACATTTTAATCCAAAAAAACCTTTACAGAAACAGCTACATTACACATTTCGTTATAGATACAAAGAGAACAGCGATAGTCAAATGTTTAACAACTGGACGCTATATGCTGGCCTTAAAATTCCATACTGTTTCCATGACATCGCGAGAAACAACTGAAAATCCACAGGACTTTAAAGGACGACAAAGAATTGAAAAATTCGAACTATTGATAACGGATATCTCGAAAATGGCTGATTAAATAAAAAGATGTAAAGTAAATTGCGTGTTTTAAACAGCTCTACATTTTTTGTGTAGTACGTTTTCGTCTTCACTTAACATTTACCAGTTATACAATATTATACAAAATTCTTTCTAAATGAAGAGGACTTCAGAGGCTGAAAATTCAAGATATACATTTTATTTCCCATACATATGCTTTAATAATGATATTTTAATGGAAATCGCTTGAGCCAGTTTTTATAAAATAAAAAATTTCGAAAAATGTTCCATGTAAAGGGTAGTTTAGGGCGGGGGATTTTCTTGAAAATATTTGTGTTTCATCTTTGGAACGTAGTGAGCGTAAATACCAAGTTTGGTATTAAGCGACGTTTGGTTTTCGAGTTATGCTATTCACAGCCACACACACGACCTTTTTCTAAAAATGCTTTCTTTTATTCAGGGCACCTGAAAACATGTATTTCAGGAGAAATATTGGTATTAAATTTTTGTGTGGAATGCAATACCTTCTCTACTTACCATGTACGTGGTAGAGAAAGTAGCAAATAACTATAGCTACGTATTTTTCCAGGAAAGGTGTTTTACTGACAAACCTAGTCTCCTCCATTCTTCCCTCTTTTCCGCCTTTTACTTTCTATATCTCTTAGCAGAAGAAGTAGACATTGCATTCACATCGAGATTTCAACAGAAATATATGTTTTGAGGTCTGCTGAGTACCAACAAAACAGAACAAGTGCAAAACTTGGTATTTAAGTTACGCACGACGATTTTCAAGAAAGTCCCCAGCCCCAAACTACCCTTTACATGGAAAATTCATTACTATTTTTAAATTTCTCAAAAAAGGCTGTAAGGTTTTTTATTTTTCCTACCACGTTCCTGTTAGTAGGTAGAGATATTGGGATTTCACCGTAAATAAGTGTTTTAAGGCCCCCTGAATATAAAAAGCACTTTAGAAAAAGGTCCATGTCTGTGCCTGTAAACAGCACAACCCCAAGACGAAATGTCCGATAAATAGCAAACTTAGGTTCAACATCTTAGAAATATGCAACACGAACATTTTCAACAGAATCTGTCTACCCAGAACTGCCTTTTATATAGAAGATTTTTCGAAATTTTCAATTTATCAAACATGGTTTTGATTTTAATTAAATACCATATGTATAATACACTTAAATGACAAATAAAATGTATATTTTGAATTTTCTACGAATAGCATTTGAAATACATTTTGTATAATCTTGTGTGACTGGTAAACCATAAGGGCACATAAAACCTTACTACACGAAAAATACAGATCTCGTTAAAAAACATAGCATATATGTCAAAAAAAAAAGTTTTTTGTACACTTCTCTAAAACATGTGCTTATCCGACTGTTAACACGCCGAAAAATAGCACTTTATCGGCGTAATAAACAAAATCAAGATGACAGTGATGACATCTTCGTTAGAAACACCGAACCAGTATATTCCTTCGCTACTGCCGAGATTTTGCTGATACCAGTTCTCCGATTCAATGTTTTTGGCTCGGATTGAAATTTCCGCGGGATTTTCACACACATTTTCCCTCACAAGTTTGTTGTTTAGAAACGAGCGCTCGGAATAAGCACTGGCATGTACATCCGCATCTCGCTTCCTATGAGGCGTTGGTACGATTCATAGCGTAGGATTCAGGCGGATGTGAGACTGTCAACAAATGACCGTCTACTCCTTTTACATTTATACATAACTTATATTTATTTTATTTAATATGATTTAGAGGACTTTTACTAAAAGCTTTGTGTGCACAGAAAGCCTTATTTTTCGGACTTGGTGCATAAATAGGTGTTTGTAGCTTTAAACGTTTTCGAGATGTTTCCTGTTATTCAATTTTCAAATGATAATTCGTCATTCGTGTTACTTGTGATCATACACAATGGAATTTCAAAACCTGTATATAGCAATCGAATTTAGAAATATTTGACTATCACCTCAGCCTCTTTGTTCTTTCTTGTAACTACATGTTTAATGAAACTATTTCTGCAAATGTTATCTGTGTTAACAAGAAGTAGATAAAGGAATAAGTTTGCATAAGAAAGTTTGTAGAGAAAACATATAGCACTTGGAATCTTTTAAAAAGTAGCCTTCCCTTTTATTTTCTAACGCATATAGACAATACTTTACTTCATGGCCAATCAGGACACAAATGTGTGTATTTGAGTTATGGGACTTGATAAAAATTATAGGGTACTTCCATTTTAAAAACCTACCACCATGAATCCCCTTGTGTATCCCGTTTCACGCTTTAGAGACAGTGAAAATTGTAGACCACTCACGACACTTAAAAATCACCCTTATCCTCACTTTCAACCCCTTAGTTGGCGCATGCAGCCAGTATAATATGTAATCAATGTATGTCGGCTTATTGCTAGAGGAAATAGCGTGAATGTTGCAAACAACAACAATTATTTACTTTCTCTACCACGTACATAGTAGTTAAAGAAGCTATTGCATTTCACTCAAAAATTCCAAACCAATATTTCACCACAAATACATATTTTGAGTCCCCCTAAATAAATAAATAAATAAATAAATAAATAAAAAGTATTCTAGAAAAACGTCTGTGTCTGTATTTGAACCCATAACTCAAACACGAAAAGTCGGACACGTACCAAACTTAGTATATAACTGCAGTATCTTCCAAGAATGCGACACCAACATTTTCAAGAAAATCCCTCCAACCGAAAACTAACCTTTATATGAAACATTTTTCGAAAAAAATTTATTTTCTAAGCAAATACTCTGAGGCAGTATTTTTATCACTTAAATTATTTCACTCAAATTATATAATATAAAATATAATAACAGCCCGGCTTAAAGCAATATGTGTATGTAACAATATATAAAAAGTGTACATTACAGTCATTATAAATATTTATATTATTGTATACATGTGTAACAATGTTATGTGACTATATTACGTAATTTAATAATGTAGGAGCTGTGAGAATAATAGGTTAAAAGTTGCTAACAATGAGGTAACATTGAGACAATAATGAATTTGAAAGTTTAACAATACTACTTGTAATTCTTAGAAGCAATAATGTAATTTTTGTGACAGTTTAAAAAAATTGCCAATCAACAACTAGAAAAAGCTTTAGTTAAATGAAGGTATTGTATTGGACTAGTTTTAGCCAATCCCAAACTAAAATATAGCAAAATTTACAAATCTAGAAGTCAGTTGCTTGTAGACAGTGACATAACTGGACGCGTTGGTTGTAGGCAGACGCGAGTCACGTCCTAAAAAAATGTAATACATATTCAGTGTGAGACGAAAATAGTTAACGTGTTAAAAAGTAGTAATTAACAACAAATCTCACAGCTCTCTCTATATCAGTGAAGTGTTATTTAAATCGTGTCAAGCATTAATAAAAGGAGTGAAGAAAAACTTATAATCTCTGTAAGCCTACATTCTTTAGTCGCACCACAACCCTGCAAAGAGAAACATGTCTCTAACAATAATGCTGCCGCAGCCGAGGCAAACATAAATATACATTTAAAGAAACAGTAAAAATTACAAAATTAATATTTTTAAACATTTGGGGCGAAGGCTACCGGAAAGCGAGTACCATACTGCGGTTCCAACTACTTCAAGTTCGGCTCCCCAACAGTCGAAATACAATACAACCACCTTCTTCAATTTCGCTCCCAAAACGTGGGGCAAATAACAAAAACGAAGCAAATATCTTCTTCAATTGTAACGATATTGATTAAAATACCATATATTAAATATATTTACATAAAAAATAAAATGTATATCTTGAAGTTTGTGGAAACAGTCTGTGAGGTCCTCTTCATTCGGAAGTAATTCTGTATAACTGGTAAATGCTAAGCGATAGACGAAAACGTACTACACAATAAAGTAAATCTGTTTAAAACATACAGTTTATTTCAAATAAGTTTTTTTTTGGCATAAGCCATTTCTCAGATATCCATTATTAAAGGTTCGAATTGTTCACTACTTATTCATTCTTTTCAAGTCCTGTCAACATTCAGTTGTTTCTCGCGATGTCATGGAAACAGTATGGAATTTTAAGGCCAGGATATAGCGTCCAGTCGTTAAACATTTGACTATCGCTGTTCTCTTTGTAGCTGAAATGTGTAATGTAAATATTTGTAATAAAGCGCAGTAGGCAGAAAAATTAGTTTATAAGAATAGTTTGTATTCCTTTTAATAAATGATGGAGGGTAGAGAAAGTGATATGAAAGTGTCACGTCGGATTTTTATTAAAGGTACCGTGTGTATCTGTGAACTGCACAACTCAAAAACGAAAATGTCGGTTAAATACCAAATTACTGCTTACGTTCAGCACCTTTCAAGAAATGTGACACCAGGATTTTATAGAAATTTGTAAAAAATGGCTCTATTTTTTTGCTAAAGCACCATATGTTTAAGATATTTGCGTTACAGGTAAAACGTATATATTGGATTTTCTGTGAATAGTCTGTGAAGTCCTCTTCATTCTGAATGACTTTTGTTTAATTGGTAAATCGTAAGTGATAGACAAAATCTTGTTGCCCATAAATATAGATATCGTTAAAGCACACAATTTATGCCAAATAAAATGTTTGTTGGGTTAACCAGTTTCAGTGTACCTTTTTATTGGATTGAATTTTCAAATACTTATACTTTTTTTCAAGTCGTAAGTCGCTATTCGTTTTTTTTTGTGGTCATACAAAGAGCATAGAATTTACAGCCATCATATAGTGACACGCCCTTTAAAAATCTGACTATCGCTTTAGTCTACTTGCACCGACAAGGAAATGTGTGATGAAGTATTAAAGTTTCGCTGATTCTGAAAATGAAAGCGTTCACACAGACAGCTCTCGTTCCACGAGAAGAAACCGCCACGTGTGTTTTCTTAGCCCCTGAAATGAGATTTCTCCCCGAGCACTTTGCGATTAAACTCTTTTAGCTCTGAAAGAAAAGTTGCAACGCTCACGTGTTTTATCTTAATAGTGTTATTTCACCGTCTTATCGCTAGATGTCTCGCTTATCTCAGACCCGCCCGCCCACACTGGCTTGGCATGGCCCCCTGAATTCTTTCACATTCAATAGCGTTAGCCATGAACAACTTTACGCCGCGTGTCGTTACTTCCATATTCCTGAATATTTTAAACTAGCTTACCCGACGTGGTACTGTTAGCTTCTTAAATTCGAAATACGATTTAATTAACTTCATTTAATGTTCTTTATGAAATTATTGTATAATGATCTACAAGATTTTTATGCTGAAATCTCCGTTTTACACCTCATAATTTTAATTTCCTAATAACGGATAAAAAATCGCCAGATATTCACAGAAAAAGATGTGAAACATCGGTCGGAACGTCTGACTTCCTTAATCTCCCCCGACAGTCTTCCAAGTTCTGGAAATGTTGCATAGTCTGTAAGTACCTTTGGTGGTGGAACAATCATCGGTCGGAACGTCTGACTTCCTTAATCTCCCCCGACAGTCTTCCAAGTTCTGGAAATGTTGCATAGTCTGTAAGTACCTTTGGTGGTGGAACAATCATCGGTCGGAACATTTGACTTCCTTAATCTCCCCCGACAGTCTTCCAAATTCTGGAAATGTTGCATAGTCTATAAGTACCTTTGGTGGTGGAACAATCATCAGTCGAAACATTTGACTTCCTTAATCTCCCCCGACAGTCTTCCAAGTTCTGGAAATGCTACATAGTTTATAAGTACCTTTGGTGGTGGAACAATCATCGGTCGGAACATTTGACTTCCTTAATCTCCCCCGACAGTCTTCCAAATTCTGGAAATGTTGCATAGTCTATAAGTACCTTTGGTGGTGGAACAATCATCGGTCGGAACATTTGACTTCCTTAATCTCCCCCGACAGTCTTCCAAGTTCTGGAAATGTTGCATAGTCTGTAAGTACCTTTGGTGGTGGAACAACCATCGGTCGGAACGTCTGACTTCCTTAACCTCCCCCCGACAGTCTTCAAGTTCTGGAAATGCTACCGTCTATAAGTACCCTTTGGTGGTGGAACAATCATCGGTCGGAACATTTGACTTCCTTAATCTCCCCCGACAGTCTTCCAAGTTCTGGAAATGTTGCGTAATCTATAAGTACCTTTGGTGGTGGAACAATCACAGGTCGGAACGTCTGACTTCCTTAATCTCCTCCAACAGTCTTCCAAGTTCTGGAAATGCTACATAGTCTATAACTACCTTTGGTGGTGGAACAAACATCAGTCGGTGCGTCTGACTTCCTTAACCTCCTCCAACAGTCTTCCAAGTTCTGGAAATGCTACATAGTCTATAACTACCTTTGGTGGTGGAACAAACATCGGTCGGAACGTCTGACTATCTTAACCTCCCCCGACAGTCTTCCAAGTTCTGGAAATGCTACATAGTCTGTAAGTACCTTTGGTGGTGGAACAAACATCGGTCGGAACGTCTGACTATCTTAACCTCCCTCCGATAGTCTTCTAAGTTCTGGAAATGTTGCATAGTGTATAAGTACCTTTGGTGGTGGAACAATCATCGGTCGGAACGTCTGACTATCTTAACCTCCCTCCGATAGTCTTCCAAGTTCTGGAAATGTTGCATAGTGTATAAGTACCTTTGGTGGTGGAACAATCATCGGTCGGAACGTCTATCTTAACCTCCCCCCGACAGTTCTCCTAGTTCTGGAAATGTTGCATAGTCTATAAGTACCTTTGGTGGTGGAACAATCATCGGTCGAAATAGTCAATTAAGTTTTCAGATAATTATAGCAGATGATTTTTCAACCTTTGTAACTTCTCATTGCTCCCATAGTTATTTTGTAACATAACATATTTACGGTTTTCAGATGATATACAATGAAATAGAGGTGAAGCTGGTGAATATGTAAATTCCGTACTCTCAGGCTACCAAGTTAACCTCTTTGTTAAAGAGACATACTCTTATGATCATCCAGAAATATAATCCTCTCAGCTGTTAATTATAAAATATCGGTTCACCAATTTCTAATGTTAGTAGTTTTCTCTCTTTATACAATTATTTAGCATGTCCTGCTAACGAACTTGATTACTACACGAGTAAAAAGGAAATAAAGCAAAACTTTCTTACTTGAGAGTTATTAAAATATTTATTAAAGCATATTGTTGGGAATGAAACATTTGCCTTATTTTTACATGAATATTCTGTGGAGAAACAGCTATTTTCTGCTCCATGGTATTTTCAATTAAAATTCAAGGTCTTCTTCACAACTTATATTCGTTTATAACTCCAAGGTGTTTGTATTCAAGTACAAGGGCTTTGTGACTCCTTTTTAATCTTTTAGTAATTTATTAACTGAAATTAACAGTTGTTTTATAGCTCATGTGCATCAGAAGGAATGAGCTTTTCAATGGTGAAAGAATATCAAAATTGTTGATAGTTTTAAAAACTTAACATAGGTACATAGGCTATACAAGGGAGGGGAACACCTCGCGCACTGCGACCTATGGGAGATCTATTAGGGTTACTACCCCCAGGAGGAAGGATTGTTATCATGGAACTACAAGAGGCTACAGGCCACATAGACACAGAGACGGTTCCTACCTAAGACCTGTTCCATTACTGGAACTCCGCGAGAGGGCCATGAACGACCCCTCGAACCAGACAGCCATGGGGAATACTGCTTCCTTAGAGCATGCATCCGCGCCATCTCTCCAGCACCGCTATTCGCCTCGAAACCCACCTATCGTGGTGAATGAGAAACCATCTCTGCATTCGCCTACAGCCCAGGGGAAAAGTTCAGAGTGGCAGGCGACGGAAATCGAACCCGAGACCTCCCGAGTGTGAGCCTCACGAGGTACATGCATATATACGTAATTTTCTGTAAAATGTTATTAAAAATTATTAAAACCCTAAATCCAAAATTATACTTGATATCAAAAAAAGGGTCTTTAGATATCTTCATGAACTTTTCAAAGAATGTATACTGAAAATATGAAAGGAGCATTTGAAATTGTCAGAAATGTAAGAAAACAAAATTACGAGAAACTCAAGTTTTAAAATTCCCTGTGCCATTTGTACGCTCCGTTTAAACGTCGTGTTTCATAGTTTAAATGTTCAGTAAAAAACGGTATATTTGGAAGTTATATCAGACAACTGGCCTTAGAAGTGCTTTCTGTGGTTTATACTGTCGTGTAATAACACAGAATATACTTGTGGAAAGTATCGTTAACGCTGGTTAGGTTGGTCGGTACCGGGATTTGAACTATTTTAGAAGTGAGCCTCGACGCTGCCACTCGGTTGAGTCAAATTTATGACATATCCCTGATGCTTTTTCCATTACAAAACGAACCCCCTCCCCACAAAAATTCCATTTCGCTCCTCTAATTAATGAAATAACTGCACAGAGAGCCTTTATTTTATTTGTTACGTCACAACTGCATTAGCTTTGTGATTTTTATAACGCACATTCCCCAATAAACAAGCGAGTAGAGGAGCAGTACGTTTTGTTAGCACCAGGGGGTGCGTGTAATCTTGACTAACAGCAAATCAATAGCTGATCATTGCCGAGGTTGTTTACACCGCGAATTTCGGTCGATCCGAGCGAACTTAACAAAGTTGGTCATGCCATTTGGCTTTGACTTCCACTCCAGTAATCAGAGACCCCATACCCTCTGAAGCTACATTCACATGACTTTCACAGGAGACTGAAGTGACAGTGAAATTCCATGCTCTTTGTATGACATCGCGAGAAACTACACAACCGCGACCCAGTACTGCAAAAGACATTGATAATGAAGAGCAATTCACAGACATACGTTTTGTCTTGTAAATATTTTAAACATATGACAGTTTGATGAAAATCTGTAGGGGCATTTTTGGAAAAATTAAAAATAACGAACACTTTTGCATGTCAAGAAAAAATATTCTTGAAAATATTGGCGTCTAATCTTTGGAAGATGCTGAACTTAAATACCAAGTTTGGTATTTAACTGACTTTTCGTTTTTGAGTTACGCTGTTCAAATACATACACACGAATCTTTACCAAACATGGTTTTTACTTCCTCTGCTATGTATAGTAAGTAGGGGAAATACTATATATTCCACCCAAAAATTCTGTATGGAGATTTCACCGAAAATACATGTTTTGAGATCCCCATGAACCCACAAAAGCATTTCTAACAGAACATCCCTGTGTTTTTCTGTGTGAATATCTTAACTCAAAAGCGAAAATAAACTGGGTGCTTTAATTCACCATCTTTCAAGGATACAACACGAAGGTTTTAAAGAAAATACCCCATACTATACTATTCTTTACATATAAAACATTTCGTTAGTTTTTATTTTCTCAAACATGACTATAACGATTTTGATTAGCTATTTTTATGACAACAAAATGTATAGCCGAGATTTTCTGGGAATAGTCTCTGAGGTACCCTTTATACTAAACCAGTTTCGTACAACTGGTAAACCGTAAGAGATGAACAAAATTTTACTACACAAAACTGTAGATCACGTTAAAGGACGCAATTTATGTCACATAATTATTTTTCTGATGTTAACTATTGGGTTGTCTCATTAGTTAGTTCGTTTTGCTCGCAAGTTCCATGTATAGCGCCTGAAAACCCTGAACACTCTGTACACTCAAGTTATCCTAGTTGCCTAACCACCTCTACGACTTAGAGAACAACAACCAGACTCGCTATTGGATATGTCAGTGTGAACTTGTGTTTACAAACTATGGAAAGCAAGAAGGAACATTTCCGACATCTTATGCTGTTTTACTATCGTAAGGGTAAAACCACCTCACAATGCCGGCAGAAAATTTGTGCTGTCTACGGGGAACATGCAGTAATGAAGCGAGCATGTCAAAAGGGGTTTACTCGACTTCGGGCTGGGAATTTCTCCCTAAAAGACAAACCTCGGTCTGGACGTCCAATGTTTACGGACGTGGAAAGAATTCATGAAACGACAGTCAACAATCCACGAATTATAACTCGGGTGTTGAAATTGGAGCTCAATTTAGCTCGTGCTACTGTATACAGGAACTTGGCAATATGTTGTTCGACAATAGTGGTGTATACTGTTTGTTTACAAAATCTAACTGCCGTAGTTATTTATCTTTTGAACGACCTTGTGTTTAAAGTTTATAAACGGAAAGTTCGGCAACTACACTGCCGTAGCTGCGCTGCGGGTGAGGTGTGTTCCCAGGCGTTCTTAGTGATTGAAACGTAACGTAAAGCAAACCAACTTATGAGACAACCCTATACTTTTGGATTTTCAATTGCTTATATTTTTTAAGTAGTAAGCGATATTCTTTTTACTTTCTCTACTACGTATAGTAAGTAGGGGAAGTATTGCATTCCACTCAAAAATTCGATACCAAGATTTCATCGAAAATACATGTTTTGAGGCCCCCGAATTCAGAAAAGGCAATTTTAGAAGAAGGTCCGTGTGTGTGTGGAAGTGTGTGTTTGTGTGTTTGTGAACACCATAACTCAAAAATGAAAAGTCGGATAAATACCTAACTTGGTATTTAGGTTCAGCATCTTTCAAAGATGCGACCCGAAGATTATCAAGAAAATCCCTCCATCCCAGACTACCCTTAACAAGAAACTTTTTTCGAAAAGTTTGATTTTCTCAAGAATGGTTCTAACGATTTTGGTTAAAATGTCATATATTTAAGATATTTTCATGACAAATAAAATATATATCTTTAATTTTCTGTGAATGTCCCAAAAGTCCTCTTCATTCTGAATGACTTTTGCATAACTGGTAAACCGTAACAGATAGACATAATGTTTCTACACAAAAATATAACTCTCTTTAAAACACACAATTTATGTCATATACATTTTTTTGTGGAGTGAATCATTGTCAATATTCTTTGTTACTTGTTTGAATTTTCCAATACTTTTTCTCAAATGGGAATTCGTTATTAGCTCTTTTATGTCCTGGACACACAAAGAGAATGGAATACTCCACATAGCAACCAGCTCTTAAAACATTTGACTATCACTTAAAGCCTAGCAATTCCCCTTGCACCCACAAGAAAATTAGCAATAAGATTTCTATATCCATTAACATTAACTAGATGGAGAATAAGCGGTTGTAAAAATGCTTTTACAAGAGCGGAGAAAGTAATGTGAATGTAACACATACTTTTTATGCACTTATGACAGGTAATTTAATATAAAAACTGAGTTTATATTCCTCAATATTGCGCAAGTCCTCCTGACCGAGGAGTCCGCCACTGGCACATTTCCCAGAAGTAGCGTGCAGTACCTTGATTACCCGCGGAGCCGGAATATGCACATTTCGTGAAGCAGATTTGCACGTTTTTTATGTTCTTGATAGCATCTTGAAGCTGGACGAACTTCCGCTGAAAAAACACTCATTGGAAAGCAGCACAGAGGGGGAGATAAGTTTCTGTTGCAGGATTTACCTTCGCTGCAGTCCGTGTCTACGATGTTTCATATATACATGTGTGAGTGTATAAGGAAACTCGTTCCAAAAGCATCTCACATTGCTTTCTCTACTCACTCTTTCACAAAGTATTCTTATTAAAGCTCATTCTTCAGTATACGTCATGCTACCGAGCGAGAAGGCCCCGTGATCGATTCCCGTCGAACGCCCACTTTGACCGAGGGTTTTTCATGGTTTTTCCCAGTCGGTAGGCGAATGCTGGGGTGGTTTCTATCTACCACCATTTTCTTTCATGATTTCCCTCATTCCGGTTACTTCTCATCTTACAGGATACATGGGGCGAATGCTTGGTAAACAGATCGTTCATCGTCCTCTGTGAGCAGCTCCATAATTGGGACGAGTACTCGAGCCTAGAACTGCTAGGGACTTCCGCGCGTCTATGTTGCCTGCAGCTGTCTAAGATTCCATCACTTCATCCCTTCCTTCTGGGAGGTGGTAGCCACAACAGATCTACGAAGCTCGCAGTGTCTCCCTCCGTTGTATACCCTATTCTTATAGTTCTTGTTAATCGAAATAACTTTCATTATACATTTCATTGTAGCTATAAGAGGAACACAGAAGGATAAAACGATATTCAGATGCTTAAAAGGCGGATTGCTTTGCAATTATATGCTATTTGAGTAATCACGAGAAAAACAGAATTGAGGCCTATCAGTTTAAAACTGAAACCAATAATAAGTAACGTCTCCGAAATAGTTAACTCTTCTTCTTCTCCTCCTTTAGACATTGCCTTTCTCTATGTAGGACTTAAACCCTAAGGATTTACAAGCCACTGTCCTGCGTCAAGAGCAAGCAAACTCTGGATCATAGCATATCCAGGATGGGTGATCAGTCCAATGTCTTAGGTCAGGAGCAAGCAAACTCTGGATCATAGCATATCCAGGTTGGGTGATCAGTACAATGTCTTAGATCAAGAGCAAGCAAACTCTGGATCATAGCATATCCCGGTTGGGTGATCAGTCCAATGCCTTAGGTCAGGAGCAAGCAAACTCTGGATCATAGCATATCCAGGATGGGTGATCAGTCCAATGTCTTAGGTCAGGAGCAAGCAAACTCTGGATCATAGCATATCCAGGTTGGGTGATCAGTCCAATGCCTTAGATCAGGAGCAAGCAAACTCTGGATCATAGCATATCCAGGTTGGGTGATCAGTACAATGTCTTAGGTCAGGAACAAGCAAACTCTGGATCATAGCATATCCAGGTTGGGTGATCAGTACAATGTCTTAGGTCAGGAACAAGCAAACTCTGGATCATAGCATATCCAGGATGGGTGATCAGTCCAATGTCTTAGGTCAGGAACAAGCAAACTCTGGATCATAGCATATCCAGGTTGGGTGATCAGTACAATGTCCTAGATCAGGAGCAAGCAAACTCTGGATCATAACATATCCAGGTTGGGTGATCAGTACAATGTCTTAGATCAGGAACAAGCAAACTCTGGATCATAGCATATCCAGGATGGGTGATCAGTACAATGTCTTAGATCAGGAGCAAGCAAACTCTGGATCATAGCATATCCAGGTTGGGTGATCAGTACAATGTCTTAGGTCAGGAACAAGCAAACTCTGGATCATAGCATATCCAGGTTGGGTGATCAGTACAATGTCTTAGGTCAGGAACAAGCAAACTCTGGATCATAGCATATCCAGGATGGGTGATCAGTCCAATGTCTTAGGTCAGGAGCAAGCAAACTCTGGATCATAGCATATCCAGGATGGGTGATCAGTCCAATGCTTTAGATCAGGAGCAAGCAAACTCTGGATCATAGCATATCCAGGTTGGGTGATCAGTACAATGTCTTAGGTCAGGAACAAGCAAACTCTGGATCATAGCATATCCCGGTTGGGTGATCAGTCCAATGTCTTAGGTCAGGAGCAAGCAAACTCTGGATCATAGCATATCCCGGTTGGGTGATCAGTCCAATGTCTTAGGTCAGGAGCAAGCAAACTCTGGATCATAGCATATCCCGGTTGTAAGCCCATTTCTTTAGTGCAGGAACAAGCTAACTCTGGATCATAGCATATCCCGGTTGGGTGATCAGTCCAATGTCTTAGGTCAGGTACCAGCAAACTCTGGATCATAGCATATCCCGGTTGATTAGCCCATTGCCTTAGTGCAGGAACAAGCAAACTCTGGATCATAGCATATCCCGGTTGGGTGATCAGTCCAATGTCTTAGGTCAGGAACAAGCAAACTCTGGATCATAGCATATCCCGGTTGATTAGCCCATTGCCTTAGTGCAGGAACAAGCAAACTCTGGATCATAGCATATCCCGGTTGGGTGATCAGTCCAATGTCTTAGGTCAGGAACAAGCAAACTCTGGATCATAGCATATCCCGGTTGGGTGATCAGTCCAATGTCTTAGCTCAGGAGCAAGCAAACTCTGGATCATAGCATATCCCGGTTGGCTGATCAGTCCAATGCCTTAGCTCAGGAGCAAGCAAACTCTGGATCATAGCATATCCAGGTTGGGTGATCAGTGCAATGTCTTACGTCAGGAACAAGCAAACTCTGGATCATAGCATATCCCGGTTGGGTGATCAGTCCAATGTCTTACGTCAGGAACCAGCAAACTCTGGATCATAGCATATCCAGGATGGGTGATCAGTCCAATGTCTTACGTCAGGAACAAGCAAACTCTGGATCATAGCATATCCCGGTTGGGTGATCAGTCCAATGTCTTACGTCAGGAACCAGCAAACTCTGGATCATAGCATATCCAGGTTGGGTGATCAGTCCAATGTCTTACGTCAGGAACCAGCAAACTCTGGATCATAGCATATCCAGGATGGGTGATCAGTCCAATGTCTTACGTCAGGAACAAGCAAACTCTGGATCATAGCATATGCAGGTTGGGTGATCAGTCCAATGTCTTAGGTCAGTAACAAGCAAACTCTGGATCATAGCATATCTAGGATAGGTGATCAGTCCAATGCCTTAGATCAGGAGCAAGCAAACTCTGGATCATAGCATATCCAGGTTGGGTGATCAGTACAATGTCTTAGGTCAGGAACAAGCAAACTCTGGATCATAGCATATCCAGGTTGGGTGATCAGTCCAATGTCTTACGTCAGGAACCAGCAAACTCTGGATCATAGCATATCCAGGTTGGGTGATCAGTCCAATGTCTTACGTCAGGAACCAGCAAACTCTGGATCATAGCATATCCAGGATGGGTGATCAGTCCAATGTCTTACGTCAGGAACAAGCAAACTCTGGATCATAGCATATGCAGGTTGGGTGATCAGTCCAATGTCTTAGGTCAGTAACAAGCAAACTCTGGATCATAGCATATCTAGGATAGGTGATCAGTCCAATGCCTTAGATCAGGAGCAAGCAAACTCTGGATCATAGCATATCCAGGTTGGGTGATCAGTCTAATGTCTTAGGTCAGGAACAAGCAAACTCTGGAACATAGCATATCTAGGATAGGTGATCAGTCCAATGCCTTAGATCAGGAGCAAGCAAACTCTGGAACATAGCATATCCAGGTTGGGTGATCAGTCTAATGTCTTAGGTCAGGAACAAGCAAACTCTGGATCATAGCATATCTAGGATAGGTGATCAGTCCAATGCCTTAGATCAGGAGCAAGCAAACTCTGGATCATAGCATATCCAGGTTGGGTGAACAGTCCAATGCCTTAGATCAGGAGCAAGCAAACTCTGGAACATAGCATATCTAGGATGGGTGATCAATCCAATGCCTTAGATCAGGAGCAAGCAAACTCTGGATCATAGCATATCCAGGTTGGGTGATCAGTCCAATGCTTTAGGTCAGGAGCAAGCAAACTCTGGATCATAGCATATCCAGGTTGGATGATCAGTCCAATGTCTTGTATAGCGATAAACAAGAAGGAAATGAAATGTACTGATGAAAGGGATGATAAGAAAATTCGGGGATCAAATTATACAACCCAGCATTTGCCTAGCGACCGAGAAAAATAGCGAAAACACCCTCTGTCAGGTTCGCCGGCCCCGGGTTTCGAAGTGGGTACCTTTCGAACGTGAGTCGCTCACGTTACCGCGCTGTCACCTAGCTCGGTGAAATAATTTAACGCCACAAATAGTAGATTGTGATACGAGGGGTAAAAGTAGGATTCTATGCTGCGAGTAGGAATGTTTGTGAAACGAAGGCCATAGTCCGAGTTTCGCAATCCTACGTGCAACATGAAACCACTTTTAACACGTGTGCCTTATACTGTTTCTTAGACAGCGTTCGAATTTATAAAATATCAATAACATTATATTGATTCCTGTAACTAACAAAGATCACGTTTAGAACTCGGTTCTTGAAACAAGAGAAATGACGTTAAAAAGCGAGATGTCAGCTGTTTTGTTGATTCACTAGCAGTCATTTTTAGAGAAATTGTTTTCAACATCTTTTACCTTACACCAGACACTGAAGCTATTAAACGCTATATCATAATGCTTTCTGGATTTTTTGGGTAAGTTCTTCCAGTGTTATTCTTTCTGTTGCTTCTGTAATTTCAGTTCCATTTCAGTTTATTCCTAAATCAGAATTTGCGCCATTTAAAGTTAATGTTGCCTATAGTAGAGAAGATAACGTTTTTAGATAAAAGTCAACAGAAGGCTGCCAATATAACGAACAGATTAACTGCACAACGAACTGCGATAAATTGAAACATGACTATATGTATTGTGAACAGATAATGCGAGCGCCATGGGAAATTAATCATGTAAAAAGACATTTAAGTAAAATTAAAACCTAATCAAACCAACTCAAGTTATTAAACATGTGCTAATACAAAAGGTAATTGTCATGTAACTGGACTTGAAACCAAAGTTGTCAAATGCGATAATCAAAGTTTTTAGCTCGTGTGTACTGTGTTAGAAGTTCTGCTTTTAGACCTTGCTGTCTAAAAAGGTCTTATTTAACTAGTCTACAGTTTTTGCGTAGTAGGATTTTGTAGTTTCCTTATTAGACAAAATCTGGTTGAATAAAGGGAATTTCAGAACGTATTCATAGGAAATTCAAAACATTACGTGTTATTATTTTCTCTACTACGTATAGTAAGTAGGGGAAGTATTGTATTCCACCCAAAAATTAGATACCGAGATTTCACCGGATATACATGTTTTGAGACCCCTGAATCCAAAAAAACATTTTTGGAAACATGTCCATGTGTGTGTGTGTGTGTGTGTCCGTGTGTGTGTGTGTGTGTCTGTGAACAGCATAACTCAGAAACGAACAGTCGGATAAACACCAAACTTGGTATTTACGTTCAGTATCTTCCAGAAATGCGACACGAAGGTTTTCAAGAAAATTCCCCCACCCCAGATTACCCTTTACATGGAACAATTTTCGAAAATTTTAATTTTCTCAAAAATGGCCATAACGATTTTGATTAAAATATCATATGTTTAAGATATTTTTATGTCAAATGAAATGTATAGCTTGAATTTTCTGGGAATGTCTCCAAAAGTATTCTTCATTGTAAACGACTTTCGCATAACTGTAAACCATAAGAGATAGACAAAATGTTACTACACAAACAATGTAGATCTCGTTAGAATACACAATTTATGTCATTACATTTTTTTTGTTGAGTGAACCATTTTCGAGATATTGCTTGTTATTCCCTTAAATTTTTCAATACTTATTTTCTCAAATGGGAATTCGTTATTCATTTTTTTGTCTTGGATATGTAAAGAGTATTAATCTGTGTGAAAGGGAATGGTGCTGCACCTAGCAACCAGCTATTAAGAGATATGTCTATGGTTAAAGGCTATGTATTTCTATATTGCCCTTGCAAATACAAAACAAGGGGAACATAGTAGGCCTTAAGCGATAGTCAAATATTTTTAGAACTGGTCGCTATGTGTAAAATGTAATTCTCTTTGCATGTCAAAAGATCGTTTCTGCAAATGTTTATCTCAATTAATATGAAATAGATGGAGAATAAGAGTTTGTAAAAATAGTTTGTACAAGAGTAGAGAAAGTCATGTGGGTGTAACACATCAGATTTTTTTTCATGCAAATATTTGAAACCTTTGGTATTCTAATCAAAATCCTTAGATCCATTCTTGAGAAAATAAAAAAGTTTCGAGAATTTTCCTTGCAAATGATAGTTTTGCGTGGGGGATTCTCTTTAAAATGTTCAGGTCGCATCCTTGGAAGATACTGAAATTGCTTACCAATTTTGGAATTTATGTAAAATTTCGTTTTTGACTTATTTAGTCACGCGCATACACATACACAGACATTTTTCTAAAAATATTTTATTCGGGGCCTCGAAACATGTATTTTCGGTGAAATTTAGATATCGAATTTTTGGGTGGCGTGCAACACCTTG
Organism: Deroplatys truncata; assembly: GCA_030765065.1. Taxonomy (NCBI): domain Eukaryota; kingdom Metazoa; phylum Arthropoda; class Insecta; order Mantodea; family Mantidae; genus Deroplatys; species Deroplatys truncata. Next base: position 9,231,057 of record CM060977.1, on the reverse strand, counting down.
TCGTGCTAGAAAAAGTAGAAAGCGTATAGGAAATATTCCAGTGAAGTAAACGGTGATCAACTGAGCAGCAATACACGCGAGTTTTTCTTCTTTCTTGCCCTACACCCAGCTAGCTTGCTTGTCTGCACGCACGAAACAACTGCTGCATGTAGGTGTAGGATTGGTTGAAACGAAGATGGGATTTTTGTGATTATTTTTTAAGTTTATTGCGAAATCCTTTAGTATGCATTTAGACTTTGAAGTCTACCTGGTAGCGAGGTGGTGTCCTGGTCCCGAGTTCGATCCACGGTGACCTGGGCGGTGCTCTGACCTATGGGTTTTGCGTGGTTCCCTCGGCTCTGCAGGCGAATACTGGGGTGTTTCACCTTCTACCACGACTTTCCTCTACTCCTTATCTCCATCGTCATCTGTTTCAGAGTTGTAGGACCAGGCGACGGTGTTCGGCAAGTTGCGGCTGGACGGTGGTGTGGCCTCTGTAGAGATTTTTTCGCTGGCGTCGGTCGTAACTGCCCAGTCGGGAACTGCCTCCGAGTGGGTTCACTGCGGGGTTAAGGGGCTCCTGGGTGGGCCCGGACGCGTCAGATGTGTCCGAACTGGAAACCCGCCATGCTTACGTCCGTCGTCATTCGAATCTGATGAGGCCTCTCCCAGGGGTCATGGTAGTAAACTGAATGAATGAATGAATGAACTTTATTTATACATTTTTTATACACAATCCTTTTTAAAATATTCCACTTGTAAACTAACTTAACCTACGTACAAATTTTCTTGCCAGCTATGCTGCTCATTTTGTCTGGCACCCTGGCCTTATGGCTCAGCTGAGCAGCCCTTGCTACCCTTAATCCATCCTCTCCCTCCTCCGTTTGCCCTTCTACCTTTCTTATCTCTCTTACTTTTGTAATCCATTTCTCCTTTACTTTCTTTAAGAACTCTCCCATATTCTCATTCTTCTTTTCTTGTTAACATTTTAATTGCAACTATATTTCCATCCATTTTTCCTCTCATTTTTGTCTCCATTCTGCTAATTCTATGCACTCTGTCATATAATGCTTTGTGCTTTCACTACATCCGCATAGTTCACGAATTGCACTTTTTCTGCCTCTTAGACCTATCAGGTGCATTGATCCTGTTCTCATCCATGCAAACGCTTCTTTTTCAGCTCTATTACAACAATCCATATACCCTTCTCTTTCCTATTTCCCTTTTATTAATCTGTAGAACCCTAGTGATTTTTTTAATCTCTAAGCTTCCTCAAATCGCTTGTCTTTCTATGTCCTCCACGCTGTTTCTTCTGTCATCCACAAGCCGCTGCTATTTCTTTCTCCTGCTCTCCAAATATCTTCCATTCCTATGTTCTCCATAATTTTTTCTAACTATCAAAAAGGGCCGTTGCGGGGCAGTGCCCCGGTTGCGGGGAGTCACTCTATTCGTCCGTAGCGATCTACCCCTCCAAAATGCCCAGAGAGGTGCCACCCTGGACACTTTCCTCCGGGGAGATTTCCTTACACCCTATTGGCCCAAATTGAGCCGCACTTTGGGAAATTTGAACGGCAAAGAATCGGGTTACGGCTTATATTCACTACCTTGGCTTTTTATATACCTACCTTAGCTGTTAAAGTCCATGCTCAATACAGCTAGCGTCTGGAACCTAAACTGGCGGCATTTTATTATACAACCATGCAAACTTTGGCGTTGATGAGTACATTGTTTCTACCTAACTCAGTTCAGTTTTAGAGAGAAGCTGCACGCTGGCAAGAAAGCATGTTTCTGCTTATTTAGAGCGAAGGCAGTACTAGCTCACTAGCGGTCCCTGAGTATATACGAGGTTGTTTTTAAGGTAAGTACGTTTTAATATTTTGCCGCTGCATGTGTGATCACTGTCAGCGATCGTTACTTTGTGTTTTCCTTTTGTTAGAGCGTGCAAAATGTTCAAAATGATCGAATGGCCCGCCGACTGTGAAGTCAGATCAGTGATTCGTTTTCTGAATGCGGGAAATGTTAACGCCAGCAAACATTCATCACCAACTGGGGAAACAATAATAAGTGACAATGCCCGGCCAGACACACCCAAACAAACTCAAGATCTGATCGCACCATTTGGTTGGAAACAATTCGACCACCCTTCCTACAGTCCAGATTTGACACCAAGCGACTTTCATGTTTTTTCGTCTGAAGAAATTCCTTGGTGGAAAACATTTCAAGGACGATGATGTGAAACAAGGGGTGCAGAGTTGGCTTTCATCACAGGCGGCATCATTCTTTGACGAAGACACAAAAACTGGTTTCCCGTTACGACAATTGTCTGATTAATAGCGGTGACTTTGTGGAGAAGAAGTGTAAGGTAATGAATGATAATAAAGTATTTCAAATATAATTTCTGTTATTTTTTAAAAATTTATCGGTACTTACTTTTAAAATACGGCTTTTATTTTGGGTGTTCATAAAATTTCACATCGAGATCCCTTAGAATGTGAAATAGCATCAACTGCATTATACTATAATTATGAACAAATTGAATTGCAGCCGCTCTCAACAACAACAATAATAATAATAATGCATAACTGTCTGACGAAAGAAAGGGTTAAGTACAGCACTTTAGGGTAACAACGAAGCAATGTGTAAATTAAATTTTAGTTGAGACTGTGTATGGTCTGGAAAAAGTGGGGGGAAGTTTCTGCGCCCGTGCACATTACCTACTTCTGCTGTAGTGTGCTACCACCTAGTGGAATTAACGTAAAATTGTAGTGATAACATGGTAACACAGGGTGGGAGAAGCTTCGCGCGCTAGTGCACGCCTTCAAGTGTGCACGACCCGTATTTATTCCACTTATAACGTAATTACGACACAGCAGTTGCGCATGCGCAGAAGCTCCCTAAAACAAGTCAAGATGTGCTACCGACCATGTTACCACATTTCATCGAGCTTAGTGAAGCAGCGCGGTAGGTTTTAAATTACCGCATATACTTTACTTTTAATTTCATCAAAGAAAAAATAGCCAATACGAGGGTGGATTGATAACTCCATGACTTTGACGAGAGATAGCGTTCTAATCACAGGTTTCTTGTTTGCACCCAAGTCTTACATCTATTCTGGATATAATCGCAGAAATTCGTCATCATTTGTTTCTTAGAACATTGTTCAGAGCGTCTAAAATAAGTAGATGTGTCTTTCTTCGTAGAAAATGGAGAAAAGTGAATTTCGTGTTCTGATAATGCGCTACTTTTTGCGTGGTAAAACAGTGAAGGAAACGGAAGTAAAGCTGAACAAGTATTATGGGGACTCTGTTCCTTCATATGGCATGGTTCACAAGTGGTTCACAGTATTTCGACGTGACCATTCGAGCACAAGAGATGTCTTGCGCACAGGACGGCCGGTTGAGGTCACAACAGAAGAAATGGTGAACAAAGTTCACGGCATTGTGTTGGAAGAGCACCGAGTGAAAATCCGTGACATAGCCAAGACCGTAAACATCTCGAGGGAACGGGTGTACAACATTCTGCACGAATTTTTGGGTATGAGAAAGCTGTCAACAAGATGGGTGCCGCGACTGCTCACAGTTGAGAATCGTGTGACCATTTCACAGCAATGTTTGAACATGTTCCAGCGCAACCCAAATGAGTTTTTGTGGCGTTATATCACGGTTGATGAAACTTGGATCCATTACTATCAACCTGAAACCAAACAACAATCAAAGCAGTGGATTTCCTTCGACGAACTTGCTCCAAGGAAAGCAAAAACCATTCCGTTGACAGGAAAAATCATGGTAGCTGTCTTTTTGGATTCACAAGGGGTGATAGACATCCACTGCCTGGTAAAATGATTGCAGGTTCATATGCCGCAATGCTGGACTGGACCAGTTTCACAAGGGGTGATAGACATCCACTGCCTGGTAAAATGATTGCAGGTTCATATGCCGCAATGCTGGACCAGTTTCAGAAGGAGTTGTTAACGAAACGACCCCATTTGATGAAGAAAAAGGTTCTCTTTCACCAGGATAATGCAACCGCACACACGTCAGCCATTGCCATCGCATAATTTGTGGAATTGGGCTACAAACTGCTATTTGATCCACCATATTCTCCAGATTTGGTTCCGAGCGACTTCTTCCTCTTCGCAAATCTGAAAATTTGGCTCGCTGGGAAGAATTCCACGACCATTGAACACATCATGGCAGAAACAACCTCATATTTTGCAGACATCGAAAAATCGCCTTTTTTGGAATGGTTAAAAAAATTGGAGAAACGTTGGACAAATGTATTGAATTGAAAGGAGACTGTTGAGAAATAAAATTGATTTTTTGGGAAAAAAATGTTATTTTCTTTAAAAACTCACTCACATATCAATTCGCTCTCATAAATGCACAAGGTTCAAAAGTTAGTGTTCACGTGTTGTTATGCAGTGGTTACAATCCAAGCTTCAATGTTGCAGTTGTGCTAAACCACAACCAACAGAGAGTTTCGACTGGACGAATGTCTTCGTGCTAATTGATGTACTATATGCCTGGAACAATGTAGGTGCAAGAAAATAAACGTTTATTATACTCATATTTCTTGCCTCTGTCGAGATGCGGCTTATTTGCGTGCCAATTTTTTGTTTCTTTTTCACCCTTGAACTTTAAGGATGCGGTTTGTATGAGAGGGCAGCTAATTTTCGGGCCAATACGGTGATTTAAGACTACCTAAAACATAATTTATAAAAAATTTCGATAAAGAGTGATTTTTTCTTAAATTTTCATAGAAAACAATTCCTCAAACGTTATAGTATGAGGACCTAATAGCGTATCTATGTGCAAATTCCGCGACCTATTTTAACATTTGATTTTCTTACATTTTTACCAGTGTAAATTGTTCTCCATAATGCAATTTGTACCCATTTTTACTTACCTATGTAGATTGAGTATTGTATTCCACCCAAAAATTCGATACCGAGATTTCACGAGAAATACATATTAGGAAAGTCCAATGTATCCAAAAAAAAAAAAAAGGTTAAGTTCAGAATCTTCCATAGATGCGATACGAAGAGTTTAAAGAAACTTCCCCTGCCCAAACTACCCTTTACATGGAACCTTTTTCTTTTGTTTTTTATTTTCTCATCAAAGAGCCTAGGCTGGTGACTGGTCAGAGACGAGGGAAGGCACACAGCCCGTCCAGTAGGGGAAACTCAAAATAAACCGGACCCAGCAGGAATGAAGATGAGCATCGGGCTGGTAACCCGACCTTGTAAAAAAATCCTCAAACGAATACAATCCAACACGGAAAAGAAGACTGAGATAGAGAGAGAGAGAGAGAGAGAGAGAGAGAGAGCAGGATTTTCTTGATTGCCAGTAAGGACGGAACAATTCAATGCTGGACTAAACCGTGTAGATAATGATTTATTTTCATAAAAAAGGGCTCTAGCGATTTTAATTAAAATAACGTATGTTTAATATACATGGTGATTTATGAAGAACTGACACATTTATTTCTTTAATTGTTTCAAAACGAGTTATGCTAGCGACAACTTATTATACCTGAAATACTAAGGAATTTTGGGAGATTATTTACCTCTTTAGCAAATGTTGAAAATGTCCTCCATCCTGCATAAGACACAACTCAACACGTCGTTCCATGTTACTGCCCACTCGTTGGAGGACTCTGTTGTCAATAGCTTGAATCTCCTGGGTAATGTTGTGCTTCAGATCGTCCATTGTCTGGGGACGTGTGACATAAAACCTGTATTTTAAGTAACCCCATAGAAAGAGGTCTGGCGATGTCAAATCCGGAGATCTTGGCAGCCACAGGTTCTTGGAAATTATCCGGTCGTCAAAGAAACTTGCAATTACTGCCATGGATTCATTTGATGTATGGCATGTAGCGCCATCCTGCTGAAAATATCCTTGACTCAGCTCTACATCGTCTAGTTGCTCAGCAAACTCCATGAAAATCCGTCGGTACTCTACAGTGTTCACATTGTTTAAAAAAATTGGTCTCCCTATTCTCTGTGCGGATATTGCGCACCAAATTCTGATTTTAACCGGGTGCATAGGTACTTCATGAATAACATGTGGATTTTCGCTGGCCCAATAGCGTGAGTTATTTGAATTCACATAGCCGAATAAATACAACCATGCTTCATCTGTGAACCATGTGATGGACAATATGGCAGGATTTTGCACAATGAACGCCTGAAACCAACTACAATAATTCAGTCCTCTATCCTTATCTGGTTCCTGTAACTGACGGACAACCGTAATCCTATACGGCTTTGGGTGTACACTTTTCACATTGAGTAGCTGTACCTGTCTCCTACGACAAACGTCTTAATGATTTTTTGGGTGACTGATCCAGTCGTTCTCTTAAGTCAACAACAACCGTGGGAACCCTAGATGAACGAGTTTTGCCTTTTTCCTCACCAGAGATCCAGTTGTTTGCAATTGGTTTACCAGTCCCGTATTGTGTTTCTTTGGGGAGGATTCCGAACACCAAATTCTCTCTGCTATGCCGTTTGAGTAGCTGTAATTGAATTGTAATCCAGTATTGCTTTACAAGGAATAGTCGTTCATTAAATGTGTACTCCGTTTTCACGTTGACTAGCACAAAATCCCAAAAACAGTTGCCGACAATAAAACTAAGAATTACGAATAAAGCATGAACATTTGCGCATCTAGTGACAGGCAATCGAAACTCCAGAACATTCTGCTTCATTTGGTGCTAAAATTGGGGCATTGAGTGAATTTAGAACAGATTAATTAAAGAAAGAAATGTGTCAGTTCTTCATAAATCACCCTGTACTTTCATAGCAAATAAAATATATATCTTGAATATTCTGGGAATAGCCTTAAGTTCTTTTTCTTCGTTCTAAATAACTTTTGTATAACTGGTAACCGTAAGAGATGGACAAAATCTATCTACAAAAAAAATCGAAGCACACAGTTTATGTCAAATACAATTTTTGTGGCATTTACCATTTCCGACATATTCTTTGTTATTGGTTTGAAATTTGAAATACTTTTACCTTTACCAAGTAGTAAGTGGCTATTTATTTATTTATTTTTTCGTGGTCATACAAAGGGTATGGAATTTTAAAGGCATCACTTAGCAATGGGCCTTTTAAAAACCTGACTCTTGTTTTAGCTATTGTATCGTACAAGGAAATGTGTAACGTTTATCTCGCTCAACAAGAAGTTGATAGAAGAATAGCTTTTTATAAGAATAGTTTGTAGAAGAGTGAGTAGAGAAAGTCGTGTGAATGTAACACGTCAATAATTGTGGGGGGAGTGTTCAAGCATGTATTTGTTATGAAATCTCGATTTGGAACTTTTAAGTTATTTAGTATGCAACAACATACATGTATGTACCGTCGAGTCGCTGTTTCTTCGTCAGCCAATGAAACAAAAGCTCGCATGGTCGTTGTTAGCAGGTAAGGGATGTATGCTCGCCCGCAGTGAAATGTAACAGATGTGGTTAAACGATATATACCTCTGCTAATGTGTGTGGTTTCTCACAATAAAACCCGCCTCTAGTAAATTATTTAAAACCGTCTGTTGTACTAATGCTGTGGTGGATAGGAGCGTTCGGCTCGTGTCTGACCGCCGCGGCGAAACAATTCAACGTTAACCTGAAAGGAAAATACATTCATTATTTGGTTAACCGGGACAAGCCCGAATCGCTATACCATGCCTGTTTTATTGCTTCCGAGTGACAAAATACACACGTAAGCTTTTTAGTTTATTACTACCACTTTGTTTACTTAATCACAGTTTACAAAAAAAAACGCACCCCACCCGAGGGATTATAGGAATGTTGCTGGTGTTGTCCTTGCTGCCAACATTCGCAATCGGAAAATAGCGGAAGTGCTGCCAACATCCGGAGGGGGGGCTAAGCAGCAAAGCTTAGCCGAGGGATATTTTTTACTTAAAGGTAAGGGTACAAAGAGCGCCAAAGAAAATTTCACTGCACCTCGCTGCTATGTCACATTATCTATCGTTGTACGTGGCCTTGCGAAGCCATGGACATTTCATTGGTTGCTTTAGGCCACAGTGCAAGGGTGCGCCACTCCTCCCGCTAAAGAGTTACACCAATAACCAAAACAAACGTTACAAATGGCGTAGAAACGAAATATATGCTTACGCTCTCGATCGTATTGGCTATAAGGGAAAGGTAGAGTAAGTGAGTGCATTCAGTTTGTCATATAGACCTCTTATCGTGAATGGTAGCCATACCTTACCGACTACTGCAAGACGCGCGTTTGAAAGGGTTAAAAGCTAAGGGGAAACTTGATGAGTGCCCAGGTTAGCGAAATGTATAATGTGCAGTGTGAGAAGATTTTCAAATTAAAGCTTCAATGGTATTCATTAAATACATAGCAATACTTTATAACATAAAATAAACAGAACTGTATTCTCACAGTGATATTAATGTTTGTTGCTGCATAGAAGCAAACATAACTAAATAATAAATAAATAAACCACCATGATCATAGGAATACAACAGGATTATGGACAAAATATATAACCCAATTTTATTGCGATAATATGTATGTCATATTCGGTAAACCATATACATACACACATTAATCTCCAGTTTCTAAACATGATCAGTCAATTATAAAAAATTTGATGTGTTACACTCACATGACTTTCTCTACTCTTATACAAACTATTTTTACAAACTCTTATTCTCCATCTATTTCATATTAATCCAGATAAACATTTGCAGAAACGATCTTTTGACATGCAAAGAGAATTACATTTTACACATAGCGACCAGTTCTAAAAATATTTGACTATCGCTTAAGGCGTACTATGTTCCCCTTGTTTTGTATTTACAAGGGCAATATAGAAATACAGTAGCCTTTAAGCATAGACATATCTCTTAATAGCTGGTTGCTAGATGCAGCACCCTTCTCTTTGCCACAGATTAATACTCTTTGCATATCCAAGACAAAAAATGAATAACGAATTCGCATTTGAGAAAATAAGTATTGAAAAATTTAAGGGAATAACAAGCAATATCTCGAAAATGGTTCACTCAACAAAAAAATGTATATGACATAAATTGTGTATTTTAATGCGATCTACATTTTTGTGTAGTAAAATTTTGTCTATCGCTCATGGTTTACCAGTTATGCAAAAGTCGTTCGCAATGAAGAATACTTTTGCAGACATTCCCAGAAATTTCCAAGATATACATTTTATTTGTTATGAAAAATCTTAAACATATGATACTTTAATCAAAATCGTTAGAGCCATTTTTGAGAAAATTAAAATTTTCGAAAAATGTTCCATTAAAGGGTAATCTGGGGTGGGGAGATTTTCTTGAAACCCTTCGTGTCGTATCTCTGGAAGATACTGAACCTAAATACCAAGTCTGGCGTTTATCCGATTGTTCGTTTCTGAGTTATGCTGTTCACAGACACACACACGGACATGTTTCCAAAAATGCTTTTTTTGGATTCAGGGGGTCTCAAAACATGTATTTCCGGTGAAACCTCGGTATCGAATTTTTCGGTGGAATACAATACTTCCCCTACTTACTATACGTAGTAGGGAAAGTAAAAACCCAATCTATTGCTATGTGTCATATTCGGTAAACCATATACACATTTATCTCTAGTTTCTAAAGGTGATAAGTCAAATATAACAAAAGATGTTTTACGGGGAGTGCCCACTTTCTGACGAGTATGTAGACCGTCTTCCCCACTTAGCTGGAATATTTTTATCCAGTAATTTACTATAAAACACTTTTATGCACTGCCGTTGCAATTGCTGTAACAGTGCGACCAGCCTCCCACGATACCTCCACGAGTAATTGCGCTAGTATACGGCATGACTGGTTCTGAGACAATAAACATGCTTTGAATTCAATAACACCAGAAAAAGCAAAGCCATCAACCTCCTCTCTTTTCCCCTTAGTGCTGAGTTATCGAGCCACCACGCTCTGCGATAGGTGAGGTGAAGGATACGCCTCAAAAGACTCCAGGAAACGATACAAAATCGCTCTGTGTACGTATCAGAGGGCTCTCGGAACCGGGGCAGAGCACCGAACGCAAGCCAGTCGCCCATTGTGCATCAACGTGACCCCTGGCAGGGAAGGATGAGGGTAGAGACCCGAAAGGCGACCAGATCCGGATACCGACGCGGGCAAGCATGGACGGAACCCCTAACGTTTCCAGATAGAACGCATCCGACGCCTTCCGGTCCCAGTCCACAAGTCACCAACCTCCAGGGTCCTCCAGGGTGGAACCCCACGCTGAGGAAAGACGTAACTGAGAGGTACCGCAGCGACGCCAGGGAAGAAACCTTTACAGAACGCAAGCCGCCGCCTGGTCCTGAAACAGATGACAAGGAAGATGATGGATACAGGAGATGAGAGTTGTGGTAGAATATGAACCACTCCAACATTCGCCTGGCGACCTGGGAAACCACGAATGCGGGCCGCAGACGCAACCGTCTGAGATATCCCGTTTGGTACCTTATTATTACTTTCTCTACCATATACATAGTAAGCAGAGAAAGTGTTACATTCCACGCAAGAATTCGATACCGAAATATTGCGGCCCCATTAATCCATTTTGGAAACATATCCACGTGCCTGTGTGTCTGTGAACAGCATAACTCAAAAACGAAAAGTCGGATAAATACCAAACTTGCAATTTGCGTTCAGTATCTTCCACAGATGCGACACGAAGATTTTCAAGGAAATACCCCCACTTACCCTTTACATAGAATGTTTTTCGAAACTTTTAATTTTATAAAAAATAGCTCTGACGATTTTGAATAAAATACCGTATATTAAAGGCATTTTCATGACAAATAAAATGTATATCTTGAATTCTCTGGGAATATCCTGTGAAGTCTTCACCATTCGGAAGAAATTTTGTGTAATCTTATTTAACTGCTAAACGTTAAGCGATAGACGAAAACGTACTACACAAAAAATGTAGATCTCTTTTAAATTATGCAATTTATTTCAAATATTTTTTGTTATTTAAGCCATTTCCGAGATATCCGTTATTAATGGTTCGAATTGTTCATTTCTTGGTCGTTCTCTTAAAGTCCTGTCAACATTCAGTTGTTTCTCGCGTTGTCATGGAAACAGTATGAATTTTAAGACCAGCATATAGCGTTCAGTTGTTAAACATTTGACTATCGCTGTTCTCTATAACGAAATGTGTAATGTAGCTGTTTCTGTAAAGGTTTTTCTCGATTAAAATGTAGTAGGTATATAGTAGAGAACGTCATGTGAATGTATCACATCAGTGTTTTAGCTATTCTGTTCATAGGTGCGCAGATCTTTTAAAAATGTCCTAAAGGATTCACGGGGCCTCAAAACATGTATTTACGATGAAATCTCGATATCGAATTTTTTGATGGAATGCAATACATCCCCTACTTCTAAAGGTATTAGAGAAAGTAGGTACAAAGTATTGCTAGTGGAAAATTGTAACCAACAAGCAAGAATAGCTCGGAAATTTTTAACGTCACAAAAAAGTTGAATAAATGCTGTGCTTTAACAAGATCTATGTTTTCTGTGTAGCAAGATTTTGTAGCCCACATACTGTTTCGTTACGAATGAAGAGCACTTCAAAGGCTAATCTCAGAATATTCAAGATAGATATATATTTTATTTGTCACGGGACTATCTTAAATATATGGCACTTTAATTACAATCATTAGAGCCGTTTTTGAGAAAATCAGAAATAATTATTGTAGTTTTCGTGTCACACCCTTGGACTAATACAAATTTAGGTATTTAATCGAATTTTCTTTTGGGGGTGTTATGCTACACACACACACACACGCACTTACTTCTTTTTCTAAAAGAAGTTTTGGATTTAGGGACCTCAAAACGGTTAAATCTCTGTATCCAATGGATGGCATGTAGTAGAGAACGTAAAAAATGCGTAATGATTTTTATGTTCCATCTTTCAGATTTACGGCTTTATAGCGGTTAGGTCCTGCCTTCGAGTTGCAGATATTTAATTTTAGTAAAAACGAGTAGGATATTATCTGAAGGTTTCGGCCAACAGACTGAACGCTCACCGTGGATCAGTTTGAAGCCATTCCTTGCTCCGTACACAATTGATGGGCTCCCTGCACCCCCGCCCCCTTTTGGCTCGGTTACTAGGCAACCAGTTCATTCAGCACTCGGCCGCCGCCATTCGTATGTTTCTTCTTCCATTTGTAAACAAGCACACTGGGAATAGCGATCAGTGTCTGACCTCACTTACCATTCTGGTGCATCACACGACTTTTTCTACATTGTGATAAATTCATTCACGACTTCATTACTGACTCTTGCGCCAAAAGAATCTCTGGGAGGAAGGGATCTGATGGCGACAGCGGGGTCCGTAACGTTTTTAGATTGAACATCCCCGACCGTTGCCCCCCCCAACTTCACTGACAGGTTTGGGTAGAAGATTGCATTCCAGGGAAGAAACAGTTCACCACAAACGCAGCACAACACACCTAACCCTAGAAATGTAAAAGACAGACAGGAAAATTCGTGCAAGTATATAATTAGAGCTCGGCGCTTGTCTATTTTGTTCCTTTGTTTAGAATCGTAGGTTTGTATATATACGTAAGTTCCATGCCTACAGGAGTAAAACCTTATAGCGCCTATAATTGCGTATTTTTATAGTGTGCGCCTTTTCTTAGCTTAAGGGCCTATTATTCATTTTTACTTTCTCTACTACGTATAGTAATTGGGGGAAGTATTGTATTCCACCAAAAAATTCGATACCGAGATTTCAACGTAAATACATGTTTTGAGATCCCTTGAATAAAAAAAACATTTTTAGAAAAAGTTCCGTGTACCTAGGAACAGCATAACTCAAAAACGAAAAGTCGGATAAATACTAAACTTGGTCTTTAGGTTCAGTATTTTTCCAAGCTGCGACACGAAGATTTTCAAGAAAATTCTCCCATCCCAAATTACTGTTTACATGGAACGTTTTTCGAAAATTTTGATTTCCTGAATAATGGCTCTAAGGACGTTGATTAAAATATCTTACGTTTAAGATACTTTCATGGCAAATGAAATGTATATCTTGAATTTTCTAGGAATGTCCCCAAACTTTGTCTTCATTCTGAATGAATTTTGCATAACTAATGAACCGTAAGAGATAGACAAAATATTACTACGCAAAAAAAATGTAGATCTCGTTAAAACATACGGAATTTATTCATATAGTTTTTTTGTGTGTGTAGAGTGAACCATTTCCGAGATATCCTTTGTTATTTGTTTGAATTTTCCAATAATTGTACTTTTTCTCAAATAGGAATTCGTTATTCGTTTTTTTATGTCCTGGACATACAAAGAGAATGAAATGCTCCACATAGCAACCAGCTCTTAAAACATTTGACTATCGCTTAAAGTCTACCATATTCCCCTTGTATCTACAAGAAAATTAGCAATAAGATAGTTTGTACAAGAGTAGAGAAAGCCATGTGAGTGCAACACATTAGATTTTTTTTCTAATCATAAGTTTCATAAAGATTTTCGTCTATCGTTAATCATTGTTTTTGTTATTGCCGGTTATTTATAAATGTGATGTTAACCTTAGCATTACAGCTAATATTTTGCGCACTGAGCCAATGAACTATTGTTGACAACGTGCCTGAGGAAGTTTTTCATTCCTTCCGAATAAGCTGAATAGACTTTTATTTATGGATGTTCTTTAACTGCTGTGGTCCTTAGTGTCCCATTCTATATTGGGTGTGAAAGACCAGTAATTTTGTTCAGAGGCCTCTTTATCTGACTTGAGGTTCTTTTACGTGTCGTAAATGTAAGACATGGGACCACCAGGTTTACTTCCCTGCCATGCTAAGGATTTTTATGCCCTCATCGCCCTCCGCCGGGTTTGAACCCGCGACCTCGGCATCTAGAGGCTAGCATGGTAACCACTACACCACGGAGGACGGTAAATGCTTAAGTACAAAAACTATTGGTTTGCGACTGGTTCACTTTAGTATTAACTCATCGCTTTGTTCATTAGTACAGGGTGATTTATGAAGAACTGACATATTTATTTATTTAATTGTTTCAAAACGAGTTATGATAGCGACAACTTATTATACCTGAAATGCAGAGGAATGTTGGGGGATTATTTACCTCTATAGTAAATGCTGAAAATGCCCTCCATCCTGCATAAGGCACAACTCAACACGTCGTTCCATGTTACTGGCCACTCGTTGGAGGACTCTGTTGTCAATAGCTTGAATCTCCTGTGTAATGTTGTGCTTCAGATCGTCCTATGTCTGGGGACGTGTAGCATAAACCCTGTCTTTTAAGTAACCCCGCAGAAAGAAGCCCACCGATGTCAAATCCGGTGATCTCGGTGGCCACAGGTTCTTGGAAATTATCCGGTCGTCAAAGAAACTTGCAATTAGTGCCATGGATTCATTTGATGTATGGCATGTAGCACCGTCCTGCTGAAAATATCCTTGACTCAGATCTACATCGTCTAGTTGGTCAGCAAACTCCATGAAAATCCGTTGGTACTCTGCAGTGTTCACATTGTTTAAAAAGCAATTGGTCCCACTATTCTCTGTTGCGCACCAAACTCCCATTTTAACCGGGTGCATAGGTGCTTCATGAATAACATGTGGATTTTCGCTGGCCCAATAGCGTGAGTTATTTGAATTCACATAAATGGAATCATGTTTCATCTGTGAATCATGTGATGGTTAATGAACTCCTGAAACCAACGACAATAATTCAGTCCTCTATCCTTATCTGGTTCCTGTAACTGACGGACAACCGTAATCCTATACGGCTTTGGGCCTACACTTTTCGCATTGAGTAGTGTACCCTGTCTGCTGCGACAAACGTCGCGCTCTTACGTCAACAACAACCGTGGGAAGCCTAGATGAACGAGTTTTGCCTTTTTCCTCACCAGAGATCCAGTTGTTTGCAATTGGTTTATCAGTCCCAGTATTGTGTTTCTTTGGGGAAGATTTCGAACACCAAATTCTCTCTGCTATGCCGTTTGAGTAGCTGTAATTGAATTTGTAATCCAGTATTGCTTTACAAGGAAGTGTCGTTCATTTAATGTGTGCTCCATTTTCACGTTGACTAGAACAAAATCTCAAAAACAGTTGTCGACAATAAAACATGGACATCTACGCATCTAGTTACAGGCAATCGAAACTCCAGAACATTCTGTTTAATTTGGTGCTAAAATTGGGGCATTGAGTGAATTTCGAACAGGATAATTAAAGAAAGAAATATGTCAGTTCTTCATAAATCATCCTGTGCAATGCCTTTATTGTTTCTAACCCCCACCTTGGGAAAACACAGTGTTGATCTAAAATATTAGACTTATTTCATTGCAAACGCAAAAATACATAAATACATAACAGACTCAGTAGGTGCTAACCAGTGTGGGAGTTTAAAACTTATTCAAGAGAGAAATTACTTAAGATGATAAGAGGGTTTGCATGGTAACTGAAGAGTGCAAATCTAAAGAAATCATCTTCACAGTTCATTAATTTAATATTTGGTATTTTACTCTTCTGTCATGTCTAAATGTGTTTTAAGTGGTAAATAAGTGACCAAGACAACGTCTGGGAGGTTCCGGACTCGATCCCCGGCGATCCCATTGTTTTCCCGAGGTTGGCAGGCGAATGCTGGGGTAATTTCTTCTCTACCACGATTTCCCTTTCATTCAGTTTTCTTTTCGTCTTTCAGTTATGCTTGTAGGTTTCGTGGCGTATGGCCGTGCCGAACAGATGCTCAATAGAGGATTGCTCGTGAGCTGCTTGATTGGGGAGTCACTCATCGCCTCCTGTGGGGTGGCAGCGCGAGGAGTCCCCCTCCGTTGAATCACGTATACGTATGCTGTGGTCATGCAAGGAAAACGGACGTTCATAGCGTACATCTATCACATACCACTGTATGCTAACGCATAATGAAAACGTATCTCGATTAACAAGAAGTACATAGAAAAATAAGACTTTGTGAGAACTGTTTGTAAAAAAAAAAACATACACTATGTGATCAAAAGTATCCGGACACCCTCACAAACATACGTTTTTCATCTTAGATGCATTGTGCTGCCACCTACTGCCTAGTACTTATTATCTGCGACCTTAGTAGTCATCCTTAGTAGGATCCACTCCTCAGTACTATGACAGTTAGGCGTGAGGTGAGAAACCTTAGATTCCATGGTCGAGCGGCTGCTCATTAGCCACACATCACGCAAGAAAATGCCAAACGACGCCTCGCTTGGTGTAAGGAGCGTCAACATTACACGATTGAACAGTGGCAAAATGTTGTGTGGAGTGACGAATCACGGTACACAATGTGGCGATCCATGGCAGGGTATGGGTATGGCGAATACCCGGTGAACGTCATCTGCCAGCCTGTGTAGTGCCAACAGTGAAATTCGGAGGTGGTGGTGTTATGGTGTGGTCATGTTTTTCCTGGAGGGGCTTGCGTGGCACGATCACAGTGCAGACCTACATTGATATTTTAAGCACCTTCTTGTTTCCCACTGTTGAAGAGCAATTCGGGGATGGCGATTGAATCTTTCAACACGATCCAGCACCTGTTCAGTAGCACGGGCTGTGGCGGAGTGGTTACACGACAATAACATCCCTGTAATGGACTGGCCTGCACAGAGTTCTGAACTTAAATTTTATAGAACACCTTTGGGATGTTTTGGAACGCCGACTTCGTGCCAGGCCTCACCGACCTAGTTGATACCTCTCCTCAGTTCCGTGAAGAATGGACTGCAATTCGCCAAGAAACCTTCCAGTATGCCTGCGACAGTGAACGCTATCATCAAGGCTAAGGGTGGGCCAACACCATATTGACTTCCAGCATTACCGATGGAGGGCGCCACGAAATTGCACGCCATTTTCAGCCAGGTGTCTGGATACTTTTGATCACGTAGTGTATTTTAGTTGAAATTTTTAGGAGTTTAATTTTTTTTGTTCTATTTTACGTCGCTTTAACTCCTTTAACTCGACGGATCTGTTGGTGGATAACTCTTAGAACGATATGTGATGGACAGTTAGCCTTCTAGGTCTCATCCCTGCTTCATGCCGTGCAGATGGCATTAGGGTGCCGTCCAGTCTAACCGCCGCCCTCACACAGAAAGGCGGACAGTTAGCCTTCTAGGTCTCATCCCTGTAACCCCTCCTTCATGCCGTACAGATGGCATTAGGGTGCCGTCCAGTCTAACCGCCGCCCTCACACAGAAAGGCGGACAGTTAGCCTTCTAAGTCTCATCCCTGTAACCCCTGCTTCATGCCGTGCAGATGGCATTAGGGTGCCGTCCAGTCCAACCGCCGCCCTCACACAGAAAGGCGGACAATTAGCCTTCTAGGTCTCATCCCTGTAACCCCTGCTTCATGCCGTGCAGATGGCATTAGGGTGTCGTCCAGTCCAACCATCACCCTCACACAGAAAGGTGGACAGTTAACCTTCTAGGTGCCATCCCTGTAACTACCTGCTTCATGCCGTGTAGATGGAATTAGGGTGCCGTCCAGTCTAACTGCTTACATTGATGGCATAGCATTCGCTATTACCACTTATTTTTTTCATTTTCCTATGGAACTTTGGGTCGTGGTATTAAATATCAAATCCGGTATTTACCTTGGCGACTGAGGAAAACCACGAAGAAACCTCAGATAGATTGGTCGAATTTGAACCCGCGACCTCCCGAATGAGGTCCACAGACTTTACCGCCTGAGCCACCCCACTCGGTGAGTTGAAATTAGAAGACATTTTATAGTCTATGTACGTTGGGAAGAAGAGATTACCCTATAGACACACAAAATATATACTTAATTTTACCAAATTTAATATTACACTATATCTACTCAGTGAAATCGAGCTGTCTTTTTAATGCCTGTATATCGAAGAAAATATGGAACCTTAGGGAAAGTTGGTATACAAAACTTGTATTTCCATGGTAACGAGATGAATGTAAATTGCACAATATACGAGTCTTATTTATGAATTTATTTGGCTCTAGGGAATGAAAACGAAAGAGAAGCCTTCATTTTTTTCCCTTCTTTCTTGCGTTTCCAAATGGACTCCCCGACTCGATCCGCTTTTGTTTCTAACAGAAACGTCTGTTTCATTACACGGCACGGACAGAATTAGTTTTATTCAACATCAAGATGAGATTTCTGAGCTAATAACGTGACGTCAGAAGGTGTAGTATCTGCAAACAAAAGAAAGAGGATTTCCAATCCAGTTTCTATGGCAACATCGTCCGTCTGTAAATGCAAAGCCGACTGACTGGCCAGCAAATCCCCTACAGTCCACGTTAAAAGTTTTCTGATTGCGCGCAGAGATACTCCAAACATAGCTGCACTCAAATATATGACGCTAAACTGTGAACTGTGTCGCATTCTCTATCTCTTCCTCTCTTACAAAACCTTGTTATTCTATGTGCTTCTTGTTAATATAGATAAGTTCACGTTCACATATCTCATTGTGGGTATAAGAAAAATACAACAGGCTAAAGTGATAGTCAGACCTTTCCAATGTCGGTCGTTATGTGATACATTCACATGACTTTCTCTACCCTTTATCGTTTATTAGTCAGTATAACATTATTCCTTCTCAAGCATATTTTTCTAACTACTACATTTTAATCCAAATAAACCTTTACAGAAACAGCTACATTACACATTTCGTTATAGAGAACAGCGATAGTCAAATGTTTAACAACTGGACGCTAAAATTCCATACTGTTTCCATGACATCACGGCAAACAACTGAATGTTGAAAGGGCTTTAATGAACAATTCGAACCATTAATAACGGACATCGTAGAAACGGCTTATACCACAAAAACCCTTATTTTAAATAAATTGTGTGTTTTAAAGAGATCCATATTTTTTACGCAGTATGTTTTCGTCTGTCTCTTAACGTTTACCAGTTATACAAGATTACACAAAATGTCTTCCAAATGAAAGGGACTTCAAAGGCTATTCCCATATAATTCAAGATATACATTTTATTTGTCATGTAAATATCTTTAATATATGGTGTTTTAATCAAACTGTAAGAGCCATATTTTACAAAATAAAAATTTTCGAAATGCCTTCCATATAAAGGGTAGTCTGGGGCAGGGGGATTTTGCTCAAAATCTTCGTGTGGCATCTTCGGAAGGTACTAAATCTAAATACGAAGTTTAATATTTATCCGCCTTTCGTTTCTGAGTTATGCTGTTCACAGACACACAAACAGACAAACAAAATTGATGCGTTACACTCACATGACTTTCTCTACTCTTTTACAAACTATCTTATTGCTAATTTTCTTGTAGGTACAAGGGGAGTATGATAGGCTTTAAGCGATAGTCAAATGTTTTAAGAGCTGGTTGCTATGTGGTGCATTCCATTCTCTTTGTATGTCCAGCACATAAAAAAACGAATAACGAATTCTCATTTGAGAAAAAAGTATTAGTATTGGAAAATTCAAATAAATAACAAGTAATATCTCGGAAATGGTTCACTCCATAACAAAAATGTATATGACATAAATTGTGTGTTTTAACGAAATCTACCTTTTTGTGTAGTAAAATTTTGTTATCGCTTAAGGTTTAGTAGTTATGTGAAAGCCATTCAGAATGAACAGGACTTTTGGGGACATTCCCAGAAAATTAAAGATATACGTTCAATTTTTCATGAAATATCTTAACCATATTATATTTTAATCAAAATCGTTAGAGTTTTCTTTTTTTAAAAGAATGAAATTTTTGAAAACTTCTCCATGTAAAGGGTAGTCTGGGGTGGGCGGATTTAGTTGAAAATCTTCTTGTTGCATCTTTGAAAGAGACTGAACCTAAATACCATTTTGGTATTTATCCGATTTTTCGTTCTTGAGTTATGCTGTTCACAGACACACACGAGACTTTTTCTGTTTTCGGGTTCAGGGGGTCTCAAAACATATATTTCCGGTGAAATCTCGGTATCGAATTTTTGGGTGGAATACAATACTTTCCCTACTTACTGTACGTAGTAGAGAAAGTAAAAGAATAGTCTACCATTTCCAACCGATGATTGTTGCACTGCCAGATCTTGCGAGATGGTCGGGGTTTTAAAGAATTACAATTACAAGGGATAAATGGATGATTAGCTATAACAT
Organism: Deroplatys truncata; assembly: GCA_030765065.1. Lineage (NCBI taxonomy): Eukaryota > Metazoa > Arthropoda > Insecta > Mantodea > Mantidae > Deroplatys > Deroplatys truncata. The sequence continues at coordinate 9,210,967 of CM060977.1, read as the reverse complement.
ATTCCAGTTCTTGTACAATAATTTATAAAGAGTGCTGTGAAGGTAAATTAAGTTAATTAAATCACCGTTCGAGTTTTAAAAACCCCACCGTTGTGACGCCACCTAGTGTTTAATATAAACATTATTGTTACGATGACTCCTACCAGAGGAATGTTAACTTGCTGTAAACGACAACAGAGATGCACTGCACTGAGTTTTGATGAATTAATTCGCAGACGCAGTGTTTGGTGTTGCTCTGGGAGGGAGGAAGGAAAACAAGATACATTAATCTTTGCAAGCAACCCCCAAACAGTCCAACGCAGATCTTAATTACCTCACCCCCTAGCACCCTTTCCACAGTAAGAAACTGTTCTCCTTGACCCTGAACTTCTCATTCATTCTAGAAAGAAATATACTCATGACCTTCCCTACTCACTCTTCTATAAATTATACTCACAAATCCTTATTTTTACTTTCACTGCCACACACAGGGTAGTATTGTATTCCACCAAAAATTTCCATACTGAGATTTCACCTGAAGTACATGTTTTGAGGTCCCTTGAAGACAAAAACATTTTTTAAAAAAGAAGCGACACAGAGATTCTCAAGAAAATCCCCCTACCCCAAACTACCCTTTACATCGACGATTTTTGAAATTTTTATTTTCTAAAAAATGTCTGTAACGATTTTGATTAAAATACCATATATTAATGATATTTACATGAAAAATAAAATTTATATCTTGAATTTTCTGGGAATAGCTTGTGAAGTCCTCTTCATTCGGAAGGACTTTTGTATGATCCTTTGGACGCTAAGCAATGGACGAAAACGCACTACATAGAAAATGCAAATTTCTTTAAAACACACAAGTTATTTCGAATAACTTTTTTGTGGCATCAGCCACTTCCAAGATATCCGTCATTGACGGTTCGAATTGTTCATTACTTAGCCATTCTTTTAAAGTCCTGGCAATATTCAGTTGTTTCTCGCATATAGCGTCGAGATTAAAATGCAGTGGATAGAAAAATAAGCTTTAGTAAGAGTAGTTTGTATACCCACTAATAAACGATAGAGGGTAGAGAAAGTCGTGTGAATGTAGCACATCAGAATTTTCAATCTACTTCTTGTTAATCGAGATAAACGTTACACATCTCGTTATAGTTAGAACAGGAATGTGTGGGCTAAAGTATGACGACGAGAAAAAGAAGATAAACATTTGCAGAAATGATTTTATTACTGCTAGTTGACTGCCCGACGTGACCCGGTTAGGTTTTTAAGTTCAGTGACGATTTAATTAATTTCATTTACCTCCCCCCACCGTTCTTTATGACATAAGTGTACAATGATCTACAAGATTTTTATGTGAATCCTTCCATTGGCCGTAATAACTGTAATTTCCTACAGTCCTGGCTGTTCCTAGTAATGGATGAAAATATCTTGATATTCACAGAAACTTCGGCGGAACGTTTCACTTCCTGTGGGCACCGGGGTAGCAGCTGGAGCAGAGTTCGTTGCTACTCGACTCCATCCAGTAGGAATCTATTCATATCTAGCTTTAGCCAATCAAACCCATCAGAATACTTTCCCCACGTGGAGTAAATCACGTGGTAGGAGTTGGTTCCAATTTACTGCTTGAACACCTTAGTTGTGATGTCAGTCCAATTATAAAATGGACTATAACCTTTGGTGGTGGAACAACCACCAGTCGGAATGGTCAGTATTTTTTTATATATTCACAGTAAGTGAAGTTTTAAACCTTTCTACCTTCTATTAAGTCCCATAGTTATTTAATGACATAAAAGCTACATAGGTTTCACATAATACAGAAACTCTTAACATATACAATGAAATAGAGGTGAAGCTGGTGAATATGTAGATTATCCCCTCCCAGGTCGCCGAGTTAACCTCTTTGGAAATGCTGATGCCATCGATAAAAATAATCTTCTCAGTTGTTAATTATAAAATATTTGTTGTCTGATTTCTGAAGTTAACTGGACACAATTTTCTCTCTTTATACAATTATTATCTGGTATTACATTGTTACACGTAAAAGCACGAATAGAGGTGATTTTCGAAAGTCGTAAATAGTCTGCAATTTTTACTTGTACCTAAACTATAAGTGTCCAAAGTCTTGTCCAGATTGGTCAAATAGTGACAATTTGTACACAAGGGGTTGAAAAATGAGTATGGGTAGCTTTTTGAAGTTGTATGGTATTACATAATTTTCAACAGGTCCTATAGTCTAAGTGCATAGATTTGTGCCCTAGTTGACCAAGCATCATAGTTTTATCTATAAGGGACTGAAAATAAAGTAAGGGTAGCTTTTAAAATTTCCCAGTACTGTATAACTCAAAGTAAGGATTAGGTGGTGGTTTTTCGGAGTTGTAAAGTAATTTATGATTTTTGCCAACTCCTATTGTATGATTGCATATTTCTATATAAGGGGTTGAAATATGATAGGGGTAGTGTTTTAGAGTTATAAGGTAGCTTATAATTTTATTGGGTCCTCTAGTAAAAGCGTAAAAAGTTTCATCTAGGGGGCCAAAAAGTATTGATTTGTATTATAGGGCTTGAATCTAAGGGTTGATTATCATTTTTATCAGTTTCTAGAATAATCCAAATGTATCCGATTTTGTCAAAGTTGACACTAAAAATATTACTTGATAAAACTTCAGTGAAATGTGGTTGCACACTTATATGAACGATCAACAACTCTAAAACCCCTTGAAATAACTCAATTTTAAAATATTTAAGCCTCCACATTTACTTCCTCGAAGTTATTTCCAGCCAGAGGGGTTTTAGTAAGTAAACAGAACAATGGTGTTACCGGTCGTAGTATAGGTGACGTCAGGTACTATGACGGACACTCTCCTCCCTTCTTTTCACAACAGCCGTTTCGTGCGACTGTTCCATACACCAGGAGAGAACTGTAATAATATGCCTAAAGCAATGCAGATTTGGGTTGCGCTGGAACATGTTCAAACATCCCTGTGAAATGGTCACACGATTTCGCTTGTTCTCAACTGTGAGCAGTCGCGGCACCCATCTTGCTGACAGCGTTCTTATACCCAAACATTCGTGCAGAGTGTTATACACCCGTTCATTCGAGACGTTTACGGTCTTGGCTATCTCACGGATTTTCACTCGGTGCTGTTCCAACACAATATCGTGAACTTTGTTCACCATTTCTTCTGTTGTGACCTCAACCGGCCGTCCTGTGCACACGGCATCTCTTGTGTCGAAATTCTGTTAACCAGTAGTGAACCATGCCATGCGATGAGCAGAGACCCCATAATACTTGTTCAGCTTTTCTTCCGTTTCCTTCACCACCTTACCACGCAATGGTAGTGCTTTATCAGAACACGAAATTCACTTTTCTCCATTTTCTACGAAGCAACGCACATCTGCTTATTTTAGACGCTCTCAACAATGTTCTAAGAAACACATAACGACGAGTTTCTGCGGTTATACGCAGGATAGATGTAAGGTTTGGGTGCAAACAAGAAACCTGTGATTAGAACGCTATCTCTCGTGAAAGTCATGGACTTATGAATCCGACCTCGTACATTTTATTTGTCTTGTAAATATCTTTACTACACGGTATTTTGATCAAAATCCTTAGAACCATTTTTTATAAAATAAAACATTTCGAAAGATCTGTCATGTAAAGGGTAGGTGGAGTGGAGAGATTTTCTCGTAAATCTTCGTGTCGCATCTTCGAAGGTACTGAACCTAAGTGCAAAGTTTGGTATTTATCCGAATTTTCGTTTTTGTGTTATGCTGTTCATAGACACGCACGCGAACAGTTTCCTAAACTGATTTATTTGGATTCAGGGGTCCTCAAAACGTGTATTTGCGGTGAAATCTCGGTATCGAATTTTTGGGTGGAATACAATACTTCATCTACATACTGTAGCTGAGTGGCAGAGAAAGTAAAGATTTGTGCTCACGAAACTTGTACTGATGTATTATTTATAAAGTTTGTGAACAAGGTTTTCACACCTCAGTCTCGTATCAAAGTTTGTCTACTTGGTTGCCCCCAAACAGCTGTTAGGTATTGATGTTCCCCCACCACTCTGTGGGCCGATAATCACCTTAAACAAGCCGTAATGACTAAGAGCGTTAAAGCCCGTCATTTGCACTCTTTTCACTTCCTGTGCTGCTTGTTCGCTATCGAGATTTCACCGCAAAAATGTACATGTTTTGAAGTCTCTGAAAAACATGTTTCACTTTCTCTACTACGTATAGTAAGTAGGGGAAGTATTGTATTCCACCCAAAAATTCGATACCGAGATTTCACTGGAAGTAGGGTAAAGATGCCTAATTCCGTGATACATTTTAGTAAACGTTGCGTAGTGTTCATAAATGGAGAAAAGTTTGAACGTTTTAGAACATATTTTATTTGGCTGAGAACTGATAAGTTGTACAAATATAGTAAAACAAGTAGAGAAATTAATTCTGTGATAGGCTATCCTAAATGTGTGATAGTGGTATCCTAATTCCGTGAGGCCAAAAACAATCGAATTGAACACATAAAGTCACCACTTGTTAACATTGCGCTGTACTCTATTACATTGTTGTAGCAGTGCTGACCTATTAAATTGATGTAAAGGACCTAAATGGCAAAATTCACAGAAACTTATTTCGACCAAAAATATCAATCTGAACATAAGGAACACATATAAACATCTTCATCATAATCATCCCCTAGACCCTCACATTTGTTGTGGTAGCACTGAAGACAGAAACAACACTGTGCCCCAGCCCGATTGGGCATATCACTGCACACACGGGACATGCCGAGCTGTCGTGAGATTTGGCATTTGTTTTGGTGTTTCTTGCCCCACTTCTTCCTTGTGGTCTTGCAGAAGATGGACCAGATCAGCTGTTTGTGTAGTTAGAGATACGGTATGAATCTGTGCAGATTGTGATTTTCTGCGACCGTTCCTCATTGGGGATGGTTCACACACCTCTTCTTCTGAGGTCTGATTAACTTCAAGAGGTTTTGCAGAGACTGAAGAGTGAAGTATGATGGTTTGTTTGTTAGCCCCACGTTGGGCGCCAATTTGAAGTGGAATATTATGGTTATATTTGTTAGCCCCACGCTGGGCGCCAATTTGAAGTATGATGGTTTGTTTGTTAGCCCCACGTTTGGGTTACAATTTGAAGTGGATATTTGTAGTTGGTTGGACGTTGGAAAATGCTTAATGTTTATATGCACCACGTATGGAAGCCAATTTGTCGCGGTAACTTCGTGTTATCTACTGCTGGGCACCTGTTATTGAATTACTACTTTGAATGTTGGGTTTATTTTCCTCCGGCTAGCTATTATTATTATTATTATTATTATTATTATTATTATTATTATTCAGTCGAGCACATCTCTTAAACAAGGTGTGTAAACGGAAAGGATTTGTTACTCAAAGATAACACTGATAAAAGAATTTGTTTTTACACTTTTATTACCGTCACAATTAATTAATTTCACATATTGACTCGTGATACACGCCAAACTGAAACTGTTATATTTTCTAATATCACTATAATCACTTATTTACTGCACATTATTAATTCGCGTGTCACATTTATAACAAACTTTAAGACGCGAGAGATTCTGTAGAATTGCGACGTGTACTTTATGTATGCTTCCAAAAGGGTATATCCGGGTCTTATTGAACCCAGATTTAACTATTTGAAGGCAGAAGGATTTATCATAGCATGCATTAAATAGTGCATAAAAATCATATCTACTTGCTGCCTTTCCAGGATTGTTCCTCATATGCGTATCCAGTTCTGTTTTCCAGGCACATTTTAGTGATTTGTAACGGTTGCAGAAGATGCGTCGTGTGCGATGGAAAGGTAAGGTTTTCTTGAGCCAATTTCAGTACTTCTGGAGACAAATGAGAATCCATCAAAAGAAGGACAGGTCTAGCAGGTGCAAGTGATCTGATGAAGCTCTGCATCCATTTTACAAAAACATCACTGTTTATCCAACCTTTTGGAGTAACTTCTACCAATGCATCACAGTGAACACCAGTGCTGGATGTTCTGCACATCGTTGAAGATTATTAGAAGTGGTCCAGACTTCCTAACAGGAGTCCCACAACCGAGAATTGTTGTTGTTTTCGGCATAAGCTCTTCTGTAAATGTATTTTTTTCCAATGCTTGTCACAATCTTTGATCCAGCCGTGACAGACATCAACCCTGTTTCAACAGTTCCATATCTGATTAGGAGAATTCCTCAAATTGTGGTCATCAATGACTTTCTCAAGATGGTCATAAAACCCTTTAATTAAGACAGGATTTGTGCGGTACCTAGACAGGTTTTCAGCTGTTCTCATTGTTAGGTTGAATCGGTTCTTAAAACCTGCATACCACTGCGATTTTCTGCTCAGAATTGAATCTTTCTCTTGCTCCATTTTGGATGCCAGTTTTGTTATGTGAAAAACAGTTAGACCAAATCCGATCTCCTGCATTTTAATAATGTATGCTGCTCAATCTCCGAAGGAAGAGCAAAGGGCCGGCCTACTTTTCCTAGATCAAATTTCTGCAGCAGCGAAGTGTTCGCTAGCTTTCATTACATTCTCTTTTAGGGTGGTCCAAGGGATTGCACAAGAGAACTAACATAACAAATTTCCTGAAACTCTATCCATGTTACCAACTATTATTAATGTTTACCTCTCAGTTCAGTACTTCTTTAGTGCAGAGAAAATCTTCAGCGCTTCACCTAACAATACGTTCTGTGGTTATCTCTTACCTCTCTGAGCGCTAGTGTATATAGAATTGGAAAACAGACCTCTTTCGCCATCTGTTGGATACTTCAGAACTTCTAAATCACAAAGCATAATGTCGTGGTAGGTGAAAGAACCTTGTATCACGGAATTAGACATCTTTACTCCATGTTTTGAGACCCCCTGAATAAAAAATGTAGTTTTTAAAAACGTCCGTGTGTATGCGTGTCTGTCTGTGGAAAGCATAATTCAAAAACGAAAATTCTGATAAAAACTAAAGTTGGTATTTAGGTTCAGTAACTTTCAAAGATACGACACGAAGATTTTCAAGAAAATCCCTCCACCCCCAACTACATTTTACATGCAACATTTTTCAACATTGGCGATTCTCTCAAAAATGACTACAACAATTTTGATTAAAGTAACGGAGCGGGATGGTTGAGGCGGTTACGTCTGTGACCGCGCATTCGGGAGGTCCCGAGATCCATCCCCAGCGACCGCCCACTCTGGTCCTTGGGTTTTTCGTGGTTTTCCCGGGTCGCCAGGCGAGTGCTGGGTGGTTCATCTTCTACCACGACTTTCTTTACTCTCATTTCTTGTACCCATGATCGTCCTTGTCATCTGTTTCAGGGTTGTAGGACCAGGCTTGCGCTCTGTAAAGGTACCGCTCAGTTAGGTCTCTCCTCAGCGTGGGGCTCCACTCCGGGGCGGCGTCAGTTGCGTTCTATCTGGAAACGTTAGGGGCCCCGTCCCTGCTTTCGTCCGTCGGCATCCAATCTGGTCGCTTCTCGGGTCTCTCCCCTCTTCCCTACTCCCGGTCCCAGTGGCCCCTCCGTGATACATACCTTTATCTTTACTAAAATACCACATATACGAGATAGACGAAAACATACTAAACAAAAAAGGTAGATCTCTTTAAAACACACAATTTATTTTAACAATTTTTGTGTGGCATTAACCATTTCCGAGATATCCGTTATTCACGGTTTGAATTGTTCAATTCTTGGTCATTCCTTTAAAGTCCTATCAACATTCAGTTGTTTCTCGCGATGTCATGAAAACAGTATGGAAGGCCAGCATATAGCGTTCAGTTGTTAAACATTTGACTATCGCTGTTGTCTATAACGAAATGTGTAATGTAGCTGTTTCTGTAAAGGTTTATCTCGATTAAAATGTAGTGGATAGAAAAATAAGCTTGAGTAAGAATAGTTTGTATACCCGTAATAAATCAGGGTATAGACGGTTATAGAATGCAACACAGAGTTTTGGGGAAAAGGTGTATGTGTGTGTGTCTATGAACAGCATAACACAAAAAACTAAAATCCTATATATATCAAAATTGGTATTAAGTTGAGTATCTTCCAAAGATGCGACACGAAGACTTTTAAGAAAATCCCCTTACCACAAACTACCCTTTGCATGTAAATCTTTTAAATTTTTTTTATTTTCTCATAACTGGCATTTACCATTTTTATAAAAATTCTGTGTATTTAAGATATTTGCATATTTTGAATTTTATGGGAATATCCTGTGCAGTTTTCCACAATGGGTAACCAATAAGAGATACACTACACAAAAAATCATATAGACCTCTTAAAAACACACAGTAAGTTTAAAGTAACTTTTTTGTAGCACGAGCCATTTCCGAAATATCCGTCATTATTGGTTTGATTTTTAAACACCGTAATTTCCTTTAAAGTAATGTCGCGTTTCATTTGTTTCTTACGATGTCTTGGAAAGAGTATGGAGTTTCAAGCCCAGGATACAGGGACACGCTTTTAAATATCTGACACTCGATTCGGATTTCTCTATTCCTCTTGTATTATCTACAACAAAATGTGTAATCAAACTGTTTCTGCAACGATTTATCTCCATTAACATGAAGTAGATAGAAAAATAAGCTTTCGCGAGAAGTTATATAAAATAAACGATAACGGGTAGGAAAAGTCATGTGAATGTAATACATCATATGTTTTTCTGGCTCAGTCTTTTCCGAGATATTCGTTTAATTTATCAATACCTTGTCATTATTCGAAGTGCTAAGTCAGCATATACCGACTCACTTTTTAAAGTTTCGACTCTCCCTCCAGCTTCCCGTATAATGAAAACATTTCTGTAAACACTTATGTCGATTAACATCAAGAAGATAGAAAAGAATCTGATGTGATACATTTTCACATGACTTTTCTACCCTCTATCGTTTATTAGTAGGTTTACAAACTATTCTTACGAAAGTTTATTTTCTTATCTATTATATTTTAATGAAAACAAACCTTTACAGAAACAGCTACATCACACATTTCGTTATAGATACAAAGAGAACAGCGATAGTCAAATGTTTAACAACTGGACGCTATATGCTGGCATACTGTTTCCATGACATCGTGAGAAACAGCTGAATGTTGAGATGACTTTAGGAGAATGGCCAAATACTGAACAATTCGAACAATTAATAACACTGTGGATGAAGCTGTACGGTCCGTTATGGCCATGCGGACAAGATGATAGTCATCCCGTGCTGTGGTCCAGTACCCGCTCTTCGCTGCGTACGACCTTCATCTATCCACTGCTTCCACACACGCATCACTGTCGTAGCAGCACGCCCTGTACGAGCCGAACAAACCCACTTCCCGGAGACCGATCGAACTCACTCACATGCCGATATGGCTTCCTTTGACGTCGACGAGACATACTGGCGCTCACTTTGTTTCCACCTTGTTTCACAGCTCTGCACTGACTACACTTGGCGCAACACTGACCTTGTCGGACCGACACGAGAGGGGTCTGCTCGTCCTACATGTACCCCATCTCTCTGCAAACCTAATCACTTATTGCTTGCACACTCTTCTACACTTCCACTAAGTTTGGAGTTATTCGGGAAATTCTTTCTTGGTGTTGCAATTTTCACATAGGGCAGTGCAGTATTTTAATTAAAATCGTTAGAGGCATTTTGCAACTCGAAATTGTTTTCGTGTAAAGGGTAGTTTGTGGTGTTGGATTTTCTTGAAAATCGTGTCACATCATTAAGTTGCTGAACTTAAATACCGATCTTTCGTTTTTGAGTTATACTGTTCACAGCCAGGCAGAAAAAAAATAGATACCCATGCAGTCAGATTTTTCTAAAACTGCTTCTTTTACTTATGGAGTCTCTACTGGGTACGTGGTAAAGAAAGTTATGTGAAGGTAACATATAAGTTATTTTCCGTGTTTTTACGATTTACTAGGTAAATGCTGGATTGGACCAAGGGCTGAAGTTCTAATCACGGAATAAAATAAACTTTTTGTTTTTGAGTTATGCTGTTCACAGACGCACACACGCGTTTTTTCTAAGAGTGCTTACTTTTATTTATTCAGGGAGCCTCAAAACGTGTATTTCGAGCGAAATTTCGGTATGGAATTTTTGGTTGGTATACAATAATTCCTCTACATACCTGAGGTAAGTGGCACAGAAATTAAAAATGAGAATTTCATCTGTATTACTTTGGCTACAAGAAGGAATATTGTTTGGAGTCACTGTGTGTAAGAATGGGTAGAGAAACTCGCGTGAGTGTTACACGTCCAATTTTATCTCTATACACAGATGCTTCCCTTTTCCTTGTGTATTCACTTTAATGAGGCGATACTCCGCGTCACTTCAGATATTCCACCCCCCCCTCTACCTGATACTACGTGAGGCAATGAATAAAGTATGTGTTCCGACAACAACAGGTTGCTGGATGTGCACGTCTGCCTCTGTCATATAATTAGGATACATCCCAGGTTAATAAATAATGGTGTCAAGCTCCGTGAGGTAACGCCAGCGAAACAAACCATCTCGTAAATGCTCGCGTTCAATATTGCGAAGAGAACATGTAGGGTAATCTGAAAAACCAGTCAACCGATTTTGAAATTCTTTCACCACGTGGGTATAAAACAGCTTCTAATTTCATTTCATAAACTACTAAACCATTAAAAAGAATTTACAAAGCCTTCTACTCGAATACGAACACGCTGCAGTTATAAAACAACATACAAAGAAGGCCATGACTTTTGTTGAGAATGCCATGGAGTAGAAAATAGTCGTTACTCCATAGAATACTACTATACAAAAAAACAAATGCCGCTATATTTCGCTCAAAGGAATATACAGGCTGGGCCGTTTAAGTTGAGACTGTACAATATCTCCAAAACTAAACGTTGCAGAAAGAAATGTCTTGAATAAAAGTTGCTTGGTATTATGGGGAAAAGTAAATGCCATTAGTCGTGTTATATTTGAAGGACGTTGTGATGGTCATGTTAGGGTTAATTTAATGTTTTTAAACGGGAGCCTACCTTGTATATGTTGTTTTCTCACTCCTCATAAAAAAACTAAACAATGTATAAAGCACTTTTCAATTGTTCTTACACCAACGTAAATAACAACGAAAATTCTGAATGGCTGTGTACGAAGAGCGCACTGAACGGTTGGGCCAGCCATGGATGGTCATTTGAGGGCCAAGTTACGTTTCGTAATTGGGAACCAACATTGTTTATTTTGTTTTCTTATTCCTCATCACAAAATAAACAACTTTTTACTAACCATTTTCTAATAAAGCAACATACAAAATATAGGTTCCAATTTAAAAAAAATAAATTGACCCTAAAATTACCATCATAACGTTCTCCAGACAAAAAACCAACTAATGGCATTTACTTTCCCCCATAATATCAATCAACTTTTATCCAAGACTTGTCTTTCTACAACGTTTAGTTTTGGAGATATTGTACATTTTCAACTTAAATGGTCCACACTGTATATTGATGGCTAACTGACAGAACACCTTATCCGCCATTTTTTGAGAAATGTTTTGTTTTATCGTAATAAACACGAAAAACCTAGACGCACATCCTGGCAAAGTATCATATGCGATCCTTTAACACTCATAGAGAAAACAAAGTTTACGTTATATCTTAGCGGTTTAAAATATTATTTTAGACATCAAGAAATCATGTTAACGTTGCCCAGTTCCCAACTTTACTCCCAAGTGGTTCATAAGATAGTTCTGACTTTTAAGATGAAACCTATGGTTCCTGATATATTTATTTTGGTTCCTACTATTAACAATAGCAGATAAGGTAATCAATTTTTACTTTCTCTGTCACATACCTAGTAGGTAGAGAAGGTATTGCATTCCACCCAAAACTTCTATACCGAGAAATACATGTTTTGAGGCCCTTGAATACAAATAAAGCATTTTAAGAAAAAGGTACGTGTGTGTGTGTCTGTGAACAGCACAACTCAAGAACGAAAAGTCGGATAAACACCAAACTGGTATTTAGGTTCACTACCTTCCAAAGATGCGACACGAAGATTTTCAAAAAATCCCTCACCCCAAACTACTCTTAATACTAAAGATTTTTCGAAATATTTGATTTTTCCGAAAAATAATCTGTAACGATTTTGGTTAAAATATTATATATTAAATATATTTTCATGACAAATAAAATGTATACCTTTAATTTTCTTGGAATAGTCCTTGAAGGCCTCTTCATTCGGAAGGAATTTTGTATAATCTTGTATAACTGGTATAGGTTAAGTAATAGACGAAAACATACTACACAAAAAAATGTAGATATCTTTAAAACACACAATTTATTTCAAATAACTTTTTTTCTGAGATATCCGTTGTTAATGGTTCAATACTTTGTCGTTCTCTTCAAGCCCTCTCGATTTTCACTTGTTTCCCGCGATGTCATGGAAACAGTATGGAATTTTAAGGCAGCATATAGCATCCAGTTGTTAAACATTTGACTATCGCTGTTCTCTTTGTATCTATAACGAAATGTGTAATGTAGCTATTTCCGGAGACGTTTACCTAAATTAAAATAAAGTAGATAGGAAAATAATAAGATATAGAGAGCAGAGAAAGTCATGCAAATGTAACATCTCAGAATGTTTTTACTTTATTTCAATATTTTGTAATTAATAGTATTTAAATACAACGGAATTCTGAACAGTGATAACAACTTTACAACAATTAACTTGCCTTGCTGTGGTCAGTGAGTGTCTCTTACACAATAAGATAAAAAAAATCTGATGTGTTACACTCACATGACTTTCCCTACTCTTGTACAATCTAATTTTACAAACGCCTATTCTCCATATGCTTCATGTTAATCGACATATCGAGAGGTCAATCTTATTGGTAATTTTCTTGTAGATGCAAGCGAAATATGGTAGGTTTTAAGCGATAGTCAAATATTTTAACGCTGGTTGCTATGTGGCGCATTCCATTCTCTTTGCATGTCCAGGACATAAAAAAATCTGATGTGTTACACTCACATGACTTTCTCTACTCTTGTACACACTATTTTTAAAAAACGCCTATTCTCCATATGCTTCATGTTAATCGAGATATCGATATGTCAATCTTATTGGTAATTTTCTTGTAGATGCAAGGGGAATATGGTAGCTTTTAAGCGATAGTCAAATATTTTAACGCTGGTTGCTATGTGGTGCATTCCATTCTCTTTGCATGTCCAGGACATAAAAAAAATGAATAACGAATTTGAGAAAAAGTATAAGTATTGGAAAATTTAAGGAAATAACAAGCAATATCTCCAAAACGGTTCACTCAACAAAAGAAATGTATATGACATAAGTTGTGTATTTTAACGCGATCTACACTTTTTGTGCAGTAACATTTTGTGTATCTCTTATGGTTTACCAGTTATGCAAAAGTTGTTCACAATAAAGAATACTTTTGGAGACATTCCCAGAAAATTCGAGATATACATTTCATTTCCCATGACATTATCTTAAACATATGATATTTTCATCAAAATCGTTAGCCATTTTTGAGAAAATTAAAATTTTCGAAAAATCTTCCATGTAAAGGGTAGTTTGGGGTGGGGGGATTTTCTTGAAAACCTTCGTGTCGCATCTCTGGAAGATACTGAACCTAAATATCAAGTTTGGTGCTTATCCGACTGTTCGTTTTTGAGTTATGCTGTTCACACACACACAGACACACACACAGACACACACACACACAGACACACAGACACACACACGGACATGTTTCCAAAAATTCTTTTTTTGGATTCAGGAGGTCTCAAAACATGTATTTCCGGTGAAATCTCGGTATCGAATTTTTGGGTGGAATGCAATACTTCCCCTACTTACTATACGTAGTAGAGAAAGTAATAGATGACTGGGCGTCGCATATTTGTTGCAGTCCAAAGGGGAATATTATAAAACTGTGTGATACACAGCGAATCTATTTTATATTCCTATAAACGCTATTAATTCCCAATTTCAAATTGATGTTACAGGTGGTAAAAACAGTTTCTTTGCCTCTCACGAACAATTGTTGTTTTGGTGGATAAGAGCTTTCAAGAAATAGTCATCGATATGTAGATGTTCACGATATAGCGAATAAAGAATGGTTCACAAGCGCCCGAGAACGGGAATGCATATCGATCACAAAGTGAAAATGGATTTTGCGCATTCGGATTTCATTTGTTTTTAACTGACCAATGATATTTTTTCACCTACTTCCAATTTAGCCAAGCCAACGTCAAAATTGTATAGTGTAAACATTATCTAAATGCATATCCATTACATTTACGATCCCCCTACTTGTACCAAGCTTTCATTCCTTTATTTAATGGCATACGTTAAAGTTGTTTATTGTTCTATTAATTTCCACCAGTTTTTGCTGTTGTTTTGAGGTAATAGTCAGTTTTGATTTGCATATAATGACTACAAATTACCCTTTCACCAGAGTAAACAACGCTCAATGGACTTGCGGTGTCGGGATGAGGTTAGGAAGCACATTTACTACTAATTCATGTTTCCAGCTTGCGACTATAGAGAGCACTAGCGGCTGTTTCATGTCATGGCCGCCTAGAATAATCTCTAGAGTGAACTCTAATATGCACAATATGGATCTAATATGCCGGGTCCGGGAAGGCTTCACTTCGATTGTGAACGCTCCCATTTGAATACATGTATTTCAGCTTTCTATTTTCTCGTTCTGGTTACCGTGAACCAGCCTTACCGCAGAGCAAAACCAAACAGAATCGAAATTACCCATACCAACATGTTTAATGACCTTAAAATAATAAAGTTTTGCTTTGTATGTTACTATCAAGACTGTTACCAGGGTATGGTGGATGGGGACGTAGTTCAGTTTTCTAAACGGGGGAGCCGAGCTTGGTAGAGGGGTGCAGTGGTGAAGGGTGGTAAATTATTGACGTGTAGAGAGGTAAAGGTAACTCAACGGAGGGGCACACCTCGCCTCAGCGACCAACTAGAGACTACACCCCTAGGAGGCAAGTATGAAGTGAAGGAGGCGCAGGCAGGCAGGTCTAATATTTCCAGTTTGAAACACCCGCCTGCACCAGCAGAGGTGAAGAGGGCGACGAAGCTACTCTAGCAAGCGGCCAACAACCCTGTCGTTGACAGACAGAAATCCTTTACAAAGCGCAAAAACCGACACTAGCCGCACCACGGGACCCAAGACACTTCCTGAAAGATGAAATGATAGGAAATGAGGGAAAGGACAAATCGTGTTAGAAGACCACCCCAGCATTCGACTAGGCGATCAGAGGAAAACCACGAAACATTCGGCCACCGGGAATAGAACCTGGGACCTCCCGAACGTTGCCGCCTGAGCCATCCCGCTCGGTTATTGTCGTCTAAGTCTACTCCCAAATTTAGTTTAATTATTATCTACAGTATTACTGTACACCACAACAAACATGTCGGCAAGATTACTACAAAGACGTCTATCACTGATGCAAGAGAAAAGTTTACCTGGGATGCCAAGACTTTCCATGTTCCGGCGGGCTTGCAGCGTAGCTGAAGATTAGAGTGTCACAGATTCCTGTTAACACGTGTCTAGCTCTAACTTTAAATACCCGAGGAGTGTGCTGACCATGTGATTCAGACAGCACTGACGTTAGCGACTCAGCATGATTTGCACATCCAGATGCCGATAGATTCCTGAATATTCGGAAAACGTTTTCCTTAAAATCACGCGATACTTCCCTGCTGACTCGCCAGAATTTTCAAAGGCAATCTTATCGTTGCTTTTAAGCAAATTTTGTTCTGAGCATCCTAGCCTTATAAAATTATATGTATCACATTCTTGCATGATAGAAATATAACCGTCACAGTATGTTAAATAACTGTATAAAGAGAGAAAATTGCGAACATAGAAATCAGTAAATATATATTTTATAATTAACAACGGAGAAGATTGTTTTTCTCGACGTTCGCAGTTACATGTCTTTTCCAAAGAGGTTAACTTGGTAGCCTGAGAGTGCGGAATCTTCATATTCACCAGTTTCACCTCTATTTTGTTATATATGTTAAGAGTTTCTCTATTGTGTGAAAACTGTGTAGCTTTTATGTTATTAAATAACTGAGGGACCAAAGAGAAAGTACACAGTTTTCACTTACTATAATTATGTACCAATTACTCGATCGTTCAGACCGATGATTGTTCCACCACCAAAAGGTACTTATAGACTATACAGTATTTCCAGAACTTGGAAGACTGTCGGGGGAGCTTAAGGAAGTCAGATGTTCCGACCGATGATTGTTCCAACACCAAAAGGTACTTATAGGCTATGTAGTATTTCTAGAACTTGGGAGACTGTCGGGGGAGGTTAAGGAAGTCAGGCGTTCCGACCGATGATTGTTCCACCACCAAAAAGTACTTATAGGCTATGTAGTATTTCTAGAACTTGGAAGACTGTCGGGGGAGGTTAAGGAAGTCAGGCGTTCCGACCGATGATTGTTCCACCACCAAAAGGTACTTATAGGTTATGTAGTATTTCTAGAACGTGGGAGACTGTCGAGGGAGGTTAAGGAAGTCAGACGTTCCGACCGATGATTGTTCCACCACCAAGGGGTACTTATAGACTATGTAGCATTTCCAGAACTTGGGAGACTGTCGAGGGAGGTTAAGGAAGTCAGACGTTCCGACCGATGATTGTTCCGCCACCAAAGGATACTTATAGGTTATGTAGTATTTCTAGAACTTGGGAGACTGTCGAGGGAGGTTAAGGAAGTCAGACGTTCCGACCGATGATTGTTCCACCACCAAAAGGTACTTATAGGTTATGTAGTATTTCTAGAACTTGGGAGACTGTCGAGGGAGGTTAAGGAAGTCAGACGTTCCGACCGATGATTGTTCCACCACCAAAGGGTACTTATAGACTATGTAGCGTTTCTAGAACTTGGGAGACTGTCGAGGGAGGTTAAGGAAGTCAGACGTTCCGACCGATGATTGTTCCACCACCAAAGGATACTTATAGACTATACAGCATTTCCAGAACTTGGAGACTGTCGAGGGAGGTTAAGGAAGTCAGACGTTCCGACCGATGATTGTTCCACCACCAAAGGATACTTATAGACTATACAGCTTTTCCAGAACTTGGGAGACTGTCGAGGGAGGTTAAGGAAGTCAGACGTTCCGACCGATGATTGTTCCACCACCAAAGGATACTTATAGACTATACAGCTTTTCCAGAACTTGGGAGACTGTCGGGGAAGTTAAGGAAGCGGACTTTCTTCCGATGTTTCACATACTTTTGTGTGAGTATCAGGCGATTTTGCATCTGTTATTAGAAGTAGTCGGGGCTATAGGGAATTACAACTATGAGGGGTAAAGGGGGAGGATTCATATAAAAGCTCTTTAGAACATTGTACAATAATTTAATAAAGAACGGCGGGGGGAAGTAAATGAGTTAGTTCGTCACTGGAGTTTAAAAAAGCTAACGTTTGCAACGTCAGGCGACATGCTAAACGCTTGGACATGATCTCAGAACGTACCCGGAGCGATGTATGTAATACCCGGAAACACTAGTGTGATTTATTCCTCTTGTACGCTAATGGATTGTATATCCCCGAAAAAGCGACTCCCACGTGTAGCAGACGATATGATCATCGTGTTCCTGGAATATCGCTTATACATCATCCCTAGCACGGGTTCCACGGAATTCCACCCTGTTATCCGATATCTGGGGCGTGGGTGGTGGCAGAGTGGATAACTGATATTCACGGTAGTCATTTTGAAAACAGAGGGAGGCTACACGAAGCTACTTGTGCTACAAAATATTAAAAAGAGTTGTTTTTTGGTTTTGTTTTTTTTTGTATTTGTGCCCATCCAATTTCAACCCGATTTGGTCAAATGTGAATATTAGAGGATATTTTTGACGCATATTTAGTATCCTCCAACACAGACAGCTAAATGAGCAGGTATTGACGGGGGAATTGCATGACGTCTTCATATCTCTCTCTGATTTCAATCAACTTCGTTATCAAGCAGTAGTAGATATCAGGGTATTTTTTTTTATAAAAACAGTCCTTGAGATTTCGATATCATCCGGCAACTTCTCTACAGCCTCAATATATCATCTACATCAAAGATATGATGTTTTATAAAAATAACGCACGTCATTCATGATATCGACTAAACCTGCCCATGTCAACAGGGACCATTTTCATTCAAATTATTGCTACATTCTCATTCGTTCATTGAAACTTTGGCTGAATTCTAATTGGTTATTTATACTAATTTAATCCAAATTGATGTCAAATACGCAACCATGCTTTTTACTTTCTCTACTACGTATAGTAAGTAGGGGAAGTATTGTATTCCACCCAAAAATTCGATACCGAGATTTCACCGGAAATACATATTTTGAGACCCTCTGAATCCAAAAGAAGCATTTTTAGAAACATGTCCGTGTGTGTCTGTGTGTGTATCTGTGAACAGCATAACTCAGAAACGAATAGTCGGATAAACACCAAACTTGGTATTTAGGTTCAGTATCTTCCAGAGATGCGACACGAAGGTTTTAGGAAAATCCCCCCACCGCAGACTACCCTTTACATGGAACACTTTTCGAAAATTTTAATTTTCTCAAAATTGGCTCTAACGATTTTGATTAAAATATCATATGTTTAAGATATTTTCATGACAAATAAAATGTATATCTGGAATTTTCTAGGAATGTCTCCAAAAGTATTCTTCATTGTGAACGACTTTTTCATAACTGGTAAACCATAAGAGATAGACAAAATTTTACTACACAAAAAATGTAGGTTGCGTTAAAATACACAATTTATGTTATATACAATTTTTTTGTTGAGTGAACCATTTTCGAGTTATTGCTTGTTATTCCCTTAAATTTTTCAATACTTATTGTCTCAAATGGGAATTCGTTATTCATTTTTTTGTCTTGGATATGCAAAGAGTATTAATCTGTGGCAAAGGGAATGGTGCTGCACCTAGCAACCAGCTATTAAGAGATATGTATGTGCTTAAAGACTACTGTATTTCTATATTGCCCTTGTAAATATATATTCCCCTTACATCTACAAGAAAATTAGCAATAAGATAGAGTCTCGATTAACATGAAGTAGATGGAGAATAAGCGTTTGTAAAAATAGTTTGTACAAGAGTGGAGAAAGTCATGTGAGTGTAACACATCAGATTTTTTCAGGATGAATTTGTTGTTTACTTCCTGTAAAAGTTAGTGTTTGTAATCATCATTATTACTGAATAATGGCTTATAAACAAGAGCATCCAGAAAAGAAAAAATGTGATGTGTTGCTCTCACATGACTTTCTCTACTCTTGTACAAACTATCTTATTGCTAATTTTCTTGTAGATGCAACGGGAATATGGTAGGCTTTAAGCGATAGTCAAATATTTTAAGAGCTGGTTGCTATGTGGAGTATTCCATTCTCTTTGTATGTTCAGGAGATAAAAAAACGAATAGCGAATTCTCATTTGAGAAAAAGTATATGTATTGGAAAATTCAAAAAAATGACAAGGAGTATCTCGAAATGGTTCAGTCCACAAAAAAATATATATGCCATAAATTGTGTATTTTTAGCGAGATCTACATTTTTTGTGTAGAAAACTTTTGTCTATGTCTTACGGTTTAGCAGTTATGCAAAAGCCATTCAGAATGCCATTGGGCACATTCCCAGAAAATTCAAGATATACATTTCATTTGCCATTAAAATATCTTAAATATATGATATTTTAATCAAAATCGTTACAGCCATTTTTTAAAGAATCAAAATTTTCGAAAATTGTTCCATATAAAGGGTCGTTTAAGGTAGGGGGATCTTTGTGTCGTATCTTTAAAAGATACTGAACCTAAATACCAAGTTTGGTATTCATCCGACTTTTCGTTTTTTAGTTATACTGCTCACAGACACACACACGGAGCTTTTTCTAAAAATGCTTTTTTGAATTCAGTGGACCTCAAAAAATGCATTTGCGGTGAAATCTCTGTGTCGAAGTTTTGGGTGGAATACAATACTTCCCCTACTTACTATACGTATTAGAGAAAGTAAAAATCTTTAGTCAAAATAGTTTGGATACCCACTAATAAAGATAGAGGGTAGAGAAAGTCATGTGAGTGTATCACATCAGATTTTTTAATTCAGGGAGCCTCAAAACGTGCATTCGTGTTTTTGGTGCAGCCTTGAAATCGATTTTTTGAATGGAATGCAATACTACCTCTATATATTACAGGTAAGTTGTAGAGAATGCAAAAGAATTTCACGTGCACGCTTCAGAGCGTGCGCAGTCCGGATTTGGCACCAAGCGGTTTTCGACTGTTTCTTCAACCGGATAAATTTCTTGGTAGAAAACATTTCAACGACGATGATGTTGTGAAACAAGAATTGTAAACTTGGCTTTCATCACAGGCGGCATCATTCTTTGACGAAGGCTTACAAAAACTGGTTTCTCGTTACGACAAGTGTCTTAATAATGACGGTGAAGAAGTAGTGTGAGATAATGGAAAATAATGTTCTGCTATTGTTTAAGAAATTCTCGACAGGTAAGTAGATACTTTAAAAACGTGCCTCGTATATAAAGATGCTACACGCAAATTTAAAAATGTTTAAGCATTTACAAGGCAAATGAAATGTATATCTTGAATTTTCTGGGAATATCCTGTGAAATACTCTTCATTCTGAATGACTCTTGTATAATTGGTAAACCGTAAAGCCGCTTGTACATGATCAAATTTTCATCAAATTCAATACTTTACAAGACCTTTCAAGAGTTGTCACAACTTTTCTTGTCAAATTGCTTCCAATACTTTTAAACTCCTTGAAAGTCTTGAAAGCAAATAAGGACATGCTCTAAACGATCAAAGATTTGACAATAATTTGATGGCTTTAGCCAATGAAATGCGAGTATTTACAGTGCGTCATGAAATCTGCAACATGGCGGAAAGCAAAACGTAAACAAAAATGGCTACCCGGCCAAGGTATGTTGTATGAAACTGATTAGGTTATACATAAGCTGGCCATGTCTGTATGTCTAGGACTCCGTGGATTACCACAGCAAGATGAAGGCGGTTATGAAGAAATACTTGCCAGGCAGATTTCTGAACTAAGTATACATTAATGTAATGTTATACAGTGTACTTAGCCTATCAGTTGGTGTTATTTCCATAATGGTAATGTGATTTCATTGGATATAAAACGTGAAAGTGCTACATAATATTGGTATAGAACATAGTTCCTTGCAAACTGTTATACCGTGACGCAAATAGTAAATTGCTTTGTGCGTGATAAATTATTTATTAATGTGTTCTAATGGGTTTCATTTTGAAAAAAAGACAACTTGTAAATACACATTTATGACATCAAGTCTTGTCCAATCTTGTCACATATTGAAAAATGTTTGACAACTTTTCTCGTAAACACTTGAATTGAGAAAAAAGTTTGATTGTGTACAAGGGGTTTAAGAGATAGACAAAGTCTTACTATACAAAAAATGTAGATCCTGTTAAAAGTTTCCGCTACAGCAATCTCAGCACAACTTCGTCTTCCAGATAAACGGCGGTGGTGGAAGACATTTGCGGACCTACCCACAATGACTACCAACACTGTTCTACCTCGGGTACAGCTGAGACGAGGACAATTTGGAACAAATTTCAGAATCCGAAGATCCCCACTACTTGGCTGTCAATGAGATTGTTCCAACAGCTGACAAGTTGCGGCGGCATGGCAGAACTGTGGAGACCTAGTGTTACAAGTTGGTGGATTGTACCGTGGGTATATGGGCGTATCTGCGTGATCCGTACCGGTGTTTCCACTGGGGGTCTGTCTGAACCTCGAATTCCAGCACGGTGATAACAAACTGACAGATGCACTTACTTGGCTAATCTTTGCCACCTATTTTTGGGTGCTAAAAGTTGGGGGCGCAGCGAATCTAAAGGTCTTCCAGATATTTATCCGGAAGGAACGCTGGGAGTTGGACAAAAGGACCACTTTGGCCTTGGATCTCCCGCATTTAAGGAAGCTTTAAGGCCCACAGCAGAAGGGCATGTGATAAAATAATAATAAAGAAAAAATACGAGGTTCATTGATACAAAAAGAAATAATGAAATTCTTGAAAGTAAAACTTTATATTTTCTAGTTTTCAAAACATAAAAACTAGAAAGCTAATTCATATCCCAAACCGATTAAAATTAATATTATTTATGGTCTACAGTCCTCAAAATACTATAAAAATATGACCTATAATAATTTTAAAATTTTTATAATAGATATATTTATTGTTTTCAAGAAAACTATTTGTGAAAATTAAATGGCGATATTGCAGTCCATTATTTAATAAAAAAAAGAGAAATCTTAAATGAAAACTGGGATAAGATACTGAAATTGAAATTTACAATGCCATAGCTGCCTTTAAGGTAGTTTAAAAAAAGACAATTTATGCCAAAATTTTCTGTAGCATTAACCAATACCATTGTTGGTTTGAATTTTCAAACACTTTCTTCAAGTTGAGGCGCTACTCTTTTTTTTCTCGTGGTCATGTAAAAACCATGGAATTTCGAAATCATCACACAGCGACATGTTTTTTTTTTAAAAATGTGACTCACTTTAGCCTACTGTATTCTTCTTATAGCTACAACGAAATGTCTAATGAAAGTTTATCTGTATTAACAAGGAGTAGGTAGAAGAATAAAGTTTGGTAAGAACAATGTGGAGAAGAGTGTGTAGAGAAAGCCATGTGAATGCAATATAGAATTTTTCCCTCCTTTAGCGCTGTTTATCCTTGCATTCTCTTTCTAAACAGTTGTATATGATCTATTTCCCCATTTTGTAGACTACATTCTTCGCCAAGCCAGCTTTGTCGCAACGTTAAAGTTTCCGTACTATGCACTGTTATAAGACAAACTGCCTACAGATTGTAGTGCCTGTGTGGGAGGTCACCCCCTGAAATAAAATAAGCAACAAATATATTCCAAGAATGGAGCGGATAAACCATTCTGTTGAATCTGCGAAGTGTGAAATCTCATGAAAATGCATGTATTTCACCGCTCAATGATGAATATCTATGTTTTGTTTTAAATTTATTTAGGGAAGCATACATTTGTGTCATAGGAACATAAGGTAGACAGGAAAGAAGAGCAATATATCAAACCGTTGCCACGGTAACCGGGTTAAGTAAGGCGCACATATTCCACAAATTAACTGCAGAAATTATAGCGCGCGCCAACACAGCGAGTTTAAAACGGAACCGCATCAGATGGTGGAGGCGAAAGGAAAAGAAATACACCCTCTGCCAAGAAGAAGAAGAAGGAGTCGACATAATAAATAGAAAACGGCAGTTCGATAATGGGAGTGGGGAAATGAATGGTGCTGGGATTCGGGAGATGACGTCTGTGGCGGATTGGCTGTGTTGCCCAGTGGCGGACTTGTTATCTCAAAGGAATTTTATAAACTAGTCCATATCTGCATAACATTCACATGACATATCGTTTATTTATGTATAACTTCTACAAAAGTTTCTTACGAAAGCTCGTTTTTCTACTTTACGTTAATTCAGATAGGCAAACTTTCATTACAAAATTCGTTGCAGGCACAAAAGAAATAAAGGATGACGAATCGATAGTGAGATGTTTAAAAGCAGGCCGCTATATGCTGACATTGAAATTCCATGACATCGCGAGAAACAACTGGATAGCGAGAGCACTTTAAAAAATAAGATAACATGCTGAAAATTCTAACCAGTAATAAACGGGTAGGTATCTCAGAAATGTCTAATGCAACAAAAACGCTATTTGAAATAAATTGGTATTTTAAAGAGATTCACAGTTTTTTATGTAATAAGTTTTTGTTCCATGTTTCGTGGTTTAACACGCAATACAAAATTCACAGTCTTTTGTTAGAAAGTTCAAGATGAACATTTTATTTG
Organism: Deroplatys truncata; assembly: GCA_030765065.1. Lineage (NCBI taxonomy): Eukaryota > Metazoa > Arthropoda > Insecta > Mantodea > Mantidae > Deroplatys > Deroplatys truncata. Next base: position 9,187,044 of record CM060977.1, on the reverse strand, counting down.
TCGTGTAAATATATGTTACATAGGTGTCCACGACCTCGTGGACTGCGACCTTCATATATGTATTGCAGCTACCACCCCGCAGGAGGCTTCAGGCCACAGGGATACGCTGAAGTCCATAACAATTCCAGGTTTGAAGACTCGTCTTACTACTGGAGCTGCCTAGAGAGGGAAGTGAACGACCAGGCAGCCCTTTATTTCCTTTGAGCAACCATCCGCGCCCTCTATCCAGCACCGCCATGCGCCACGAAACCTAGAAGCACACCTGAAAGATGAGAAGGAAACGGAATGGCGGGAAGTAAATGGTGGTAGGTGAGAAACCACCCCAACATTCGCCTACCGACCAGGAAAAAACACGAAAAACCCAAGGTCAGAGTGGCTGGTAGACGAGAATCGAACCGGTAACTCCCAAATGCGATCCTCACGGAGCTGTCTCGCTCGGTTAAACCTGTGGTATTTTAATAAAAATCGTTAGGGCACTTTCTTGAGAGAATAAAACATTTCTAGAAGTGATTCATGTAGGTGATCGTAAAGGTACGAACAACGGAGGGGGGGCCCGCACACAGGCCAGTCGGCCCCTTGTGCTTCTACCAGAGGGGTCGTTAATGTTTCCAGATAGAAACGCATCCGACGCCGCCCGGTAATACCTACAAGCCTCCGAACCTCCGGCACGCCCCCGAGGGCGAGGGCCACTCGTCAAGAAGAAACCTCTGAGAGCGTACAGCCACCGTTGCCTGGTCCTACAAACCCTGAAACAGATGAACAGGAAGTGAGCGGGAGCAGAGTCAGGTAGAAGATGAACCAGAGCAGTATTTGCCTGTCGACCCGGGGAAACCGTGGGTCACTGGGCGGTGACCGGGCATCGAACCCAGGACCTCCCGCTCGGTGTAGTTTGTGGTGGGATTTTCTTCAAAATCTTTGTCGCATCTTTGGTGGAAGATGCTGAACCTACTTTCGCATTTATCGGACATTCCGTTTTTGCCTTATGCTGTTAATACGGACAGACGTTTTTCAAAAATATTTTTATGGATTCAGGGGACCTCAAAACATGTATTTCCACGAAGTCTTGGTATCGACATTTTGAGTGGAATACAATACTTCCTCTGGTTACTGTAAATTCATAAGAAAGTAAGTAAAAAGTAACTCGTTCCTTAATTTATAGGATTTCAAACAGGATGCATAGATAGCGAAAAAAAGAATAAATAAATAAAATGAAAGAAACAAAGAAAGAAAGGAAGGGAAGAAGGAAGGAAGGAAGAAATGGGTGTAATATGTTACATGCATCTAACTTTCTCTACTCAAAATAGTTGTGTCTTCTACAAAACACTGTCTACTTTCTGTCTACTTCTGGTTAAACAGGAATTGTTTCAATAATATTCTGTAACAAACACACCTGTCAAATGTATCGTCCTCCGTGATGTAGTGGTTACCATGATAGCCTCTAGTTCCTGAGGTCGCGTGTTCAATCCCGGCGGAGGACGATGGATTTTTTTTCGCGACAAAAATCTTTAGCTTAGTTTCCTTCGGAAGGGAAGTAAAGCCGGGGTCCCGTGTCGTAGATTTACGGCACGTAAAAGAACCTCAAGCCTGATAAAGAGGTCTCTGAACAAAATTACTGGTCTTTCACTCCCAATATAGAATTGGACGCTAAGGACCACAGAGCGTCCGTATATAAAACTCAATTTAACTTCCTGTCAAATGTTTGGTATGTTCCTACCTTGATATTACAAATCCTTGGCAAGAACTCCTGAGACACAAAAAAAAACAGCACTTGAAACTGTATTCTTAAAATACTCAGCAATTCAAATGTAAACAACAAATACATTGGTAATGGCTAATTGTATAAAAAGAACAGTTTTACAGTAATTGTATACTTAAGCTGTACATTCTTTACCTTCTTCTTTTTACTATGTACATACTAGGTAGAGAAGGTATTGCATTCCACACAAAAACTCGACATCAATATTTCACCGGAAATACACGCTTTGAGCCCCTAGATAAATAAAAAGCGTTTTTAGAAAAAGGTCCGCGCGCGCGTGTGTGTGTGTGTGTGAGTGAGAGAGAACAGCATAACTCAAAACTGAAAAGTTGCATCTACACCAAACTTGGTATTTAGATTCAGTACCTTCCAAAAATGCGACACGAAAATTTTCGATAAAATTCCACACCCCAAACTACCCTTTACATAGAAGATTTTTCCAAACCTTATATTTTATGTAAAATGGCTCTAATGAGTTATTAAACTACCATATGTTAAGGATACTTACATGACAAATAAAATGTATATCTTGAATTTTTTGGGAATAGCACGTGAAGTCCTCTTCATTCGGAAGGAATTTTCTACAATCATATATAACTGGTAAACGTTAAGCGATAGATAAAAAGGTACTGCACAGGAAATATAATTATCTTTAAAACACACCTTTTGTTTCAAATAACTTTTTTGTGGCATCAGCCATTTCCGCGATATCCGATATTGATGGTTCAATTGTTAAATACTTAGACATTCTTTTAAAGTCTTGTCAATATTCAGATGTTTCTCGCGATATCATGGAAACAGTATGGAATTTTAAGGCCAGCATATAGCGTCCAGTTGTTAAACATTTGACTATCGCTGTTCTCTATAACGAAATATGTAATGTAGCTGTTTCTGTAAAGATTTGTTTGGATTAAAATGAAATAGATATACAAATAAGATTTAGTAATACAAGTTTATATACCAGTAATAAACGATAGAGAATATCATGTGAATGTAACTACAACGAAATGTGTAATGAAAGTATATCTCGATTAACAAACAGTGTATTACTGCTGTGTCGTGTTGAAACAAGTGACTGCTAGGTAGGCTACAAGGAGATGCATAATCTTAAGTCATCAATCATTCACCTTCTATACGAATTACATTACTGGCACTTGCCCTCTTAAAGAACTCAACCACACCCTTCAAGCCTTTTTACGACGTTCCGCCTTCGATACTCAACGAGGCTGCTGACCTCTAGCGGCAGGAGAGGAAACTCTGGGGCGCAGGGAGAATGCATTTACATGCGAGAATGCATTTAGGAGCGTTCGCGAAGGTTATATACCATTTCAACCAAATACGTTTTTCATTTCCTCTTTCGCAAATGCAAATATGATATTAGATTTGCGAGTGTTTGTCATCTAATGCTATAAACCTACTAACTTATTTTGTTATAAAACTGGCTGGCGACGTTGTACGGGGGGGGGCCTTTTTATATTGAATGTCGAATTAATTATTTCATTTAGCTCCCCCGTTCTTTATGAAATTATTGAACAATGATCTAGAGAGTTCTTATAGTGAAACCTCCCCTTTACACCTAATAAGAGCAATTTCATACAGCCCCGGCAATTCCTAATAACGATTGAAAATCCCATGATACACATAAGGATGTGAAACATCGGTCGGAACGTCTGACTTCCTTAACCTCCCCCCGACAGTCTTCCAAATTCTGCAAATGCTACATAGTCTATAAGTACCCTTTGGTGGTGGAACAATCATCGGTCGGAACGTCTTGACTTCCTTAACCTCCCCCCGACAGTCTTCCAAATTCTGGAAATGCTACATAGTCTATAAGTACATTTTGGTGGTGGAACAATCATCGGTCGGAACGTCTTGACTTCCTTAACCTCCCCCCGACAGTCTTCCAAATTCTGGAAATGCTACATAGTCTATAAGTACCCTTTGGTGGTGGAACAATCATCGGTCGGAACGTCTTGACTTCCTTAACCTCCCCCGACAGTCTTCCAAATTCTGGAAATGCTACATAGTCTATAAGTACCCTTTGGTGGTGGAACAATCATCGGTCGGAACGTCTTGACTTCCTTAACCTCCCCCGACAGTCTTCCAAATTCTGGAAATGCTACATAGTCTATAAGTACCCTTTGGTGGTGGAACAATCATCGGTCGGAACGTCTGACTTCCTTAACCTCCCCCGACAGTCTTCCAAATTCTGGAAATGCTACATAGACTATAAGCACAATTTGGTGGTGGAACAATCATCGGTCGGAACGTCTGACTTCCTTAACCTCCCCCGACAGTCTTCCAAGTTCTGAAAATGCTACAGTCTATAAGCACACTTTGGTGGTGGAACAATCATCGGTCGGAACGTCTGACTTCCTTAACCTCCCTCGACAGTCTTCCAAGTTCTGGAAATGCTACAGTCTATAAGCACACTTTGGTGGTGGAACAATCATCGGTCGGAACGTCTGACTTCCTTAACCTCCCCCGACAGTCTTCCAAGTTCTGGAAATACTGTTAGTCTATAAGTACACTTTGGTGGTGGAACAATCATCGGTCGGAACGTCTGACTTCCTTAACCTCCCCCGACAGTCTTCCAAGTTCTGGAAATGCTGTTAGTCTATAAGTACACTTTGGTGGTGGAACAATCATCGGTCGGAACATCTGACTTCCTTAACCTCCCCCGTCAGTCTTCCAAGTTCTGGAAATGTTACATAGTCTATAAGTACACTTTGGTGGTGGAACAATCATCGGTCGGAACGTCTGACTTCCTTAACCTCCCCCGACAGTCTTCCAAGTTCTGGAAATACTGTATAGTCTATAAGTACACTCTGGTGGTGGAACAATCATCGGTCGGAACTTCTGACTTCCTTAACCTCCCCCGACAGTCTTCCAAGTTCTGGAAATACTGTATAGTCTATAAGTACACTTTGGTGGTGGAACAATCATCGGTCGGAACATCTGAGTTCCTTAACCTTCCACCGACAGTCTTCCAAGTTCTGGAAATACTGTATAGTCTATAAGTACACTTTGGTGGTGGAACAATCATAGGTCGGAACATCTGACTTCCTTAACCTCCCTCGACAGTCTTCGACGTTCCGACCTATGATTCACATTCTTTATCGTGCGTTTTTCATACGTTATTAGGAATAGACGGGAGTGTATAAAAGTAAATTCTAACGTATAAAGGGGAGGATTCATCATAAAAATCTTATACGTCAATGTACAATAATCTCATGAAGAACAGGGAAATGAAATTAAATCGTCATTCGAGATTAAAAAGCTACCCGGGTAGTGAGCTAGTGTTGTATTAAGAAACCAAAAATATCGTGGTATCTACTGAAGGAAAGGTGTATGAAATATCACTGGACGTGGTTCCGATTTCCTTAACCTCCCCCGACATTATTCCGAAATCTGGAATTAACCTATAAGTATCTTTTAACGGAGAAAGTAATAGTTGGGTAATTTTTAGATAATCACAGCAAATCGAATTTTAAAATTTTGGTCCTGTAGTGGTTTAATAGCATAAAGATTATACAGCTTTCACATTACTTGAAACTATGACTTCAATTTCAACGAAAGAGGGAGTGAAATTGAAAGATATAAATATTCTACACCCTTCCCATCTGTGTAAAGGGGGATTTCCTGAACATATTTACTTTCCTTAAAAAGTGCACGACTTACGTATGACATTCAAGTACAGAGCGGTCGCTGTATGCATGCTCCGCCTGCTGTAGACACTAGAGTTTGTGCATTGTACATCTCAAAAGTGAACGTTTATTCAAGACATCTGTGTTGTGTGTGATTTTCTTAAGAGTGTTAATGTGTTGTTATCAGTGGACTGCAATGTCTGTCGACAAATTCATGCTTGAACAACGAATTCTTATGTACGATACATACGTAAAAACCGAATCATGTGAGACTTTCGTGGTACTACAGTTGCAGGTAGAGAAACTGTTAGTAAGTTTAGGACAAGGGGATCGTTAAACGCTAAACAGATGTTCTAACGGAGGAAAAAATTGACGAAATTGGTGCCTCATTCGAACCCTAAAATATAAAAGTTTATAGGAACAATCCCGACGCCACACATAAACTTAAGGACAATATAGGAACAGAAATTATGAGAATTGCGCAAGAAGGTATGCGTGTGAATGTAAATTTCACCCGAAGGTGCTAGAAATATGTCCATGCAGATAGGCACCGCTTATAACAAGTTCAGTAATCACTATAGTGCGAGTAAGTAAGTAACGCGGGAGATGTAGAACGCAAAACCCACTGTGTCAAAGTGCACGGAGCACGCATATCCGCGGCCCCGCAATATAGCGAACGCTGTGTATTATTCCGATTATTCGTTTACGAACTAGGCTGTTCACACATGCGCATATGCGTGCGGTTTGGTATAGCTTTTTTTTATTTGTCATATAAATATCTTAAACATCTTAATTAAACTCATTGCACTGGTATTTTTCTCAGAAAATAAAAAATAAGCAAAGTTTTCCGTATAAAGGATGCTGGTATGGGCCGAAGGGTATTCTTATAAATCTTCGCCTTCTAGTTCCCAAGGTCACGGGTTCAAGCCCGGCGGAGGGAGATGGATTTTTTTCGGGCGTAAAAATCCTTAGCATGGCTTCCCTCGGAAGGGAAGTAAAGCCGGTGGTCTCGTGTCGTAGATTTACGGCACGTAAAAGAACCTCAAGCCTGATAAAGAGGCCTCTGAGCAAAATTACCGGTCTTTCAGGCCCAATATAGAATGGGACGCTAAGGACCACAGTAGTTAAAGAGCGTCCATGAATAAAAATCTCAATTTGGCTAGCTTGAACCATGTCATGATTAAGTATAAAATTTCCTTCTTTCCCTACTTTCCATTACTTACTCTACCGCCTACAAATGGAAGGTAGGGCAAGTATTCTAATCTTCTAAAAAATTCGATATCGAATTATCATTTAAAATGCATGTTTTGAGAATCCTAGAATCCAAAAAGCTGTTCCTGTACCCACGTGCGGGTGTCAAAAGTATAACTAAAAAATCAGATGGAACGATTCGGCGTTTGATCGATAAATTTGAAAGAAGTGGTTCTGTCAGCGATCAAAGAACGTCTGTAAGTAATCGACGTAAGTGCTCCAACGAAAACATAGGCGCCGTTCGTGAGAGTGTACGCGAGAATGGAAACAAATCAATTGCTCGTCGAGCGTAAGAATTGGGGCTTTCGCCGACCACAACTTGGCGAATTCTGCATCTGCACTTAAAGTTTCACGCTTACAAAATAGTGTTAACTCAAGAACTAAAGCCCAACGACCATAGGTTGCGCCGTGTATTCGCTGAATGGGCTATGGAGCAATTGGAAGCTGACCCGGATTTTTGTCAAAAAATCATCTTCAGCGACTAAGCCCACTTTTGGATGGAAGGATGGATGGATGGTTGTGTTAACAAACAAAATTGCCGCTATTGGAGCAATCATAATCCAATGCAGATTCAAGAACGACCACTTCATCCCCAAAAGGTTACGTTGTGGTGTGGATTTTGGTATGGTGGAATCATTGGTCCATATTTTTTTCCAAGATGAAGATGGAGAAAGATATCTGGCTCTTATAATGGACTATTTTTGGCCTCAATTGGATGGTATGGATCTCAGGAACATTTGGTTCCAACAAGATGGTGCCACATGTTATACTGCTCTCGAAACAATCGATGTTTTGAAGGAGAAGTTCAGAAGTTTCATCATTTCCCGTGGTAGTAATGTTAACTGGCCCCTGAGGTCTTGTTATTTAACGTCGTTGGATTACTTCTTGTGGGGTTATGTTAAATCTCGAGTTTATGTCAACAAGCCAGAAACAGTAAATGATCTTATGAATAACATCACGCGTGTTATTCGTGAAGTTGGACCTAATTTACGTTCTTCTGTTATTGAATATGGGGTCAACCGTGTACGCGCAACCCAACGAACTCGAGGCGGTTGCTTAACTGATGTTCTCTTCCACACGTAATGACATTAATTATATTCCAAAATAAAAAAAGAAATAAACCGCTATCATTTATAGAACGTGTTTTATTTAAGTTCAAAGATAGGACACTCTTGTTGAAAGACCCTATAAGTGCAAGGGGAATTGGTAGGCTTTAAGCGATAGTCAAATATTTTAAGAGCTGGTTGCTATGTGGAGTATTCCATTCTCTTTGCATTATCAGGACAAAAAAAATTAATAACGCCCATGTGAGAAAAAGTATAAGTATTGGAAAATTTAAGGAAGTAACAAGAATATCTCGAAAATGGTTCACTCAACAACAAAAATATAAATGGCATAAGTTGTGCATTTTAACGCGATCTGCATTTTTTGTGTAGTAAAATTTTGTTTATCTCTTATGGTTTACCAGTTATGAAAAAGTCGTTCACAATGAAGAATACTTTTGGAGACATTCCCAGAAAATTCGAGATATACAATTTATTTACCATAAAAATGTCTTAAACGTATGGTATTTTATTCAAAATCGTTAGCCACTTTTGAGAAAATTAAAATTTTCGAAAAATGTTCCATGTAAAGGGTAATCTGGGGTGGGAGGATTTTCTTGAAAACCTTCGTGTCGCATCTCTGGAAGATACTGAATCTAAATACCAAGTTTGGTGTTTATCCGACTATTCGTTTCTGAGTTATGTTGTTCACAGACACACACACACACAAACACACACACACACACACACACACACACACAGACGACACACACACGGACATGTTTCCAAAAATGTTTTATATGCACCCAGTGCACCTCAAAACATGTATTTCCGGTGAAACCTCGGTATCGAATTTTTGGGTGGAATGCAATACTTCCCCTACTTATTATACGTAGTAGATAAAGTAAAAAGGTATTGAACAATTCGAACCATTAATAAGGGATATCTCGGAAATGGCTGAAGCCACAAAAAGAAACTTATTTGAAATAAATTGTGTGTTTTAAAGAGATCTACATTTCTCGTGTAGTACGTTTTCGTCTGTGGCTAACGTTTACCAGTTGTATAAGATCATACAAAATTCCTTCACAATGAAGAGGACTTCACAGGCTTTTCCCAGAAGACTTAAGATTTATGGCTTATTTGTCATGTAAATTCTTTTTTTATCTGCAAAAGCTCCGATTGCATTGCAGCCTATTGTGCTACCCTGTAATGATTGCTACCCCTTGTAGCGACATTTGCGCCTGATTAAGTATACATAAAAAGGATCTCTGCAATAATTATAATTTAGGAATTATTGATAATTAATTAACCTGTAATTTAATAATTTTCCATAATTTTAAAGCAATATGATTCAAGTCTGTATCAATCGTAAGCCCTTCTGAAGCTGTACATTTATTTTAAGCTTCAATAATATTGATGAATAAATAAAGGCGTAATTGCCTATGAAAAACTGCAAGATTTAGGCAAAATAAGAGCAGCTTCGTTTCAGACTGTCCATTATATTTTCCGAGCGTGGGGCATAAAATTTGGAATATTCTTTTGTACTTCGTGGGGATGAGGCAAGTTTTAAGAGTAAACAGACGCTATGAGGAACGGACTTTTCTTACAGTTAGGCTTTGAATTTTCAACCAGGGAACCAATAAACGTAGAGAATAAGTGTGAGAACCAATGGAAACATAGGAAGACGCAGTGACATGTACAAAATTTGAAGGCGAGCAGTCGTTGTTACATGTGAACGCGAGCGTGGATTTAGGACAGCTTATCATGATTCTTCGTTAAGGTAACACGTAGCTCTCCGGGCCAGAGAAGGACGTTAAGTTCCGAAATTTGCTAAGTGCAGCGCAATTATGCAATTATAAAGTGATGCAGGTAGAATATTTATATAATGTGCTAACGGTATTCTTCAATATAATTATATAAAAGCTCATAAACGAGCTAATGTTACTCAAGTGACTACTTCAGTTCGGGCGAATCTAAAGAACGGTGATAGAGCACCGAGATATTGAATAACTAGCTGAAGCCAACTTTAGTATTTCAAGAGACAGTAGTGGGAAAACAGTGTTAAACGAATCACACGTGTTAGGGAATACCAATGACTCTTGCAGGATTTCTAGCATAAAGAGTGGGAAAGACAATATCCTGGTGTCCCACTTCCGCAATCCTACCCTGACGATAACAGTAGGGAATTTCAGGCCGATTCGCCGAATGTTGACCCTGAGATCGACGACAAGATGTGCTTCCTGACTGATATCGGGGATTTCGAGTCCTGAAGACTACCCATACAACGACGTAGGTAAGGATATACACGACGAAGTAGCGGGGCAAAACGCTACTCTCTTCACACTAGTCCCTCACAGATTACACAGGCCCAGTGGTGTGTTAGGGCAGTAGTCCTCTGGTTCTATAAAAAGTTTCCCAAAGATCTTGTATCTCCTTGATGCTAACACTTCACACTAGTTTCCTGTATCCCACACAGATTACACAGGCCCAGTAGTGTGTCAGGGCAGTAGTCCTCTGGTTCTATAAAAAGTTTCCCAAAGATCTTGTATCTCCTTGATGCTAACACTTCACACTAGTTTCCTGTATCCCACACAGATTACATGGCCCAGTAGAGTGTTAGGGCAGTAGTCCTCTGGTTCTATAAAAAGTTTCCCAAAGATCTTGTATCTCCTTGATGCTAACACTTCACACTAGTTTCCTGTATCCCACACAGATTACATGGCCCAGTAGAGTGTTAGGGCAGTAGTCCTCTGGTTCTATAAAAAGTTTCCCAAAGATCTTGTATCTCCTTGATGCTAACACTTCACACTAGTTTCTTGTGTCCCACACAGATTACACAGGTCCAGTACTGTGTTAGGGCAGTAGTCCTCTGGTTCTATAAAAGTTTCCCAAAGATCTTGTATCTCCTTGATGCTAACACCTCACACTAGTTTCTTGTGTCCCACACAGATTACACAGACCCAGTAGTGTGTTAGGGCAGTAGTCCTCTGGTTCTATAAAAAGTTTCCCAAAGATCTTGTATCTCCTTGATGCTAACACTTCACACTAGTTTCTTGTGTCCCACACAGATTACACAGGCCCAGTACTGTGTTAGGGCAGTAGTCCTCTGGTTCTATAAAAGTTTCCCAAAGATCTTGTATCTCCTTGATGCTAATGCTGCATAGGAGCATAATACATGATAGGCGTTTCAGATCCACACAGTCTACAGTCCGTGTTACCCTGAAACCTTCCTATTATCTGTAGGTGCTTTCTTACTGGTGCATGCCCAGTGACAAAGGCTACTGTTGTTTTTAACTGAAGCTTACTACATTTAAGCAGGTTAAAGGTTTGAATGGTTCTTTGATAAACGATTTCCCAGGCCCAGGAGTGTTATGTTTAACACCAGTATGTTATAGCCACTCTAATGGAACACTCAAGTGTGCATAGAGGTGGCGCTGGTTTGAGTTTCGGCTGTGTCAATCCTTGCTTTGCAAGTTCGTCAGCTTTATCATTGCCTTCAATTCCTTTATGCCCTGGGACCCATGACAAACATACTTTATGCTCTGCAAGGTTGGATAAGGCAGTAATACATGCACCTACCAGTCTAAATGACACTAAAGGACTGTTTAACCGTTAGTGCTGGAAATATCTTTAACATATTGTATTTTAATTAAAATCGTTAGACCCAAATTTTAGAAAATCAAAAACTTACTAAAATGTCCCAAGTAAAGGTTTGTTTGAGGTGGAGGATTTTCTTAAAAATCTTCGTTCGCATCTTTGAAAGGTAGGTACTGAAGTTAAATACCAAGTTTGGTATTTATCAGAAATTTCTTTTTGAGTTATGCTGTGCACAGACACACTGACACACAGGCAGACAGACACACACACATGGACCTTTTACGAAAACACTTTTCGTGGGGATTCAGGGGACCTCAAAACATGTATTCCCGGTGAAATCACAGTATCGAATTTTTGGTTGGAATGCAATACCTTCTCTACCTACTAGGTACGTGGTAGAGAAACAAATAAGCCTTTGTGGAAGAATGAGTAGAGTTTTTTTTTATTTATTATTTATGAACGCTCTTTAACTACTATGGTTCTTAGCGTTCCATTCTATATTGGGCGTGAAAGATCGGTAATTTTGCTCAGAGACCTCTTTATCAGGCTTGAGGTTCTTTTACGTGCCGTAAATCTACGGCACGAGACCACCGGCTTTACTTCCCTCCCGAAGTAAGCCATGCCAAGGAATTTTACGCCCGAAAACATCCACCCCTTCCGCCGGGTTTGAACCCGCGACCTTGGGAACCAGAGGCTAGGGAAATCATGTGAATGTAATAATGATATTTTTTAGTTATTTTGTTTCCTTCATCTTTCCGTTCTCACGTGGGTTTTGTTTTTTTTAATTAGTTTGGGGGTTTTCAGAAGACCTCAAAACGTGTATTTCCATTGGAATCTCGACATTGAATTTTTAGATTGAATACAGCAATTCCTCTGCTCATAGATAAATTATAGAAAATATTATCTGTAACCAAATTATTCAGAAACATTTCGGTGTAGTGAATAAGTATGAATATAATTTTAAGGCGTTGTTAACGGCCCTTCAAGTTTTCCCATTACTGAACACGTCTCGAGAAACCAGCTTCATGACCAATTCCCCAATGCTGCACTAACGCAAGCGTTTATCGCCTTGTCTCGCGAATATATTTAGACACAAAGGCACTTTACTGCCCTCTGACGTCATCTAGACGGAATTAACGACGGTTATCAGCGAGTTAGTAATTTTGTTGGCAGTAAAACTGCGTCCTACTGCATTTAAAATGCTTACCCATCAACCGTAAAGAAATACGGCCGTGTTTAAACCCCTCTGTGGGCTCGGGGATGATATCAATACGATAATGTTTTCATGACTGGCCGAGAGATGGTGTTAAGTTCCCAACAGGGAGAGTACACCGCCAAATTCGCCATGTTCCACCCAAACATGTGTATTCTAATTGCTGTGGAAACACCTACCTGGTTGCAGTGCAATGAGTTATTCCAAGGGATACAGTTGCCTGAAGGAAAACCAAATATAGACAGATTTGAAATATTGGCAGAACATACTGTGACGATTATATTTATTTTACAACAATGTGATAAATATAATTTTATGAAGTTCGAGACATTCAGAACAAAATTTGTTTAAGTAAATCCATGAAATTGTCTTTAGAATCCTTGGAGCCATTTTCTGGATGCTTATGGAACGTTCGACACGTGTGGATAGATTATGTAAATCATGCTGACGTCGGTGCTGTCTAAAGCACTAGTCAGCACAGTCCTAAGATATTCAAACTTAGAGTTTTTTGACGGCTCGCGCTGTCGGAATCTGTGACACTGTAATCTTTAACCTTATCTTCAGCTACGTCGCAAGCCCGCCGGAACATGGAAAGCCAACCTTGTTCGCACCCCAGGTAAACTTATCTCTTGGAGTCTTATCGTTGGTAGACGTGTTTGTAGCAATGTAGAATAGATATTTAGCCAACTAAGTCCTGATATGTTTATTGTAGTGTAGTAGTGCTGTAGATAATTAAACTAAATTTGGAACCAGAGTTACACGTCAATAATTTCCCACCCCTCTGCCAAGCTTTGCTCCCCCGTCTGGAAACCTGAACTACGCCCCCGTCCTCGTTCCATCCAGTGAAGACGCCGTGGCGTCGTCAGAATGTCTTACCGCAAACACTTCTTACGTGAGATAAGATCAATTTACATTCATTTAAAGTATGCATAAAAAATTGTGAAAAATTAAAATATTTCATAATAAGATAATATGAATTCTAAACCCTGAGAGAACATACTAATTTGTTCACTTGGCGCGTTTAAACTACCAATCAACTGAAGTTATAAATGGACAGGTGTACTTTATTAATATACACGCTCAACTTTAAACCTTGTTTTCTTGCAAACCTTTTTTCAGTATTTTTCTATATTCAAAATTCTTGAAGTTCTTTTTCTAGTTTGAGTCACAGTTTTTGTACTGCTTCTCAAAAGTACATTAAACAAAATGACCGTATATGCTCCAATTTTGAGAAGTAAATTATTAACTGTTAAAAGATCGAGAATTTTGGACAGTACCAAAAGTAATAATTTTTGTACAAATTAAGGGTTTCTATGAAAAAATCTGACGTGATAGATCTTTCTGTAAACTCATTTACTGTGAAGCCTGATTTTTTATGTGAATATTTAAAAGAAACTTGCATCGTGTGGATAATTTTTGTTATGGTAATTAATTTACACAGTGTTTAAATAATCATGCAATTGTAGTGGCCATACATTTCAACAAGGTATCTTACAACATACGGTGGATTTTGTAAATTTCACAGATGCACCACCAAACAGACTTTACCTTTAATCGCTCTTTTTACACAATGTAACGGCGAGTAGATGATTATATGTTATATAATGGAGGGAAACACCTCCCGCACTGCGACCTATACAGATCTATTGTGGCTACCACCCCCAGAAGGGATGAGGTGAAGCAACCACAGGAGGTTACAGGCCACAGAAACGCGAGGAAGTCCCTAACAATTCCAATCTCCAAGACCCGTTCCACTACTGGAGCTGACCAGAGAAGGCGATTAACGACCGGTCGTCTAAGCAGCCCTCCAGTGTCCACGTGGAGTACTCTTTCCCTCGAGCAGCATCCGCGCCGTAGAAGCACACCTGAAACATGAGAAACCACCCCAACATTCGCCTACCGACCAGGGAAAACCACAAAAATCCAAGGTCAGGACGGGAATCGAACCCTAGACCTCTCGAATGCGATCCTCACATGTTACTGGGAAACCATGTCGCTCGGTGTGTAGATGTTAAGAAAACTAGCGTGTCGTAGAATATCTACTCGTGATACAACACATTAGACTACTTATCTACCTAAAAGTTTTACAATAATGGTTATTCCTTCGGTTCCCTTAACGCTTTATACTTTAAAGTAATTTGTAATCTTTCAAAAGAGTAATTGTACTGGTTTAAAACATTGTAAAAAAATAAAGAAAAACAAAATCAGTTTTTATATTGGATATAATTTTTATGTCTCTATTTCCCCTTTATAAAAATTTAAATTGAGTCTTATTTATGGACGCTCTTTAACTACTATGGTACTTAGCGTCCCATTCTATATTGGGCGTGAAAGACTTGTAATTTTGCTCAGAGGCCTCTTTATCAGGCTTGAGGTTCTTTTACGTGCCGTAAATTTACGACACGGGACTACCGACTTTACTTCCCTTCCGAAGAAAGCCATGCTAAGGATTTTTACGCCCGAAAAAATCCATCGCCCTCCGCCGGGTTTGAACCCGCGACCTTGGTAACTAGTAGTTTTCGTTGTATCGTTTGCCTCATCCAAAGCAAAAACTGTAGACTACTGTTTTTGTCCATAGTTTCGTAATATGAAAAGTGTCTTACCTAATATATTAACTTGGGCAATTTTAGAATCTATGTTACTTTTAATATTCAGTTTTGAGATTTCACCGAAAATGCATATTTTGGGCATCTTGAATCCCCCAAAAAGGGGGGATTTTAAGAGAAATATCTATTTATGTCTGTATGAACAGCATAAATCAAAAAACAAACATTCGGGTAAATATCAAAATTGGTATTTAAATTCAGCATATTCCAAGGAAGAGTTTAAAAAATCTCTCCATCCCAAACTACGTGGAAAACATTTTCGTTGTTTTTTATTTTATTAAAAACGGTTTTAAGGATTTTGATAAAATACAACATGACAGATAAAATGTGTATCTTGAATTTTCTGTGAAGTCTTCATTCGGAATGACATTTGTATAATTAGTAAACCGTAAGAAATAGATAAAATCTTACTACACAAAAAATGTAGAATTCGTTAAAAGACTTCATTTATGTCAAACAATATGTTTGTGCAGTTAACCATTTGCGAGATATTCTTTCTTATTGGTTTAAAATTTCAAATAGTTACACTTTTCTTTAAACGGTAAGTAGCTACTCCATGTAAGCAGCATGGAATTTCAAAGCCATCGCACAACACGCTTTTTATAAATCTAACTATCGCTTTAGCCTACTGTATTCTTCTGTACTTATCCACAACGAAACTATCTACGTATATTGGAAGCTCATCTTGACTAACAAGAAGTAGATAGAAGAATGAACTTTTGTAGGAATAGTTTGTAGAGAAAGTCATATGAATGCAATACATCACATTTTTCGTATACAAACGAGGTACACTAATCATGACGAGCTTTTGAGCCCTCAAAATATTATAAATGTCATATAATAATGTAATTATCAGACACGCAAGAATCTTATCGATTCGCTACCAAAACGATTGCTTCCTTAAAAATCGATAGTCATTTAGAATCGTAAGTAAAATCCTCGAAAAAGAAACTAGACACCGAGGAAGCTTGTGGAACTGCAAATAACTGGAAAACGTGCTCCTGAAATATCTGCAAATATTTAAAAATGGACATCTATAAATCAATTTATAGACTTCAATATACAAAGAATTGTTATAGAAGGATTGCAGCTCCATGTTCGTATTAAATTGAAGGAAAATACCGTAAGGCATATATTGTTATTATTCTTATTAATTTAATACAGTTAACCATATATTAATACAATACGGTAATTTAAATTGTATGCTACAGCCAACATTGAGCAAATTGGACAGGACTTCTGTATTGCTCCTTACATAACCCCAGGTTTTAATTCACGATATGGTCAGTAGTAGGCGCTTTGTGACTCGCATTCATATCACTGGTACTGAAGAGCCGCCAACTTGGGAGCGACAATTATAAATGTCAGCCAACCCAATGTTTTATACAATCGATTGTTAAACGATAGTTTCCTGTAACGGAACCTGCTGAACTGTACTCGCAGTGAAAACAGTTTTCATGTCATCGATAGTCGCATAGTATGCTTTACGGTTTGGTTGTGCGTTGCGTTAAAATGATATTCGCAGCACAGACATAAATACGTAAAATTGTAATTGTTAATTAATCAATGAAGTTAAATATGTACATTCCACAATTATTAGTTGCTCGGTTTATTCATAATGTGTATCATGACGTGCTGAGTTAGGTTATATTCGTTGAAATGTAATTATAATTCTTGAAATTGGACTGGCGTGCTGAAGCATAATAGCAATTTGACTTTAATTGTTTTTAATACATGTAAAATCCAAAAATGTTATTCATCTGTTGTAACCGTTTTTACTCTGATTTGTCGCAACATTTTTCTATGTTGCTCTTCAGATATTTTTTTAGTGTTCCATTTATATGCAGCATTTAACACCGGCGGCGTTTTTACCTTTGGAATAATTGCTCATCAGCAGTGATGTTCATCAGTCGCTTATAGTGGTGTTAACCTTTGCGTTGGTAGGTATTACTTTTTGGTTTATAAACTAAAGCACGCGAAGGCGAAGCATGTTCGCAGGCTGAGGGCAGCCCGAAGAAGTGTAGTACGTGTACCTACCCTTGTTAGGGTTTAACCACTGGCAGGTAGGATAAGGTTCTGCAGGATGGTGGTAGTGACTGAGGTTGTGGGGGTGAAAGGAGGTAGCAAAGAGCTCCTCGACGACTGCAGGTCAGGGTGCAACGGCCCTAGTGCACCGCTGGTGGAAGATTTTATCGAAAAATTGTTTGGTTTTAATTTTGAATTTACCAAGCAACTCGTGGTAGGCTATAAAGGAGCTCAGCTTTTGCTGCTGGTTAGAGTTGCTCCTTGGTTACCGCGGGTACCCGCAAGCCATGCGGGAAACCCGGTGACGTCTCAAGCGCCGTTCTCTGGGGCTATAATCCCCTAGAGACCGAACGAGGGCACTCCGATGGAATGGCACCTAATTTCATCCTCCAGGTATGGAAGAGATGAGGCTTCATGAAGTAGTCTCACGGGGCATAGATGACCCTGAGGCCCTTATTCTGCACCCGCTCTAAAGCACGCGAGCGAACGCATTACGTTTATATCAGCGGGTAGCGAAAAAGAACAAGAACAAAACATTGCCAATCCCGCAGGTTTCGCGTGTCATTTAAGTTGGCAATTATTTCCAACGCGCATGTGCAGTAGTGAGAAGGTGGCCATGTTTGTCTTTTACACTATAATTCTACTGTAAAAGTGAAGAACCACCTACAAAAGACGGGCAGGTGTGGAACAACTTCGACTTCAAACTAAGGTAATCTAATCATTTTACTTTTACTAACACTTTCAATTCCGGTCCAAGTAATCAAGTTTAGCCATTATGAACACATTTCTGCATTTACCTATCTCAGTATAGCATCACACACATTTGTGACATTTATTCTAAACTATTGTATAAATTAACTTTGAGTTCAAATTAAGTATTGTTGCTGGCACAAATGAAACTCTGCAGTTTAACCTCCAAAATTCACCATGTGCTATTGTAACCTAAATTAACCATCTTTATTTTCCTTAATTCATTTTCCTGCTTTACCTAACTTAATGCATTAATATTAATTTTATTGACATTTATTTTGAAATGTGATTAACAAGGAAAGCGAAAACGTATGAACAATCTTGTATTGTAATTCGCAGTAAAGTCGACGGCAATTTCCTATTCTTAATTTTCTACGCTTCTTCCCACAGTTTAAGTTAATATAAAGTCTTATTTGCTAATTACTTTATAGCTATGAATGAATATGTTCCACCATACACACAACAGGTTGTGATTGTGAAGTTCGGAGGGGAGGGATTAATGGTTTGAAAATCTCTCGGCAGATAACAGCATCATATCAACTGTATATTTGAGAATGGTATTAAAAATTACTGGCATGGGAAAGCGCGTCTTCATTGTTTTAGATGTAGTAATGTAGATGGTGGGGCCTTATATTCCTCTAGTCTCATTGGTTGGGTAAAGGGAATGAAACTACTATCTCTTGAAGCACGGTAAGTATAATCGGTAAACGGAATGAAA
The DNA here is from genome assembly GCA_030765065.1 of Deroplatys truncata. Lineage (NCBI taxonomy): Eukaryota > Metazoa > Arthropoda > Insecta > Mantodea > Mantidae > Deroplatys > Deroplatys truncata. The sequence continues at coordinate 9,168,438 of CM060977.1, read as the reverse complement.
CATAGTGCTGACGAAAACTACAGAACAAATCGGTAGTTTTCATTCGGACTTTCCGCACTAGCGACAATCACCGCAAATGGAAATTTAGTCCAAATTTAGGCTTATGATGTGTGTGTGTGTATTAAACTGGATTCAAATAACTGGTATGATATCAGAAACTACCAGTAAAGGAAGCCAGAGCAAATTTAGTCCCTCGACTAAATATTAACGTAAATTATGCACAGAGATGAATTCTTTAAAAGTGTATTTAGAAGTGGATACAAACATGGTTAGTTTCACCAATTACTCTAATGGTTGGGTTGGCAGCTTCCACGCATGCGCAGCAGGAACAAAATGAGTACTTTGTTTACCTTTCGCGATGATTTTGATATAAAAGAAAGTGTTGTAAAAAAAGATCGGTGGGTGGATTACAGGTGTTTAAAGTGTTCACATCTCTTCCTAAAGCAACTTTTATATACCTTTTTGTTCCTTTTAATGGGTTAGGTATATCGACAATGAATGAAGCGATACTCAGATGAGCCTGGGATCCATAGAGCTAAAGTTACACGACATTCATCCCTTCAGGATAAAGGAAACTCTCGAAAGACCTTATCCGGTTAACTCGCCCTAACCACGATTCGAACTCGAGACCTCTTGACTTGAATGTGAGGCAGACACGTTAACCCCACACCACAGAGGTGGGCATAACGTTGTAACATTAAAGAGATACGTGGCAGTAGCATTAATTTGTTTTTCTATGTGTGGAAAAACTATTTTTTGCTACTCATTATTTGCTCATGCTCTCTCCCATTTTAACTTATTTCACCTACACAGCACGTGAGTAACCGGCAAACATCGGAGAGTTTTAGTAAAATGCCGTTTCTTCCGGCTTGTAGGCCGTGGTCGAGAAGTAGGCATTGTGCCTGAGTTTTGCCCAATTGGACGCCGGTCTAAAAACCTCAGTGCATGCAACAAAAACTCCTATACAGGACACGTTAGGCTTGGCAGTAATAGCATGGCTGTTCCACCTGATGTACTGGCTACACTTCATTTTAAAAGGACATCCGCTACCTTAACAAAGTACTAGTTAGGTTGCACATAACACAATTCAGTTATTATCCATAGGTATATAATAATAATTTTGAGCTGTCGGATATAATTTCAAATGAAATTCAAAGTTGCATGCAAACGTAAAAGCAATGGCTCTGTACTATGTTCACAACGCTAGCCGCACCATAAACACGACGAGATTTTGTGCCATTAAAAAACTGAAAATATAATGTAGAAAATAATGTAATTATTGGACATGGAAACATCTTGTCGATTGCTGTGGATTCGCTACCAAACGATCCATTGGTCTAAAAATATTAAAATCGATAGTCATTTACTAGCCTAGATAGCCGACTTTTTCGTCAAAGAAATTGGACAAAGGAATTATGATGAGAAGCAAATAACAGCAAAATGTGCTTCTACGTATCCGAAAATGTTAAGAAATTGTAAATCTGACATCGACATAGAAATTCAAAGACTTTCTACAAGTTCAGTATTCAAAGAGTTGCTATAGAATTGCACTAGACTAGGATTGCAGTCGATATTTGTCTAAAAGGAACGTGTAGGTTTAGTTAAAGGAAGGTAACGTAATGCACATTGTTACAATTGCTTTTAACTTTAATTGAATTAGCAATATCTTAATGTATCGTATCTTACATACGTTTAGTAACATTTATTTTTGCCTTGTTCTTTTACGATCGACGCGCCCCAAGGCGGTATTTTTCGTAAAACGCACCTACAACGGTGGATCAGCAGTTGTACATGTTTTTGAGGTTAGGTTATCAAAATGTTTGTGATCCTGGTTCCTGCGTTGTTTTCCCAAAACTTAATTTACATTTCATTTTACATATAACATTTATTTATTTATATATATTTCTTACTTTGAAGTGGAACTGCATACATGTGATGCCCAGGTTGGACAGTACACATATCCGAACTCCCATATAGGTGCCTCGGAAGTGTCAAAAATAATAAATATAGCTAAGATTAGGATACGTTAAGTTAGTTCATGATTTAATGTTTCTTGGATGAATTAAGCTTAATTATGTATACTTAAACAAAAACTTTTTTGTGTAAACATTTAGCAAATGTCTATTTGTAAGTGAAGTTAGCTTTTTCGTTTCATATGACAGGACTTTTCATCGAAATGAATAGTTTTGTTTACTAAGAAATGTTTATGTTGCATAGCTCGTATATAACAAGGTAACGTAAATAAACGCCAGCAAGAAAATGACAAAGCAAACCTGAGCTTTAATGAGTATAATTTCACGAGCTTTTGTTAAGGATATGAAACTTGGCATGTTTCGTTTTAATAAAGTCCAAGTACACTTGCACGAAACAACATTTAATATACATAAGTTTTCTTGGTATTAAAACAAGGCGTTTAAATTTGTACTGAGGAAGTATAAGATATTTTATTGTAAATTGTTATTGATAGATATGGAAGTAGTACCAAGTATTTTATAGGAATAATAACTGTATGCAGAGTTTCTGTGCAAGAAAGACTACACAATTGTTCAACATATGTGTAGAACATTCCTGGGGTATAAGTATGAAAGTTAATACCTAATTTCTTTTGTTTAGGGAAATGAAGGCTCTACAAGTATCATACCGTTTGCTGATGGAACAATGGAATGAGGTTGAAGCAGAAGAAATCAAGTGGAAGGTGATGTCAAATTATTTTACACTTTACATATAAACGGAAGTTGAGCTATAGCTTATTAGAGATGGGTAAATGCCTTCTTTGGTGTCAAATTTAAATTGGCAACTTTTATCACTTACTGTATCAAACGTCAATATGAGTGAATTTGTCATGTTTATAATATGTACATTCAATTTTTTTATAACATTATTTTACAATCTCCTACTAATACAAAAGAAAGTTGTCATTATTTGCTATACTCTGTCTCAAACAAGAATGATCCTCTTGTAAACATATGGGGGGAAAGAAAGAGAGAGCTAGACAGAGATGGAGCACTCTTAGGCTGCTGATCGGTGGAGGGAACTTCTTAGGAGTTTGCTTTCGCACAATAACTGCCTCTTTGAAGTATAGCACTGAGAGTTTTCTAAGCACTGCATAGAATGAATTAGTTTCAGGCAGAGAAAAGTCTACAAATGTTTAGATTCATTTCTCTGTATCCTGTACATATACCACAGATGTGTTCTAGGCTCGTGAATTCTGAAACAAATGTTTACAATAGACATATTTGGCACATAGCAAGCAAGTATTTATATTACAAAAAAAGGCCATGCGTATTATCTGTGGTGTTGGATGCCGTCATTCCTGTAGACCCTTGTTCAAAACCCAAAAAATTCTTACTCTCACTGGTGAATACGTATATTGTCTCTTGAACTACCTTACAGATAATTATGATAACTTTACAATGAATCTTACTGTACATGACCGCAATACAAGGCATAGACCAGCAAATAGCTTAAAACTGTTCCAAAAAGAATGTTACTATTCTACAATAACAATAACCTTCCATGCTAATTAAAACTATTAGGCAAGCCTAATCAACATAACGTCTTTAAGAAAGAGCTAATACTCACTCCCCATATACTATGGAGGAATTTTTGTAATATGTCGTGCAATATATAAATATTCAATACATAGGGCAGTTGGCATATGATAGTGACTTACACTTATTTGTTTTTGTCCTACTGTAATGGGTGTTAGATGTTTACTCTTGGGGGGGGGGGGGAAGAATGGTGATGGTTTGCAAATTTTCAATTCTTAAATATTGCATGGTGTGGAGAGGGAGATATGTTCTTGGTGCTGGGTGTGTTTATTAGTTATGCTGCATATTTCATAATTGTATGACGTGTTCAATGTCCCTGAGCGTTGCTCACAGTGGGACCAAACAAACAATATACATAAGCATAGAAACATAGCTTAAATCGAAGATAGGCACTGTTATACAGTATTAACTTATTATTGTTAAGTAATATGCAATCTAACTTTGTATTACTACTGAAACAGTTGTATTCCTAACACCTGCTGATTCAGGTATTATTATTTAACATGCAAAGTTGCTTCTGATATTTAAGACTGTATTTTGTACACCTCTCACATACTTCAGAAGCCCAGAACACTTGTATGCAATATAAAACTAGTCAGCTTATCATCTTGGAGCAGGTCTGTCAATCTGCCAAAATAAAACACAGCCAAGGCAAATCATCATGCGTTGTTTCACAATGCTTAAGAAAGAAACCCTGAAGCGTAACCTTATGCTACTACACATAGATTTAATAAGTTGGTGGCAATGTCTTACTTGATTGATTGTCAAGAAGTTAGCACTGCCACCACTAGTGTTGTCTGCACACATGTGGCAGATTGAGCCCACTTTTCCTTGTTGTTTACAACAGGATTGTTCTTGGTTGGCCTCATACTGCTGTGACTGCTGTGTAACAAAGTGGTGTGGACAGCTTCAACACTGCGGGACCAGTTTACACTTGAAGATAAACTCAGTTGCTTTCCATTTTTAATTAGATTTCTAAAAGTTCTGATTACCTATGAGGACTGTCCCAGAAGTACCCGACCCAACAAAGAAAACACAAAAATTTTGTCAAAAAACATCTTTATTTCTCTACATAGTCATCTTTCAGCTCAATATGCTTTTCCCAGCAATGTTCAATAGTTTCGATACCCTGATTATGGTGAGAACCATCGAGTTCTGCAAAATAGCCATCAACTGCAGACTCCGACTCTTTATTGTTGGCAAATCTTTTACCACCAAGCCATTTCTTCAACTTGAAAACAGAAAATAATCATAGGGGGGCTAAATCTGGCGAATAGGGTGCATGAGGAAGCAATTCAAACTTTAACTTATTGAATTTGGCCATGGCGATAATGGATGTGTGAACTGGTGCATTGTCTGATGAAACAAGACTTTCTTTTTAGCTAAATGTGGCCATTTTTGCTTGATTTCATCATTCAAATGCTGCAATAAGTTTATATAACACTTGCCATTGATTGCTTTTCCTTTTTGAAGATAATCAATGAAAATTATCTCATTTGCATCCCAAAAAACTGACACCATAGCCTTGCCTGCAGATGGAACTGTCTTTGCCTTCTTTGGAGCCAATTCTCCCCTTTCAATTGGCTGTTTTGACTGTTCCTTTGCCTTAGGTGTGAAGTGATGGACTCATGTTTCATCTATGGTTATGAATTGATGCAAAAACTTGGCTTTATAGCAGCGAAACATCACCAAACACTCAACTGAAACATCCTCACGACGGCGCTTTTGTTCCATTGTGAGTAAACATTGCACCCATCTTGCGCAAATCTTTCTCATGTCTAAATTTTCAGTCAGTATGTGATGTACATCACTTTTTGAAATGCCTACAATGTCTGCTAGCTCACGCACTTTCAGTCGACAGTCATCCAATACCATTTTGTGGATTTTCTTCACAATTTCTGGCATGGCCACCTCATTTGGTCGACCACTGTGATATTCGTCTTGGCAGCTCGTACAGCCTTGCTTAAACTCTGCCACCCAATATTTTACTGTTGTAAATGAAGGAGCAGACTCCCCCAGAGTAGAATCTAGCTCAGCTTTAATATTAGTTGGACTAACACCTTTCAAATGAAAGTATTGTATCACATAACGATGACAAGTTTACAAATTCACTGAGAGAATTTACTATTAATGGTTGCCAAACAATTACTAAACAACGTAGCATCGTCAAACTTCTGACTTAAGGTTTATAAGGTTGGTACTTTCTATAACAGTCATTTGTTTGAAACAACAACCACTATCTATACGTCAGGTCGGGTACTTTTGGGACTGCCCTCATATGTTTATTAATTTTTCTCATCCATTTGCTCTTTACATAAATATTCCCCAAACTCGATAATGTCCTTCCCTGATTTCAAGTTCAGCAACTTTTTTTCCTATATCTGATTGTCGCATTTCTCAACCCTCAAGTTTTTTCTCATTATTTTGGTTTCTTCACATTCAAGAATCATATGCCAGTAATTATCTTTGATTCCTCTAAATTAAATTCCTGTCTCTTATTCCTTTCAATTCCACTACACCTGTTCTAGCCCAAGCAGCTCCCTCCCTCACCATGTTGCCTTTTTCTACATAGTTTTCCCTACCCCATTCATAGTTCACCATAAATCCTCAATTATGTTTTCTTGTTGATGCTACTATAGCTTGTCTCAACTGTAAAAGATAGTATGAAGGTGAACAGGATATTTGAGTCTCTATCTAAAGCATACATGTTGCAATTAGCTTTGTCCTATTCTACTCTCACACTGTCACCAAGTTGCTAATAAGTAATAATATGCTGTAAATATTCATTTGTTTTAAATTTCAGCTTTGAACTCATTATCCTATGCAGAATATTTTTCTCTATGTGATTATATCGTGTTTAGAGCCTTTGTAGATTTTTGTGAGCACAAATTTCTAAAAAAATGAGTTTTTCAGCAAAAGTTTCGATACTTGCTGTTTTGCAGTAACTAATAAACTAAAGGGTAGAATGCAACAATATTGTTTTCTTAGCCAGAATAAACTGTGTGCTGATATCTGCCCAGTTCAAATTCTCTACCTTTAAACAGATGAGCATTATAATTTTTTAAATTAAATATTTTCAGAAAATTCTATACCTATGTGGTAGAAAAACCGTCCAGCAAGAAATTTTTTGTAATTGGGTTTACAACAGGAAGTAAGTGAGAAAGTGTTGAGGAGGGTTGGAGACAGTTTTTAAAAGGAGCTGGAATCCTGTAACTTCTTGCATTCATTGTATACGACAAACAAATGCTATCCATTTATTCAGCTAACAGGCCAGGTGCGATGTAAAAGTCAGTAAAGGGTAACATCAATTGTAAGGAAGTGGGTACATTCATAATGAGAAGTGTCATAAATGCACAAATTAAGATTTTTGTTGTTCTAGCTTCATGTTTTCACCAGAACTTGCTGGGACATGTTTCGGAGACTATTGTCTCCATCAACGTGGATTCACTGCCATGCATTCTCTGGTTAGACGTACTGTGTAATGAGATCCTTTTCACACGGGACATCAAAGTTGTGAAAAAATGTATTATTCTTTGGGAATTCACTGTACAATGACCTATAGTGTATCCAGCCTTAGTTCAATCCTGGTGTCAACAAAAACAAGTGGTTGCAGTCCTCTGTTATTGGCTGCAAGTCTAAGAGCATCCTTTAGGGTGTGTTTCCACTTGAAACACTTATCCCAGTATAATACTTTATTAAGCAATACCAATCCAATGTGATTACAAAATTTAATACTAATCTACTTACAGATTGACATTCTTAAAAGTAGCGCAATTATTAGTCTAAAGTACCATTGAATTTATAAAGTTTGTTTTTCTCTTTTGGTACCATATGATTGTGTAGTTCGGCATCTGCTACACTTCCACACAGTTTAATGTACCATTATGACAACGCCAGTGATTAGTCCGTTAGCAAGACGCCAACCAAGGAATAAACTTTTAAGAAGTTGAGGGAATAATAAATGGGTTTTGTGTTAAAAAAGGGCTGTTTATGTGTTGTTTAAAAATTTTAACAACACATGTTTAGTTTTCCATTTTGAATAAGCGGGGACTAGCAATAGAATAGGATAGGAAGCACCAATGGTGGATGGGTACAGTATGTTTGTTGACATCAGGATTAAACTAAGGCAGTATAGAAGACTTTCATGGTGAATGCTGACCTTTACCACATGTAATTGTAAAGTTCCTGTGATATTCCCCATATTAGCAGATTAATCTGCCCCCAACAGTCTTCCACGTTCTGGAAATGTGTAGTTTGTAACTATCTCTACTCCCATAGTTAAATTAATAACATAAAAGCTACACAATTTTCGCATAATATAGAAACCTTTAATATATACAAAGAAATAGAGGTGAAGCTGGTGAATATGTAGATTCCTCACTCCCAGGCCATCAAGATGAAACGCAGTCTGTAAGCACAAGAAAAGTAATGTTTTTATTTGTTAATTATAAATATTGAGCATTTTAATTTTTTGTAAATTATGAATGAGTCAATGTTCAATTTGAATTTCAATTACTTTGTATATATTACTTTTATTGCTTACTCTGACTGGATTCAATCGTGTATAACACCATATTGAACTGCAATAAAATTTGAATACTTAAAGCTTTACTTACATAAGTTATAGAATTTTTAACATTTTCAGAGACACTCGCCTCCATGGTGTAGTGGTTACCATGTTAGCCTCTAGTTCCTGAGATCGCGGGTTCAAACCCGGCAGAGGGCAATGGATTTGTTAGGGTGTAAAAATCCTTAGCATGGCTTCTTTGGAAGGGATGTAAAGCCAGTGGTCTTGTGTTATAGATTTACGGCACTAATAAAGGGGCCTCTGAGCAAAGTTACCGGTCTTTCACACTCAATATAGAATAGGAGGCTAAGGTCCACAGCAGTTAAAAAGGGTCCATAAATAAAAAATAAAGTAGGGTGGTGACCAACAGTTGTTCTCCCTTCATCCTCTTTCCTCAGCCTGAGTATCCAGCTGTTAGCATTTGGAGGTAACTAATGACATTGCTTACTGGCAGGACCTCAAAATTTAACAGGCTGTTTGAATTTTTAAAAATGAAGATTTTTTTTCCCCATGTGATGAGTTCTAGTGTGGTCATCAAAGATTTTAATAATTTAATTTCTTCTCCAATACTGTGACTAGTAAGCTACTGCTGATTTGTCAATTTGTTTAAATTTGATGTTTATTCTATGCTCTTTCAATCTGACATTCAAGTTCCTGATCTGTCACAAATTCAGATCCTATTGTACGATGTTCTTAAGTGGGTTATATAATAATTTTCTTAAACTTAATTTATTTTGTGGTACCAATCTCATATTGTAGCTTTTGAAAATGTTTTCAAATTTCTTAAAAGCCCAAGGATGGTATGTAAATTTTGGTAATGTTGCTCCCGAAGCGTCCAAACCCACATAACAGCATGGCAAACTTAATATAGCATAATGGCAGTGTAAGTATCATTACACTGGTGAGGAAGGTATGAAACGCCTTTAGCCTCAAAATGGCAAATTGAAATAATTATCAATTCATAACCTCCACGGTGCGTAGATTACCTTAAAATGGAATATATTCCGTAATTAGAAGTGTCATTCCAGTTTCTGCATGAGGGGGGGGGGGGGGTCCAAGGTTGCCTGAAGAAGTTTCCCAAATTTTAAGGTCAATTTTAATGACACATTTAGCCTAAAAAGAAATCATCTTTTACTTCCCAAATGTGAAATATTTGTATTAAAAGCACAGTTGTCATAATTACTTTCTCTACTACGTATAGTAAGTAGGGGAAGTATTGTATTCCGCCCAAAAATTCGATACCAAGATTTCACTGGAAATACATGTTTTGAGACCCCCTGAATCCAAAAAAAGCATTTTTGGAAACATCTCCGTGTGTGTGTGTGTGTGTGTGCGCGCGTGTGTGTGTGAGAACAGCATAACTCAGAAATGAACAGTCGGATAAACACCAAACTTGGTATTTAGGTTCAGTATCTTCCAAGGATGCGACACGAAGGTTTTCAAGAAAATCCCCCCCACCCCAGATTACCCTTTACATTGAAGATTTTTCGAAAATTTTAATTTTCTCAAAAATGGCTCTAACGATTTTGATTAAAATATCATATGTTTAAGATATTTTTATGACAAATGAAGTGTATATCTTGAATTTCCTGGGAATGTCTCCAAAAGTATTCTTCATTGTGAACGACTTTTGCATAACTGGTAAACCACAAGAGATAGACAAAATTTTACTGCACAAAAAATGTAGATCGCGTTAAAATACACAATTTATGTTATATACATTTTTTTTGTTGAGTGAACCATTTTCGAGATATTACTTGTTATTACCATAAATTTTTCAATACTTATTTTCTCAAATGGGAATTCGTTATTCATTTTTTTGTCTTGGATATGCAAAGAGCATTAATCTGTGGCAAAGGGAATGGTGCTGCACCTAGTAACCAGCTATTAAGAGATATGTATGTGCTTAAAGGCTACTGTATTTCTATATTGCCCTTGTAAATATATATTCCCCTTACATCTACAAGAAAATTAGCAATAATATAAAGTCTGCAAATGTTTATCTCGATTAACATGAAGTAGGTGAATAAGCATTTGTAAAAATAGTTTGTACAAGAGTAGAGAAAGTCATGTGAGTGTAACACATCAGATTTTTTTTTCTTTTGCTAGAGCAGTAATAACCAGTAGCTTAATTATTTCTTGTAACTTAGGGGGGGGGGCCAAATGGTGACCCCGTTTGCAATATATGTTTAATAGATAACCATTATATAGGCATGGGTAATACGACAAACTGAAGTAATTATTAATTTATAACCTCTGCAATGGGTAGATTACCTTAAAATGTGAATATAGTTATATTTATTTATTTAACACATACACAGTTGCATTATACAGTTACATGTGCTAGCGTAGTTGATAAATATATGCCTTAACAATCCGACATTACTGGAAATTAATTTTCACAAATTACTGAAGTATTACAGTGCCGTTTTAAATGTGAATGTATAGTACTGCAGCAGTTTTTTATTTTGGTAGATAGTACATTGAGTCCTTATATCTGTGTGGTATGGTGTGGTTCTTTTTGTATTTTATTGTGTATATTTTCAACGGATAAAATGCTGTCTTCTTATGTAGTATTCGATTTTAAACTACTCATCACATGTGTCTGGGAAAATGACTTCTTTTTTTCTATGAGGATGTCCAAAAATGTATATGTTAACCATTAGCCAGTAAAACAAGTTATATTGTGAAGAAATGTTGTGCTTGTACGTAACAACTGTTCGTATAGAGATGTTAATAGATATTTTCATTTGTCTTTTTATTTTCTCCTTCATATGTTAACAAATGAACTGAGTTCTTCACGCTGACAGCAACTATTAAGGTAGGTTACGCAATTTTGAATTCTAAGGTTATAGTATTTCTTTGGTTATGTTTCCTGAATATTTCTCCTGGTTATTTTATTTTACATTTTTCTTCCTTTTTTTTTTTTTTCTCAGACACATGCGTTTTATCATACACATATCTTCACTGCTAAGTTATGGTCACAATTTAATATAAAGTTGCTTATGGTGGACTTTGTGACAGTGATGTGTCTATAATTTACTAATTATTGAATCAATTGTAACACTACATCACTTGTAAAAAAATCTGATGTGTTACACTCACATGACTTTCTCTACTCTTGTACAATCTAATTTTACAAACGCCTATTCTCCATATGCTTCATGTTAATCGAGATATCAAGATGTCAATCTTATTGGTAATTTTCTTGTAAATGCAAGGGGAATATGGTAGCTTTTAAGCGATAGTCAAATATTTTAACGCTGGTTGCTATGTGGCGCATTCCATTCTCTTTGCATGTCAGGACATAAAAAAATGAATAACATATTTGAGAAAAGTATAAGTATTGGAAAATTTAAGGAAATAACAAGCAATATCTCGAAAATGGTTCACTCAACAAAAGAAATGTATATGACATAAGTTGTGTATTTTAATGCGATCTACATTTTTTGTGTAGTAAAATTTTGTCTGTCTCTTATGGTTTACCAGTTATGCAAAAGGCGTTCACAATGAAGAATACTTTTGGAGACATTCCCAGAAAATTCGAGATATACATTTTATTTCTCATGACATTATCTTAAACATATGATATTTTCATCAAAATCGTTAGAGCCATTTTTGAGAAAATTAAAATTTTCGAAAAATTTTCCATGTAAAGGGTAGTCTGGAGTGGGGGATTTTCTTGAAAACCTTCGTGTCGCATCTCTGGAAGATACTGAACCTAAATACCAAGTTTGGTGCTTATTCGACTGTTCGTTTTTGAGTTATGCTGTTCACAAACACACACACACACACACACAGACACACACACGGACATGTTTCCAAAAATGCTTTTTTTGGATTCAGGAGATCTCAAAACATATATTTCCGGTGAAATCTCGGTATCGAATTTTTGGGTGGAATGCAATACTTCCCCTACTTACTATACGTAGTAGAGAAAGTAAAAAGCGAAAACTTGTTTCAGGAGCTAATTGCTTCCATCCTCAGTTCCTTGTCGACTGCCTGCATCATTTGCCCTAGCTGTTAGCTTAATCTCTGGTGGCGGTTGGAAGAACTTCAAAAGTAGGTCTCCTGGCAGGATTTCAAAGTTTGTAAATGCGGTTTCTGTTTTTCCAAATATAAATGTTTTCCCAAATTTATTAAACTCCAAATTAAAAGATGACATCCCACAGCTAAACAAACAGGAATATATCAGATCAGCTGCAACAATTGCGAAAAAATCTACATTGGGAAAACCTAAAGGAACATAAAAACAAGAGCAAAAGAACACTTCAGTTACATGCAGCAAAAACGGGAAGAAAAATCAGCAGTAGCTTGGCACTTTTGGAGAGACAAACACACCATAGACAGAGACCCAAAAATACTAAAATATATATCAGGGAAAACAGAACTTATAATTTGGGAAAACATTTATATTTGGAAAAACAGAAACCGCATTTATAATTTTGAAATCCTGCCAGGAGACTTACTTTTGAGGAAGTTCTTCCGTCACAAGAGATCAAGCTAACAGCTAAGACAAATAATGTAGGCAGTCGGCAAGGAACTGAGGATGGGAGCAATTAGCTCCTGAAACATGTTTTTGCTTTTTTACAAGTGATGTGGTGTTACAATAGACTCAATAATTACTAAAATGATTACAGTTTTTATATAAATGAAGTAACTTCCCTAATTACATATGCAATTAAATACAAATTTCTTATTAACATATTGAAACAATATTCTCAATTTAATAATTAAACATATCTAGTAAACATCTCTTGGGGTCTTATATAAACTGTTACAGTAATTAACAGCTGGGACAGAATGAGCTACCTTAAACCAAACGAATGAAAAAGAATTTTATACTACATACTAATTTCTGATTACGGTACACCCTTTTTACACTTCATTTTCATTCGCTTGTCAATCACGTGACATTCCCTTCCATTTCTACCCCAGTTTCATTCCAGTATTGAAGTTAGAATCACCAATGCTCTCTTAATCTTCGCTGATTTCCTGGCGTAGGTTGGTACGGTTTAGCATGACTGTGGTTACTAGACACTTTGGGAGCAACATTACCTAAATTTCTTATATTTCCAATCTGTATTGTGTATTTTTTTAAAGTAGTAACATTATTAACTTTGCCTCCAGATGGCAGCAGTTGGATGGCCAGGCTGAAGAAAGCAGAGGAAGTTGCCACCATGCTAGGAATGGAGACAAATGTCTCTGAAAATGTTCCATGATTTTACAACTTGACGTAAGTGAACTTTTAGTGTGCACATCGACTCATTCATATTTTATAAACAATTAAAATGAAAATAACTTCACAGTCAGTAGTGCTTCAGTTTTTAATATCAGTTGAATAATTGCTGATGTTGGACATAATTTTCTCTCTTTGTTTAACATATGCTGGTAATGAATTTGATTATAACATACAGAGGATACGGATAAAACTTCCTTACATAAGGTTTATTAAAAGGTTTTGACATAAGGCAAATCCAGTTGCCCTAGTTTTGCTCTGTCCTCTTGTTTTCTCTATTACTAAATCATGATCATCTATATATATTTCTTAATTGAAATATCCGTGGCCTTTGTCTTATTTTTACTCATATTTTCTGTCGAGTAAGAAGTATTTTCTAGTCTCAACTAAGTAAAAGCCATCATTGCAATTATCTTCATTTAAAAATGTGTGATATTATTTTAATGCATAAGAGTTGTAAATACTTTTTTACTTTCTCTACTACGTATAGTAAGTAGAAGTATTGTATTCCACCCAAAAATTCGATACCGAGATTTCACCGGAAATACATGTTTTGAGATCCCCTGAATTCAAAAAAAGCATTTTTGGAAACATGTCCGTGTGTGTGTCTGTCTGTGAACAGCATAACTCAGAAACGAACAGTCGGATAAACTCCAAACTTGGTATTTAGGTTCAGTATCTTCCAGAGATGCGACACGAAGGTTTTCAACAAAATTCCCCCACCCCAGAATACCCTTTACATGGAACATTTTTCGAAAATTTTAATTTTCTCAAAAATGGCTCTAACCATTTTGATTGAAATATCATATGTTTAAGATATTTTCATGACAAATAAAATGTATATCTTGAATTTTCTGGGAATGTCTCCAAAAGTATTCTGCATTGTGAACGACTTTTGGTAAACTGGTAAACCATAAGAGATAGACAAAATTTTACTACACAAAAGATGTAGATCGCGTTAAAATACACAATTTATGTCATATACATTTTTGTTGTTGAGTGAATCATTTTCAAGATATTGCTTATTATTCCCTTAAATGTTTTAATACTTATTTTCTCAAATGGGAATTCATTATTCATTTTTTTTATCTTGTATATGCAAAGAGTATTAATCTGTGGAAAAGGGAATGGTGCTGCACCTAGCAACCAGCTATTAAGAGATATGTATGTGCATAAAGGCTACTGTATTTCGATACTGCCCTTGCAAATATATATTCCCCTTACATCTACAAGAAAATTAGCAATAAGATAGAGTCTGCAAATGTTTATCTCGATTAACATGAAGTAGCTGGAGAATAAGCATTTGTAAAAATAGTTTATACAAGAGTAGAGAAAGTCATGTGAGTGTAACACATCAGATTTTTTAGGTATTTAGGAATTGAAAACGTTATAACCTACATGTGCCAGAAATAACAGCATTTTCCATTGGTGAAAAGATTATCAATGTCAGTCAAGTGGATTACAGATTACCCTGGACACATTCACATAAATTTTCTGTTTACTTTCTCTGCTACAGAGGGTTTGTTTGGCCTAACAGGAAGTACGCTATTTGAGTCAGATATTCATAGCCCCTTAAATTCAAATTATAACTACAATAAGCACATAGAAGATGTTGAAAATTATGTCCACACATCTCTCGCACCTTTTAACAACATTTGTATTAACATGGCCATACAAATAAAACCATGTGGGCCAATAGAGCGATCATTAACATTATCCAACATCCAATTGCAGAAATTAACTCTATGCACATTATCAAAATTCCTCAACTACAGTTATCTTATAGGGTTTTAATTTTAAAATTTTAGTAGCATTCCAAGTTAAAGTTTGTAAAATTCCTGTATAAGCTTTCTCAGGGATTTCTTTGGAGTTCGTTCCAACTTTTCTCTGATATTGAGTTTTTCCTCTGTAAGAACATGTTTTCTTATCAAAAATAGATACCATTTCCCTAAATCTATTCACTAGATTATGAACCATTTCTCATTAAGGCACATAAACACGGGAATCTGTCTCACTTCTATAGAAGTGTTTGTTGTCACATGGGAATTATGCATGAAGATTCAGTATGCTGGCATTATAACAGCACTAACACACTGAAACTCTGTACAGGTTGACATTTGTTTGACTTCACATTAACTGAATAGCCGGCACTTGGAGAGGGAAGAGAGCCAACTAGAAACATGGATTCAGGGCAAGCAATTCCCCGTAGTTCAATCACATGTCCAACGAAGGCTGTGTATTTACTATAATACATAGAGGAAGTGTTGCATTCCAGAGGTTTCATTGGAAATACATGTCTTAGAGGTCCCCTGAACAAAAAGAGCATTTCTAGAAATGTTCCATGTAGGTGAGAGAGAGAGAGAGAGAGAGAGAGAGAGAGAGAGAGAGAGAGAGAGAGAGAGAACTAAAAAACGGAATAAATAACTAAAATAGTTTTAGTATGTTACAAGAATGCGGCGCGAAGATTTCAACAAAATGACTGCCCCAAATTATGCTTTACATGGTAAGGTTTGGTTTTCTGAAAAATGACTTACAATTTTGATTAAAAACTCATATGTTTAAAATACTTGCATGACAAGTATAATATATATCTTGAATAGACTGTAAAGTCCTCCTCATTCTGGATTACTTTCGTATTTACTTTTGAATTTTCAAATGTTTGTGCTTTTTTCCAGTGGTTATTTGGTGTTCATTTTTACTTTCTCTACTACATATAGTAAGTAGGGGAAGTATTGTATTCCACCCAAAAATTCGATACTGAGATTTCACCAGAAATACATGTTTTGAGATCCCCTGAATCCAGAAAAAGCATTTTTGGAAACGTCCGTGTGTATGTCTGTGTGTCTGTGAACAGCATAACTCAGAAATGAACAGTCAAATAAACACCAAACTTGGTATTTAGGTTCAGTGTCTTCCAGAGATGCGACACGAAGGTTTTCAAGAAAATCCCCCCACCCCAGACTACCCTTTACATGGAAGATTTTTCGAAAATTTTAATTTTCTCAAAAATGGCTCTAACGATTTTGTTTAAAATATCATATGTTTAAGATAATGTCATGAGAAATGAAATGTATATCTCGAATTTTCTGGGAATGTCTCCAAAAGTACTCTTCATTGTGAACGACTTTTACATAACTGGTAAACCATAAGAGATGGACAAAATTTTACTACACAAAAAATGTAGATCGCATTAAAATACACAATTTATGTCATATACATTTCTTTTGTTGAGTGAACCGTTTTCGAGATATTGCTTGTTATTTCCTTAAATTTTCCAATACTTATACTTTTTCTCAAATTCGTTATTCATTTTTTTTTGGTCCTGGTAATGCAAAGATAATGGAATGCGCCACATAGCAACCAGCGTTAAAATATTTGACTATCACTTAAAACCTACCATGTTCCCCTTGCATCTTCAAGAAAATTAGCAATAAGATTAACATCTCGATTAACATGAAGCATATGGAGAATAAGCGTTTGTACAAGAGTATAACACATTTGATTTTTTACCTGGTAATGCAAAGAGCATGGAATCTCAAAGCCATCACATAGCGACCCAGTTTTTAAAAATCTGACTATCGCTTCAGTCTTCTGTATTCTTCTTATAGCTACAATGAAATGTGTAATGAAGATTTATCTGTATTAACAAGAAGTAGATAGGAGAATAGCTTGTAGAAGAGTGAGTAGAGAAAATCATATGAATGCAACACACAAGTTTTTGAAGTACTGTCACATTCGGTTTTTTCTTGGATGTATTTGGATAAAGTATGAAATTTCAAAGCCAGCATGTATTGGATCACTCTAAACATTTGACTAGCACTTTGGTTACCTGTATCCTCTTGCACATACAATCAAGTATGTAAACTTTTATGTTTGTTAACATGAAGTAGATAGAAAAATAAGGTTTTGTATGAATAGTTTGTAGAAGAAGCTAATATAAAAGTGAACGATAGTGTGTAGAGAAAGTCGTATGAATGTAATACTTCTGCGCCCTCTTTTTTTTTCCACTTTCCCTACTGGTAGAAAAGGTATTGCATACCACCCAAAAATTCAATACTGAGATTTCACTGGAAATACATGTTTTTGGGCCCCTGAATGCAAAAAATAAGAAGGGGTGCGAGTGCATGTGCATGCGTGTGAGAGAGAGGGAGACTCAAAAACAAAATGGTGGATAAACACCAAACTTGGTATTTAATGTACATACTGAGGCTTTCAAGGCCAGTGTCATGACTAATAATTGAATTACTACTGTCCGGGCTTGTAGACCGTGGTTTAGAAGCCTGGACAGTAGTTATTCAATCATTAGTATTTAAGTTCAGTACCTTCCAAAGATGTGATACAAAGATTTTTAACAAAATGCCCCCACCTCAAACTATCCTTCACATGGAAGATTTTTCGAAATTGAATTAATTGAAACACAATATATTAAAGGAATTTACATGACAAATAAAATCTATATTTTGAATTTTCCGGGAATAGCATGTGAAGACCTTTTCATTCAGAGGGAATTTTGTATAATCTAGTATAAGTGATAAATGTTAAGTGATACACGAAAACATACTGCCCAAGAAATGTAGATCTCTTTAAACTACACAATTTATTTGAAATAACTTTCATTTTGGCATCAGCCATTTTCAAGGTATCTGTTATTAATGGTTCAAATTGTTCAATACTTAGCCATTCTTTTAAAGTTCTGTCAATTTATTTTCAGTTGTTTCTCGCGATGTCATGTAAACAGTATGGAAGGTCAGCATATGGCGTCCAGTTCTTAAACATTTGACTATCGCTGTTCTCTTTGTATCTATAACGAAATGTGTAATGTAGCTATTTCTGAAAGATCTATCTTGATTAAAATAAAAACTTTGGTAAGGATAATTTGTATACCTACTAATAAGCGATAGAGGGCAGAGAAAGTCATATAAATGTAACACATTGTATATTTTTTTATTATTTCTTTATTCTGTGATAAAGTATTACACTCTCAGGCTCTGAGTTTTAAAGATGCATCTTATTTTGCCACCAGTTTGCATTTTTGTTTTCTACATTTTCTGCAAAATGTTGATTACACTAAAGTTATGATGTTACAACAACGGCTGCACAACTGACCACATACATGCCTCAGACTGTTATAGTATCTCTTGCACACACTTATATCTTGGTGTAAACATTATATGCCTTTTTATTTCCTTTCATTATATGTTTAAATAAAGTCATGTACTTTGTTTTATTGTATTTTCTTAAATCTATATTAATATTATAAAGAGAAAATTTGTGTGTGTATGTAGGGTAATCTCAAAAACCAGTGAAACCGATTTTGATAATTCTTTTCACCATTGAAAAGCCCAAGTCATTCTGACAAATGTGGGGTTCTAAAACATCTCATTTCATATCATAAATTACTAAAAGATTAAAAACGATTTACAAAACCCTTTTACTTAAACACGACCACATTGGAGTTATAAAAGAACATGCTTACAAAGAAGGTCTTGACTTTTAATTGAGAATGCCATGTTGTCACTCCACAGAATATGCATGTAAAATAACACAAATGCTGCAGATATGTTGTTCCCAGCAATATATTATAATGTCATGACTTAGCAATTAAAACACAGCAAAACAGAAGAGAATCAACTCTGCCAATGCGAACATATTTTAATACCCTCATGTAAGAAAGTTTTGCTTTATTTCCTTTGTACTTGTGTTGCAATCAAGTTTGTTAGCAGGACGTGCTAAATAATTGTATAAAGAGTGAAAACTGCTAACATTAGTTAAGCAATATTTTTACTTTCTAGGGGAAGTATTGTATTCCACCCAAAAATTCGATGCGGAGATTTCACCAGAAATACCCCTGAATCCAAAAAAAAGCATTTTTGGAAACATGTCCGCGCGCGTGCGTGCGTGTGTGTGTGTGTGTGTGTGTGTTTACAGCATAACTCAGAAACGAACAGTCGGATAAACACCAAACTTGGTATTTAGGTTCAGTATCTTCCAGAAATGCGACACGAAGGTTTTCAAGAAAATCCCCCACCCCAGATTACCCTTTACATGGAACATTTTTCCAAAATTTTAATTTTCTCAAAAATGGTTAACGATTTTAATTAAAATATCATATGTTTAAGATATTTTCATGACAAATAAAATGTATATCTCGAATTTTCTGGAAATGTCTCCAAAAGTATTCTTCATTGTGAACGACTTTTGCATAACTGGTAAACCATAAGAGATAGACAAAATTTTACTACACAAAAAAATGTAGATCGCGTTAAAATACACAATTTATGTCATATACATTTTTATTGTTGAGTGAACCATTTTCGAGATATTGCTTGTTATTCCTTTAAATTTTTCAATACTTATTTTCTCAAATGAGAATTCGTTATTCATTGTTTTGTCTTGGATATGCAAAGAGTATTAATCTGTGGCTGAGAATGGTGCTGCATATAGCAACCAGCTATGAAGAGATATGTCTGTGCTTATATTGCCCTTACAAATACAAAACAAGGCGAACATAGTAGGCCTTAAGCGATAGTCAAATATTTTTAAAACTGGTCGCTATGTGTAAAATGTAATTCTCTTTGCATGTCAAAAGATCGTTTCTACAAATGTTTATCTCGATTAAGATGAAATAGATGGAGAATAAGCGTTTGTAAAAATAGTTTGTGCAAGAGTGGAGAAAGTCATGTGAGTGTAATACATAAGATTTTTTAATTAATAACTAAGAAGATTATTTTTCTCAATGGCGTCTTTTCCAAAGAGGTTAACTTGGTGACCTGGGAGTGCAGAATCTACATATTCACCAGTTTCACCTCTTATTTTGTTGTATATGTTAAGGATTTCTGTATTACATGAAAACGGCATAGCTTTTATGTTATTAAGTAACTATGGGATCAAAGAGAAGGTACAACGTTTTAATCTTTCACCCAGTGTAGTTATATAAAAATTGCTTGACTATTCTGTCCAGTGATGTTTTATCGTTTTGCAGTATTTCCAGAACTTGAAAGACTGTCGTGGGGGAGTCAAGAAACTCAGACGTTCTGTCAATTCACCATAAAGGTTATATAAATCATTGTACAATAATTTCATAAGGAGTGGGAGTAAATGAAATTAATTAAATTGTTATTTGAGCTTAAAAAGCTAGCCATGCAATGTTGGTAGCCAGGTAGTTGTTAAATAAAAAATATCTGAGGTGATACATTCACATGACTTCTTTACCCTCTATATTTATTAGTGTGTATATAAACTATTTTTACTAAAGCTTATTTTTCTATACACTACATTTAATACAAAGAAACCTTTGCACAAACAGCTACATTACAGATTTCGTTATAGATACAAAGAGAACAGCGATAGTCAAATGTTTAACAACTGGACGCTATATGCTGGCCTTAAAATTCCATACTGTTTCCATGACAACACGAGAAACAACTGAATGTTGATGTGACTTTAAAAGAATGACAAATATTGAACAACTTGAACCTTTAATAATGGACATGTCGAATAGCTTATGCCACATAAAAAATTAATTTTAAGTAATTTGAGTGTTTTTAAGTGATCTACATTTTTTGTGTGGTATGTTTTCGTCTATCACTTAACATTAACAAGTTATACAAGATTATACAAAATTCCTTCCAAATGAAGACTTCCTAGGCTATTCCCAGATAATTCAAGTTATACACTTTGTCATGTAGATATCTTTCATATATGGTATTCTAATCAAAATCATTAGAGCTATTTTTTAGAAAATAAAAGTTTTCTAAAAATGTTCCGTGTATAGGGTAGTTTGGGGTGGGGAGATTTTCTTGAAAATCGTAGTGTCGCATTCTTGGAAGATACTGAACTTAAATACAAAGTTTGGTATTTATTGACTTCGTTTTTCAGTTAGGCATTCAGAGGCATGTTTTCAAAAATATTTTATTTGGATTCAGGGGGGCCTCAAAACATGTATTTCTGATGAAATGCAATACTTCCCCTATTTACTATATGTAGTAGAGAAAGTAATAACCATTTTATTTATATGGGGGAGTCGCCTGTAACTTGCACTACAAATATCTCTGAAACAAAAATAGTAATTCAAAAATGACTTTGCAATGGCATGGAGGTAGGGGAAGGGCTCATTAATGTGTGTGATATAATTCATTAAAAAATGTAAGCAAATATGATTTTCAACATAAAGTATTGTGAAGAAATACCTATCTCAATTTTGTCACTTAACACCTTTGAGAGTTCCAGTACTCAATTATAAAGCACTAAGTATAACTATAACGATGGACGAACTCATGTGTCTGGTTACACGCAATGAATGGAATTATAAAGCACTGTATCTATTTGTTTTTTACATTAAGTGTATAATAAGTAAATTTTAAATTAGAATATTTGTTCTCTCTTTTATTGTTTCATTCAAACTTGAACAAGAGTGTTTTGGTTTTATCTGCTTTCAACAAGCAGAAGAACTATCATGGGAATTAAACACCACTAGCAAATTTACAGTAATAAATTCGCAGCAGCACTGGAGAGAGAGCATGCATGCTACTCTCCAACAGATTCCACCTTACTAGTCAAGTGTCATTTTTCTGTAAGTGTATAAAAGATAGAAGAAAAGTGTTCATCAACTTTTTCAATATGCTCGTTGACATATATTTTTAGATTGAATAATCCATCATGTTATCAAGGGGAAAAAATTATATTTCAATGAAAAAAATTCATCCTAATTTCTTTCTTGTTTTATGTGCAGTACTTTGAAGTGTTTCTGGCTTATTGGAAGCTGATGATGAATGCAGCAATTGAATTTTTATGAACCTGGTTTTGCTCAACAGTTACATGTTACCAGCAAGAATATCCCATCCCTAAGGTATGTTCTGTTCTCTCTTTGTTTTATTTTAGGACACAAATCTTACCTTATGATATACAGTGAAATCCTTGAAGAAGTAGATTGCAATCCAAATATAAAACGTGTGGATATAGCGCAGAAGTTAAACATTCCTCCGTTAATCTTGAACACAATTGTTAGCAAACGTAAACTGCTTGAAAAGGGAAAGTAGGAAACACCTAACCATATTCAAATTGGATTGAATACGCCAAAGATACTATCTTCTACTGTACTCGTAACATGATACTTGCTCATCATTTTGTTGATTTTTTTTTTAGCCGAAATTGTTATATGTGTAATAAAATACAGCAAAGCCACTTTTATCGCTTTATTTATTCCATAATTTGCAATTTATTTTCTCAAAAACATTCACTAACCTCCAAACTTGCTTAAATTATATAGAGAAAGAAACTAACATGTTTAAGAGGTTTGCAAATATAAATCTAACTTGACCAACATATAAGCTTGAATTATTTATTCTCGGACTTTGTGTATCCAAATCTATAAGAATACATATTAACATGGAAATGCAAACATATTCAGTATGGAATTGAACTCAAATCGAATTGAATTCCCCATGGAAATGTAGTAATTATTAGATTTTATTACATAATTATGTTTCTTAAATTGCAGATTTTGTATTTTCATTAACACGTTTTCCCGCCTATGACGTCCAAATCCCTACAAAAACATACTAACAAGATTCTACTGTAATACAATTCAGTGTATAGTTATATTAAGCAATTCAACATTAGCCAAGGTTGCCAACTTTTAAATGTAAATACATTGTGCCAACCTCTCAGAATTATGGATTTAAACTCAAAATTATTGTGCAACTAAACAAATATAATAACTAAATGGAAGAAGGATCTAAACACTGTGAAGCAGAATAATAAAATAATGAAGATTGCGATGACTTATTAATAATAAATATTAAATATAAGTCATTTGAGATATCCTGGATTCAAAACCCCAGGGCTGACCAATCTGACCAAAGGTTTTTTTGTTGTTTTCCTCGGTCGCTAGGCGAATGCTGGTTTGGATAGTTTTATCAGCAAATGTTCCTGTCATCCCTTGCATCACAACAGTTCATTTCTTCACCGCCATACCAGACATTGCACTGATCACCCATCATGGATATGCTATGATACAGAGTTTGCTTGCTCCTCGACAGATTACTGACACCAGACATTGGACTGATCACCCATCATGGATATGCTATGATCCAGAGTTTGCTTGCTCCTCGACAGGCTACTGACACAATACATTGGACTGATCACCTATCCTGGATATGCTATGATCCAGAGTTTGCTTGCTCCTGACAGGCTACTGACTCAAGACATTGGACTGATCACACATCCTGGATATGCTATGATCCAGAGTTTGCTTGTTCCTTGACAGACTACTGACACAAGACATTGGGCTGATCACACATCCTGGATATACTATGATCCAGAGTTTGCTTGCTCCTCAACAGGCTATTGACACAAGACATTGGGCTGATCACACATCCTGGATATGTATGATCCAGAGTTTGCTTGTTCCTCGACAGACTACTGACACAAGACATTGGGCTGATCACACATTCTGGATATGGTATGATCCAGAGTTTGCTTGCTCCTCAACAGGCTACTGACAAGACATTGGGCTGATCACACATCCTGGATATGGTGTGATCCAGAGTTTGCTTGTTCCTCGACAGACTACTGACACAAGACATTGGACTGATCACACATCCTGGATATACTATGATCCTGAGTTTGCTTGCTCCTCAACAGGCTACTGACACAAGACAGTGGGCTGATCACACATCCTGGATATGCTATGATCCAGAGTTTGCTTGTTCCTTGACAGACTGCTGACACAAGACATTGGACTGATCACACATCCTGGATATGCTATGATCCAGAGTTTGCTTGCTCCTAGACAGACTACGGACACAAGACATTGGACTGATCACACATCCTGGATATGCTATGATCCAGAGTTTGCTTGCTCCTCAGCAGACTACTGACACAAGACATTGGACTGATCACTCATCCTGGATATGCTATGATCCAGAGTTTGCTTGCTCCTCAACAGACTACTGACACAAGACATTGGACTGATCACACATCCTGGATATGCTATGATCCAGAGTTTTCTTGCTCGTAGACAGGCTACTGACACAAGACATTGGGCTGATCACACATCCTGGATATGCTACGATCCAGAGTTTGCTTGCTCCTCGACAGGCTACTGACACAAGACATTGGACTGATCACGCATCCTGGATATGCAATGATCCAGAGTTTGCTTGCTCCTCGACAGGCTACTGACGCGAGACATTGGGCTGATCATTCATCCTGGATATGCTATGATCCAGAGTTTGCTTGCTCCTCGACAGGCTACTGACACAAGACATTGGACTGATCACACATCCTGGATATACTATGATCCAGAGTTTGCTTGCTCCTAGACAGACTACAGACACAAGACATTGGGCTGATCACACATCCTGGATATGCTACGATCCAGAGTTTGCTTGCTCCTCGACAGGCTACTGACACAAGACATTGGACTGATCACACATCCTGGATATACTATGATCCAGAGTTTGCTTGCTCCTAGACAGACTACAGACAGAAGAATTTGGACTGATCACACATCCTGGATATGCTATGATCCAGAGTTTGCTTGCTCCTAGACAGACTACAGACACAAGACATTGGGCTGATCACACATCCTGGATATGCTACGATCCAGAGTTTGCCTGCTCCTCGACAGGCTACTGACACAAGACATTGGACTGATCACGCATCCTGGATATGCAATGATTCAGAGTTTGCTTGCTCCTCGACAGGCTACTGACGCGAGACATTGGGCTGATCATTCATCCTGGATATGCTATGATCCAGAGTTTGCTTGCTCCTCGACAGGCTACTGACACAAGACATTGGACTGATCACACATCCTGGATATACTATGATCCAGAGTTTGCTTGCTCCTCGACAGACTACTGACACAAGACATTGGACTGATCACACATCCTGGTTATGCTATGATCCAGAGTTTGCTTGCTCCTCAACAGGCTACTGACACAAGACATTGGGCTGATCATACATCCTGGATATGGTATGATCCAGAGTTTGCTTGTTCCTCGACAGACTACTGACACAAGACATTGGGCTGATCACACATCCTGGATATACTATGATCCAGAGTTTGCTTGCTCCTCAACAGGCTATTGACACAAGACATTGGGCTGATCACACATCCTGGATATGTATGATCCAGAGTTTGCTTGTTCCTCGACAGACTACTGACATAAGACATTGGGCTGATCACACATTCTGGATATGGTATGATCCAGAGTTTGCTTGCTCCTCAACAGGCTACTGACACAAGACATTGGGCTGATCACACATCCTGGATATGCTATGATCCAGAGTTTGCTTGCTCCTCAGCAGGCTACTGACACAAGACATTGGACTGATCACACATCCTGGATATGCTATGATCCAGAGTTTGCTTGCTCCTCAGCAGACTACTGACACAAGACATTGGACTGATCACTCATCCTGGATATGCTATGATCCAGAGTTTGCTTGCTCCTCAACAGACTACTGATACAAGACATTGGACCGATCACACATCCTGGATATGCTATGATCCAGAGTTTGCTTGCTCCTCTACGGACTACTGACACAAGACATTGGGCTGATCACACATCCTGGATATGCTATGATCCAGAGTTTGCTTGCTCCTCTACAAACTACTGACACAAGACATTGGGCTGATCACACATCCTGGATATGCTATGATCCAGAGTTTGCTTGCTCCTCAACAGACTACTGACACAAGACATTGGGCTGATCACACATCCTGGATATGCTGTGATCCAGAGTTTGCTTGCTCTCGACAGACTACTGACACAAGGCATTGGGCTGATCATTCATCCTGGATATGCTATGATCCAGAGTTTGCTTGCTCCTCGACAGATTACTGACCCAAGACATTGGACAGATCACACATCCTGGATATGCTATGATCCAGAGTTTGCTTGCTCCTCGACAGATTACTGACACAAGACATTGGACTGATCACACATCCTGGATATGCTATGATCCAGAGTTTGTTTGCTCCTGACAGGCATTGACTTGTAAATCATACAAAGAGGAGGGTAATTCATTAAAGAAGAAGAACAAGAGTATAAGTATTAGTAATATGTGAGTCTATAATAATACTAAAATAACTGTGATGATAATAATGGTAATAAATTGTTCTTTCACCCAAGTCACCCAATAGGACAAGGTTGGAAAGCTAGAATCAAGGTGAAAAATTCAGAGCCATAGCTAGGATTTGAACCATGGGTCTTTTGGTTTCCGTCCGGTTGCTCTAACGGAGCTACCATGGCAACATGCCGGCACGACTTAAAAGTACTTATGACAATGTAAGTTGCCTTTGGTTTATGTCTCACTAAATGAATTTGAGATCTTGTTGTGATTTATCAAGAGAAATGTAAGCCAGTTGGGGGGTTTAATGTTATCTTAGCATGTTGCCATGGTAACTCAGTTGGAGTAACCAGACAGAACCCAAAAAATCTGTTGTTCTAATCCCGGCTAAAGCATTGAATTTTTCAGTTTTACCCTACGTTTCCAATGATATAATGTTCATTTTTACTTCCTCTATTACGTATAGTAAGTAGGGGAAGAATTGCATTCCACCCAAAAATTTTAGATCAAGATTTACCGGAAATACATGTTTTAAGGCTTCCTGAATTCAAAAAAAGCATTTTTAGGAAAAGCTGTGTGTGTGCATGCGTGCGTGTCATAACTTAAAAACGAAAAGTCGGATAAATACCAAACTTGGTATGTATGTTCAGTAGGTTTCAAAGATGCAACATGAAGATTTTCAAGAAAATCCTCATACCCCAGACTACCCTTTACATGGAACATATTCCAAAAAATTTGATTTTCTCAAAAATGGCTGTAACAATTTTGATTAAAATATCAAATATGTAAGATACTTTCATGGCAAATGAAATGTATATATCTTGAATTTTCTGGAAATGTCCCCAAAAGTCCTCTTCATTGTGAATAAATTTTGCATAACTGGTAAACCATAAGAGAAACAAAAATTTACTAAACAAAAAATGTAAATCTTGTTACAACACACAATTTGTCATATACAGCTTTTTTGCGAGATGAACCATTTCCGAGATATTCCTTGTTATTTGTTTGAATTTTCCAATACTTATACTTTTTCTCAAATGGGAATTCGTTATTTGTTTTTTTATGTCCTGGACATGCAAAGAGAATGGAATGCTCCACATAGCAACCAGCTCTTAAAATATTTGACTATCGCTTAAAACCTACCATATTCCCCTTGCATCTACAAGAAAATTAGCAATAAGATTAACATCTCGATTAACATGAAGCATATGGAGAATAAGTGTTTATAAAAATAGTTTGTATATGAGTGGAGACAGTCATGTGAATGTAACACATCAGATTTTTATAGTACTTATAATGTCAATGGCTGCAGCCAAGTTTAGCACACATGTTTCTCGATATTCTCTCTGAACTGCTGCAGCAGCATACAAATTTGTTGCTGTTGTAGTTTAACGTTTTCTCAGTGAGTTGGAAGTTTTTAGACCTACCACATTCGTTCACAAACTGGGATGACAGAATGAGCGCATTATTGTATCTAGTGTCAATCTTTCCAAATTTTAGTTTAATTAAACCCACTTTACTTCACAAGAAGTGTTGCTATGGGACAACAAAATCACTGACAGTGGAAGTTCCACTAGTTCTTTAAATAATTATTTCCATCAAGTTTGTGCATGGTTTCTAGCACACCAGAAGCTATCAGATTCAGACATATTTTTTATTTCTCAGGAAATGTCAGTTATTCCAACTTCAGTTTTCCACATAGTACTGTGTACACTGCAATTAATAATTCTAGGCACAGTGGTAATGTGAGAAAAAAATCTGATCTGTCGCACTCATATGACTTTCTCTACTCTTGTACAAACTATTTATACAAACGCTTATTCTCCATCTGCTTCATGTTAATCGAGATGTTAATCTTATTGCTAATTTTCTTATAGATGCAAGGGGAATTGCTAGGCTTTAACCGATAGTCAAATGTTTTAAGAGCTGGTTGCTATGTAGAGCATTCCATTCTCTTTGTGTGTCAAGGACATAAAAAATGAATAACGAATTCCCATTTGAGAAAAAGTATAAGTATGGAAAATGTAAGGGAATAACAAGCAATATCTCGAAAATGGTTCACTCAACAAAAAAAATGTATATGACATAAATAGTGTATTTTAATGCGATCTACATTTTTTGTGTAGTAAAATTTTGTCTATCTCTTATGGTTTAGCAGTTATGCAAAAGTTGTTCACAATGAAGAATACTTTTGGAAACATTCCCAGAAAATTCAAGATATACAGTTAATTCATTTGGCATAAAAATGTCTTAAACTTATGGTATTTTATTCAAAATTGTTAGAGCCGTTTTTGAGAAAATTAAAATTTTCGAAAAATGTTCCATGTAAAGGGTAATCTGGAGTAGGGGGATTTTCTTGAAAACCTTCGTATCGCATCTCTGGAAGATACTGAACCTAAATACTAAGTTTGGTTTTTATTTAAAGGTGAGTCGGAATTGTTACACTAACATCACTTAAGCTTACTCACTTAACATGTTTCGGGAAACATGTTAAGTGAGTAAACTTAAGTGATGTTAGTGTAACAATTCCGACTCACCTTTAAATAAATTCAATACACATCACTGTTTCTAGCTTCTTTTCATTACAATATCAACTAAGTTTGGTGTTTTATCCGACTGTTCGTTTCTGAATTACGCTGTTCACATACACACAGACACACGGTCATACAGACATGTTTCCAAAAATGCTTTATATGCATTCAGTGCACCTCAAAACATGTATTTCCTGTGAAATCTCAGTATCAAATTTTTGGGTGGAATGCAATACTTCCCCTACTTACTATACGTAGTAGAGAAAGTAAAAAGGGAAGGAGTTTACTTGGGATATGTGGTGGATGCTTTAGAAGGATGGAGATTTGACCATGGGGGCAAACATTCAGATAGGAGTCAGGTTTGGTTGTGTCATTCAGTAATGGGGAAAAAAGTAGTATTGTGAGATTTGTTTCATTTCACTGTTGTAGCCCTGGGAGCTTTTTGTACTAGTCCCACCTGCAGTTTGTATGCGGAATCTGGTGAACCATCCCTTTGGATACGTCGGGATATTCTTCTTTGTGATTATGCCTACGCTTTGCGCGCACTGCCTTCTCACCCTGCCTATTCTATGTTCTTTGGTGCCACTTTGGATTATCGTTATCACAATACTCTTTCTGCACTGCTTCCCACAGGGTGTAGGTTTCGAACTTACTGTCTAAGTTGGGTGTAATCCTTCCTTTGCTTTTCCGTAGGGGATTTCATCATTTTCCTCCATGGATATGCCACACCCCTCTGTGTCGTCTTGATCTGGCTCGGTTGCCCAAGGACACTACTGCTGCTCCTATATATGCAGCCCATTTCACAGCTTTGAATCCCGACTTTCCTGGATACCATTTTCTATATACTGATGGTTCTCGAAGGAATCAAGAGGTAGGCTGCGCTGTGGTTTGTTTATTCACATGTTGTACACAAGATTTGTTTACCCTTTAGCGCTTCTGTTTATGCTGCCGAACTGTATGCTATATTTAAAGCCACATTTTTCATCTGCTCCTTTTCCCCTGTGCTTTATTGTCCGTGGTTCCGATTCCCTCAGTGCTAAACTTAGTTTATGGGATCTCTATAGCCAACACCCACTTGTTCTTTCAGGTGGTCTTTGGGTTCCTGGACATCGTGGCATTGTAGGAAATGAACTGGCAGATCAGGCCGTGAAGGCTGTGATTCTACACCCGATGAACGGGTTCTCCGCTGCCTTTATATAGATTTGAAGGGTTTTTTGCACTGACAGATACTCTCTCAGTGGCATGCTGCGTAGCTTACGTCTATTGCTAAACTCTGAGAGGTCAAGACTACAACGCTTCCTTGGCGTTGTTCTTGTCTTTCACATTGCGAGGAGACCGTGTTTGCTTGGCTTTGTATTGGCCACTGTTGTTTTAGTCACCGCTACCTTCTTAGGGGTGAGCCCCTGTGTCACTGTTTCTACTGCAATATGCCCTTCACAGTGAGGCATTTCCTTACCCAGTTTTGTTTCTTTTCAGCCCTTCGCGAACGATTTTGACTCTTTCGTAGTTTAATTAAGATTTTAGGAGATGACTGCCTCTATCGCCAAGCTTTTTTGATATATTAAATTCAGTGTTTCCTACATAAAATTTAATTGTGTACTTTCTGGTGTGTTACTGCCTTTCCAACTGTGTCAGTACAAACTCAAGTGCTTGTGTTTGCTGAGAATTAGTTCTGGTACCTTTTAATTTATGAGCTGTTTTGTGTCTTAACTTTTGTATCCTTGTTGTGTTTATTCTTTCTGCTTCTGTAATCTGAGTTGCTTAACTTGTACTTGTTTTGTTTTTATTGTATTGATGTACTGACTTGAATAAATTTATAGCCAGAGGGTGGCGCTGATGACCGCTGCAGTTTTGCGCCACTCGAACCGCTACTACTACATTTCACTGTTGTGACAACTGACAGGGATTTTTTATCATATGTTTAGACAATATTGTACAAATATTCAAATGATGGTTCCGGTTAGCAAACCTCGCTTCAGTTCTCGTACAAGCAATAGGAACAAATCGCCAGTGAAGTGTTAGAAAAAAAATCTGATATGTTACATTTACATTTAGTGGTTATACAAATTATTGTTACGAAGGTTTACTTTTCTATCTACTTCATTTTAATTTAGATAAACCTATGCAGAAATAAATTACAGATTTTGGTAGGATACAAAGGAAACAGTGATAGTCAAATATTTTAAGAACCGGAGACTATATGCTGGCCTTAAAATTCCATGCCATCGCGAGAAACAACTGAAAATCAACGTTATTTAAAAAGAATGACAAAATATTGAACAAATCTAACCATTAATAATGCATAACTCATAAATGACTGATGTCACAAAAAAGTTATTTGAAATAAATTGTGTTTTTTTAAAGAGATGTAAATTTTTTGTGTAGTCCATTTTCGTGTATTATTTAACATATACCAGATTATACAAAATTCTTTCTGAATGAAAAGGACTCCAAGCTATTCCCAAAAAATTCAAGATATACATTTTATTAGATATGTAAATATCTTAAATATATGGTATTTTAATCAAAATCAATAGCCATTTTTATGAAAATAAAAAATTTTGAAAAATTTTCCGTGTAAAGGGCAGTTAGAGGTGGGGGGATTTTCTTAAAAGTCTTTCTTTCTTATGTTTGGAACATTCTGAACTTAAATCCAAATTTGCTATTTATCCAACTTTTCTTTTTTGTTTATGCTGTTCAGACCCACAGATCTGTTTTTCTAAAAATGCTTTTATTTATTATTCAGGAGGCCTATAAACATGTGTTTCAGGCAAAATCTTGATATCAAATTTTTGCCAAAGTGCAATACAGTAGACCCTCGCTAATTCAAAATCGGATAAACCAAAAACTCGGTTAATCTGTAGTAGCTGCTCGGTCCCTGCCGAATTACATGGAAAAATCTACTGCTTAAACTGAATTTCGGATAATTCGTACTACGAACTAAAATTTGGTCCCCTCATTACACATTCCATACGTTAGTCATCGTTTAAACCGAATATGTATGTTGTGCTGTGCACTACGGTATTTTCCGTTACGCATTTCACATAATTTTTCTCAATTTTCTTTTTCACTGTCCGACCCCATGCTTCAAAAAAGGCTCAGGAAATCCCTAAGAAAGAAGGAATTTCTGGGTTTGTGTTTTCTGAGGGATGGCTATGGCGTTTTCAAAAGATGCATAAAATCAGTTCTGTCAGTGTATGTGGGGAGGCACATAGAGTAAACAAGGAAGATGCCAATGAGTGAGCACGGAGTTTCAATCTAAGCTCTCTCATTATCACCCAAGAATTGTGTTTAATATGGGTGAAGCAGGCATTTTTTATAACTTGATGCCTGAAAAAACACCACGTGCCAAGGGCGGAAAATGCAGCAAAGAGAGACTGACGGTGGTCTTGTGTTGTAATTCAGATGGTTCTGAGAAGCTCAAGCCATTAGTGATTGGAAAACACAAGAATTCACGTTGTTTTAGAAAGTTCAACCTATTCAATCTGCCAAGTCAGTACAAGAATAAGAATAAAGCTTGAATGACCAAGTCTCTTGAAGATTCAACAACAAATGGCTGCAAGAAAGAGAAACAGTTTGCTAACTTTGGACCACTGCTCAGCACATCAGTTGGATGACCTGGAACTTCCGAACATAGAAGTTGTCTTCTTACTAGCTAACACCACGAGGATCAAGGAATAATCGCCTCAATGAAGCGTAATTACAGACGCCGATTGGTCAAGGCTGCCATCAGTGCAATACAACTACAGAAACAGTTCCACATTGGAGTGTACTGCAACATATCTGCTGCTTGGGATACAACAGACACCTTAACTAACTGTTTTAAGAAGGCCTGGACAGCAACTGATAACTCTGCTGAAACTAACAGGAAAGCGATGATCCACATCTGAACTTATAATGTGGATACAATTGGGATTCTGATAATGCTCTTCTACACGCTCACACCCGGTTGGTGTCCTCTTGTACCGTTGTCATGGAAGAATGGATGTAGGTAGACGACCTCTGTGCTGCTGAAGAACCAGTCATCTGCTGACGATGCAGAACAGAATAATGATTCTTTACTGTCATCTTCTGAGGAGGAACATGAAGATACGACCCCGCGCTGAAGTTGCAGCTGCAATTTCTGTTCTCAAGAGATTTGCTGCCACTTCTGATGTCTCCATGGCATTTCAGGCTGCCCTGGATGTGGTATCTTCAGAGAGTGCCATAATATTACGACCAACGTTCTGCCAAACAACAATTAATGATTTTTTCAAATTATAGAACTAAAATGTGCAATGGATAAGAGTTGTAACTAAAATATATGTTCCGATTAAAACTTAGTGTTAAAAGAACGGTATACTTAAAGTGGTTCTTAAGGTTGTTTGTTGACTCACTAATTCAATGAGTACAATATTGTTCCAAATAATACTGTTTTAAAAACAAATTACAACAAGCATTTGACGGTATACCTTCTCAATTAAACAATTGCCAGATATACCGTATACAGCAGTTATCTTTACTTTTTCTTAGAAGTGGAACACCCTCATTCGTTGGTACGCATAACAAGAGAGAAAGTGAACTCAACAGTCATATTTTACCATTTCAGATAATACGGGACTATTTTTATAAAACCTTGTTGATTCAAACTTCGTTAAACCAAACTGGCTATTTTTCGGTCCCTTGGAATTTGGTTAAATGAGGGTACATATAAGTAAAAAGAAGCCTAAATTTTATATAAACTAAATCAATCGTTATGCTATTATTCTGCAAAAATTATGATTAAAAGACGTTTACAGAAAAAACTGATGGGGTACTTTAAATCTGTGGAAACTATATTGCAAGATAAAACCTTAATACCTGAACATCCAAGACAGGAAGCTGTTGCAACATTTATGATGTTAACAGGCTGCATATGTTTATAAAATTAAAATCTTTAACTCTCCAAATTGTATCCTGTGACAAAATAAAATCACCTAATTGCTCTCAAGATGCCGCCTTAAGAACATTGACTGCTCTTTATTGGGAAAAGAGAGCAAATGGAATACAAGGTGTGATCAAAATGTTTCCGGAATGACGTTATAAATACTACACAACAGTTTGTTTTGTCTAATCTGCACTGTCACCCTCAAAGTAGTCTCCTTGGGAGTTGATACACTTGTCACAGCGCTTCTGCCACTGTTGGAAGCACCTCTGGAAGTCCTCTTCATGTTCAGAGCCTTCTGTGATTCGCAATGGATGACATCATTGTCCTCAAAACGGTGTCCTTGGAGCCGCATTTTAAGTCAAGGGAAAAGAAAAAAGTCCTCTGGTGCCAAATCTGAATAGGTGGGATGGGGAATAGTATTCATCCTATTTTTATCCAAAAATTGGCGAACAGAAAGGGTTTTGTGCGTGGGCGCATTGTCATGATGCAGGAACCAGTCACCACTCCTCCATTTCTCCGGCCGTTTGCATCACACATTCTCCCTTAATCTTTGCAGCACTTGTTTGTAGAACACTTGATTCACTGTTTGACCCTGTGGCACAAATTCCTTATGTACAATGCCTTTAATGTCAAAAACACAATCATCATTGACTTCACTTTGGATCGAACTTGTCTGGCCTTTTTCGGGTGTGGAGATGAAGGACTTTTCCATTGTGAAGATTGTTGCTTCGTTTCTGGATCATACCCATAAATCCATGTTTCATCACCAGTAATAATTTTCTCCATAAACTGCGGGTCATTTTGTAGCTGTTCTTTAAGATCTGTGCAGGCAATCACACAGCTTTCCTTTTGGTCATTGAAAGCAGGCAGGGCACGAACTTGGCGGCAATTCTTCTCATGTCCAAATTGTCTTTCAAAATGCTTTGAACACTTCCAAAAGAGAGTCCTAATGAGTCAAAGTTCTCTTATTGTAATGTGCCTATCATTTAAGACCATTTCCCTCACCTGATTGATATTTTCATCAGTTTTGCTGGAACAGGGTCGCCCCAAACGATCTGCATCTTTAACTGATGTCACACCACTTTTAAATTTCAAAAACTACTCAAATGCTTGAGTTTTGCCCATACCTTCCTCCCCATAAGCTGTTCTTAACATTTCATAGGCTTCTGTTGCAGTATTACTGAGTTTAAAGCAAAATTTGATGTTCGTTCTTTGTTCTTCGTAATCTGACATATTTGCTACGTGGAAAAATCACAGCACACGCAAAACACGTGTTCACTTCAGAGCCTCTACCTCGTCACTGCATGATCACAGGAAGTCACATGATCTCTCATTTTTATCGGGAAGGAACGTTGCATGTACAGTCTGGGTAAGAGTTAAAGAAATCTCGGCGTCAGCATTGTTGTGAAGCCATTCCAGAAACTTTTTAATCACACCTCGTATATCGAAGCATTTGGGCATTATATTGCTACTACTTTTCTAACCATATGACACATGGGTGAATTTTTATGAGGGTGTCAAAAAATAACTGGAATTATTTTTTACTTTCTCTACTACGTATAGTAAGTAGGGGAAGTATTGTATTCCACCCAAAAATTCGATACTGAGATTTCACCGGAAATATATGTTTAAGACCCCTGAATCCAAAAAGAAAAGCATTTTTGGAAGCATGTCTGTATGTGTGTGCGTGCGTGCGTGTCACAACTCGGAAACGAGCAGTCGGATAAACACCAAACTTGGTATTTAGGTTCAGTATCTTCTAGAGCTGCGACATGAAGGTTTTCAAGAAAATCCCCCACCCCAGATTACCCTTTACATGGAACATTTTTCCAAAATTTTAATTTTCTCAAAAATGGCTCTAACGGTTATGATTAAAATATCATATGTTTAAAATATTTTCATGACAAATAAAATGTATATCTTGAATTTTCTGGGAATGTCTCTTCTTCATTGCGAATGACTTTTGCATAACTTGTAAACCATAAGAGATAGACAAAATTTTACTACACAAAAAATGTAGATCGCGTTAAAATACACAATTTATGTCATAAACATTTTTGTTGTTGAGTGAACCATTTTCGAGATATTGCTTGTTATTTCCTTAAATTTTTCAATACTTATATTCTCAAATGGGAATTCACTATTCATTTTTTTGTCTTGGATATGCAAAATCTCTGG
Source organism: Deroplatys truncata (assembly GCA_030765065.1). Lineage (NCBI taxonomy): Eukaryota > Metazoa > Arthropoda > Insecta > Mantodea > Mantidae > Deroplatys > Deroplatys truncata. The sequence goes on along the minus strand of CM060977.1, from coordinate 9,132,386 downwards.
CAAAGAGAACGGTGCTGCACCTAGCAAGCAGCTATTAAGAGATATGTATGTGCTTAAAGGCTACTGTATTTCTATATTGTCCTTGTAAATACAAAACAAGGGGAACATAGTACGCCTTAAGCGATAGTCAAATATTTTTAGAACTGGTCGCTATGTGTAAAATGTAATTCTCTTTGCATGTCAAAAGATCGTTTCTGCAAATGTTTATCTCGATTAATATGAAATAGATGGTGAATAAGAGTTTGTAAAAATAGTTTGTACAAGAGTAGAGAAAGTCATGTGAGTGTAAAACATCAGAATTTTTTTGTGTTGTAATGCAGATGAGCTGGAATTTTGTGTTGGCAGTGCTGGAAATGTCTGACTTAGAGTGACGAAATGCCAGGTGAAGTAGAAGAGTGTTAACTGTACTCAACATGATCTTAAGTTGCAGGAGATTTTGTGTTCTTGATAAAATTCCATCACAAACACTGGAAATGTTGCAGCAAGCATATAGAGAGCAAGACTTGGGAAAAATGCAGGTTTTCAAATGGCATAAGTGATTTCGGGAGGTTAAAAATAAGATTGAGGATGCTCCAGGCTCCGGAAGGCCCTGAGCTTCAAAGATTGACATCAATGCCAACACAATTGATGTCGTGTTAAAGAAAGACCACCATTTATTGTTACCAAGATTACAGAAATTATGAATATATCCTTTGGATTAGCTGAAGACATTGTACAAAATGTTCTAGGCTATAGGGATGTTGCAGCAAAGTGGGTGTCTTGTATGGTCAGTGATGAACAGAAGGCTTACTTGCATGATGGCATGTCAACAATGGAAAGGAAGACTTTAGCGAGAACTGGATTCTTTGGACAGAGTTATCACGTATGACAAAGCCTGGTCTCATTCTGCCCAATAGAAACACCCTTCACATCCAAGACCTAAAAAGGCCAAAGTTCAATCAAGTACAAGAAAAATCATGCACCTTGTCTTCTTTTTCAATCAGCAAGGCATTGTGTACAAACAATATACTGTTACTGCTAATTACAATCATGAAGTATTGACGGGACCAAAACTTGCTCAAATGGAATGGATCTTCATTGCACCATGAAGACTTGAGAAACAGTCACGGAATTAGGCTTTGAGGTGATGCCACATCCACTTTATTCACCGGACCCAGCACTGTGTGACTTCCATCTATTTCCTACCATGAAAAATCTGATGTGTTGCACTCACATGACTTTCTCTACTCTTGTACAAACTATTTTTACAAACACTTATTCTCCATCTACTTCATGTTTTGCTGAGACTATCTTATTGGTAATTTTCCTGTAGGTGCAAGCGGAATATTGTAGGCTTTAAGCGATAGTCAAATCTTTTAAGAGCTGGTTGCTATGTGGAGCATTCCATTCTCTTTGTATGTCCAGGACATAAAATAACAAATTCCCATTTGAAAAACAGTTTTAAGTATTGGGAAATTCAAACAAATAACAAGGAATATTTCGGAAATGGTTGACTCCACAAAAAAATTGTGTATGATGTAAATTGTGTGTTTTAACGAGATCTACATTTTTTGTGTAGAAACCATCTATCTCTTACGGTTTACCAGTTATGAAAAAGAGAACTTTTGGGGACATTCCCAGAAAATTCAAGATATATATTTTGTCATGAAAATGACTTAAATATATGATGTTTTAATCAAAATTGTTAAGAGCCATTTTTGAGATAATCAAAGCTTTTATAAATGTTCCATGTAAAGTGTGGGAGGATTTTCTTCAAAATCTTCATGTCACAATTTTAAAAGATATAGAACCTAAATACCAAGTTTGGTATTTGTGCGACTTTTTGTTCTTGAGTAATGCTATTCACAGAACACACACAGACCTTTCTTAAGTGCTTTTTTTCTTTTTTGGATTCAGGGGGCCTCAAGCATGTATTTCCGGTGAAATCTCAGTATGGAATTTTTTGTGGAATGCAATACTTCCCCTACTTACTCTACGTAGTAGAGAAAGTAAAAAAGAGCTACAGAGTTGTTTTCTGGTGATCGGGAGTTAAACCATACAATTTTGGGTATACTCAATGGGCTATCCAAAAGGGGCTTTAGGGAGTGTTTTGAACAGTGAACAGAACACTGGAACCGTTGTATTCTGTCCAAGGTGGAATACTTTGAAGGTTTGTAAAAGAATTTCAATAAAGGTGAGAAGTATTTTCCGGCAGAAACATAATTCAGTTATTTTTTGACACCCCTTCATATGTTCTCTAGCACGTACTTATGGTAGGTAGAGAAAGTATTGCATTTCATCAAAAAATTCTTTACTGAAGTTTCTCTGGAAATACATGTTTTGAGATCTGCTCAATCCAAACAAAGCATAACTAAAAAACAAAAATTCAGAAGAGATATATGACACAAGGATTTAACAAAATCCCCCCGTAACTCCAAACAACCCTTTACATGGAAAAATGTATTATTTTTTTATTTTCTCAAAAATTATTTTAATGATTTTGATAGACATTTGCATGACATATAAGGTATATAATTTTGTATGACAAGAAAGCCATAGGGTATATACAAAAACTTACTGGGAAAATGTAGAGTTAATTAAAATATACAATTGGTGTCCACTTTTTGTAGTGTAACCGGTAAATGTATTTTAGCTTACCTGTTGATGGGTGTATGTTGATGCAGGAGCTGCCCCTTCAAAGTTGTTTGAATTTATTTGCTTGTTAAATCATCCAAATATATTGTATTTATATGTTTGTAAATGAATGTCTTATTAATGCCTATATGTCCAGAATTAAAGCTTAATTAATAATATAACATTAGTTTATACAAGGGTGAATCAATTTGCCACTATTTTTTATTATACAAAATAAGGTACATACAGGTAGTAATTACAAATATATGTACTATTCTATGTACCGTATGCATTTTTTCACATAGTTCACATATTTGTTCCATCGCAGCACTATATTTGAGATGCCCCTGTGGTAGAATTCATCCAGCTGTCTGTCGAACTGCTGTCTTGGCTTCATCGTATCATGTGAATCACTGTCCTGCCAGGAACTTCTTCACTGGTCCATAAATGTGGAAATCACTAGAGGCGAGGTCTGGACTTTGTGGTGGGTGGTCCAGATTCTCCCAGTGAAATGCCTGGAGCTTGTCGGCAGTTCTGGTTGCCACTAATCGCCTGGCATTGTCCGCATAAGAATCCCTCGGCGCTTTCGCCTGCAGATGTGACAGTGTGGAACAATAACTGTTGGCATTAATGGTTGCACCTTGTGGCATAAACTCCAGCAGAAGGGATCCCAGAAGGCTGTTAACATCAGTTTCCCCGAACGGAATGTTTTTGTCACAGGCGAACCCGGATGTTTCTACACCATGCTCTGCTGCTTTGATTCCGGCATGAAATGCAGTATCCATGTTTCATCGCCGGTAAGATTGCGGTCCTTCACCCTCCTCGGCGTACCATTGCAGATGATTCAGTGAAGAAATCGTTCATCATGTCATCCAACTGTTAGGCACCCAATGATATGAAACCTTAGGGTACCCTAAGGATTTGTGAACTTGTCGTAAACACTCCCATACGAAATGATCTTGAGGTGAATGCGCTGATTTGCTTTCACCATTGCATCCACGTAGGAAATGTCATCAGTCAGCGACGAACGTGACTTCCCCGAATGCTCATTGTCATGCAAGACATCACGGCCTTTTGCAAACTCCCACCACCGCTCACTTCTCAAAGCGAGACAGTTTTCCCCATATGGTGTTTGTCCCTTGCTCCATAGAAAACCAATCACACTTTGTTGCCTCTACACCGTGAAGTGTGAAGCGAAACTACCATCTTCAACAACTGACAGCAGTGCCATGCCGCGGAGCTACCCCAGATAAGCCTGCTCTGGTCCACTGCTGGATATGTTGACTTCGCATTTACAGGCATAATTTGGCTAAAAAAGAATAGGGTCAAAGACTTTCTGATTCGCCCTCGTATATGACATAACTAAGCATATACATAAGGAAAATTAATATCATGTATTTTAAATAGCCTGGAATAGTAAATAAAAACAGATATTTGTTATTTTTATAATAAATAAAACAGAAGATTTATTAACAACATTACCAGGGAGAAATAGATAATCCTCTTCTATTAATGAGATCAGCAGAACTCAGACCAAGCATACTGACCTATTCCTGTTTGATTCTGGATATATATTTGAGTAAACCACCGAGTATTTATATTGTATAGTCAAAATGATTATAAACATCAACAATGAAAGAAAATTAAGTAGGGGAAAAAGAATTAAATTATTTGTATAATTAAGTCACCTGTTAACACACCCTGATGACTATAAGATCTCATAGATCGCAAATAAATTAAAGAATCCAACAAGCATATAGAATTGGAATTTTTTTAAATATTCCATGTTAAGTACATTCATCCAAACTAAAAGTAGCTCGTCTCTTGAGCAGTTAAATGTTTTCAAAGTCCCTTTGAGTGAACAGTCCTCCGTGGTGTAGTGGTTACCATGCTAACCTCTAGTTCCCGAGGTCGCAGGTTCAAACCCGGTGGAGGGCGATGGATTGTTTTCGGGCATAAAAATCCTTCGGAAGGGAAGTAAAGCCGGTGGTTCCGTGTTGTAGATTTACGGTATGTAAAAGAACCTCAAGCCTGTTAAAGAGGCGTCTGAGCAAAATTACTGGTCTTTCATGCCTAATATAGAATGGGAGCTAGGGACCACAGCAGTTAAATAGCATATATAAATAAAACTCAATTTAATTAAATTTTATACAACCATCAACTTCTGTGCACCGCTCTGGCTAACTCTAGATATAAGCCACAAGACACTACCTCCACACCGTGCTTGGTGTAATGGTGAAATTTGTGGCTATGAAATTAAATTGAGTATGACCTCCTCCCATCCGATAAACTAATGAATGTCATGGTTGCCATCTACCAGTATGAGTGACTACTAAATAAATGCCACATACATGACAAATTAAGAGCTGTTATATTTTTACTCATGTACTTAAAATGAAAGGAAAAAAATAGTTGAGTAGCTCTCCGGAGATTTGAACGTGCAACCTCACAAACAGTAAGGTAACTCTCTACCACTGGGCTAAGAGAGCTGTGACTTTGTAACGATCTTTAGTCATACTCCACTTGAGAAACATAAATCAATAAAGCGTGTTTTGGTTACAAATATTCAGTGTTGAAACATCTGTCTGTTTGAAACCTCGTATATGAATTATTTTCTCAAAGACTTTTGTGATTATAGCTGTGTTTCCCATTATAACTACTACAAGGATACACACAGCCTTGTGAACAAAACCTGACTGTTCCGAGCACTCCTCTCAGACGTCGGCTAGTTTTAAATTAACTGAGTGTACATTTTCCTGCATGAGAGTGTCATCTAATGGATGTGGTTCAAAATTTGCAAATCTCTTCCCACTGCAAGAACTTGTTTAAATATGAATAAACATTTGAACACTGTTTTTTGCAAGTTGTAACTAACTGCATCTTGTTCAATTTGAAATCATTTCTAATCAAAAATATATTCTAACATAATATGGATAGAAGAATCATGTTTTATATGAATACAATAATATATAATGAATATATATTTTCTGAATTTGTCCTTGGTAGAAAAAAGTATGTGAATGTATTATATCAAAATTTTTAAATTAATACCTATACTGACAGTATAAAGAGAATATAAGAATAATAATTGAATGCACAAAAAGCACTGTTCTTAGAAAAAGGTCTGTGTGTGTATTTGTGAATAGCGTAACTCAAAAACAAACTGTTGGATAAACGCTAAACATGGTGCTTAAGTTTAATATCTTCCAGAGATGCAATACAAAGATTTTCAAGAAAATCCTCCTACCCTTTACATGGAACATTTTTTGAAATTTTTGATTTTGTACAAAATGGTTTTAATGATTTTGATTAAAATACTATATACTAAAGATATTTATATGATAAATAAAACGTGTATCTTGAATTTTCAGGGAGTAGCCTGTGTAGTCCGCTTCATTTGGAAGGAATTTTGTATAATCTTGTGAAGCGATAGACAAAAATGTACTACACCAAAAATGTAGATTTCTTTGAAACACACAGCTTATTTCCAATAACTTTTTTTGTGGCATTGGCCATTTCTGAGGTATCCATTATTAATGGTTCAAATTGTTCAGTACTTTCGTCATTCTTTTAAATGCTTTCGATTTTCAGTTGTTTCTTGGGATGTCTTGGAAACAGTATGGAATTTTAAGGCCAGCATATAGCGTCCAGTTGTTAAACATTTGACTATCGCTGTTCCCTTTGTATCTATAACGAAATGTGTAATGTAGCTGTTCTGCAAAGGTTTATCTCGATTAAAGTGAAGTAGGTAGGAAAATAAACTTTAATAAGAATAATTTGTATACCTGCTAATAAGTGATAGAGGGCACAGGTCATGTGAATGTAACACAAGATATTTTGGTCCTTTATTATGAACTTAGGTGGCTGCCCAACATTGCACAGTTAGCCTTTTAAACTTGAATGAGAAATTAATTAATTTCAATTACCTGCCACTGTTCTTTACTGTACAATGATCGAAGATATTTATGGTGAAGCCTCGCCTTTACCCCTTATAATTGTAATTTTGTATAGTCTGGCTATTATTAACAACATGGAAAAACATCTGATGTTCACTAAAAGAAGTTAAACATCAGCAGAAGTCTTGACTTCCTTAAACTCCCCCCGACAGTCTTCTAAGTTCTAGAAATGATGCATTCCACTTTGGTCGGAGTGGTCAAGTAATGTTTTAGATAATTACAGAAGGTGAGATTTTAAACCGCTGTACCTTCTCCTTGGTCCCATAGTTATTTAATAAAATAGAGGTGAAGCTGGTGAATATGAAGATTCCCCACTCCCAGGCCACCAAGTTAACACCTTTGGAAAAGATGCATAATCTGCAACCAAGCAGAAAAATATTATTCTAAGTTGTTAATTATAAAATAATGTTAACTGAACACAATTTTCTCTCCCTATGCAGTCATTTAACAAACCCTACTAATGATGTTTATTACAACATACAAAAGGATATAGAGCAAAACTTTCTTACATGATGGTAATTAAAGTATTTTGACATTGGTATTGTACTGTAATAAGAGATTTGATTCTCTCATGATTTGCTGTATCTTAGTTGCTAAATCATAACCAGATACATATTGTTTAGTATGAAAAATCCATGGCATTTGTCTTATTTTACTTGCATATTCTGGTTAGTAATAACTATTTTCTACTCCATGACATTCTCTACTAAAAGTCAAAGCCTTCTTCGCAAGTATGTTCTTTTATAATAGTCCCAGTGTGTTTGTATTCAAGTACAAGGGCTTTGTAAATTCATTTTAATCTTTTAGTAATTTATGAAATGAAATTAAGTGTTTTATAACCCCCATGTCATTGAGAGAATTGGGCTTTTCAATGGTGAAGGAATCATCAAAAATCTATAGAATGGGTTTTGAGATACCCATACAGATGCATGCACACACACACACTCTCTCTCTCTCTCTCTCTCTCTCTCTCTCTCTCTCTTTCTCACTTTCTATCTTTATATTAACGTACATAACTGGGTTTTAATGGGCATTTCAAATGGGAGATTAAGTCTCAAAAACATACTGTAGGGTAACTGGTTTATTATTATTCATATTACAAAACTAAGGATTTTAGGCAAAACAACTTTCAAAAAGCTCTACTACCCTTCTTTCAACCTCTGGCTTACAAACAACTTTACATAACTACCCATAACATATTTTCAACCTCTTAAGTAGAAACCTCCAGCATTTAATCAATCCAGACAAAATGTTGCATAATAGTATGTCACCTGGGACTCCAAAATCTTGTGCATATTGTGACATTTTCCACCTTTTCTTTGTATGCAGCATTTTGTTAACACACAAAACAGTCTCTTCTCTCTCACTCATGTATCAAACACAGGACCTGTCTTAGCCTCTTCTATCATTTACAGATGCACTGAGCAGAGGCCTCATCATGCACTTGATGAGTAAACAGCACAGCACTCAACAGCACAAGAACCCTCCTCTGGCAGTAGTTTATATCCGTTTGAGAAGGTTCTGTAGATTTCGTGCTTCCCAATTAGCATTCCAGATGGTTCCTTAGTCAAGAGCGCTTCTCTCTCTCCAACCAATCATATGCCTGCTAGACTGAAAAACACATCTGCCATTCATGGTGTGGGAAGGTAATGGATGGTTCTGTCAGAATGTTTTATTTTGTTGTAGATGTATTAATTATGTGAAAGCAATGTAGCTTTTATGTTGTTAAATAACTACGGGACCAAAGACAAGGTAGAAAGATTTAAAATATCCCCTACCAATAATAATAATAATAATAATAATAATTGTTTCATCACCAAATTATGCTTACAGCCTATACAACATTTCCATTATTTGGAAGACTGTCAGGGGGGAGGTTAAAGAAATTAGAAATACAACATCTGCTGATATTTCAGACCCATCTCTGTGAATATCAGGGGATTTTTTTATCCACTATTAGGAAAATCACAGAAACCATAAAGTTACAATCCTAAGAGGTAGATGGGAGGACTAATCACAAAAACTCTTCTATGATTATCACTTACATTTTACTTATCTGCACTGCCCCATAATAGCAAATAGAGATATACCAGGTTTACTATACGCGAATGATCTTATGGTCAGGGCTATAACGGTAATTGGGCTCCAGAAAGCAATCAACGGAATACATGAATTCTGCGAAGAATAGGGAATTAAAGTAAATATAAATAAATCAAAACTTACGGTGTTTAAAAGCGGACATAAACTAAAAAAAGAAGAGAAATGGCAGATGGGGGGGGGGGTTTAAAGTTAGAAGTTAAGTTGTCAGTTGGATTATTTGGGGGTGAGAATGAACAGTAATGGTGAATGGGTGGCACATAGCAGGAAGGTTATGGCTAGAGGAAAGGCTGCAATAATGGGAGTAAGGATGTGGAAATACAAATTAGAAATGCCAACTAAATGGATAGAAAGAATGTATGAAGCATTAGTAGAAGCAGGAATGCTATATGCAGTAGAAATTTGGGGGGGGGATCTGAATTAAACAGAAAAATAGACCAGAACTATAGAATGTTCTGTAAAGATCTATTGGGGTTACCAAGATCAGCATCAAGGGAAGTAGCGTTAGTGAAATTAGGAAAACCAAGAAGAAAGGGAGTGATACTGGAAAAGATGTTGATATTTTGGTTTAGATACCTGAGAAAAGATGAAGGGGAAATTTTAAAGATATGTATGGAACAACACTAAGAGTACAACATAAAAATAGCTGGTGGACAGAGGTAGAAAAAGTGGGGGAGAAGATAGGAATGGGAGATATTTGGAGAGTAGGAGAAAGAAATATGAACGGCTTCTGGATAACAGTAAGAAACAGAGTGGAGGACATAGAAAGACAAGAGATTTGGGGAAGCTTAGAGAATAAAACATCACTAGGGTTCTATAGATTAGTAAAAAGGAAATGGGGGAAAAGAGGGCTAAGAGGCAGAAAAAACGGAATTTGCAAATTATGCTGAGGTAGTGAAAGCACACAGTATTATGATGTCTGGCTGGGCCGGCTAATTAGGCCCGGCCCAGGCAAGGCCAGGTTAAACTAGGCCAGACCCAGGCCTTGCAGACTAGACCGGCCCAGGTCGGCTATGGTCACGCAGGCTGAATAGGGCCAGGCTGGCTAGGATAGGTCCTGTCTGCTAGGCCTTGCCAAGGCCGGCTAGGCCAGCACAGGACGATTAGGCTAGGGCCAGGCCGGCTAGACCAGACCCGACCCGACCCAGGGGAGCTTTTTTTTCAGGGCCAGGCCGTCTAGGCTAGCTCAGGTGCAGGCTAGGCTACCAAGGCACAGGCCGGCTAAACTAGACCAGGTCTAGGCGAGGCCAAGATAACCTAGGCTAGGCCAGGCCCGACACAGGGCCAAACCGGTTATGCCAGTTCCGGCTCAGACCGGTTAGGCTAGTGCCAGCTAAGCTAGCCCAAGGCCCGAGCCAGACAAGCTAACACAGGCCAGGGCGGCAAAGCTAGGCCCGGGCATGGGCAGCTGGACTAGGCCGAGGGGCAGGCCGGCTAGTCTAGGGGCTATCTGGCTAGGTCACGCTAGGCCACGCCCCACCCAGACTGGCTAGGTTAGCCCAGGCCAGGGCGGCTAGGGCCAGGATCGGCGCAGGGCCAAGCCCAGGTCGGCTAGGCTAGGTGCAGGAGCGCTGTACTAGGCCCAGGGCAGTCCATGTCGGCTAGGCTAAGGCCAGGCCAATCGGGATAGACTAGGTCCGGTCCAGTCCGGCTAAGCCAAGCGAGGTCCGGCTAGGACCAGGCCAGCTTAGGGCCAGTGCTAAGTAAGTTTTGTCCTAGGCTGAGCAAGGCCCGGCGCAGCCAGGCTCAGGTCGGCTAAACCCGCCCCAGGTCCGGGCCCAGGACGGCAAGATTGGGCTAGGCCAGGTCCAGGACGACTAGGCTAGGCCTGGCACAGGACGGCTAGATTGCGCTAGGCCAGGCAGGCTAAACTCAGGCCTGACCAGGACGACTAGGCCTGGCCCAGGCCGGCTAGGTTGATAGACTAGGCCCGGCATAGGTCCAGTCCAGTTAGGCTAGGCCGAGGGCCAGGCCCAGGTCGGTTAGGCTGGACCAAGCCTGGGACGGCTAACCTGGGCTAGTCCTGGCCCAAAGCCATGCCGGCTTGGCTAGGTCCAGGACCAGGCGGACTCGGTTAGGCTAGTTCCGGCCCAGGATAGGATAGCCCAGTCCACCTGGCTAGGCTAAGCCCAGGCCAGTTAGGCTAGGGCGAATCCGGCTAGGCTAAGCCCGGCACAGATACTGGCTGCCTAGGCTAAGCCGGGCCAGACCAGACCAGACCAGCTAGGCTAGACCATCCCAAAGTGGCTAAGCTATGCCAGGTCCGGCCCAGGCCAGCTAGGCCCTGGGTCAGGCCGGCTGGGCTAGGCCAGTCCATCTAGGCTAGCCCCCCTAACCGGCTAAGAGGCGAGCCTGGCTAGTTAGGCTAGGTACAATCCGGCTAAGCCAAGCCAGGCCCTAGCCAGTTAGGCTAGATACAATCCGGCTAGGCTAAGCCGGGCACAGATCCTGGCCAGTTAGGCTAGGCTAAGCCAGGCCCTGGCCAGTTAGGCTAGGTACAATCCGGCTAGGCTAAGCCAGGCCCTGGCCAGTTAGGCTAGGTACAATCCGGCTAGGCCAGGCCAGTTAGACTAGATACAATCCGGCTATGCTAGGCCCTGGCCAGTTAGGCTAGGTAGAATCCGGCTAGGCTAGGCTAAGCCAAGCGAGGCTCTGGCCAGTTAGGCTAGGTACAATCCGGCTAGGCTAAGCCAAGCCAGGCCAGTTAGGCTAGGTACAATCCGGCTAGGCTAAGCCAAGCCAGGTCCTGGCCAGTTAGGCTAGGTACAAGCCGGCTAGGATAGCCAAGCCAGGCCCTGGCCAGTTAGGCTAGGTACTATCCGGCTAAGCAAAGCTAAGCCAAGCCAAGCCAAGCCAGGCCAGGCCCTGGCCAGTTAGGCTAGGTACAATCCGGCTAGGCTAAGCCAAGCCAGGCCCTGGCTAGTTAGGCTAGGTACAATCCGGCTAAGCCAAGCCAGGCCCTAGCCAGTTAGGCTAGATACAATCCGGCTAGGCTAAGCCGGGCACAGATCCTGGCCAGTTAGGCTAGGCCAAGCCAGGCCCTGGCCAGTTAGGCTAGGTACAATCCGGCTAGGCCAAGCCAGGCCCTGGCTAGTTAGGCTAGGTACAATCCGGCTAAGCCAAACCAGGCCCTGGCCAGTTAGGCTAGATACAATCCGGCTAGGCTAAGCCGGGCACAGATCCTGGCCAGTTAGGCTAGGTACAATCCGGCTAAGCTAAGCCAAGCCAGGTCCTGGCCAGTTAGGCTAGGTACAATCCGTCTAGGCTAAGCCAAGCCAGGCCCTGGCCAGTTAGGCTAGGTACAATCCGGCTAGGCTAGGCTAAGCCAAGCCAGGCCCTGGCCAGTTAGGCTAGGTACAATCCGGCTAGGCTAAGCCAAGCCAGGCCCTGGCCAGTTAGGCTAGGTACAATCCGGCTAGGCTAAGCCCGGCACAGATCCTGACCGCCTAGGCTAAGCTAGGTCCGGCCCAGACCAGCTAGACTAGCCCATCCCAGGGCGGCTGGGCTACGCCCGGTCCAGAACCACACGCCCACACCAGAGCGGCTAGGATAGGCCCAGGGCCATACCGGGCCGGCTAGTCTATACCAGGGCAGCAAGGCTTGGGCCAGGCCAAGACGTCTAGGCCCGCGCAAGGACAGGCCGGTAAACTAGCCGCGGACTAACCTGGCTAGGCCAGTCTCGAAAAAGGTGGTCTGACATGGCCAGGTCCGGCACAGGCCGGCTGTGCCAGCCCCGGGCAGGCGAACTCTGCTCGAATATGGTGGGTTAGGCACGGCCAACGTTTAGGTCGGCTAGGCCAGGCTCGACCTGCCCCAAATCGGTTATGCTAGCGACAAGGCAGCTTGGATAGGCCGAGGGCTAGGGTAAGCCCAGGGCCAGCCAGGTTTGGCGCAGGGACCTACCCAGCTCTACTAAGCTGGACTAGACCCGTCTCAGATGCAGGCCTAGGGCGGTTAGGCCCGGTCCAGGAAAGGCCAGGTTAAACTACGCCAAGATGGCTAGAATAGCTAGGCTCGGTCCAGCCCGGCTAAACTAGGTCCGACCCAGGCCTGCGTGGCAAGGCCATGACGATTAGGCTAGGCTCAGCTAGGACTAGGCCAGGTCGGCTAGATCATGCCCGGGCCAGGCTGACGAAGTTGGGCCAGGGCCAGGGCCAGGCTGAATTTTCTAGTCCAGGTCGACTAGGGTCAAGCCAATCCGGCTAGCCCCGGCGAAGGAGAGGACGTTCAAAGCTAGGGCCAGATCAATCCGGCTAGGTCCGGCCCAGGCCGGCTATGGTCACACCGGCTGAATAGGGTCAGGCCTGATAGGAAAGGGCAGGCCAGCTAGGCCAGAACAGCGACGACTAGGCTAAGGTGCACCCAGAGCCAGGGCGGTTAGGCTACGGCCAAGCAGGCTAGACCAACCCAGGGACTGGCTGTGCTGGCCTAAGCTACCCCGTCCCAGGCCGGCTAAACTAGTCCCGATCCATGCGAACAAGGCTAGGCCAGGCCCAGATAGGCTAGACTGAGCTGGGCCAGGCCGGTTATGCCGGTCCTGGCTCAGGACGGCTTGGCAAGCCCAGGGCCAGGCCGTCTAAACTAGGCCCTGCCGAGACAGGCTAACACAGGCCAGGGTGGTTAGGCCGGGGCTGGCCATGCTTGGATTAGGCCGGCTAGGGCAAGGCCGAGGGCCAGGCTGGCCAGGACCAGACCAGGCCGGCTAGTCTAGGGCCAGTCTGGCTAGGTTAGGCCCAGGGCCAAGCCGGCTAGGATAGGACCAAGGCGGCTAGGCCTGTTCCGATAAACTAGGCCACGCCCAAGCCAGACAGGCTAGCTCAGACCAGGTCGGCTAGGCTAAGCCGAGGGCCATGCCGGCAAGGCTAGGAACAATCCGGTAGGGTAAGGCCAGTTAGGCTAGAGCCAGGCCCAGGTAAGGTAGGCCGGGCCAGAGACGACTAGACTGGTCTAGGCCAGGCCAAGACGGCTAGACTGGGCTAGTTCCAGGGCCTAGCCGGCTAGGTTTGGTGCAGGAGTGCTGGATTAAGCGCGGTCCAGGCCGGATAAGGCTAGGCCCTCGGCCAAACAATATCCGCTAGGCAAGGGCCAGGCTAATCCGGCTAGGCCCGATCCAGTCCGGTTAAGTCGGCGAGGTTGGCCTAGGCCGGCTAGGCCAGTACCAGGCCAGCTTAGCTACCCTAGGGCCAGTGCTAGGCCAGTTTTGGCCCGGGCCAGCTAGGCTGAGCAAGTCCCAGGTCGGCTAGGCTCGGGCCCAGGATGGTAAAAAATGGGCTAGGCCAGGTCCAGGAAGACTAGGCTACGCCTAAAACTTGGCGGGTAGATAGGGCTAGGAAAGCCCGGCTAACCCGGGCAGGCAAAGCCCAAGGCCTCACCAGGCCAATGCGCTTAGGCTTGGCCAAGGTCGACTAGTTAGACTAGGCTCGGCAGAGGTCCAGGCTGGCTAACCTAGGCCAGGCTCAAACCGGATAAAATAGGCACGAGCCAGGCAAGCTAACAGGCAAAGTTGGGACTGGGCAAGGCCTAGGGCCAGGCTAGTCTAATGGCAATCTGGCTAGTTTAGGTCCAGGGCCAGGCCGGCTAGGATGGGCCCAGTCTGGCTAAACTATGCCATGCCCGACCCAGGTCGGCTACGCCGACAAGACTAGGGCCACACTAGTTAGATTAGGGCCAAGCCCAGGTCGGCTAGGCTAGGTGCAGGGGTGCTGAACTAGGACCAGGCAAGGTCTGGTCATTCCCGGCCCAGGCCAGTCTAGTCACTAGAACCAGGGCCAATACATGCAGGCCAATCCGGCTCAGCCAGGCAAGGTCCGGCCCAGGCTAGGCTAGGACCAGGGCTGATTAGATAGCCTACGGCCGGTGCTAATAAGTTTTGACCCAAGCTGGTCAGGCTGGGCAAGGCCCAGCGCAGTGCCAGGCCCAGATCGATTAGGGCCGCCCCAGACTAGGGCCCAGGACAGCAAGACACAGGGCGGTTAGAATGGGCTAGGCCAGACGGGAGGGCCGGGCAGACCCAGGCAGGCTAAACTCAGGGCCTGACCCAGGCCAATACGACTAGGACCGGCCAAGGCCGGCTAGGTTAGACTAGGCACGGCACAGGCCCAGGGGCGGTTGGGCTAGAGCCAGACCGGCTAAGCAAAGCCCGGGCCTGCTAGCTTGCCCAGGGCTAGGCCGGGTTCAACCGGCTAGGCTAGGGTGTTAGGCTAGGCCAGGCCTACTAGGCTATATCATGTCCAGCACGGACGGGCTAGGCCTGGCTCAGGGCCATGCCGGCTAAGCTAGGTCCAGGATCAGGCGGGCTGTGCTAGGCCAGTCCCGGCCCAGGCTAGGATAGCTCAGGCCACCTTGGCTAGGCTAAGCCCAAGGTAAGGCCGGCTGCTCTAGGCTAGGCCCAGCTCCCGGCCGACTAGGCCCAGGCCGCCAAAGCTAGGACAGTCCATCTAGGCTGGCTCGCCCCAGGCCGTCTAAGACAGGCGAGGTCCGCCTAGGACAGGGCCCGGCCATCTTGGCTAGGCCCGGCGCAGAGCCAGGCCCAGGTCGGCTGGACTAGGCCCGCCACAGGGCGGCTAGGCTAGGCGCAGCCCAGGCGAGGGAGGGTAGGGCCCGCTGGCTAGGCTAGGGCAGGGCGCTAGAATAGTGAGAGTGCCAGACCAGGCCGGCTAGGCCCTGCACAGGAAAAGTCCGCCTAGTCTAGCCCAGGTCAGGGCGGCTAGGCCAAGCCAGCTAGACTTGGGCCAGGCCAATCCTGCTAGGCCCGGCAGAGGTCAAGGCAATACGGCTAGGCCCGCGCAAGGCTAGGCCGGCTAAACTAGGCCCGAAAAGGGCGGCCTGACTAAGCCAGGCGGGCTACGGTACGCCCAGCTCGACTAGGCTAGGCTGGGCTCTTCACAGGGCCAGATGTGGTCCAAGCCCAGGCCAGCTAGGCGAGCTCAGGTCGGCTATCCCCTGACCATGCCAATCCGGCTAGGCTAGGGCGAGACCAGGTCCAGCCCAGGGCACTAGGCTAGATCCGGTCCAGGCTAATCCGACTAGGACGGGCACAGGTTCAGGCCGGCTAGGCCAGGCCTGTCCCAGGGGAAGGCCGACTAAGCTAGCCCAGGCAAGCACGGCTAGCTAGGCTCGGTCCAGGCAAGGCCAGGTTAAACCAGGCCAGGCCACGCTGTCTAGGCTAGCCCAGGGGCAGGCTCACGCCGCATAAATTAGGCCCGTCCCTCCCCTACCGGCTAGGTTTACGAGGCAGCTAGGATAGGCTAGGGCCAGACCAGCCCTGTCCCGGCTAGACAAATACCGGCATACGCCGGCTTGCTCCGAGCCACGCCCGTTAAGCCAGGCCAGTTAGGCTAGAGCCAGACCAGCCGAGTAGGCAAGCCCGGCTAAACTAGGCCATGCCGAAGACGGATAAAATAGGCCCGATACCGACAAGCTAACAGGCCAGGGTGGCAAGGATAGGCACGGGCACTTCCAGCTGGGTTAGGCCGAGGTCCAGGCGGGCTAATCTAGCGGCTATCTGGCTAGGTTAGGCCCAGTGCCAGTCCCAGGGCGACTAGAACGGGTTAGGCCGGCAGCCTCAGGCGAACACGACTAGACCCGGCCGGCTAAGTTAGACTAGGTCCGGCACAGGTCCAGGCCGGTTAGACTAGAGCCAGGACGGCTAGGCAAAGCCCGGCCCAGGCCAGGGCGGCTAGCTGGGCTATGCCCGGCCCAAGCAAGGACAGGCTAAACTAGGCCAGGTCCGCTGCAGCCCGCCTAGGTTAAGCCCGGGCTGGCTAGGCTAGCCCAGGGCCAGGCGACTAAACTAGACTCGTCCCAGTACCGACACGGCCGGCTCAGCTAGGCAGGCCGGGTTCAGCACGTAGGCCTGGCCCAGACCGGTATGGCTAAGTTCAGCTACGCTAGGCCGAGGGCCAGGCTCAGGTCGATTAGGCTGGCGCAAGCCAGGGACGGCTAGACTGGGGTAGGCCTGGTCCAGGGCCATGCAGACTAGACTAGGTCATGGACCAGGCAGGCTGGGCTAGGCCAGTCGCCGTCCAGGCTAGGATAGGGTAGCCCAAGTCACCTTGGCTAGGCTAATCCCAGTCCAGGCCAGCTAGGCTAGCCCAGAACCAGGCCAGTAGGGCTGGGCCAATACGGCTGGGCTAAGCCCGGCAGAGATCCTGTCCGCCTCGGCTAAGCCAGGCCCGGCCTAGACCAACCCATCCCAGGGGGCTAGGCTATGCCAAGTCCGCCCCATGCCAGTTAGGCCCGGGAAGGCTAGTCTAGGCCGAGGGCCAGGCGGGTTAGGCCTATGGGCTGGCCAACGCTAGGCCAGACCATCTAGGCTAGCTCAGGGCCAGCACGGCTAAACTAGGCCCAGTTGTTGGGTAAGGCCAGGTCCGTGGCGGGCAGGCTAGGCCGACTGCCAAGCTGGTTAGGACCTGACAAGGCTGGCTAGTTCCAGGCCATCTAGGCTAGCCCCGGGCCGGCTAGGCTAGTCCAGGGCAGGCCAAGGCCGGCTAAGCCAAGCGAGGTTTGCCTAAGCTAGGGCCCGGCCATCTAGGCTAGGCCGGCTGGTGCAGGGCAGCGCCCTGGTTTTGGCGCGGCGTAGAGCCAGGCCCAGGTCGGCTAGGATAGGTACAGGAGCGCTGGACAAGGCCGGGCCACTCACGGCCCAGGCCGGTATAGCCAGACTAGAACCAGGGCCAGTCCATGCCGGCTAGGACCAGGCCAGCTGAGCTAGCCTAGGGCCAGTGCTAAGTAATTTTTGGGCAAGGCTTGGTGCAGAGCCAGGCCCAGGTCGGCTAAACCCGCCCCAGGCCCAGGACGGCAAGTCTGGGCTAGGCCCAGTCCAGAAGGACTAGGTTACGCCTGGCGCATGACGGCTAGATCTCGCTAGGCCAGGCAGGGGAGGCCCGGGCAGGCCAGACCAGGACGGCTAGGCCGGTTAGGTTATACTAGGCCCGGCACAGGTCCAGGCCGGTTAGGCTAGAGTCGTGCCGGCTAGCAAACCCCGGTCCAGGCCAGGGCGGTTATATAGGCTATGCCCTACCCAGGCAAGGACAGGCTAAGCAGGGCTAGGTCCGCTCCAGCCCGGGCCGGCTAGGCCAGGCCATGGTGTTAAGACTAGGCTTCGTTACGTCATGTCCAGAACAGGCAGGCTATGCCGAGGGCCAGGCCCAGGTCGGTTAGGCTGGACCAAGCCCATGACGGCTTGGCTAGGTCCAAGACCAGGCAGGCTCGGTTAGGCTAGTCCCGGCCCAGGCTAGGATGATAGCCCAGGCCAGTTAGGCTAGGCTAGACCATCCCACGATGGATAGGCTATGCCAGGTCCGGCCCAGGCCAGCTAGGCCCTGAGAGGCAAGGCTAGGCCTTGGGTCAGGCCGCCAAAGCTAGGCTAGCCCCCCTGGCCGGATAAGACAGGCGAGGTCTGTCTAGGCCAGGGATAGGCCCGGCGCAGAACCAGGCCCAGGTCGGCTGGGCTACCGCAGGGCGGGTAGGCGCTGCCGGCTAGACTAGGGCAGCTAGGATAGGCCCAGGCCGGCTAGGCCCTGAACAGCAACAGTCCGTCTAGTCTTGCCCAGGCCAGGGCGGCTGGGCCAAGCCAGCTAGGCTTGGGCCAGGCCAATCCTGCTAGGCAAGGCAGAGACCAAGCCAATACGGGTAGGCCCGGCAGAGGCCAAGCCAATACGTCTAAGCCCGCTTAAGGCAGGCCGGCTAAACTAGGACCGGTCAAGGCTGGCTAGGGCGGCCTGACTAGGACAGGTCCGGCCCAGGCCAGCTATGCCAGGCTCAGGCGGGCTAGGCTTGGTGCCTAGGCCCACTATGCTAGCCCATGCGAGGGCGACTAACTAGGCAAGGCAGGGAAGGCTAGGATAGGCTCGGTCCAAGCCTAGGCCGGCTAGGCCAGGGCCAGGCTAGGCTAGTGACCAGGCAGCTAGGATGGGCTTGCTAATCCGGCTAGGCCACGCCTACTAAGCCAGGCCAGCTAGGCTAGAGCCAGACCAGCCGAGTAAGCTAGCCTGGGGCCAGGCCGGCTAAACCAGAACAGACACAAGCCGGATAAAATAGGCCCGTGCCCGACAAGCTAACACAGGCCAGGGTGGCAAGGCTAGACACGGGCAAGTCCAGCTGGGCTAGGCTAGGGGCAATGTGGCTATGTTAGACCCAGGGCGGCTTGGCCCATTCCGGTTAAACTGGGCAACGCCCGACCCTAACCTGCTAGGCTAGTCCAGGCCCGACCCAGGCAGTATCCTGGCTGGCTTGGCCCAGTTCGGCTAGGCTGGGGCAGGCCTCGGACGGCTAGATTGCGCTAGGCCTGGCCCAGGGCCATGCCAGCTAGGCCCGCCCTAGGTCCGAGCCCAAAACGGCAAAACTGGTATAGGGCCGGTCCAGGACGACTACGTTAGGCCATGCCGAAGGCGGCTATATTGGCTATGCGCGGCACAGGCAAGGACGAGGCTAAACTAGGCCAGGTCCGCTCCAGCGCTTCTAGGTTAAGCACGGGGCGGCTAGGCTTTCCCAGAGCCGTGCCCGCGTCGGGGCTAGACTTGTCCTAGGCCCAACACGACCGGCTAGCCCAGGCCGTATCCAGCACGGGCAGGCTAGGCCTGGCCCAGGGCCAGCCCCAGGTCGATTAGGCTGGTCCAAGCCAGGGACGGCTAGACTGGGGTAAGCCTGGCCCAGGGCCATGCCGGCTATGCTAGGTCATGGATCAGGCAGGGCTAGGCCAGTCCCGACCCAGACTAGGTCAGGCCAGGCCACCTTGTCTAGGCTACGCCCGGTCCAAGCCAGCATTAGGCTAGGGCCAATCCGATTAGGCTAGTTTAAACGGCCTGGCCCTGGGCTTGCCTAACCGCCATGGTCCAGCTCAGTGTAGCCTATCTGGGTCATGGACCAGGCTGGACTAGGCCAGACCAATCCCGGCCTAGGTTAGGGTAGCCCAGGCCAGTTAGGCTAGGTCCAATCCAGCTAGGCTAAGCCCGGCACAGATCCTGGCCGCCTAGGCTAAGCTAGGCCCGGCCCAGACCAGCTACGCTAGCCCATCCCAGGGTGGCTGGGCAATGCCAAGACCGACCCAGGCTAGTCTAGGCCGAGAGCTACGCCTAGGGACAGGCCGGCTGGCCCATGCCCAGGCCGCCAAAACTAGGCCAGACCATCTAGGCTAGCCCAGGGCCAGGAAGGCTAAACTAGGCCCGGTTGTTGGGCTAGGCCAGGTTCGTGGCAGGCCGGCTAGGCCGAGGGTCAAGCTGGTTAGGAGCAGATCAGGCCGGCTAGTTCCAATCCGGCTACTTTAGACCCTGGATCAGCCGGTAGAGCTAGGGCCAGTCCGTTTAGGCTAGTCCCGGGCCGGTTAGGCTAGTCCAGGAAAGGCCAAGGCCGGCTAATCCAAGCCAAGCCAGGTTTGCCTAGGCTAGGACCCGGCCATCAAGGCTAAGACGAGGGCCAGGCGGGCTAGGCCCGTCCCAGGGCGTCGGGGCTACGTCCGGCCCAGAACTAGCCCACGCCAGGACGGCTAGGCGCTATCGGCTAGACTAGGCCAGGCCAAGCCAGGCCAATTAGGATAGCCCCGGGGCCATACCGGGCCATCTAGTCTAGAGCAGGGCAGCTAGGCTGGGGCCAGGCCAATCCTGTTAGTCCCAGCAGAGGCCAAGCCAATACGTCTGGGTCCGCGCAAGGACAGGCCCGCTAAATTAGCCGCGGACAAGCCTGGCTAGGCCAGTCTCGGATAAGGCGGCCTGACATGGCCAGGTACGGCACAGCCCGGCTATGCCAGGCCCGGGCAGGCGTGCCAGGCTAGGTTAGGCCCTGCTCGATTAGGCTAGGCTAGGTGCGTTTTCCGGCCAGGTCCAAGTCCAGGCCGGCTAGACCAGGCCAGCCCCGGTCCGCCGCAGGTCGGCTAGGCTAGCGACAAGGCAGCTTGGATAAGCCGAGGGCTAGGGCCAGACCAGTCTGGCCAGGCATAGACCGGCTAGCCCCGGGCCAAGCCAATCCGGCTAGGCCTCGCCGGCTCAGCTAGGAAAGGGCTAGACCAGAACGGTTAGGCTAGGGCCAGGCCAAACCGGCTAGGCCCAGCACAGATCTAGGCCGGCTCAAATAAGCCTGGATCAGGCCGTCTAGGCTTTCCAAGGGCCAGCTAGCCAGGCTCGACGCAGGGACCTACACAGCTCGACTAAGCAGGACTAGATCCGTCTCAGGGCCCGGTCCAGGAAAGGCCAGGTTAAACTAGGCCAAGATGGATAAACCGGCTCGGCTCGGTTCAGCCCGGCTAGGCCAGGCTCAGGCCGGTTAAACTAAGTCCGACCCAGGTAGGCGAGGCAAGGCCAAGGCGGTAGGGCTAGAGACAGAGAAGGTAGGTTAGGCCTAGGGTCAGCTAGGACAAGGCCAGGCCGGCTAGACCAGGCACGGGCTAGGCTGACTAAGCTTGGCCAGGGCCAGGCCGAATTGTCTAGTCCAGGTCGGCTAGGTCCAAGCCAATTCTCGGCTAGCCCCGGCGAAGGCCAGCCGTCAAGGCTAGGCCAGATAGGCAAGGGCCAGATCTATCCGGCTAGGCTCGGCCCAGGCCGGCTATGGTCACGGCGGCTGAATAGGGCCAGGACTGATAGGATAGGTTCTGGCCGGCTAGGCTATGGCCCGGGACAGGCCGGCTAGACCAGAACAGGATGACAAGGCTAGGGTTCACCCAGGGCCAGGAACGGGCTAGGCTATTCCGGTCCAGGCCGGTTAAACTAGTTCCGGTCCAGGCGAGCTAGGCCAGGTCGAGGACCTGGCCCAAATAGGCAAGACTGAGTTGCGCCAGACCGGTTATGACAGACCCGACTCAGGCCGTCTAAACTAAACCCGGCGCAGACAATCTAACACAGGCCAGGGCTGGCCATGCCTGGATTAGGCCGGCTAAGGCAAGGCCGGCTAGGCCAGTACAAGACCAGCTTAGTTACACTAGGGCCAGTGCATGGCCAGTTTTGGCCCAGTTCATCTAGGCTGAGCAAGGCCGGCGCAGAGCCTGGCCCAGGTTGCTGGGCCCGCCCCATCCCCGGGCCCAGGACGGCAAGAATGGGCTAGGCCCAGTCCAGGACGACTAGGCTAGGCCTGGTATAGGGCGGCTTGATATGGCTAGGACTTGCCGGCTAGCCCGGACAGGCAAAGCCCAGGGCCTCACCAGGCGGGCTAGTCCCTGCCCAGGCCAATGCGCTAAGGCCCGACCAACGCCGGCTAGGTTAGACTAGGCCCGGCAGAGGTCCAGCCCGGCTAAACTAGGCCAGGCTCAAGCCGGATAAAATAGGCACGAGCCAGACAAACTAACACAAGGCAGGGCGGCAGAGCTGGGCAAGGCCAGGTGGGCTAGGCCGAGGGTAGTCTAGTGGTAATCTGGCTAGGTTAAGTCCAGGTCTGCTAGGATGGGCCCAGGCTGGCTAAAATAGGCCACATCCGACCCAGACCGGTCAGGGCAAGGCCAGTTAGGTTAGGTCCAGACCCGGCGCAAGGCCAAGCCCAGGTCGGCTAGGCTAGGTGCAGGGGTGCTGGAATAGGCCCAGGCAAAGCCAGGCCATTCTCGGCCCAGGGCAGTATAGCCAGACTAGAACCAGAACCAATACATACCGGCTAGGCTAAGGCTAGACCCGGGCCGGTGCTAATAAGTTTTGGCCCAAGCTGGGCAAGGCCAGGCCCAGGTCGGCTAGGCCCGCCCCAGACCCAGGTCCAGGACGAGTAAGCTAGCCCTGGCACAGGGCGGATAGATTGGGCTAGGCCAGGCGAGGGAGGCCCGGGCAGGCCAGACCCAGGCAGGCTAAACTCAGGGCCTGACCCAGGCCAATACGACTAGGACCGCCAAGGCCGGCTAGGTTAGACCAGGCCAGGCACAAGTCCAGGCCGGTTAGGCTAGAGCCAGGCCGGCTAAGTAAAGCCCGGCTCAGGCCAGGGCGGCTAGCTAGGCTATGCCGACCCATGCAAGGACAAGCTAAACTAGGCCACGTCCGCCTAGGTTAAGCCCGGGCCTGCTAGCTTACCCAGGGTCAGGCCGCCTAAACTATGCTCGACCCAGGCCGGGCACAACCGGCAGGGCTAGGCCTACTAGGCTACGTCATATCATATCCAGCACAGGCAGGCTAGGCCTGCCCCAGGCTGACTAGGCTAGGCCGAGGGCCAGGACCAAGGTCGGTTAGGCTGGGACGGCTAAGCCTGACTCAGGGCCATGCCGGCTAGGCTAGGTCCAGGACCAGGCGGGCTGGGGTAGGCCAGTTCCGGCCCAGGCCAGTTAGGCTCAGGTGAATCAGTATAGGCTAAGCTCGGCACAGATCCTGGCTGCCTAGGCTAAACCGGGCCAGTCCAGCTAGGCTATGCCAGGACCGGCCCAGGCCAGAGTCTAGCCAGGCCGGCTAGGTTAAACTATGCCCGGCACAGGATCAGGCCGGTTAGCCTAGAGCCAGGGCGGCTAGCTAGGCTATGCGCGGCCTTGGCAAGGACAGGCTAAACTAGGCCAGGTCCACTCCAGCCCGCCTAGGTTAAGTCCGGGGCGGCTAGGCTTTCCCAGAGCCAAGCCGGCCTAACTAGACTCGTCCCAGGCCCGACACGACCGGCTAGGCCAGGCCGGGTCCAGCACGGGAAGGCTAGGCGTGGGCCAAGCCGGTTAGGCTACGGCCAGCTAGGCTAGGCCAAGGGCCAGCCCCAGGTCGATTAGGCTCGGCAAGCCAGGGACGGCTAGTCTGGGGTAAGCCTGGCCCAGGGGCATGCCGGCTATGCTAGGTCATGGATCAGGCTGAGGTAGGCCACCTTGCCTAGGCTAAGCCCGGTTCAGGTCAGGTAGGGCAGGACCAGGCGAGTTAGGCTAGGGCCAATCCGGCTAGGCTACTTTAGACGGCCTGGCCCTGGGCTTGCCTAGCCGGCCTGAACCGGGACTGGCATAACCGGCCTGGCCCAGCTCAGTCTAGTCAAACTGGGTCATGGACCCGGCCCAGGCTAGGGTAGCCCAGGCCACCTTGGCTAGGCTAAGCCCGGTCCGGGTCAGCTAGGCCAGGCCCAGGCCAGTTAGGCTAGGTCCAATCCGGCTAGGCTAAGCCCGGCACAGATCCTGGCCGCCTAGGCTAAGCTAGGCCCGGCCCACACCAGATAGGCTAGCCCATCCCAGGGTGTCTAGGCATTGCCAAGTCAGGCGCAGGCTAGTCTACGCCGAGGGCCAGGCCGATTGGCCCATGCCCAGGCCTTCAAAACTAGGCCAGACCATCTAGGCTAGCCCAGGGCCAGGACGGCTAAACTAGGCCCTGTTGTTGGGCTAGGCCAGGTCCGTGGCAGGCCATCTAAGCCGAGGTTCAAGCTGGTTAGGAGCAGACCAGGCCGGCTCGGTTAGGCCCTGGGTCAGCCGGTAGGGCTAGGGCCAGTCCGTTTAAGCTAGTCCAGGGCAGGTCAAGGCTGGCTAAGCCAGGAGAGGTTTTCCTAGGCTAGGGCCCGACCATCAAGGTTAGGACGAGGGCCACGGGCTAAACCAGTTTTGGCCCAGGGCGGCTTGACTATGACCGGCCCAGAACCACTAGCCCACGCCAGGCGCTGTCGGCTAGGCTAGGTCAGGTCAGGTCAGCTAGGATAGGCCCATACCGGGCGAGGACCAGGTCGGTTAGGCTGGGACGGATAGGCTAGGCCAGGCCAGTCCCGGCCCAGGCTAGGATAGTCCAGGCCACCTTGGCTAGGCTAAGCCGGGCGAGACCCGGCCAAGTCCAGCTAGGTTAGCCCATCCCAGGGTGTCTAGGCTATGCCAGGTCCGGCCCAGGATAGCTAGGCATTGTTTCAGTCCGGCTGGGCTAGGCCCAGCTCCCGGTTGGCTAGCCAGTCCATCTAGGATAGCTCGCCCCAGGCCGGCTAATACAGGCGAGGTCCGCCTAGGCTAGGGCCCGGCCATCTTCGCTAGACCTGTTTTGGCCCAGGGCTAAGCCAGGCGCAGGTCGACTCGACTAGCCCCTCCCAGGTCGGATAGGCTTGGCTAGGGCAGCTAGGATAGGCTGAGGGCCAGACCAGGCCGGCTTGACCCTGCACAGGAAGTCAGCCTAGTCTAGCCCAGGCCAATGCGGCTAGGCCAAGCCAGCTAGACTTGGGTCAGTACAATCTGGCTAGGTCCAGCAGAGGACAAGCCAGTACGGCTAGGCCCGCGCAAGGCTAGGCCGGCTAAACTAGGCCCGTATAGGGCGGCCTGACTAGGCCAGGTCCGACCCAGGCGGGCTAGGATAGGCACAGCTCGACTTGGCTGGCCTTGTCTCTTCACAGGACCAGGTGTGGTCCAAGCCTAGGCCAGCTAGGCGAGCTCAGGCCGGCTAAACTAGGCACGGCCCAGGGCGACTAGGATAGGTCGAGGCCCAGGGCGACTAGGCTAGGCTAGATCCGTTCCAGACCAATCAGACTAGGACGGGCACAGGTCCAGGCCGGCTAGGCCAGGCCCGTCCCAGGTGAAGGCCGGCTAAGCTAGCCCAGGCGAGGGCGGCTAGCTAGGCTCGACCCAGCCAAGGCCAGGTTAAACTAGGCCAGACCAGCTAAGCTAAGCAACGCCGGCTAGGCTAGCCGAGGGCCAGGCTCAGGCCGCATAAACTAGGCCCGGCCCGCCCCTGACCGGCTAAGCTTACGATAAGGCAGCTAGAATGGGCTAGGGCCAGACCAGGCCTGTCCCGGCTAGACTAATCACAGCATAGGCCGGCTTACCCCGGGCCAAGCCAATCCTGCTAGGCCACACCCGCTAAGCCAGGCCAGTTAGGCTAGTCAGACCAGCCGAGTAGGCTAGCCCGGAGCCAGGCCGGCTAAACTAGGCCAGGTTTACGCCGGATAAAATAGGCCCGAGCCCGACAAGCTAACACAGGCCAGGGCGGCAAGGATAGGCACGGGCACTTCCAGCTGGGCTAGGCCGAGGACCAGGCCGGCTAGTCTAGTGGCTATCTGGCTAGGTTAGGCCCAGGGCGGCTAGAATGAGCTAGGCCAACACTAGTCCCGACCAAGGCCGGCTAGGTTGGACTAGGCCCGTCACAGGTCCAGGCCGGCTAAACTAGAGCCAGGACAGGCTAAACTAGGCCAGGTCCGCTCCAGCCCGCCTAGGTTAAGCCCGGCTGGCTAGGCCAGGTCCAGCACGGGCAGGCCAGGGTAGCCCAGGTCACCTTGGCTAGGCTAATCCCGGTCCAGGCCACCTAGGTTAGCCCAGGACCAGGCCAGTTAGGCTGGGCCAATCTGGCTTGACTAAGTCCGGCACAGATCCTGGCCGCCTAGGCTAAGCCCGGCCCGACCCAGACCAGCTAGACTAGCCCATCCCAGGGTGGCTAGGCTATGCCAAGTCCGCCGCAGGCTAGTCTAGGCCTAGGGTCAGGCCGGCTGGGCTATGCCCAGGCCGACAAAGCTAGGCCAGACCATCTAGGCTAGCCCAGGGCCAGGACGGCTAAACTAGGCCCAGTTGTTGGGTTAGGCCAGGTCCGTGGCGGGCAGGCTAGGCCAGCTAGTTCCAATCCGGCTAGGTTAGGCCCTGGATCAGTCGGTAGGGCTAGGGCCAGTAAGTCTTGGCTAGCCCCAGGCCGGCTAGGCTAGTCCAGGGCAGACCAAGGTCGGCTAAGCCAACCGAGGTCAGGCAGGGCCCCGGGTTTGGCTCGGCGCAGAGCCCGGCCCAGAACCGCTAGCCCATATCAGGGCTACTACGCGCTGCCGGCTAGGCTAGGGCAGCTAGGATAGACCCAGGGCCATAACAGGTCAGCTAGGCTTGGGGCAGGCCAATCCTGCTAGGCCCGGCAGAGGCCAAGTCAATACGTTTAGGCCCGCCCAAATACAGGCCGGCTAAGCTAACCGCGGACAAGGCTGGCTAGGCCAGGCCCGGATAAGGCGGCCTGACTAGCCCAGGCGGGCTAGGCAAGGTTAGGGTTCTGTTCGACTAGGCTGGGCGAGGCACGTCTCCGGGCCGGGCCAGGCCTGGTCCGTCCGCCCCATGCCGGCTAGTCTAGCGACAAGGCAGCTTGGATAGGGCTAGGGCCAGACCAGTCTGGACGGACCTGTCACGACTAGACCAAGGCCGGCTAGGCCACGCTGGCTCAGCTAGGCCAGACCAGGCGGGTTAGGCTAAAGCCAGGCCAAACCGGCTAGGCCCAGCACAGATCCAGGCCGGCTAGACTAGGCCAGTTCCTGCCCCCGGCTAGGGTAGGATCAGGGCCAGTTCGTCTAGGCTTACGGCCGGTCGGCCAGCCAGCCAGCCAGGCCCGGCGCAGGTACCTACCCAGCTCATCTAGGCTGGGCTAGACCCGTCTCAGGACCAGGCCCAGATCGTCTGGTCCCAGGACAGGGCGGTTAGGCCCGGTCCGGGAAAGGCAAGGTTAAACTAGGCCAGCAGACCAGCTAAGCTAGGCCACGCCGGCTAGGCTCGGTCCATGCCGGCTAAACTAGGCCCGACCCGGGCCAGCGAGGTAGGCCATGTCGGCCTGGCTAGGGACAGGGAAGATAGGATAGGCCCAGCGTCAGCTAAGGCCAGGCATGCTAGACCAGGCCGAATTGTCTAGTGCAGGTCGGCTAGGCCCAAACCAATCCGTCTAGCCCCGGCGAAGGCCAGACCAGATCAATCCGGCTAGGCCGGCGCAGGCCGGCTAAACTAGGCCCTGTCAAGACAGCTAGGTCAGATCCGCCCCTGGCCGGCTTAGACCAGGACGACGCAGTTCAGATAGGCTGGGCTAGGCCGACTATGGTCACGCTGGCTATGGCCAGGCCTCATAGGATACGTTATGGCCGGCTAGGACCAGCCATGGCCGTCTGGGCTAAGGTCCGACACAGGCCGGTTAGGCCAGAACAGGACGACTAGGCTAGGGCCAGACCGGCTAGGGTGCGCCCAAAGCCCGCCCGGTTAGGTTACGGCCGGGCAGGCTAGGCCAGCCCAGGGATAGGCTGGACTAGGCTACTGCGGCCCGGCGAGCTAGGCTCGGACAGACCGAGGGCCTTGCCCAGTTAGGCTAGACTGAGCTGGGCCAGGCCCGTTATGCCAGTCCCGGCTCGGGCCGGCTAGGCAAGTCCAGGGCCAGGCCGTCTAAACTAGGCCTGGCCCAGACAAGCTATCACAGGCCAAGGCGTTTAGGCCGTGGCAGGCAATGTCTGGCATAGGCCGGCTAGGGCTAGGCCGAGGGCAAGGTTGGCTAGGACCAGGACGGCTTGTCTAGGGCCAATCTGGCTGGGCTAGGCCGGCTAGGATAGGCGGCTAGGCCCGACCCAGGCCGGCAAGACTAGGACTAATCCGTCTAGGGTAGCGCCAGGCCAGTTATGCTAGGGCCAGGTCCAGGTCGGGTAGGCTGGGCCAGGTCAGAGACGGCTAGACTGGGTTAGGCCTGTCCCAGGACCTAGCCGGCTAGGCTAGGTGCAGGAAAGCTGGACTAGGCCCAGGCTAGGCCACTCCCGACGCAGGTTAGGCCGGATAAGGCCAGCCCAGCTAGGCCCTCTGCCAGACCATGACCGCAAGGCAAAAGGCCAGGCCAATCCGCATAGGCTATGCCCGATCCAGTTCCGTTAAGCCGGCGAGGTTTGGACTAGGCCAGCTGGGCCTAGATGGCCCAGTGGTGAGCTGGGCTAGCTAGGCTGGCCTGGTCCTGGCCAGCCTAGCTAGCCTAGGGCCAGTGCTAGGCCAGTTTTGGCCCAGGCCAGCTAGGCTGGACAAGGCCCGGAGAGAGCCAGCTCCAGGTCGGCTAGGCCAATCCCGGGCCCGGTCCAGGACCTCACCAGGTGGGCTAGATATGGGCTGGGAGTATCTGAGCTGGGCTGGGCTTCGCTGGTCTGTGCTTTGCGGTGCTGAACTGGGCGCAGCTGTAAAGTGTAGACCTCTGTGAGCCGGTCTGCGCGCCGCTAGGCTTGGCTGGGCTGAGCTGGGATTTTCGGGTTGCCTCTGGGTTGACCGCCGCTGTGATTGGTTCCATTGTCCTGTGCTGATCTTGGCTGCAATGGGCTAGGCTGGACGGAGCTGTGCGCCACCGGGCTGGTTCTGCCGGTCTGGGGTGGGCTCCTCTGGCCCAGGCTGGGTTGAGTGCCGCTGGGCTATGCTGGTCTGGACGCTGAGCGCCTCTGTGGTGAGCTGGGATTGGCGCCGCTGGCCTGGGCGCTGGGCCGATTGCCTCTGGGCGCTGCTGGGATGGGCTGGGTGCCGCTGAGCTGGGCTCCACCAGAATGCGCTGGGCCCTGCTGTGCTTGGCGCCGTTGTACTCGGCTGGACTGGTTGTGGCTGATCTAGGGCTCCTGGGATGGGCTGGGCGCCGTTGGTCTGTACCGCTGAGTTGGGCTCCGCCAGAATGCGCTGGGCCCTGCTGGGCTTGGTGCCATTGTACTGGGCTGGACTGGTTGTGGCTGATCTAGGCGCCACTGGCCTGTGTGCCACATAGCTGCATTGAGCGCCGTTGGCTGGGCTGGCCGCCATTGGGCATGGCTAAGCAATGCTGGGCGCTGCTGTGCTGTTCGCCACTAGTCTGGACTGGGGTGTTGTGGGCGCTCCAATGGTGGGCTGGGAGTCGCTGGTGTGGGCTAGGCGCTGCTAGAATGGGCTGGGAGCTCTGGGATGGGCAAGGCATACCTTAGCAGGGCCATTGGAATGGGTAGGTCACCCCTGATCTGGGTGCCGCTAGGATGTGCAGAGCATCACTGGGTTAGGCGTTGCTGGCTTGGGATCCTCCATCTCCGCTACAGGGGCCAGCTATGCCTCAACTGCCGCATTTGCCAGCCGTGGTACCTCATCCTGCACTCACACATTACCTCCAGCCATACATAGCTTGCAAGTCGACAAAAATATTAAAGAAAAATAAAATCTGCATTACTATAGTCCTGACATCTAGAATCTATACCAAGACATAGCATCCACTGATTTTATTAATTTTGACCACTTATTATGTGTAGCTTTTATACAATTTTGTACATAAATTCTATACTAGATCTATCTAACCTAATAGCCACTACTTTCCAGTGGCTTTACATTCTACTTCTATTAACTATTTCAGCAGTTTCAACTTCTAACTACTAATTTTAAAACATCATTAAAATACATTTCTACCTCTGCTCATTTACTACTCTGAACCTGTCTACCATTTCCTTCTTAAACTTCCACTGGTATCCGCACCTTTCCTCTAACAGAATCCAGAGTCTGCATCTCATCGTCAGGAGAAAAGGGTGGTGCTTCAATAAATATTTCCTACATCTACCACTACCCTACATATATCTTCATGGCCGGGATTATTCATCTTCGTGTGATACTTGGAAATTCACTCTTCTTCTCCTTCTTGCTGCCTTCCCTTTGTTGTGAATTATCCTGATTAATAATGTTCTATAGTTGTCGTGATCATCTTACAATTTGTTGTTCAATTCCTCTCATTTGTCACCTATTTATGTGTTGTTGTTCCTCACTGTTTCTATATTCCTTTATCATGCTTTTGGAAACTACCCTCACCATCTGTTCTAGTATTTTAAAATCTTCGGAGTTGCTTGCTACTTCAGACATTTATTTCCCTGATAATAGTAGCCTTCCTTCCAATAACGTGTCACTCTACTTTGTAAACTTGAAGATTGTATGCTCTGAAATGTCGCATCTATCACAGTTATCTTTCATTTTACGTCCAATTTTCTTAAAATATGAGTTAAAGGGTCCATGTCCAGATATATATTGTACTCCTTCCTTGGTTGGCTTTATATTCTTCAAGCGTAGTCTTTCTCTAATATTTGGAAAGAATTCATGAGCTCTTCTTCCTACCTCAATACTATCCCACTCTTCTTGCCATTCATTCTTCATTTCCTGCTTGGCCATGCATCTTTTACCTATTATTTCATGCATTTTATTATATTCTTTCCTCTTTAACCAATACATAGCTCCTCTCAGTCTTATTATTAAGTCTATTGGCTAAATGGCTAAGATTACCAATATCGCCATAGTAGAAGTGGTACTGACAATTCCAGTGCATCTAAGCAATGCTTGTCACTGTATTCTTCTCAAGAATGGGCCTTGTGGGCCCATATTCCTGCTCCATATCCTATAAATACCTGTCAAGATTGCCATGTGGTGATTCTTGTTGCTTCCAGGGGAATTTTATAGTTTTGTGTTGTTATGGTTGCTAATTTCATGTTTCCTGCTTTATTTCTTACTTTATCCACATGTATTTTGAAACTTAATCTTACATCCAAATTTATGCCTAGATATTTAAAATCCCTGTCTTCATTTTGGTGGTATTCATTTTGATTACTGGATCTCTCTTTAATTTACCTTTTAAAATGATAAAAGCTGACTTCTGAGGTGCTATTTGTAGTTTTACGTTTTTACACCATTCTTGCAGTTTATTTATTATTATGCTGGATTTAACCTCCAACTCTTGTCGATTATTTGCATCCAGAAGAATCAGTAAGTTGTCTGCGTAGGCTATTACCTCTCCTATTTCTTCGAGTTTTGATAGATCTTCTAATAGAGATTCAGTTAATACATCCCAAAACAAGGGGCCAAGTATTGACCCCCTGTGGTCATCCCTTAGATAATTCTCTAGTTATAATTGCGTTTTCTCCATTAAAATAAACTTGTCTATCTTTACAATAATCCTTGAGGCTGTTATAAATACTTTTTGGATATCCTTTCATACGTAATATTTTAAATAACTCTGGCCACCATAAATTATCGAACATGCTTGCAATATCCAAAACTATGCCTATTACATATTTTCTATTGCTGATGTTTACCATTTTTATTGTGTTATTTATGGCGTCTTCTGTTGATCTTTGCAAAAACCATATTGCTTATCAGTCATTCCAAGCATAGCTCAGAACTCATAGATTCTCTTAAAAACAGCTTTTCCTGTATTTTGCTGAGAGTGTTCATTAAACAAATTGGTCGATATGATTTCGGGTGTGTAGGATCCTTATCCTTCCCTTTCTTTAGAATTACCACATTTGCTTCCTCCCAACAGAATGGAATATTACCCGTTATCATAAGTAGGGTGCAATGTTCTTCTCCAAACTTTGTATGACTTCTGTATAATTCCATCTGGTCCTGATGCCTTATTTTGCTTCAGTTGTCTTAACGCCAATTTGATTCTGTTACATCATATGGATAAATTACTTGATCGTTTCCATATATATCACTAAAATCTTGTCTACTTTGACGATGTTCACCTGTACCATCTAACTGACTATCAGCTGGTAATAATTTTCCTAATAAATAATTTACTGACTCCTCCCAAGTTGCCATCCTCCTTATGAAGTGTTGATAAGACCTCTGGTGCTGCAATTTTCTCCGTAGCTATTTTGTATGGAGTTCCCCACACATCAACCTTCAGATTTTCATCCACAAAATATTCCCATGATGCTTTCCTGACTCCCTCCAGCTTTTCTTTATATTAGTTTTCAAAACTCTGTAAGTCTCCAAATTCGCATCTGTCTCATTGACTGTTTTACTTTTTTGATAAACTCTTCTTGCTTTCCTTACTTTACTTCTTAGTTTCTGTAGATGATCATTTCAGAAAGCGTGTCCTTTATGCCTACTCCTATTTTTCTTCAATCCTTTTTCCATAGCTTGTTGTACAGTTTGAGTTAATAAAAATGCCTTACGATTCGTATCGCCTTCATTAGACTCAGGTGGAGTAAAATATTTCCTTGCATTTTCCCAGTTCGTGTTCTTTATGTTATACCTTCAATCATTTCTTCCATATGGTCGATCACTCGTAGTCAATTGTTGCGCAACTTTCCAGCTGTCTACCTTGTTTTTAATATATCCTCTTGCTAGAGTTATATCGATGTTTCAGTCACATTTATCCTGTTCTGAAAGGTATATGGATTATTAGGCTCATTTAAAACCTCCAATTGATAGCTGGCAATGACCTTGTCTAATTTTCTCTTCTTTCATCTGGATTTTTACTAAACCACCAAGTTGACTTGGCATTTGCATCCATTATCGCCTTATCCAATATTATCGTCTTTTCCAGATACATACCTAACATTTTCTTTATCTTATCCAAATGAATTTCAACAGCATCCATATACTGGAAATAATGGTTACATAAAATAAACTCAATTCCTTTATATTGAATTTGTACGCAATTTACATATTCATCACAGTTTTGTGTGATCTTTGTTACATATATATCCTTATTTTGTATTATTATTGCAGTCTTTGGATTCTCTCCTTTTAAAATGGCACGTGACATTACTCGTATATGCGCTGGTCTTCTTTTTATTATATATGGTTTTTGTACAATATAATATCTAAGGCCACGTCCTCTACCGATTTCCTTATTTCTACCATGACTGTTTTAGAATGCTATTCTTAAATTATGCACTTCTTTAATTCTGGAGTTAATTGTTCTTTCACACAAGCCGTGTGTTGGACAGGACTAGAAAGGTAGAATCAGATGACTGAAAAATTCAATGCCATAGCCGGGATTTGAACCACGGATCACCTGGTTGTCACTTCACTCAGAGAGCTAGTGCGAAACCTCTGCAACAGTCAACACACTCCACAGCTGGCATCGCCCAGGATACTACCTCAGTGGCTGAGCTCACTAGAGAACTGCAGCTGCATCAGACACAACCTGAAGCTCGATGAAGAGTATGTCCTTATATGGAACTTCATCGAGCAACACGTACTGATAACACCACCATCGCTGATGAAAACTTCCTCCCAGTTACACCAACCACATGATTTAACAGAATAAAGAGTACCAACTTCCTACCGAAACCTTCCTTCACTTTCTCATGGTGGAAAAACATGGAATTTTATGCATTTTCACTTCAGAAATGAAAAAACAAACTTCAGCAGAATGTATTGTTTCACTTTTCCAAATTCTAAAAGTAAAGGAAGAAAGGGAACCATTAAATGTTATATAAGTTTTCAATTGTATGTAAAGAGTAAAGAAAAATATCAAGTGTACTTTGACAATTAAATAGAAATTATCAAATCTGTGAAAAAAAGGTGTTGCATTCAAATTCCCTTGCTCCCCTTTCTCATGTGCTCATCTTTCCTTGTTAGGTTCTATCCATGGACTTTAGCTGGGGTCTGGAAGGGCCTTAAAGTTTGAATGTCTTGGAAGTAATTAAATACCGTTACAGCACAGTACACAACAAACTATAGATGGGATACAGATTATATTGCAACTGAGTATAGATGGGGATACAAGTTAGATTACAACATAAAATAGATGAGGATATAAATTAGGTTACAATGATGGAGATATAACGTAGACTACAGCATTTTCAAATCACTATAGAAATGTGTTTCAAATAAAGGCATTTTTTTCTTGCATTTGACCTTTAAACTTGGCTATAATAGTTTTGCAATATTATTTTGATTTACTTTTACAATAATGACTGCAGTTTTGCTCTTTTCTTCTATTCCTTTAGTTCAGCCACTGTTTGTTCCTTATTTTATTGTCATAAGTCAGGACAGCAGGAGAAAGTTGTAATGAACATTTTGTCTACTAACTGGCAGAATTAATTTTCATGAATAATGTAATGTAATGTAATGTAATGCGTTTATTGCCAATAGACTGCAAGCAGTTTCTGACATTGTCAGTTCCATTTTACAAATATTTACATATGTACATTCCACAATACAATTAGACAAATTACTTATTAATTACAATTCTTCAATGGTATACAAAGCCTTATCTATTAAATATCTTCTAAGCTCCTTCTTAAATGTACTTTTTGATTCAAATTGCTTTACCGAATTTGGTAACTTATTGTACAGAATTAACCCCATTACACTTGGATCTTTAATGCTACACCTTATTCTAAAACCTTGTCTGAAGAAATTATTGTTATGTCGAGTGTTATAATGATGTATATCACTATTTCTTAAATTATCCTTCCCTAACACATAAGTTATTACTCTGTAAGCATATAAAGAAAAAACTGTAAAAATTTGCTTCTCCCTAAAATATTGCCTACAGGAATCCCTATAGTTAGGTGATACATTATTCTAATTGCTTTCTTTTGTAATATCAATACTCTTTCCATATTAGATTTTGCGCTGCACCCCCAGATCTCAAGCCCATAAATCAATGGGGAAAAATGACACCATAGTAGATCATTTTTAGTTCTTTTTCTTCAAGAAGATTGGAAAAGTGCCTAAGCAAGTACAGAGATTTACTGATTTTCCCACAGATATATTGAATGTGTTCCGTCCATGTAAGTTTTGGATCCATTATAATACCCAAAAATTTATGTTTATTTGTAGCATTTATGTTGTAGTTCAATATTTGTATAGGGTCGTGTTCATTATTTAAGTTCCCTAACTGAAACTGAATTAATTTTGTTTTAGACATGTTGCATTTTAAATTATTATCCCCAAAGTATTTAAAAAGTGTTTGAATAGTTTGTGCCATTGTGTTATTTAAGTCTCCTATAGAGGTGCCCCAACATACCATTGTCGTGTTATCTGCATACGAAATTGCTTTACTGTTCCCATAGTTAGGTATGTCATTCACATACAATATAAATAGGAGAGGGCCCATCACAGAACCTTGCGGAACCCCATAGTTTACTGTTTCAAATTGTGATGTATTTTTTATTGTTAACTGCCCTTGTTTATAATATATTTGTGTTGCTTGTTTCCTGCCAATAAGGTATGAGGTAATTAGATCTTTAGCTAAGCCCCTAATTCCATATGCTTCCAGTTTATTTATTAGGATATTATGATCCACACAGTCAAACGCTTTAGTAAGGTCAAAGAATAGCGTTGCAGTTTTTTCTTTGTTTTCCAAGTGATTAATTACATTGCTTGTGCATTCCATAATGGCCGAGTACAATTACATGTGGCTTATGATGGTACATAAATTCAATCTGACCTTGAGTGAGGCAGTTTTATACAAATTATAAATTTTAAAATGTATTTTTTCTTTTTCATTCCAGGGAAGTGAAAATGCCTGCTGGGATGCTGTACCCTACCTCTCCTTGACTGAACAGTGACCGACCATGGTGTTTTGAGGTCAGCTTGCTGCTACAAGGACTGTACTGCATGCAAAGAATCTGGATAAATCAAAACATTGCTTCAGATGCCTTCTGTAAGAGGAATGTGTTATATTCCCACCACTGCTTAATTTGTGACAACCAATACTTTAACATCCAGCAGTTTCGGATGGGTTTTAACATTTGCTAGACAAATGTAGAATTTTTCTAGATAAAACAGTAGTGATGCATCGTCCTATTTGAATGTCTTTGGTTTTCTTTATCAGAAGAGCAATTGTTTCAAATTCAGAGTTACTAGTTTGGCATTATAGGTTAAAGGTTGGTTTATGGGAGAAAAGGGAAGCTGGAAATAATTTTCATTTTTAGGCAATGATGTATATCAGACAGTAATAAACACAACATTCCCCTTATAACTCCCCCTCCCCCTTTGTCTGCTTCAGAGCAAGAGAGATGCCCCAATGTGGGACTACAACTTGATTGTATAAGGTACAATTCTGAATGCAATGAATCAGGTGTTGACCTGCTGTATAAAGTTATAACATTTCATGGGGACTAAAAATTGATTTGAGTACTGACTACATGAAAATGCGGACTAAGATTGTGTTGAATTTTAGATTCCATTTGTCTTAGAAAGTGGAATCACATCAAATGTCTGTCACCTGGAAACACCTACTGTAGGACTAATAATATGCAAATAATATGCTCGTACAAACTTTCTGCTGCAATTTAAATATGGTCAAAGCCTCTAGAATATAAAGGTGGTATGGCTCATTCTGAAAATTTCTAGTCAGTCTTTTCCTTTAAAATGGAAGCAAACTATACTTTCCCACCAATGTTTCTTTCTTTCATGCAACATATGACTACATTTTACTTGTTTCTTCTTCTTCCTTTCTTCATGCTCTTACTTCTCAGGAAGGAAGGGGGTGGGGGAGAGAAAAGAAAAAAGCAAAAACCTGCCAGAAACTGGTGTAATAATAGACAAAACAGGGCCGCTTTTGTGGTTTCCATATTATCATTACAAAATCATTTGGCATACATACACTAACCTGAAAACTCTGCCTAACACATACAACAACAAAATAACCCATGTTTCATATGTTCACCCTTGGTCAAAGTAAATCCAGTCAACCAACATAAAACTTGAATTATTTATTCTCAAACCTGGCGTATTTAAATCAATGTCAATACATATGTAAATGTGGATGATTCAATACAGACTGTGTTCTCCATGGAAACATGGTAAGTGCAAGGCCCTATTCAGCAGATCAATGTTAGCAATAAAAAGGGAGTCTGTTTGTTATTTGCCTCCTCAATTTTGCAGTGATTGTTGTAGCCTGATAGTATGTGTGCTAAATGACAATAAATATATATTATATAAACTATGCTGTTTCAATTAACCTACCTTTTCCTGTAGTCTAGCAGTTTCTTTGGGTCACAGGGTTGGTTTGTGTATGGAGGCTACGGTTACACAAAAAGAAAATTGTTTTTGGTGGGGGGGAGGTTAACATGGGGACTCAATATTATACAGAAAATTTGAGGTTATGTTAGCACAGGCAGATGCACTACATGTTATAGAGGAAAAACTCTACGGTAAAGGCTTGTTCACAATGAATACTTTTGGAGACATTCCCAGAAAATTCAAGATATACATTTTATTTGTCATGAAAGTATCCTAAATATATGATATTTTAATCAAAATCGTTAACCATTTTTGAGAAAATTAAAATTTTCGAAAAATGATCCATGTAAAGAATAATCTGGGGTGGGGGGATTTTCTTGAAAACCTTCGTGTCGCATCTATGGAAGATACTGAACCTAAATACCAAGTTTGGTGTTTATCCGGCTGTTCGTTTCTGAGTTATGCTGTTCACAGACACACACACGGATATGTTTCCAAAAATGCTTTATATGCATTCAGTGCACCTCAAAACATGTATTTCCGGTGAAATCTCGGTATCAAATTTTTGGGTGGAATACAATACTTCCTCTACTTACTATACACAGTAGAGAAAGTAAAAAGTGGAAATCTATGAAACAACTTGAAGGATATTCAAAAGCTGCAATTCATTTAAAAAATGCAATAAATAAGAAGGATAAGAAGAGTGAGTTGGAGGTTAAAGATGCTGAAAATAACAATATTATGGCAGCCCTGCAGGAAGATGAATGGCAGCGAGCGCCATGTAATGTTGGTATAGTGAATCACCAATCTAGCATCTACATCAACATGCTTCCCTCGGTGATGGAGCTATGAAGCTGTATTTCAAAGTTACTAGGTAGGCTATTCAAAACTAAAAAGGTACAAACTATTCGTTAAGTCAAAAGACGAATATCTTAAAGAAGAAAATAAAAGACAATATCAACCCTCTGAAATAAAAGTAGGTATTAGCTCGGTTAAAACTTTGAGAAATAGGAGATTAATTATTGAAAGTGAGAGCAAAATGGAAATTGAGAAAAATGATAAATAGTATTAATGAAAAGTATGGAGAAAAATTAGAAGCAAGTGTTCTATAAAATAGAAACCCAAACCTAATAATATATCATTTTCCAGAAGATATCTCACTTGAAGAACAGAGTGTGTGATTTGCTTCACTTAAATGAAGAAATCAAGCATAAGGTTTTAACAAGAAGAAGAAGAAAAATAACTAACCAAGTTGTAGAAGTTAACTCAGCAATGCAAAAACAACTACTGAAAAATTGGATGGCATATGTGTAAAGTAAATGACTATATTGATTCTAGGAGATGTAGTAAGTTTGGACATAAAGTCAGCGACTGCAGAGGAGAAGAAATTTGTCTGTTGTGTATATGGGTAAACCAAGCTAATACAGTGTGTTCACTTCCGCCTGCAGCATGTATGTGCGGAGAATTAGATAGTGACATGTATCAACCCTCAAGTTTATCCTACTCGTGTATTGTTGTTACTTGAGTACTAACCTTGTTACAGAAAGTGATGCATTCTTGACATCTTTTGATGAAAAATTTCCATTCACCCCTTAAGTTCTTCAGTAATTTTTAAAATTAAAAAATTCTGTTCTTAGTTGGAGAGCGAGTGAATGATGCATTAATTTCAACGAGTTTTTCCTCAGTTAGGACCCTTCTCTTTGGCTTAGGACATTTAGTGTTTAGGGTTCCCATTGTTCTTAATTTATTAACAACACAACGCCTGACAGTCTCTGTATTTGGAACAGGAACAGTAGGGAATTTGTCTTGAAATTACCTACGCACCGCTGTGCATGACTCGCTTTTTACATAAGTGTCGGCATACATGGAAACTCCTTGTTCAAGCATGAATTTCTCGATTGCCATGTTAATGGATTTTAAAATAAACTTATGGCACGTCTTATACACTGCACAGACAAGCGTAAACTGACTGTGTCACGGAAACCACCACATATTAGGCTATATTACTGCTGCTCCGTGCTTGCATGCAATCGCCCTGCCGCAGGGTAAAGCGAACATGCTGTACAAGAGAATTCTAATGTGTAAACTGTGAAACGCATAACCATTACAACCCAAATAATAAGATAAATTCAGGCCCCATCCCTTGAGAAGAAATGTCCCAGCTTTCAAGAAGTATTAAAGAGAGATGTTCAAAACATAGATTATTAATAATGTCAACAACTTCAACAAAATATAATAATACTAGCTGCAATTTTAATATGGGGAACAAACCTATGACATGTTTTCAAATCAACGTGACAGCACTCATGAGCTGCAATGCCAACCTTACACAACTAATGATATTGTATTGAGAATAGAGTAGCAGGGCTATCAGGAAACCTCAAGATCTTCATTGCTGGAAACGTGCTACTCTAACAATCAATTGATACAGTTCTAGTACGTCAACTTTCACATGAGGGCACTGTAGTTATTGAATTAACCCATGGAAACTTAGACTATTACCAGTGAGTATGTACCTGGACATTAACAAAGATTAAACAGAGTTCTGAAGAAAATTTATGCCGAAAAGAAAGAAATGACTAATACAATGGATGGTAATTGCAGATCAAAGATTTGGCACGACATACTAGCAAATGAAAGAGGGGAAACACTACAAGAATACATAATAAGCAAGCAATGACATTTGAAAGCAGAAGAGATATAAGTCGACTCTTAACTTCCATAAACGAGTGGAGCATTCTTGAAGAAGAAAGCTATTTGGATCACAATTTGATAATTGTACCTGCAATAGTGTGCATTGCAACTTCCATGGAGTAAGGTACCTAAAATGTGTAGAGAAGTTCAAAGTTTTTTATGTAAGCCTCATCAAAAATCGCTGCATGTTTCAGTATAAGCAGTTCCAAAAAAATATATAAATGCATTACACCATAAATTAAGTATAATATCTAACTGCAAAGAAAACATAGAAATTGTTGTGAAGAAATATCAACAGGTATTGACTGAAGCATACATTAAATCCTTTAAAGTCTCAAGATCAACAGGTACCTTGGTGGACCAGAACTTACCATTATGAGGAGATGAGGCCAAAAAGTGAAAGAAAATGTTTTGAGGGAAGTCCATAAAGAGCAATACTTAGAAGGTAAAAGTTTATACCAAACTACAATTCTGAGGGAGAAAACAAAATCTTGGAACCAATATTGCAGTGTCTCGCAACCAAATAACCCGTAGAATGATGTCTATAAAGTTGCATCCAACAAGAAAAAAATACTACAGTAATTTCAACACTAAAGAAAACTGATGGCTCATATACAACAGGAACAGAAGATGGATTCAGTTTGATGTTAGAACACCTTACACCAGCAATAATAAGCAAAATGATACTCAGTATATTAGAAAACTCAGCAAAGAGCCTATACACATCTGACGATAAAGATTTTACACAACTTGAAATTAAACAAGTTTTGGAAAGCATAGATTACACAGAGGCTCCCAGCAAAGATGAAATAACTAGTCAGATTTTGTTAAGGGTTTCAAAAAATATTTCCACATTCATTTATGCAACTTAATGGCTGTTTAAGAAGAGGCTGCCTTCCTAAGGAGTGGAAATGGTCAAGAATACTCTCTCTATTTTATTTTTTTACATCGCTTTAACTCCTTGGTCATATTCCAACAGATCTGTTGGTGGATAACTCTTAGAACGATATGTGATGGACAGTTGCCTTCTAGGTCACGTCCCTGTAACCACCTGCTCTGTCATGTGTCACACAGACCCTAGCACACAGCTAACGAATCTTCTGCTTCGTGCCTTGCAGACGACAGGGTACCGTCCGTCCAACTCTGCCGCTCCCATATAACGGCAGACAGTTGGCCTTCTAGGTCTCATCCCTGTAACCACTTGCTTCATGCCGTGCAGATGGCTTTAGGGTGCCGTCCAGTCCAACCACTGCCCTCACACAGAAAGGCGGACAGTTAGCCTTCTAGGTCTCATCCCTGGAAAATGCTGTCTTGTTTCGTCACGTGCCCACAGAGACCGTCAGCGCATGGCAGCCAGATCTTCTGCTTTGTGCTGTGTAGATGGCATTAGGGTGCTGTCCAGGTCTTACAACTGCTTACATTGTCTGCAGATAGATGGCATAGCTTTCGCTAGTACCACTTATTTTTCATTTTACTATTGTTTTAGACTTAAGGTGGAACTTTGGGCCGTGGTATTAAATATCTAATCCGGTATTTACCTTGGCAACTGAGAAAACCACAAAAAAAACTCAGACAGATTGGTCGACCTACGGGATTAGAACCCGGGACCTCCTGAATGTGGGCTACAGACTTCACCGCCTGAGCCATCCCGCTCAGTTGGTCAAGAATAATTCCAATTACAAAAGAACAGTTTAGAGGTCACCAGATTGTCAGACCCATAAGTGGGAAAGTTTTGGAAAAGTTGCTAATAAACCGAATTATGCACTATATATATTCCAAAAGATCTATTAAATAAAAATCAATATGGATTTACCCCTCAGAGAGGCACAGTGGATATTGCAATGGCAATCAAGAAACACTTAAAAGGACAACTCAAACAAGGAAAGTGCATTGCCGTTGTTAGTCTCGATGTCAAAGGGGCTTTGGAGGCAGCAGGTGGCTGAGTATTCTTTATGCGCTACGACGACAGTTCCAGTGCCCAAAGAATTTGTATAATCTTACTGTTAACTACTCCAATCAAAGGACTGTAGTTTTATCAGCTAACAGTTTCTTGATAAGAGGAATAAAGGATGTCCACAAAAGTCCTATTGTGGCGCTGGCTACTGAAATCTTTTCAAAATTCGGTTTATAAAATACACAAAGATTGTGGCATTTGCAGATGACATAATATAGCTAACTGAAGGGAAAAGTGCAGTGAAAGCAGAGAACTACATTAACACAGAATTAAATAAGCTTGAGGTTTGGGCTGGAAATCTAAAGTGATGTTAATATCCAAAAAGCGGAAAGAAAATAAAGATATTAACATGTATTTAAATAAAAGTTAGAACAAAAACACCAGATCAAATATTTAACCATAATCATTGACCAATATTCAGATTCAATGAACACATTAATTATGTAGCAGAGAGATGTACAAAGTTAATATATTCTTTATCCAAAGCTGCCAAGATCATCAAATATGAAGTTTCAAGGACAATATACAAACGAGCGATACTGTCTCTTATGTCACATGGAGTACAGGTGTGGATAGAAGTATTGGAAACACAAAGGCTGCAGAGATTAATCAATATCAAAAGGATTCTGGACCATATCTTCTGAAGCATTGTGCATTTCAACAGAACTAACACCGATTACATTGAAAATGCAAGAAATTGCCGAAATATACAATGCAACAAAAGGGAAAAACATTGACCACGATCTACAGTACATCCAGCTGACATTGTACCAATTGAAAAAGTGAATAAAAATAAATCACACAAGTTTGAAATATTCACTGATGGTAGTAAAAGCGAGAGAGAAGTAGGATCAGGAATAGCAATATGGAACACCTACACACCAACTGAAATTCAGCCTAGATGCAATATGTTCTAATAATCAAGCTGAACAAATGGCAATTTTGAAAGCTTTAGATGCGATACAAATAACGAAGAAAAGACAGTGACAATTTTGTCTCGGTATCTCGATCTATTTCTGAGCGCCTGTTATTGTATTACTATTTTTAAATTTCGGTTCATTGTCCTCCGGCTAGCTATTATTACTACTCAGTCGAGCATATCTCTTAAACAGGGTGTGTAAATGGAAAGTAGTTGTTACTGAAAGATAACACTGATAAAGAATTTGTTTTTACACTTTTATTGCTGTCACACTTTATTCATTTCACATAATTATTCTTGATACACGCCCGACTGAAACTGTTATATTTTCGAATGTTACTATAATCACTTATTTGCTGCACATTATTAATTCGCGTATTTCACATTTATAACTAACTTTACGACGCAAGAGATTCTGTAAAATTGTGTGACGTATAACCTGTGAATGATTCTCTTAACTGTGCAATGTTTAACCCGCGAATACTTCTGTTGAACTGAGCGATGTATAACCTTTGTATGATTCTGTTGGACTGAACGACGTATTACCCGCGAGTGCTTCTGTTGGACTGAACGTTACCCATCTCTGGCTTTAGCTTTTTATACTCCCACACCCCGATATGCTTAAAGATTATAATCGAGCTACTATTGGTTAATAAAACGCGCCAACATTAGTGTCTATTTTTATATCCAATCAAAATTACGAACACATATACTCTAGGGAAGAAATTCCCTCCATTTCTAAAGAAACGCGCGCTACTCTGATGTCATTTGTTTGTCTCTTCTAATTAATAAACAACTCACCCCCTCGCTACATTGTTACCCGCTCCTACTGTCAGTTTCTGTGAGGCCGTGTAAACTTATTTCCTAACAATGCTTATAATTAACAAACATCTCAATTCAATGTCATACAATAATGCTTATTAAACTACAATCACTCTGGCATTTACATTGTTGTGATATAAAATATTGCCACAGAAGATACTGATAGTCAAATAACCCTGCGACATT
Organism: Deroplatys truncata; assembly: GCA_030765065.1. NCBI lineage: Eukaryota > Metazoa > Arthropoda > Insecta > Mantodea > Mantidae > Deroplatys > Deroplatys truncata. The sequence continues at coordinate 9,088,869 of CM060977.1, read as the reverse complement.
AATAGAACAGAGGAGGATGAAGTACAGACAACTGGGCTGGAACAAGGTGCATGTGGGAGTATATGGCAATGAACTTGCAGACCGATTAGTGAAGCAGGCATCACAAGACATGAATTGCAAATCTGTTTCAAGAGGATTCCTAAAACAACAGTATCTCTGGAAATTAGATAACGTAGCTTATCGAAGTGGGAAGATTTATGAGAGCTACTTCAAAGGGAGAAATAACTAAGTCATTCTTTCCCACAGTGAAATCTACATTGCAAGTGAAACTACATTTGTAACAGATCATGGCAAAATACAAACATATTTTCATTGTTTTAAAACTATACAATCTCCATTATGTCCCTGCATGTCTATTGACCAAACAACAGAACATCTTATGTACAAGTGTCATAAACTGAACCCGCAAGGAGTGATACTTAGGAATAGAATCATACGTACGAAGGGTAAATGGCCGCCCACCAACAAAAATAGGATACAACTGTATTACAAAGAAATTTTAGAGTTTATAAATTAATGCATTGTAAACAAATAAATAGAATAAGGTAATTATTAATGACCATATTGTATATAATACTATCATTCTAAACTACTGTAATAAGTGGAATATGTATTGTTATAATAATCAGTAGTATTGCTTTACCGTAATGGTGCATAATGTTAATAAAGGAAACTAAAATTTAAAAATTAAAAAGCCGAGATAGGCTTTACATTTTGTAGACCAAAAAAAATTCTGTGTTACACTCACTTGACTTTCTCTACTCTTGTACAAACTATTTTTACAAACCTTATTCTCCATATGCTTCATGTTAATCGAGATGTTAATCTTATTGCTAATTTTCTTGTAGGTGCAAGGGGAATATGGTAGGCTTTAAGTGATAGTCAAATATTTTAAGAGCTGGTTGCTATGTGGAGCATTCTAGATTCTTTGTGTGTCCAGGACATAAAAAACGAATAACGAATTCCCATTTGAGAAAAAGTATAAGTATTGGAAAATTCAAACAAATAGCAAGGAATATCTCGGAAATGGTTCACTTGGCAAAAAAATGTGTATGACATAAATTGTGTGTTTTAACAAGATATACATTTTTTTGTGTAGTAAAATTTTGTCTATCTCTTACGGTTTACCAGTTATGTGAAAGTCATTCAGAATGAAAAGGACTTTTGGGGACCTTCCCAGAAAATTCAAGATATACATTTCATTTGCCACGAAAATATCTTCAACATATGATATTTTAATCAAAATTGTTTCAGCCATTTTTGAGAAAATCAAAATTTTCAAAAAATGTTCCATGCAAAGAGTAGTCTGGGGTGAGGAATATTCTTTAAAATTTTCATGTCGTATCCTTGGAAGATAGTAAACTCAAGTACCAAGTTTGGTATTTATGCTGTTCACAGACAGAGAGACACACACACGGACATGTTTCCAAAAATGCTTTATTTGGATTCAGGCCACCTCAAAACATATATTTCCAGTGAAATCCGGTATCGAATTTTTGGGTGGAATACAATACTTCCCCTGCTTACCATACGTAGTAGAGAAAGTAAATATCAAGGATCAAGAGAAAATCTGCAGTATGGCTAGCACAGACCAAGAAAAGTTAACATACACACTGCTTTTGTTTACAGAAGACGTACACTGACAACCAACATGGCTTATGGATGTGTCTATTTTGACCTATGCACCACTTTCATGACTAGAGCATGTTAATTTACCCTTCAGGAACATTGTACAGTCTAACAACACTCTTCATAAAATTCCCTTCAGAGCGGAGGGATCTGTGTTAGGGGTAGAGAGTGAGGTAAACTTGCAGTCATCAGGCTCATAATGAACTAGGAAATGTTCTTCTAGACTACCACACTCGAGCCTTTTCATGAATAGGTCATCAATAAGAGTAAGGTTTGCCTTTTCATACAAGTTTCTCAAGATCTATGTCAGCTAAGGCAATAAAATTTTCACTGACAATTAAGTGACCGTTACTTAATTCATTGATGTTGAGCCATGTTTAACAAAACTTGTCAAATGCAACATGTTAACATTCTGTATGTTGGGCACATTTCGACTGCAGGACTGACTTAAGCAAGAGCATTGTGCTTGATGCTTTTAACAAGTTTGGTGTTTTCAATGGAATACTTGTTAAGTCAATCCAATCTTTGTATGTAATCGGGCAAACTTTGGATGTTTCCAGACAGAAATCATGGCAACTGTGTATTTACAATTCATCACATGTACGATGTTCAGTAGTTCTGTTCCTCACTTGTATTCTTGATTTGGTTTGCTCCACGTGAAGTTACTGAATGGACGAAAGAAAAGACACTTCCATTAATCAGTGATATTATGTTGTGGTCAACATTGTGGGACTTTTGTGCAAAGTGTACAGGGACAAGATAAAAAAGGGCAGACAATTATGCCAAACTATGTGCAATTTATTGTTGTTCCGCAGGCGATATTTAAAAAAAAGATAGTCTAAGTCCGGCTCTCAAGAAGTTTTTCAAGCCAAACTTGTTCTCAATTCCACATTGTTGTTGTTTTCCATTACATAGCAAGCACAGACACTAATAGCAATAGCCAAATCCTCATCATGGAGTCTATTTTGCTTTTGTTGACCTAACAAGACAACAGGTGTGGATGCAATGTTACAAGTTCACAGCATACTGAATGTTGATATGTTGAACAGTGTGGACTCACCTTACGATACACAAAATTAAAAACTTTGAAATCCGTATTAAAATGCTGCTGAAAATAGATTTAAACATTTACATATCTGATAAACTTTGATCAGGAACTTAAAGGTCTGATTTTCACTACAAAATTATACACCGCTTATACAAGGGTAAGTAATGCCTTCTATTTTTGTTTTCTCCCGAACTAAGTTATGTGAACAATTTGAATTTGGCTCAAACCTTCTTCTCCACTCCACTGCAATAGCAACTTCCTACATCAACTGGTGGCATTCGCATTCATAAAAGTCTCACAAAGGTGAATGGTGATGCAATAGTGGATGTCAGCATGGTTAGAAGATGTGTTTGTCACTGTAACGAAGCTGAAGGGCCAACACCATTGGCTAATGAACAGCGGAGTGGCACATCTGCGACTCCAAGCAATGTTGAGCGAGTGAATGAGAGCATTCGAGATAACCGCTAGGTAACAACGGATGAATTATGTCGCATTACATCCCTCAGTAAAGGCAGTGTGGTGACGATTGTTCATGAACTGGGGTACTCAAAAGTTTGTTCATGGTGGGTACCCCGAATGTTAACACACCAGAATAAGGAGACACGAAAAACAATAGCCTCCGAACACTTGTAGCACTTCCATTTGGTGAGAGAGGAGTTCCTGGTCAAAATTATGACTGGAGACGAAACGTGGGTTCATTTTTTTGAACCCGAATCAAAGAGACAGTCTATGGAATGGCACTACCTCACCGAGGAAAAAAAAAACTTAAAACTTTGCAATAGGCAGGGAAAGTGATGTCAGCACCCTCAAAAAGCTTAAAGCACATCTTCAGTGAGTTCGCCCAACAAAGTCATGGCGGATGTTCAGCTTTTGCATGACAATGCAAAACCACACACCAGTCATCACACCACTGAAGCGATTATGAACTTTGGATGGGAAGTCTTGCCTCATCCCCATGCAGCCCTGACCTAGCACCATCAGATTTCCATCTGTTTGGGCCACTAAAGGAAGCTCATCATGAGATTCACTTACAAGACGCAGAGGCCGTGAAAACATCTGTGCTTTGGAAGCAACACCATGTGTTTTACCACACAGAAATGCATGCCCTTTTTAAGAGGTGAACTAAAACTATGGAAAAGGATGGGGATTACAGTGAAAAGTGAAAATTTAATCTTCAATGTTGTGGCTCTCATGCTGTGTAATCAAAGTTTATGTTTCTTGCAAATTACAAGAGAAAAAAATAGGAGGCATTAGTTACTGACTGACCTTGTATGTACTTGACGAGCGTAAAATTTTAGCCATACTTAAAAGATTTTGAAGCATAAAAATTTGGCAAATAAAAGAACACAAAATGTTTAATTAAGATGAGACTATTTGTTTGTGTGAAAAGTGTACTCAATTTTTAAAAATCTTTACAGCATTATTATGCTTAATATAATTACACACAAAATACATCCTCCATGATAATTTAATAACCCTAACTGGTATAGATTTAGAGAAAACATTTTATTTTTAGCAATCCAGTAGTACCCTCAAGGGAAAATATCTCTGAAAATTAGAAATTCCTCAATTTTCTAGCTACTGTTCTGGAATTTTCACACAAATATGCATACCACGTTCCAAATTTCTAAATACCATTATATAGAAGAAAAAAAACCTTTTTTTTGTGCATTGTAGCACTAACTTTTCTTACAAAAAATAGAATAGAATTTTTTTTTCTCTCAGAGAAGTACCTCGCCCCCCCCCAGTTTATTTTGTTTAATTATGTTCATTTATTCCCTCCAAAGCTGTTTTCTCACTTCTTCCAGATTATGAAACTAAGAGGTTCAAAGACTATTTAAACATTCTACAATTTGTTTTTTACTTTCTCTACTACGTATATAAGTAGGGGAAGTATTGCATTCCACCCAAAAAATACGATACCGAGATTTCACTGGAAATACATGTTTTGAGGTGCCCTGAATCCAAAAGCATTTTTGGAAACATGTCCATGTGTATGTCTGTCTGTTTGTGAACAGCATAACTCCAAAAGAATGCCGGATAAATACCAAACTTGGTATTTGAGTTTAGTATCTTCCAAAGAAGTGACACAAAGATTTTCAAGAAAATTCCCCATCCCAGACTACCCTTTACATGGAACATTTTTCGATAATGTTGATTTTCTCAAAAATGGTTCTAATGATTTTGATGAAAATATCATATGTGTAAGATATTTTCATGTCAAATGATACATATACCTTGAATTTTCTGGGAATGTCCCCAAAAGTCCTTTTCATTCTGAATAACTTTCGTAAAACTGATAAACCATAAGAGATAAAGAAAACTTTACTACACAAAATATGTAGATCTCGTTAAAACACAGTTTATGTCATATACAGCTTTTTTGTGGAGTGAACCATTTCGAGATATTCCTTGTTATTTGTTTGAATTTTCCAATAGTTATACTTTTTCTCAAATGGGAATTCGTTATTCGTTTTTTTTATGTCCTGGACACACAAAGAGAATGGAATACTCCACACAGCAACCAGCTCTTAAAACATTTGACTGTCACTTAAAGCCTACCATATTCCCCTTACAAAGGTTTCTGCAAATGTTTATCTCGATTAACATGAAGTAGATGGAGAGTAAGCATTTATAAAAATAGTTTTTACAAGACAGTCATGTGAATGCAACACATCAGATTTTTTTTCTTCCATTTTTCTACCTAAATTTCACCAATGCTTTCCCTTAAGGAAACTAAACTTTAAAAATGAAAAGTGCTTATAAATAATTTATATTGTTTACATTTTCCCATTTGGAGAACAACATTGCCAAATACTGATATCAGCTGATATAAATGTGAGTATACATTTGGGGTGTTCAAGATTTTAGATTTGTTGATGTTGTTCACCAATGGCACTGGGGATTAATTGATCTGCATTATTTTCCCTCTGGCTTCCCAATATAAAGTCTGTAAGTTATCACTTTTAACGCCTTTGCATTTGGCGAGATGCTGTTTGTTCTGCGAGGCAATCATGGCCAGTTGCCATCCTAAATAAGGCCACTGCAGTCTTCCTGGGCATTTTTTGTATATCAACTCTCATGTGTAATATTCTTATAATCTTTATCCTTTAATTTATCTTCTTCATCAAGTCTCTGCTGTGTTTTGAAATGTTGTTTAATGTTATTTAATAGTTTATTTATTTATATTTGTCCTACAGTTTTTATTTGTTGTATTGCACCTTTCTTTGCTAATTGATCCACATGTTCATTGCCCTAAAGTCTGACATGAGCCTGGGATCTATTGTAGAGTGACATGATTTCTAGTTTCAACTGCTTTAATTAGGTTTCTTATTTCTTTAATATTTCTTGTTGTTTTATTATTGTAGTTTACTATTCCATCTATGGCTGATTTTGAGTCTGATAAGATGACTATTTTTTGTTTTATGTATGGTCTATATAAAATGTTCTGTAATGCTGCTTTTATAGCTGTTAATTCCCCATCATAGTGGTTTGACGTTTCATCTAATGTTAGATACTGTGCAATATGTTTACAGTATACTCCTGCAGCGGCATTTTTTTTTATTGATGAGGGATCATCTGTATATATTCAGAGCCATTCTTTTCTGGGTATCTTTCATTTTCCGTAGCTATTGCTATGGCTTTGATTTCATCTGGAATATTGTTTTGTTTGTGTGTTGTATATATCAGGTCATTCTGGTATTGTATATCAATGTATTCTATTGGACTCATTAGCTCTGTTGCAATTATATTGGTTGTAATTATATTCTTGTATTCTAAGTTATTAATATATGTTCTGAAGCTTATTTGAGTTTTTAAATTACTTAGTGTCTGCTGTGTGGTACCACTTGTATCTGTTTCTATTGACTTGCAGCTTTTGTGCTAGAGTAATTGCTTTCAACTCATGTTCCAATTCTATGGACATGTTTGTTGTGAAGCTTTGTAGTACTGTAATTGGTGTTGTTTTTACAGCTCCTGTTATTATTCTTAGTGAATTGTTTTGTGAAATATCTTGTTTACAGTTGCTAGTAGTTCTCCTCCATACAATAGGTTAGGTTTTATATGTATTATTAAGGAGGTCAATATTTCCACCCCATTTTATTCCTGCTAAGTGTTTTAAAATGATATTCTTTTTGTTAATTTTATTCATTATATTGTTTACATGTTCTTTCATTGATAGTTTGTGATCTAATTCTTCTTGCTTCTTGTTTTTTTGTTGTTAATTTGCAGGCATATATTTTTGTTTTATGCTCCATTATGAATAGCTGATATTGAGTCTTTTCTGTATTTATTTCCATATTGTTATTAGGCCACTATTCTAGGGTTATAATTGTATTCTCCATTGTTGTTTGTAATTTTTTGTAATGTTTCCCAGATCTTATGTTCTTTTCTGAAGTCCATATTACCACATCGTCAGCAAACATTCCTACTTGTATGTTACCTATTTTCTTAAATACATCTACTAGGTCATGTATATATATAGAACAGAATAGCACTTGCAACAGACCCTTGAGGTAGTCCAACTCTCATTTGTTTCCATTTAGATGTGGCTGTTTTGTATTGTACTGCAAACCATCTTTGGGATAGGAAGGTTTGAAACCAGTTTAGCATGTGGCCTGATGTCTTCATCTTGTATAGTAGCATTTCTCGCCATACTGTGTTAAACGCATCTTTGAAGTCAACAAACAGTGCTAGAGTAGTCTTATTATTATTATTGAATTTTTTTTTTTTAATGTCCTGTGTGAGTCTTACAACCTAGTGTATTGCTGAGCTGTCCTTCCTAAATCCAGCTTGTTCAGGGACTAATAGATTTTGTGTTTCTAGAGAGTATGTGAGTCTTGTAGCTACCATTCTTTCTAAGAGTTTTGCTATGTTGGATGTTAAGGATATTGGTCTATAACTATCATTTGAGATGGTTTTCCTCTCTTCTTAATGGGTATAATTTTTGTTTTTTTCTACAGTGTTGGTATGTTATTTCTGGTTGACCAGATTTTATTGAAAATTTTTAATAAAGTATGGAGTGCTTCATGTCCTAACTTCTTGAGCAGCTTTGGATGTATGTTATCAGGACCTGGGCTCTCTTTATTTTTTAGTGTCCTTATTGCTTGCTTTATTTCTGGGAGTGTGAATGGCTCATTGAAGATGTTTTAAAGTTAGATGCATCTTCAAGGTTGCTATTTCTGAAGTATTTATTCTGTTTTTTGTTTTTATTTTTTAATGTAGTGCTAGTTTTATAGTATGTTGCTAATTTTTCTGCTATAAGGTTATCCTCGTATATTTCTTTATTATTCACATTTAATGCCCGAGTTTGTTGGTTTTCTCTATTTATTTGTTTAATGTAATTATCTACCTTAGTACTATTTGTTTTGTAGTCTAGTTTGTTTATAAATTCTTCAAAGCTCTTGTTTTTTTGACAGTTTTATAGCCTGTTTTAACTGTGCGTTTGCTTTTCGCCATTCTATAACATCTGGTTTGTCTTGTGTCGTTTCTGCTTTTTCTCTAGTTTTATCTCGTTTTGATTTGAGTTGTGCTAACTGTTCATTCCAGAAAGGTTTGTATTTATGAATTTTCCCTCTTGGGATACATTGTTGTGCAGCTTTTAGAATTGTGGCATTTAGTTCTTTCACTACTTTGTTTATGTTTTGTTCCAATTTAATTTCTTTGAAAAGTTTATTTTGTTATTGTTTTATGTTCTCCTAATGTGCCTTTTTTAAATTCCATTTAGGCTTTATTTTTCCCTTTGTTCTAGGTAGTTGATGATTTAGATCTGTTTTTGTTATTATGGCTCTATTCCAGTACCACTATCTTTGATTACCTTTTTTTGTAATTTTATCTTCTAAATCAGTTGATATGATAGCAATGTCTGGATTGGTTGACTGTCCTGAGTAGTGTATGTAGGTTTTTGGGTTTTCATCCCTATGTAATATTTTCATTAAGTTGGAGTCTACAAATTCTTCAATAATTTCACCAGCTTTATTGTTGTCACTATAGCCCCATCTTGGAGAATGTCCATTGAGATCACCAATTATGACTGTTTTATTGTCAATATCAATTATGTCCAGGTTGAGGTGATTGTTATTGGGTGGGCTGTAGATATGATAGATTTTAAATATGTTTTTGTTTACAAGCTGTTATCCTTATTATTTCAGAAGTGTCATCTTGGTTAATTTCTTTTATAATTTCAAATTTTCCATTTATGCATTGTTTAATGCCAGCAAGTATGCCACTTGCTATCTGTCTGTGTTTTTCTAATATATTTATGTTGTATTTTGGAAAGTGATAAAATTTTTCCTTTTGTTGATCTATATTTGCTTCAGCTATGATGAATAAATCTGTCATTGTCTCCTAAAAGATTGTATTTTAGATTGAGAAGCCTGAAAATGCAAAATACTATCTGCTGCATAATAGTTATGCTCCAAACAACAACAACAATAATAATAATAATAATAATAATAATAATAATAATAATAATAATAATAATAATAATAATAATAATAATGCATGTTTGATGAAATACTGAGTTATTTTTATGGATGTTTGTTGTTGTATACATAATTAATTACAGTGATTTTGGGCAAGAACAAAGTAATATGTAAATCAAAATGTAATTGAGTGTAAGGATGATCTGGAGAAAGCAGAAGAAGTGCACTCATGCACGTTACCCCACGTAGTGTGCTACCACCTAGTGGCATTGATGTAAAATTGTAGTGCATGGGAGAAGCTCTATTTCCACGCTAGTGCATGCCTTCAAGACCCATAAGGTGATCAGTTGTGCTAGCCCAAAAGCTCCTTACAACATACAGATGTGCTAGCAACCCTGTTACCACGTTTCATCAAGTTTACAGGAGCAGTGCTCTAGATTTTAAATTATCACATATATGTTATGCTTAATAGCATTCAGAGGAAAAATAACCAACAAATCCATAAGGTGTCAAAAGTTAGGGTGTTCAAGTCAGGAGTAGATGAGTCATCCTCCTGTGTTTGGTGTAGAAGAAATTGCACCTCAAACATATTCATTATATTTACATTTAAAAACTTTGACTGCTCTCTAATCCTGAGCGTACCAGACAGTGATGGAGTTGATGTAATGCAGTCAGCAGTCCATTGTTTCAAATGTTTCCTTGTGTAAACAGTGTCCTTAGCTTTATATGTTTCGGTTCTTTCCGGACAGAACATGGGAATGAGTTTTCAATAGCATTCATATTTATTTTAAACATCTTTTGTGAATAACTAATCTCATGTAAGTACATGATGATATAATCACCAGTACACAATTATATTAAGTTTGTAAAATTGATCTTAAAATAACACTAACTCATTGTATTCAGCTGTATAGTGTTTCAAGCCAAATGAACAAGAAAGGCTTTTATTTTTTTTTTGGGGGGGGGGGGGTTGGTAAGAAATTATGCAGCTCCTGTTCTAAGAGTTGTATTTCAAGAAAAATACTGATATACACAGTCATCCTACTAAATACACAAGATCGTCTACTGTTGGTGTTACATAAGTAAAGGTTACATTTTTACTGCTACATTACACTAGTTAATAATCAAAGTTTTATCAGCCTTAGGGCTGAGGTTAGAGGAAACAAATGCCAGTTATTGATTAAACAACTGCACAATGGTCAGGTCTTCACAATAAAGCCAATAGTTTTACTCTTCTACAGCAGCTACAGGCTTACCACAACAACATGTTCAACAAACCAAAGTAAATAACTGTGTAATGTATAACTCAGCACCTAGCTATTCTGCTATAACTCAAATGGAACCCAGCAAAGAACAAGCCATAATAATTGAAGCCCACGACGGCATAACCCTCAAAGAATATATAACAGCAATAGGTAACCTAACCAACCCCACCAACATTTGATTTGTATCGCAAATATCCAACTCCAGGATCTGCATCTACCTAGCCAACAAAAATTTAGTAGATGAACTGATCTCCAAACTTCCAAAAATAAAGGTAAACAACTTTTCCTTGGAAATTAGACCACTCCTCACTAAAAACAAGAGAGTAATACTCTCTAATGTGTTTCCTGTTATTCCTAACCTCGTGATTGAAGAACATCTTTTGACCTATGGAATCAAGCCAGTATCGTCCATATCATATATTAGAGCAGGAATACCCATACCTGGCTATACACACATCATGAGTTTTTGTCGACTGACAACATACAGATAAACTATGAGGACATATCCTATTGGATATACCTTTCTTCTCATGCTCCTACTTGCTTTTTATGTAAACTAGAAGGACATCTAGCTAAACAGTGCAATTACTGCTAATATGATTACCTATCCAACTGAATGTGTAAGTAATCACACCACAGAAATCAATATAACTAATAATAAAGCAGAAATGAGCGAACCTGCCACTGAACACACCCACAGAACCTATTTGTACTCAAGAAAATGGTGCCTCCTAATCTGAACCTCCTCCCACACCATTGCTACAACCTAACACAGCATGGAGTTTCCTGCTTGAGGACAGGCTCCAAAAATAATGCCCTAAAGCTACCTATGTCAACTTCTAGTAAACAATGACGATCAGAATGATGTCTGATTCATCACTAATGAGTTTAGATGAGAAAGGACAAACCGAACCTAACTTAGCAACCAAACATAAACATAAGAAATCCAAAATGACTGACACACTGTCGTTCATAAATGAGCAGATAACCATAATACAAAGTGCTATGGAAGACAGACCCACTGACTATGTTCTAAGCTACCTTCAGTTCAAAAGCTTCTTTGAGAATACCATTGGGACATCTGATACAAGGGCTGTCACAGAAGTATCCGACCTAACAAAGAAACACAAAACACTACTTAAATAATCACAACATAAAAATCCCTACCATGATGACAGGGGATTTTTATGATAGCCCACCTTGGAAACTCAAAGTTCCCAAGACCTCACATTTCACCAGAAATTGAATACCGATGGAAATATTTACAAACATTATTCCATGAAATATGGAATAATTTCCTCAACTACAAATTTCTATACAGATCATGGTACTGGTTGTGCAATAATAACTGCTGATAACATTCCAGCTACAGCTCTGAATTATCAAGCATTACATTCTAACTGCTGTGATTCACTAAGTGCCTTACACAGCCTGAAGAATTATACTACAGACAATAACTTAGTACAGGATACCCAGACACAAATCAGTAACACCTCCAACCCTGGCAAAGAAGTGGTTTTTGTTTCGATTCCTTCCTGTCAAGGAATAACAGAGTATCACTGTTCCAACAAACAAACATCCAAATCCCATACTCTGATGTCCTAAACCATTTCTCCAAAATACCAATAGTGAAATGGAAATCTGAATAGAGTCAACAATCACCGGGAAAGCTACACCATGCGAAGAGGATCTACCAGTCTCCATACCACCAAGTCACTCACACGGCTATGAATTGGTCACTCCAACCTCTCACTCATACCTTCTCCCAGGACAGATGCAGCCAACATGTGACCTATGTCATCTACCACCTCCTCATAGAATGAAACAAACTGAAACAGTACGGAATTCCACAGGACATCTCTACAATGTTAAGCAACTTGCAATTACGCCACAAAATGTTTGCTTACTTAAAGGATATTGGCAAATGGGATTCAACATAAAACATGTGCTCTACCTTAATCAACTGTAATCCATATAATGTTACACACAAAGATGTAGATAATGTAAACTTTTCTAAAATATTGTTACAAATATGAATGTAAATGTTCGATTGTAGGCCTTTGTATTTGTTAATATGCTTGTAAAGAATGCATTTGTCACGTTATGACCTCAAAGTTAAAGTGACCTTAAATAAATTATATTAGAAAAGAAAGACATTATATTGAGAAATTTGTTCCACAAAGAGGCAGGTAGAAACAATGGCTGCAAGTTAGGTTGTAGGGGCAGGGAGTGGAGGTGTCAATCATTGTGAGTGCATACCGGAATCTCTCTGCCAACAGTCATTTGGTGTGCAAAGTTTTGATGAGAGGAAAACTATTATTGCGAACAGAGCACCAACTCCAGACTTGCCAAAAGCAAAAACTCTCACAAAAAGGTGTGTTTCCCACTTCAGTTCTGAACAGAATAATAAAACTAGCTGGTTGTGTGGGTGTAAAATGACATCTGACTGTATTGCTGCACTTGTACAATGTTTTCCAAGGAAATTGCATGTGGGGTTTCAAGATATTAACAATCTTCTGAAAGTAATAAACCCTCATCAGCAATTGCAGTCACTCATTTGAGCTGAAATTTCATTCATAACATTCTGAACTGAATTTCAACTACAGGCAATAAAACTAATGAGTTGGTGAAAGAAAATGGTAAAATAGTGAAATGTTAGGTAGACTTATGGTAGAACTCCTTTTTAACATCCCTGCTTTTAAGGAATTCCCATTTGTAACAAACATTTTCAAAAGTCCCAGCAAAAGCTCCATAAGCTTAATTTTAAAATAAGCCCACTAATAATGAACCTTTCTTTAATGAAAATTCCGCTTTTAAGGAACATGATGGATGTTAAAGCAGCATATGTCAGCCTTCATGAGGATATATAGATTTGGTTGTATGTACCAATAAGAGCATATCCAATGATTGGTTCAGTAAAAGTGCAGGAATTAGCAGACAATGGGCATTCTTTAGAAGTGAAACATTGCATCACTTCCTGTTCACTTTCGGATCAGCTCGTATTTGTGTTACCTAAGTGAAAGTGTGGCATCACTTTCAGCGTGTTGTATTGAGTTACAGCTTGTGTGTTCTGTAAAATTAAAGACACATACAATGGCTGCTAAGTGAAAAAAGTTGACCGTTATTAAGAATGTGGAAGTGAATCCACAAATTTTGATGTAGGACATGGCAAAAAAATACAAAATGGTTTGTACAGTCATTGTTCGGGCATTTTGAAGCAAAAACATTCTATTTTAAATGCGGAGGTGCAGTCAAGAAGTGTAAGAATATGTACGTTCCACCATACGATGAATTAGAAAATATATTAATGAAGTGGTTTGAGGTAAAAATACCATCCACTTGATGAAAGTATTTTACAGGAAAAAGCATTGGAAATTGCCGCTAAGATAGGCTTGGAGAATTTCAGTACATCAAATGGTTGGTTTGATCACTTTAAAAAGTGAGACAGTGTTTCTAACACTAAAATGATTTCAGTTTAATTATATAATATATAAATTCAATAACAGCCCGCCTTAAAGCAATATGTGTATGTAATAATTTGTAAAATGTATGTAACAGTCATTGTATATGTTTGTATTATTGTATCCATGTGTAATAATGCTATGTGAATATATTATGTAATTTAATAATGAGCTGTGAGAATAATAAGTTAAAAGTTGCTAACAATGAGGTAACCTTGAGGCAATAATGAATTTGAAAGTTTAAATGCTACTGTCATTATTGGAGCAACAATAATGTAAATTTTGAGACAGTTTAAAAATAGCCAGTCAACAACCAGAAAAAGCTTTAGTTAAATGAAGGTATTCTATTGGATTAGGAATAGCCAATCAGAGACTTGAAATACAGAAATTTACAGTTTAGGCGGTTGAAATCAGTTCAGTTGGTTTCAGACAGCGTTACTAACCAGATGCAAAAGGTGTCCCCAAGAAATATAATACATGTTTTGTGTGAGACAAAAAAGTAGTTTACGTGTTAAAAAGTGCAAGTAATTAATTAATAAAAATAATCTCACAGCTCTCTCTATATCAGTGAAATGTTATTTTAATCGTGTCAAGCATTAATAAAAGGAGTGAAGTAAAATTATAATCTGTGTAAGCCTACATTCTTCAGTCGCACCACAACCCTGCTAAGAGAAACGTGTCTCTAACAATAATCTGATGAAGCCGAGGCAAAAACAAATGTGTAATATTTAAAGAAACAGTCAAATTACAAAGTTAATATTTTAAAACTTAGGGCAAAGGCCACCTGAAAGTACATTTGGGGCGAAGGCTACCGGAAACTGTTTACTATACGTGCGGTTGCAACTATTACAAGTTTGGCTCCCCAACAGTTGAACTATAATACAACTCCTGCAACAAAATAACGTAACAAACTACCTACTTCAAAAGCAATATAACCTTTCATTCAAAACCATGTATGGTGAAAGTGCCAGTGTGCATGGAGAAATTGTCGAATTTTCGAGAAATGAAACACTGCCTCATCTTCTTGAGAGCTATTACCATAAAGATGTTTTTAACATATTTTTTAATTTGCTTCCAAATAAAAGATATGCAGTTTGCGGGGAAAAAGGCTATTGGGGCAAAGCAAGGAACGATTTACTGCTCTGTTATGCATGAAAAACTTTCCCCTTTAATTATTGGGAAATTCAAAACTCCAAGGTGCTTCAAGAACATTCATACACTGTTGTGCAAGTATGATTTCAACAAGAGTGCCTGAATGACTTTAGAGATTTTTTCAAAAATTTTAAGAACTTTAGATGCCAGAGTGAGATAAATGGAAAGAAAGATACTGCTGTTCATAGACAAATGTCCTGCTCATCCTCTTGATGTATCTTTTCTGCATAACATAAAAGTAATTTTCTTTGCATCTAACTGCAGATGCTGGTATAATTCACTCAACAAAGATGAGGTACCATAAAGGAGTTGTGCAGAAAGCTATCTCTTTCCTTAAAAGAGGTGAAGAAATGAACAATATATTACAAGCCATGCTACATGGCAACTGGTCACTGCAGAAACTGTTTTCATCATTCGGGGTACAGGGCTACAGCCACTAGTGAAAAATACTTTGAAGACAACATCAATATTGAGGAAGATTGCAAGATACTGATGTAACAGTTGAAGAATATGTAACTTGTGATGACATCTTGACCAGTACCGAGGTCATAGAAGAAGGGGAAGAACCACTACAGCCAACTTCTGCTGCCACAGTGGATGTCGTCAGATGCTATTTCTCATCCTTAATGTTCCCGAGGTTGCAAGTTCAAACCTGGTGGAGGGTGATGGAGTTTTTGGGGTAAAAATCCTTAGCACAGCTTCCTTCGGAAGGGAAGTAAAGCCGGCAGTCCTGTGCCATAGATTTATGGCATGTCAAGGCACCTCAAGCCTGATAAAGACGCTGCTGAGCAAAATTTTCAGTCTTTCATGCCTAATATAGAATGGGACACTAAGAACCTTAGTAGTTAAAGAGTGTCCATCATAAATAAAACTCAATTTAATTTAATTTATGAGGCATTTAGGGATAAAGAAGCAAACCATGTTTTTGGAATAGTTCAGGAAATAGAATTTGAATGTAATTAAGTGTGCCAGTAAATTTATTTAAAATTAATATGTATACAGTGTTATAATCTGCACTAAACAAGAAGGAATGTGAGGTAATCAAAAGCAAGTGAAAGAAAAATATCTCAGAACATTTATACAATTGGTTAAGAGACAAAAATGATCCATGTTCATCTATTCCTTCTTGTTTATCATCTCTTATTCTTTCTTGTAGTATACTTACCACAAATTTCCTATGAACCCCTTTCTAAGGACAAACCCCTATTTAAGGAACAAATATGAAAGTCAAAGTATACATTTTGGGTGTTCACAAAATTTTAGATTCAGATAGCCTTTAAAATGTGAAATAACATCTGCTACATAACAGTTATGGTTATGTACAAACTGATACAACTGCAGCTGGTAACAATAACGTAACAAAATAAAGGCTTGTTTGTTGTCGTGTACATAATTAAGTACAGCATTTTAGGGAAAGAATGAACTGAATATGGATAGTCTGGAGAAAGTAGCAGAAGTTTCTATGCTCATGCACGTTACCTCACATGGTACTTTAAAGTGGTTTCACTTTAAGTTTCAAGAAGTTGTAAACAAAACCACGTGACAAGAGAGCACCTCATTGGCTGGTGGGCAAACCACAACTTTTCCTGCTTAGCATGTTGTCTCTTCTTCTACATAAAACAGTTTGGTTCAGATTGTGACATTTTGTGGTTATTCTCGTGCATAGAAATTTAAAAAAACCTATTATTGTAATGTTAAATTTATGAATCAAAATGTATTTGTTCAGATTCATGTATAACTAAGTGAAGCTTAAAGCAGAGGCTTTAAGAGGTTATGCACAGGTGCTGCAGACGGTTTCTGGATAAACCATCAGTGTACTTTTGCAATGTGTTGAGAAAAATTACTTTCAAGAGTGTCATGGCTGAGAATCCTCTGCCACTGCGGGAAATGGAAAGAAGACAACTGTGTTAAATGGCTTTAACAAATTCTGTGAAAAGTACCCTCCTTTAACTGACAATGAATATGGTTGGCCATCATTTAGCAGTAATTGAACTTCTCTGTTAGTGATGCAGAATTGTTGCTCAGGTTGCTTGGGTCACATTTGTTTTCTAACCTTCAGTGCTAATCATTTTCTAACTTGTTGACTCATAAAAGGTTTAAACAAAGGTGGTATACTGATATTACTCATTAAATGAATGATTTCTAAAGCCTGAAGTTAACAACAGTTTAATCCAGTACTTTAATCACAGACGCGAACTGTTCAGATACAACTTTTGTCTCTAGTATTATGTGTTAGGAGTTTAGGATGTAAGGCAAAATATAGGAGTAAGACATACAATGTTTAAAAGCTAATGATTACCAAGCTGTGCAATATACTGTATTCGCACTCTGTGAAGCAATTTCTCTCACGTCATCCTCCACGTGGTGCAGCCATGTGCTCGACGGAGTGATATATTTAAGTTTTGTTTACTTCTCCTTACAGCTTATAGCGAAAAATATATAGTGGTATTGATGTGAAATTTTAGTGTGCACAACCTGTATGTATTTGACGCACAAGGTAATTATATCATACCAGTTGCACATGCACAAAAGCTCCTTAAAATGTGTCAAGATGCGCTAGCAACCCTGTTGCCATGTTTCATCGAGTTTAGAAGAGCAGCACAGTAGATTTTAAATTGTCCCATATGTTACGTTTAGCAAAAATAAGCAACAAATCTACAAGGTGTCAAGAGTTAGTGTGTTCACTTGCTCTTATACAACAGCTACCACTGCTTCTTTCTGTGAATGCATGAAGGGACAAACATGCCATATTTATGTGACATAATCGAGTGATGAAATATTCAGTTCCACTTTCAATGCTCAAAAAGACTGTTACTGGCTTTAAGGATAAAAGGTAAACAAGAGAAGTAACGTAAATTCTAAATATTTTACAATGAATACCTTAACTGCCAATGTAGGTAGTAACCTCACCTACCTGAGGTATTTCCTGATCCTCAGCACCACAGGACATTAACCTGGAAGAAACAATTATGGGTTACTTAAAATCCCTATAACAAACCACTCCATTAATGCTATTCTTATATTCATTTCCCTCTGACCAGGCAGCTCAAGCATATTTGCACCTCATTTGACCACTCCTTCTCCCATGCTCTAGTTGGCGCAATACATATTTCCTTTAAATTGTGCATCAATTCATGTGTGTTTTACTTATGTATAATGATGTAAAATTTTAGCTGTATTACACGACAGTCAAAAGACATGTGTAATCTTTTTGAAGCCCAGGAAATCTGCCAAGAAAAGGTTTCCGATTTGTTTTAGAGATATACAAAAAATAAATGTGTATCTATAAGAGCAGTGCAATGTATATGTGAGGAAGCCCAGAAAAGCATAATTGAAAATGTAGAGGTCCCAAGGCCATGCTTTTCCTCTATCACCTTTAAAAAAAAAAAAAGAACAGTAAAAAACTTGCCACAGAATTAGATGATTTCCAGAAAGACGTAATCCATTGCTCAGTACAGGAGTTTTATGGTCATGCTGAATATCATACACATAAAAGTTTGAAGTGGTTTTAAAAGACAAAAATAGACTACATAGGAAGTATCACTTCTTTACACAACATTTTGAGAAAACTTGGATTTAAATATCGAAAATGTAACAGGCAATGATTTTTGATGGAGAGAAAATATATTATTATGGTGAGGCCCTCATTTTTAAGAACTATTATTTACATTGACCAAACTTGGTAATCCAAAACCATGTTAAAAGTTTTATCTGGTAGGATTATAAAAGAAACGGTGGTCTAAAGATTTCATTATATAGTAAAGGGTCACATCTAATAATCTACCATGCCAGTTGGTCCAAATGGTTCCATAGAAGTGGCATATTTAGTGTTTCAGTCAAAAAGTGGTGGTGATTATCATCAAGAGATAATTAGTGTACTATAGAGTTTAAAGAATGGTTTACCAAGAGACTGGAAGAAGGGTGTGGAGAATGCGAGCCATCACTCTTTGCTTAAAGGAAAGAAATGTGCAACACAAATTGTACGAAAGCTGAAATTTTGTCATCCTTCAAAGCAAGAATATATCTCATATAGCCAACTAATAAACTAACTACAAAACAGCCAACAAATCTTATTGTTGTTAGTAATTCACTGTTTGTGCATACATTCACATATTAGCTGTGACCATTGACTGTGCTTCTATAGGGGGAGAGTAGGCAGACTGGAGATAGCGGCAATGTGGCCTTGACACACCTGGTAGAAGTGAAGAAAACCTATCTACATCATTAAGTAAAAACTGCAAAAGTTTTTAAATTTCATGTAATTTAAATTAGATTTACTTTATAATAATTATCCTTTAAAAAACCCAAGAAAGGATTTTATTACCTTCTCTGCTATATACTTACAGTGTAGAGGATGTATGGTATTCCAACCCAAAAATCTAATGTCGAGAGTTAAATAGAAATGTATGTTTTGAGACTCCCTAAACCCCAAAAAAGTTTTTAGAAAAAGCTCTCTGTGTGTACGTGCGTGCATGCAAGAGAGAGAGAGACAGAAGAATATAACTCAAAAATGAAAAGTATAATAAATAGCAAACTTGGTATTTAAGTTCAGCATCTTCCAAGAATAAGCATGCGACATGTAAGAAAGTTTTGCTTTATTTCTTTTGTACTCATGCTGTAATCATGTTCATTAGCAGTGCATGCTAAAAAAATCTGATGTGTTACACTCACATGACTTTCTCTACTCTTGTACAAACTATTTTTACAAACACTTATTCTCCATGTACTTCATGTTAATCGAGATAAACATTTGCAGACTCTATCTTATTGCTAATTTTCTTGTAGATGTAAGTGGAATATATATTTACAAGGGCAGTATCGAAATACAGTAGCCTTTAAGCACATACATATCTCTTAATAGCTGGTTGCTAGGTGCAGCACCATTCCCTTTGCCACAGATTAATACTCTTTGCATATCAAAGACAAAAAAATTAATAACGAATTCCCATTTGAGAAAATAAGTATTGAAAAATTTAAGGCAATAACAAGCAATATCTCGAAAATGGTTCACTCAACAAAAAAAATGTATATGACATAAATTGTGTATTTTAACGCGATCTACATTTTTTGTGTAGTGAAATTTTGTCTATCTCTTTTGGTTTACCAGTTATGCAAAAGTCGTTCACAATAAAGAATACTTTGGAGACATTCCCAGGAAATTCAAGGTAGCCATTTTTGTGAAAATTAAAATTTTCGAAAAATCTTCCATGTAAAGGGTACTCTGGGGTGGGGGGATTTTCTTGAAAACCTTGAGACCCGCTTATGTCCATCAAGTGTAAGTTTATCCTGTGACCCGCTCATGTCCATCAAGTGTAAGTTTATCCCATGTCGCATCTCTGGAAGATACTGAACCTAAATACCAAGTTTGGTGTTTATCCGATTGTTCGTTTCTGAGTTATGCTGTTCACACACGCACGCACGCACGCGCGCACGCGCACGCCCACCCACCCACCCACCCACCCACCCCCACACACACACACACACACACACACACACACACACACACACACACTAGTACTATACGTAGTAGAGAAAGTAAAAAAACTGTACAAAGAGAGAAAACCGGTAACATTAAGTCAGTGAACCAATATTTTATAATTAACAACTGAGAAAATTAATTTTCTCAATGGTCACAGAATATGTTTTCCAAAGAGGTTAACTTGCTGGACTGGGAGTGCAGAATCTATATATTCACCAGCTTCTGTATTATGTGAAAACTATGTACTTTACATTAATAAATAACTATGGAACCAAAGAGAAGACACAAGCGTTTAAAATTTAATGTACTGTGATTATTTAAAAATTACTCAGCCATTCCAATAGACAATTCTTCACCACCAAGTATACTTATAGACTACGCAGCATTTCCAGAACTTAGAAAACTGTCGGGGGGAAGTCAGACATTCCGCCAATGTTTCATATCCTTTTCTGTGAATATCAGGGGATTTTTCACCCGTTATAGCTGGGGCTGTACAAAAATATAATAAGGGTACAGGGGAGGATTCACCATAAACATCTAGATTATTGTAAAATAATTTCATAAAGAACAGGGAGAGGAAAATTCAATTATAAATCGTCATTTGACTTTATGTCATGTTGGATATGCCAGCTAGTAATTAATACACAGTATTATGTACACAAGCAAAACTGGATTTTAACAGGAAGCTCACTAACAGAGAAAGGTAATTAGCAAACAGACCACACAGACTAGCTGGGAAAACCTCACATGGAGTAGGTTAAATTAAATATGTTACCAAAGAGTGGGAGAGGAGAAATAGTGACTAGATATGTAATGAATAAAATAAAATCTGCAATACACCATCCTGGTATGTTGTTCCTATACCAGGACAGTATTCCAAATTTGTGATTTATTTAACACTTCTTATATTTTATAGATGATTATTTTTCAGATCCTTAGTTTTAATCTAATAAATAAAAAGAAATTAATTCAAAAAGAATAAAATAAAAATAAGTAAGTAAAAATACAAAATGTAATAATTATAATTGAAATTTAAATAAAAAAATATATTCAACTACTGTAACTGGAATCCAGCAGCTGTTCCTAATTTCTAGTAATTCCAAGAAAAGAGTAGCATAGACAATTTAGGTTAACAACAGGAGAGAAGCAGCAAAGTTTGAGCCAGCATCCCAGACTTCAGTAGCACAGCGCATCACCCATCACATACCTCTGTGTTAAGTTCATCAAGTCTGCCAACTGCCTGTTCTATCAACTCTTTCTCGTTTTAAATTTTTTCTGCACTGCTCAAGTTGTTTAAATATTGGGATTAAGAAATAAGCTTTGAAAATCCGATGCATTTCATTCGCATAACTTTCTCTATTTATTCTTCTACACACTTCTTACACCACCTTATTGTAGCCACCCCTTATTAGTTCTCATAAACTTTCAATTCACATTTACACAGTTCATTGTAAGGCGATAGTCAGATTTTTAAAGAGAGTGTCGCTATGTGATGGCTCTAAAATTCCATGTTCTTTGCACGACTGTGAGAAAAAGCAAATAGCAATTCACCACTTGGAAAAAGTGTAAGTATTTGAAAATCAAACCAAAAATGAACATTTTTTTTCAGTAATTGTTTATTGAGTGATGAACTTTTACAATTCATTTGGGCAAGATCAGCATTAAGCCTTTGCTGATCATACCCAAGCTTACAATGTTTAACAATCATTAGTGTTGGGTTTGGGTTTTGCTAACAGATTCTATCATTGCCTTATCATCTTGCTACTTACTCATTGTTGAATATATTCATTAATGATGATTCAGATTGTGTCTCCAAACTCTCCAAAACATTTTTATTAACATTCTTACTATGTTATGTCTCCTTTGTTGCATTCCAATACTTTAGTCCCCAGTTCTACCAAATTTATTTATAAATTTCCTTTTTTCTCATCCTCTCCCCTTTAACAACCTATAATCACTCTCTCCTTGCTATCCCTACTCCCACCACGACACTTATCATTTACTTCCCTAATGTGAGCTACTTCTCGCCCTGTTCAACTCTTTCAAATATTTATACATGGAACCATTTGTCATTTCTCTGACTCCTCGCTTAAGTGAGTATGTATCCCTTGTGATACCCTTAAATGTTGATGGTTTGTTTCCATCCAACACTAATATACTTCCCTGTGGGGAACATAATATATTGGCTTCCTGCACTGTGTACACTTCCCCTACTTCATACAGCGGTTCCCTTCTCTTTGGCCAACTTTGTTGCCCTCACTATTTCCCCTCTTCTTTGGATGTCATAAGTCCACCTTGAGATGTTACTCTTCTGGTTTCATTCATTATCATCTGTCCTGTATAGTGTCACATGTTGCCAGCTATCCTCTCCTCAGATGGGTCATTCCCCTTCACTCGTAGATGTCTCCCTCCTCCTGATTTTTGCAAAGTTGTAGTTAGTCCCGTCATATCCATGTTTCCTATTGTCTGTGTTGTATTTTGCTGACCCATTTTCCTGTATGTTCTATTAATGTTCCTTAAGTCACTTTCAGCATTGTCAACCTGTCTCCTATTTATCCACAGCTTCAGGTTTCCTAGGAAAGCTTGATGTCCCTCCAATCTTCCTGTTTTCATCTGTTCCATTAATTTCTTAAGTATTCTCTGTTCCACTGACGGATCTTTATTGATGTATATTCTTGTACCTCGCAGTTTCTTAGCTCTTTTCAATATTTTATGGGTAATGTTGTAAATCTCATTATGATGATCTGTCTTCCATCTTTTTTCCTACATGATAAGTGTCTGCGATTTCCCAACCATTAAGCTCCATTGCCAATCTCCTTTCCAGGATCTCCCACACTTCCTGGATAGGCCAAACATCTCTTCTTTCCTCCACTTCTAATATTACCAAATTAAACTTACATTGCCTTTCTTCCAACATTTCTATTCTTCTTTTAATACTTAGAATTTCAGTTTATGTACTTCTCATGTCAGTTTTAATTTCTTTTTTAACATTTTCTGCCACTTCATTTTCTCCACTCCAATCAACAGTGGATTGGAACAATCAACCTAGTCCTTGATCTCCTGTAGCTTCTGGGTTCACCTCAACTCCAATATAATAGCGTTCCAATCATGTATATCAGGAAAAACATTGTTAACACTTCTTCTGCTTGTCCTTTTCTTTTCATTATATTCTTTTTCATTCTGTTGAATAGTCCTGTCTAAACTCACTCCCATCGTTCCTTATTTCACTTTTCCTCTTCTTCACAGAGCTCATGCAAAACCCAACTGCTCTCCAGCACTGCTAACTCAACACTCCAAGAATATCTTAGAAATGGTTAATGCCACAACAATTCTTATTTGACACAAATTGTGTGCTTTAACGAGGTCTACCTCTTACAGTATACAAAAGTGCTTCAGAATGAAGAGCATTTCACAGTCTATTCCAAGAAAATACAAGATATTGTATGACCCTTGGGGTGGTAAATCCCACGGAGTTGCTAACAACAGGTAGTGGGGCTGAGGGGTGCCATTGGGAATCTAGGGAGCATTAAATAAAGACTGCGCGAGATTCTATAAAAAGAATTTTGGGGAGGGGCCTTGAAATGCAATGGCTTAGATACACATTATGATTTACCTGAAATAGATCTAGCGGGACTTGAGGCACAAGGTAAGAATAGTGTGTGTTAGGTTGGGGTTTGAGATCCAGGCTTAACATAGATGTGTGGCTTCTATGTGGCAGCAATATGATTGAGAGATAGAATCCCCTGACCCACTTATGACCCAATGTCAATAAATACTCCCACCGTGGCAGGTCAGCAAAGTGTTGTCCATGTACGTCCCAATAACCCCATTTTCTGAAACTTGATGCAACTTCCCAGTTGCAGCTCAAATTCCTATAAGGGTTGTTGCAATATACATTTTATTTTCCATGAAAATATCTTACACTTTAATTAAATTTTAATATTTTAATTAAAATCATCAATAATTTTTGAAAAATAAAAAATAGCAAAATTTTTTCCTTGCAAAGGGTAGTTTGAGATGGGGAAATTTTCTTAAAAATCTTAGCCACATCCTTGGAACATATACACTGGACTTGAGTACCAAGTTTGATAATTATCTAATTTTTCTTTTTTGAGTTATGATGTTCACAGCACACCTTTTTGTAAACCTTTTCTTTTTTTGGATTAGGGGCTCTAAAACATGTATTTCTGAATGAAATCTTGGTATCAAACTTTTGGATGGAATACAATACATTCTCTACCTACAAGGTATGTACAAGAGAAACTAAAAATACATATGCAGAATATCCAATCAGTTAATAAGGTAAAGCTTTCCTTGATTTAATGTTTTAGACATTTTTCAACATTTAAATTTCAGAGAGAAACTTTGGAAATAGTTTTCCGAATATACACCAACTAAAACTTGCTATGTAGCTATTAATGTGACACCACCAAGCTCACCCAAGTTTGATAAAGCCAAAATTCACAATTGAACAAAAATTATTTTTTAAAAAGCAATTAATTTAATAGTGTATTACTTAGCAAACTTGCTTTCTAGCTTAATAAGCAACATACATCTGAAATGTTGTTTAAAATTTATGAAAAGTGCATCATAAGGAACATTTTTAATAAAATGGCTTAAATTTGTGTTTTAAAATGCATAATCCAGGAATCACTTAACCCTCCATTGGTCGCTAGAGGCCTGAGAGACCCCTGACTTAATTTAAATTTTATAATTTTTCAACAAACGGACCTATGCAATTGCCTGACTAGGACATCTAACATTACACCTTGCTCAACTATTTGCTGCAGCGACAACCTTAACTGTTTATTTGTTTGGCTGGAAGAATGACTAATCAGCAGTTACGTGTTGCACAGGTCAACCAGACCCTGCGTGCCTGCTCTCGTTACATATTGCTGACAGATTTGTTCCTCATTAGTTGTGCAATATTGCTTTGCCATTGCAAGGAGCTGTTACTGCTTCGTCATGAACATGAGTAAAATGTACGATCTACAAAATCCAAATGATTTGGAAGAAGTACATCGCCTACTTTGCAATGATGATGCCTTGTCTGTGGATTACAACTTATATGAATCAGATGATTCTGAAGATGAAGAGGAAGACAATGAAAGCAGCTTGTGTTATAACATTTATTTTATAGGTAACATCATATGCTTATCATAGTAATAATAATAATTTATTATTATTACTATTATTATCATCATCATCATCATCATCATCATTATAATTGACAATACATGGTTGTTATTTACAGGAAGAGGTGGAACAAAATGGAAAATAACACAGATAAGGGCCCACAATATATTGAACAAACTTCCATGTGCAGTAGGAGCTGCCAAAAATGCAGAAATTGATTTTTGGAAGCTTTTTGTTACCAAAGATATGGTTGATTTGATTGTTGAAAGCCCAAATACTCACATTACCAGTGTGCAGCACAAATTTGATCATGAAAACGGCAGACCTACAGATGTAATAGAAATAAGAGCTTTCCTAGGCTTATTGTACCTGGCAGAAATTTTTCGTGGTGCACACTAGAATATTACGATTTTTGGAGAACCGATGAATTTGGAACTCCTCTATTTCGAATGGCTATGTCCGAAAAAATGATTCAGTTTTCTAATATGCTGTATTCATTTTGATGACAAAAGCTCAAGACTTGAGTGACGAAGATTGGATAAATTGGCTGCTATTAGAGAAATGGTCAGAAACATTATTCTTTTGGACAAAATGTCACTATCAACGAACCATTACTGGCATTTCGTGGTCGATGTGGTTTTAGACAATATATACCATCCAAGCCAAACAAGTATGGCATAAAGATATTCTTTTTGAGTGAAGCAAAACTGTTTTATACAACTAACATGGAGATTTATTGTGGACAGCAGCCGGATCGACCATATTTGCAAACTAACTGGCTGTAGTGCTGAGACTAACTGAACCAATCTCTGGCACTGGACGAAATGTTACTGCAGATAACTGGTTTAACAGTGTATCCCTGGTGAATGAATTGCGCAAAAGACAACTTTCTTTCATTGGTACAGTACAAAAGAACAAAAAAAAATTACCCACTAATTTCACTTCTCCAAAAGGTTGCATCAGTATGAAAGCATATTTGGCATTACAAGAAATGAAACACTTGTTTCATATGTTCCAAAAAAGGGTACAACAGTAGTTTTGCTCTCAAGTCTACATGTTTCATCCAGACAGTTATCAGAAGGTGCTGAGAAAAGGCCTGAAATAATCCTGCAATACGACACTAAATCTGGAGTTCATGTAGTAGATAAACTGTGTGCTACATATAATGTAGCTAGAATAACGAGAAGGTGGCCCAGGTAATTTTTAACATATGTTGAACATTGCAGGTATTAATTCTAGTGTTATCTTCCTTGGAAATCAAAATAAACATTCCACAAGGCAGGAATATTTGAAAGTACTGTCTTCAGGTTTACTGTTGCAACAGCTACAAAGGAGAGAAACAGTATCAAATCTACTGAGTGATTTGAAAGGTCTTTTGACAAAATATAAACCTGAAGAATCCGCAGTAGATGAATTGCCAAATATACTGCTATCCACAAGGAAACGATGTGAACCCTGCAACAAAGACAAAAAGAACTGCAAAACTAAATATGCATGTGGGAAATGCAACGCTCCCCTCTGTTTGAGCAATCATGCTAAAATTATTTGCGATAGTTGCTTAGTCAGGGAAAACACGGCAGAGGTAGTAGATGATTCTGAGTAACTGAACATTTGAAATTACAAGTTGTATGAATACCTGAAAATGGCAATGTATTTGTTTATACTTACTGTAATACAATTTATAATGTATATGTACTCATATTTTAGCTTGTATTTTTTGTTGTAAAATAATACCTGCTAATGAAAGCCATGTACACTTAATCTAAATAAAGGTAAACATAGGGGAAAAAAAGGAAAATAAATGAAAGAAAAAATAAATACTAACAATAACAAAAATATAGCACAGACCAACAGTGTTCTACCAAAGCATGCGCCTGAGGGAGGGTAGCAAACTTTGTATTGACAAGATGTGGTAAAAAGTTCAATAAGCTCAGTGGAGTACTTTGGGTTTTGAAAAATTCACAGATCAGTTCAAACCCAGCAGAGGGCGATGAATTTTTTTTTGGGTGTAAAAATCCTTAGCATGGCTTCGTTTGGAAGGAAAGCAAAGCTGGTGGTCCCAAGTCGTAGATTTATGGCATATAAAAGAACCTCAAGCCTAATAAAGAGGCCTCTGAGCAAAATTACTGGTCTTTCATGTCCAATATAGAATGGGACGCTAAGGATCACAACAATTAAAGAGCACCCATAAATAAAACTCATTTCAATTCAACAGATCAGTTCCTAAGGCTTAATACGCTATAAAATCCAGTATGGAATCAAACCCTGGTCTCCCACAAGACAAACGAGGGCACAAACCATTACACAAAACATGTGTCCATAGACATGTTAATAGTGTTTCAGCCACTGCCCTGGATTCCAATATGGTTATATTGTACTTCTTATGGTGATAAAAATTAAATAAAAATGATAAACAGTGTATTTCTTTCCTCCTATCAGTTTGCAGTCAATTATGTATATATTTCATGGCAGTATTTATTTTAGCTAGCAAAGTTTCAAAGTCTTTAGCCTCAGCTAGGAAACATTAATCTGCAATCTCAATTCAGAGGCTTTTTGTCTTAACTTTAAATATGTGTAAATATGATCTAGATACACCCCATAATCGGCCGAGTAAGACCATCAACAGCCATTGTTATCAACAGTTACAATTATTTAACAAGTTTCCTCTGGAGATAAAAGAACTGCCCCTAAACAGATTTTTTTTAACATGTTAAAAAGCTGGTTTAAACAAAGCACTTTACTCTGTACAAGAGTATATAGAATATAATATTCATGCTCTTGAATTCATGTGAATGTATTGTGAAATATAGTAATAACTAGATAATATGATGAAATATATTTTTATATTATGCCCTAAGTTTGTATATATATTACTTGCAAAATATTTTTATCTTATGCCGTAAATTTGTATATATTACTTGCAAATCTAATTAATATAACTAACCTAGTGTATCCTAGAAGCCATATAAATAAATATGTTAAACTAGATTTCACATACTAAACTTAGATTATATTATGTAAACAAATTTGTAAATTCCTCGTACTTGTATATACATTTGTAAATACTTGTTTATAACTGACTGTCGAAACTATTGCTTTTGTAAGCCTAATACTGAATAAAGAGTAATATCATATCATGTCAATTTTGTTACAAGTATGTATGTGTTGACACTTTTTCTTAAAATTTCTATACATAATCTCCTACTCTATACTTGCAGTGGTTGATGAGTTGTTTAGTGTTAATGGGCAGACAAAGTTACGCTAATTCTAATAATAATATATGGGAACATATTTCAATATATACTAGTATTATAAAGAGAGAAAATTTGTGTATGTTTAGGGTAATCTCAGAAACCAACTTGACCAATTTTGATAATTCTTTCACCATTGAAAAGTACTGTTCTTTCTAATGGCTATAAAACACCTTCTAATTTTAATTCATAATTTACAAAAAGAAAAAGCCTTTAATAAAGTTAACACATTATTTAATATTTACATGGGCAAGATGTTTACAATATGGAAATTTTATATTCATCCAGAAAGGGGAACAACGTAGTCCCCCTCCACGTGGTGTTCCCTGGGTAACACTACAACACAGGCATGCTTCCCAAGCCAACATCTCGCCAATGCCTTAATAGAGATAACTTACAGACTTTATATTGGGAAGCCAGAGGGAAAATGATGCAGATCAATTAATCCCCAATGCCATTGGTGAACAACATCATATTCATCCAGGAATGTGCCTTGGTAAAAATATTTTTGTAAATTCTTTGCTCTGTGCAGGGGACTAAGTAATAATACAGGTTAGTGAAGACAAACTGCAAGTAGCAGTGTTGAATTATATAATTTAGCAAGAGATTGTAATTTTAAAATATTTATAGACAAAACAAACACCATGGTATTTAAGGTTCCCAGTAAGAACAAACATAGTAATAGAAGATACAGTAGTAAAACAACTGAAGTACTTTAAATATTTGGAGAATTGTGTGTCATATGTAAAAGATACAGATCTGGATAATAAAGTAAATAAGTTCAGAAATATATATGAGAATATTTACAAAAACCTGAAAAATAAAACCAGAAACTCACATAAAAGTTCTTAATACTGTCGCAGTGCCAGTCTTGATGTACGGAACTGAATCCATAATAACAACAAAAACATATAAAACAAAAATTCAGATGGATGAAATGGAGTGCAGGTTACACTTTATTAGATAAAAAATGAAATGATGAAATAATTATAGGTGGGACCACTAATAGATCAAATAACAGAAGATGGTGTCAATATTTAGAACGGATGTCAGGAAAAAGGCTGCCCACAGCAGCTATAAGGTATGCTCCAAAAGAAAAGGGAGATTTGGGGAGACAGAGAAAAAAATCTGATGTGTTAGATGTTTATTTTTCTATCTACTACATTTTAATCCAAATAAACCTTTGCAGAAACAGCTACATTACACATTTAGTTATAGAGAACAGCGATAGTCAAATGTTTAACAACTGGACGCTATATGCTGGCCTTAAAATTCCATGCAACTGCAAGATATAACTAAATATGGACAGGACTTTAAAAGAATGATTAAATGTTGAACAACTTAAATCATTAGTAATGGATATCTTGGAAATGGCTTATGCCACAAAAAAACACATTTGAAATAAATTGTGTTTTAAAGAGATCTCCATTATTAGTGAAGTACGTTTTCATCTATTACTTAACGTTTACCAGTTATACAAGATTATAAAAAATTCCTTGCGAATGAAGAGGACTTCACAGGCTATTAGAAAATTCAAGATATATGTTTTATTTGTCAGGTAAATATCTTTAATATATGATGTTTTAATCAAAATCATTACAGCCATTTTTTAGAAAATAAAACATTTTGAAAAAATATTCCATGTAAACGATCGTTTGGGGTGGAGGGGTTCTCTTCAAAATATTCATGTCGCATCTTTGGAAGGTGCTGAACTTAGTACTAAGTTTGGTATTTATCCGACTTTTCATTTTTGAGTTATGCTGTTCACAGATACACATATACACAAACTTTTTTCTAAAAATGCTTTTTTTGTAATTCAGGGGGGGGCACCAAAACATATATTTCTGGTGAAATTTCTATACAGTTTTTTAGGTGGAATGTGATACCTTCTCCGCCTATTATGTACGTGGTAGAGAAAGCAAAAATAGAACAATAGCTGCAAATATTTCATTCCAAGTCATATACATAGATGGTCATAATTCAGAAAATGAGAAAACAGAAGACATGGAATTGACCTGTAACAGTGTGATACTTATGCCAAAATCTTTTAATAATGCCTATGTAAGAAAGTTGTTGTTGTTGTTCACCAATGGCACTGTGGATTAATTGATCTGCATCGTTTTCCCTCTGCCTTCCCAATATAAAGTCTGTAAGTTATCACTTTTAAGGCCTTTACATTTGGCAGGATGTTGTTTGTTCAGGATGACATCTTCTTCACAGAGAGTGCACTTGGGTGCAGGTAGGCATCGTATCTTGTAGAGGTGTTCTGCGAGGCAATCGTGGCCAGTTGTGATCCTAAATAAGGCCACTGCAGTCTTCCTTAGAATTTTTACTTTCTCTACTACGTATAGTAAGTAGGGGAAATATTGTATTCCACCCAAAAATTTGATACCGAGATTTCACCGGAAATATATGTTTTCAGACTCCCTAAATCTAAAAAAATCTGATGTGTTACACTCACATGACTTTCTCTACTCTTGTACAATCTATTTTTACAAACGCCTATTCTCCATATGCTTTATGTTAATCGAGATATCGAGATGTCAATCTTATTGCTAATTTTCTTGTAGATGCAAGGGGAATATGGTAGCTTTTAAGCGATGGTCAAATATTTTAACGCTGGTTGCTATACGGCGCATTCCATTCTCTTTGCAAGTCCAGGACATAAAACAATGAATAACGAATTTGAGAAAAAGTGTAAGTATTGGAAAATTTAAGGGAATAACAAGCAATATCTCGAAAACGGTTCACTCAACAAAAGAAATGTATATGACATAAGTTGTGTATTTTAACGAGATCTACATTTTTTGTGTAGTAAAATTTTGTCTATCTCTTATGGTTTACCAGTTATGCAAAAGCCGTTCACAATGAAGAATACTTTTGGAGACATTCCCAGAAAATTCGAGATATACATTTCATTTCTCATGACATTATCTTAAACATATGATATTTTATTCAAAATCGTTAGAGCCATTTTTGAGAAAGTTAAAATTTTCGAAAAATGTTCCATGTAAAGGGTAGTCTGGGGTGGGGGGATTTTCTTGAAAACCTTCGTGTCGCATCTCTGGAAGATACTGAACCTAAATACCAAGTTTGGTGTTTATCCGACTGTTCGTTTTTGAGTTATGCTGTTCACAGATACACAGACAGACACACACACACGGACATGTTTCCAAAAATCCTTTTTTTGGATTCCGTGAGTCTCAAAACATGTATTTCCGGTGAAATCTCGGTATCGAATTTTTGGGTGGAATGCAATACTTCCCCTACTTACTATACGTAGTAGAGAAAGTAAAAAGGCATTTTTGGAAACTGTCCGTGTGTGTGTCTGTGTGTCTATCTGTGTGTATGTCTGTGTGAGTGTCTGTCTGTGTGTCTGTCTGTGAACAGCATAACTCAGAAACAAACAGTCGGATGAACACCAAACTTGATATTTAGGTTCAGTATCTTCCAAGGATGCGACACGAAGGTTTTCAAGAAAATCCCCACCCCAGAGTACCCTTTACATGGAAGATTTTTCGAAAATTTTAATTTTCTCAAAAATGGCTCTAACGATTTTGATTAAAATATCATATGTTTAAGATATTTTTATGACAAATAAAATGTGTATCTTGAATTTCCTGGGAATGTCTCCAAAAGTATTCTTTATTGTGAACGACTTTTGCATAACTGGTAAACCGTTAGAGATAGACAAAATTTTACTACACAAAAATGTAGATCGCGTTAAAATACACAATTTATGTCATACATTTTTTAGTTGAGTGAACCATTTTCGAGATATTGCTTGTTATTTCCTTAAATTTTCCAATACTTATACTTTTTCTCAAATTCGTTATTCAATTTTTTATGTCCTGGATATGCAAACAGAATAGAATGCGCCACATAGCAACCAGTGCTTAAAAGATTTGACTATCGCTTATAACCTACCATGTTCCCCTTGCATCTACAAGAAAATTAGCAATAAGATTGACATCGCGATATCTCGATTAACATGAAGCATATGGAGAATAAACGTTTGTAAAAATAGTTTGTACAAGAGTAGAGAAAGTCATGTGAGTGTAGCACATCAGATTTTTTTTAGGTCCTGTACATGCAAATAGAATGGAATGCGCCACATAGCAACCAGCGCTTAAAATATTTGACTATCGCTTAAAACCTAGCATATTCCCCTTGCATCTACAAGAAAAATTAGCAATAAGATTGACATCTCGATATCTCGATTAACATGAAGCATATGGAGAATAAGCGTTTGTAAAAATAGTTTGTACAAGAGTAGAGAAAGTCATGTGAGTGTAACACATCAGATTTTTTTGGATTCAGCGAGTCTCTAAACATGAATTTCCGGTGAAATCTCGGTATCGAATTTTTGGGTGGAATACAATACTTCCCCTACTTACTATACTTAGTAGAGAAAGTAAAATTGTAGATTTTGAAGCGGATGTATGTTGTATTCTCCGGCGATATGTCTGTGTGGATGGGTTTTTCTGCCAAGATGTAGTCTCCGTTGCCCTCGGCTATATGCTCTTATCCCAGGTGCGGTCGTGCAGGTGAATGAATGGACACTGATTACTGACACTTAGCTTTATTAAATGACTCTTGACTTTAATTGCTGTTTTGAACTTGGCTTATACACTGCTTTACTGTTTACACTTTATTTATTACAAATGCGACGTCGTTGCCACTCGCCAACCCCTTAACACGCCTCATTCCTTTCTAAACACATTTTGTTATAACACTTACACGAAGCCAGCAGAATGCGCCCAGGTTCATCCTCGCACTCCCTTTTATACAAAATCTAGCCATAACGCTTACAGACGCTATTTTTCCCGGGCGTTTAGATACATTGAATCTCATTGGCTCATTTGTATATTTCAAATCTGTTTCATCTACGCTTATTGACTCACGTCAGCACACATCTTTGGAAACCTCTGGAATCTCGCACCCCCAAGTCAACGAATTTTCGAGCCATCTGGAGAGTGCCATGTTTCTCACCCCACTTGTTTCGTCCACCCTTGTGTCCTTTTGAAGTAGGTGTGTCAAGGAAGTCAGACTAGTGGCACCACTAGGTTCCAGCTTTAGACTTACATTCAGTTTCTTATAACTAAAATATCTGAACAATTTTATAGCTAACACATTTACACATGTAAATCACTATGTCTACAATATGCATATAATATATATATATATATATATATATATATATATATATATATATATATATATATATACAATATGTATATATGCTCTGTCACACATTTTTTTAAAAGACACAATTTATTTCAAATAAGTATTTTTGTGGTTAAGCCATTTCTGAGAGATCCTTTATTAAAGCTTAGAATTTTTCAATATTTGTCCTTCTTTTAAAGTCTAATTGATTTTCAGTTGTTTCTCACGATGTCATGGAAACAGTATGGAATTTTAAGGCCAGCGTATAGCATCCAGTTGTTAAACATTTGACTATCGCTGTTCCCTTGGTATTTATAACAAAATGTGTAAATGTGTAGCTATTTCTGTCAAAGTTTATTTGGATTAAAATGTAGTAGATAGAACAGTATTCTTTAGTAAGAATAGTTTATATAGCCACCAATAAACTAATGAGGGTAGAAAAAGTCATATGAACGTATTACACCAGATTTTTAGTAACATTTTCATCATTTTTGTCTTCTATAATCTTTACACCATTATTAATCTTAACAATCACATTTACTATACCTAAATTGCAGTGGTACGTTATTGCTCATATACATTTTAGCAAGTTATTAAAAAAATCTGATGTGTTACACTCACATGATTTCTCTGCTCTTGTACAAACTATTTTTACAAACTCTTATTTTCCATCTATTTCATATTAATCGAGATAAACATTTGCAGAAACGATGTTTTTACATGCAAAGAGAATTACATTTTACAAATAGCGACCAGTTCTAAAAATATTTGACTATGCTCCCCTTGTTTTGTATTTGCAAGGGCAATATAAGCACAGACATATCTCTTAATAGCTGGTTGCTATGTGCAGCACCATTCTCTTTGCCACAGATTAATACTCTTTGCATATCCAAGACAAAAAAATGAATAACGAATTCCCATTTGAGAATATAAGTATTGAAAAATTTAAGCGAATAACAAGCAATATCTCGAAAATGGTTCACTTACAAAAAAAATGTGTATTTTAACGCGATCTACATTTTTTGTGTAGTGAAATTTTGTATATCTCTTATGGTTTGCCAGTTATGCGAAAGTCGTTCACAATGAAGAAGACGTTTGGAGACATTCCCAGAAAATTCAAGATATACATTTTAATTATCATGACAATATCTTTAACATATAATATTTTAATCAAAATCGTTAAGAGCCATTTTTGAGAAAATTAAAATTTTCGAAAAATATTCCATGTAAAGGGTAATCTGGGGTGGGGGGATTTTCTTGAAAACGTTCGTGTCGCATTTATGGAAGATACTGAACCTAAATAGCAAGTTTGGTGTTTATCCGACTGTTCGGTTTTGAGTTATGCTGTTCATAGACACACAGACAGACACACAGACACACACACGGACATGTTTCCAAAAATGCTTCTTTTTGGATTCAGGGGCTCTCAAAACATATATTTCCGGTGAAATCTCGGTATCGAATTTTTGGGTGGAATGCAATACTTCCCCTACTTACTATACGTAGTAGAGAAAGTAAAATAAATCTGATGTGTTACACTCACATGACTTTCTCTACTCTTGTACAAACTATTTTTACAAACGCTTATTCTCCATATGCTTCATATTAATGGAGATATCGAGATGTCAATCTTATTGATAATTTTCTTGTAGATGCAAGGGGAATATGGTAGGTTTTAAGCGATAGTCAAATATTTTAACGCTGGTTGCTATGTGGCGCATTCCATTCTCTTTGCATGTCCAGGACATAAAAAAATGAATAACGAATTTGAGAAAAAGTATAAGTATTGGAAAATTTAAGGGAATAACAAGCAATATCTCGAAAACGGTTCACTCAACAAAAGAAATGTATATGACATAAATTGTGTATTTTAACGCGATCTACATTTTTCGTGTAGTAAAATTTTGTCTATCTCTTATGGTTTACCAGTTATGAAAAAGTCGTTCATAACGAAGAATACTTTTGGAGACATTCCCAGAAAATTCGAGATATACATTTTATTTGTCATGACAATATCTTAAACATATGATATTTTAATCAAAATCGTTAGAGCTGTTTTTGAGAAAATTAAAATTTTTGAAAAATGTTCCATGTAAAGGGTAGTCTGGGGTGGGGGGATTTTCTTGAAAACCTTCGTGTCGCATCTCTGAAAGATACTGAACCTAAATACCAAGTTTGGTGTTTATCCGACTCTTCGTTTTTGAGTTATGCTGTTCACAGACACACAGACAGACAGACAGACAGACACACACACGGACATGTTTCCAAAAATCCTTTTTTTGGATTCCGTGAGTCTCAAAACATGTATTTCCGGTGAAATCTCGGTATCGAAATTTTGGGTGGAATACAATACTTCCCCTACTTACTATACGTAGTAGAGAAAGTAAAAAGCATTTTTGGAAACATGTCTGTGTGTGTGTGTCTGTGAACAGCATAACTCAGAAACAAACAGTCAGATAAACACCAAACTTGGTATTTAGGTTCAGTATCTTCCAGAGATGCAACACGAAGGTTTTCAAGACAATTCCCAGACCCCAGATTACCCTTTACATGGAACATTTTTCGAAAATTTTAATTTTCTCAAAAATGGCTCTAACGATTTTGATTAAAATCTCATATATTTAAGATAATTTCATGACAAATAAAATGTATATCTTGAATTTTCTGGGAATGTCTCCAAAAGTATTCTTCATTGTGAACGACTTTTGCATAATTCTTAAACCATAAGAGATAGACAAAATTTTACTGCACAAAAAATGTAGATCGCGTTAAAATATACAATTTATGTCATATACATTTTTTTTGTTGAGTGAACCATTTCCGAGATATTGCTTGTTATTCCCTTAAATTTTCCAATACTTATACTTTTTCTCAAATGGGAATTTGTTATTCATTTTGTTTTTGTCCTGGTAATGCAAAGAGAACCACATAGCAACCAGCTCTTAAAATATTTGACTATTGCTTAAAGCCTACCAATTCCCCTTGCATCTACAAGAAAATTAGCAATAAGATTAACATCTTGATATTTCGATTAATATGAAGCATATGGATAATAGTGTTTGTAAAAATAGCTTGTACAAGAGCAAAAAAAGTAATGTGAGTGTAACACATCAGATTTTTTGAATATCAACTCTATCTTTAATATTCTTATAATCTTTATCCTTTAATTTATCTTCTTCATCAAGTCTCTGCTGTCTTTTGAAATGTTGTTTAATGTTATTTAATAGTTTATTTA
Organism: Deroplatys truncata; assembly: GCA_030765065.1. Taxonomy (NCBI): domain Eukaryota; kingdom Metazoa; phylum Arthropoda; class Insecta; order Mantodea; family Mantidae; genus Deroplatys; species Deroplatys truncata. The sequence continues at coordinate 9,051,625 of CM060977.1, read as the reverse complement.
TTTATATTTGTCCTACAGTTTTTATTTGTTGTATTGCACCTTTCTTTGCTAATTGATCCACATGTTCATTGCCCTAAAGTCTGACATGAGCCTGGGATCTATTGTAGAGTGACATGATTTCTAGTTTCAACTGCTTTAATTAGGTTTCTTATTTCTTTAATATTTCTTGTTGTTTTATTATTGTAGTTTACTATTCCATCTATGGCTGATTTTGAGTCTGATAAGATGACTATTTTTTGTTTTATGTATGGTCTATATAAAATGTTCTGTAATGCTGCTTTTATAGTTGTTAATTCTCCATCATAGTGGTTTGACGTTTCATCTAATGTTAGATACTGTGCAAAGTGTTTACAATACACTCCTGCACTAGCATTTTTTTATTGATGAGGGATCCATCTGTATATATTCAGAGCCATTCTTTTCTGGGTATCTTTCATTTTCCGTAGCTATTGCTATGGCTTTGATTTCATCTGGAATATTGTTTTGTTTGTGTGTTGTATATATCAGGTCATTCTGGTATTGTATATCAATGTATTCTATTGGACTCATTAGCTCTGTTGCAATTATATTGGTTGTAATTATATTCTTGTATTCTAAGTTATTAATATATGTTCTGAAGCTTATTTGAGTTTTTAAATTACTTATAGTAACTGCTGTGTGGTACCACTTGTATCTGTTTCTATTGACTTGCAGCTTTTGTGCTAGAGTAATTGCTTTCAACTCATGTTCCAATTCTATGGACATGTTTGTTGTGAAGCTTTGTAGTACTGTAATTGGTGTTGTTTTTACAGCTCCTGTTATTATTCTTAGTGAATTGTTTTGTGAAATATCTTGTTTACAGTTGCTAGTAGTTCTCCTCCATACAATAGGTTAGGTTTTATATGTATTATTAAGGAGGTCAATATTTCCACCCCATTTTATTCCTGCTAAGTGTTTTAAAATGTTATTCTTTTTGTTACTTTTATTCGTTATATAGTTTACATGTTCTTTCATTGATAGTTTTCTATCTAATTCTTCTTGCTTCTTGTTTTTTGTTGTTAATTTGCAGGCATTATTTTCTGTTTTATGCTGCATTGTGAATAGTTGATATTGAGTTTTTCCTCTATTTATTTCTATATTGTTGTTATTAGTCCACTATTCTAGGGTTATGATTGTATTCTCCATTGTTGTGTATAATTTTCTGTAATGTTTCCCATATATTATGTTCTTTTCTGAAGTCCATATTACCACATCGTCAGCAAACATTCCTACTTGTATGTTACCTATTTTCTTAGTACATCTACTAGGTCGTTTATATATATATATATATATATTGAACAGAATAGCACTTGTAACAGACCCTTGAGGTAGTCCAACTCTCATTTGTTTCCATTTAGATGTGGCTGTTTTGTATTGTACTGCAAACCATCTTTGGGATAGGAAGTATAGTAGCATTTCTTGCCATACTGTGTTAAACGCATCTTTGAAGTCGACAAACAGTGCTAGAATATTCTTATTATTATTGAAATTTTCTTTAATGTCCTGTGTGAGTCTTACAACCTGGTGTATTGCTGAGTTGTCCTTCCTAAATGCAGCTTGTTCAGGGACTAATAGATTTTGTGTTTCTAGATAGTACGTCAGTCTTGTAGCTACCATTCTTTCTAAGAGTTTTGCTATGTTTGATGTTAAGGATATAGGTCTATAACTATCTATCATTTGAGTTGGTTTTCCTTTCTTTTTATGGGTATAATTTTTGCTTTTTTCCCAGTGTTGGTATGTTATTTCTGGTTGACCAGATTTTATTGAAAATTGTTAATAAAGTATGGAGTGCTTCATGTCCTAACTTCTTGAGCAGCTCTGGATGTATGTTATCAGGACCTGGGCTCTCTTTTATTTTTTAGTGTCCTTATTGCTTGCTTTATTTCTGGGAGTGTGAATGGCTCATTGAAGATATTTTGAAAGTTAGATGTATCTTCAAGGTTGCTATTTCTGAAGTATTTATTCTGTTTTTATTTTTTAATGTAGTGCTAGTTTTATAGTATGTTGCTAATTTTTCTGCTATAAGGTTATCTTCATATATTTCTTTATTATTGACATTTAATGCCTGAGTTTGTTGGTTTTCTCTATTTATTTGTTTAATGTAATGATGTACCTTAGTACTATTTGTTCTATAGTCTAGTTTGCTTATAAATTCTTCAAAGCTCTGTTTTTTTTTTACAGTTTTATAGCCTGTTTTAACTGCGTGTTTGCTTTTCGCCATTCTATAACATCTGCTTTGTCTTTTGTCCTTTCTGCTTTTTCTCTAGTTTTATCTCGTTTTGATTTGAGTTGTGCTAACTGTTAATTGCAGAAGGGTTTGTATTTATGAATTTTCCCTCTTGGGATACATTGTTGTGCAGCTTTTAAAATTGTGGCATTCAGTTCTTTCACTACTTTGTTTATGTTTTGTTCCAATTTAATTTCTTTGAAAAGTTTGTTTGTTATTGTTTTATATTCTTCCCAGTGTGCCTTTTTTTGAAATTCCATTTAGGCCTTATTTTTCCCTTTGTTCTAGGTGGTTGATGATTTAGATCTGTTTTTGTTAATATGGCTCTATGTCCAGTACTACTATCTTCGATTACCCTTTTTTGTAGTTTTATCTTATAAATCAGTTGATATGATAGCAATGTCTGGATTAGTTGACTGTCCTGAGTAGTGTATGTAGGTTTTGGGTCTTCATCCCTATGTAATTTCATTAAGTTGGAGTCTACAAATTCTTCATTAATTTCACCAGCTTTATTGTTGTAACTATAGCCCCATCCCAAGCCAAAAAAGTTATGTAGGAAAGTTTTGTTGTTATAATTTATGGTATAGAAGATGTTTACAGTGACATAACTTTACAGAACTATGAAAATAAGTTGGTTTTAGAAAACTCTGCATGTCACTTACCTTTTACAATATGGGACATGCTTCTGAAGCGCATTGCTTCACACTGAACTCCAACTGCCATATAGAGGTGGCCCTGTTGTTCTATGGTGGTGGTTTCATGAATCTCTTCATCAAATTGTAAAAACAGAGAGGAATCTGGAAATAAGGACATAGGAACATTTCAAAATGCAAATGAAAACAGCAAGAAAAATCAACACTTGTATCACATTTCTGGCAAAAACAGATCTTGCTTACAAATAACAACGAAAACTGGAAAGTGAACAGCACGAGAAAATATATTTATCCTTAAGCAATGCATCTGTAAAAATCCAAGAATATACAGTTTTCTTCTGATTGTCTTTTTTACAAACTCATAAAGCACAGTTCAACCATATTATTTTTTAATTCATAATCAATCACTTTTTGATATAGTAATACAACATGCTCCTTGGATCCTACACTTTACTCTATTGCTTCCAGATTTTTCATTTGAGCCTAGTACACAAACTTAAAGAAATTGTTCTTCAGGCATTTCTTAATTTTAAATAGTTTAAAAATAAAAATCTGTGTTACACTCACATCAATTTCTCTACTCTTGTGTAAACTATTTTTACAAACGCTTATTCTCCATATGCTTCATGTTAATCGAGATGTTATTCTTATTGCTAATTTTCTTGTAGATGCAAGGTGAATATGGTAGGCTTTAAGCGATAGTCAAATGTTTTAAGAGCTGGTTGCTATGTGGGGCATTCCATTCTCTTTGCATTACCAGGACAAGAAAAAAATGAATAACGAATTCCCATTTGAGAAAAAGTATGTGTTGGAAAATTTAAGGGAATAACAAGCAATATCTCGAAAATGGTTCACTCAACAAAAAAATCTGATGTGTTACACTCACATGACTTTCTCTACTCTTGTACAAAGTATTTTTAAAAACGCTTATTCTCCATCTACTTCATGTTAATCGAGATAAACATTTGCAGACTCTATCTTATTGCTAATTTTTTGCACATGTAAGGGGAATATATATTTACAAGCGCAATATAGAAATACAGTACCCTTTAAGCACATACATATCTCTTAATAGCTGATTGCTAGGTGCAGCACCATTCCCTTTGCCACAGATTATAACTCTTTGCATATCCAAGACAAAAAAATGAATAAAAATTCCAATTTTAGAAAATAAGTATTGAAAAATTTAACGGAATAACACGCAATATCTCGAAAATGGTTCACTCAACAAAAAAAATGTATATGACATAAATTGCGTATTTTAACGTGATCTACATTTTTTGTGTAGTAAAATTTTGTCTATCTCTTATGGTTTACGAGTTATGCAAAAGTCGTTCACAATTAACAATACTTTTGGAGACATTCCCAGGAAATTCAAGATATACATTTTATTTGTCATAAAAATATCTTAAACATATGATATTTTAATCAAAATTGTTAGAGCCATTTTTGAGAAAATTAAACTTTTCGAAAAATCTTCCATGTAAAGGGTACTCTGGGGTGGGGAGATTTTCTTGAAAACATTCGTGTCACATCCTTGGAAGATACTGAACCTAAATACCAAGTTTGGTGTTTATCCAACTGTTCGTTTCTGAGTTATGCTGTTCACAGACACACAAACAGACACACACACACGGACATGTTTCCAAAAATGCTTTTTTTGGATTAAGGGGGTCTCAAAACATGTATTTCTAGTGAAATCTCGGTATCGAATTTTTGGGTGGAATACAATACTTCCCCTACTTACTATACATAGTAGAGAAAGTAAAAAATGTATATGACATAAATTGTGTATTTTAACGTGAACTACATTTTTTGTGTAGTAAAATTTTGCCATTTTTGAGAAAATTAAAATTTTCGAAAAATTTTTCATGTAAACGGTAATCTGGGGTGGGGGGATTTTCTTAAAAACCATCGTGTCGCATCTCTGGAAGATACTGAACCTAAATACCAAGTTTGGTGTTTATCCAACTGTTCGTTTCTGAGTTATGCTGTTCACAGACACACACACACGGACATGTTTCCAAAAATGCTTTATATGCATTCAGTGCACCTCAAAACATGTATTTCCTGTGAAATCTCGGTATCAAATTTTTGGGTGGAATGCAATACTTCCCCTACTTACTATACGTAGTAGAGAAAGTAAAAGAGTTGTATACATGTTATTGAATTTTTCAACTTTTTCCCATATGAGTTATGGAAAATAATTAATATCAACTGAACTATGTGATGTTCAGTGATTAACAGATTTAAAACTGTAATTGCTGAAAATTTCAAGCTAATAAATTATAAACTGTGGTCCAAGGAGAATTCTAAGTAGTGAAAAATGCTGAAAGAAAAAAACGAATTGAGAAAAATGGAATTTAAAGTTAAACGCAGTGCTCTTCCTAAATGGAAAAGGACTGATTAAAGAGACATTTGTGGCTTTAAAATTGTTGATATTAAAAAACAATTGTGCAGCATCAAGGTACAAGTTGTAAGTATAATAAAAATGAAGAAAGAAAAAAAAATAGAAAATGTTCACATTTTTTACCAAATTTCACTGAAATTTGCCTTAAATGCAAATACATGTTCAACTTTGATATACTGACAAGAGATATTTGATGAAGTGGTTGACAAGCAGTCAGAATGTGGTGTGATAATGGGAGCAACATGCTTCAGAAGCATGTCCCACAGTTTAAAAAGTGACATGTGGTGTTTTAAAAGTTTTCTTATATTTCCTCTGTGTGTTGTATTCATGAACAGTGTATACTAAATAATCTGATATAATTATCTCCAGCGTAACATCAGAAATTACTCAACCAATATTTATAATAAAATTAACAACTAGAAGATTATTTTTCTTAATGGTTGCAGACTGTATGTCACTTCCAAAGTGTTTAACTTGGTCTGGAAGAGGGGAATCTACATATTCACCAGCTTCACCTCTATTTCAATGTGTATGTTAAGGGTTTGTGTATTATGTGAAAACTACGAAGGTTTTATGTTACAGTTGGTTGACCTACAGCTGATGATGGAAGCGAAGGTTTATGAAACAATGTTTTTGTATAATTACAGTCAGTGAAGCAAGTGTGTCCCAAATTCAACTCCTAATGCTCAAGCATTTAACCTTGTCTTCACTGTTAAAAACCTTCTAAATAAATAAATTAAAATATGACTTGCCTCTTCCTTCTTATTGCATATTGGACATACACCCTGATCGAGATTTCCTCTTCTCTGAAGATTACTCCAAATTCCCAGCCTAAACCTTGGAATTCCTCCCTTTCCACTCATTACATAAGTTTTCCTTTCATTTCCTTGTAAAATGTAAGTGTACCTTTCTCTTCTATTGAAGTGCTCACAACTTGTCTTCCATATCTTGAAATCAACATGTTACTTCTCTCCAAAATCCATTTCTTAAGTACTCTCTACTTATCTGTACATCTCCCCAGTGGTGGGCCAGTGTTGACAGCTCCCCTAAATAACTGATCCATACATTTAAATTTGGGCTACTTAACAATACTCTGTAAGGAATTGCAGTCATTTTCATTAATGAATAATTAATTTACACACACACATCGCACACTTATTACAGTAACAGTATTATTTATATAACTTAAGTTATGTTAGTTTCACAGAGTTATGCGTTTCGAAAATTTGACAATTCTATAAAAAAAAAATTTAAAAAATTCTATAAGCAATACAATTTAAAATGTCATAAGTCCAACAAGCATCTTTCACTGTTCAAATAAACTGAGTTTCAGAGAGCCAACAGTACAACTAATAGTACTCTTTTTCGTTTTGTTTCATTAACTGAAAATGTAACTATGTAAACCTATATTTCGTTTGTACTGAGATATAGCTTTTTAATTTTGTTTTAAATTAATGAATAACAAACATTGTTTAGATGCTATATGCTTCATCTTATTAAAACAAATATGTAGAAATTGGATATGCCCCCTCCATAGCATGTCTGCCTCACATTCAAGTGCTCCCAACTTCAAATCTTGTTTAGGATGATTACCCGGTTAAGTTTTTTTTTTTCTAGAGTTTCTCCTTACAACCTTGAAAAGATGAATGTGGGGTAACTGTAAGCTCTATGGATTTGAGAATAATTTCACCCATTTCATTCAAGGATGTTAAACTATTAAAAAACAGATTGGATGTGTTAGCCCAAATATGCTGGTGAATATAATGACAATTGTTAAAAAGCTTTCGTTTTCTCTATATTTTAGTAACCGTTCAAAGCCATGGTAATCTTAAAAAGGGCATAAAATGTTTTCACTGATGGGAAGGTAATTGTTGAAAAGCAGGAATAAAAATTACTATATTGTGATAATGGAAACACCTACCACTGGCTTTTGTTTTTCACAGTTATAAGGTGCTTATCAATTGTAATTTTGCAATTTCTAGTTACACAAGGAAAAAGCTAATCATATATATATATTTATTTTTGTTTTCCCCCCCTTTTCTTTCATTTCTTATTTCCGGAATACACTGGCACATTTTGCACGAAGTATTTTTACTGCTCAGAAATCTTAAAATTTGAAGCAAATTCACTTTTTATTAGCGAAGACTGGGAAAATTAACCAGATGCAGTAAGGACAGAACAAAGCCATGACCTGACAGAAATGTAACCTTCCCTTCATTAATAATAATTAATTACTATTATGACACCTCCCAGAGGACAAAGCATAGCAATTACAATTGAGTCGTCCAGGTACAAACCAGGCTAAGTTCAAGGGAAATTTTTTTCAGAAATGAAGAAAAACCGTCATTCCTCTACTGCAAGAGATATTAAATAGTTTACTTCAAATTTTATATGAATTCCCTATTAAATGAATGAGTTTTGAAAGGGTTGTGTGAAATCCTAGGGCAAGGTGTATTTAAAAAAAACAAATGTGTTGGGCATAAATTTTTTTGTTTCATGATGATGGAACTGTAATAATGGCAGTTGTGAATTAAAGAGAGTTTTACAGAATTTGGTTATACTGTTTGCAATGGAGCATATTTAACAACATAAGCATCTTCCTCATCACCAGCAACATCCCCAAAGTCACAATATTTTTCTCTTTTGGTTTTACAATGAACCAGTGCAAGTTCTAAGAGGTTCGAGTATTAGTGTACAAACTCTGCACAGTAGGTCTTCTAGTGCAACACTAACGTGCTCTTCAGAGGTTTCTGGACTTGACGGAGCTTGCAACAGCATGTATTTAAAGCTACAGGATACATATTGGACATAACGTATTTGTTATAGTAGGAACAATAAACAATATCCCTTTGGAATAGTTTCGTGCCAATGCAGCATGAATTTAAATTGTGTGTGTGGTTTTCTTATTCTTACACCCCCTTTTATTGGGAAATTCCTGAGTTGGGCATGTTTGTATTGCTGGCCATTATTCCGTTTGCGGGTAGGAACTAGGACATTTTAAGAAACTTACGAAATCGGGTTTTTAATATGTGCAGTGGATTATGTAGTATGCTCACTTCTTAAATTATGTAGTAGTTGTTTCTTTATTGAAAATATTCAGCCCTTCTTGGCGAAAGCTTAGCGATAACGGGCATCTTGTCAGGTTGGAAAACAAAAGTGGTCAACCGAAAGTCGCGAAGCAATGAAAATGTAGCTAAAGTGGATCATTAGATGCGCAGATTTTATGGCTACGCCTTGTCGGTTCGCGCCGCAACTGCTGCACTCCTCTCCTACTAAAATAACATCCCTCGGCTATGCCTTGGGGCTGAGGACCCTTAATGTTAGCAGCAGAATGCCGACAGCAACGCTCCCTACCTGCTTACGGAATAATGGCCACTTTTCATTGAAATGAAGGCAGAGGCTCAACTTTCCAAGATACAACGCGAGACTTTTTCTTAGTACGTGTGATTGACGTTTTTTTTTTTTCGAAGTCTAGTTGTTTTTTCAAAAGTAAATTATCCTTACCTAATCTCGTACACCAGATAGTTGGCGTACTGCAACCTGACCTGGCCCTTACGACACTTCAAGTTACAATATTAGCCTTTGGTGCACAACTGACCTCAGTTATTCATTCCTTTTCTCCCTCCTCTTCCACGTGGTCATTGAAGTCAGGCCATGATAGCCTTCACTGCCTGTGAACAATTACATAGTTTACCTCAAAATACAAATCAGTGTGGATTTTTTTTTTTTTTTTTTTTTTTTTTTTGTAACCTTAGTTTTATTCGCGGCAGATGCTTGAATTTCGCTTTAGCCTTTCTCTGATGTTTCTTACGCTTGTACACAGCTTTGCCAATGTAAAAGAGAAAATTTCGAAGTTTAGCACGTGGTATGCAAACTAATAAATCACATATAATCGCTGTATTATAACTTGTCCTTTGATACAGCTCGGCGACAGTGACGCCTATTACCTCCAGCATAACATAACATTTCCGCTGTTGACAGATTTATTTATACTGGATTTATATTTTATGCAATAGTAGTTTCGCAGTATAAACGTTAACTTATAATTTCTTCTTTCGTTAACAGTGTGAGAAAGATTTATTTAGTCATGTACAATTCTGACAGTTTTTTTTACAGAACGTTATAAGCAAAATAAAATAGATTAATTATCTTTAAAACCGGACAAATAAATATTAACATGTGATACTGATGCGAACGTGAATACGTATTTTTCGTATACACCAATATACTTACAAGCCCTATTTGTTCATTCGCTATTTATGGACCAGTGAGGTATATATTCACAAAATGTATTGCTGTCCGCTGCCAGCCATTTAAACACAAATCAGAAGATAATTTCTACGTAGGCAGGTACCTGGGATGCAGAACAAATGCCTATGCGATATTTTATAATTTTCCGATGACGTTAGCAATCATGGCGAAGTGTAAAGCTTTTTAAGGCCTTCTGTATATCATGCGTCATTTGACTTGTTTCCTGAGTGAAGTGCTCGGAATACGTTTCAAATCGATAGCGACTTCGACTCGGCATTTATTTTGCAGTCATAGCGAACTTAAATCGATTTGATCGAGTATGATCGGTGTTTACATGGAAAACGAGAGGCCGCCGATAATACCACTGTAGTTAAAAGACGGTATATAAATGGAACTGACGAACTGAGATCGATTTGATTTCCACTTTTGTTTCACCAATTTTTCCTAAGAGTATATGCAATTAAAGGAAGTCATATATTAAAACATATAGCATGTTTTTTAAATGCTACTGAACATTACACATGCAGAGAAATTAGTTAAATTTCTTTGTTACCTAATAATTATGCAGTTTTAACAATGTGAGATCATCTACTTTTACATGCGGATACGGAATGCCCTTTTCCCTGTCAGGATTAGGTTTGGGAACTGAATCCTCGTCTACGTGTAATGGCGACTGAAATATTCACGTATTGTTGAAAAAGTGATTAAAATTCTTAACATTTGCTTAATTATTGTCCATGACCTGAGAGATTGAAAATAGCTCCTTGTAGATGTTTCTCCTCACAATTGACTGCTGTTGTTTTAAAAGAGAAGCAATAGTGATAAATTATGATGAAATCTGTAAATATGTATAGCATCAGTATTATGCAGAGGGAGAAAACGAACCAGATAATCCCCACCAGGTCGCCAAAAGGCACTGAACCCCTCCAAAAATAAAAGCTTTTTAGAAAAAGGTGTGTGTGTGAGAGAGAACAACATAACTGAAAAACATAAAAGTCGGATAAATACCAAAGTTTGGTATTTAAGTTCAGGATCTTCCAAGGACGTGACAGGAAGATTTTCAAGATGTACCCTCCAACCAAAACCACGCTTTACATGAACAATTCTTACTTTCTCTACTACGTACAGTAAGTAGGGGAAGTATTGCATTCCACTCAAAAATTCGATACCGAGATTTCACCGGAAATACATGTTTTGAGACTCACTGAATCCAAAAAACGTATTTTTGGAAACATGTCCGTCTGTGTGTGTGTGTGTGTGTGTGTGTGTGTGTGTGTGTGTGTGTCTGTGAACAGCATAACTCAGAAACGAACAGTCGGTATTTAGGTTCAGTATCTTCCAGAGATGCGACACGATGTTTTCAAGAGAATCCCCCCACCCCAGATTACCCTTTACATGGAACATTTTTAGAAAATTTTAATTTTCTCAAAAATGGCTCTAACGATTTTGATTAAAATATAATATGTTTAAGATATTTTAATGACAAATCAAATGCATATCTTGAATGTCTCCAAAGGTATTCTTTATTGTGAACGACTTTTGCATAACTGGTAAACCATAAGAGATAGACAAAATTTTACTACACAAAAAATGTATAGCGCGTTAAAATACACAACTTATGTCATATACATTTGTTTTGTTTAGTGAACCATTTTCGAGATATTGCTTGTTATTCCCTTAAATTTTCCAATACTTATGCTTTTTCTCAAATGGGAATTCGTTATTCATTTTGTTTTGTCCTGATAATGTAAAGAGAATGGAATACTCGATATAGCAACCAGCTCTTAAAACATTTGACTATCGCATAAAGCCTACCAATTCCCCTTGCATCTACAAGAAAATTAGCAATAAGATTAACATCTCGATTAACATGAAGTAGATGGAGAATAAGCGTTTCTAAAAATAGTTTGTACAAGAGTAGAGAAAGTCAGGTGAGTGTAACACATCAGATTTTTCAATATCTTTTATTTTGTTAAAAATGGCTCTTAAGATTTGATATATTAACACGGAGTTCTTGAATGTTCTGAGAATAACCTGTAAAATCTCCTTCATTTTGAGTGAAGTTTATGAAACTATGAGAACATGGAAGATAGAAAAGTACTTACTTAAACAAAATTGTAGAGAATTTGTGTCGAATCACTTCTTTTTAAGCCGCTCTTCAGGGTTCTTAAAATTTCAGAGTTTGAGAGTTTGAATGCTACTAGTCATAATTAGGGCAGCAATAATGTAAATTTTTGTGACAGTTTAAAATTAGCCAATTAACAGCCAGAAAAAGCTTTAGTAAAATGCAGGTATTGGACTAGGATTAGCCAATCAGAGACTTCAAATACAGAAGCTTACGGGTTTGGACGGTTGAAATATGTTCAGTTGCCTGCAGACCTTGATAGTGACTAGATGGAAGATGTGTTCTCTAAAGAAGTATTACGTATTCGTGTAAAACGAAAATGATGTATACGCGTTAACAAAGTGCAAGTATTAAATAAAAGAATCTCACAGCTCTTAATATCAGTGTAGTGATATTTAATTTGTGTCAAGGATTAATAAAAAGAAGTGAATTTAAACTTAAAAATCTATGTAAGCCTACATTCTTGTCGCACCACGCCCTGATTAAGAGAAACGTGTCTCTAAAGTAATACTGAAGCAGCCGAGGCAAAAACAAACATAAATAATATCTATAGAAGCAGCTTAACAACAAAGTTAATATAATATTTTTAAATTTGGAGTGTAACAACAAAATATACATCTTCAAATCGGCTTCTCATACGTAGCAGCATATTACGTAAACAACATCTTCAAATTGTTTTTTCCAAGTGTGGAAACAAATAAACAACGTAAAGACAATACCTACTTCAAGTTGGTTCCCAACATCATACTACGTATATGTACTTTGTATAGAGAGGGGAAGGGAGAGATGGAGGGAGGAGAGATCTCTGCTACATGTAGATGATGCTTATATGTCTGTAGAAGGTGGCAATGAGAAAGGTTTAATCACATAGAACTTGAATGTGTGATCAAAGCAAGTCAGGACAAATTTCACCACTGCAGAAAACAACTTCCTCACCATAAGTATTGTGAAACAAGGAAAAGTATTTCCTTTTGTGCTTATTTAACGTCGCTTCTTGCGACAGTTACCTGCATGATTCAGTGTGTGCCGCAGAGATGGGTGTTTTAGTGTTCCCTGATGACTCGGCATTACTCCAGTGAGGATATTGTACCTATGCCTCACAAGGAGGCGCCTCCGGGAGGGAGGAGGAAGTCAGAAGAGACACCGGGCGGCCGGAACCAGGAATGAAGGCACAGCAATGACAGGGTCCCCATAGTTTCCAGATTGAAACACCCCGATAGCCGGGAACCCTTGCCCCACATAGAGGGTCCAACACCCTGCTCGGAAGGAGCGGTCCGTTTTACCCCGGCAAGCAGTCGAAAGCTAAGGAACGGAGGAAGTTTCACAAAGAGTATTCTTTTTCCCAGCCATGCCGCACCGAAACACCATCGCCGACACTTCAAACCCTGAAACAGACCTAACGGGATGAAGTGTGAATGAATTGATGAATGGAATGAAATTGAGGGACAGGAAATTCGGGGGCTGAAAGAAAATCATTCCTGCATTCAGCTGACGACCAGGAAAACCTCCCCAAAAGTTTATGGATTAGAGTGGACGGTCGCTGGGACTCGAAACCGGAACCGCGAGTCGCACACGTTATCGCGGCGCCACCTCTCTCGCTGAGAGATGGTTTTAGTCATGTAGTCGTCTTCCTGTACCGTTCTGATCGCTGTTTTTTTCCTGGCGATTGGATAAAACCACAGGCCGGTAAATAAGATCTGAACCCCGACCTCTCAATGTAAAAGGTAAAGGTACCTACAGAGAAACGGGGGGTTCCCCGCAACCAGGGCAGAGCACCGCAACGGTTCTGTTTGCTTCTACCGTGACCTCTGGGAGGGAAGAGACCCGAAGGGCGACCAGATCCGGATGACGAGGGGCGCAAGCACGGACTGGGTCCCTAACGTGTTCAGATCAAACGCATCCGCCGCCGCCCGGGTCCACCAACAAGCCTCTAGACGCCCGACGGTTCCCGCAACGACGCCAGGGAAGAAACCTCTACAAAGGGTAAAGTCACCGCCCAGCCGCAACCCACAGAATACCGTCGCCTGGTCCTACAAACCTGAAACAGATGACAAGGAAGATGATGGGTACAGGAGAGTTGTGGTGGAAGAGGAACCATCCCAGCATTCGCCTGCCGACCCGGGAAACCACGGCGCCACCTCGCTAGGTTCCCCAATGTGAACTACAGACATTATCACTCGCTGTGCAGTTTATAATCTGAACATTTTATTTATGGACTGTTCTCCATATGCAGTAACACAGAGCTTACGCCTGCTGATTAAACACAAAACCTCGAGTGATATTTGTTATGAGTCGCAAATAAATTCGATTTAAAAGATGTCATTATTATAAAATATACACAATAAAAGGAATTTGTACTCACGTTCTGTTTAAAAACAAGTCACCACGTCACGCCGTGTTGTGCCGAGTTATGAAACAGTACATAACCTCAAAAGCAAAGGTAAAATGTTACATTAAGATGAGATTAAAAGGTTCTTGCTATTTATTTAGAGACGTCCTGAAGTCACTATAGTCCTCGTTGACGTCTACTCTCCCATCTGTAAAATTTATTGTGAATTCCCAATATCTATAAAGGCTAAGCAATTCTAACTTATAATTTAATTTTGTATTTTCGGATATGGATTATGATTTTTTTAAATGCCTTTATTGGATCATATTGAATGATATTAGTAATTTCAATGGACCTAGAAAAACCTAATTTGTACAATTCTAATATAGTTTTTTATTTTCTTGTTCATTGAAACAAAATGTGTTCTAAATTTCCAAAATTGAACACGAGCATTTATTATTAACAGGTTTACCTAATTTATATTGAAAATCTTGTGTAAAATCTACTTGTAATCTTATTTTTTAAACAATCCTAAGGCCTTCTTTCTTTATGTTGATATTACATAACCAAGGTTTATTATTATATAAATTCTTAGAATAATCCAAGTTATGAGAATAAGTATCACACCATGCATTAGGGATAACGATTTTTGCATCCCTTAAAGGAAGTGGTTCTTATGAGTTAACTCCTGCTTTTGGCGGTCTCCTTTTTCATTGCCAACAATATTGTTATGGCCTGAGATCCATATCAATTTAATTATTATTTTGTCAAGTTGAGCCTGATAAATTAAAAATTTAATTTCCATTTCCAAGAGACTAATATTTTCTTTATAGTGAAATTTTGGAGTTCCAGAAGAGAAGATTTACTATCTGTGAATGTAATATTAAATTTATATCTCTGTTTTCTGACGATTTGAATAGCTTCCTTAATGGCTAACATTTCAGCCGAGTTCATTAATTTAAATTATAATATAATGCCGCTCCCTCTTTTTCTGATAGTTTATTGGAGTCATCAGTGAAGAAAACGTTCCATATATTCTTAGGAAATCTCTGAAGAAATTCTAAACGCTGTAGATTATGACATAAATGTATGTTGGAGAAAGTACCAACATCCAAATTATGGAATAGAATCTTCCGGCATCGAGGATGACGAGGAGTAATAGCTAAGTCTGATAATGTACTATACTCAATCCAATTGTTATCCAAACTCGAGATGTTCTAATTTCCCCATATGCATTGAGTTACTAATTTGAGATAACAGAAGGTAAAGTTTATCTTCAGAACAACTGAATAATTTGGAGAGTAATTTATAATTCAGTATACGTTGATTATCTTGATAATTTCTAAATCCAATTTCTTTTAACGTGAGCTGTGTAAATGGATTGTCTCTGATACCTAAAATAATTTTAGCAATATCATATACCGCAGAGTTAAGTTTTTGAGGATTATTAATTATTGTTAAACAATCATTATCTATTACTGATTTGATGAGATTATTGAACAAAATTACCATGGCTTGAGGATGAGCTCCCCAAGAAGAGCCATAAATATGGGATATACTTTTTGTTTTATTAACTATATAATTAAACTTATTTTTCCAGCTCAGTCTATAATCCAAATTAATTTCTAGAAATCTTACACATTGATTTGGTTGAAGCATTTCATTTCCTACTTTCAGAGAAAGTTGGGTACGAATCTTCCTTTTTAAAATATTATCCACTAACTCCTTTGAGGATTGATGCCAAGTCCCAATTCTTCTAACTGATGGATACAATTCTTAACCAAATTCTCAAACTCTTCATTATTAATTTAAGTTTTTTTAAATCAATATGTTGATAAATAAAAACACAATCTGCATAAAATAATAATTGTTTTGATGCTGACTCCATAAGAGATGATTGAGAGATGTATAAGTTATATAAAATTCAACTGAGAGGAGATCCTTGCGGGAGTCTTTCTGAACTTGTAAAGTATTACGAAATCTAGGATGAAGTTGAAGGTTTCTATCCTTCAATAGGCTGTAATTAACAGTTATGATCTTCTTAGGTAAGTTTAACTTCTGCAAATTTACAATTAAAAAAGTTAAATTTACTGTATCATAAGCATGGGAAACATTCACACTGAGTCCTTGCAATGCATTTATTGGGCCTTGAAGAATTTCCAAATTTAGTACACTCAGACTGCGAGTTGTTCCAAATCATAGACCAAAACCATATTGATTTTTTGGCCAACCTACATATGTTTCCATTAAAAACTGAATCCTTTGCGCCAGGAGTTTTTACGGAAAACACAAGATAATGTTATACGTCTAGAATTTTCTTCACTATTTTTATTCCTCCCTGGTTTTTCAATTGGAATAATGTAAAAATGATGCCATATCTTAGGAGTAATACTAAGTGTGAATAGCTTGAGCACGCACAGGCTGCCATACTTACAGTAGTACCAGCCTGAAGAGCAAAAACTTACCCTAAAAGATGTGCTAAACTTTACCTCTCTATTTCATAAGGTAGGGAAGTTATGATTTTTTTCTCTGAAGCGTTACGGAGCTCACAGCACAAAACGGCAGATGTAACACCGTTTTTAACAATATATAAGCGTTGTGCATATTTTGATTAAATATATATAAAATTAAGCAGGAAATTTCAGTTAAAGAAAAGACTCAAATTGTATTTTTTCGCAATTTTCGTCATTTAGTCTCACCTTTAGTGGTGGCTGATGCATGAATACTTCCTCAAAATTCTTATATGAAGCAATAAATATACCACCATGCCATTTTTGTATGGTTGTTCCAAGTAATCCGAGGTGGCGGTTAGTTCATCGCTAAGAATAACTCCCAGTTAGCTGTTATACGAAAATTTGTCCTGATTCCTAGTTAATATCTAACCGGAACCTTAACCAGAGACCATAATACAGGCACTGTTATAGAGCGCAAGCGCACACACAAATGAAACTAAGCCGAACACCATGGTTCCCGTTCAAATTGCGTGTGCAAAATCACAGTTGGCCCGGTGCAGGTGTCTGTGGAGTTTTACCTCTCTTTAAATCATCTGCTGGGCTGCTGGCAGTGCAGGCAGCATTATAAAATGATTAATTTAATTTTAATTATAAACAATGGATGACGAATATGATATAACAAAGAACGATTTTACGCTAACTTTTACACTGCAAGCGATTGATACCTTATTTCTCGCGTCTCTGTATAGCACACTTTGTATCTTAGGTTACGATCAAGTTGGTACTTTTGATTCGCATGTGCTGCCAAGATAAGCCGTGACAGGAACTAACTGGCACGAATATGGACTATCCTCCTGCCCCGCTAAAGTCAGACTGAAAGCCCAGAGGCTATGAATCCGTGCCAGGACTGAAGTGGCACAGATCCGCAGAATAATATAATAAGGATGCAAGCTTACAATTTACAGTCGCTTCCTTCAGCTTCTGTGGTTTTCTATTGTAAGACAAGCCATTTCATTGCGTCTTTAGGAATAATAAGCATGTCCGTATTCTTGATGTAATCGTGGAGTAGGCAAATAATTCTAAACACGTATTTCTTCATTTTATTAAGGTAGTGCCATGACACGGAGCTGCCCCTGCTCACCTTAAACGATATTGGTGCACATGGTGTATATGAAAGTCATTAAAATTTCGTGTGCCTAATGTGCTGATATTTCTTAAATAAAATATCTTTATAGTTGAGATTTTCAGAATCATAATGCGATATTTGTAACACAATGTTGGCAATATACAACACCACGACAGATATAAACCTGTTATTTATAAAGTGATCGGCCCTGTACTATCATACAGTAAAGTGCCATATTTCAGGGGTTTGTCTAGCCGTTAAATCCGCTATATTCTGAAATATGCGTCCCACATTGCGTCATGTTTAATCGCCTTATGTTCCATGCTGTAGGTAATTTCAGTGTTTTGGAGACAGCCGAGAGGGAAGTTTTGAGTTACGGTAAGCCAGCATGTAGACAACAATGTTCTGCTCGTTTTGTTGTTCAAATGTTTCACTATTGATTTGTAGCCCTTTCTTGGCTCATTGTTATAATACTATTGATAATGTTGCGGTTTTAAGTGTGAACATTTTTAAACAAAATCTATTTTGACGTGCTGAAAGCATCAATACAAAATTTCGTGACAGTATTATGGTTAAATATGAGACAGCTCAGGTTAGACTTTGTCTGGGAATAATCGTCCATTCCATTAATTTGGGCGATTTCATGCGTGAAATTCAAACAATATATTGTGATGCTGTGGCTATAGCCCAAACTTATCGGGAGGTTGTTGGGAAAGATAAGTAGAAGCGGTAGCGCTTTCGCCCAGCGCAAACACCAGAAACGCTATCGACAGAAACTTCTGGAAGTTTCCCTTCTCCCCGGCTTCAGAACATTTAAAATGTTTTGTTTCGTCGAAAATTCCAGCGGCTATATAAGCCAGAGCGTTCGCGAGTGCGAGTGTGAATGCGTCCGTTTCTAATGCCACATAAATGGCAGTTCGGCGAGGGCGTTTGTGACGACAGCTGTGACACTGTGAATGCTGCCAGTGTGAGAGATTAGAGACGTATTGTGTTCGATTCCCCGTGAACCATTCGAAGAAGAGGTTGCTTCGCTCGTATTTCATTATACTGCTACGTCACAAGTAAAGTGAAGTGACAGTGTGAACTGAACTAGATCACATTAGTGAAGTGGCACTGAGAACTAGTGAAGTGACAGTGAGAACTAGTGAAGTGACAGTGAAAACTGAACTAGATCACATTAGTGAAGTAACAGTGAAAACTGAACTAGATCACATTAGTGAAGTGTCAGTGAGAACTAGTGAAGTGACAGTGAGAACCAGTAAAGTGTCAGTGAGAACTGAACTAGATCACATTAGTGAAGTAACAGTGAAAAGTGGACAAAGTCACAATATCTTTAAATTTAGTTTTTTTATTTATGGACGCTCTTTAACTGCTGTGGTTCTTAGCGTCCCATTCTATATTGCTCAGAGGCCTCTTTATCAGGCTTGAGGTTCTTTTACGTGCCGCAAGTCTACGACACGGGACCACCGGCTTTAATTTCGTTCCGGAAGAATGCTAAGGATTTTTACGCCCGAAAAAAAATCCATCGCCCTCCGCCGGGTTTGAACCCGCGACTTCGGGAACTCGAGGCTAACATGGTACCTCTAGTCCGCGGAGGATGATACAATATCATTAGAATCTCAAATGGGAATTCTTATTCGTTTTCTTATGTCCTGGACACACAAAGAGAATGGAATGCTTCACATAGCAACTAGCTCTTAAAATATTTGACTATCACTTAAAGTCTACCATATTCCCCTTGCACCTACAAACAAAATTAGCAATAAGATAGTTTCTGCAAATGTTTATCTCGATTGACATGAAGTGGATGGAGAATAAGGGTCTGTAAAAATAGTTTGTACAAGAGTAGAGAAAGTCATGTGAGTGCAACATGTCAGATTTTCTTTTCTTATATTTTACTTTTTCCACTACGTATTTACAATAAGTAGAGGAAGTATTGTATTTCACCCAAAAATTAAATGTGAGATTTCAGGAAATTTATGCTTTGAGCTCCCCTCAACCCTCCAAAAAGAAGCCGTTTTTTTGTTGTGAAAACGTCCGCGTCTGTGAACAACATAACTTAAAAAGGAAGAGTCGGATAAATACCAAATTTGGTATTTATGTTCAGCACCCTCCAAAGATGCGACACGAAGATTTTCAAGAAAATTCTCCCACCCCAAACTACCTTTACATGGAACAGTTTTCGAAATCTTTTGATCTTCTCAAAAATGGCTCTAACAATTTTAATTAAATTAACATATATTAAAGCTATTTGCATAACAAATAAAATGCACATTTTAAATTTTCTGTGAAATGTTCATTCTGAATGGCTTTGGCATAACTGGCAAACCTTAAGAGATAGAAAAAAAATGCACATCTCGTTAAAACACACAATTTATGTGAAATGAGATTTTTTGTGGAGTTAAGAATTTCCACGATATTCCGTTTTATTGATTTTAATTTTCAAGTACTTTATAGTTGTCTCAACTGGTTAGTCTCTATCCCCCCCCCAAAGAGAATGTTATTTGAAAGGCATTTCATAGTGATACGCCCTTTAAAAAATCTGACTGTCGCGTTACCTTATATCGTACAACGAAATATGTAGATGTGTCTGGATTAAGAGATAGAATAATAAATTTTGAAAGAATAATTTGTAGAATAGTAAGGAGAAAAATTCGTTTGAATCAATACATCAGAAATATTTGTTTAGTGTAATCTAATAATCAAAGCTTTCTAAAACACAATATTCACCAAATTAATGTAATTTTGATGCAGTAAAAAGTACAGCCTTATTTTCCTTGCCAGTTGCATGTTTGTTTGATGAATCAGCGCCAGTTTTCAGTAAGCAACAATGTAGGTGTCATTTCTACATAAGGAAGGGAAACCTTATAGCGATGGAAGCTGATATTTGGAGAGACTGCAGTAGAGATGACCTTATGGAGAGATTTTGGCCTTTTGAAGGCGGCCGGGAGGGGTGGGGTGGGGGAACTCGGCAGAAAGCAGCTGTAGGATCGAGTTAACTCATTCAGTGCAAGTCATGGCGCGGTTCCTCAGGTGGTACTCGGTGTTGCTGCTGGTGGGGTCGGCCGTCGCCGGCAACAAGATACCCTGGTGGAACATCAAGATAGCCCAGGAGCAAGGGTAAGTCATACCCACACCGTGGGGGATGTCTCGAGTTGTTCTATTGTTGGTACACATTGTTGTATGCTGCTGCTGGCCGTCGCCGGCAACAAGATACCCTGGTGGAACATCAAGATAGCCCAGGAGCAAGGGTAAGTCATACCCACACCGTGGGGGATGTCTCGAGTTGTTCTATTGTTGGTACACATTGTTGTATGCTGCTGCTGCCATCGCCGGCAACAAGATACCCTGGTGGAACATCAAGATAGCCCAGGAGCAAGGGTAAGTCATACCCACACCGTGGGGGATGTCTCGAGTTGTTCTATTGTTGGTACACATTGTTGTATGCTGCTGCTGGCCGTCGCCGGCAACAAGATACCCTGGTGGAACATCAAGATAGCCCAGGAGCAAGGGTAAGTCATACCCACACCGTGGGGGATGTCTCGAGTTGTTCTATTGTTGGTACACATTGTTGTATGCTGCTGCTGCCATCGCCGGCAACAAGATACCCTGGTGGAACATCAAGATAGCCCAGGAGCAAGGGTAAGTCATACCCACACCGTGGGGGATGTCTCGAGTTGTTCTATTGTTGGTACACATTGTTGTATGCTGCTGCTGCCATCGCCGGCAACAAGATACCCTGGTGGAACATCAAGATAGCCCAGGAGCAAGGGTAAGTCATATTCACACTGTAGTGGATGACACGAGCTGCTCCATTGTTGGTACACATTGTTGTGTGCTGCTGCTGGCCGTCGCCGGCAACAAGATACCCTGGTGGAACATCAAGATAGCCCAGGAGCAAGGGTAAGCCATATTCACACTGTAGTGGATGACACGAGCTGCTCCATTGTTGGTACACATTGTTGTGTGCTGCTGCTGGCCGTCGCCGGCAACAAGATACCCTGGTGGAACATCAAGATAGCCCAGGAGCAAGGGTAAGCCATATTCACACTGTAGTGGATGACACGAGCTGCTCCATTGTTGGTACACATTGTTGTGTGCTGCTGCCCGTCGCCGGCAACAAGATACCCTGGTGGAACATCAAGATAGCCCAGGAGCAAGGGTAAGTCATATTCACACCGTGGGGGATGTCTCGAGTTGTTCTATTGTTGGTACACATTGTTGTATGCTGCTGCTGCCATCGCCGGCAACAAGATACCCTGGTGGAACATCAAGATAGCCCAGGAGCAAGGGTAAGTCATATTCACACTGTAGGGGATGACACGAACTGCTCCATTGTCGGTACATATTGTTGTGTGTTGCTGCTGGCCAGGGCGGCCGTCACTGGCATCTATATAGTCTAGGAAATAGGTACCTAATCGTAAAACCATACATTTCTAAGAAGTTCCTGTTATAAACTACTACTTTTAATTTTTACAAATTTCAATAAAATCTGAAACGTGTCGGCACATATTCTTCACATTTTGCAATAACGATTTTCAACTCCGATTATGCAGCGGATCGTATGTTCTTTCATACAGACAGACTGAAAAACAATGCTATTACATGCTCTGCAGTAGCAAAGGCACCTAAAATCTATAATATGCATAAATATGATAAATAAATATTGTTCTAATGAACTTTCTGCAACTGCGACACCACAAGATATCGTCAAAAATAAACTATAGGCATCCTTAAAGTATGTAACTTATATAAATATTATTTTCGAGATATCTGCTGTTCTTCATTTGAGTTTTCCATCGGCTAAGTCACCACTCTTTTCTATTTCTTTTTACTTTCGCTACCACGTACATAGTACAGGGTGAGCTAAAAGACTCCGAACCGCCTGCGCAGTGTTTTCCTGTCCGTGTCCTCGGTGCTCGTTGCCGTCTGCTGCTATCATAGAAAAATGCGGATGAAACCATACAACATTTTTAAAACTACTTTTAAAGGCTTTACTTACCAACTTTATGAAAGGAAATGCTGAAACTGGCCACCGTCGTTTTCCATACATTTTTGGCACCTCTTTAGGAAACTATCCATCATGGAATTTTGGGGGGGAATTTTCCAAACAATGACCGATGTTGTGTAATGTTTCTTTAGTACGAACCGAACGCAGTCTTTTAGATTTCTTAGCCTGAACATTTCCTGTGGCCTGAAATTTACTGTAAAGTTCATGGATTGTTGTACGGCCTGGAACTTTTACGCCTGGAAATTTTTCTGCAAATCGCACTTTCACTTGGCGAGCTGACCAAGTTAACACATACGAACCATGAATAAATACACGCTGTGCAGTAGAACACATATACTGAGCCATAATATACTTTGTGACTAAGTACAGGACAAAATAATAAATAATTCGTAATAACTGAACTACATCACATCACCGTCAATTCAAAACTGCACTTCACACTGCAGAGTAAAACCACAACAGCGTGACTGTTTATAGCAGCAGTGCGTTATCATGTTTTTATCATATTTCCACACGCCCAGTGGAAAAACACCGCGCAGTCGGTAATATTGTTCATAAAATACCATCGGGGGTAACTTTAACCATAAAGTGTACAAGACAAACCCACACATCCTGGAAAAATTAAAACAAAATGTCCGCCAGGAATTTCTCAACATGAACTACGGCGAGTGATGGGTAGTTTCCTATAGAGGTACCAAAAATAAATGGACAACGACGGTGACCAGTTTCAGCATCTCCTTCCATAAAGTTGGTAAGTAAAGCCTTTGAAAGCAGTTTTAAAAATGTTGTATTGTTTCATCCGCGCCTTTCTATGACAGCGGCAGATGGCAACGAGCGCCGAGGATGCAGACAGGAAAAAACATCGCGCAGGCGGTTCGGAGTCTTTTGGCTCACTCTGTAGAAGGGGTATTATATTCCACCCAAAAATTCGATCCAAGATTTTACCGAAAATATATATTTTGAGGCCCCCTGAATACAAAGAAAAGAGAAAATTGTTTAGAAAAAGGTCCGTGTCTATGTGTTTGTGAAAAGCATAAACAAAAAACGGAAAGTCGGATAAATATGAAACTTAGCATTTAAGTTTGTATCTCCCCACCCCAACTACCCTATACATGGAACGTCTTTCATTATTTTTTTAATGGCTCTAAGGATTTTGATTAAAATACTATATAATAATAGTAGATTATGATACAAGTGTTAAAAGTAGCGTTTTATCCGACGAGCAAAATAAAACCACTTTTAACACAGCGCTCGAATTTGTAAAATAATATTATACTGATTCCAGAAGCTGACTCACGTTTAGGACGAGATCAACTCACGTGTATAGCGAGATGTCAGATGTTTTGTTGATTCGTCAGTGAAATTATGTTCAACATGTTTTACCTTATACTAGCCAATGAAGCGATTAAATGCTATAACATATTGCTTTATGATATTTTTGGTAAGTACTTCTAGTGTTATTTCTTCTGCTGCTTGTCGTCCTAGTAGTGATTACCATACTGGCCTCTAGTTCCCGAGGTCGCGGGTTCAAACCGGTGGACGGCGATGAAAGTTTTCGGGCGTAAAAATCCTTAGCATGGCTTCCATCGGAAGGGAAGTAAAGCCGGTGGTCCCGTGTCGTAGATCTACAGCACGTAAAAGAACCTCAAGCCTGATAAAGAGGCCTCTGAGCAAAATTACCGTCTTTCACGCCTAATATAGAATGGGACACCAAGGACCAGAGCAATTAAAGAGCGTCCATAAATAAAAGTCAACTTAATTTCTTTCTGCTGCTTTTGTAATTTTACCTGACTCCTCCATTTCACTTTCTTCTGAATTCAGAATTGCCACCATTTAATCTTTATGAAGGTTATACTAGATAAAAGAATAAGTTTTAGATGAAAGAAAGCACAAGGCTGCCTATATAACTCCACAACGAATTGCGATAAATTGAAGTATGATGATTTGTATTGTGAACAGATAATGCGAGCGCCATGAGGAATTAATCATGTAAAACGACATAATGAAAAGTAAAACCTAATGAAACCAAGTCGAGTTATTAAACACGTGCAAATACG
This sequence comes from Deroplatys truncata, assembly GCA_030765065.1. Classification (NCBI taxonomy): domain Eukaryota; kingdom Metazoa; phylum Arthropoda; class Insecta; order Mantodea; family Mantidae; genus Deroplatys; species Deroplatys truncata. Next base: position 9,026,965 of record CM060977.1, on the reverse strand, counting down.
AAGGGTAATTGCCATGTGATTGGATTTGAAACCAAAGTTGGTCACAATGGAGTGGTATAAACGTTTATCGTACTAGTGCGATAATGTGAAGCTTTTAGTTGGTATGCACTATGTTAAAAGCTCTACTTTTAGGCCATTTTCACTAAAAAGATATTTACATAACAAATAAAATGTATATGTTAAATTTTCTGGGAATAGTCTGTGAAGTCCTCTTCATTCGTAGGGTATTTTGAATAATCTTGTATAACTGGTATATGTTAAGGGATAGACGAAAACGTACTACACAAAAATGTACATCTCTTTAAAACACGCAGTTTATTTCAAATAACGTTTTTGTGGTATCAGCCATTTCTGAGATATCCATTATGAATGGTTTGATTTGTTCTTGTAAAGTCCTGTCAACATTCAGTTGTTTCTCGCGATGTCATGGAAACAGTATGGAAGTTTAAGGCCAGCATATAGCGTCCAGTTGTTAAACATTTGACTGTCGCTGTTCTCTTTGTTTCTATAACGAAATGTGTAATGTAGCTGTTTCTGAAAAGGTTTTATGGATTAAAATGTAGTAGATAGAAAAATAAACTTTTGTAAGTATAATTTGTATGCCCAGTAATAAGTGATAGAGAGTAGAGAAAGTCATGTGAATGTAACACATCAGAATTTTGTTCTGTAAGATGGCGCAGAGAGTTGTCAATATCAGGCCAGCATATGGCGTTTTAAACACGCGACTGTCGTCCCACCATGCACAGTAAAGCAAACTCGTATATTGAAACCAATTCTAAAACGTACGGCGACTAACCAGGCAGAAAACAAGCTTTGTATGAATAGTGTCTGGTAAAAATAAATCATGATTGGCAGAGAAAGTCGCCTGATTGTAACACATTAGAATCTTAATAAGCTGTGACGTCACAATATTAATTGTTCCTCCACATATACCGACCGTGTGTAGGCTAAGGTTGTTGAGGCGCCGGTCAGTAATTCAGAACGAAATTACAAAATTGTTGTTACAGTTATTTGTCTCAAAACACATTACACTTAACACATTGTGTAGGATAATTCAAAATATTATGCATTTTAAAAAATAAATAAGTCTTACTTAAAGTCCAAAGATTGAAATTAGAATTTATGTCATCATTTGCAATAAATTTATGGCGAATTTCATACAGCCCGAGTATTGCTAATGACATGAAAAATCCCCTGATATTCACACAAAACGATATAATCATCGGTCGGAACGTCTGACTTCCTTAACCTCCCCCGACAGTCTTCCAAGTTCTGGAAATGCTACATAGTCTATAAGTACACTTTGGTGGTGGAACAATCATCGGTCGGAACGTCTGACTTCCTTAACCTCCCCCGACAGTCTTCCAAGTTCTGGAAATGCTACATAGTCTATAAGTACACTTTGGTGGTGGAACAATCATCGGTCGGAACGTCTGACTTCCTTAACCTCCCCCCGACAGTCTTCCAAATTGTGGAAATGCTACATAGTCTATAAGTACACTTTGGTGGTGGAACAATCATCGGTCGGAACGTCTGACTTCCTTAACCTCCCCCGACAGTCTTCCAAGTTCTGGAAATGCTACATAGTCTATAAGTATACTTTGGTGGTGGAACAATCATCGGTCGGAATGGTCGAGCAGTTAGATAATTACAATAGGTGAAATTTTAAGTCTTTGAAACTTCTCTTTGGTCCCATAGTTATTTAATGACATAAAGGCTACACAGTTTCCATATAATACAGAACCCCTCAACATATACAATGGAGTAGTAGTGATGCTGGTGAATATGTAGATCTCCACTCCCAGGACAGCAAGTTAACTTGCTTAGAAAACACTCATGCCTTGCGACCATCGAGAAAATATTTGAGTTGTTAATTATAAAACATCGGTTGACGGATTTCTAATGTTAGCCGCACGGAGATTTCCCTCTTTATACCATTATTTAAAATATCCTGCTAACGATCCTGATTATAAGGAAACAAAGCAATATTTTGTTATTGAGGATTATTAAAATATATTGCCACTGATATTGCATGCGTGTCCTAGGTTTATAAGCAGACTCGATTATCTTTTGTTTTGCTGTTTTTTAGTTGCGAAATCGAGACCATCTACATATATAGGTATTCCTTGGAGTGAAATATCCGCAATGCTTGTTATATATTCACATATTCGCTATTTATATACATTTGAATGTGTAAAAGTTACTTATTTATGTCTTTATTTGATATTTTAATGTTTTGCGTCCTGGTAAGCTTTGTATACAGCAGCCTTCAGTTGAAGGAAGCAGAATTTTTCATAAATTCTTCTCTTTTTACATGCGTTTTCTGTGAAGTAACAACTGATTTCTACTCCGTAGTATTCTCAACTAAAAGTCAAGCCCTTCTTTGTAAGCATGTTCTTTTATAACTCCAATGTCTTCGTATTCAAGTACAAGGGCTTGTAAATCCTAAAATAATCTTTTAGTAATTTATAAAAGTAAATTAAAAGATACTTTACAGAACATGTCCGTGAGAAATAATAGGACTTTTCACTGATGAAAGAATTATCAAACTCGGGTAAGTGGTTTTTGGATTACCCTACATACACAAACAGGTGGTTTTTTTTATAATATTCATACAGATGTACATTAATGGACTGTCCGCGACCGAAACGAGATAATCGTGTTCCCAAAACACAATGATCCGCCTGTATGTATGTCTTCACTCTCTGGTTTGTACCGCCGCAGTAAAAATAATACAAGAACATAACAACTGGCGGGGGAGGGCTGAAAGAACCCCAGTCCCTGGTAGGATCAGACTGAAGCATTCGATGCTATTGTCGGCTATGGTATGATGTCATAGATTGCTTATTTGGGGGGAGGGGGGAGGATGAATTTCTTAAATTATTTTCATTATTGTGTTAATGTTTATTTATTTTAGTAAGTTTAACGCCCTCAAACCGGACGGGTCACTTCGATGATGAATATGCGGATGAATTCGGGAACCTTATAAAGTTATCTGGTATTCATCCTAAGGGCTAAGGAATAAATAAACAGACTAACCTCAGCCAGGCAACTTGACTCAGCATGAATTCGATAGCTAGTAATTATTACAATCCTATTACAAAATAAAGTCCTGTGCCATGGTGCTGTGAGCTGGAGCGTGGTGCTCTGTTTCCCGGCCACGGAATTCGCCCGGGTTCGATCCCCCATAGGGGTGCGGATTTTAAGTCCTGGGCATAGAACCGGTGCCCACTCAGGAGCTGCGACAGGCAGCGGTTCAAGCCAAGGAGGCCAACATTCTGGCTGGGGGTTGCGTGATGCTGGCCACATCACCTCGCCATATCGGTTGAATGATCGCTCCTCTGCCGTGCATACGTGGGCGTGAGGCCGGCAGTTAGGTTGGCAGATGTAGGCTCTCATGGGCTGTAGCGTCACGGGATTATTATTATTAGTAGTAGTAGTAGTAAAAATTGTATCTAATTTTATTTCTGAACGCTCATTAACTACTATGGTCCTCAGCGTCCCATTCCATATTGGGTGTGAAAGACATGAAATTTTGCTCAGAGGTCTCTTTATCAGGCTTGAGGTTCTTTTGGTGCCGTAAATCTACGACATGGGACCACCGGCTTTACTTCCCTTCCGAAGGAAGCTATGCTAAGGATTGTTACGCCCGAAAACTGTCATCGCCCTCCGCCGGGTTTGAACCCGCGACCTCGGGAACTAGACCATAGAAGACGACATTATTACAAAATAAAGTGATACTGTACAGTATAGATTAGGTTAACTGTATTTGAGCTTGAACTTAAGCCCCTCACTTGAGACATGGTCTTTGCAAACAATCTGATAGAACGTCGCAAGCATAGAATGGTAAGGTCACTTCTAAAAATTAAGCTTTGAATAAGAAGGACACATTTCTTTGTTAAATTCACAGTTAGAGCCCCGACAGTGTCCTATTATGAACGCAGTACTGTATCTGGATGTTGATTTGCAACTGCATTTTCCAGATGCGGTTGCGTGACAGACTTTTCTTGGTTGGTATTCCTGCCGAACATTGTTGCGTAGTTTTGCAGCACACGGAATGTGTTAAAGGTCAATGTGCAACAACGCAGTGAACCTCACTAATATTTAATTGTTGCGTTAATAAAGTTATGCAATCACGTATTCAGAAATTCCGCCGGGTAATTACTTGCTAATTGCAAATTATTATAATTAGAGGTTAGGTCATCCTCGGTCGGCAACACGAGTGTATTGTAGTCATTGAAGTGTTTCAGACAGTTGCATGTGCAGAGAAGCCATAAGTTTTAATGCCATACACAAACATTGTGAATCGACTTCATGAGTGTTTAATGCTCCTCGCAGACCACTGCAGTGAATCACAGCTTTTAAACTCTAATGGCGTCTTTACATTAACCTCTCTTACACTCACATTTTGTCAATAAACAAAAACGGTGCGTTCCTTCTAAAAATGTTACTTCAACTTGGTGTACTACTGTAAGAGTCTGAATTGCCACATTCACATTTCAGAAGACGTAATATAGATTGCGTGAGGAAATGGGAAAGAAACATTTTTGCAAGAATTATCCAAAGAAACAAATTTTTAGGTGCGTTCTCTATTGCAGAGCCTGAAAAACAGTTCACGAACCACTGTAGGCATCAAGTTGAAATTTTAAACATAAAAATCGGGAAAACTTGTTGAAGCATTTCAAATTTCGTTGAAACCGGTACAATTTGGTGTTAGCTTTTAGGAAGGACACTAAAAATGTACCATACCTGCATATAGGGGGATAATATTTAAATGGCACACATTTAAGGGCTCTTTATGTGCAGAACCTTGGTAACGTAAGTGTCCAGTTTAAATGTTATACCTAAGAGTAGAGTGAACAGTGTCGCTCATTTAAAATTTAGTTGAAATTCGCAACAACAATAAGGCTCCTTAATGTCAAGAGATGCACAACAGTTTGTGAGGTTTTAGTATTATTTCTAACTATTGATACGAATACGAACGAACGCATGGAAATTTAACAATAACGTATATTGTATTTATTTTTTGTTTTAATATCTATAGTTCTCTTTAACTTGTATGGTGATATCGGGGGCTTATGACTTTTGAAGCAACTCGTTGACCGTAGGCTCTTTAATGTTGGTGTTTAATATTTTTTTATATTAAACACACTCATATGCAACTTCGTGACTCTGAGGAGGACAAGGAAAGAAATAATACAAAAATTCCCCCTCCTCAGCCGGAAATTAAACCCGAAACCTCTGGGTTGAGAAGCCAGAATGCTGACCACGCTAACGTGTTGTTGCCCGTTGATCTGCAGGTTTTAACTTCAGTTTAATTCGTCTCTTCACATTCATAACATCTGGGGAGAGTGGGGAATGATTCTGGTTAAAGAAAAATGCCTCGCTCGGTCAGGAATCGAATCCGGAACCTGGCCACTCGACCACAGAGACACTGATTTCTTATGTTGTTAAGTTTCTTTAATCCGTTCGTAAAATGCTTGCAGAAGCCATGCAGTTTATTGCAGTTGAGAAGAAATCCATTTTTCAATGTCGTGTGGTTATCCAAATTGAACGAGTAGGTATATCCTTTATGAAATAAACCGTGAAATTTTGCTTTTTGAAGGTCTCCTGTAAATACCCTCAAAATGTTCAGAATTAGCGAACGAATCCCCGTTTTCATTACTATACCATTTAAGTTGAGACTGTACAATATCTCCAAAACTAACGTTGTAGAAAGAAATGTCTTTAATAAAAGCTTTTGGTTAATTTTTTAAATGCGAATGACCATCACAACGTCCTCCAAATAAAACACGACTAATGGCATTTACTTTCCCCCATAATACCAAGCAGTTTTTATCCAAGACATTTCTTTCTACAACTCTTAGTTCTGTAGATATTGTACAGTCTCAACTTAAATGGTCCAGCCTGTATAGCTAAATTGAATTACTCAATTCCTGTCTCCAGAAAGTTTATATATGTCATTCAGCTACGTTCACTTTAAACGTTAATTATAATTGTGTAATTTTTACGTTACTCTAAACAAGCAATACACAATTCCCTCTTGTTATAATATTTAATGCGTTTTCGGTTTTAGCGAATGCAATTTTACTGTGAATATTTCACACCTTTCATGTATGGATGTTTACTGTTCACCAGCATGCGCAACCACACATCAACAATAAGGTTATGTTTTTATATCATTACCTGCTTTTGTTGTATGATAAACCATTTAATTCACTGGACTGGCTTGAGTTTGATGCGCGACGCCTCGTACGTACTTTGTATCCATGCGCTGCACATGACCTTTGGATAGGATAGGAAAGCATATATTAGTCCAAACTAATACATCCCTTCCTCTTAAACTGTGAAACTTGGAACTGAGGGTGTAGTATAATATTTCTGCACGACTGTGTGCTTTCTACGCCTTTCCAAAGATATTTACACAGACGGAAATTTCTTGTTCGTCCTTTAACCTGGTACGTCATATCGGACGATGAATGCATGAAATAGGTGAAATGATGCTCAAATGAGCCCGGGATTCATAGAGCTTAAAGTTACCCGACGTTCATCTTCTCAGGATAAGGGAAAAGCCCGGAAAAAATCATATCTGGGTAACACACTAACCGAGATTCGAACCCGGGACTTCTTGAATGTGAGGTAGACACGCTACCAACACACCACAGAGGCAGTTTTCTGCTTCTTTTTATTTAACACCGCATTTGGACTCTATTGGTTTCCTAGTATTGTTTTATGTTTGTTTGTCCTTTTTGTTAACGGCGCTGTCAATTGCAAGGATCATTACTAAATCTAATGTCATGGGCTGTCGCTTTTAAGCGCAGTTAAAAAGCATGGGTCTGAGGTGGAGGTTTCCTAGTAGCGTCCATACATTGCTGCGTTATTTTAGAACTAAGACAAAAGATAAAAAGAACTCTTCTTTTTAACTAAATTTTCATTTTACATTTTTTGAAATTTTGTAAAAGTATTCTATATATTTTTTGGGGGAGGCAATTAGAAGATTTATTAATTTAATAGGCTCGGGTAAGCCTAATAATTGTATAAATTGTTTATAAATTTATTTAGTAAAATAAGATTTTCTTCTTTATTATTACTTTCTCTACTACGTATAGTAAGTAGGGGAAGTATTGCATTCCACCCAAAAATTCGATACCGAGATTTCACCGGAAATACATGTTTTGAGAATCCCTGAATCCAAAAAAATCATTTTTGGAAACATGTCCGTGTGTGTGTCTGTGTGTGTGTGTGTGTGTCTGTGTGTGTGTGTGTGTGTGTGTGTGTCTGTAAACAGCATAACTCAGAAACGAACAGTCGGATAAACACCAAACTTGGTATTTAGGTTCAGTATCTTCCAGAGATGCGACACGAAGGTTTTCAAGAAAATCCCCCCACCCCAGACTACCCTTTACATGGAACATTTTTCGAAAATTTTAATTTTCTCAAAAATGGCTCTAACGATTTTGATTAAAATATCATATGTTTAAGGTATTTTCATGACAAATGAAATGTATATCTCGAATTTTCTGGGAATGTCTCCAAAAGTATTCTTCATTGTGAACGACTTTTGCATAACTGGTAAACCATAAGAGATAGACAAACTTTTACTACATACAAAATGTAGATCGCGTTAAAATGCACAATTTATGTCATATACATTTTTTTTGTTGAGTGAACCGTTTTCGAGTTATTGCTTGTTATTCCCTTAAATTTTCCAATACTTGTACTTTTTCTCAAATTCGTTACTCATTTTTTTATGTCCTGGGCTTGCAAAGAGAATGGAATGCGCCACATAGCAACCAGCGCTTAAATATTTGACTATCGCTTAAAACCTACCACATTCCCCTTGCATCTACAAGAAAATTAGCAATAAGATTGACATCTCGATTAACATGAAGCATATGGTGAATAAGCGTTTGTAATAATAGTTTTACAAGAGTAGAGAAAGTCATGTGAGTGCAACACATCAGATTTTTTTACATCTAATTGTAAGTATCGCATATTCCACAACTAAAATATTCATCATTTACTTGTCCAGTTTTCTTTAGAAACGCCGGAGAGTTTGCTATAATGAGTCTCATTCTTGCTACAGAGGAAACTTCAGTTCTATTCATTTTCAGTTTGTTGAACCAAAGTAGATATCTATAATCATGCTCGCCTCATTTCATTTTCCTTGTTCCACTTTGCATAAAGATTCTTGAATTGCAACACATGAATTGGTTTCCTAGGAAAGCCATGTCTACCAGGTAACAACATACGCTAGGACGGGAAGTATGTCTCTTCATAATCCACGTCTCAAATACTGAATCTCTATTATCGTCGCTCTGAGTCGCGGCATTAAACATCAAACCTAGTACGAGGGCTGCCCCAGAAGTACATAGTTTCTCTACACAGAGGTGGCGAAAACATGCTTCGCGAGTTATTTTGACTCGCAGGCGCAGTTCCCTCTCTGTAACCGTCCGTTTGATTTTCACATGCTACTGAGTGATGCCGTGCGTGTTGCATATTTGATGACTCGCGGAAGGAAGTCGTTTTCGCCACCCTTGCTCTACATAGTCTCCTTTCAGCACTTTTCCCAGCGATGTCCAATAGCTTCGATACCCTGTTTATAGTAGGAACCTCGAGTTCTGCAAAATAGCCAACAACTGCAGACTCCAGCTCTTCATTGTTGGAAAATCTTTTACCACCAAGCGATTTCTTCAACTTTGGAAACAGAAAATAATCATAGGGGCTAAGTCTGGCGAATAGGGTGCATGAGGAAGCAATTCGAACTTTAACTCATTGGTTTTGGCCATGGCGATAATGGATGTGTGAACTGGTACATTGTCTTGATGAAACAGAACTTTTGTTTCGCTAAATGCGGCCGTTTATGCATGATTTCATCATTCAAACGCTGCAATAATGAATGAAAATTATCCCACACGCATCCCAAAAAAACTGACGCCATGACCTTGCCTGCAGATGGAACTGTCATCGCCTTCTTTGGAGCCGATTCTCCCCTCTCAATCCACTGTTTTGACTGTTCCTTCGTCTCAGGTATGAAGTGATGGACCCATGTTTCATCAATGGTTATGAATCGACGCAAAAACTCGGCTTTATTGCAGCGAAACATCGTCAAACACCCGACTGAAACATCCTCACGACACATTGTGAGTAAACGCGGCACCCATCTTGCGCACAGCTTTCTCATGTCTAAATTTTCAGTTAGTATGTGATGTACAGCACCTTTTGAAAAGCCTACGATGTCTGCTAGCTCGCGCACTTTCAGTCGACGGTCATCCATTTGTGGATTTTCTTCACAATTTCTGGCGTGGTCACCTCATTTGGCCGAACTGAGATGTTCGTCTTGGCAGCTCGTACGACCTCGCTTAAACTCTGCCACCCAATATTTTACTGTTGTAAACGAAGGAGCAGACTCCCCCAGAGTAGAATCTAGCTCAGCTTTAATATTAGTTGGACTAAGACCTTTCAAATGAAAGTATTGTATCAGTTTTATCCATGTTTACAAATTCGCTGAGAGAGTTCACTATTAATGGCTGCCAAACAATTACTAAACAAATTCAAACGTAGCTTCGTCAAACTTCAAACTTACCTTCTGCACCCAAACAAAAAGCATTTGTAGAAAAAGGTTCGTGTGTGTGTGTGTGTGTGTGTGTGTGTGTGTGTGTGTGTGTGTGAGATCAGTATAACTCAAAAAGGAAAAGTCGGGTAAATACCAAACTTGGTATTTAAGTTCAGTGTCATACAAAGATGCGACACGAAAATTTTCAACAAACTCTCCCCACCCCAAACTACCCTTTACATAGAACATTTTTCGAAATTTTTTATTTCTTAAAAATGGCAGTAACGATTTTGATTAAAATATCACATATTAAATATATTTACATGACAAACAAAATGTATATCTTAATTTTTCTGGGAATAGCCTCTAAAGTCTCTTCAATCGAAAGGAATTTTGTATAATCTTGTATAACTGGTAAACGTTAAACGATAGATGAAAGCGTACCACACAAAAAATGTAAATCTTTTTAAAACACGCAATTTATTTAAAATAATTTTTGTGGCATAAGCCATTTCTGAGATATCCGTTATTAATGGTTCGAATTGTGCATGTCATTCTTTTAAAGTCCGTTTAACATTCAGTTGCTTCTCGCGATGTCATGGAAACAATATGGAATTTTAAGGATTTTTTATGGAATACCCTTTGTATTATAACGAAATGAGTGATGTAGCTGTTTCTGCAAGGGCTTATTGGGATTAAAATGAAGTAGATAGAAAAATAAACATAAGTAATAACAGTTTGTATACCCACTAATAAACGATACAGGGTAGAGAAAGTCATGTGAATGTATCTCATCAAGATTCTTTAATTAATAACCAGCTGGTTTACCCTACATTGCACGGGTAGCTGTTTAAATTCGAATGACGATATAATTAATTTCATTTACCTCCACCCTTTCTTTATGAAACTGCAAGACACTTAAACAAAGAGTTAATTAAAACTCTCAGGACATTATAAAGAACAAAACAAAAGCGCTGTAACAGTCACCAATAGCACAATTTGTAATGTTGACTTCTCTTGAATGCAGCTGAGTGACTTCAACGTTGTTACATGTGGGCTGCCTAGTTATTTAGAAAATCTCAATAGGAAAGAAATAATAGCAGCGTCAATACAACCTATTTTATTCTCAGTAACCGACATATACAACCTACGAAGAAAACACGAAAGGTAAACATTAGAAAGGCTAAAATTAACATTCAGACGCAGTGTAATACAATACAGTTCGAAATTTTGTAAAGTTTCCAACCAGCGATTGTAGCGCCTTTACATTTGTGCTGCTGTAATTATTTATTTGCCTGTGATATTACTCCATGATGATGTCATAGTGGAGATCAACGAATAATACGTGAACATGCTGTTCTTTTGTTATTCTGTGAGGCTGTGAAAACTAAGTAATTATTCTTATGTTGGCAACATTCGAGCTATTAAATGTTGAGAAAGGTACATATATATCTTGCGAACTTCTGTAGGCATTACATAAAATTAAATAATTAATCTTGTGAAACGAGGTGCAATTTTCAGTTCTAAGCTTTGCCTTGTGTCAAAGGTTATTTGTGCCAAATTTGGTCGAGATTGGTGCTACGGTGTAAAAGCCTATAAAGAACATACACACACACATATAATATATATATATATAATAACAATCACATGAACCAACCTCCTTATTTACTTACAAATTCCTTCCATTTTCTAAACTCTATCAACTGTTTGTGCATTGATGGCCACGCAGTGAGCATAGTGCGTTTACCAACTTCAGCATTAAACACGTTATTGTTAAAAGTAATGAAAGTCGACACATGTAATATGAAACAGAATATAGAACGTTGTAACTATTGAAAGTGTTTCAACTGAAGCGTTAAATTTCATTTTCAATCCTTGTAACGTAAGTTGCTATGCTATGCTTTGATATTTCCCCGTTATCTTACTGCTGAATATTCTCAGATGTACGCGAGCACGAGTCAGTAAACGTGGAACTAATTGGGCTGAAAGCTGTTGTACGCCGAACATGAAGTCAGTAGCTGCAGAATTCTTGACCTTATAACATCAACCTCTCTCTCAATTTGAGGAAAAGTTTTTTATCTGTGCTCGCCGTTGCTGAATCATACAACAGATGTCTCTTGACGTCATGTCTAAACACGTGCTTGTTCTCGAACCTCGGACATTCTGCATATTTATTTTCTTAGCTAACCGGATACTTGAATGGCTGTATAAATATCCATGTTTTTGCTGTGTTGGCCCCTGACACATAACGCGTATTACAGAAGGCTTTGAGTCATGGCTGCCAATAGCTGCAAACAACTGACAGACGAAATGCAATTTAACAAGCACGTAAATGAAACGCTTTTATTTTCTTTCTTTAACTAAATTAAACTGTATTTACGAGGAAAATGTTGCCAGTAAAATTAAATACTGCTTTTGCTCAGAGTGTTGTTGAAAACTCAGTATTTATAAAACGTTTCACTTGCTGTATTCAGTAATGAACACAAAACACTACAAAATAAGAATATTCCCAAATTAATGTTTGAGCAGAATGCAGTTCCACATTCAAGCCAAGAGCCAGAACGCCATACAGTGTTATCTTTAGACAAAGTACAGGAAATGCTACGTAAATAAAATATTTACTGTAGTTTTGTAGTGTGTCATATCCTGTTATTATATCCAGATATGTATTTAAACAACTCACACAAATAAATAAATATTAGCATTTTCGTTCACTTCCTGCTTTAGACGAGTTTAATGTCTACTTCTATTTCTGGGACACTGCATGCGATGGATCGAATTAATTAATTAAATAAGGCACAAACAGGGCCGAAGTTCTGGCGTCGAAGCCCATCGCGCACTCTTCATTTCAGGCCGAAAGGAAAAAACCACAGCCTGCAAACTGGAATGCTGGCATGCAGTTGTTTTTAGGTGCGTTCGCTAAATCGCGGTGTAGCCTGTGATTTAAAGATTGGTCTTTGTGCTTTATTTGTGACATTGCGTGGATGCATTGTGCAAGTAAGAGATGGCAATACCTGATTTTTGAAACTCTATAGTAGCCTACAGTTACCCAAAGTTTCCTCAAGTGGTGAAGATTTGTGTTTAAGGTACCCCTCTCGTGAAATTTCCAAATCCGTAATTGTTAAACAATTGTTTTGAAATTTTAAACACATGCTTCGAAGGTTATCTTATAACTGAGTACAACGTTTCGAGCAGTTAATGTAAATAATTATTAATTATTTTTGCCCGCCTCTGTGGCGGGGGGTAGCGTATATGCCTCACATTCAAAAGAGGTCTCGAGTTCGAATCTTGGTAGAATGAGTTACTCAGATAAGTTTTTGCCGGGATTTTGCCTTATCCTGAAAAGATGAATGTCGGATAACTAAGTTTTAAGGACCCCAGGCACATCTAAGCATCATTTCACCCATTCCATTCATCGTCCATGTGACCTGACCGGTTAAAGGACATTAACAAATAGCGTTTATATAAATATTCACAGTCATGTAAAATGTCCTACACGTCAAATTATTTAAGTTGGTATAGTAACATTTTTCCTCGCATTTACTAAAGATACTGCTAAGACACTAAAATCGGCCTTTATTCCGTATTTAGCTATGGATTATTTTTTTCTACAGAATCCCCCAAAATTTCACTTATTTTACAAATTATACAATATTGTGTGGAAACGACTCACATATTTTAAAAATCTGATGTGCTACATTCACATGACTTTCTCTACTCTTGCATAAACTATTTTTACAAACACTTATTCTCGACCTACTTCATGTTAATCGAGATAAACATTTGCAGAAACTATCTTATTGCTAATTTTCTTGTAGGTACAAGGGGAATATGGTAGGCTTTAAGCGATAGTCAAATGTTTGAAGAGCTGGTTGCTATGTGGAGCATTCCATTCTCTTTGTATGTCCAGGACAAAAAAAAAACGAATAACGAATTCCCATTTGAGAAAAAGTATAAAGTATTGGAAAATTCAAATAAATAACAAGGAATATCTCGGAAAGGGTTCAATTCACAAAAAATGTATATGACATAAATTGTGCTTTAACGAGATCTGTCCAGATTTTGTCTATCTGTTACGGTTTACCAGTTATGCAAAAGTCATTCATAATCAAGGATTTTGGGGACATTCCCAGAAAATTCAAGATATTCATTCATTTGCCATAAAATATTTTAACATATATGTTAATCAAAATCGTTAAAAACATTTTTGAGAAAATCAAAATTTTCGAAAAATATTTCATGTAAAGGGTAATCTGGGGTGCGGAGATTTTCTTGAAAATCTTCGTGTCACATCCTTGAAAGATACTAAACTCAAATACCAAGTTTGGCATTTGTTCGAATTTTCGTTTTTGAGTAATGCTTTTCACAGACAGACAGACACATACGGATATGTTTCCAAAACTCTTGGTATCTAATTTTTGGGTGGAATACAATACTTCTCCTACTTACTGTACGTAGTAGAGAAAGTAAAATATGGTTCTTTGAAGCTGTTTGTGTATGTTTTGTCTGCCTAGCTTGCAAATTTCAGAAATATTCCATCGTGAGAGGCATTTTATGTTCTAAAAGATGTGAACAATTTTGTTTGTTAGAAAATAAAATTTAAAGATTCATAGGCCACTGTTTTGTGTTTCTGGCCTTGGTATGGGGTCACAAGATGCTCCATTAAGACCGTAAATGGAAAATACTACTGCATAATATGTTTCTGTACTTCTAAATTATTAGAAAATGCAAAAACAAAAAAGTGTGAAATTTTGAAATGCGAACCAAAATATCACCATAAGATTACCTTAAGAGTATTTAAATATTAATAGCAGCAGTTTTTTAAGTTTTAAGGTATAGTATAATTTTCACGAGTCCTATAACTCAAGTGAAGAAATTTGTAGTCGATTGGTCAAGCGATGCACAGGAGGTTGAGTATAAAGGTAAGGGTAGTGCTATATGGGTACATTTGGAATTTGTAAGGTAACCTAGGATTTTTATAGGTCCTATACTATAACTGTACAATATTTTGTTTAGATGGTTTAACAGTGCAGATGTTACAGAAGGAGTTAAAAATATGGCAGGGGTAATTTTTGAGAGTTATAAAGTTGCTTATAATTTTCCTTGGGTCCTATAGTATATGTGTGCAAAGTTTTGTTAGATCGGTCATAGATTGTATGTTAGTGGTTGAAAATAAAGGTATTGGGCATAGTAGTGTAGGAAACATTCTCCCTGATAACAGTGTTCTACAAAGTCAAAGAGAAATTTGGTGATATGAGCACATAGATGTACCTTTTTTGTCAAAACAGGTACATTATATAAAAATATCAAAAACACATTGCATTAGCGTAAAATTCATTGAAACAATAGAAAGGATTTGACAGCAAAGTGCGCTTCACTGGTGTCTTGAAACATTCAAAATAAAGTCTATTAAATGAAGTTATCACAAAACGATTATGAATATAACTAATCTATATTTAATATATTTCAGTAAACAGAACTATTCTCGTGTGATGGCCCTGTTCTGTAATAAAAGTATTTTTCTGGCTAAAGTATGCTGAGTGCCCTAAAATAAAACACCATAACTTAAATGGCCACGAACGTGTCTATAATAAATGAATAATAAAGCAGTACGAGATGTATAATTTTTTTAGGCTCCGCTTATATATGCAACTTTAAAAAGAATTGGAATTTGGAAATGCCAATTTTTTGCACATTTTAAGCTACTTATTTTACCCTTTTGGTCTAGAAGTCATTCAAAATCTGCTACATTTGCAACAAACGACTAAAATATCCTCTAATATTTATATTCAAAGAAAAGGGATTGGAATTAGATGACAGGAATATGCAACCCGCCCTGTTTTATAGCCTATGTCGTCGGCGCGGAATGAAAACCTCCTCCTTTAACAATATGACACATTACGTCTGCAGTTAGCGAAAACAAATGACTGGTGCCAACATTCCATCTCTAAATCTGGACGTGATGTAGATGATTGGATCAAGGTCGAATTCGTCAGGCGGCCGGTTTCTGTCCCTGACCTTTGCCGGGATGCGATGCCCGCTCCGCCGCAAGTAACCCACTTTCACCGTGTATATCGCAAGAGTTAGGCAACACACACACACAGCACCGAACCTGGGACCGATCGGGCCGGCAGCTGTTCTCTACAAGACGTAATTACAAAAACGTTAACCAGCTGCGTCTCCCCTGGGAGGTTAGGCTACACACCTCTCTTTCTCTGTTACAGGCCCAATGCGTGCGTCGTCGAGGAAGTGCCGGGCACAAATCGTCAGTACTGGACCGAGTGCAAGTATTGGCGCAACAGAGACATCTGCGGTCAGAAGGCGTAAGTATTCATGTACCATTTGTTTCAGGTGATATCATCATTTATAAGAATAACTATTCTTTACTTTGTCATTTTTATTCTTTCTACCGCTTAGCTGTGGTAGAGGAAGTATTCATCGGATTCCATACAAGATTCCGAAATTGAGACTTCATAGGTTCTTGTGTATATATATGTGTGTGTGTGTGTGTGTGTGTGTGTGTGTGTGTGTGTGTGTTTTAGACAGAGATAACCATTACTAAAAATAAAAATGTAAGAAAATACAAAATCTAATTTTCAAAACCATTTTACATAGAGCATTTTTTATCATTTTTATTATCTAGCACGTACATAGTAGGTGGAGAAGGTATTGCATTCCACCCGAAAAATTTGATGCCGATATTTCATAGCAAATACATGTTTTGAGACCCCTTTAATAAAAAAAGCATTTTTACTTTCTATAGCACGTACATAGTATGTAGAGAAGGTATTGCATTCCACCCAAAATTACGATACCGAAATTTCACCGGAAATATATGTTTTGAGGTCCCCTTAATAAAAAAAGCACTTTTAATTACTCCACCACGTATATAGTAGGTAGAGAAAAAAATTTGAATGGAGTTTTATTTATGGACGCTCTTTAACTGCTGTGGTCCTTGGCGTCCCATTCTATACTGGACGTGAGAGACCGGTTCAGAGACTTGAGGTTCTTTTACGTGCCGTAAATCTACGACACGGGACCACCGGCTTTACTTCCCATGTCCGCCGGGTTTGCATCCGCGACCTCGGTAACTAGAGGCTAGCATGGTACCCCTAGACCACGGAGGACGACAGTAGGTAAAGAAGGTATTGTATTGCACCCAATAATTCGATAGTGTGATTTCACCGGAAATACGTGTTTTGAAGCCCCTGAATAAAAAAGAAGCCATTTTAGAAAATAATCCGTGTATGTATATGTGTGTGTGGGTTTGTTACTGTATGACTAAAAACAGCATAACTGTAAAACCAAAAAATAAATAAATACCAAAGTTAGTATTTAGGTTTAATATCCTCCAAAGAAACGACACAAACTTTCGAAGAAAATCCCACACTCCAGACTACCCTTTACATACAAAGTTTTCTAAATGTTTGATTTTCTAAGAAAATGGTTCTTAACGTTTTTGATTGAAATAGCATACATAACAAATAAAATGTATATGTTGAATTTTCTGGGAACAGCCTGTGAAGTGCTCATTCTGAAGGAATTTTGTATAAACGTGCAAAGCATAAGAAATAGACAAATATTAAGGTATTTGTTGCTATGGGTTACCTTTTGGAAATGATGAGTGATCAGTTGTTTGTTTCTCGCGATGTCATGCGAAGAGTATGGAATGTCAACCGCATTCGGGAGACCGCGAGTTCGATCTCCGGTGACCGCCCATCCTGGCCCATGGGTTTTTTCGTGATTTCCCCGGGTCGACAGGCGAATGCTGGATGGTTTCCTCTATGCTAATATTTCCTTTCCGAAATTTCCCTTTCGTTCCGCTTTCTTTTCATCTTTCAGGTGTGCTGGTAGTTCTCGTGGCGTATGGCGGTTCCGGACAGATGGCGCGGATCATGCTCACTGGAAAGAATACTTCCAGTGGACACCAGAGGGCTGCTCGGTTGCTGCTCGTTCATCGCCCTCGGCCGCTCCAGCAGTGGGACGGGTCTGCGAGTTTGGAAACGTTAGGGACCCCGAGGCTCCCGGTAGCCTCCTGTGAGGTTCCTTCACCTCATCCCTTCCTCCAAGGGGGTGGTAGGCACAGTATATCTATGTAGGTCGGGGTGCACGAGGCGTCCCCCTCCGTTCAACTATCTATGGAATTTCAAGGCCAGCATATAGCGACCCATTTTTTAAACATCTGACTCACTGCAGTCTTCTCTATCGCTCTTGTACCTATAAGTAAATATGTAATGAAACTGCTTCTGCAAGCGTTTAACTGGATTAAGATGACAAATAGCAAAATACGCTTTTGTAGGAATACTTTATAAAATAAATGATAATGCATTGGTTTTTTAAGTTTTTGGGAGTTGAAATATAATTGTACTTATAGCGTATGTCGTCGGGAAGAACAGTGCTTTTCAATCGATTTGAGTGTTTCTTATCATCTTTCTCTCTCTCGCCGAAACAAACAGAAAAGCTCCAGAATGTTGTCATTAAAAACAAGTTTTTTTTTTCTGTTCGTACATGAGATATTTTGTTAACTATTAACTTACAAAGACCCCACAAAGACTTGGTGACAGTGTAGGTGTGTGGCGTGCAGACTGTCGCCACGCCTTTGTTTCTCTCGGTACAGGTCCAACCTGATATTAGTGCGTGCGTGTTCCTGGCGGTACATCGGAGCAGCTATTGACGGCGTTTGTTTCGCTCGCAACTACGGAGTTAACTTCTATATGCAAGGGTTTCAACTCTTTTAGCTTTATATAATGACTAGCTGACCTTTATCGAATTGTTGTACCACGATCTAGAACATTTTTATAGGAATCCTCCGCTTATAATTGTAATTTCATACAGTCCCGGCTACTCCTAATAACCGATAACAAATCCCCTGGTATTCACACAGAAGGATGTGAAACATCGGTCGGAACGTCTGACTTCCTTAACCTCCCCCGACAGTCTTCCAAGTTCTGGAAATGCTGTATAGTCTATAAGTACACTTTGGTGGTGGAACAATCATCGGTCGGAACGTCTGACTTCCTTAACCTCCCCTGACAGTCTTCCAAGTTCTGGAAATGCTGTATAGTCTATAAGTACACTTTGGTAGTGGAACAATCATCGGTCGGAACGTCTGACTTCCTTAACCTCCCCTGACAGTCTTCCAAGTTCTGGAAATGCTGTATAGTCTATAAGTACACTTTGGTGGTGGAACAATCATCGGTCGGAACGTCTGACTTCCTTAACCTCCCCCGACAGTCTCCAAATTCTGGAAATGCTACATAGTCTATAAGTACCCTTTGGTGGTGGAACAATCATCGGTCGGAACGTCTGACTTCCTTAACCTCCCCCCGACAGTCTTCCAAGTTCTGGAAATGCTACATAGTCTATAAGTACATTGGTGGAGGAACAATCATCGGCGGAACGTCTGACTTCCTTAACCTCCCCGACAGTCTTCCAAGTTCTGGAAATACTGCATAGTCTATAAGTACACTTTGGTGGTGGAACAATCATCGGTCGGAACGTCTGACTTCCTTAACCTCCCCGACAGTCTTACAAGTTCTGGAAATACTGTGTAGTCTATAAGTACATTGGTGGTGGAACAATCATCGGTCGGAACGTCTGACTTCCTTAACCTCCCCGACAGTCTTCCAAGTTTTGGAAATGCTACATAGTCTATAAGTACATTGGTGGTGGAACAATCATCGGTCGGAACGTCTGACTTCCTTAACCTCCCCCGACAGTCTCCAAATTCTGAAAATACTGCATAGTCTATAAGTACACTTTGGTGGTGGAACAATCATCGGTCGGAACGTCTGACTTCCTTAACCTCCCCGACAGTCTCCAAATTCTGGAAATACTGCATAGTCTATAAGTACACTTTGGTGGTGGAACAATCATCGGTTAGAATGGCCGAATAACTTGTTAGATATTTACAGCAGCTGAATTTTAAACCCTTCTTCCCATAGTTATTTAGTAACATAAAAGCTACAGAATTTTCAAATAATACATAGACCCTTAACATTACAATGAAGTAGAGGTGAAGCTGGTGAACATCTGCACACCCAGGCCACCAAGTTAGCCTCTTTGGAAAGGACATAGTCTGCCACCATCGAGAAAAATAACCTCCTCAACTAATAGAAAATACGGTTCAATGATTTCTAATGTTAGCAGTTTTCTCTCTTTATACATTATTTAGTATGCCCTACTAACGAACTTGGTTGTAGGAGCATACAAAGAAAATAAAACATAACTTTATTATTTAGGGTTTAGTAAAACAAGTTGATTCAATATTGTGTTCTTTGACTGTGTGTCAGTTGCTAAACCGCGACTATCTACATAAAGAGTATTCCTCGGAATGCAGCAATCCGCGGCATTTGTGTTATTTTACATGCGTAATCTGTGGAGTATGCTGTAAACTCTTGAGAAACGCTACCAATATGTGAACTTGTTTATAGTAATTTACATTATGGCTTTTAGAGGAATCGTTTACAAAGCTTACTGGAGTTTTGATTATTTGGAAATACAATCATTAGTCAAGTAGGTTAAGTAATGAAATGACATCATATCGGTTATGTTGGTAATTTTGAATAATATAAAAAAAATCTGTGTTACATTCAGCTGGCTTTCTGTGCTCACTTCTACAAACTATTGTTAGAAAATGACTTTTCTATTTCAGGTTAGCTAGATAAACGGTTGCAGAAATTCGAGGGCGGATCGAAAAGTAACGCACAATAATTTCTTCACAAAAAAGTTTAATAGTTAAAACAACAACAAAAAAATCACCAATGAACTTGCACGTTTTACCTACTTTTCGACATAGTCACCAAGTTTCTCAACACATTTCTCCCATCATGATACCAGTTTCAATGTGCCCAGTTCGTAGAAGTCCGTTTCCTTGGAGTATAGTCATCTGCGGACTGCTGATTTCAGTTCCATCTGTCGCAAAGCGTTGGCCGGCCAGCAATTTCTTCATGGGACCAAACAGATGAAAGTCCGACGGTGCAAGGTCCGGACTGTATGGTGGATGCTGGAGCACCTCTTAACCAAATTTGGTGATTTTCTGAAGAACAGCAGCAGCAACATGGGGGCGAGCATTGTCATGAAGAATTTTGACATCGTCAGCATTTATGTTGTGACGTTTGTCACGGACACGACGCAACTTTACCAAAGTTTTCACGTAGGCTGCAGCATTCACAGTTGTCCCGTGTTCAGCAAAGTCCACCAATACAACACCATACATATCCCAGAACACCGTCACAAGCACTTTCCTAGCAGATTGAGTCTTTTGGATTTTTTTCTTCACTGGGGAACCAGCATGTTTCCACTTGCCTGCTTGGTTTCGGGCGTGTAGTGGTATGTCCACGACTCATCACCAATGACCATTCCTTTCAAAAGTCATGCCCTTCTGCGGTGTACTGCGTTAGGTGATCCAAGCTCATCATTCGCTGGCCCTTGTGGTTGTTTGTCAGGTTGTTAGGCACCCAGCGAGCACTAACTTTACGAAATGTCAACGTGTCATGAACAATATTGTACACTGCACCATAGGAAATGTTAAACTATTGCGATAAGGTTCGCAGTTGCACGCGCCGGTCGTTCAAAATTGCTGCCTCAATGCCTCTGATATTCTGCGGGGTTGCAGCTGTTACCGGTCTCCCGGAGCGTGGCGAAGCACTAAGGTTCACAGTTGCACGCGCCGGTCGTTCAAAATTGCTGCCTCAATGCCTCTGACATTCTGCGGGGTTGCAGCTGTTACCGGTCTTCCGGAGCGTGGCGAATCACTAAGGTTCACACGGCCTTCTTGGAGGAATGCACACCACCTGGAGACATTGCTACGGTCCATACAATCATCCCCATACACGCCACGCATGTCCCTGAGAATATCACTCGGTTTATGCCTTTTGGCCGACAAATATCGAACCACACCTCTTGCTCTTCACACGTGGACAACAGTAACATGCGCGCCATCTTTGTTGCGTAGTTCACGCTTCTCTCGCTAGAGCTGCACATGAAACAAAAAATATCCTTTGTAGTGAAAACTTCAAACTACATCTGTATGAAATTGAAACATTCCAGCTGTAATACCAAGGCAGAAAAAAATTATTGTGCATTACTTTTCGATCCGCCTCGTACAAGGAGTTCGTTGTAGTTAAAAGAGGAATACTCGAGACTGAACTGATGGTCGAATATTTAAAAGCGGATCGCTTTATACTGGCTTTGAAATTCCATGCTCTTTGAGTGACTAGGAGAAACAAAAGAATGGGGCCTTAGCACTTAAAAATATGAAGTATTGGAAAATTCAAACCAATATCTCAGAAATGTTCATGCCACAATAATAAATAAAGAAATAGCTACATTTTTTGTGCATGGGTTTCTGTCTGAAATGAAACTGAGTTTTATTTATCGACGCTCTTTAACTGCTGTGGTCCTTAGTGTCCCATTTTAAGACCGGCAATTTAGCTCAGAAGTCTCTTTAACAGGCTTGAGGTTCTTTTACGTGCCGTAAATCTACGACACGGCACCACCGGCTTTACTTCCCTTCCGAAAGAAGCCATGTCCGCCGAGGACGACAGGTGTTTGTCTCTTATAGTTTACCAGTAATAAAAAATTTCAAAGTTCATCCAGAATGTAAAATATTTAACAGGTTATTCTCACAAAGCTCAAAACATGCATTTTATTTGTCATCCAAATATGTTTAACATATTGTTTTAATAAAAATTGTTAGAGCCATTTTTGAGAAATTAAAACATTTCAAAAAAATAATTCATGTAAAGGGTAGTTTGGGGTGAGGGATGTTCTCGATAATCTTCGTGCTGTATCTTAGGAAGATACTGAACATAAATACCAACTTTGGTATTTATTCGACTTGTCCTTTTTGAATTATGCCTTTCACAGACACGCATAAACATAGCGACAGGCACACACACGGACCTTTTTCTATAAATGCTTTTTTTATTCAGGAAACCCGGAAATATATATTTTCATTAAAAAATGGATATCGAATTTTTCGGTGAAATGCAATAATTTCTGTGCCTACAGTGTACGTGGCACAGAAGGTAAAAATCAAAGTGACTTATGTATTCACTAGCCAGTACGTATGGTGGAACTCCTGCCGCGGCCGGGAGGCGAACAAAACCAACAGTTTTACCCAACTTGTTCTTTAACGCCGCTTCACAAATGTCAGTAACATTGTCAGATATTAAATAAACAAAAATGTAGTGTGTTACACTCACATGGCATACTCTACCCACTACTCTACAACATATACTTACGAAACCGCACTTTTCTATCTACTTCACGTTAATCTAGGTTAAACATTTCGTTGCAGGTGCAAGAGGGATACTGAAATATTTAAAAAGTGACCTCGCTTAGTTTTGAACTTGAATTCGTTTTCCATGATCACGAGAAACAAATGAATAGTGACTTAGCACCAAAAAGGAGTAAAAAGTATTGGACAATTCAAACCAATAGTAACGAATATCTTGAAGATGGTTAATACAAAAAAACTGATATAAATATCGTCTTTTAACGAGATTTGCAATTTGTTGTGCTTAAGTCATGTATAATACATCTTAAACATATGGTATTTTAATCTAAATTGTTAGAATCCTTTTTGAGAAAACCAAAAATAAATAAGACTTTTGCATATAAAGGGCAGATTAGGATGTCGGGACCCCCCAAAAATATTTATGTAGCATGCTTAAAAGATGCTGAATGTAAATACCAGGTTTAGTATTTTTTCGGCATTTCACACACACGCACACACTGAATATTTTTCTAAAAATGTATTTCGTTTTATTCGGCCGCCTCAAAACATGTATTTCGAGTGAAATTCCGACATTGAATTTTTGGGTGGAATGCAATACCTGCTATAGGTAAGTGGTAAATAATTTTGAAAACCCGCAAATGTTAAAGTTGAAACATCGACTTTGTTGTAGAACTACAAAAGGAAAAATGTTAAAACCTCAAACATGTAAACTGTAACACAGTTTGTTCATTCTAAATATTACAAATGAGAATTTTCTCGCAGGAATTTTTCTGGAGTCGCGTTATGTTCCAGTCCGCCACTGCACCGTTTTGTTTACACAAATTAGTTGCGACGCAATTCGTTTATTTGCCGTTGTAGCGTTGCAACAACAAACATTATTTATGAAATGCGAATCGCTAATATGATATGCAGCTGTTTATTGCTAAAATCTGTGACGAACGGTTATTGGCTGTGACGTGGACATATAAACCGTGTTAAATTGGTGCCAGCGGTGGGATCCCAGTTATCGTTCTAGGATACACGAGATCTGCAATTGTTTCCATAGAAATCCGACCTGCAACACTTGCCAAGCTCAGTTGTGACTGGTCCGTGTTTCAAACACACGTGCTGCTTAATAATGATAATGCCAGGTTAACAGTGCGTCAAAAATTAATATGTCATTTCGTTTGTAAGCAGGTAGGATTAAGTGAATTATCCTGCTATTGATTTTATTGGCTTGCCATTATATAATGTGATGCAATAATAATGTGACTGCCACGTGGCTGTTCCACCGCTAGAGAAACATTTCAACCACAGTCTTAGTACAAGTTATTATTCTATCCACCCCAAACCACCCTTACATGGAACATTTTTCGTTATTTTTGATCTTCTCAAAACGCCTCTATTTTACACGGAAATAAAATGCATATCTTAAAATTTTCTTTGAAGAACTCCATTATGTTTATATAAACATAAAAGATACACAAAATCTTATTACACGAAAGAATATACATCCTAAGTAACTTAATTAAGAACCAATTTTTGGGGGAATTAATGTCTGCGAGGTAAGTCTCCATTCTTTTGTTTCTCGTGATGTACAAATTGTATGAAATTTCAAAGCAGGCATATGCGACCAACTTTGTAACCATTTGACTATCGCTGCAGCCTCCTGTATAACTCTTGTCCTGATAGGGACCCTGCCCTCTGCCTGGTCCGGACTCCTCCCGGGGGCTCTCTGTAGTTGGACGTGCTAAGTCCTCCTCCATGTTGAATCCTAGTATACAACAAGATGTGTAATGAAACTATTTCTGAAAACGTTTACCTTGATTAACACGAAATAGGTGCTATGTGTTACATTCACATGAACTTCCTCATTGCTATTTTATGGCTTTGAAACTCCAAGCTGTTTACATGACTACGAATGGCAACTTTCAATTTGAGAGAAGTATAAGTATTTAAAAATTCAAACCAGTAAAAAGAATATCTCGGAAGTGGTTAACGCCACAAGAAATATTACTTGACATTAATTGTGTGCTTTAACGAGATATACGTTTTTTAGTTTTATTTTTCTTGGAAATATCTTAAACATGTGGTGTTTTAATCGAAATCGTTGTAGCTATTTTTGAGAAAATAAAAACTAATGAAAATGTTTTCGGGTAAAAGGTAGTGAAGTGAAGTGAAATAGTGTGCTTATTAGTATACCAATTCTGCCAATCACAGATTATGACCATCTTATTAAAAATGCTTTTTTTCCTTTATTTATTCAGGGAATCGAAAAACATGTACTGCACGTGAAACATCGATATCGAATTTTTGGATGGAGTACAGTACAATACTAGTAAAAAAAATAAAAAGTGATTATTCTGCTTACAATAAACTACACTTTACATGTCGTTAATTGTGATTTTCTCAAAAACGTCTCTAATCTTTTAAAATATTTGCATGAGAAATAAAATCTATGTCTTGAATTTTGTGGGAATAGTTTGTGAGTCCACTTTATTCGGAAGGAATCTCGTATAATTGGTGAGATAGACAAAATATTACTACACAGAAAATGTAGATCTCATATACGAGTTGTGTAACATGCATTTTTGGGCATTAATCAGTCGAGGCAAGTGACCATTCTTTCGTTACCCAAAATTAAAAATTAAAATGAGTTTTATTTATGGATGCTCTTTAACTGCTGTGGTCCTTAGCGTCCCATTCTATATTGGGCGTGAAACACCGGTAATTTTGCTCAGAGGTCTCTTTATCAGGCTTGAGATTCTTTTACGTGCCGTAAATCTACGACACGGGACCACCGGCATTACTTCCCTTCCGAAGGAAGCCACGCTAAGGATTTTTATGTCCGAAAAAATCCATCGCACTCCGCCGGGTTTGAACCCGTGACTTCGGGAAATAGAGCCAAGCATGGTACCCCTAGACCACGGAGCACGACTTTTACGTTACTCGTGATGCCATACAAACACAAGGAGTTTCAAAGGCAGCATATAGCAACCCACTTTTTAAACATGTGACTATCACCTCTGGTAACTATAACAACATGTATAATGAGACTATTTCTGTAAATGTTTATCTGTATTAACATGAAGTAGATGGAAAAGTAAACTTTCGTAGAAATAGTTTGTTGAAGAGATGAGCAAGTCAGAGGTGAAAACGTGGATAGCCGACTTAAATCGTCACCCCAGAGCAGGCAATCGAACCCAGACACTCAGCACAAGAGCCGGAAATAAAACCACTGCGCTACCCTGGGGCCCCAAATGGAAGTAATACTAAGTAACAGCTGGATGGATGAATTATGGAAAACATTACAAGAAACTGGATGGGGAGGCCGTGGAAGTTTGGAGATCAAAGTAGAGTAGAGTTTTGGAAGTAAGAATTGAAGATGTAGATATTCGGGCTGGTTTTAGAGAAAAGAGTTCTTTAAAATTATATACAATAATTAAAAAGTATTGGGGGAGGGAGAAATATGTGGCTTGTTGTGATAAATTTGGGAGGGAAGGATGCAGTCAGGAGCAGTGTTTTTAAAGGTTTTGCGAGGATGTAACAGGGACGCTAGAAGGTATATTTAATTGTTTATTACAATGTGACAGGGTTAAGGACAGAGGGGGCTATATAGGAAATAAAATGCGACAAATTGCGGAAAAGAAATTACATCACTTATAATGTTAACTGGTATGGGAAAAACACAGGAATAAAATGAGGAGAATATTTGGGAAAATTAAGGGAGAAATGTTTACAGCAGTTAAGAAAGATGATAGAACTCAGATATAAATTGATAAAACAGTTAAATAGTGGCAGGCTTCATTATAAGATAACCCTAGGGTTGTATGTAAGGGAGCGTCGTATAGAAGGATGTTGGACTTATTAGATTGTAAATTTAGGTTTAGCTGTAATTATATAAAACGTTTCTGTTATTTTGCTTGTATTTGTACATTTATGAAAATGTGTTAAACCTACAATAAACATTAAATTCAATTGCTTCCCAGAGCACTGCCGCAGAGGACGCACTTGGATACTGAGAACCATTAATGCAAATGTTAGGCTGACATTTCCGCAGCGGTTCAGAATCGCAAATCTGCCGGAAAAAGTACAAAATCCCACTTGGTTAAATTACCGTGTTAATACCCAGAAATGAGAGGCGTGGGGTGGCAACGAGCCGTGGACCTGATGTTTCAGAGATACGGAGCCTGCATTGCTCTTACTTTTATATTGACAATTACTGCTTCTATCAAATGAAATGGGAGTCGAGATCAACACATCAATTCAAAACGTAGAGAAACCAAATAATAAAAACCTGATGAGATATACTCACAAGACTTTCTCTACCCATGACAAACGTGTTTATATATCCATATAAAGGGTGATGATTCTATCCTTGTTTAACTTGTTCTGATGTATTTTTACCTAGGAATAGTTTCAAATCAGTTAATGTCTACGGAGTCGAAATAAAGTTGAAATATTTAGCACAAGTACGGAACAATACATTCATACTCAAGCTGATGTGTTGCGTCACATGTCTTTCCCTACTCACTCTTCTACAACGTTTACTTACAAAAGCCTATTATTCCATCTACTTCTTGTTAATACAGATAAACGTTCACTACACATTTCATATAAGAATAATACAGTAGGCTAAAACGATAGTCACATTCTTAAACAGCGTGTCGCTATGTGATGACTGAAATTCCATGCTCTTTGCATGACCACGAGAAAAAAAAACGAATAGCGACTTACCTGTTGAGAAAAAGTATAAGTATTTGCAAATTCAAAGCAATAGCAAAAAAATCTTGCGTATTACATTCACGTGAGTTTGTCTACTCTGTCGTTAATTAGTCTGTATTCAAATTATTCTTACGAAAGTTTGTTTTCTTATCTGCTTCATTTTACCGAGCGGGATGCTCCGGCGGTTACGTCTGTGGCCCGCATTCGGGAAGTCGTGGGTTGTATTACCGTGGCCAACCTTCCTGACCCTTGGGTTCTTCGGGGTTTCCCCAGGTCGCCAGGCGAATGCTGGGAAGGATAATTACATCCCCCGAATTTCTTGTCTCTCCATTCTCATATCACTTCACCTTTCATCCGCTTGGTCTCTTTCAGGGTTGCAAGTGTCGGCGGGAGGTCTCGGTATGTGCATGGCAGGGGAAAAGGATGCTCTATGGAAATCTTACGGTTTACCAGTTATAAAAGAATCATTCAAAATGAAGAAGACTTCAAAGACTACTGCCTCAAAATTAAAATTATGCACTTTATATTGAAAATGTCTCAAACATATGATGCTTTAATCATAGTTGTTAGAACCTTTTTTGAGAAAATAAAATTTTACGAACTTTTCCATATAAAGGGTAGTTTGGGGTGGGGAAATTTTGTAACAATCAGGTCGCGTGCTTTTAATGTAATTAGCCTTAAATGCCAAGTTTGCTACTGTGCCAATAGTTATTACATTTGAAATGTGCTGTTCACACACATATCGAAAGTTTTTCCAAAAATAATGTTTGGATTCAGGGGACCTCAAACCATTTCCGGTGAAACTCTTTGCAAAATACAATATATATTTTCTGTGCCTATTGTACCTAACTGTAGAGGTGGTAAACGACTGAAAGGATTCACATGGCAACTAAACAAGAAACAAGAAACTATAAAAACAGTGCATTTTTATTACAACCAGACAACAAATAATAGTAATGTTTAAAATTACCGCACAGTTCACACATTTGCACTGAAAACAATACTGTGTTGACATACACGCCCTGCAGTAGACCTGGGGCCATCTCTTATAGAAGCAATGTCTCGCGCACATTCCATCATTCAGATAAACCCAAAGAAAACTTGCCTTAATATCCACTTGCCTTAATAAATGAAGTTTCGAAACTCAAATAAATTATCTTATTTCACTAGCAAAAGAGACACGAAAAACATAACAGATTTTCTGCTGAAAAACAGTCATAGCTAACACTGATCGTAGACAGTACGTTGTGTTAAAATACAACAGTTACAAGTATGGATATGATGTGAGACCTTGGAACTGTCCCTGCTTCCAAGTTACAATAGAGAGTACGTTGTGTTAAAATACAACAGTTACAAGTATGTATACGATGTGAGACCTTGGAACTGTCCCTGCTTCCAAGTTACAATAGAGAGTGCGTTGTGTTACAATACAACAGTTACAAGTATGTATACGATGTGAGACCTTGGAACTGTCCCTGCTTCCAAGTTACAATAGAGAGTACGTTGTGTTAAAATACAACAGTTACAAGTATGTATACGATGTGAGACCTTGGAACTGTCCCTGCTTCCAAGTTACAATAGAGAGTGCGTTGTGTTACAATACAACAGTTACAAGTATGTATATGATGTGAGACCTTGGAACTGTCCCTACTTCCAAGTTACAATAGAGAGTGCGTTGTGTTACAATACAACAGTTACAAGTATGTATACGATGTGAGACCTTGGAACTGTCCCTGCTTCCAAGTTACAATAGAGAGTGCGTTGTGTTACAATACAACAGTTACAAGTATGTATATGATGTGAGACCTTGGAACTGTCCCTGCTTCCAAGTTACAATAGAGAGTGCGTTGTGTTACAATACAACAGTTACAAGTATGTATATGATGTGAGACCTTGGAACTGTCCCTACTTCCAAGTTACAATAGAGAGTGCGTTGTGTTACAATACAACAGTTACAAGTATGTATATGATGTGAGACCTTGGAACTGTCCCTACTTCCAAGTTACAATAGAGAGTGCGTTGTGTTACAATACAACAGTTACAAGTATGTATATGATGTGAGACCTTGGAACTGTCCCTGCTTCCAAGTTACAATAGAGAGTGCGTTGTGTTACAATACAACAGTTACAAGTATGTATATGATGTGAGACCTTGGAACTGTCCCTGCTTCCAAGTTACAATAGAGAGTGCGTTGTGTTACAATACAACAGTTACAAGTATGTATATGATGTGAGACCTTGGAACTGTCCCTGCTTCCAAGTTACAATAGAGAGTGCGTTGTGTTACAATACAACAGTTACAAGTATGTATATGATGTGAGACCTTGGAACTGTCCCTACTTCCAAGTTACAATAGAGAGTGCGTTGTGTTACAATACAACAGTTACAAGTATGTATATGATGTGAGACCTTGGAACTGTCCCTACTTCCAAGTTACAATAGAGAGTGCGTTGTGTTACAATACAACAGTTACAAGCATGTATACGATGTGAGACCTTGGAACTGTCCCTACTTCCAAGTTACAATAGAGAGTGCGTTGTGTTACAATACAACAGTTACAAGCATGTATACAATGTGAGACCTTGGAACTGTCCCTGCTTCCAAGTTACAATAGAGAGTGCGTTGTGTTACAATACAACAGTTACAAGTATGTATACAATGTGAGACCTTGGAACTGTCCCTGCTTCTAAGTTACAATAGAGAGTACATTGTGTTACAGTACAACAGTTACAAGTATGTATATGATGTGAAACTTTGGAACTGTCCCTGCTTCCAAGTTACAACACAGCACAACGCCCATTAGAAATCTTCCAGCTAATCAGATTTAATTATGTTATTGAGATACACTTGCGAGATGTCGTTTTGGAACATGCATTCATTAGCGTAATGGAAATTAATACAATAGGATTACTATGATGATGATGATGATCATGATGATGATGATAGACATGAGTTCTTTTAACGTGAGTTAAGTGAGTAATAATTATAATAAGTATATACATGTGTTGTTGTTAACAGTGCATTCAGAATTCGGCTTGCCTCTTGGAAATATTCGTTAGGGACGAAGAATCACGACTTCACACGAAAGAATCCGAGTTACTCAGGTAACAGTGTATCTTACTGTTACAGTTATGTGTAAATACTCGTGAATCTATTTGACTGTTATTTTGGAACTTAGTATTTTGTGGAAACTGGAACGGTCGGAACTGTTGCAATTTTCCCACCTCCACTTCTGATGCACCCATGGATCCTACGTTCGGCCAAAGAAAGGCTCGCTGACTACGGGATGAAGCCAACAGCCACTACGCTATACCAGCTGGTTACGTCAGCACTACGTCATTAGAACTAGAGCCATTACACAGGTAGCTGTCGTGCACAAGATCCTGGCCACTGTACTGCAGAAGTATTATCAGGTACATGGCCACGGCGCTGGACATGGAATACAGCAGTGTGAAGTCTATAGGAAACAGTCCACAAGCAGTAAACCCAACTTTACGATGGACCAGCTGTAGAGAAAATAGCTGCAGCTCCTGATACTCTGCAGTGCCAGGTTCCACTCTCAGCAACAATTTGAGCACGATGGCAGCGGTTTTGTTTCCGCTGTCGCTGGCTGTCTTGCAACTTGTTGTCATCGCCATCAGTCTCGTCAAGTTGATAGCCGCCCACACGAGAACAATCCCTAGAAGGTTCCACGGGGTTGCATCATAAGGTTTACATGAAGCGAACTTGACGAGAGATCTCAGGCAAGCGTACAGGAAGGATGTGATCTCCAAGAAGATGCCGATGAGGTCGATGGCAGCTTGCAGCTGATATGTAGAGTTCACCAGCTCTGCTAGGTCACACAAAACGCTGTGGATGCCGCGAAGTGTTCGGATCTTACGACTTGTCTGTGGTACAGGGCTACTGATGACTGACATCAGCTCCTTGTTCAGGACATCGAACCGGTGTTTGATCAGGAATGTAGCGTTTACAAAATGGAATATAACGACGATGTTTATGTTGTGCAGGAGGCACACCATCAACTGAACATAGTTGTCTGTGATCACCAGAGGCGACACAACCATGTGGATGTAGTTACCCATACAGACAAACGTCATCAGGGACAGCTGCACTAACAGCAGGAACCTGATCCTGCCGTATGACAGTACAGTTACCGGAGATAAACAGGCATCTATCCGAGACATGATGGCGAGGAACTCCTCCACCTTGCCTCTGTTAAAGGTCACGCACAGGGTGTAGGAGACTATTCCAGTGAGGGAAGTGAGTGTGATATCGAGGACGTTCACGACGATCATGACGAGACTGTAGTGCGGGAACACGTGTTGTATCTCCCATCGTAACACAAATACCAGAGTAATGGCTTCTAGAAAACACATCACAGAGGAGTGTATAGCCCCCAGAGTTGTGGGGCGGAGTCTGGCCTCTGTGACGTCGTACTTAAACGGGGCTAGTCCAAACAGCTTGGAGAAGTAATACAGAGGATCGACTGCCCAGTAGAGCCGGTCACGCTCACCTACACGTCTGCCCATCGTTGTGTGATGTTTAGGGTCTCACCACGATCGAAAACACGTTATATCTCCCATCAAACACAGTTGCCCCTAGGAAACATACTAAGATTGAGTATACGAACGCCAGAGTTGTGGGGTGAAGTCTAGCTTCTGTGACGTTTTATTAGAACGGGGCTAGTCCAAACAGTTTGAAGTAATACATTTAGTACCCAGTAGAGTCGCCAAAATCATCTGCAGGCTTGTCTATCACAGAGTGATGTTCAGGGGCTCATCAGGGTGGGGAACACAGTATATCTTCCACCAAATACAAGCACAGAATTGTTGCCTCTAGGAAACAGCAAGATGGAGTTTGCAGACCTCAGGGTTTTGGGGCTAAGTCTGACTTCTATGATGTACTGAAACAGGGTTAGATCAAATAGCTTTATAAATAATGCAGAGTATTGACTGCCCAGAAGAGTCAGTCACGTTCATCTGCACGTCTCCCAAACAACTTGAAGAAGTAATACAATAGATTGACTGCCAGTGGGGTCGGTGAGGCTCATCTGCACGTCTCTTTGTGATGTTCAGGGTTCACCAGGGTCGGGAACACGTTATATCTACCACAATCACATGCTACCTCTAGTAAACACATTAAGATGCAGTGTGATAGTGGAAGAGGGTCATACACGCGCTTTGGAGAAGCAGTACACCAGTTTGACTTCTGCTACGGTCCTCTGCGCGCCCACACATTATTGTGATATTCTAAGATCTACATCACAACACTAACACCTGTATAAAACACACAGAACTACAGTATAGGGACAAGCCCCAGCGAAGTGGAAGCCCACTAACTTTACAGAATCAGCTCACAGAGTCGTGTATTTGCCAGATCATCACTGTTTACAGACACCGCCTCTTCTCTTTTATCTAATGAGTCCATCACGATAATTGCTGGACGTCCAATCACTTTAAGGTGTCTCATGTTTCAGGGTGATCCGCTATGAGTGCTGTGAAGGGTTCCAGCAAGTTCCTGGTCAACAGGGATGTACCGGAGGTAAGCATCTCATGTTTCTAGACTTAGTTGTATAACCCTGTAGGGACAATACTTCATCATGGTTTCTGTTGTAACAGTGAAGCCCTTGAAGAATATCCTGGACACGGCGCGAGATTTGGGAGCAGGCAAGTTTGTAAAGCACCTGGAGGACTCCGGTCTGGGAGCAGAACTCAAAAGGGGAGGAACCTACACTCTCTTTGCGCCGATGGATGAAGCTTTCGATGTGAGTACCACGCACATACTGTCATCACAGACATATTCATTCCTCCACATACTATTCCCACAAAAGCTTATTTTTCTATCTACTTCTCGTTAATCCAGATAAACCTTATATTTACAGATTTTATTGCACGATGCAACAGATAACTCAATAGTCAGATTTTTAAAAAGTAGATCGCTATGTGATGACCGAAATTCCATGCTCTTTGCATGGCCCCGACATGGCTTTCTCTACTCTTGTACAAACTACCTTATTGCTAGTTTTCTTATAGGTACAAGGGGAATATGGTAGGCTTTAAGTGATAGTCAAATGTTTTAAGAGCTGGTTGCTATGTGGAGCATTCCATTCTCTTTGTGTGTCCAGGACATAAAAAAACGAATAACGAATTCCCATTTGAGAAAAAGTATAAGTATTGGAAAATTCAAACAAATAACAAGGAATATCTCGGAAATAGTTCACTGCACAAAAAATTATGTGACAAATTGTGTGTTTTAACGAGACCTACATTCTTTGTGTAATAAAATTTTGTCTATCTCTTACGGTTTACCAGTTATGCAAAAGTTATTAAGAATTAAGAAGACTTTTGGCGTTCTCGAAAATTCAAGATATGCATTTCATTTGGCATGAAAATAGCTTAAGGGTATGATATTTTAATGAAAATTGTTAGAGCCATTTTTGAGAAAATAAAAATGTTCGAAAAATATTACTAGTATAGGATAGTCAAGATTTTCTTGAAAATCTTCGTAAGATACTGAACCTAAATACCAAGTGTGGTATTTATTCGACCTTTCGTTTTTTAGTTATGCTGCTCACAGACAGACAGACACACCAGGGACATGTTTCCAAAAGTGCTTTATTTGGATTCAGGACACCTCAAAACATGTATTTTCCGTGAAATCTCGGTAACGAATTTTTTAGTGGAATGCAATCTTCCCTTACTTACTATACGTAGTAAATGAAATAAAAATGAATACCGAACTCACCACTTAGAAAAGTACAACTATGTGAAATTTCAAACCAATAACAAAAAATATCTCGGAAATAATAAGTCCACAAAAAAGTTTCATTTGACGTAAACTGTGTACTTTAACGAGATCTACATTTTTTTGTATTAAGATTTTGTTTATCTCGTATGATGTACCAATTCTACAAAAGTGATTCAGAATGAAGAGGAATTTACAGCTATTCCCATAAAACGCAAGGGGTTTATTTTGCAAATCGTTTGAGTCATTTTTTGGCAAAGTAAAATATAATGAAAACATTTCCATGTAAATAATAGTTTCAACTGAGGAGGATTTTATTGAAAACCTTCGTGTCGCATACTTGATAGATGCCGAATTTAAATACCAAATATTTGTCGTATTTTTTGTTTTGTTTTGTTTTAGAGATATGCTATTCAAATGCACACGAACATTTTACTAAATATGCTTTTTGGATTTAGAAAGTTTCAAAACGTGTACTTCTGGTGAAATCTCTGTGTCAGATTTTTGGGTACTTCCTATGAGTAATAGAAAAAATAAAAATCTAATGTGTTACATTCACATTAGTTCCTCTATCGGTATACAACTTATTCTTACGAAAATTTATTTTCTTGTCTATTTCATTTTAAGCGAGATAAACGTTTCGGAAATAGCATTTAACATTAAGGGAACAGTGATAGTCAAATGTTTAACAACTGAACGCTATATGCTGGCCTTAAAATTCCATACTGTTTCCATGACATCGCGAGAAACAACTGAAAATCCCAGGACTTAAAAAGAATGACAAAGTATTGAGCGATTCGAACCATTAATAACTGATATCTCGGAGATGGCTGATGCCACAAAAACAGTTATTTAAAATACACTGTGTTTTAAAGAGCCCTACATTCTTTTTGTAGTACATTTTTGTCTATCACTTAACTAACACGTTACATCAGTTATACAAGATTACACAAAATTCCTTCCGAATGAAGAGGACTTCACAGGCATTCCCCGAAAATTCAAGATATACATTTTATTTGTCATGTAATTATCTTTAATATATGGTATTTTAATCAAAAGTGTTATAACCATATATTAGAAAATGAAATTTTTCTAAAAATGTTCCATGTAAAGGGTAGTTGAGGTTGGGGGAATTTTCTTGAAAATATTCATGTTGAATCTTTGGAAGATATTGAACCTAAATACCAAGTTTGGTATTTATCCAAGTTTTCGTTTTTGAGCCATGCTGTTCATAGACACACACACACGGACCTTTTTCTAAAAATTGTTTTCTTTTGGATTCAGGGGGTCACAAAACATATATTTCCAATGAAATGTTGACATCGAATTTTTGGGTGGAATACAATACTTGCACTTACTCTACGTAATACAGAAAGTAAAATTATTACACAATACTTTGGAACGATACAGAAGTGCACAGTGGTTAGCGTTTGTGACCCGTTGTCTGTGTTGCAGGATCTTGCCCGAGAACAGCGATCCCGGCTCGAGAACGACAGAGACAATCCTCGGAACCCACTCTTGCTGTATCACCTACTGGACCGGAAGCTGACCTCACAGAACTTCAAGGCTGACCTTCTGGCCGACACCCGCTACGACTCTCACAAACTCAGGATCAACAAGTACTCCAACGGGGTGAGTGCTGTGCATGAACACGATGTCTGCTGGTCCCCAAGGTGTGCGTCACGCTGACGTGGGCGATCTGTTTACAGTTGGAGACGGTGAATTGCGTGTCCATCGTCAGGAAGGACCAGGAGGCCAGTAACGGTGTAGTCCACATCCTCGACTCCGTGCTGGACCCCGCCTTCACCGTGCCACGTGACCTCGCCGACCTCGTCCTGCAGGACGGGAGGTTCATCCAGCTCGGGAAGGCGATGGAACAGTCCGGGTTCGTCAACAGGCTACGTAACACGCACCAACCGTGCACCATACTAGCGCCGTCTGATGAGGCGTTCCAGAAGATTCCCCAGTCCCGTCTCAAGAGGATTATGGGAGACAAGGACGCCAGAGAAGGTATACATCATCTCGCTAAATAGGGATACAGCTGTTTTCAAAATGTTTCAGGCAGTTCAATCACCCATAACATAGGACGGTAATACGACAGTCAAGTGTCTAAAACGCTGATGTGTTACATTCACCTGACTTTCTCTACTCACTATAGATTATTTTCAATAGCTTATACAAACTACCTTTAAGAAATCTTACTTTTCTATCTACATATTCTTAACCGAAATAAACTTCACAGATACATTGCATATTTCGTGCAGGTGCAAGGCAGATAGAGAAAACAGAATCGTTAGTCAGTTGGCTTTGAAATTCCACACCCTTTCTATGACATCGTGAGAAACAATTGAATAGCGACAAGGACTTTAAACAGCTAAAAGTACTGACGAACGGAGGGGCTCCCAAAAAGGGCAGAACATCGATTGTAGGCCACCCAGCTCTTTGTGCTTCTACCGTGACCCATGGGAGGGAGGGATAAAAGAAGAGAATCAAAGGGCGACCAGGATCGGATGACGACGCGCGCAAGTTTGGACGGGGTCCCTAATGTTTTCATATTGAACAAATTCTACGCCGCAAGGGCCCAACCATAAGCCCCGAGTCTCCAGGGGGTCCACCGAAGGACCGCCCTAACTCCACCCGAAAGAAAGCACCCGGGAACAGTTCCTAACTGGGCTGTCTCTGGACGACGTCGCGAAGAAACCTCCACAAAACGTACAACCACCACCGAAGAGCGTCGCCTGGTTCTACAACCCTGAAACAGATGATGTGTATGGGAGAGTCGTGGTAGAAGATGAACCGCTCCAGCATTCGTCTGCCGACCCGGGGAAACCATAAAAAAACTTATGGGTCAGAATGGGCGGTCTCCGGGTTAACCCGAGACCTCCCAATGCGACTTTCACACGTTACGACTGCGCCACCTCCTCGGTCGCAAGGACCTTTAACAAAATGACTAAGTATTGAAGAATTCAAATCAATAACAACGCAGAACTCGGAAATGGTTAATGTTACAGCAAAAGTTATTTGAAATAAATTGTTTATTCTAACTTCATCTACATTTTTAGTGTAATAAGTTTTGTCACTTATGGTTTAACAGTCACAGAAAATTATGTTCAATTCCTTATGAACGAAGAGAACTTCACAGGCTAATTCCCAGGTATTTAGCCAAGTTTTTCGTTTTTGAGTTACGCAGTTCATAGACACTCTCAAACATACACACACAGACCTTTATCTAAAAATGTATTTTGCTTTATTCGGGGAATCTCAGAACGTGTATTTCTAGTTCAAAATTCGCTATCGAAATTTGGGTGAAATACAATACTTATTAAGATAATTAAGCAGAGAAGGTAAAAATGGAAATGGAGATTCATGTGAAACGTCCGACACGATGGCAAGGTACTCCTTGAATATACTTCTTCACAATCATAGATTAGATTTTGTGTAACATAAAACTTTTTCTTAGTAAGAAATAACAAAGCATGTACAGTCGGCCAAACTAAAAGTGGCCTGTTCTTGAGCAGTTATAAGTCCCTTGGAGCGTGCGCGCGGTTCAAGACCGTCAACTTCTGTGCGCCGCTTTGGCTAACTCTGTAATACAAGACACTGACTTGGGCCACCTCCACACCGTGCTTGAAGTGAAGCAGCTCAAGTTTGATTCTCCGTAGTGGGTTCTTACCTCTTATTTTTTGCAACTCGTTTTACTGTAATGCGGTTAAATAATATTGTTTGGTTACTTAATTTTACTTACACATATAATTACAATAATTATAAAATGAAGTTGACTGAGTATGAAATCCCTTCTCGACCTATAAATTAATGTTATGGTTGCCATCTACCGGTATAACGGCCTACTAAATAGAAATGAAGAAAACCTGTTATATTTTTGCTCGCATATTTAAAATGAAAAGGCGGTTGAGCAGCACCACGGGGATTTTAAGTTGCAAGCTCAGGAACAGTAAGCTAACCCTCTACCACGCTGTGGCATTGTACGAGGCGTATTCAAGAACTAAGGTCCGGTGAACAATGTTTAACGGATGGTAGGTCTGAATGACGTTTCACGTCTGCAGCGCTGTCTACCGACTCCTGAGGAACCTACCGCAGTGTTGGCGTGACGTAGTAGACGTTTACCAGTCTGTGAGAGCAGATCGCAATGGCCGCGACAATCGTAGATCCCGCCAGTTGTGAAGTGCGCGGTGTGATTACATTTTTGCTGGCAAAAGGATCGTCAGCTGCGGACATCCATTGTGAGTTATGTCTCGTGTATGGACCGCACATAATGAGTGACAAACAGGTTCGACACTGGTGTCGAGAATTTCGAAATGGCCGCACAAATGTGCACGATGAACAGCGGAGTGGTAGACTCAGTATTCGGACCGACGACATCGTTGAGCAACTAAACCAAAAACTTCGAAGTAATCGGCGTTTGACGATTAGTGGTCTGGCTGATGAATTCCCAAATGTTGCTCGAACCTCACTTTATAGGATTGTCACTGAACAGCTTGGATATCGGAAACTTTGTGTGAGGTGGGTGACAAAACTGCTCACCGGTATGGATATGGTTTGTTTTCCCACATTGTTACGGGCGACGAGACGTCAATAGCGTACACCAACGCAGAATCGAAACAACAGTCAATGCAGTGGCGCCGTTCCGGTTCACCCAAACCAACGAAATGTAAGTAATTGCCGTACACGAATCGCAAAATGATGGCTACCGTGTTTTGGGACGAAAAGAGCGTCCTTTTGACTGATGTCATGGACTATGGGTCAACAATTACATCTGACGTGTACTGTGCAAAGCTTACCAAACTGAGACGTGCGATCCAAAATTTTCCGCGGGAAACTTCATCTGGGTCATCCTCCTGCACGACAATGCACGCCCCCACACCGCTGCCAAAACCAAGGAGAGGATTCAAGAGCTTCGTTGGGTACTCTTTGACCACCTTCCGTACAGTCCTGACCAGGCACCAAGCGACTATTTCCTCTTCTTGCATTTGAAACGTTGGGTGGGTGGACAACGATTTCAAACCGACGATAAACTCAAGAAAAGTATTACCAACTGGTTCAAGTCCCAGACGGCAGACTTCTATGTCGAGGGGTTAAAGAAGCTGGTGCAGCGTCACAGCAAGTGTGTAGATGTGAACGGCGATTATGTGGAACAGTAAAGTATATATGTAGCACATATTATTGTCAATAAAAACTTTGTCTCATGAGCGATGTTGTTGTTATGACCAAGCGGACCTTAATTTTGGAATACACCTCCTAACATGAGAATCATAGATCAATAAAGTGTGTTTGGTTACAAATATTCAGTGTTGAAACATCTGTCTGAATTATTTTCTTGGAAGACTTTCGTGATTACGGTTATGTTCCCCATTATAACTACTACAAGAATATACGCAGTCTTATGAACAAAGCCTGGCTGTCCCGAGCACTCACGGAAGCACCCTATTCGAGCTCCGTCTCTCAAATGGAGGTCACGTTTAAACTGACCGAGTGTACACTTTTATTTTCTAAAAATCACTCATAAACTAAATTATTAAAACTCTAAATTCAAAACTTGATATCAAGAAAATACTCCTTACTTCTGTTCATCAATTTTCATAATTAATGTCAT
The DNA here is from genome assembly GCA_030765065.1 of Deroplatys truncata. Lineage (NCBI taxonomy): Eukaryota > Metazoa > Arthropoda > Insecta > Mantodea > Mantidae > Deroplatys > Deroplatys truncata. Next base: position 8,987,108 of record CM060977.1, on the reverse strand, counting down.
ATAAATTATATAGGGAGTAAGAAAAATAATCCAATTTAATATACCAGCATCCGCGGTGATACAGTAAGATTATCTTTCAGAAAATTGAAGTTTAAAAATTTCAGGCGCTATTTGCACACCCGCATATCTCCATTTAAAGCTAACATTTGGACATTTTACAATTTTTCAGCATTTTCTTGCATGAAAATTTCAAAAAGGTTATTTTTTTCGAAGTTTTATGAAAATTGAGTACCGAGAAACCTTAGTTTTGTACGGATTTCGTACAAATTTTAACAGCATGAACGAATTCCCTAAACTTTTAAGTATAAGATGTCATCTCTATACAGGTGATATGTCGCCTAAAGTACTTTATTTTAGGATGCGCTATCTATAAGACCATTCTACCGATTTACTCAAATTTAACATATGTGACATCTTTTTTAGGCATACGGTCCTAACTGATTTTTTTACTTTCTATACCAGGTACCTACTAAGATAATCAAGGTTTTGTATTCCACCAAAAATTTCGATATTTCACAGATAAATACATGTTTTAAAGTCCTCTGAATAAAACGCTTTTTTTAGAAAGAGGTCCGTATGTATGTATGTATGTATGTATGTATGTATGTATGTGTGAGTCTGTGAACAGAATACCTTAAAACAAAAAACTCGGATAAATACCAAACTTGGTATTTAAATTCAGTGTCTTCAAAGGATGCAACACGAAGATTTTTCAAGTAAACCCCCGCACCCCAAACTACCCTTCACATGGAAGATTTTCTCAAAAATGATTTTAACAAAATTGATTACAATATGATGAGTTTAAGATATGACAGAATAGCTTGTGAAGTCTTCTTCATTCTGAACGACTTTTGTAAACTGGTAAACCGCAACAGATAGACAAAGTATCACTATAAAAAATTGTAGATCTCGTTAAAGCACACAATTTTTACTTTCTCTTCCACGTACCTAGTAGGCAGAGAAAGTATTGCATTTCACCCAAAAATTAGATACCGAGATTTTACTGGAAATTCATGTTTTGTTAGATGCCTGAATTAAAAATAAGCATTTTTAGAAAAAGGTCCGTATGTGTGTTTGTGTGTGCAGCATAACTGAAAAACGAAAAGTCAAGAAGTTCGTCCACCCCAATTACCCTTTACAGATAACATTGTTCGAAAAGTTTTATTTTCTAAAAAATGACTAATGATTTTTATTTAAATACCATTTATTAAAGATATTTACATGGCAAATAAAATGTATATTTTGAATTTTTTGAAAATAGCCTTAAAGTCCTCTTCATTCTAAGGAGTTTTTTATATAATCTTATATAACTGGTAAACGTTAAGCGATAGAGGAAAACGTACTACACCAAAAATGTAGATCTCTTTAAAACACACAATTTATTTTAAATAAGTATTTTATGGAATAAGCCATTTCTCAGATATCGATGTTTCCAATTGTTCTTTTCTTGACAAAGTCCCTTCAACATTCAGTTGTTTCTCGCAATATCATGGAAACAGTATTGGATTTTAAGGCCAGCATATAGCGTCCAGTTGTTAAACATTTGACTATCGCTGTTCTCTTTGTATCTATAACGAAATGTGTAATGTAGCTGTTTCTGTAAAGATCTATCTCCATTAAAACGAGTAGATATAAAGCTAAGCTTTAGCGAGAATAGTTTGTATATTCACTTATAAACCATGAAAATGCAGCACATCACATTTTTTATGTTAACCATTTCTGGGATATTTTTGTTATTGGTTTGAGTTTTCAAATATTTATCCTTTTTCAAGTGGCAAGTCGCTATTCATGTTTTCTTATGGCCATGCAAAGAGCATGGAATTTCACATTAATCACACAGCGATCGGCTTTTTAAGAATCTGACTATCGCTTTAACCTTGTTTCCTTCTTACAGCTACAACGAAATGTGTAATGAAAGTTTGTCCGTGTTAACAGGAAGAAGTTCTTGTAAGAATGTCTTGTAGAAGAGTGAGTAGAGAAGGCCATATGGGTGCAACATATTCAAACTGTCACATATTAAAACATTTAAGCTTAGAGTAGCAAACATACCTGAAAATTCAAAGAGGAAAAGAAATAGTGATTATTTCCTTGAATAAATCTGGGCTATTAATTATAGACGATGTCCAAATAATATTGTTTTTATATGTTGGCAGCTCTGCTGGAGAACCACGTCATCCCCCACCCCATCTGTCTACCTGCCGTGCTAGGAGAACACAAGGTACGAACCCTGGGCTCCGAGAAGCTGACATTCGACTGCGATCGCAAGGGTACAACTGTAGAAAACAAGAGACTGCGGTCGGACTTCGTGTTGGGCCAGAACGGCGTCGTGTACATGATGGATGACCTCCTGCTGCCCGACAGAGGTGAGTACACCTGCAATGTCAGCGCTCAAGGGTTTCAACAACAGGCACTTTGTTGTTGCACTATTTTTGGACATAACGCGCGCCTTTGACACTGTCTGGCACAAGGGCCTCCTGCATCGCCTGATACAATACAATCTCCCATCCCCTCTTATCCATCTCATCCACTCTTATCTCCGAAACCGCACATTCAGTGTAGCTAAAGAAGAAATAACTTCAGCCCACCGTCCCATCCATGCAGGGGTACCCCAAGGCAGTGTTCTCGGCCCGCTTTTGTTTTTGGTTTTATAAACACATTGCTATCCTACCATTGCCAGGCTGTTCCAAATTCCAGTTTGCAGACGACACGGCCATCGCCTCCGCTTCCATGAAGCATAGGGTTGCGGTTCTCCGACTCCAGAACTATGCACACACACTCACGACGTGTGTGTGAGATTTCGACGCCACGAAATCTCAGGCCGTTACCTTCACTCGACGACTCGTGCTGGATGACGTGCCTGATCTGCAAATAGCCAGTGGGACAGTAAACTGGACCACGCAAGCCAAGTACCTAGGTATCACCTTGATCACAAACTAACATGGAAGCCCTTCATACAGGAACTAGCCACAAAAATCAACCGTAGGATGGCAATGATGTACTCCTTGTATCATAGAAATTCTGTAATGTCCGTGCGCAACAAAGTGCTCCTGTACAAGCAGGTGCTTCGCCCTGCCCTCACCTACGCCTGCCAGGTCTGGGGAATTGCCACTAGAACCCACCTCCAACGCCTTCAAACACTCCAGAACCGCTTCCTCTGTACCGCCGTCAACGCTGACTGGTACATCCCCAACAAAGATATCCACCGTGATCTTCAAATCCCCACCCTAACAGACTACATCCTGTCCTTATCTCAAAAGTTTTACGACTCCCTTCCTCACAGCTTCAATGCCCTCATCCGCGGGCTCGGGGAGTACGACATAGACGCCGGGTAACGTTACAAACGCCCCAGACTTGTGCTTGGCAGGCACTAAAGTCATGACTACAGACACTACTCCATTAATGAAACATAAATCCCCATTCCCAACTACCCAGAACTCACTTTCCCTACCCCTAAGATCTTTCCCAAATCCTTTAATTAAACCACCGCTTACCCACAGTCCATTTCACCAAACCCATCTTCCAACCAGCAAAGGACATCTGTCCTGGTATGGTAACAGTCGGAGACACCACCTGGACTCAGGTGGCACCATCTCCCAACGACACCCCCTTGAAGTAGCATAGAGCATTGGTCAGGGACACAGCGGTGCACAAATCCTAAACCCAAGGTACAATATGAATATGCTATGCTTACGTAAAGGTGTTCGAAATGATGTCCTTGTACCTGTTGAACACATTATTGAACGCTCGTACAGCCGACCGGATAGTCTTCTAATTGGTCAAGCGTATGGAGATTTAAGTATTCCCTATAGGTAATAACAACATGCATTTAGATCTGGAGAGCGAGTCTGGCATCAAAAACACGTTGTAATGTGATTTTCTTGGACTTGTTTCCACGACAGCCTCTAGCTGGTCTACAACTGTTCGCTGTCTATGCTTCTTTTTGTCTAACAAGCTATAAATTGTGTACTTATTAGCAATTTTGTGTATAAATTCAAGCTGACAGACAAGCAGAACATAACACAATAAACACACGTTCTTCTGTAGTATATACGTTATGATAAACGTAAGGCCATCCCATCATGCCAAACAAAGTTAGAACTGCAAATGCCGCAGAGCAAGGCCATTTAACCCAATACCTGGTGCGAGTCAGACTCCGCGTTCACCGCTAGACGTCATTCAAGATAAATCTGATCAGTCATTCATAAACAGGGCAAACAAGAAAATTATTGATCTACGTGTTGTGTTAAAAATGCTGACGATTTAATAGTAGAAATACACAAACATTCTATAAATGGTCCATCATTTTATTTGTATAGAAAACAAGTGAGCAACATATCACTCGTCTCACTGGCCTACAGCACTGCGATATCAGGCTACCTATATACTTCAGTATATTTGAGGCGACATTAGTGGCAGAATCAAGAGTTAACGCTGATAGCCGCTCATTACTGGATTGCAACGGAGGGGAAGTGACGGCAAGTTAACGAATCAATCATCATTTTAACAAACTTGGATAATAAACGCTTTGGAACACTACCTATAGCAGACCGAGCGAGATGGCTCCGCGGTAAAGTGTAAGGATCGCATTCGGGAGGTCCCGGGATCGATTCCCTCGGACCGTCCACTCCGACCATGGGCTTTTTGTGGTTTACCTGGATCGGTAGGCGGATGTTGGTGTCGTTTCCCTTTTACCATAAATTTCATGTCCCCATCATTTGCTCCCATCTGTTTCAGGGCTATAGGATCAAGCGACGGTGGTTGGTCTGTTGCGGCAGGACGGTGGAATTTGAGCACTGGAGAGATTTCTCCCTGACGGTTGGAGGGGACTACTGCGGCCATCTCCCTTCCAGGGAGCTGTCTCGTCTGCCACGGATTGCGCAGAGCTACCGGCGTCAGGTTTGGCACCGTGTTGGAATCTTTAGGAACCCTTCCTTGCTAGCGCACATCGTCGTCTGGATCTGGTCGCCCTTCGGGTCTTCCCTTCTTTCGTTCTCTTGATCACAAGTCGGTGCCTTAACGACCTCAATCACCCGATATCGTTAAAGCATGCACTTTATTTCAAATATAGTAGTTCAAGGGCGTCCATAAATAAAACTCAATTTAATTTTCGTGATGTCATATAAAGATTATGGTATTTTAAAGCCAGCATATAGCCACCGCCTTCTAAACCTTTCAGTATCACTTCAGTCTCCTGTATCCCTCTTGTATCTACGACGTAACGTGTAATGAAAGTATTTCTGTTGTGAATGTAGCACATCAGATTTTTGGTTACTATTAATTCACTTATGTATAAACCAGTTACTATAATCACATAAGTTCGCAAACTGTTAAACCTTGTACTTAGGTTTTTAATTTCTACTAACACCATAGAAAGGGGATGAATGGAGGGGGAGAGAAGAATGTGTACATTTAAGAGAATAATGCGAGTTGAGCTGCGAGATTTGTTCTTTTCCTAACCGATGGTGCGCGCTTTGTCCACCCCTTTGCATCGCCCAGCTCTGCCTGCGAATAAAACGCAACAAATATCTGTGTTACAGTGTACCATAGGACCTAACAGCACGTTTCCCTGTTACAGCCAAGAGCGTGATGCAGCTAATGGAGCAGGAGAAGCTTTTCGTGTTCCTACAGCTGATCCGCACGGCAGGACTTGATGAGGCCTTCGAGAACTTCGGCGATTACACCATCTTCGCTCCCTCAGAGTCGGCCATGTATGGTAAGTTACCTTGGTGATATTCTATCCTTGTTGCTGGCGCGAACTTAAGGCGACCGATCGGTGGATACAAAGGCACAGTTGGTAGTATACGAGTACTGCATTTCACCCAAAAATTCTATAACGGGAATTTACCGGAAATACATGTTTTGAAGCCCCCAAGAAGCACTTTTAGAGAAAGGTCTATATCTGCCTATGAACAGCTTTCTGAAAAACGAAAAGTCGGATCAAACTTGGTATTTAAGTTCAGTATCTTCCAAGGATGTGACACGGAGATTTTCAAGAAACTGCCTACTACCCAAAGTACCCTTTATATGGACAAACTTTCATTTTCTCAAAAATGACTATAACGATTTTGATTAAAATACTGTATATTTAAGATATCTGCATGACAAAAGAAAATTTACATTTTGAATTTTCTGGGAATAGCCCTCTTCATTCTGAATGACTTTTGTATAACTTGTAAATCATACGAGATAGACAAAAACTTATTACACAAAAATGTGGATCTCGCTGAAGGACACAATTTATGTCAAATACAATTTGTTGTAGTGTTAACTGGTTCCGATATATTCTTTGTTATTTGTTTGAATTTTCATGCGAAGAAAAATCTGACAATCACTTTAGCTTGCTGTATTTTTGTTATGCCTACAACGAAATACTAAATATGCAGTGAAATTTTCACTCGATTAACAAGAATGAACTTTTGTAGAAGCAGTTTCGAAATTATAGTCTTTTTAAACCAAATTTCAAGTTTTCCTAACTGATCCGTACGATGTAATGCGATTAAGTGAATGTCATACAAGACGTTCGTACATTTTTAATTTTTTAAAAAGCTTGTGTCAGATATTTGTACTTACCAGCTCAGTGAAATAACAACACGCGTCTGACAAGTTGGGGAGAATGTTACAATCATAAATTAAAAGTTGCGTCAATTTTAAGTTTTCGGAGATTTCCAAATCTTTAAAGCTAATAAAACTCGGTATAAGTTGCGGAACACGGTAAGAGATATTTAAATTGTCACGTGACAGAACACGTGGTAAAAGTGGCTATAGGCATCAAACTGTTATCAAGGAATCATGCAAAACAACAGCTATAAAACCAACAAAAGAGAATTGATTTGTTGGGGAGCATTTTCACTTTCTCTGCAACGTATTTTTGTAGGTAGGGGAAGCAAAAACTGGATATGGAGATTTCACCGGAAGTACACGTTTTGAGTTCCACTGAACCCCCCAAAAACCATATTTTAGAAAACGTCCCGCAGAACTTAAAAACCAGTCGGCTAAATAAGAAACTTGACCGAGAGAGATGGCTTGCATTCGGAAGGTCCACTCTGATCTTGGGTTTTCGTGGTTTTCTCTGGTCGGTAGGCTGGGGTGGTTTCTCATCTACTACGATTTCCTTTCCATCATTTCACTTTCATTACTTTCCCTTCACATCTTTCACGTGTGCCTTTAGGTTTCGTGGCGTATGGCGGTGTTGGACAAATGGGGCGGATGCTTGCTCAAAGGAAAGGGTATTCACTGTGGACACTAGAGGGCTGCCTTGGTCGACCGATCGTTCATCGCCCTTTCTAGGCAGTGGGACGAGTCTTCGAGCCTGGAAAGTGTTAAGGACTTTCGCGCGTCTCTGTGGCCTGTAGCCTCCTGTGGTTCCTTCACTTCATCCCTACCTCCTGGGGGTGGTAGCCATGATAGATCTATGTAGGTCGCGAGGTGTTCTCCGTTGTATAACCTTTACTGTACCTGTGGTTCCTTCACTTCATCCCTTCCTCCTGGAGGGTGGTAGACATAATAGATCTGTGCAGGTCGCGGTGCACGAAGTGTACCCCTCAGTACAACTACCTACACCTAGATAAAGCTTTTGTAAGAATAGTTTGTAGAAGGGATAAACGATAAAGAAAGTCATGTGAATGTAACGTAAAGCTCTTGCCCAGAACACTTGGCATAGGACAATGAGATAATACGTTCCTGCTAGAAAGCAATGGTCCGGATCACCAGGTTGTTATTGCATGTGTTACAGCACTGCCTCCAGACGAGCTGCAGGACATGAGGACCAGCAGGGATAAAGCTCGTCAGTTCGTCCTCTTCCACGCCACACAGAACAGACTCGACGCAGACCAGATATCTGATAACCAGGTAACACACGTCCAGACTTCCCTAACTCTAGCAAGAAACAAACCCGGACCCACTGTACTCGCTGCTTGTCTGGTATACAGGTGGTGATGTCCCTGGACGAGCAGAACCCGCTCCGGCTGCAGGTTTACCGCAAGGCGATCGGCGTGGAGGACGCCCTTATAGAGAAACCTGACATCCACGGCTTGAACGGCAACATCCACGTCATCAACAAGGCTCTGAGACCTTCAAACGTCTCGGCTGGGGATGTTCTCCGTCAGGACGGCAACTTCAGGTATCATAATTTCTTTTATGCCACACAAATAACATTGTACATGCAAGGACATTGATAGTAGGAACAGGTAAACACGCTAGATAGGAAATGACGATGAACAGAATTAATTAGTTTCTACACAGAAAACAAAACTCGAATTTTGTGTATGGTTACCAACATACACAAATAGAATTATGAGAGATAACAGAACAGAAGACAGCTAAATAAAAGACAATCGGGATCTATATTTGTGTGCCAAGCTTATTTCCTTAATTGACATTATATTCAAATACTGCAAATGTGTGCACAAACTTTAGAATTGAAACATAACTGGACTTTTCTTCTAATCATGCAGACTACCTTGAGAAGTTTCTAGATATAAAAAGGTTCAACAAACCTTGTGAAAGAAAGTTTTGTTGTATTTCCTGTTTATGTGCGTCTCTTTCTTTTTACTTTCCCTACTGCGTACTTTAGTAAGTAGACGAACTTTCGTGAAAATATTCGATATCAAGATTTCACGGAAAATACATGCTTTGAGGCCCCTTGAATCCAAAAGAGCATTTTTAGAAAAAGGTCAGTGTGTGTGTGTGTGTGTGTGTGTGTGTGTGTGTGTGTGTGTGTGAACACGATAACTCTAAAAGAATAGTATGTTAAATAACAAAATTGATATTTAATTTCGGCATCCTCCAAGATGAGACAAGAACATTTTCAACAAAATCCCTCCACCCCAGACTACCCTTTACATGGAAACTTTTTCGATACCTTTTATTTTCTCAGAAATGGCTCTAGCGATTTTGATTGAAATGTCCTATGTTTAAGATATTTGCATAGCAAATAAAATGTACATCTTGAATTTCCTGAGAATAGCCTATGAGGTCCTCTTCATTTTGAATGACTTTTGTATAATTCGTAAACCGTAAGACAAAACCTTATAAAAATGCACATCTCTTTAAAGCACAAACAACAATTTATGTCAAATAAAATGTTTTGTGGCGTTAAAAATTTCCGAGGTATTTTTTGTTATTGGTTTCAATTTTCAAATACTTTTCGAAACTTTTTATTTTCTCTACCACCTGCATAGTAGGTAGAGAAGGTATTGTATTCCAACCAAAAATTCGATACCGAGATTTCACCGGAATACAAAAAATAATTTTTTAGGAAAAATATCCGTTTCTCTGTGTGTGCCTGTAAACAGCGTAACTCAAAAACGAAACACCGGATAAATACCAAACTTGGTATTTAAGTTCAGTACCTTTCAAAGATGCGACAGGAAGATTTTCAAGGAATCCCCCCGCCCCAAACTACCCTTTACATGGAACATTTTTAGAATTTTTTTATTTTCTACAAAATGGCGTTAATGGTTTTGATTAAAATCCATATATTAAATATATTTACATGTTGTGTGTATATGATGAATTTTCTGGGAATAACCTGTGAATTCTTCTACATTCGGAAGGAATTTTGTATAATCTTGTATAACTGGTAAACGTTAAGTGATAGACGAAAACGTACTACACGAGAAATGTAGATCTCTTTAAAACACACAATTTATTTCAAATAACTTTTATTGTGGCGTTAACCATTTCCGAGATATCCATTATTAATGCTTCGAATTGTTCATTACTTGGTCATTCATCAAAGTCCTGTCAACATTCAGTTGTTTCTCGCGATGTCATGGAAACAGTATGGAATTTTAAGGCCAGCATATAGCGTTCAGTTGTAAAACATTTGACTATCGCTGTTCTCTTTGTATCTATAACGAAATGTGTAATGCAGCTGTTTCTGTAAAGGTTTATCTCAATTAAAATGAAGTAGATAGAAAAATAAATGTTCTAAAGAATAACTTGTATACTCACTCAGAAACAGTAGAGGGTAGAGAAAGTCATGTGAATGTAACACATCACTTTACCTACCGTATCCTACAAGGAAATGTGTGCATTGAATTGAAAGTTTTTCTCTGTTAAGAACAGTTGAATAAGTATAAGCGGTGTGTATGTTTGTTTTGGCAGCATCTTCCTGCAAGCGATGGAGCGGGTCATGCAGAAGAACCCAGAAGTGATGGAGTTCCAGAGATCCGGCACGTCCTACACGTTCTTTGTGCCCACAGACAAGGCCTTCAACCGACTCGGCTCCTCCAGGCTGGAGCGGATGATGGACGACACCGCCTATCTGACCAAGGTCAGCCGCAATTCGCGACTTTTGTTCCACCCATTGGCGAGCCGCGAGTCTTTCAGGACCACATTGTACATCACTTGAAAACTGTTTTTTTGGGGATCGAGTTTTTTCACGAACTCAACATCCATCGTGAAGTGCCTCGCAACCAATCTAACCTGTTCACCTCTTTTGTTGTTGTGTAGCCTGTACGTGCTGGTCATGTCAGGGACATAAGATATTAATGTTTTTATAATTGTAGCCATATTTTTACTTTCTCTATTGATTACTAAACAAAAATTCGATGGGTTTATTTCATTGCAAATACACGTTTTGAGGTCACTTGAAACAAAAGATAGAATACCATCAATGTGTGTCTGTGAAAAATTAAATCGAGTTTCATTTAAGGACGCTCTTTAACTACTGTGCTTCTTAGCGTCCCGTTCTATATTGGGCGTGAAATACCGGTAATTTTGCTCAGAGGCCTCTTTATCAGGCTTGAGGTTCTTTTATGTGCCGTAAATCACGACCACAGGCTTTACTTTCCTTCCGAAGGAAGCCATGGTAAATTTTTTATGCCCGAAATGAATCCATCGCTCTCCGCCGAGTTTGAGGCCGCGACCTCGGGAACTAGAGGCTAGCATAGTAATCACTACATCACTACTGTGTGTCTGTGGACAACATAACTCGGAAACGAAATGTCGGTTAAATACCAAGCTTGCTATTTAAGTTCACTGTCTCCCAAAGATGCGACAAGTAGATTTTAAAAACTAGAAACCCCCGCTCCAAACGAACCTTTACATCGTAACTTTTCGTTGCTTTTGATTTTCTCAAAAATGCCTCTAACGATTTTGATTTATATACCACGTGTTAAATATATTTACACGAGAAATAAAGTGTATATCTTGAATTTTCTGGGAATAACCTGTGAAGTCCTCTTCATTCAGAATGACTTTTGTATAACTGGTAAACTGTAAGAGATGCACTAAATCTTACTAATTTTTTGTGGCATTAACCACCTCCGAGATATTCTTTGTTATGGATTTGAATTTTCAAATATTTATACCTTTTTTCAAGTGGATATTCACTATTCGTTTTTTCTAGTGGTAATACAAAGAACATGGAATTCCATGTGTCACAAACGATCGTCTTTTTAAAAATCTGACTATCGCTTTATCCTGTATTCTTTTTATACCTAGAATGAAATGTTTAATTAAAGTTTATCTGTGATTAATGCAGTATATAAATTTTTATAAAAAGGTCAGTGTTTGTGTCTATCTATCTATGAACAATAACGAAGACTTTCAAGAAAATCCCCCCCACTACAACTACTGTTTGTATTTAACTTTTTCGATTTGCTACAAAGTGGCTCTAACAATTTGATTACAATACCGTATGTTTGAGATATTTACATGGCAAATAATTGTATATCTGGAATTTTGTGAGAATAGCCTGTGAAGTCCTCTTTATTGGGAATCAATTCTGTATAATGGGTAAACAATAAGAGACAGGCAAAAACTTACTACACAAAAATGTAGATCTCTTCAAAACGCACAATTTATTATCAATAAGTTTTTTCTGACATCAGCCGCTTCCCTTATTTGTTCAACACTTAGTTATTCTTTTAAAGGCATTTTAAGACCAGCATACAGCGTCCAGTTGTTAAACATTTGACTATCGCTGTTCTCTATAACGAAATGTGTAATATAGCTGTTTCTGTAAAGCTTTATTTGGATTAAAATGTAGTAGAATAAAGTTTTTCAAGAACAGCTTGTAGACGCTGTGTAAAAATATACGATAGTGGGTAGCGAAAGTCATATGAATGTAAAACAGACATTTTTTTCTAACATACATTTTACAGCATATAAATTGTTCTTTAAGCATTAGCTACGATCCAACCTTTATGATCTTTCTAAGCATATTCACAACTCTAATCTGACTTTTGTAGTTAACTGAACAAAAGCAGATTTTTTAATTATAGAAAACTTAGGAATTTTTGTCAAAAGTCTTGAAAGAAATAATATATGATTGATATATTTATAAGAAAATGCACGATTAAAAATCTAATATAAGTAGTAGATATGCTTTGAAAGTTAAACAATACGCTTTACTGCTCTAGTTTAAAAGTTGTGCTGCAAGGAATCTTCAAGTCTATCAATATTTTGTGTTAAATGTATTAAAATAGTTGGTATATTGCAAAGGAATTGTCGTGTCAAATTGAAATTTTGAAAATGACTATCTTTTGGACGAATACCTGAATGCTTAGCTTGAACAAAGGATTGTTTCTGTTGTAGACCATTAAGAACCACCTGGTACAGAAGATGATGGCGTCTGAGGCCTTCAAGCCAGACTTGTACTACGATATCCCTACAACTCAGAACGTGGTGGATGTCGTCAAAAGGGACGGCAAACTCAAGGTGAGACATTACAGAGCTAGGTACATTGATGTGCATAGAAAGTCGCCCATTCCCCTACCTGCGTAAGGTTTCCACCTCCAGCAAACAATTGCCGGTATCAGTTCTCTCTGTGACTGGTGTGAAAACAATTCAGGGACACCAGTGAACGATATTATAATCGATGTGAAATAAGGGGGTACTTAGGAGATTATTTGCGTGTATCGTTAAGCTGGAATACAGTTATATGAGAGCTTTCATCAGCGACATGAAAAAAGGGTTAAAGTTATTGCCGCCATCGAACTGCAGTATGAAAATACCAAAGTTCTTAACTTTCCACTTTATTTCTACGTCTTTATTATATTATACTGACGACTACCTTACTTTTTAAACTTGAATGACGAACTGATTTCATTTATGTACCTCCCCCGTCCGTTTTCAAATTATTGTACAATGATCTGTAAGATTTTTACCCCTCATAATTGTAATTTTGTACAGTCCCAATACCGAATGAGCAGTCCCCCTATATTCTCACAAAAGAATGTGAAACTGACTTCCTTAACCTCCCCCCCCGACAGACTTCCAAGTTCTAGAAATGCTGCGTAACCTATAAGTACTCTTTAATAATGGAACAATTACCAGTCCGAAACTTCGAGTAATTTTTAGATAATTTATAGTATGTTAAATTTGTAACCTCTGCACCCTCTTTTTTAGCATAAACTTCGATATTGGATTATGGTTGGTATCACTATACACACGCATATACTGTATGCCTTTTATTGACTTCAACACATTATTACACGTAACAAACAATAAATAACATGGCGCTTTACTTATTTTCATAAATATGTTGTCACCTTTGTTCCATATTACTGACACTCAGAAGTCGCATCATAGGAACGTTGTCTTTCCGCTGCCAACATTAGAAATCCAAACATAGCTGAAAACACGATTGAGGGCCCTCAGCCTCAAAGCGTAGCCGAGGGATCTGCGCGTCTAAAACTCGAATGATTCACTTTGGCAGCAATTCCTTCGAAAAGTCGCCAAAAACGACCATATAAGAACGGCCGCATAAAAGGAGGATGGGTGGGCAATATATTACCCCCGGAGCAACATCTACTACACCAAAACGTTCCTCATTAACCAAGAATTACTTGGATAGCAAAAAAACCCCGATTTCGTAATTTAAAAGCTTCCATTTTCACCATAATCCAATATCGAAGTAGTAGCGTTTTTGGTTCCATAGTTACGTAATAAAGACTACATAATTTTCACGTAATACAGCAGCCCCTAACATATACAACGAAATAAGATTCCGCACTCCCAGGCTACCAAGTTAACCTTTTCGGAAAACACACATACTCTGCGGCCATTGAGAAAAACAATATCAGTTAATATAGAATATCGGTCCGTGATGTCTAATGTTAGCAGTTTTCTCTCTTTATATATTTATTTAATATGTCCTGCTAATGAACTTGATTAAAACATAAATACAAACGAAATAAAGCCAAACTATCTTACATGAGCGCTATTAGAATGTTTCGGCATCCAGAAACCTAAGTGCACATATCCATAGAATTATAATAAAGGTTATTCAGATGTTGACACTGTTTCATTACATCTGCAGTGTTTGATAAATGGCAGAAACAAACATAACACAGGACCGATTGTCACTTTTTACACTCTGTCTTCTGTTAGTTGAAATGTTACATCATGGCCATCTATGTGTACCCCTTGCAATGAAATGTAACTGGCTTTTGTTTTTATGCTCTGTGGAGTAACAACAACCATTTTCTACTCCATGGCATTCTTCGTAAACATGTGTTCGTGTTCAAGTACAAGGGTTTTCTAAATCTTTTTGATCTTTTAGTAATTTGTGAAATGAAATCAGAAGGTGCTTTAGAGCCCTATGTCCTTAGAGTAATTGAGTAATAACATTAATGTATATTTTATTTTTGTCCTAAAATGAACGAAGTTGTGAACATTGATCCCTGGCTTGTAATCTCACCCTTCGGCAACTCGGTCATGTTTCAGGGGAGGTGAACTACCCTGGCAATGCAGTGGCTAGGATTATGCTCTAGGAACAGAGGTCACGCTGGCAGAGGGTGGGGTTAGATTTGCTATTACCAACATAAACAGCTGCGTTCCATTATGGGCCACTTTTTATGGACGTGTGTATACATGATGTGATTATGTGTTATCCAGGTGTTTTAAAAGTCCTAAAACAAAAGCAAAATCTCACGTTGACTGCAAGTATTGGGGAAGGTGTTTGTTGAGAGGACGTTGTTGATGTTTGCAGGTGAACGACGCCACGATGATGAACTGCGACATCATGAACACAAATGGAGTGATCCACGTGATCAACAGAGTGTTGCTGCCAGATCAACACGTTCTCAACTGAGCCCTGCTTCTTCACGACAGTAGAGATAGTCCTAGCTTTAGTAAATTATAGACTGATCAATCATCCATTATAATACTGTATGTGCCTGCCTGTTAACGTGACATTAAAATAATTGTGACATCTTTATCAGCTGTTTCCATTCATCCAGTAATATTGAAACCTACCTGTGTCATGTACTAGCTGTTGGAAACATACATAGTGTGGCCTACCGCTTGAGCCGTTTTCAAGTCAAATAGCGACTTTTAAATTACAATTTGGACACTTTTCGCTAGCAGTAGTTCACAACACTGAGTATCCAAACACTTCTGTGAACACTTTAAGCACATCTATGACTAAAACCCCCAATTTTTACTTTCTCCACTATATAGTAAGTAGGGGAAGTATTGTATTCCATCCAAAAGTTCGATATCGAGATTACACCGTAAATATATGTTTTGAGGTCCCCTGAATCCAAAAAAAGCCTTTTTGGAAACATGTCCGTGTGTGTCTATGAACAGCATAACTCAGAAACGAACAGTCGGATAAACACCAAACTTGGTATTTAGGTTTAGTATCTTCCAGAAATGCGACACGAAGTTTTCAAGAAAATCCCCCCCACCCCAGATTACCCTTTGCATGGAACACTTTTCGAAAATTTTAATTTTTTTAAAAATGGCTCTAACGATTTTTATTACAATATCATATATTTAAGATATTTTCATGACAAATAAAACGTATATCTCGAATTTTCTGGGAATGTTTCCAAAAGTATTCTTCATTGTAAACGGCTTTTGCATAACTGGTAAACCATAAGAGATAGACAAAATTTTACTATACAGAAAATGTAGATCGCGTTAAAATACAGAATTTATGTCATATACTGTGTTTTTGTCGATGAACCAGTTCCGAGGTATTCCCTGTTATTTGTTAAAATTTTCCAAATGCTTATACTTTTTCTCAAATGAGAATTCGTTATTCATTTTTTTTTGTCCTGGACATACAAAGAGAATGGAATACTCCACACAGCAACCAGCTCTTAAAATATTTGACTATCGCTTAAAGCCTGCCAATTCCCCTTGCATCTACAAGAAAATTAGCAATAAGATAGTTTGTGCAAGAGTAGAGAAAGTCATGTGAGTGTAACATTAGACTTTTATTTTTAGTACTACAAAGTGCTTTAAATATTGCTGAATCCGAAAAATACTAATTTTATTGTGTTTTGGGAATCATTTTTAAACTTCGTATTGCATATTGTAGACTCGGCAAGGAACATTTGAGTAGCTACAACGAGATCTGACCCGCACCATGCAAAGTAACAAGCGAAGTTCTGCTGAAGAAAAGCAGCAACTTAAGAAACAAAAGCAAAATTAAAGGGGAACAAAAAGAAATACGAGGGTCAAACCTACCTTCCTGGTCTGCTGGATCTTAATCTGGGTTAGATATATATTAAACTATTTTGTCGCTGTTTTATAGTTAGTGATATTTTCAGCTGTAAAATGTTCCTTGTGGAGCCGTTTTTTGTAATGGTCAAATGAAATTTGCCACACAAGTTTCACAGAGGTGCGGTGAGTATAATTTCTCTACGTTTTATTGTGAGATGCATTTAACTTTACTTTTAATTTTCAAGCAGTAAAACTGCAAATTTTGGTCAAAAAAACATTGATAACTTCAAAACATTTTAGAACCCAAACTGGAAAAGGCACACAGGAATCTAGAGTAATTTTTAAAAGCGTGTGTAATGAGAGGGTATGGTTAAAATATCGGACCAAATTTTTTTTTTCGCAAGCCGTTTTTTCAGTGACGTAACAAAAAACAAACAAATTTAACCATAAGTGTTAAACCATTGGAGAAAAATGTATGAAATTTGGTCTGATTATAATATTCCATGGTATCGGTCTCAAACAGCTGGCATTATTAGTTTAGAATCTTAAAACTCCAGTGCTTAACGGGTCCATATATACACGAGATGGCAGTGAGCAGTTGTTCATTATTATTGGAGTTCTGATTGTACGATTTTCCCTGCAGGTATCCCGAAATATGACCGTACGAGACGGCTCGGATCCCGTTGGACCTTGGGTTTTCTCTTCGCTCTCTCAGGTGCATATGTTGCAGGACCAAGCGACGGCGATTGGTGCGTGACGCTGTGTAAAGGATTTCTCCCTGGCAATTAGATGGTCGACTGGTGCCCCAATCTGGAGAACTGCCCGAGTTAATGTTGACACAGGCGTCAGAAATGGTATCTTTAGAGATCCCATCCTTGCTAGTGCACATCGTCGTCAGGATCTGGTCTCCCCTTCATCCCAGGGATCATGTAAGACAGGATGGGCCTAAGTGTGGTGCTGAGTTCTCCTCCGTCTGACAATCCTATCCCCAAATCCGATGACCACATTGGACTCAAGACTTTGCCGGCAGTAAATCTCTCAAACGGGTGACACGTTACTCCATCTTGCTGAAAAAAAAGCAGTGATTATGCTGCTCTTCTGTTAGTTGAGGATGGAATTCATCCAGGAAGTCCAAATATACATCCGTGTTGAATATTGTGTCATAGCTCACCACTAGTCGTGGAGGGGTTGCTTGTAGACATCCGACACCATATTCAACTAGCAGGGACTCACGTTTATGCTTATTGCAGCTATCACCCAGTTTGGTCTCAGGTTCAAAGTGCCCAACACACGTCCTGCACTGAACTATCGAGGACTCCTAGTTTCGTCTTAAGTGACGTGCTGTGTCCCTGATCCAGTCACACAAAGTCTTGAATGCTATGGAGATTTGTCCCTCCGTAATTCAGAGCCGACAGTAGGTACGTCATTGGTATTTAATGTGTCATAGAACAACTCAACAACACAAAAAACAGTTGACAATTGCAAGCGAGACACAACAGTGTAATTGAAAGCGGAAGAAAGAATGGTGAACAAAAGTATGTTTCAAATCAAGTAAGATGAGATGGTATAATTATCAGGTTAAGGGACTTCAAACGGCTAACTTAATGCTGGTATTTAACTAATCAAGTCGTTTCTTTAGAACAGCGATAAGAAGGCGCAACTTGTGTAGTCTCTCTGCGGTACGGGAGAATACAAGTAAACTAAATCAACCATCTTTTCCTTTTCCGAGGTGTTAGGAAAACTAAACGGAGATGGAACACTGAACGAGGTATATTATTATATTATCTCTCCCCCTCTCTCTTTTACACATTTACTTAAGCACTGTCAGGAACTAACACATAGACCAATCGCTAGATGTAAATTTGTTTCAAATGCTGAAGCATTAAAACGCCTTTAAAATCTTCGCTTTACTTCATATACACAGCTTTCGTTTGGACGCGTGGCCATATTACGCTGAATTCGTTGTCCTGTACTACGCTGCTTCTGTTTACTCTCCGTGTGCCGGCTAATCAGTTGACACGAACTCGGTGCTGTATTGAGGCTGATACGTTGTGAAACCACGTGTTTCAGTGTTATAGTATGTTAGTTCTGTTATAATGTCAGCACACAGAATCTTCATGTATGATTCCTATCTGACAAACTCTTGTAGAGAAGTGAGACACATTCCCTGTTGTTATAATGTCAGCACACAGAATCTTCATGTATGATTTCTATGTGACAACAAACTCTTGTAGAGAAGTGAGACAGATTCCCTGCTGTTATAATACCAGCACACAGAATCTTCATGTATGATTCCTACGTGACAACAAACTCTTGTAGAGAAGTGACACAGATTGCTTTCGTTCGTGCGACACTTGGAGAAACGGATTGTAATCTTGTGAACAGATTTAAGGAAACGGGATCTCTTCTTCATTAGAAGCCGTGTTCTTACAAAGGAAAAAGTCAATGACATCAGATAAAGATGTGATGTGTTACACTCACATGACTTTCTCTACTCTTGTACAAACTATTTTTACAAACGCTTATTCTCCATATGCTTCATGTTAATCCAGATGTTAATCTTAAATAAATAGTCAAATGTTTTAAGAGCCGGTTGCTATGTGGAGCATTCCATTCTCTTTGAATTACCAGGATAAAAAAAGTGAATAACGATTTCCCATTTGAGAAAAAGTATAAGTAACGGAAAATTTAAGGGAATAACAATAACGTTTATAACTTTCATAAGAATAACTGTTTGACCGTCATATCAGGCACTGGACTGATGACCCACCCTGGAGTTTGCTTGCTCCTAGACAGACGACCGATCCAAGGCACTGACTATAAGTCCAGAAAGAGGGGGTAATCAGATAAAGAAGAAGATAGATATATATCAGACTTTTGTTTTCTTTCATATACTAATTCAAAATTATTAAACAGTACCCTTAGAGGCGGGTATATATTTATGCTCTTCAGCTGTAGCAGTTGGACAAGATTATACGATACCCTACAAGTTAAAGAAAAATACCGATATTCATATTTTGAACCCCTTAAAAGCGGAACTGCACCATTTGACTAATCTGGATCAAATTTGGGCATTGCACTTTGGGTAAGAGGAAAACTGTCGGTACTTCCGACTTTGCAAAACTATTCCTGTCCTTTATTACACAGAATGTGAAACAGCAGCTGGTGTAAAATGAAATAGCTATTGCTGATGAGCGCTATTTCCGTTTTAAAATTCATCGCTCAATGTTCTGGCCGTGACAAAAAAGGCACAGCAGCTCAAGAACACGGCGTAATGCCTGAGATGCGCCACAACAAGTATCGAATTAGTTGGGGCTGTCAACATAAAGTTGTTAAGGGCTACATGTAACAACGGCAAATTCCATCGTTATCGCGTAATTTCGTTACAGCCGAGAAAGGCTCCGACACACGATACTAGCGCTAGCATTCAGTTTGATGGGCTTGGTAAACCATCACATTTCAAAATATCTTCATACTAGCTGGCTTCTTTTTAAACGTCAGTGACGAGTTAATAAATATCCTTTACTGCCCCCTACTGTGTGATATAATATAAAAGATTTGTATGTTGAACTCTTCCCTTTAACCCTCATAATTGTAATTCCGTACAGTGTCGACCATTCCTAATAAGGGATGAAAAATCCCCTGATATTCAACCAAAAGGATGTGAAACATCGGCGGAACGTCTGACTTCCTTAACCTCCCCCGACAGTCTTCCAAGTTCTGGAAATGCTGTATAGTCTATAAGTACCCTTTGGTGGTGGAACAATCATCGGTCGGAACGTCTGACTTCCTTAACCTCCCCCGACAGTCTTCCAAGTTCTGGAAATTCTGTATAGTCTATAAGTACATTTTGGTGGTGGAACAATCATCGGTCGGAACGTCTGACTTCCTTAACCTCCCCCGACAGTCTTCCAAGTTCTGGAAATACTGTATAGTCTATAAGTACACTTTGGTGGTGGAACAATCATCGGTCGGAACGTCTGACTTCCTTAACCTCCCCCGAGAGTCTTCCAAGGAAATGCTACAGAGTCTATAAGTACCCTTTGGTGGTGGAACAATCATCGGTCGGAACGTCTGACTTCCTTAACCTCCCCGACAGTCTTCCAAGTTCTGGAAATGCTACATAGTCTATAAGTACCCTTTGGTGGTGGAACAATCATCGGTTGGAACGTCTGACTTCCTTAACCTCCCCCGACAGTCTTCCAAGTTCTGGAAATGCTACATAGTCTATAAGTACCCTTTGGTAGTGGAACAATCATCGGTCGGAACGTCTGACTTCCTTAACCTCCCCGACAGTCTTCCAAGTTCTGGAAATGCTGTATAGTCTATAAGTACCCTTTGGTGGTGGAACAATCATCGGTCGGAACGTCTGACTTCCTTAACCTCCCCCGACAGTCTTCCAAGTTCTGGAAATGCTACATAGTCTATAAGTACCCTTTGCTGGTGGAACAATCATCGGTCGGAACGTCTGACTTCCTTAACCTCCCCCGAGAGTCTTCCAAGGAAATGCTACAGAGTCTATAAGTACCCTTTGGTGGTGGAACAATCATCGGTCGGAACGTCTGACTTCCTTAACCTCCCCCGACAGTCTTCCAAGTTCTGGAAATGCTACATAGTCTATAAGTACCCTTTGCTGGTGGAACAATCATCGGTCGGAACGTCTGACTTCCTTAACCTCCCCCGAGAGTCTTCCAAGGAAATGCTACAGAGTCTATAAGTACCCTTTGGTGGTGGAACAATCATCGGTCGGAACGTCTGACTTCCTTAACCTCCCCCGACAGTCTTCCAAGTTCTGGAAATGCTGTATAGTCTATAAGTACACTTTGGTGGTGGAACAATCATCGGTCGGAACGTCTGACTTCCTTAACCTCCCCCACAGTCTTCCAAATTCTGGAAATGCTACAGAGTCTATAAGTACCCTTTGGTGGTGGAACAATCATCGGTCGGAACGTCTGACTTCCTTAACCTCCCCCGAGAGTCTTCCAAGGAAATGCTACAGAGTCTATAAGTACCCTTTGGTGGTGGAACAATCATCGGTCGGAACGTCTGACTTCCTTAACCTCCCCCGACAGTCTTCCAAGTTCTGGAAATGCTGTATAGTCTATAAGTACACTTTGGTGGTGGAACAATCATCGGTCGGAACGTCTGACTTCCTTAACCTCCCCCACAGTCTTCCAAATTCTGGAAATGCTACAGAGTCTATAAGTACCCTTTGGTGGTGGAACAATCATCGGTCGGAATGTCTCACTTACTTAACCTCCCCCGACACTCTTCCAAGTTCTGGAAATGCTACAGAGTCTATAAGTACCCTTTGGTGGTGGAACAATCATCGGTCGGAACGTCTGACTACCTTAACCTCCCCCGACAGTCTTCCAAGTTCTGGAAATGCTACATAGTCTATAAGTACCCTTTGGTGGTGGAACAATCATCGGTCGGAACGTCTGACTTCCTTAACCTCCCCCGACAGTCTTCCAAGTTCTGGAAATACTGTATAGTCTATAAGTACACTTTGGTGGTGGAACAATCATCGGTCGGAACGTCTGACTTCCTTAACCTCCCCCGACACTCTTCCAAGTTCTGGAAATACTGTATAGTCTATAAGTACACTTTGGTGGTGGAACAATCATTGGTCGGAATGTCTCACTTCCTTAACCTCCCCCGACAGTCTTCCAAGTTCTGGAAATACTGTATAGTCTATAAGTACCCTTTGGTGGTGGAACAATCATCGGTAGGAACGTCTGACTTCCTTAACCTCCCCCGACAGTCTTCCAAGTTCTGGAAATACTGTATAGTCTATAAGTACACTTTGGTGGTGGAACAATCATCGGTCGGAACGTCTGACTTCCTTAACCTCCCCCGACAGTCTTCCAAGTTATGGAAATGCTGTATAGTCTATAAGTACCCTTTGGTGGTGGAACAATCATCGGTCGGAATGTCTGACTTCCTTAACCTCCCCCGACTGTCTTCAAGTTGTGGAAATGCTGCATAGTCTATAAGCACACTTTGGTGGTGGAACAATCATCGGTAGGAATGATCCAGTAATTTTAAATTTTAAAACTTTCTTACTTATTTTTGGTCCCATAGTTATTTAATACCATAGAAAGTACACCTTTTTCACGTAATCCGGAGACCCTTAACATATACAACGAAATAAGATTCCGCACTCCCAGGCCATCAAGTTAACCTCTAAAAGGCACACATTGTCTGCGAGCACCCAGAAAAATAACAATCTCAGTTGATATAAAATATCTGTTCACTGATTTCTAATGTTGGCAGTTTTCTCTCCTTATACAATTATTTAATATGTCGTGCTAACGATCTTGTTAAGAACTCAAATACAAAGGAAATAAAACAAAACCTTCTTACACGAGGGTTATTTGAAGGTTTTGTCATCCAGAAACTTCAGTACACACATCTGTAGAATTAGAATAATGGTTATTCAGATGTTTCATTACACACATCTGCAGTATTTGATAAATGGCAGAAACAAATATAACACAGGACCGATTGTTCGCTTTTTAAACTCTTGTCTTCTGTTTGTTGAAGTGCTACATCATATTCCTTGCAATAAAATGTAACTGGCGTCTGTTTTTATACTCAGCGGAGATAAGCAACTATTTATATTCTGTGGAGTAACAACAACTATTTTTTCTACTCCATGGCATTCTCAATTAAAACTCAAAGCCTTCTTCGTAAGTATGTTCTTTTATAACTCCCATGGTTTTGTATTCAAGTACAAGGGCTTTGTAAACTTTTTATAATATTCTAGTAATTTATGAAATGAAATTACATGGCATTTTATAGTCCCATGTGCTTCAGAACGAATTGGGCTTTTTAACGATGAAAGAATTAACAAAATCGGATGACTGGTTTTTGAGACTACCCTTAACACACACACATGTCTCCCATTATAATATTAGTATAGGTTTACAGTTAAATGAACTAGAGCAATTACATTGTTGTTTGTATTCATTTTCTTTAATTTGATCACCTGACCTTCTTGTGACACCGACTTAACACTTTCCACCTTCTCTTCAGTAAAGGGTGCTTTTTAAGATAATACCCCCCACAGTATTTTTACTCTTGATTTAAACAATGTGTGGAATGGAAATCTTCCAAAATACCTTCCATCGAAAAATTTTCAAACCCATATCCCATTAGGGATGACTTTTTGCATTGAGCAAATATTTTTGGAAAGGTGGAATCAGTTGGCTTTCAATGCCTGGATTTGAACACGGAACCACAAGGACAGCTCAAATTGTATTGAGACGACATACCCCAATGGCGATTTACATTGCCGTAACTACTTTAAGTCAGGCTTTCATAATTTAGCACTTCTTAGTCAAGTAATGGAATTTTTTTCGACACAAGTCGTATAATTCAAGTACTTATGGCATTGTATGTCGTCTTAAAACAATTTGAGATCTGTTTGTGCTTTACCAGAAAAGATGTGAGTCAAGCTGTGGAACTTAATATCATGGTAGCTCAGTGCTTAGAGCAAACGACGGAAACCGCGAGATTCGCGGTTCGAATCCCTGCTAGGGCGTTGAATTTTCAGTCGTTTGATTCTACTTTTCCAACCTTGTGCTACACACATGGCTAGTGTCGAAGAACAATTAATTCACTCTATCTTTTTATTTAATAAAATTATTGTAAAAATAGGCCCATTCGTGCTGAAAATCCTCAAAACTGTCTACTGGCGAACATTTTCCACCCTCATTTCTGTTATACGTGGTGTTTTGTGATACACCCCTTGTGCTAAAGGAACTGTGTACCAAAATTTGTTGAAAGGGTGCAGGGGGTAGGGGCTTATGAGGCATATAACCACATTTGTAATTTTGTATAGGTTGAGCATCCTTTAACGGTGAAAGAAATATCCAAATGCTTGAATGATTAACAAAAACATCTCTCACGGGATTAGGGTGTCGTGGTCGAATAATAAAATTGAAAACGTGATGTGTTAAAATCACATAAGTTTCTCTACCTATTATCGTTTATTACTATCTGGAAGTTCGTGGTTCTGTCTCCATAACAGTACGTCAAATTGAACTTTTTCGTTCAGTTAGTTTCTGTACTCCAGCACCAACATACTGATAAATCTACTACGAGAATAACTTATTTCACAATTCTATATTAATTTTAAAATTGGAATATTACTTAATAAGTCACCTTAATTGAATTGACTTACAGAAATATTGCTTTTCGTAATACTACTAAATTCCGCAGTCCCATACTCAACAATACATTGAAATAGTTGATTTCGACAATGGCGCCACTGCACGACAAGCTCCAAGATTACCAACATACATTACATCAACACGAAACATGACTGCGTCCATGCCAACATAACATGCAGAACGATATTTAACCGGTATATAAACTATTTCGACATTGCATGAAACAAAATATTGTACAGTATTTTTACATTTTCTACTACGTGTAATAAGTAGGGGAAGTATTGTATTCCACCCGAAAATTCGATATCGAGATTTAACCGGAAATACATGTTTTGAGGCCCCTAAATACAAAACACTTCTAGAAAAAGTTCCGTGTGTGTGTTTCTGTGAACCCAAAAGCAGCATAAATACCAAATTTGGTACATAAATTCAGTATCTTCCAAAGATGCGACAAGAAAATCCCTCATTCCAGACTACCCTTTATATGGAAGGTTTTCGAAAATTCTGATTTTCTAAAAAACGGCTCTAACGATTTTGATTAAAATACCACATATTAAAAATATTTACATGACGAATAAAATGTATATCTTGAATTCTCTGGGAATAGCCTGTAAATTTCACTTAATTTGGAAGGAATTTTATATAATCTTGTATAACTGGTAAACGTTAAGAGATAGACGAAAACGTAATACACAAAAAATGAAGATCTCTTTAAGACACGCAATTTATTTCAAATAAGATTTTTGTGGTGTAAGTAATTTTTGAGATATCCATTATTAACGCATCGAATGTTTAATACTTTTGTCATTCCCTTAAAGTCGTGTCAACATTCAGATGTTTCTCGCGATGTCATGGAAACAGTATGGAATTTTAAGACCAGCATATAGCGTCCAGTTGTTAAACATTTGACTATCGCTGTTCTCTATAACGAAATGTGTAATGTAAAGGTTTATTTCGATTTAATGAAGTAGATAGGAAAATCGGGTTTCGTAAGAATGGTTTGTATACCCACTAATAAGCGATAGAGGTTGTACAGAGAGAAGAGACTCACAGGAGCGTTATCGTGTGCAGGGGACGTGACTTCACACGCGCCATTGATCATCTGATCTAGCGACAGCTACTTTTAAATTAGCCATTTTCTGTCCCGGAGAATGAAGTTATCCAAAGACATGTTGACTAAGTGGATTGGAAGGTAATTTTGAGGTCAAATGTTGCTACGTCAGGACACGACTTCGAGCCTCATTCTGTCCATTGCCGAGGTGCTCAAGTAGACAGTCCGACTAAGTATCTGATCTGTTACATTCACATGCATTTCTCTAAACACAAAACTTATTTTTCTGTCTGTTTCATGTTAATCGAGATAAACGTTTACAGAAATGGTTCGTTGTAGGAGACTGAAGTTATAGTCAGATGTTGTTTATAAGGAGTCGCTATATGCTGGCTGGCTTTGAAATTCCATACTATTTGTATGACATCTTGAGAAACAAAAGAATGGTGACTATGCATTACAAAAATGAAATCAAGGATCTCTTGAATGAGCAACTTAATATATAGTTAGGGTTACAGTTAATAATAACATTTGATTTGCATTCAAAAAGTATTGAAATACCAATTTTCCTTAATATAAGAAGCAAATCAATTGTAATCGGTTTCGACCTGATTGTAAAATATTTATATTCTTATTTATATTTATTTAATTGAAACCAAGTTAGAGGTATATCACTGTTAATGATAAATCTGAAATATATTGTAATGAAGAAAATGTGTGATGCCACTTACCATTCAAGTGGCTTAAATTCATTTACATTTTTATTTTAATTTATATAGTTTAAATAAAACATTACATTTTCATTGTAAAGATAAATATGTTTACTTAAAGATAAATAATTATCTCAATAGCACCTTCAATCTTATACTCTGTATAAGATATTTGGAACTACATTCTTGATCACATTTCGAACAACTCATAAGCATTTCACGTCTAAGCATCATTTTGGTTTCGAAGCAGCTGCTTGATATTGACACTTTGTAGATGTAGTGTGATTATTGTTATATATTTCCATTTATTGATGAAGAACATATATAATTTATTTAGTATAAAAAGAAGTATATTTGATTTCCAATTCCATTCAATTAGAGTAAGTAATTCAAATCTTAGCCCTCATATCATTTTTTATTATTATAACAATCACTTTTATTATTATATTTTTAACTAATCTGCTATCAAAAATAAATATTGAAGATCGAGAAACAAATTCACCTTTTGAATGTGGTTTTGATCCAATTAGATCCTCACGTCTTCCATTTTCTTTACATTATTTTTAATTGCAATTATTTTTTAATTTTCGACGTAGAAATTGCTTTAATTTTACCAATAACCATTATTCCTTTTTAAATCAAACATATTAATTTGAACTATTATAAATGGCCGAAACCAAAATAAAAAATCTGATGTGTTACACTCACATGACTTTCTCTACTCTTGTACAATCTAATTTTACAAACGCTTATTCTCCATATGGTTCATGTTAATCGAGATATCGAGATGTCAATCTTATTGGTAATTTTCTTGTAGATGCAAGGGAAATATGGTAGCTTTTAAGCGATAGTCAAATATTTTAACGCTGGTTGCTATGTGGCGCATTCCATTCTCTTTGCATGTCCAGGACATAAAAAAAATGAATAACGAATGTGAGAAAAAGTATAAGTATTGGAAAATTTAAGGGAATAACAAGCAATATCTCGAAAACGGTTCACTCAACAAAAGAAATGTATATGACATAAGTTGTGTATTTTAACGCGATCTACATTTTTTGTGTAGTAAAATTTTGTCTATCTCTTATGGTTTACCAGTTATGCAAAAGTCGTTCACAATGAAGAATACTTTTGGAGACATTCCCAGAAAATTCGAGATATACATTTCATTTCTCATGACATTATCTTAAACATATGATATTTTCATCAAAATCGTTAGAGCCATTTTTGAGAAAATTAAAATTTTCGAAAAATCTTCCATGTAAAGGGTAGTCTGGGGTAGGGGGATTTTCTTGAAAACCTTCGTGTCGCATCTCTGGAAGATACGGAACCTAAATACCAAGTTTGGTGCTTATCCGACTGTTCGTTTTTGAGTTATGCTGTTCACAGACACACACACACACAGACACACACACAGACACACAGACACACACACGGACATGTTTCCAAAAATGCTTTTTTTGGATTCAGGAGGTCTCAAAACATGTATTTCCGGTGAAATCTCGGTATCGAATTTTTGGGTGGAATGCAATACTTCCCCTACTTACTATACGTAGTAGAGAAAGTAAAAAAATTGACTTCATACATTCACATGACTTTCTCTAGGCTTACTTTTCCATCCATCTACTACATTTTAATCCAAATAAACCTTTACAGAAATAGTTACATTACACATTTCGTTATAGAGAACAGCGATAGTCAAATGTTTAACAACTGGACGCTATATGCTGGCCTTAAAATTCCATACTGTTTCCATGACATCGCAAGAAACAACTGCAAATCGATGGTACTTAAAAAGAGTGAGTATTAAACAATTCGAACCTTCAATAACGGATATCTCAGAAACGGCTTATGCAAAAAAAGCTTATTTTAAGTAAGTTGTGTGCTTTCAAGAGATATACATTTATTGTATAGTACGTTTTCGTCTATCACTTAACGTTTACCAGTTATACAAGATTACACAAAATTCCTTTCGAATGAAAAGGACTTCACAGGCTATTCCCAGAAAATTCAAGATATAAATTTTATTTGGCATGTAGATATCTTTCAAATATGCTTTTTTAATCAAAATCGCTAGAGTCGATTTTTTAGAAAATCAAAATTTCCTAAAAAAAATGTTGCATGTAAAGGGTAGTTGCGGTGAGTGGGATTTTCTTGAAAATCTTCGGGTCACATCCTCGGAAGATAGTAAACTCAAATATCAAGTTTGCTATTTATCCAACTTTTCGTTTTTTTTTATTTGGATTCAGTGCGCCTCAAAACATGTATTTCCGATGAAATTCCGGTATCGAGTTTTTAAGTCGACTGTAATACTTCCTCTTCTTAGGTAGATACTGCATAAAATGTGATGTGATACATTCAAATGACTTTCTCTACCCTCTATCGTTTATTAGTGAGTATACAAACTATTCTTACTAAAGCAGTTAAAGCACTGAATGTTTTTAACCTCACCAAACATAATTGTTATATTGACTCATAGACCCAGCAATCACTTTGGCTACTGTCATGAAAAGTCTTAGAATGTGTGCAATGAAAACGCTAGCAGAACAAATAATTAAAATGAATTAGAAAAATGAAGCAATCTTACGAAATTGATTTAACCAGCAATCCTTTGAAGCAAAAGCTGCCGAGAAAAGATTAACCAAATGTGCTGGCCCTCGTAGCCGTGGTCGCTGGAGTCTGTAGCTGAGGGTCGCGGGTTCGAGTCCCGCGATGGGCATGAGTGTGTTGTGTAATTGCGGTAATAAGCGGTAACGAAAACAGTAAAAACACAGCGATCATAAACTGGGTAAAACAAGGGAACGTTTTTTATAAAGTTATCATAGATGTTTACATCTGTTCACAAAATCACAGCAGTAAATCGATTTCTCAATGTACATATACAAGAAGTACGTAGTCACTGTACGCAGGAACCGCATTCACATGTCTCTTGGTAACAAGCGCTTGCAGTGAAATGGTCGTCCTCCGTGGTGTAGTGGTTACCATGCCAGCCTCTAGGTCGCGGGTTCAGACCCGGCGGATATTAATGGATTTTTTCGGGCTTCCTTCGGAAGGGAAGTAAAGCCGGTGGTCCCGTGTCGTAGATTTACGGCATGTAAAAGAACCTCAAGCCTGATTAAGAGGCCTCTGAGCAAAATTACGGTCTTTCACGCCCAATATAGAATGGGGCGCTAAGGACCACGGCAGTTAAAGAGCGTCCATAAATAAAACTCAATTTAGGTTTTTTTCACCACTTATGCCACATCATCAGAACATATTGTACTAGCTAGTGGTCCAATCTGAACGGGTCCCTTTTTAAGCTTGAATGACGAAGTAATTAATTTCATTTACCTACCCACCATCTTTATGAAATGGTGTACAAGATTAGTATACTGAACCCTCACATTTAAGCTATTCCTAATAACGGATGAAACACCCCCTGGTATTCACACAAAAGGATGTGAAACATCTGACTGCCTTCGTCTATAAGTACTCTTTGGTGGTGGAACAATCCTCGGTCGAGTAGCTTATTATAGTAAAATATTATTTAAACGTCTGTATCTTGTTTTTGTCTCCATAGTTATCTAGTAACAAAACAAACCCTTAGGAGTAGGACTGGTACAGAACGGGACTCAACACCTCGACCTACAACATCCTTTGTGCCTAAGCCATTAACGGGTACCTGAGGTGAGAGGAAACACAGGACGGCCGAACCAAAAAGCATGACAGGGCTCCTACCTATTACAGATTGAAACTTCCAGGGTTCCTTTTCCCCTGCCATGCAAAGTCGAGACTCCCGCCGACACTTTCAAGCAAGCGAAAATGGTAAACTGAAATGAGAATTGTAGTCAAATGGAGGGACGGGAAATTCGGGGGATGTAATGGACCTTTCCAGAATTCTTCTAGCGACCATGGGTCAGGAAGGTTGGCCGCGGGAATCGAACCCACGACCTCCAGAATGCGGGTCACAGACATAACCGCCTGAGCCATCCGCTCAGTTGGAAACCCTGAACATATACAATGAAACAAGATTCCACACTCCCAGACCACCAAGTTAACGTCTTTGGAAAAGACACACCATCGAGAAAAATAATCCTCTCAGTTATTAATTATAAAGTATCGGTACATGATTTGTAATGTCAGCAGTTTTTTCCTTTTATACAATTATTTAGTAAAACGTTCTAGTAACCAACTTGATTGCAACATAAATACAAATGAAATACAGTAAATCTTTGTTATATCGGAGTCGTTAAAGGTTTTATCATCCAGAAACTTCAGTACACACATCTATAGAATTAGAATAAAGGTTATTCAGATGTTTCATTACACACACACGTCTGCAGTGTTTGATAAACGACAATTAAAGAAACAAATATAACACAGGATCGATTGTCACTTTTTAAACTGTCTCTTCTGTTTGTTGAAGTGTTATATCATGGCCATCTATGTATATTCCTTGCAATAAAACGTAACCCGTTTTTGTTTAATATTCTGTAGAGTAACAACAACTATTTTCTACTCTATGGCATTCTCAACTAAAAGTCAAGGCCTTCTCTGTAAGGATGTTCTTTCATAACCACAATGTGTTCGTATTCAAGTACAAGGGCTTCGTAAATCCGTTTTAATATTTTAGTTATTTATGAAGTGAAATTAGAAGCTGCTTTATATCGTGGTATCCGTCAGAAAACGAATTCGGCTATTGAATGATGAGAAAATCATCAACATCGTTGAATTATTTCTGAGATTACCCCACCTACACAATTTATAATATTAGTATAGATATAGATTTGTGTCAGTATAACGAAACTGGTGAGCCTCAATTGAGACGTATGCATTTGTTCCGAAAGAACTGAAGATGACGCACATGGAAATGCGATGCTTTTCTGTTCCAAACACAAAGGTCCTATGGGTAACCAAAGGTTCCTTTTGTGACTGTTTCCAGTCGACGGTCAAAGCCATCGCTGCCTTTTTGTTTTCTTCACGTATCGAACTGTTGGAAAACATACCTCATACAGATTAATGGTATCTCCAACCCGCTCCTACAGATAGCGCTGGGTGTGGCCTTCTCCGAACTGGCCACGCAACTAGCTTTACGTCGTCGTGTCACCAAGAATTTACGGCCTAAGTCTGTGAACAGCGTAACTCAAAAACGAAAAGTCATTAAACGCCAGACATAATATTTAAGTTCAATATTATCTTCCAAGAATGCGACACGAAGTTTTCAAAAAATCGTCCAACCCAAACTACACCTTGCACGAAATATGTTCATTATTTCTTGCTTTCACAAAAATGGCTAGAAGCCACATATTCAAGATACCTACATGACAAATACCATGTATATCTTGAAATTTCTGGAAATAGCCCATGAACTTCTCTTCATTCGGATGAAATTTTGTATAACCTTGTATAACTGGTAAACGTTAAGTGATAGACGAAAACGTGCTACACAAGAAATGTGTATCTCTTTAAAACACACAATTTATTTCAAATAATGGTTTTGTGGCATTAGCTATTTGTGCAATATCCGTTATTAATGGCTCGAGTTCAATACTTAGCCTTTCTTTTAGTCGCGTCGATTTTCAGTTGTTTCTCGCGATGTCATGGAAACAGTATGGAATTATATAGCGTCCAGTTGTTAAACATTTGACTATTGCTGTTCTCTTTGTATATTTGGTGGCCCAACTGCGTCGAATTTGACGTGTGCAGATAACCCTTCTTGCGTTAAAAGAGTTGCAGAACTGAACGTGGCAATGAGCGAAGTCAGCTAGCAGTACCGTTAGATGATGGGGATAATAATAACAGTAACAATAACATTTATAATAGCAAGCGAGAAAATGACAGTGAAACACTGCGTGCTCTCATGTTGTTGCTTATAGTGCGTAATGTTATACAAGAAGAGCGCTAAACACAATTTAAAAAATAGCTATGAGACGATACGGATAGGTCAAATAATGGCATTTTAATTATTTGTCAGTCTAAAAAGTGTCTATTCCGTCGAAAATAAAGTTCCTGTAACTAAAGTGGAAAATGTTCTAATACCTCTTCGGTCTATTTTTGTCTATCGCCACGGACAACACTCTAGTACAAGGGTCTGTTTTTGTCTATCACGGACAGTATACTCTAGTGCAAGGGTCTGTTTTTGTCTATCATCATGGACAGTACATTCTACTGCAAGGGTCTGGTTTTTTCTATCATCACGGACAGTATACTCTAGTGCAAGGGTCTGTTTTTGTCTATCATCATGGACTGTACACTCTATTGCAAGCCTAGAAAGGGCCTCACAATGAGCGAGATCGTCTTTGCTGATAAGCAAGAGGAGTAGAACGAAGCTCGGCTGGCCCCGTAGCTCAGTCGGTAGAGCACCTGCCCGCTGTGCGAAGGATCCCGGGTTTGATTCCTAGCTGGGGGAAATTTTCCTCTAGCCACGATTATTCCCTATCCTCCCCAGAGTTTGGAGGTGTGAATGTGTGTGTGTGTGTGTGTGTGTGTGTGTGTGTGTGTGTGTGTGTGTGATCTTATGATTAAAGCCCAGAGTTTAATAGAAACGCAAAGACAACCGAATACGAATTAACACCATTGCCTATAGGCAATTATATGTTGCAAAGGCCGTCGATAAGACCATTGTATTTAAAGGCAGGGTATAAATGGGACTTAAAAACCAAAGCTCGCTCACGCTAATTCAGCAGTTGCCCGCTGACCTCTGTTTACATTGAATGGCAACACTTTTAACACCCGAAGGGATATCTGTACACTTGAAATACTGCGCCGTTGGGCCACCTGGCATATAACGAAATGTGTAATGTAGCTGTTTCTGCAAAGGTTTGTCTCGATTAAAATTAAGTAGATAGAAAAATAAACTTTTGTGGGAACAAGTTGTATACCCGCTAATAAAGGTAGAGGGCAGAGAAACTCAAATGAATGCAACACATAAGATTTTTTTCAAATGTAATTAATTATTTATTTGCAAAACACCTAAGACACATGTCTGCAACACAATATGAAATTTGGTTCCAAAATTTAGGAAACTGGGCCTCAAGGAGGTTTTCCTATAGTGCATTAACAAAGCAGAAAATATAAAAAGTAATGTTTCTCAGGAACTAATTCTGAACGTTGGAAGTTTGTTATGCAACATATCTGATAAAAAGTCAAACTAATTGTTTCATAAACACAAAATTTATTTCCAAGCTTCAATGTTTGATCTCCTTGAAGGGATAAAACTAATATATTTCAACTTTCCCGTTTAAATGTTGGTTACTTAATCAGGGAATATTTTTGGTATGATCTGACCAAACTTAGGATACTAAACCCGCAGCCAGAGCTCGGACTATTGGACTTACTAAACCTCCGGAATGAGGAGAACAACTGAAAGACTACGAAGGGTGACCAGATCTAATGACGGCAGCGCAGCGGGGTCCCTAACGTTTCCAACTTAAAATTCCCTGTCGTCTGTCGAGGATAGGTTCGGGCAGACGGTTGCATGTCAGGGAAGAAATAGTTCTGACCTCAAATGACAACCACCGTCCAATGCGTCCAACCCTACTATTCTACGAGAAGAGAGATAAGAAAATTCATTGTTTTAGGATACATTATTCTAGAAAATCCAAAAATGTCTGCGACTCTTATTTTCGGTCCCTTACATATTGACCATCTATAGAAAACTTTACACATTTAAAACAATGGCTATATTATATATCTAAAAACAATCTCTATAATATGAAAAGTGCACCGTTCGATATTAAGGTAGCAGAGACCGCGACATTAATAGTTGCTTATGTATCAAGCACGCAAGTAGAGCTTTAGGGGAAGAATTAACTACTGGGTGAGTCCACTAAAGCTTTTCGGTCCGTGGTGCAGACAATGCTGTTTAGTACGAGGGCTGATCAATAAAGACTGAGATTGATTTTTTCCTGAAGCTTTCTTGAGAGTTTCCTGTCTCTACCATGAATATTTGAAAAAGTGGAGTTTCATGTATAATGTCCATAGATGGCAGCACTCTCGTATCGGTAGGGTGGTAGTAATGCTGTATATTGTTGACACTAGTTGAATTTCGCATACCACAAAATGAAGGTGACACAAGAGGAG
Source organism: Deroplatys truncata (assembly GCA_030765065.1). Taxonomy (NCBI): domain Eukaryota; kingdom Metazoa; phylum Arthropoda; class Insecta; order Mantodea; family Mantidae; genus Deroplatys; species Deroplatys truncata. The sequence goes on along the minus strand of CM060977.1, from coordinate 8,952,711 downwards.
CAATAAAAGTTAGTTTTCGTTTAAATCATACAGCCTCTGAAACTTTGGAAAAGCTGAAGCAAGCACTACCTCGTGCAACAGTGTTTAGGTGGTTCAAAGTAGAGCGAGTCCTCTGTGCTAAGCAAGGTGGGCCTGGTGCTTCGGCTTCTGCTATGACTGAAGTCAACATCAACACAGCTGCTGTGATTGTTGTTCCCACTCACACCACTGTTACAGCAGCGTACTACACGTCAGTATTGGCTACACCGAGGAAGCACATTGCAAGGAAACATCCAGAACTTATCACAACAACGTGCGGCCTCAAGTAACAAATCAAGTCCAGGAATTTTTGGCTAAATTCAACATTACCTGTGTGCCGCATCTGCCTTGTAGCCCCAATCTTGTCCCCTGTGATTTCTTTTTATTCCCATCACTAAAGGCAAAGCTCCGGGGCATTCGATTTGAGAGCACTGAAGCAGTGCTGAAGAAAAGTGAGGCGATTCTCAAAGACCTGACAAAGAATGGCCTGTACCATGTGTTCGAGGACTGGCAGTGCATTCAAGTACGAGAGGACTACTTTGAAAAAAGACCATGTCAACATTCAAATGGAGTAATAAGTATCTGTGAAAAAAAATTAGTCTCAGTCTTTATTGATCAGCCCTCGTAAAAGCGCTCTAAATTGAATTAAATGAAATAAATGTAACATAAATACCGTATAAGGCATAGTCAGTCATTTGTTGACATATTCTCACAGCCGCCTGAATCCTACGCTGTGAATCGTACCAACGCCTCCCAGTAAGCGTTGACCGTAGCAATATGAGATGCAGGCAGTGCTTATTCTGAGCGCTCGTTTCTAAATAACAAGCTTGTGACTAAAAATTCCGAGGAAATTTCAATCTAAAGAAACATTGAATCAGAGCTCGTGCCAGCAAAATCTCGGCAGTAGCAGTATGAAAGGAATACACTGCATTTAAAGACTGGTGCAGCGTTCATCTTGTGAACGAAGACGTGATACTGATGAACAATTAAACACACTGAAAGCTTCCTCACTATAGAACAAGTACTCAGTGCTTAAAACTACTTGGTTTAAAACTCTGCTAAAGTTGCTATGACTGGTCACTGTCATGTACGCCGCTAAAGGTTTCCATGATCACTTAGCGGCCCTGACAAGTAGCCGGTTTAGAGAGCGTGTACTAAAAAGTCCGATGCGTTACATTCACATGATTTTCTTTAAACTCTGTAATTTATTAATACATATAAAAGCATCTTGCGAAAGATTATTTTCCTATCTATTACATTTTAATCCAAATAAACCTTTACAGAAATAGCTGCATCGCACATTTCGTTATAGATACAAAGAGAACAGCGATAGTCAAATGTTTAACAACTGGACGCTATATGCTGGCCTTAAAATTCCATACTGTTTCCATGACATCGCGAGAAACAACTGAAAATCGTTATGACTTGAAAAGAATGACACATTTTTGAACAATTCGAACTATTAATAGCGGATATCTCGAAAATGACTGATGTTACAAAAATGTATTTGAAATAAATTGTGTGTTTTAAAGAGATCTACATTTTCTGTGTAGTACGTTTTCGTCTATCACTTAACGTTTACCAGTATTACAGGATTATACAAAATTCCTTCCGAATGAAGAGGACTTCATAGGCTATTCCTATAAAATTCAAGATATACGTTTTTATTTATATGATATTTTGATCAAACTCGTCAGAGGAATTTCTGAGAAAATAAAAAATTTGGAAAAATGTTCCATGTATTTATTCCACTTTTGCTTTTTGAGTTATGCTGTTCGTGGACATACATATGTACACATGGAGCTATTCCTAAATTATTGTTTTATTTGGAATGTCCCAAAAGATTTATTTTCGGTGAAATCTCAGTATGGAGTGGATACACGTGGTAGAGAAAGTAATTGCTTTATTTTCTTTCTTTCACTACTTGACTTTGTTGTGAATACTAGAAGTTACCTTACAAATTCCAAAAATCACGCCTACTCAACTGCACCATTTGGTCAAACTTTCTGGAAAATTTACACCTTTCAACTGTAATTTTATACAGCAGCCCCGTGATATTCCTAATTGAGGGTAACTTAATTTTGTCATATTGTGAAACCCGAGTGTAGGTACCAAAAATACTCCTTGACAACAAAGCTCAGTGGAACGGGACTTCCCTTCAATTACCGAGGTTCCCATTTTGTAGGTCACTAAGTAATTACCATGGTTTTAAATGTTCCATGGCAAAACATATTTTGCTGTTCATATTCAACACAACGGGATAAAAATTGTGTGCATAAGCTCCTCTAAAAACTCGTTATATTTATTTATTGTTTTATTGAAAGAAACGGACCTTTCAATTGTTTTTCAGACTAACCTATACACAAACACACATGTTCTGTCTTTAAATCGAAATCACACTTTACAATACGCAAAACTATCGCCCTTTTTATTTCGTGTTAGCCTTTCTCCGTTAATTTTGCGTCTTGCCCCCACCCGAGTTTATAGTTTTGGGAATATATCGCCCTTTTTTGTAGATTATGGCTAATTTCGTCAGTGATCTTGAAAAGCAGGGATTTCCTTATTAGATTAAACAATAATTATTCCCCCTAAGTTAAAATATCAGAGATTTGCTTGGTTTTCTTTAATAAATCAGTAGATAAGGAGACAAATTAAAAAATCAGATCTACTGGAAAATCAGTATGGTTGTCAATTCTAGTAAGAGCAGTCTATTTGACCGGCCAGTCGGTCGATCGGCGCCCATACTGCGTCAAAGTATATCAAAAAATACTGATGTAACATGTTCACATGACTTTCTCTGCCTTCTATCTTTATTAGTGGGAATACAAACTATTCTGACTAAAGTTTATTTTTCTATCTACTTCTTTTAATCCAAATAAACCTTTACAGAAACAGCTACATTACACACTTCGTTATAGATACAAAGAGAACAGCGATAGTCAAATGTTTAACAACTGGACGCTATATGCTGGCCTTAAAATTTCATACTGTTTCCATGACATCGCGAGAAACAACTGAGTGTTGACAGCACTTTAAGAGAATAACCAAGTAATGAACAATTAAGGGTTAATAACGGATCTCTCAGAAATGGCTTATGCGACAAGATACAGACTTTATTTATTATGTAAATATCGCTAGTCTATAGTATTTTAATCAAAATCGTGTCATTTTTCAGAAAATCAAAAAATTCGAAAATGTTCCATGTAAAGGGTAGTTTGGGACGGCAAATTTTCTTGAAAATCTTGGTGTCGAATCTTTGGAAGTTGCTGAACCTAAATACCAAATTTGGTAGTTATCCGACTTTTCATTTTTGAGCTTTGATGTTCACGCACACACAGGTCTTTTTCTGAAAATGTTTTGCTTTTGTTCAGGACCCGGTGAAATCTCGGTTATCAATTGTGGATGGAATGCAAGCCCTTGTCTACCTGCTATGTACGTCGTAAGAAAATAAGGATAAAACGGTTTGTATCTTGTGAATGTAACACATTTTTTCGACTGTGTTTACATTCCTATTTGTTGGGAAGAGAATAACCTGTGATTGTATACAGTAGAGGATTCTTCTCAGAGTTTACATTCCCTCAGTAAGCACAGACTGACAATATCGCACTTCCTTCAGCAAGTGCTATAACTGTCGTCAAGGTGAGGTAATTTGTCGATTAACAAAGCATATGTTTCACGTGCTGGTCGTTGAACCAGAGACTGTTAAGTATGAGTAGTGAGTACGCATTAGAAGCATATAACTTGCAATCTGCAGTAGCCAAATAACTCTTTATCAGTTACATAACGTAGTACACAGGAATCAATATCACGTGTAGTGAAGACCACCTCTCAACTTTCACCTTTTCCAACACTTACTTACTTTGTGAGGGTTTATAAAAGGGCCACCAACATTTTCACGAAAATACTCCCACTTAAAATTACACAAGATTTTGTTTCTCAAGAACGAAGTCTGGGAACCTCTCTTCTTTCTGAATTAATTAATTTAGAAAGTATATAATATTTTTTTAAATGCTAAGTTACCATTCCTTTGTTGCAAGCTCTTGAAAAGAATACAGAAATTGAAAGCCAGCACGCAGCGATCCACGTTTTAAACATCTGACTAACACTTAGCCTCCTCAATTCCTCTTATATCTACTCGTACCACGAACTGCGTAGCGAAATTACTTCCGTAAACTTTTATCTCAACGATGAAAAAAAACAACAAAACAACAAACAAACAAACTGGATGTGTTACATTCACATGGATTTTTATGCCCCCTATCATTTATTAACGGATATAAACACTATTCTTACGAATGCTTTTCTATGTACTACATTTTAACCCAAATAAATCTTTACAGAAACAGCTACATTACACGTTTCGTTATAGAAACAAAGAGAACAGCGATAGTCAAATGTTTAACAACTGAACGCTATATGCTGGCCTTAAAGTTCCATACTGTTTCCATGACATCCCGAGAAACATCTGAGATTCGATAGTACTTGAAAAGAATGACCGAGTATTGAACAATTCGAGCCATTAATAACGGATATCTCGGAAATGGCTGATGCCACAAAAAAGCTTATCTGAAATAAATTGTATACTCTAACGATATGTAGATTTTTTGTGTAGTACGTTTTCGTTTATCGCTTAACGTTTACCAGTTATACAAGATTATACAAAATTCCTTCTGAATGAAGAGGACTTCACAGGCTATTTCCAGAAAATTCAAGATATACGTTTTACTTGTTATGTAAGTATTTTTAATATGTGGTATTTTAATCAAAACTGTTAGAGCCATTTTTCAGAAAATAAAAAAGAACCGAAAATGTACGATGCAAAGGGTAGTTTGGGATGGGGGAGGTTCCTTGAAAATCTTGGTGTCGCATCTTTGGAAGGTCCTGAATTTAGACACCAACTTTGGTATTTATCTGACATTTCGTTTTTGAGTATGCTCTTTACAGACACACACATACACATACATTATTTTTTTAAAAATGCTTTTCTTTTTATAATTCAGATGGCTTCAAGACATGTAGTTTTTGTGAAATCTCGATATCGAATTTCTGGCTGCAATGCAATACCTTCTCTGGATACTTGTACGTGGTAGAGAAAGGAATAAACGATATTGGGATGAGAAAGTCATGCGAATTTAACGGATCACATTTATAGAAAGGGGTCCGTATGTGTGTATATTGCGACATTAAGATTTGCAAGAAAATCCCATCACCGCAGACCAGTGTTTACCTGGAAATGTTTTCGTTAGTTCGGTTTTTTCTAAAGTGGCTGTAACGATTTTGATTAAAATACCAAACGTTTAAGGTATTTGTTTGAGAAATGAAATGAATTTTCTGGGAAATCCTCTTCATTTGGAATAAATTTTGGAAAACCGTAAGAGATAGATAAAATGTTGCTATACAAAAACGTAGATCCGGTTTTGAATTTTGTGATATTTTACACTGTGGTAGCTGAGATTGCAAGACGCGTGTTAATGAAATAGCACCAAGTCTGTTTTTATCCCATTACATGATAAGCCGCGTGACGTCCGCCCGCAACTAATTTGCACTCCCCGACCCTCGGCCCTTTTTATGAAGCAAAGTCATCGCAGTTTTTACGACGCGCGCGATCTACTTTATTACAAGCAAATCACGTTGACATTCTGATACAGGGACAGGGATCTCCGCAAACCTCGTTCCTTCCTCTAATTGCTGGTCTTATCTCGGCTGCTCTGAATTTGTTAGCATCTCGGCAGGCTGTTGTATTCCACGCGACTTTCACCACAAATACAGCTTTTGAGATCCCATAAACTAAAAACAAATATTACAAAAACGTTCGTATGGTAACGTGGTACACAAATTCACGATGTTTTTCGAAAATCCCCCAACCCAAATTTCCCTTGACATGGAAAATGTTTCGTTGTTTTTTTTCCCTCAAAAATCGGTAGTTAAGATGTTGATTAAAATACCGTATGTATGACGAATGAAATGATTTATGGCATAATACATAAAAGCATTTTTTAGAAAAAGCTCCACGTATGTGTGTATGTGTGTGTGTGTGTTTGTATCAGTATTCTCCAAGGAATATTTTCAAGAAAATCCCCTACTCCTAACTACCCACTAAATGGAAGATTTTTCGGAAATTTTGACTTTCTAAAAACGGCTCTAATGATTTTTATTAAAATACCATATATTAAACATATTTACATGACAAATAAAGTATATATCTTGAATTTTCTGGGAAAAGCATGTAAAGTCCTCTTCATTCGGAAGGAATTTTGTATAATCTTGTATAACTGAAAAACGTTAAGTGATAGACGAAAACGTACTACACAAGAAATGTAGATCCCTTTAAAACACACAATTTATTTGCAATAAGCTTTTTTTGTAGTACAAGCCGTTTCTGAGATATCCGTTATTCATGGTTCGAATTGTTCATTTTTGGTTATTTTCTAAAGTCCTGTCTACATTCAGTTGTTTCTCGCGATGTCATGGAAACAGTATGGAATTTTAAGGCAGCATATAGCGTCCAGTTGTTAAACATTTGACTATCGCTGTTCTCTTTGTATCTATAACGAAATGTGTTATGTAGCCATTTCTGTAAAGGTTTATTTGGATTAAAATATAGTAGATAGAAAAATAAGCTTGTGTGAGAATAGCCTGTTTACTCAATAATATACGATAAGGGTAAAGAAAGTCATGTGAGCGAATCAAATCAGATTTGCTTCCTAATTTTCGGCACTGCTCCAGTGAGGATATTGTACCTATGCCGCACAATGGGGTGCCCTGGGAGGGAGGTGAGAGGCGACAGGAACCAGGAGTGACGGCACAGCAATGACAGGGTTCCTACACTTTCCAGATTGAGACGCCCCGACAGTCGGATAGACAGACCGGGAACCCCACTACGAAGGGGTGGTCCGTTTACCGCAGGCAACCAGCCGAAAGCCAAGGAAGGAGAAATTTCCACAGAGAACATCCTCTCTCCCTGCCAGGCCGCACCGAAATACCATCGCCGACACTTCCAACCCTGGAACAGGCCTAATTGCGTAAAGGATGAATGAAATGGAAGGACAGGAGACTAGAGGGCTGAAAGAAAGCACTTCAGTATTCTCCTAACGACCCAGGAAAATCCCGAAAAACTCCATGGGGAACAGCGTGTGAGCACCGAAAATCGAACCCGGGACCTCCCGAATGCGAGTCACTCGCCTTACCGTGGTGCACTATCACGTCACTTTTCTTCGCGACCTAGCGGCGTAATGTCGCCTCTTCTTCTGCCTGCTTCACTCGCTGGGCAGTCGAACACGAGACCCCTCTATCTCTCGCGGTAACAGCACTCACTGCACGTCACCGCAAACTCGCTTGGAGAACAGCACTTTTGTCGCGCTAGAAACGCACTCACTGACTCACAGCCTCGCAAGCGCGCTCCTATATAGCACCTGGTTAGAGTTCCAGATCGTTCTAGAAGGGAAACTTCTGAAGTTCCGGTGTTTACTGGGCGAGAACGCTACTTATCTTTGTTTATCTCACCGACCTCCCAAAATTTGGGCCCTAGCCGCCGCGTCACATAGCTCCTTCCTCAGAGCAGCTGCGCGATATGGGGCAAGCCGCCCACCATCACCGCCCTCCTCCGGTCACTTGTAGCTTCACATTTCTCTGGCAAGGTGGTGGTTGTCTCCCAGATAGTCCGTTGACGCCCCGACGTTACATTCGGCACCGACTACGGGACGGGGACCCAGGACCTGCTGCGCAGATGTCGCTTTGAAGATACAACCATAGAACGACGACGTAGCTACTTTCACATTCAGGTGCCCTCCCTGTTGTTCCATTAGGCGATCTCGTACTCCTGGCACCCTCGGCATCCTCTTGCTCTCATTCGCCTGCTGGTCCATTGCGGCTTCTATCATCACCTTGTTTCCTTTCGTCTGCCCCTCCAGCCGTTTCTCTCATGTCAGATGTCCACGAGTATTTACAAATAACAAGATACTCTTGTTTCACTGCAACTTGACTGACTCGGGTTCTTTCGTATGAAGTCGTGATGCTTCGTTCCGTGACGAATATTGCCAAGCGGCGATATTATATTTTCTGCTCACGTTAAAGCAATTCACAGCCATCATCATCGTACTAAAGATTTTGTATCAGTTTCCATGACGCTAATGATTATTTGCGGATGTTAGACAAAAGGGCATGTTCACTGGGTGGTAATGTAGGTAGATATGTCTTGATGTGTTTAGCAGTTATAGAAGGGCTTTTTATATTTCCTAGTTTATCTCTTTAAGGTCTAGCTGCCTGTTTGAATAATAAATGCCAATATTTTCCTTTTTAAAATAATATTAAACCCTTTTTCTATTTATTTATTTTATGGCTCGTGCATCCAGGGAGCTCTAGATAGTGAGCACATTTACTTTGGAATGTGACCATTTTGTAATGTTTACTATCTGGTAAGCGTTCAGCATTTCTCTTTGAAAGTGGGTTCCCCAATACAAGAAAAACGGTTTGAAGAATAGTGCTGGTCAGCTACTGTCACATGAAAGCAGACATAACATCATTTAGTTAGGATGCCTAACTTCACAGTTATGTTAGTGAATTTTGTGCGCATGCGTAGGAACAGTTTTATTGTGTATTTTTTCGGTCAATACATGTTAACAACAAGACACAAATCTACTGTTGCTTAAAAAGGTGCTGTTAAGAACATAATGCTGTTTCTAATATCTAGCAACCAGTAACATTTTCATTAGATTTGTGTAAATCATTGGTTGATGTTTAAAGCAACTATTGGTTATTAAATATATTATGACTTTTTATAATTTAGAATGCTTTTTTCTAAAAGTTTTTTCCCCTCTATTTTATTTTACGTCGCTTTAACTCCCCGGTCATATCGCGACGGATCTGTTGGTGGATAACTCTTAGATCGACTTGTGGCGGACACTTAGCCTTCTAGTCTCATCCCTGTAACCACCCGCTCCGTCACGTGTCACAGAGACCCTAGCGCATAGCTACGAGTCTTCTGCATCATGCCATGCAGATGGCATTAGAGTGCGTCCAGTCTAACCGCCGCCCTCACACAGAAAGGCGGACAGTTAGCCTTCTAGGTCTCATCCCTGTAACCACCTGCTTCATGCCGTGCAGATGGCATTAGGGTGCCGTCCAGTCTAACCGCCGCCCTCACACAGAAAGGCGGACAGTTAGCCTTCTAGGTCTCATTCCTGTAACCACCTGCTTCATGCCGTGCAGATGGCATTAGGGTGCCGTCCAGTCCAACCGCCGCCCTCACACAGAAAGGCGGACAGTTAGCCTTCTAGGTCTCATCCCTCTAACCACCTGTTTCATGCCGTGCAGACGCATTAGGGTGCCGTCCAGTCTAACCGCCGCCCTCACACAGAAAGGCGGACAGTTAGTCTTCTAGGTCTCATCCCTGAAAATGCCATCTTCGTTCGTCACGTGCCCACAGAGACCCCCAGCGCATGGCAGCCGGATCTTCTGCTTCGTGCCGTGCAGATAGCGTTGGGGTGCCGTCCAATCTAACTGCTTACATTGTCTGTAGATAGATGGCATAGCATTCGCTATTACCACTTATTTGTCATTTTATTATTGTTTTAGACTTAAGACGGAACGGTGGGTTGTGGTATTAAATATACAATCCGGTATTTAGCTTGGCAACTGAGAAAAACCACGAAGAAACCTCAGACAGATTGGTCGGCCCACGGGATTTGAACCCGGGACCTCCCGCAATGGCATGTTTGCTGTTATAAATGCCGTAACATCTGGGCTCTTGTATAATGATTATATGTTCCAAAACGGCATCTCGGATAATTGCCTTTCGCATGTGTACCGTAAGAATTAAATGTGATCGGCTGGAAGTGGATCTCTATTGTAACTTAAGTAGGGACAGATCCAAGGTCACTGATCATTATATACTTGTAAGTGTTGAATTCTCTACGATCAGGTTGTTTTTAGGAAAGGTTTTGAGTGTCCAGCACGACTGAGGGAAGTGCTGACGACACCCCAGTATGGGGTAGTGCAGTTTTGGTGGCCTGTAGCCGCTGATGCACTGTCGACGAGATGAAAGTGTTAACACAATTTGCATATTAATTGAGTATGGCACCGTACAAGGTACAACAAGCGAGATTTTATATCGGCCGACATGTCCCTAGCGATTAGTGTTTATAACAAACTGTAAATCAAAAGGGCTCCTGTAACATTCTCCGTCTTTAATAACGTACACAGCAATGTCCAGATTCTTGTTTGTTTTACTGTTTACCAACACAACACGGCATAGCTAACTCTGTTATGCTTGTTTCCTAGTGTGACCTGCTCGCCCAAACACACTGGATTCCAGCTTTGGCATTTAATTCAATCGTATCCTCTTACTAAAAACGTTAGTTTTGGTGTTTTCAAAGACAACTCTAACGATTTTTATGAAAATATCATATACTTAAGATATTTTTTAAAAATCTGTTGTGCTACACTCACATGACTTTCTCTACTCTTGTACAAACTATTTTTACAAACGCTTATTCTCCATATTCTCTTTGCTAATTTTCTTGTAGATGCAAGGGGAATTGGTAGGCTTTAAGCGATAGTCAAATGTTTTAAGAGCTGGTTGCTATGTGGAGCATTCCATTCTCTTTGTATTGCCAGGACAAAAAAAACATGAATAACCAATTCCCATTTGAGAAAAAGTATAAGTATGGAAAATTTAAGGGAATAACAAGCAATATCTCGAAAATGGTTCACTCAACAAAAAAAAATCTGATGTGTTACACTCACATGACTTTCTCTACTCTTGTACAATTTAATTTTACAAACGCCTATTTTCCATATGCTTCATGTTAATCGAGATATCGAGATGTCAATCTTATTGGTAATTTTCTTGTAGATGCAAGGGAAATATGGTAGCTTTTAAGCGATAGTCAAATATTTTAACGCTGGTTGCTATGTGGCGCATTCCATTCTCTTTGCATGTCCAGGACATAAAAAAAATGAATAACGCATTTGAGAAAAAGTATAAGTATTGGAAAATTTAAGGAAATAACAAGCAATATCTCGAAAACGGTTCACTCAACAAAAGAAATGTATATGACATAAGTTGTGTATTTTAACGCGATCTACATTATTTGTGTAGTAAAATTTTGTCTATCTCTTATGGTTTACCAGTTATGCAAAAGTCGTTCACAATGAAGAATACTTTTGGAGACATTCCCAGAAAATTCGAGATATACATTTCATTTCTCATGACATTATGTTAAACATATGATATTTTCATCAAAATCGTTAGAGCCATTTTTGAGAAAATTAAAATTTTCGAAAAATCTTCCATGTAAAGGGTAGTCTGGGGTGGGGGGATTTTCTTGAAAACCTTCGTGTCGCATCTCTGGAAGATACTGAACCTAAATACCAAGTTTGGTGCTTATCCGACTGTTCGTTTTTGAGTTATGCTGTTCACAGGCACACACAGACACACACACACACACACACACACAGATACACGCACGGACATGTTTCCAAAAATGCTTTTTTTGGTTTCAGGAGGTCTCAAAACATGTATTTCCGGCGAAATCTCGGTATCGAATTTTTGGGTGGAATGCAATACTTCCCCTACTTACTATACGTAGTAGAGAAAGTAAAAAGGTATATGACATAAATTGTGTATTTTAACTCCATCTACATTTTTGGGTAGTAAAATTTTGTCTATCTCTTATGGTTTATCAGTTACGCAAACGTCGTTCACAATGAAGAATATTTTTGGAGACATTCCCAGAAAATTCAATATATACATTTTATTTGTCATGAAAGTATCTTAAATATATAATATTTTAATCAAAATCGTTAAGAGCCATTTTTGAGAAAATTAAAATTTTCGAAAAGTGTTTCATGTAAAGGGTAATCTGGGGTGGGGGGATTTTCTTGAAAACCTTCGTGTCGTATTCTTGGAAGATGTTGAACTTAAGCACAACTTTTCTTTCTGAGTCATGCTGTTCACAGATACACACAGGGGCTTCAAAACATGTATTGCCAATGAAATCTCGGTATTGAATTTTTGGGTATAATACATCTCCTGTAAGTACGTAGTAGAGAAATTAATGGTATAAGTATTTGAAAATCCAAAGCAGCAACAAAGAATGCCTGGGAAATAGTTAACGCGAAACAAATGGTATCGTTTAACGAGACCTACATTTTTTGTGCAGTAAGTTTGGCCTCTCTCCCACGGTTTAGCAGTTATACAAAAGTCATTCACAACGAAGAGGATTTCCAAAAAATTCAACATTTTATTTGTCATGAAAATATCAAACGTATGGTATTTTACGAGGGCTGATCAGAAACTAAGGTGAAACTGTACTTTTGTTTCATACAGGCAACTGATAGTACATATATTAGGTTATTTGTCGACATAGTCCTCATATTGGTTTAGGCACTTATCGTTTCGTGGGATGAGTTTCAATATTCCCTCCTGGTAAAACTCCTGTCCTAGCGCGTTCAGCCACGAAGTGTTTCACCTCCTCGTCTGAAGCGAATCGTCGGCCTGCTATATGCTCCTTCAAATGAGGGAAAGGGTGAAAGTCGCTTGGAGCGAGGTGCGGGCTGTAGGGAGGGTGGTGGATGATGTCCTAGTGAAAGTGCTTCAACGGCGAGGTGGTTTTCTCGGCTGTATGAGGTCCCGCGTTGTCGTGAAGGAAGATGACGCTCTCGGTGAGACGTCGTAGCCATTTCCTTCTGATTGCTTCGTGCAATCGTGTCAAGGTCTTGCAGTATCGACCAGCGGTCACTGTGTGCCGTGTTTCAAAATCTCCATGAATTGGATACCCGCGCTATACCAAAACACTGTGGTCATCACCTTCACGGCAGATGGCGTCACCTTAAACTTCTATGTGTTTAGAGAGGAGCGATGTTTCCTCTCCACTGACGACCGCTCACCACTGGGGGTGTAGTGGTGGACCCATGTTTCGTCACCCGTGACAATGTGGTGAAAACAACTGTTCCCTTCCGCGGAGAACTGTTGCAAACTTGCCCCCATGCGCTTCTCCTTGTGTTGGCTGCACAGCTACGTGGAACCCATTGGGAACAAACCTTACGGTACTCCAGAATATCGTGAACAACGTGACGAACATTCCCAGTTCTACCGTCTTATGGCGTAACGTGATCCTCCTTTTGTCCTGAATCAGCTCCTCCACGCGAGCTGTGTTCAAATCTGTTGATGCCGTGCTGGGTCGGCCACTGCTATCCTCGTCGGTGACGTTTCCTCTACCGGCCGCAAACTTTCCACGCCATTCTGCGACATGCTGACGAGACATTACAATCTCTCTGTAAACCTCTACCAGCTGCCGGTGAGTTTCAGCGCGGTTACATGTTTCGCCCACGGAAATCGAATAACAGAACGGATTTCTACGTGAGACCAGTTTTCCAAACGAGTCGCCATTTGTGTTTGCCTAAAACTAGCGCTGTAGGTGGTGGGTGGCTGAAACTCTCCACAGTGCCCACCGCATGTATTAGAATTGCCGCACACTACTAGTTTCCCTATAACGGACGAAACTCCATAAATATCGGCCTTGTAACCTTAGTTTCTGATTACCGTTCGTAATCAAAATCGTCACAGGCATTTTTGAAAACAATTAAAAATACTGAAATGTTATTGTCTAGTAAAGGGTAGTTTGGGATGCGACGGTGATTTTCAGGAAAACCTTCGTGTCACATTCTAGGAAGTACAAGTTTGGTATTTAACCAAGTTCTCGTTTTTGAGTTATGCTGTTCACAGACACACACGGACCTTTTAAATGCTTTTTTCAGGGGCCTCAAAACATGTATTTCCGGTGAAATCTCGGTATCAAATTTTTGGTTGGAATGCAATAGCTTCTCTATCTATTATGTACATATGTGATACAGAAAGTAAGATACTTATGTTAAGAATAAAATGTTCATGTTGATTTTTTAAATTTAGTTGATAACTTTGCTGTATAATTGTCATACATAATAGTTTCACAAACAAGGGTGCACAAAGTCACATGTCGCATGTCCAGTTGAAGATAAGCCTGAAGTAGGTTACAGGTGTCGGGAATTTGACGGAGTGAAAGTTCTGCACATCTTCTGTAGCTGTAGAAGACGTATACACACACGCAGGTACTATGGTGATGTTATCTGCTTTGAAGGGTCTGTATTCTTTTAATCACTGACTTTTCTACGAATAGTTTGTGAAGTCGTCTTCATTTTGAATAAGTTTTATATAACTGGTAAACCGTAAGATACAGACAAAAAGTTACTGTAGATCTCGTTAAAGGACACAATTTATATTACATAATTTTTTGTGGTATTAAAAATTTCCGAGATGGGGCGCAGGGGTAACGCCTTTACCTCTGACTTGTTCATCTAAAGTGTCTCCAAGGCCCAACGTGGTACAGAGTCCGGGTAAAACCTGTAGGTCCTCTCATTCTATCGCCGCCCTCATCATCACCCTACCGTCGGAGGCAACGGATCCTGACTGCTGGGTGCCTCTACTTCATGTAGTGGGAACAATGGTACATCGATGTAAATAACACAAATGCAAACATGTTATCTGGTAAATGTAATGGAGGCAAGCGGTACCAGGTGGCACGAAGCACAGGATATAGGCTGAATATGACCAGCAGAGACCTTGATTGAGAGAGACAACACGTAGAGGTTGGGACAAAAATGAAAAGTCCAAACTCGTCATGAGGAAAGATGTGGGAGTAAATGTTCTGATACGACGCTAAGGTGATCAGTCAATCATAACAGTGCTTTAAAATAGTTGTGAGAAGGAATGCGTATTTTTCGTGTGTGTAAATAAAACAGAGCCCCGACATTCGTACGACTTTTATCAATTTCCCCGGGGTGGGGGGTGTCGGCTGAGCGTATGGAGAATCTGCTAGCAATTTAGTAAACTATATAGAGTGAAAGGTACAGATAGATGATGATGATGTATGGATTGGATGGATGGGTGGGTGAGTGGGTGGATAGATGGATAGACAGATAGATATAGGGCCCGTAACCCAGTAATATAAGAGTGGAATTGAATTCAAAGCTAGCTGCGAACAAGTGTAAATAAATTACAGTAAAGTGAACTTAAGCATTTCATTTCGTCTCCTGTTACCATTCCTAGACCAAAGTGAACAGCATAGGCCAACACAGAAGTGCTGTAGGGGCATTCTCTTACAGCAAGTCAACACCCACGCCAGAAAGGAAGGCGACGAGCAGCCGGAGAGAGGTCCTACGAATTCAAAAATGCGTTCACTGATCGCTTGGTGGAATAAAGTAACCCCCGAAGGTCATAGGCCATAATATATGGGGAGCTTTAGGGACAACGACGATAATTCCCGAGGTATTGGTTGTTTTTGTTTGGAATTTGAAAATACTTCATACATTTTTAAGTGCTAAGTCATCATTCTTTTGTTTCTCGCCAAGTGATACAAAGTGTATGGACTTTCAAAGCTAGCATCACTGACTTCTTCTTTAACTGATTACCCTCCTCTTTGTAGGACTTGCCCCCCACCCAAGGATTTACAAACCAATTTCTTGGGTCAGTAGTTTATCGAGAAGCAAGCAAACTCTGAATCATACGAGGCGTGTTCTTAAAGTAAGTACCGCGATATTTAAAAGAACAACAGAACATTATTTTCCAAATACTTTATTATCATTCATTACCTTGCACTACTTCCCCACAGAGTCACCGCCGTTATTCAGGCACTTATTGTAAGGGGAACCAGTCTTTGTATGTCTTCGTCAAAGAATGATGCCGCCTGTGATGGAAGCCAAGTCTGTGCTTGTTTCACAGCAGCCTCATCGTCATTGTTGAAATGTTTTCCACCAAGGAATTTCTCCGGATGAAAATCGCTTGGTACCAAATCAGAACTGTATGGAGGGTGGTCGAATTGTTCCCAACCAAATTATGCGATCAGACCTTGAGTTCCTTTGGGTGTGTGGCCGGGTATTGTGAGGAAGCAAAAGGATTCCACACCGTTTGTTCTGTATTGCACGACGAACCTTTCGTAGTGTCTCACAACAGACGTCTTTGTTGATTGTCGCATTCCTGGGCAAGAGTTCAACCAGTAAAACACATTGTCTGTCCCAGAAAACTGTGCACATTATGTTGTGAGTGGATATCATCTGTTTGAATTTATTCTTCATGGGTGAAAAAATTACATTGTTTTATTTATGGACGCACTTTAACTGTTGTGGTCCATAGCGTCCCATTCTATATTGGGCGTGAAAGATCGGTAATTTTTCTCAGAGGCCTTTTTATCAGGCTTGAGGTTCTTTTACGTGCCGTAAATCTACGACACGGGACCACCGGCTTTTCTTCCCTTCCAAGGAAGCCATGCTAAGGATATTTACGCCCTCCGCCGGGTTTGAGCCCGCGACCTCGGGAACTAGAGGCTAGCATGGTAACCACTACACCACGGAGGACGACTTTCACGGCGGATACTGTGTCCCTCCACTGCACGGATTGTTGCTTTGATTCAGGGTGATGTGTCTCAGCAGTGTAACGATGCCTTAGCAAATAATCGTCTACTTCAGCATGTCGCGTGAGAGAAGTCAGTGCAGCGGCAGATCGCTTGTTCTTGGGCACCCATCTTGATCACAATTTCCAAAAATCCTAAGCGTTCTGCCACACAGTTGTAGAGGACTGATCTTGAAACTTGTGGAAAATGTTATGATGAAACGTCTGTCCTCGCGAATGTCTTCTTCCACAGCTCGCACCAAATCAGCCGTTATCACGGACGGTCGGCTCACCATGCAAGCTTTCACGACCTCTAACCCCTTCCTCACCATTCCATCATTCATTGTTGTTTCTCCATAAACCTCACACATTTGGCGATGAATGTTTCGTGCCGTAACATTTTTGGCACTCAAAAAACGAATCACTTATCTGAGTTCACCGTCGGCAGATCCTTGCTGTGAATGTTTCGAAAAGCTCCACAACAGGAAAAAAGTGACGATCGCTCACAGCTCGTCTTGACTTCCTAATGACGCAGTAAGTGACCGCGCATGCTCAAAATCGCGACTGCAGCGACAAAATATTAAAACGTACTTACTTTAAAAACACGCTTCGTAGCATATCCAGGATGGGTGATCAGCCCAGTGTCTGGTATGGCGGTGAAGAAGAAGCAAATGATGATGAAAGAAATGATAGGAAAATTGGCGGATCAAATTCTCCATTTGCCTAGTGACCTTCGCTCAGATTGGTAGATCCCAGGGGTTTGAACACGGGACTTTGCGAATGTGGGCCACAGACGTTACCGCTTGGTGCATACAGTCGCCTCTTATTTCTGTAAACGTTTGACACGAAGTGGGTAGAAAAACAGACTTTTGTAAGAGAAGGTCATGAGTTCACCTTGCTGTGAAATTAGTCTTTGGAGGAAAGAATTCAATATGAAGAAAATGACGGGCTTTATTCGGCAGTCCATCCAAAGAGACAGCTGCTCGTATACGGTTTATGTCTTGTATATTATAGTTCATAAAAGTCCGGTCTGTCTCAGGGATACAGCAATACCAAGGAAACATCTGTGGCCACCGTGCTATAATCCTCAACGTCGTGGGTTTGAACACCAGCTACAGGCATGTATATTATTTATATACAAAATTAATCTCTACCCTTCACACAGTCTGGGAAGCGAATTTTAAGGTTTACAAAATAAACCTCACGTGAAAAATCAAATCAAAACGAATAAATGAGCGACATTTTTACTTTCTCTCCTTCGTAGCCTCTTGTTCAGAGCTGAAAACATCGTGTTCACATGCTTTCCCTACCCATTCTTCAACACACTATACTCACAACAACTTATTCTTCTATTCAGTAGCGTAGTCAGAAAAACATTAAGGGGGTTTATGTACAGGAATCCGTTTTTAAACAATTTGTATAATCCAAACGACAAATATGAATTAATCCTGATTTAAAATATATAAATAAATTGACGTTGTATTTACAGATTAAGGTGCAGCAATTGGAATTAAAATTATAATAGGATGTTTTGCGTATTCTAAGCGGCAGATATGTTGTGTTAAGATGTAAAGATAGATGTAAAGTACAGCTTCTGTTGCTGTTTGTCATCTTTGACAATATTGTCTAAGACATGCCCGTATAGCGCTACCAGTGATACTATTAGGAACTATCTCGTTCCCGCCAAATTAGAAAGTTGCTATTATTTTAACGAAGCTATTTTTTCTATTCATTTTTGAATTTATTTTAGCAAGGGGAGTTTCCAACCCCCAAAACCCCTCCCTAGCTAAGCCTCTGCATCTATGTACTTCATTTTAATCGCGATAAACATTTGTAGAAATTGTTTTATTATACATTTCCTTGTAGATACAAGGGGAAATCAGTAGACTTAAAGTGATAGTGAAATTTTTTAAGAGCTGGTCGCTATGTGATGGCTTTGAAATTCTGCTCGCTTTGTACGATTACGAGAAAAAAACCAATAACAATTTCCCATTTCAGAAAAGTATACTTGAAAATTCAAACCAATAACAAGGAATATCTGAGAAATTGTTCATTTCACAACGACAAGAGAAAATGCACTTGACTTAAATTATGTGCTTTAACGAGATCTACATTCTCTATGTAGCAGATTTTGTCTAGTTCTTACGGTTTACTAATTATACAAAAACCGTTTAGAATGAAGATAACTTTGCACACTATTCCTAGAAAATTCAAAATATACATTTTATTTGTCATGTAGATATCGTAAACATACGACATTTTAATAAAATAGTTAGAGCCATTTTGGATAAATTAAAAAAAATTTCCATGCAAGGGTAGTTTGAAGTGGAGTAATTTTCATAAAAATAATTCGTGTCACCTGCTTAGAAGATATTGAACTTAAATACCAAGCTTGATAATTAACCCACTTTTCGTTTTTGAGTTATGCTTCATAGATACACACACACATGCAAATGTTTCTAAAAAATGCATTTTTTTATTCAGAGAGAGTTAAAATGTGTATTTTCGGTAAACTCTGTGTATCAAATTTTTGGGTGGAATACAATACGTCCTCTACCTTACTATAGGTAGTAGAGAAAATAAAAATGACAAAATATTAACAAATTCGAACCATTACTAACGGATATCTCGGAAATGGCTTATGGCATAAAAAGTTATTTAAAATAAATCATGTGTTTTAAAGAGGTCTATATTTTTTGTGTAGTACGTTTTCGTCTATCACTTAACGTTTACAAGATTATACAAAATTCCTTCTGAATGAAGAGGATTTCACAGGCTATTCCCATCAAATTCAGCATATACCATTTTATATGTCACATAAATAACTAAGACATATTTTATTTTAATCAAAACCGTTGGAGCAGCTTTTCTTTTTACAAAATTAAAAATAAGGAAATTTTCTATGTAAAAGATATGTTGGGACATTTTTTTGAAAATTAGCGTATCTTTGGAAGTTAGTGAACTTAAGTACCAGGTTTGGTGTTTATAGAACATTTTGTTTTAGGGTTATGGTGCTCACAGACAGAAATTTTTACAAAAAATCTTATGTTGTGTGGCATTCACATGAGTTTCTGTACTCACTCTTCTACAAAGTGTTCTTGAAACGCTATGTAGTTCTTGTTGAAACTGCACAATTGACAGGAGTCCGTTTGTACAAGACACACACACACACTGACAAAGGCTTTATGAAGCAGTAGTAGAGTCAAAGGTGTTGTATAGAATAGAAACCTAAGGGGGGTGGCTAAACATTGATGTAGTCTATAGAATGTTTTG
The DNA here is from genome assembly GCA_030765065.1 of Deroplatys truncata. Taxonomy (NCBI): domain Eukaryota; kingdom Metazoa; phylum Arthropoda; class Insecta; order Mantodea; family Mantidae; genus Deroplatys; species Deroplatys truncata. Next base: position 8,932,997 of record CM060977.1, on the reverse strand, counting down.
TAGAGAACCTCTACATACCCAAGGGCGTGGCCTGGTACAGTTAGGAAGGGTATAATACTGGAGAGAATTTCCAAGTACTGTTACGTATGTATAAATTTAGATCACAACAAAAGAATGCACGCAGTTACAAGGAAGCGAAAGTCGAGCACGATGGCTCAGGTGGCAATGTTTGTGTCCCGCGGACAGCCGCCCTGTTCCAGGGGTTCTCCCGCGTCGTAAGGCGAATGCTGAAGTGCTTTCTTTCAGTCCCCGAATTTTCAGTTCCTTATTTCGTTTCATTTCATCTTTCATCCCGCTGGTCTCTTTACAGGGTCGAAAGTGTCGGCGATGGTGTTCGGTGCAGCGTGACAGGAGAAATGGATGCTCGGCTTTCAGCTTGCTGCCGGGGTATTCGAACCCCCTTTCAGAGGAGTTGGACCCCTGTGTGGGGTGGGGTCCCCCGTCTGGTTGTCCGTCTGCCGAGTATCTATATCTGAAAACTTAGGGACTCTGTCATTGCTGTACCTTTGCTCCTGGATCCGGCGGCCCGTTATCTCCCCTCGCTGCATGCTACCTCCCAGGGACCGCCCCTCGTGAGGCGTAGGTACAATGTCGCCTCTGGATCGGTGCCGAGTCCCCTCCGTAACAGAAGATAACATAAACCAGTCGGTTTGAGGAAATGGGAAATCTGTTAGAAGATATTGGCATAAGGAATGTTTGAATATTAGATAAAAATAACTATAGATTTTGAGAAAAAGTGAGAATGGGGATGGAAGACATAGACAAAGAAAAGATGTGTGCTAGTTTTGAGGACGAAAGTTCATTGACTGTATAAAACATTTAAAAGAAACAGGGGAAGGGAGAAGTGTAGGTATATCAATTTGAAGGAATAGGTCTTGTTGGATGTACACTTTTTAAAAACGATAAAAAACAATTGCTCGGGGAGATGCATGTATTATGTGTGACCAATTGGGTAGTGTTTTCCATTGTCTAATAGAACGTGGAAAGGTTAAAAGATGGAGAGATGATATAGGAAGAAAAAAAGGGATAATTTACACAAAGAAATAGTAGCAGTTAATATGTTGGCAAGCCCAAGAGCAGACACACTTAAAATAGTGGCGACAAGAAATTAGTGGACAAGGAGCTTAAGAAAGGGCAAAAGAATGGTTTCTAGCCCAGAAAGTGTACGGATGGTACAGTGGCTCTATCCCATACATACAATTATGGGGCTAAAGTATGGAGAGCTGGCTTATAAAAGCACTAGATTTTTAAAAATTTCAAATGTATGTTATATTTTTGTAATATTGTATTAAAGTAAGATGCAAAAAAACTAAATCTACTACTTCTTGTTAACATAGATAAACATTCATTGCGCAGCTCTTCATTTAAAATTATTTTTGAATAACTGGTTCTTGTTGGTTTGAGTTTTCAAATACCCCATACTTTTCTCAACTGCAAATTGCCATTCTTTTTTCCCTCGTGGTTATGCAAACAGCAACGAATTTCAAAGCCATCACATAAGATATCCGCTTATGTAAAAATAGTTTGTGGAAGAGTGAGTATAGAAAGTCGTATGAATGTAACACATATTTTTGCTGTATTTAAGAGAGCAGCTGAGGGCTGCCCTATAAAATTGTCAACAGCAACTGCAGGGCGCCAATTAAACACTAGAGTGCAATTTATCGGTGCGACAAATCCGGTATTTATTTTGGCTCAATATTGGAGCTGCGACGTGTTGAAGCCGAACACAAACACACCAAATGTGTTGGTCGACCGCCACATTACGTGTGCTAATGTCTTGGGCAGTGCTGCACTTATGGCGTCCTTCTCTCAACGAGAAACAAATATGACGCAAATATATAAATAATTACGTAAACAAATAGTTGCAATAAATAATTTCCATAACTAAATCAATGCATAATGCAATAAGCTTGAGTTGAAAAGATTTTCTGGGGAAGAAGGTAATTAGAGCGTCATGTTAAGGAAATACATTAGTAACAGCCGAGTAACGAACGGTTTAGCATAAGGATTCCTGGAATGCAGTTAGAGTTGAGTGCAGTACGTTTGAAAAGTCACATAGAAGAGAGTGCTGTCAATTAGAAAGCGACTGAAATTCTTAGATTTGAGCAAGTCACAGCATAGTAACAGTGTCACACAAACATACATAGAGTTTTAAGGTTGCATTGAACAAGTAGGAACGTTGGTAGGTGTAGCGATAGGAAGGTGGAGCTTAAGTTAAGAAAAGGACCTGTATTCTAAATCTTACTTACTTAACCATGTGACTTACTTGTGCGACGCTCTTGTGATCACTCGTGAAGTATTTAGTTTCATTTTAAGTTGTGTAGCGCCTGGGGACGTCTTGAGTTACGAATATTTACGGCCATTGCAAGGTATCTTTCCGAGTAACATTTCTACGACTTACGGCAACTGACGCTTCGCTTCATTATTATTATTATTATTATTATTATTATTATTATAGAGATAATTTAATCCTTAATTTAAGTCGGCGATTCTCTTCAAATAAAATATTTGTGTCCACGTTAAAACTCATCAGTTAACTAAACTGGTGCCATCCATTCACACTACACTCAGGGATACTCTGAGACAAAGCACTCATAGCTATGCCACTGAAGCAGCTGGCAGAACGAGCTGGGTGATGACGACATCGTAGAACTAGGCGACAAAGCAGGCAACATTAAATGTCATCTAAACAGCATCAACATTTGAAGCAAAGGGCACGGCTTCAAAACGTAAACGCGTTAGATGACGAGACACTGGTTAAACACGAACGTTAATGGAAATCTGTCAACTTTATCACTTCAGTAAATTACTGCACATTTAGGAATTATAAAGAAAGACTGTGTGAATCTTTCAGACAAACATAGGGTATAAGAAACCTTCAAATTTAAATCCCTAAATAGTGTAATACTATACAGAGCAATATGGCTACGCGGTAACGTGTGAGACTCGCATTCGGGACGTCCCGTTCGATTCGACCGGGCACTCTGAACTTGGAGTTTTCGTGGTTTACCCTGCTCGGTAGGCGAATGCTGGTGTCGTTTCTCATCTTTCAGATGTACTTCTAGGTTTCGTGGCGTATGTCAGTGCCGGACAGACGGCGCGGATACTTGTTCAAAGGAAAGAATACTTCCTATAGATACCAGAGGGCTGCTTGTTCGAGGGGTCGTTCATCGCCCTCTATAGGCAGTTCCAGTATTGCGATCGGTCTTCGAGCCAGAAACTGTTAGTGAATTCAACGCGTCTCTGCGGCCTGAAGCCTCCTGTGGTTCCTTTACTTCATCCCTTCCTCCTGGGGGGTGCCTACAATAGTTATATGTAGGTCGCAGTACGCGAGAGTACCCCTCCGTTATATACCTCTACCTAACCTAGTATAATACTATACTGTCTCTGAGTGTTACATTCATATGGTCTTCTCTAACCACTCTTCTACATACTATTCTTATGTAAACTTATTTTTCTATCTACTACGTTTTAATCGAGATAAACCTTTACAGAAACAGCTACATTACACATTTCGTAATAGAGAACAGCGATAGTCAAATGTTTAACAACTGGACGCTATATGCTGCCTTAAAATTCCTTACTGTTTCCATGACATCGCGAGAAACAACTGAATGTTGGCAGAAGGTTAAAAGAAGGCCACGAAATGAAGAATTCGAACTATTAATAACGATATCTCAGAAATAGCTTATGTCACAAAAAACGTATTTGAAGAAATTGAATGTTTTAAAGAGATCTACATTTCTGTGCAGTACGTTTTTCTCTATCACTGAACGTTTACCAGTTATACAAGATTATACAAAATTCCTTCCGAATGAAGTGGACTTCAAACGCTGTTCCTAGAAAATTCAAAATATGCATTTTATATTTCTTTAATATATGGTGCTTTTATCAAAATAGTTGCAGCCATTTTTTAAAAAAATAAACATTTTCGAAAAGTGTTCTACGTAAACGGTAGTTGGGGTGGCGGAATTTTCTTGAAAATCTTCCTGTCGCAACCTTGGAGGATAATGAACTTAAACACTAGGTGTGGTACTTATTTCATTTTAGACTTATGCTGTTCACACACACACGGAACTCTTTCTAAAACGCTTTTTTTTTGGATTCAGAGGGTCTCAAAACATATATTTTTGGTGAAATCTCGACATGGAATTTTTGAGTGGAATGCAATATATCCCCTACCTAGTATAAGTGGTAGAGAAAGTAGTAAGTTTAAGAAACATTTGAGTAGTAGGCTACAAGTGTGAATGTTGGTGTCATTCTTGTTAGTTTAGAATTTGGGAGTTACGTGTAAGTGGAGAAGCTGATGACCCGACAGGCTTATAGGATGCGGGAGCAGGGGAAGGCGATTACCGGCTCCTGTTTCTAACATAGGTAAATTATTTGAGAACCAGTTCACAGTCGCACGTGTTTACGATGTGGGTTTACTCCAAACGAAACACAGACATGTGATCCAAAAACAAAAAGCACCTTAAGTAAATAACTACCTGGCTTACGCGAACTCGCACCGTTAGCTTTTGTAAACTTGAATGATCCGTTTACCTCAGTCCTTTCCTTATGGAATTATTTTTCAATGATCTAGAATATTCCTAATAATTGATGAAAAATCCCCTGATATTCACACAAAAGGATGTGAAACATCGGTCGGAACGTCTGACTTCCTTAACCTCCCCCGACAGTCTACCAAGTTCTGGAAATGCTGTATAGTCTATAAGTACACTTTGGTGGTGGAACAATCATCGGTCGGAATGTCTGACTTCCTTAACTTCCCACGACAGTCTTCCAAGTTCTTGAAATGTTGTATAGTCTATAAGTACACTTTGGTGGTGGAACAATCATCGGTCGGAACGTCTGACTTCCTTAACTTCCCACGACAGTCTTCCAAGTTCTTGAAATGCTGTATAGTCTATAAGTATACTTTGGTGGTGGAACAATCATCCGTCGGAACGTCTGACTTCCTTAACCTCCCCCGACAGTCTACCAAGTTCTGGAAATGCTGTATAGTCTATAAGTATACTTTGGTCGTGGAACAATCATCGGTCGGAACGTCTGACTTCCTTAACCTCCCCCGACAGTCTTCCAAGTTCTGGAAATGCTGTATAGTCTATAAGTATACTTTGGTGGTGGAACAATCATCGGTCGGAACGTCTGACTTCCTTAACCTCCCCCGACAGTCTTCCAAGTTCTGGAAATGCTGTATAGTCTATAAGTATACCTTGGTGGTGGAACAATCATCGGTCGGAATGGTCGCGTAATTTTTTGGATAATTACAGCAAGCGAAATTTTAAACTTTTGTTACCGTCTCTTTTACACCATATTTATTTAATAATATAAAAGCTACATATTTTCACTTAATATTCAGACCATTACCATATAAAACGAAACAGAGGTGAAGCTGGTGAAGATTCCCCACTCCCAGGCCACCAAGTTAAACTCTTTGGAAAACACACTTGAGAAAAATAAAAAATATCGCTTGAGTGATTTGTAATGTTAGCAGCTTTCCTCTTTATACAATTATTAGAATGTCCTGTTAACGAACTTGATTACAACACATTAAATTAAAACTTTCTTACACGAGGGTTGTTCGAATGTTTTGTCATTCACAAACTTGAGTACACACATCTATAGAATTAGAATAAAGGTTTTGACACTGTTTCATTGCACACATCTGTAGTATTTAATAAATGGCAATTAAGGAACAAATATAACACAGGATCGATTGTCACTTTTTATGCTCGGTCTTCTGTTTGTTGAAGTGTTACATCATGGCCATCTATGTAGTATATTCCTCGGAATAAAATGTAACTGGATTTTGTTTGTACACACATTCTCTGTGGAGTACAGCAAGTATTTTCTACTCTATGGCAGTGAAGCCTTTATAAATCCTTTTTAGTATTTTAGTAACATGTGAATTCAAATTATGTGTTTTATAGCCCATGTCCGTTAGAAAGAATAACCCTTTTCAGTGGCGAAAGAATTATCAACATCGGTTAATTTTCTTTCCATTTTTAGATTACTTTAGATACACACATAACTTTCTCTCTTTATATCGGTCTGAGAGACATTGCAGCCAGTAATGCGAGGTGAAACGAGAACAGGTTCCTAATGTCCCATTTTTCTGACGTTACGTTCTAATATTTATGTTTGTTGATAACAGCTGTTTAGGCAGTACCTGATCACTGTACAGCAGTTCAGTTTCCAGTAGAAGTAACTTCCAAATCTCAAATTAATAAAAGCCTTTTTTCAAGAACCACTGACAGAAGCCAGGTTAAGGATAGGTTGTAAGGCCTATCCTCCCAATGTTAATTTTACCTACTTTAAATCCCATTTTCTTAGGAACCACCAAATATAGAGCAATGGAACTTTGCACACTAATAGTGTGACTCTTTCTCCATTTACGGACTGTTTTATTGTAACTTAATTCCTTAATAAGTATTTTTTTAAGATTTTGTTCTATATTGCCAATTTTTTCTAAGTTTTTCATTGAAAAAAAGACCATTACAACTCTCACTTTGCTCTTACAGAGTTAAGAAAAAGCCAGTAAATGACTAAATAATGAGTAAACAATTGGTAAAAGTTTCATTATTCTGGGTCTAGTAGTTCCACAGAAATAGGGACCAATGTTTCTTTAAAACCACCAACTTAGCGGAAAATAACAAAACAGTGGACCTCTTGTCGTTTCTCTGTAACAACTGAGCCTCCTTGAATTTTGTTTCTTGCTTCAATTTTGCATTTGCTATTCTCATATTGTTAATGTCTTGAAAAATGTTCATCGCATTCCATCTAGGATATCTATTCCCATTGCTTGTAGCACTTTCACGTGCCTGACTTTCCCTCATTAAATGCCAACACGGCGTCTAAAGCACCTATTTGTAAAGTAACATACTCTACAAAGACAGTTTTAGGAACTATGGTCCTCCACACTACATTATTGAAGGACTCGTTTGGATTTTGAGTTTTGCCACGCAAACATTTACTTAAATGTTCTGGGTCAGCTAGACTCCTGAATGTGGGTTTTATTGCTTCACCTACATAATAAGGCAGTGAATGTTTGTGTTCATACCAGGGGCTATTGCTCTGTTAAATTTGCACCTTGAGGACATAGTGCATGCTGTGGTTTTGTCGACAGTTTGTGAAGGAATATCGCCCATCTCCTCAGTTTATTTGCATGTCTCCTAATAGCCACGCCATAATAGTGCAGTAAGTAGTCTATTTCCTTCTAAGTTAGTTTAGAAACACTCTTACCAGCACCTACCTTTTGACCCCTGAGATCCTTTTTCAGTTTTCTAAGTCTGGTTCCCATACGCTATTGCACATGCCCCACACATTGCAGGTTTTGAACTTGCACATCCCCATATTGTAGCGGACCAGGTTGAGCATTGAGAATTGCAACATATTTCGTTAGCCAGCGCAAGTGTGGAATTCAGGTTAACAGAACGCGTCCACGCTGCACAACGCCGAGTCAGCGCTTCTGTATGTATTTATACTACAGGTTTTGACTCGGTCGCGGGAGTTGCTACGTGAGAGTTGCCACGAGAGAGTTATCAGAGAGTTGCCAGAGAATTGCCAGGCAGTTATCAAAGAGTCGTCAGATCATTTGTCAGACTCGCCACCAGTTAACCAGGTAAGCATGCGTCTCATCTGAGTTCTATTGACTTGCCGGAGCTTCACCCCAAACTGAATGTACGCACACTTAAAGCAACAGTATAATTCATTGGGCCAATGCATCCCCTGTGCTTTATTTAAATACCCCCCTATCCTGGAACGCCATCCTGGCCTGCCTACCATCCCAGTACCGACGCATCCACCTACCTCTGAGCTACCAACCCCCCTGTGTAATCACCTACTGCGGGGTAACCATCCCCGTGGGGTGTTACAATACGGTTTCCTTTCTACCACAGTTTTGTATGCTTTACTATCCCCATCCCCTAAATATTGTGTGTACCTTACATTCAAAGATTCTCGCTACCACTACCCCCTGAATAATTTGCTTTACACTTTCTTTCTGAAAATGCCATTTACGCCCGTTAGAGATGCGCTACATAAAACGACAACAGATTTTTGTAGAATGGACACTTAACCTTACATTTGTGACAGAAAATCAACTTCGATATTTTTGACCCAAATCAGCTTACAGCCTCTCCTTCAAGAAGCAATGACAGAAGCTAGGTTAAGTGTTTAGCTATTGTAGGAACAGAAAACGAAGCATTTCTAAAGAAAATTGTGAGAAAATTCATGTCACTGAAAGAGAAACGTTTTAGAACATTTTTAATATCAATTTGGTGAGTTAGCTAATCTATTTAGTTAAATTTTAATTCAAATTTTCTCTTTATTAATCTCTTCATGAAGGTCACACATTAACCAAATAAAAATCTTTGCAAAATATTCCACATAAAGAGTAGTTTGGATGGAAGGATTTTCTTGAATATCTTCGTGTCGCATCTTTGGAATGTACTGAACTTAAATACCAAGTTTGGTACTGAACCAACTTTTCGTTTTTGATTTATGATTGTCACAGACACACACACATGGACATTTTTCTAAAAATGATTTTTTTTGTATTTAGGGGATCTCAAAACATCTATTTTCGGTGAAATCTCCGTATCGAATTTTTGGGACGTGATACACTACATGGCTTTCTTTACCCATATCATTTATTAGTGGGTTTACAAACTATAATTTTAAATATTCTATGCGAAAACGAAAAAGGCCCTAAAAGTAGAAAAATGCTTAAAATAACAAAAAATGACATAATAAAATATGTTTTCATAATCTGGGACTCCTGATAAAGATTTATGTAGCAGGTGGCCCACACAAGCCGTCCTTACTTGAAGTTAGTTTATACCGGATAGCGCGAGTGCTAAAAGGTTTGCCTAAGGGGACTCCATGCCGACAGAGAGGAGGCCACTAAATGAAACACCAGGGATTGAAAACGAACACTTTAACTGCTATTACTGGCCCCAGAGCTCATTCGGTAGAGAAATTCCCTGCTATGTGAGGTGTTCGGGTTCGATTCCCGACAGTCTCCGGAAAGTTATCTTTAAACAAAGATATTTCACGGTGTAGTGTTTGAATGTGAGAGTACTTGTGAATGTGTGGCGGATGTTATTTGCTCATTAACAAGATTTCAGTATTGTCGCTTTACTTCCACGACAGTTAATCTACAATCAGTGCAACTATATGGCACAAAATTCTATTTTTATTTTATTTGTGTATCCTTAAAGCTGCGTTAGAATTAAGTTATTTTCAATTACTGCATTATTCATAATAAGCACGTGCAAACACATGCCCGCCTTGGTGTACGAACTGATGTAAAGGCCCCTCCGATGCCGCGTCTGAAAATGTTCAGAACACAGCCTTGAGCCTCAGCTGCATTTGGTCCGTATCCGCACACATCCGTGTGTTGGTTATTGGTCAACATTACCTTTTAGTCTGAATGACCTGGCTCGAACTGCACCACGCGACGCTTATTAGAACGAAACTACCACGTAAACACCCCCAGACAGCAGCATTACCTCAGTGACAAACCTGCACGCCCCTTTGAACAGCAGTGATGCGGCAACTTCTTTTGCACCTATGTACCTCGTATGTGGGGAAAAATAGAAATTGCAAGGACGGTTTTTCGGGCCAGCTGTTGCATGTTAGTAAGGGCTATGATGCGAGAATTAAAGAATAATATGCCATCAGAATCGGTCCCTCATTATTTTTGTAAGTGTTAAGTAAATATAAATTCATTGATGTTAAATTGGCTTTAATTTAATTATTTTGCTAATATTTCCCAAGTAGATTTCCTTTTTGAAACGCTGACACATTTCTAGTTATTAATTTCCAAAACGTCGCTGTGCTTCTGTACAATGAAGATTGTACCAAGGGAACTCGTTTCTACAGGGAAAATCTTACAATTGTCTGACATTTTAATTCACGAATGAACAGCATGAAACAGTACAGTTCACGTACAAGTCTGTGAGGACGTCTCCCTCTATGTGTGACGCTATTGATGCCGTTGATGAATCTGCTGCTCGCAGCAGCGGTGAGCTATGGGATCTTTCTCTGCGTGGGTGGGTGAGAATAGACAACACCAGTTAAGGTGACTGATAAATTTAATGGAGGCTAATACATGAACTATTTGAAGCGAGTTGCCGACAGTTTGAGGATGAAGAATTAAACTGGTCTGAAATTTAGCAGAGAAACTCTAACTATTGAAGTATTATATCTGTTAACTTTTGAAATATCACAAACTTACGGTTTAAAATACCTGGTTCCGTAATAACGAGAAATACTACGCGGCGATTCCCATTGCAGCTACCGCCAAGTACGTGAGAACCCGTGCGCGGACTGCCGATAGTCGATCACAGTAAACACTTTTGTAAAATGTAAAATACGGTAAGTCAGTAAGACGCTAATTTTAGAAATACACGCTTTTTTATCAACTTAAATCCCGTCTACTTCATGACTACGCCACCAAAGTTAAGGTGGGTTGTTGTATTGTATTTCGATTGTTGGGGAGCCGAACACTTGAAGTAGTAGCAACCGCACGTATGGTAAAAAGTTTCCGGTAACCTTCGCCCCAAGTTTAAAAATATTAACTTTGTAATTTGACTGTTTCTTTAAATATTACATATTTATGTTGCCTCGGCTGCGTCAGTATTATTGTTACAGACATGAATTTCTTAACAGGGAGTGGTGCGGCTGACGTATGTAGGCTTACATAGATTATAATTTTTTACTTCACTCCTTTTATTAATCCTTGACACATTTAAATAACACTTCACTGATATAGAGAGCTGTGAGATTATTTATTAATTACTTGCACTTTATAACACGTAACTATTTTTGTCTCACACTGAATACGCATTAAACTTCTCGAGGATACGCGTCTCGCGTCCCGTTAGGAACACTGTCTACAAGCAACTGACTTCTGAATTTGTAAATTTTGCTCCATTTCAGTTTCTGATTGGCTAATCCTACTCCAATAGAATACCTTAATTTAACTTTCAGATTTTCTGGTTGTTGATTGGCTATTTATAAACTGTCTCAAAAATTACATTATTGTTTCCAAGAATGACTAGTAGCATTATTAAACTTTCTAATTCATTATTGCCTCATTGTTACCTCATTGTAAGCAACTTTTAACGTATTATTCTCACAGCTCCTACATTATTAAATTACGTAATACATTCACATAACATTATTGAACATGTACATAATAATATAAGCATATACAAGGACTGTTACATGCATTTTATATAGTTACATACACATATTGCTTTAAAGCGGGCTGTTATTATATTTTACATATTATATAATTAGACTGAAATCATTTAAGTGTTAAAAATACTGCCTCAAAGTTCCTACGTTGCAAAATCTTAATTTTCTTATTCACATCTGAAAAACAACTTTTAGTCTTTAATTTGCTAAATTCTTTCCCTTTCGAATTTTCATAACTGGTACACGTGCAACTCTCCGATTTCTTAATTGCCTGAACCTTGAGCTAATGGGTTTCTTGTTGACTGAGTTCGTCGGTACACCTAATTACCTTAGCTACTATGACTTCTGACTAATTACTTTGTTCAAAAACGTAATTTGCCTGCTAATGACTCCTTATGCACTGGCAGAATTGTAGCTATTCTTCTTCTATTATACATTGTTTTTAATATATGGAAATTATTTATTACTATTATCTAACTCTCTATCATGTCTTTATACAATTATTAATCCTACAATTTAATAACTCCGCTATCAACTGAAACCAGTGAATAAAGCGTAACCGCACAGTACATGCGTTCAGAGTTAACACTTGTTCCTGAAACCGTAAAAATCATCGACCAAACAAAGTTTGTCCATGGTTATTTAATGGTCTTGCAGTGACCGCAGTGGCCACTCACCTCACGCTAATATCAGACTCGCTCAAATAAAAGTCTCTGGCTACCAAAGTGATGAATAATCGGCTCTCACACTTGAGTGAGTCTCAAAGAGTGTCCCTTAAGTAAGGGCAAGGCATTTTTACCTTAAGAGGATACTAAGTGGCAAAAATTCCCCAAAATATGACACTTTCACTTTTTTGCCCACTCTTATAAACTGGAGTTTCCTCTTTAATCTCATATATATTTTATCATCTTAGGCATAAAACTTATGTTTTAAAAATCACTACATCTGCAATTTTGTGCTCTGAATTCTGCATCATTCCACCGAAAATATCCTGCACACTTTGGAGTAGAGTGGTAAACGTTAGCCCATCTTATAGGGGAAGTTTTGCTCTACAGATGGTATTATTGTTAAGTCATATGATTTCTTTCTTTGCAGATACAGGTGAATTTGTTTTATGCATTTTTACTTTGAACAGTTATTTTGTGAATGACATTTTCTGGAAAAATGACTGGCTTTCTCAGAAACCATTGAAGATGGATAAATTAAATTTTGGGATCATAAAAGCAATATCTAAGAGTTGTTGTGCATGTACTTTGGTGTTAATAACATGGATGGTTGTTATTTTCTCTACCATGCAGCTAATACGCAGAGAAGGTATCGCATTCCACCCAAAAATTTCATATCGAGATTTCACCGGAAATACAGTTTTGAGGTCCCTGAGTAAATGTGTGAATGTGTGTGTAAACAGTGTAACTCAAAAAACGAAAAATACTAACTTGGTATTTAGGTTCAGTACCTTCCAAAGATGCGATACGAAAACTTTCAAGAAAATTTCCTCACCCCAAACTACCCTTTACATGGAACGTTTTTCGAACTTTTTTATTTTCTAAAAATTGGCTCTAGGATTTTGATAGAAATACCATATTTTAAGATACTTGCAAGAGAAATAAAATGTATATCTAGAATTTTCTGGGAATAGCCTGTGAACTCCTCTTCATTCGGAAGGAATGTTGTATAATTTTGTATAATTGGTAAACGTTACGCGATAGACGAAAACGTACTATACAAAAAATGTAGATCTTTTTAAAACACACAATTTACTTCAAATAAGTTTTTTTGTGGCATCAGCCATTACTGAGATATCCGTTATTAATGGTTTCGAATTGTTCAATACTTGGTCATTCATTAGTCCTGTCAACATTCAGATGTTTCTCGCGATGTCATGGAAACAGTATTGAATTTTAAGGCCAGCATATAACGTCCAGTTGTTAAACATTTGACTATCGTTGTTCTCTTTGTATCTATAACGAAATGTGTAATGTAGCTGTTTCTGTAAAGATTTATTTCAATTAAAACAGTAGATAGAAAAATGAGCTTTAATAAGAATAGTTTGTTTACCCAATAATAAAGATAGAGGGTAGGAAAAGTCATGTGAATGTATCACATCAGATCTTTTTAAAAGAAAGAGTTGCTGATCAGTTTAATGCAAAGTAGATATAATTGAGAAAATAACCATATCTCCCTTAATAAACAAACTTACTGTAAAAGTATATCAGTGAACTTAGAAGACAGGCACCTATATTCCGTAAAAATTTCAGTCTGATATCTTACATAGTTACTGAGAAAATGGGTCATAAATTTAGTAGATTTAACATAGGTGGGATAGGACTTTTAGTGTTTCCTTAAGCTCTGAAGACAAAGTTACATATGCCCAGCAGTTTTAATTTGCTTGCCTGTGTAAAGATGATTCCATATATTTCTCGTAGTGGTGAGCGTCATCCTTAAACCGTACGTGAACGTTCCTTTTAAGGCGGAGTATTTTCGACGCCGTTTGAAAAACGACGCGCCTACACTGCCATCTATAATGTTTACAGCAAGTTAACAAGAATGTCTTGCAATGGTCAGCCGAGTGGCGAATCTTGTCCTCATTATTACCATTACGTGTTTCCGGTTCCCGTAATATTTAGTTTGGTTTTATCTCCCCCTGCAGCGTGCGATTCTCCCACGAAACACACACCTGGCGACGGTGCAAGATAAAACATTCCAAACAGTAACAGCTTAAAAAATGTGCCTATATTCCAAACAGCGACGGGTTAAAAGTGGTTGCGTTATAGTAACAGTTGCTCTCAAAAGTAACTGGTATGGCTAACACCTCACAATATCGCAATTCGGAACGGTTTAGGATTTCGAAAAATACATAGAATCCTTGGGAAGAAGTTATCTGCAGGTCATGGGTTTCTTTACCAAGGAGGGGGGGTGGTAGCGCCACGGTAAATGGGTTCGATTCCCGGCGACCGCCCACTCTGATCCACGGGTTTTTCGCGGTGTCCCCGGGTCGGCAGGCGAATTGTTCCTCTTCTAACACGACTTTCCTGTAGTCATCTTCTTCCTTGTCATCTGTTTCAGTGTTGTAGGACCAGGCGACGTGTTCGGCGGGTTGCAGCTGGGCGGTCTGTGGAAGTTTCACCTGACGTCGTTCAGGGACTGCTGGACTGGAAACTGCCTCTGCTTGCTTTCGGATGGGAGCTCCTTTGGGGCACCCCCGGAGGCTCGGGCGGCGTTGGATGTGTTACACCTAGAAACGTTAGGGACCCCGTCTGTGCTTGCGCCCGTCGTCATCCGGATTTGATCACCCTCATCCCTTCCTCCCTCTCAGGGGCCCACTGGCCTGCCTGCGGTGCTCTGCCCCGGTGTCACGGGTCTCTTCAGTTCGTCCGTACCGGGTTTCTCTTGAATGACGCGACTGGCAGCCCGTAGCTTCCACGGCACTGCTATACTAATCCGGACGGGCCGCCGTTTCTCCATTAGATAATGGTAACAATATGAATATGTTATCTTTACCTAAACGTGCCCTGGCACCTACTGACACTCGTACAATCAACCGGACAGTGTCTTCTAATTGATCGGGCATATGGGTTACATAAGCTTTATCTTTAAGCATTCCCCACAGATAATAATCATATAGGTTTAGATTTGGAGAGCGAGTCTGTCATCAAAAACAACCTCTGTCTCGTCTAGCACTGTTGGCTGCCTATGTTTATTTTTGTCTAACACGACCCAACAAGCTAGAAATCGTGTATTTGCTAGAACGGTGCAATTTCTATGTAAATTCAAGCTGACCCTCGAGCAAAACATAACACAATAAACACACTTTGCCTGCAGTATACACCATGATAGCATAACGTTGTTCCAAACAACGTGAGCTATGCTACCGCAGAGTGACTGAACAGTAGCGTGTGAGGCTCTTATTCAGGAAGTGCCGGTCCCTCTGACCATTGGTCTTTCATGTTTAGCAAGGCGGTAGTTTCTCTTCTACCACAAATTTCCTATCAATCTGTTTCCCCGTGCATGCTGCAGGTTATGCAGTGACGGTTGATGTCCGACAGATGGTGCAGATGCTTGCTGTTTGAAAGGTTCTTCTCCGCCCTACCAGCCTTCTCTGAGCCGTTTCAGGTGGGTAGATTTCTCCCCGGTTGCGCCAGAGGGAAGGCTTTTGTGAGCAGCCCGCCAGTATGTCCAGGACCTTTGCGCATCTCTGCCTGTGTCTATAGCCTCCTGTGGTTCCTTCAGCTCATCTGTGCCTCCTGGGGGTGAGGTCGAGGTGTTCCCTGGTCATTCATACCGCAGAGCGAAGTTATTCAAGAACATCCGATGTTACAATTGTTTACCGTAAAGATTTCACGATAAAACCCGCGAGAACTATTTGACGTTAACACAAGGAATGTCTTATTGCAGGGAATATTTGTAGCAAAGCATTGTGTACGAGATATGACAAATATTTTGTCCTGAGGCTGCAATATCTCCGAACAGACATAAAGTTATCTGCTGCGAGGACGGCGTTATAGTAGCTGGACGCCAGAAATTATCCGACTAGGAAACGACTGCAAGGATATTTTTATTGAAAGTGATATAGGAATTAAATTTAAGACTTATGGGTCAGCTCTCGCTAGATTCACGTATTGCTACATACTCTTCCAGCTCGTAACTGCTACAATATAATTTTAGTTACCCATTAACCTTTATTTCGATATCTCTTTTTACATATTTTTCATACAAAGCGCCGACTTTTAATACCCTTCCTGCAAATCCCAATTACAGATTTTAACTGCTGTCTTTAACCTACTTTTTTGCGCATTTTTACTTTCTCTACTTCGTGCGTAGCAGGCAGAGAAGGTATGCATTGCACCAAAAAAAATATGTGTTACAGTCACACAACTTTCTCTACTCTCTATCATTTCTTAGTAAGTATACAGATTATTCTTACGAAAGTTTATTTTCCTATCTACTTCATTTTAATCTTTATAAACCTTTACAGAAACAGCTACATTACACATTTCGTTAGAGAACAGCGATAGTCAAATGTTTAACAACTGGACGCTATATGCTGCCTTAAAATTCCATACTGTTTCCATGACATCGCGAGAAACAACTGAATGTTGAATAGACTTTAAAGAAATGACAAGGGATTGAAAAAATCCGATGTGTTACACTCACATGACTTTCTCTAGTCTTGTACAAACTATTACAAACGCTTATTCTCCATATGCTTCATGTTAATCAAGATATCGAGATGTCAATTTTATTGGTAATTTTCTTGCAGGTGCAAGGGGAATATGATAGGTTTTAAGCGATAGTCAAATATTTTAACGCTGGTTGCTATGTGGCACATTCCATTCTCTTTGCATGTCCAGGACATAAAAAAATGAATAACGAATTTCAGAAAAAGTATTAAGTATTGGAAAATTTAAGGGAATAACAAGCAATATCTCGAAAACGGTTCACTCAACAAAAAAATATAACTGACATAAATTGTGTATTTTAACGCGATCTACATTTTTGTGCAGTAAAATTTTGTCTATCTCTTATGGTTTACCAGTTATGCAAAAGTCGTTCACAATGAAGAATACTTTTGAGGACATTACCAGGAAATTCAAGATATACATTTTATTTGTCATGAAAATATCTTAAACATATGATATTTTAATCAAAATCGTTAGAGCCATTTTTGAGAAAATTACAATTTTCGAAAAATGTTCCATGTAAAGGGTAATCTGGGGTGGGGGGATTTTCTTGAAAACCTTCGTGTGACATCTCTGGAAGATGCTGAACCTAAATACCAAATTTGGTGTTTATTCGACTGTTCGTTTCTGAGTTATGCTGTTCAGAGACACACATACACACACACACACACGGACATGTTTCCAAAAATGCTTTTTTTGGATTCAGGGGGCCTCAAAACGCATATTTCCGGTATCGAATTTTTGGATGGAATACAATACTTCCCCTACTAACTATACGTAGTAGAGAAAGTATAAATCGAACCATAAATAACGGATATCTCGAAAATGGCTGATGTTACAAAAATGTATTTGAAATAAATTGTGTGTTTTAAAGAGATCTACATTTTTTGTGTAGTACGTTTTCGACTATCACTTAACGTTTACTAGTTATACAAGATTCCTTCCGAATGAAGAAACTTCATAGGTTATTCCCAGAAAATTTAAGACATACATTTTATTTGTGATGTTAATATCTTTAATATATGGTATTTTTGTCAAAATCGTGGAAACCATTCTTTTAGAAATTCATAAATTTTCAAAAAATGTTCCATGTAAAGGGTAGCTTAGAGGAATAGATTTTTTTGAAAATCTTCGTGTCGCATCACACACTCACACACACACAAACACGGATCTTTTTCTAAAAATTATTCTTGTTTTATTCGTGGGACCTCAAAACATGTACATTTCCAGTGAAATTTCGGTATCTAATTTTTGGGCGCAATGCAATAATTTGTCTATCTGCTAATTATGTGGTATAGAAAGTAATGAGCTACCGAGATTTCACCGGAAATACTCGTTTTGAGGTCCGTGAATACGAAATGTGAAATAAATACCAAAGTTGGTATTTAAGTTAAGTACGGAGCCACACAAAGGTTTTCAAGAAAATTGCCCCATCCCTAACTACCCTTTACATACATGGAACATTTTTCGAAATTTTTTATTTTCTGGAAAATGGCCTGTAACGACTTTTGCTTAAACTTACTATATATTAAGGATATTTACATATCAAAGTGTATACCTTGAATTTTCTGGGAATAGGTTGTGAAGTAAAACGTTAGTAGGTACAGAAAGCCATGGGAATGCAACACACGAGATTTTTAGAGAAAGGTCCTTGTTTATCTGTACAGAATAGCATAAAAACGAAAAGACGGTTAGTTATGAAAAAACAGATATTCAGTTCCCAGCATCTTCCAAGGGTGCGACTCGTAGATTTTCAAAAACATCCCTCCGTACCAAAGAACTCTTTACATGGGAAAATATTCGTTTTAAGAATTTTATATAAGACATGAAATGTATACCGTGAAGTGCTCTTCATTCTGAATGACTTTTGTATAATTGTTAAACCATAAGAGATAGACAATGTCATTAAAATGCAGATGGTCACTCTGAAAGTTTTGAAAATGGCGAACAATGAGTAGTGGTGAGCCAAAGGAGCTTTTCCAGCAACCGGGAACAGGTCGCCCAGATTTACCAGGGCGGAATGTAAAATCGCCACAGTGCGATATAATAGCTTCCCTCCTCAACTCCGGTCTGTAGGCTCGTGGTGATGTTGCTATGTACCTGCCCTCGGAAGGGCTTTGCATAGGGATGATAGGGCTACTGTAGGGTGATGGGTTGGTTTTGATGGGAGATAGCGCTATGTTCTTACAGGTTCCTCAGCGGCTGCCTTTTCAGGAGCAGCGCCAGTGTTTGTTCTTCCTTAATGGACTGTGATTTGTTTAATTTTGATTGACCAATCCCAAGGGGATGGGGGATACTTAGTGACAGTTTTAAAGCCTTCGTTACCGGGGTTGCTCACAAGCCATGCGGGGAGTCCGGTATTGTCGATATCGACGTTCTTGTGGTAAGTAGTCCCCCAGGGCGTTCTCATGATGTGCCAATATGGCGTACAACATTTTGAGCCCGGTGCCTAATCACATCCTCCACATACGGGAGGGCCGAGGTCTCGTGCAGTAGCCTGACTGGAAAGCCACGGCAGACAGGATAGATGGACCGAAGTCCCCTAGCCTGTATCCACTGCAACCAGAGTAGCCAGGAATCTGCTGCCATGCCCCACACCTCACAGGCATAGAGCTACCGCCCCCTTAACCTTGTTCGTTGTTCCACGCACGTGTTCGCGAAAAGTTAGGCTCTTATCTAGTGTGACGCCCAAGTAGCGAACGGATGTCCCCCACTCTATCTTGTGGCCTTGGTAGGTGAATGTTGCTGTTTGCCGTGGGGATTTGTCTCCTAGTAAACAGAACAGCTTAGCTTTTGCCCGGGTTCACGGACATCCGCCACTGCCTGTACCAGTGCTCGACGAGACGGAGGTGTCGCTGTATAGGATGGAAGGCTCTGATTATGTGTCGATTTGTAGTGTACAGCAGGACGTCATCAGCAAACTGGGCCTTATTGACACCCTGCACGACTGGAAAGTCTGCCATGTATAGACTAAACAGTGTGGGAGATAGTACAGAACCTCGGGGACTCCGCCTCGTATGGGTTTTTGCGTTGATGTTTTCCCCGCAACTACTACTCTGAAGGAGCGTTGGCGTAGGGAACTGTGTACTATATGGATGATCTGTCTATGTAGGCTAAGCTGGATCAGTTTATAGAGAAGCCCCTCGTGTCAGGCCATTGAGAAGGCCTTCTCCACGTCAAGAGATACCGCAGGAGTAAAGGCCCTGTCCTGGAAACCTAGGGCAGCAGCTGCTGGGTGGTCGAGTGCCCAAGACGATAACCAAACTGATGGGTTGGGATGGCTTGAGCCAGTAGCGGTGAGAAGCGGCGCCGTATAAGTCTCACGAAAACTTTCGAGAGGGTAGGTAGGAGGCTGATGGAGCGGTAGCTGGAAGGAAGAGCCGGGTCGTTACCAGGTTTCTGAATGCACACCACCGGGACCACCTTCCATTCACGTGGAAAGTTTCCCAAGGTTATACACAAATTGAATATCCTGGTAAGGAAAAGTACGGCTCGGAAATGAAGGTTGCGGAGCATGACGGGGGTCAGCCCGTCCTGTCCACAAGCCTTTTTAGTATTGAGACGCGGAAGTGCGCCTTGGACTTCACTTGGGCGGAAGATTGAAAGGGGATTCTCCGCTCCATCAAGAGACAAAGCGATCTACCTCCTGGTGGACGCGGGCAGTAATAATAGATTCGTAAAATTTCGCAAGTTTTTATATCTAGAGTCAGTGGGTGGAGCTTCGCTTTCTGTGCTGCCATTGGCTGAGTTCTGGCGAATCACCTAAGCGGACAAGCGCTCAGGTGACGACCATGCCCATGCTGCTTAACTTCGGCAACTGCTTGCGTGGTTGTGAACATAAGCAAGTCGGTTGACAGCAAAACGAGATAGGATGTAGGTATAGGATTTGGGGTTACCAAGCTAAGAAAAGGGCGGGTCACTGCTGAGCGGTCACTCATCCAGCTAGCGAACAGGCCCAATACAGCTTAACTTGGAGAAAATGAGATGGATTGGTAGCCCTTATGCAATCAGCCCCATGGCGTCCTTCGGTAGACGGTAGCTCTTCCATATTCGGGGGGCCCTATGGTCGTAGTGACCCATCCAACTAGCGAACAGGCCCAATACAGCTTAACTTGGAGAAAGCGAGATGGATTGGTAGCCTTTGTGCAATCAGTACTATGGCGTCCTTCGGTAGACGGTAGCTCTTCCGTCTTCTGGGGTCCTATGGTCGTAGTGACTCAGGGCGCTTATCAGCTGATTGGTATGGGTAGCAAGTTTGGCGTTCATGTTGCGGGATCTCTCACCAATCATGTCCACGATGTATTTAAGTCCGGATTGTGTATGTAGTATGTGTGATGGGAATGTACGACCAGTATCATAGATAATCCTTAAAGCCTTGTTGTGAACGGTCTAAAGATTGCAGATGGTGGACGCTGCCACCGATCCCCACACCTCGCACCTGTACAGAATCAAGGGCGGGATGATTGCCTGATACAGGCGCAGTTTTAGGTGAGTAGGCATATTGGAGCGAAAAACTGGGTACAACTGTCGAAGTGTGGCGTAGCCGAGACCGACCTTCGCCCTGAAATGTGGAGCGATGGTGAGCCCTTTAGCAGAGGTAACCCAGGGTATTCTCCTCCACCGCAATCTCAGAGCCCGTGTCGGCCGCCAGCGCTAGACCTAGCCCAGGATAAGTGCAGATCTCTTTCCCGAACTAATGGCCATCCTTCACTTCTCGCTCCACCTGCCGATGACCTGGAGCTGTCGCTGGAGCAGACGATAACAGAAGCGGACATTTTTGTTCTGTGCCATTATGAGGATGTCGTCCGCATATTGGCATGTAACGGTCCTGGGTTCCGTTGGGAAGTCGGACATGTAGGCCGCAAAGAGAAGCGGGGACAGTAAATGCCCTCCGGGACTCCTGCAGCTATAAGTGTGACTGATGAAACTTTTCCTTCCACTCTTACCCTGAAAACGCGGTCTCGCAGGAAACTGCTTATCACTGCAAGATAGGGAGGAGGGAGGTCTGCTTCCTACAGTTTGTACAAAAGGCCTTGATGCCACGTGGTGGTAAAGGCCTTCTCTATGTCAAGCAGTACCGCTATGGTCTTGAAGTTTTCCGGGAAACCCAAGGAAGCCCTTTCGGCCACTCGCAGCAACTGCAAGGTAGTAGAATGCCCATGGCAAAAAACAAAGTGGTGATCCGGAAGCCGATGCCGTTCCTCAAATAGAGGAACGAAGCCGTTCAGGAGCAACTGCTCCAAGATATTTGAGACGGTCGGGAGGGGAACATCGGATCTTTGCCGGGCTTCAAAATGCACACCACTCTCGCCTCCTTCTAACAGGTCGGAAAGTGGCAAGGTAGAGGCACGCATTGAAGATGCTCGAAAAGTGAATCACGGCAGCAGCTTCAGATAGCAACATGTGCAAGTCAGCACCGCGCGTGTATTTATAGCAGGTGTTGATACGTCATACGCTAGGATGATCTCAAGAGTGGAGAAAGACTGCATTGTGCATTTGGGGAACTTCGCCCTTCGCAATCCACCATTTATCGATGGTATGCAAAGTTTAGAAGAGAAAGGAATACCCTCGAAGATGAAGATCGAGCAGGACGGCCGGATACAGCAACAATGGATGAAAATGTGGTGAAAGCAGCGGGCATGTTGCGGTAACATCATCGTTACACATATGTTCAGATTCAAGAAGCCCTAAATATTGGATCGGCAGCAGCGAAAGCAACCCTGAAAGAAAAACATGACGTCAGCAAGCCCTGCAGTCGCCGAATCCCCCATCAGCTGACAAATGCGCAATGGTGCTAGGAAATGATTGAAAAATTCTATGGAGAAAGATCCGAAAACATGTTTAAAATTGTAACAGGTGACGAAATCTGGATTTACCAGTATGATCCAGTAACTAAACGACAGCCATCCGTCTGGGTCTTCCCAGGAGATCTCCCAACAAAAGTAAAGTGAACGAGAAGTGTTGGCAGGAAGATGACCTGTTTCTTCTTCCCAGCAAGTGACCAGAATGTGACGATTCCACTTGAGAGGCAATAGACCGTTACTACCAGATGGTCCACCACAAAATGTCTGTCACAAGTGTTCAATGAACTGAGAAAAAGGCGTCCTAAGACTGGCCTGCGTGGAATTTTGTTGCACATGACAATGCCTCTGCCCACACTGCACAAGAAGCAACCCAATTTTGCAGGAGTCAGATATTTGTCCCATCCTCTCGACAGTCCAGATCTGGCCCGATGCGACTTTTTTCTATTCCCCAAAGTGAAAGAAGAAATCCGAGGTCAACGATTTGAGTCATCTGAAGCCGCAGTAGCTGCTCACGAAGAATGTATTTGCACTCTCTCCAAAGAAGACCGGCGTTCAGCATTTGAAAGGATGAGACGGTGTATAGAATGCAATGGAGAATATTTTGAGAAGATCCACATTTTTAATATTTTATTGCGTCCATTATCAAAACTTTTGGAGTGACGTTGTGCACATGTTAAAGCACACAATTTATATAAACTAAATTTATTACAGCGTTAATCGCTTTACAGATATTCTTTATTATTGATATGCACATTCAAATGCTTATAGTTTTCTTAAGTGGTGAGTTATTATTCCCCCCCCATGGTCATAAAAAGAGCATGGAATTTCAAAGCCATCCATCACATTGCGACACACTTTTTAAAAATCTTACTACCACTTTAGCCTACTGTATTCTTCTTATAGCTCAAAGAAATGTGTCACTCAAGTTTATCTGTATTAACAACTAGATAGAACAATTCTACATTTTTGGATGAAACGCAGCGGAAGCTGGTTTGACTGCACGGAACGAAGAGAGTAACAAGTTGTTGCCGTGATCCCCGGTACTTAGAGAAGCTGCTGGAGGAACGGCAATCGATTGCGAGTTTTATTGTGCAAGGTTGGCAGTCATTAAGGTGTTAAGTGCCTGACAATGCACAGCGCCCTGCTCACGCAGAGATAAGGCAGGTCGTGCAGTCCTAAGGCACATTAATATACAAAAACTGAACATCGACACTTTCTTTACTGACTAATGCACGGAATTTAGTGTTAACAGTGTTCATTACAAACATTCTTCTATCTATTTCGTGTTAACATTAGCAGAAACACTCTCATTACACAATGTCTCGTTGAAGGTGCATAGATTACAGAACGCGCACTGCGACCTACATAATCTAATGTGGCTTACACCCCCAGGAGGATGGGATGAAGTGAAGGAATCATAGGAGACTAAAGGACACAGAGACGCGCAGAAGTCCCTAATAGTTCTTGGCTCGAAGACCACTACTGGCGTTGCCTAGACCTGTCAACCAAGCAGCCGTCTAGTGACCACACGACCTACTCTTTCCTTTCAGCAAGCATCCACGCCATCTGTCCGGCACTGCCACACACCGTGAATCCTAGAAGCACACTTGAAACCTACGAATGAACCGGAAATGATGTAAAGGAAATCGTTGTATATGAGGAATCACCCCAGCATTCGCCTACCGACCAGGAAAAACCCAAGGTCCGATAGGGCGGTCAACGGGAATCGAATCCGGGACCTTCCGAATGCAAACCCCTCGCATCACCGCGAAGCTATCTCCCTCGGTTACAAGGGGAATAGAGGAGACTGAACCGATACTCAAATGTTTAAAAGCGGGTCACTTTCAAATTCCTTGCTCTTTGTATAAACTACTTGACAATTCAAACCAATAACAAAGAGTATCTTGGAAATGGTTAACGCCATAAATAATTTTACATAAATTGTGTCTTTTAACTAGATCTAAATTTTTTTTGCAACAATGTTTTTGCCTGTCTTACCGTTCACTAATTATACAAAATTCCTAGACTGAAGAGGACTTCACAGGCTATTTCCAAAAGATTCAAAATATAAATTTTACTTATTATGTAAATATTTTGGCACATATTGTGGTTTATTAAAATCGTTGGAGGCATTTTTGAGAAAACTGAAAATTTAAAAAGAATATTCCATGTAAAGGGTAGTTTGCGGTGGGAGAATTTTGTTGAAAATTGCGTCGCATCCTTGGAATATTCAGAACTTAAAAACCAAGTTTGGTGTTATCCTAATTTTCGATTTTGAGTTATCTTGTTCTCCCATACACTGCCGTTCAAAGGTTTCCGGACATACAGTGAAAGTAAGTCAGCGTTTAGCCTGACTTGTTTTTTATTCCGCTTAAGTACAAGCAACCCAAAAAATCACGCTTGAAACGTAAACGTTTTGAAAACTTACAAAACAGGTCTCACGCTGGGTGCTTCTACCTACCCCGACATCATCCAGGCATACCATGCCACCGATTATTTAACCTGAACCCATCCCATCCTAATACACTTGCGAGATGTGCGAGAAAGGCGTAACTTGGTCATTTATTTCTTAGAATAAATAAAGCGTCGCAACATTATGGAAACGAAATTAAAGTAATAATTATTATTACATTAAACCTTGATGAGACAATAAAACATATCAAAGTTTCTGCTTCTTTATGTTTACTATCTTATTATAGTATAACAACTTAGTAAAATCCCTCGCTCTACGGACTGCGCGAGTATTCAGGAGGAATAAATCGCCCTCGCCCTACTTGTCTTTTGCCTTTAGCTACCGAGTTATCCAATGACGTGTCTCAAACAGGAAGTGGTCTGATACCGGGAAACCAGTGTCACGCCATTGTTGTGAACACAGCAATTTTATAGTGTAGAAACATTTAATAGGATCTCATTTATATCGTGACAACTCAAAAACTAAAACCCTTATTCCAGTTCTGTAAGATATATGTTAAAGAGCACAGATGATAATGGTGATGTGTAATTGGTCTCCTTGTAAAAAATTAAAGCCTCTAGTTTTCTTTGTAAAGCTTCAATTGAAATAATTTGTATTATGAAAGTCAATCAGCGAGGAACGTTTTTACTTGAAGAGATAGATGGGGAATGAAGGTTATGAAATACCCTAAAAAGTGTGAATTAACTTTTGGAATATATCCCATTATAATACCGCATGCATGTGAAATGCTATCGCTAGTTATATGCAAACATTTGCTTTCACACCCACTGCACGTGGCGTGTCACAGGAATCTACAAGCACAGCATTTTTGTTGCAATGCTCTTGTGATTTTAGTCCTACCTCTACAGTTGGATAGTTACAATAGTGGTGTGTGATCAACGATTTTGTGAGAGTAAAATAAAATAAAAAACGAGCTAGGCGAAATTACAGAGTGTGGTGCTTAAGCAGCGACTCGGAGTAATGCCGCCCAAGGCAGTTAGAGAGGGGGAATACATGACCATGTGGGTTATGCCTCCCAACGGTTTTTTAAGTTGCTGAACTATAGTTTCTTTAAATTATCTCGCATTACACCTACTACCCTGGAAACTTTTGCCCGGCGGTGTACGTGTACCTTTTTCTAAAATTTCCTTTATTTTTGATTCAGGGGATTCAAAACATATATTTCTTGAAATCCTGACATAAAATGTTTGGTGGAATACAGTACTTCCCCTACTCAGTATAGGTAAGTAGCAGAGAAAGAAAATAAAAAGGCAACGAACCATCTTGGTACATTTGAATTAAACAAAACACAGCTACCCTACACGTGTTGCTATTTGATGAGCACTTTATAAAACGCTGGTGATGGATGGGAATCCCCTGTCAGTGTTTACTGTCCACTTGAGTGTGGCTGATGATCTGCTAATTACCACCCACACAACACCAACATTCCCTCTACAAATTTGATTCCTTGCTGGGTTCTGTCTTCAATAACTCAAAACACCTACAACATAAAACAGTGGATTGCTTATTTATTCTAGTGCGGAATGAGTCAATGCTTCACATTGATCGTGAGTTCAAATCCAATCTGCTAAACCGGTTAGCATGTTTTCCTTACCTGAAAGTTGGATATGAAGTAACTACACACACGCAAATATCAATGCACGTTATTTTGTAAGATTTACGATATTTTATTTTTAAAAGAATTTGTATTAATGAACCCGGCCTTCCACATATTTTATTTGAGCAATTTTCTATGAAACTATTTAGAAAACCTAAATGTCGGACATTTTCCTCTATGTGACGTCACGTGTGACATTAAACGATCACTATTCTTGAAGAGCTTATATTACCGCGAATCGATTTTTCTAAATTTCAGAGTTTCATAGTTATTAAAATCCCATATAATTTGTTGTATTTGATATTTTACTATTAAATATGGGCAAAACTCTACAAAGATTATTTTAAAAGTAATGAAGTGACCTGCTAGAAACCCTTAAAATAGAATTTCGGTTTTAAAATATACATTTCAGAATATTTTGGAGTCGCCTCAGCCTGTCTACACCTCTGGTCACACCTCTTGCTTCCGATGTTAATGACGACTTCCTTAAGAGCATAATGCTGAAACAAAAAGTTCAATATGTTTTCGAAACGACTGTGCTTTTTTCAAGGGCTTTGCCACGTGTATGTTTAATTATATTGCTCTAAGTATTAGCACGACCGTTGCTTCGCAACGGTAAACAACGAGACGATTATTATTCGCTGTCTTTATTACTTGAAGTACAAACATGCAGTGCAGGAACGAAGTATTTTCATTCGCTTGAAAGATGTGCTGGGACTATGGCAAGTGCATTTGTTTACGCCTGGACATGGAGTATAGCATTATACAATAGAGGCCTGCACGGGCTGGACTCGAACTTAAAAAACAAGCTAATCTGTCACATTCTACATAGTAGTTTCTTCGTCTTACACGTGTACTTTTACAAAACTTATCAGTACAATGTTTGAGTAAATAAAATACAATGAAAACTTTTCCATATAAAGGGAACATAAAGACGAAAAAATAATTTATCACAGGTTTTGGTGCGCCATGTTCAGATTCCCCGAAAAGCACAATTAGTGCAGAATGGCATTCATAATAGTAGTACAATTGGTGCAACAGTTCTAGACATGCGAAAATCTTAATGACAGCTATGAAGCGAGTTAGTTACCAGATCAGGAGGTGACCGGTCGTCTGCAGGAGTGCGTGTCAAATATCCGCACACTGCACTGATAAACGTATGGTCGTTTACAGTATATCTAAATCCACTGCTGTAAAATGCCCTTAATATGAAAACAGTGTCAACCATCTGCCTCAAGTTCTTCCACACCTGACAGCCTTTCCTCTTCTACGGAATCACTCACATCATTGCCACCGCTACTTTCTGTACCATTATCCTGGATGAGAATTCTTTCTATTTGATTTTCTGCAATTCCGTATTCTTCGAAATAATGATTCTCAATTTATTCAACATGTCGACATACATTTTCCCATTCTAGTCTTTCAGTTTATGCAAATCGCTGGAGACATAACTGCACCACATATTTTAATTTAAAAGTGATATTTCTGCAGGCCATCCATTTTTTGATATCAGCCTAGATTAATTCGATCTGGGAGAAACGGTGGCAGTCTAAGTACAGTATGGCCATGTTGTATTAATATCTAGCCAAGTATGTAGGACTTCTGAAGTGTTTTGTTGGCTTTAATTAATTATATAGCTTTGTTTTACTTGTACTTTTATCTAAAGCTATATTGCGCCTAAGTAACCAAGCTCTCATTTCTTTTTTCAAGGAATTTGAGGTAGGTGCTTTGCCAGTTTGAGTGTTGACGCATTCTGAAGCATTGTCGATGACCAGAACAGACCCAGCAGACATATTAGGTATCAACATGGCGTTGATTCACTTCATGTAATTTTCTGTATTCATTTCTTGATGAAAATCTCCTGTTGTTTGTTGCGACTTGTAAAAGAAGGGCATTTGGAACGAAGCCGATCTTTCCAACAGCATGAACGATAATAAGTATTTGCCCTTTGGCAACAGGTGCCTGCAAACCTAATTCGCTATCGTCACTCCAACTTTTAGATGCTGTATGACTGCTGTGTATGTATGACTCATCTTCATACACTATAGTTCGATCCTCTCACTTGTACCTTTGAGTAAGGTACTCTTCCAGCTGAGATCGTATGTCATGGTTTTCTATTAGAACTCTTCTATTTGATTACGTTTTCTTCCACTTGAACCCTAAATCTTTTATAAGCGCCACCTTGAAAATTTAAGCTGTCTTTCAGCTTGATGAGCAATCTGCTTATTGTTGGATAACAGTTTTTTCTTCAACATAGAAATTGTGAATCCTGCGTCGAATGATGCATTTGTCGAAATGGTCTGTTTCTGTAATACGTTTAGGGACCTTATGTTTCTTCCCAGGTGTGTAAAATGGCACTCTTTCATCCACATGGTTTCTGCTCTCTTTGAAATTACAACCAGATGCAGACACTTTTTATGGAGAATGTATGTGTAAGCAAAGGTATTATATCGCTTTCGTTGATTAAGCTAAACATAAACCATTCCTAGGCTCGGCAGCTGGGGTAGCAATCAGGGTCACGATTCCACAAGTTTTGCGCCAGCTATAATAGTAGTAATAATAATAAACATATGGTCGCTTCGGCTATTTAGGGATAACATTATACCGAATGGCAGCTGCAAACTCTACCTCCCTCCGTCCACTTACACCCAGGACATCCTGGGCAGAGTGCAGTAACAGGGGCGGCATGCGAACGTGCTGCTTACTACACGCAGATTCCAGGACCTAAGTGGCTCAAGGACGTGAGTGTATCCCTTGGCAGGCCTTCATGCCAGTACTAAACACGGGCTCCTTCTCACCGCAGCGCTTCTCGAATATTAGTAATAATAACAATAATAATACTCAATGTATTTTAAACAAAACTAGGCAATCGGGTCCGGGTCGGGTGGTACAGTATAATCTATTCTTGGGCTCGATTCAGATACCGCAGTTACGAATTTCGATCCGTTGAGGAGTTTGACGTGTGCAAATAACCCTTCGTGCCTTAAAGAGTTGCAGAACTCAACGGGGCAATTCCAAGCAAACACAGGTCAGAGGGGCCTGGCACATTAGCTCGCTAAAAGCCCACTACTACTACTACTACTACTACTACTACTACTACTACTACTACTACTACTACTACTACTACTACTACTACTACTACTACTACTACTACAACTACTACTACTACTACTACAACTACTACTACTACAACTACTACTACTACTACTACATCAGCGGTTCTCATAAACGTTCATATGGATACATGTAGACGGTTGGAACATCGTATCATCAAGAGGAGAAAAATTTCGAACACGTAATCAATGAGCGAAGTCAGCACAACAGTAGGTTTATATGATGATGATGATAGTACCAATAACATTTATAGTAACAAGGGGAAACACTGCGTACTCTCATGTTTGTTCCTTATAGTCCGTAATGTTAGAAAGAACAGCGTAACCACAATTTCAAACATAGCTATGAGCGGATACGGATAGGTAAAATAAACACATCTTAATTGTTTGTCAGTCTAAACAGTGAGTTTATTCATGGAAAATAAAGCCTGTGTAACTTAAGTAGAAAATATTCTAAGATCTTTTGGTCTACTTTTGTCTATCATCACGGACAGTGCACTCTAGAGCAACGGACTGTTTTTGTCTATCACCACGGATTGTGCACTCAACTGCAAGCCTGGGAAGTGCCTCTCAATGAGCGCTGTTCGCTCGTGGTCTTTGCTGATAAGCAAGAGTAGACGGAAGCTCGGCTGGCCCCGGAGCTCAATCAGTAGAGCACCTGCCTGCTGTGCAAGGGCTCCTGCGTTCGATTCACGGCTGGGGGATTTTTCTCTAGCCAGGATCAAGAAGTATGAATGAGAGTGTGAATGTGTATGTGATCTAATAAAAAACCCAAAGTTTACCAGAAATCCAAAGACAAGCGAATACAAATTAACACCATTGTCTACAGACAATAATATGTTCGAAATGAAAGGCCGCCGATACGACTTTTGTATTATAGGCGTGGTATGAATGGGACTTAGAAAAAACAACGAAGCTCACTCAAGCTAATTCGCCAGTTCCCCACCGATCTGTGTTTAGTTGGAATTGCCCGTTGAGTTCTGCAACTCAAGGGATCCATCTACACACTTGAAATACGGCGCGGTTGGGCCACCTGGCACAAGAGAGCAGATAGTAAGCTGACGATTGGAGAGGGCAGAGTACCATCTTAAATCCTATCGTTTCTATACGGGCCACATTTTCTACTCCCTGGTGCACACGATCACACCGATACCTGCTCTATCGTTTCACTGATAGCCAGTTCTTGCTGTAAATACACGTGACCTACAAGAGCAAATCTTCGGAACGTCACACACACCTTGCATTTAAACAACACAATTGCTGACTGCGGCACCTGTCCTTCAAACTTCTTCCTCTAAATTAGAACACAACACGCAGATCTAAAGGGACGCTTTTGTCTTAGAGAGAACACTTGTTATAATTTTCAACAATAACCACTTAATTAGTAATTGAGTGATAGAAAACTTTCAACCATAAATGTTTAAAGAAGCTAACCCTCCACACAGATAAAGTTTACAAGTTACTTTAGCTCTTCTATTTGCTTCATGTTAATAGAGATAATTTCACTACACAATTCGTTGTGGATACAACAGGAGACTGAAGTGATGTTTCAACACTGGGTCGCAATACGCCTGCCTTTCAAATTACGTATGACATCGTCAGAAACAAAAGAATGGCGCCTAAGCGCTTAAAAAGCATAGAGTATTTTAAGAACTGAAACAAATGCCAACTAATATCTCGCATATTGTTAAGGCATAAGCATTTCTTTGAATTTGTATTTTAAAGATACATAAGAGGAGTTAACAGGCTATTCACAGAAAATTGAAAATATACAAGCAATGAAAATAGTTGGATCAAAATCGTGGTAAAACTACCATAGCACATGTTAAAACTTAACAAACCTCTAACCCACCCTTTAAGGTACTTTCTTAAACCATTGCGATGTCAACAAATCACTTTCTCTGTCACCTACGCAGTAGGTAGAGAAGCTATTGCTTCCATCCAAAAATTCGATACCAAGATTTCACGGGAAATACATGTTTTGAGGTCACCTGAATCCAAATTAAGTATTTTGGAAACATGTCCTTGTGTGTGTGAGTCTGAGAACAGCTAACTCAAAAACAAAAAGTCGGATAAACACCAAACTTGGTATTTGAGTTTAGTATCTTCCAAGGATGCGACACGAAGATTCTTAAGAACCCCCCCCCATCGAACTACACTTTATAGGAAACATTTTTCGAAATGTTTGATTCTCTAAAAATGGCACTAACGATCTTGTTTAAACTATCATATAAGAAAGATATTTACTTGACAAACAAAATGTATATTGTAGCGTATGTGTGTGTATTGTCGCGTCGGGCACATTGTTGCTGTGTATAATGATATTTTTGAACAAATCATTTCGTTTGTGAGTTGAATTCTTGTCCGGCGCGGCATATTTCCCTCAAATTCCTAGTCAAGGGCGGTAAAGGCAAGTTGAGGGATAGAGCCTCTTTGTCTGAGAGCGTGGCGTCACCAGTAGAGTCAGTCTAGTGTATATCTTCAGAGTGTGTGGTTGTATGTAGCGTGTGTGGTCCGTGTGAGTGTGGGGCATCTCCCCAGTGTTTACCTGTAACCTTTTGGAAATTATGTAGTAGCACCAAGGTAACTTTATAATAAACCAGAGTTAAATGTGAATTTATATGCATTATTTATAAATATCCCACGCCCACTTTAGATTTGTGCAGCAAGTTCCTGGTATCTCTCGTATGCCTCTGTAGCTACGCTTCCCAATATTTATGCCGGCGTAACTAAATTTAATATTTTAGCTGCAAAACATTTTGGCCTCACCCCGGTGTATAACAATATCTTGAATTTTCTGGAAATAGCCTGTGAAGTTCTCTTCATTCGGAAGGGATTTTGTATAATCATGTATTACTTGTAAACGCTATGCGATAGACGAAAACGTACCACACAAAATTTTGGATCTCTTAAAAACACATTTACTTAAAATGAGCTTTTTTTGTAGCACAAGCCGTTTCTGAGATAGCCGTTATTAAATGTCCCAATTGTTCAATACTTGTCATTCTTTTGGAGTCCTGTCAACATTCAGTTGTTTCTCGCGATGTCATGGAAACAGTATGGAATTTTAAGGCCAGCATATAGCGTCCAGTTGTTAAACATTTGACTATCGCTGTTCCCTTTGTATCTATAACGAAATGTGTAATGTAGCTGTTTCTGTAAAGGTTTATCTCAATTAAAATGTAGTAGATAGGAAAGTAAACCTTTATAACAATAGTTTGCATACACACTTATAAGTGATGCAAGGTAGAGAAACTCATGTGAATGTAACACATCATATGTCATTTTTGAAACATTTTAGGTGATCAAACTCCGGGCTAAGCAGCAGATTGGAAAGGAAAGTTTTATGTACGCAACGCTTGGATATAAATCTGTTATCTGTTGCTAAAGCCCGAGGCACTGTGCACTTTATATCCATTTAAAGCGCTCTTCTTGTTTTTCCCCGGACCACCTAAACTAATAAAGTCTTTCCCTTAAAAGGATTCGGAAAGAAGTAAAGCCGACTGACTCCATCTTAAAGCTTGCCTTTCTGCTGCACTTCCTTCAACAAATTACACGTATTCTACATTTAAAATGGAGGACGAAAAATATATATCCTTCACTTTTATACAGTTATTTTTTACAAAGTTTATTTTTCTATCTACTTCATGTTAATCGAGATAAAACTTACCTGCATTACAAATTTCGTTATAGACGCAAACAGGGTTGAAGAAAACGAATAGATAATCAGATGTTTTAAAACCGGATCGCCTTGTAATTCATATTATTTCCATTCAATCGTGAAAAACAAGTGAATGTCGTCAGGACTTCAAAAGAATGACTAAGTACTGGACAATGCGAACCATTAATACATAAAACCTATTTGAAATAATTTGTGTGTTTTAAAGAGATGTACATTTCTTGTGTAATAGATTTTCTCCTATCCTTAACGTTTACCTGTTATATAAAATTCCTTCTGAATGAACAGGACACGGCCCTTTTTACTTTCTCTACTACGTATAGTAAGTAGGGGAAGTATTGCATTCCACCCAAAAATTCTATACCAAGTTATCACCGGAATCCAAATAAAGCATTTTTGAAAATATGTCCGTGCATGTAGGTCTGTCTGTGAACAGCATAACTCAAAAATCAAAAGTCGGATAAGTACCAAACTTGGTACTTAGGTTCAATATCTTCCAAAGATAGGACACGAAAGTTTTCAAGAAAATCCCCCACCCCAAACAACCCTTCACATGGAACATTTCTCAACATGTTTGATTTCCTAGCGATCTTCAATAAAATACCATACATTAAAGATCTTTACTGACAAATAAAGTGTATATCTTGAATTTTCTGAAATAGCCTGTTAAGTCCAATTCATTTGCGAGAAGGTCTGTATAATCTTGTATAAGAGGTAAATGCTAAGCGATACACGAAAACGTACTACACCAAAAATGCCGATCTCTTTAAAACACAGAATTTATATAAAACAGGATTATTGTGGCATAAGCCGTTTCTAAGATATCCGTTATTATAGGTTCGAATTGTTCATTCTTGGTCATTCTATCCTTTCAACATTCAGTTGTTTCTCGCGATGTCATGGAAACAGTATGGAATTTTAAGGCCAGCATACAGCGTCCAGTTGTTAAACATTTGACTATCGCTGTTCTCTTTGTATATATAACGAAATGTGTAATGTAGCTATTTCTGTAAAGGTTTATTTGGATTAAAATGTAGTAGATAGGAAAATAAATTCAATAAGAATAATGTATGTATCCATTAATTAACGATTGAGGGTAGAGAAAGTCATGTAAATGTATCACATCAGATTTTTTAATTTTTTTTAATTCAGGGAGCCTGAAAACAAGTATTTCCGGTAAAATGTGTATATCTCTATATTTTTGGGTGGAATACAATATGTCCTCTACCTATATGTACGTGGTAGAGAAAGTAAAAATGATAAAAATAGTGAAAAAGGTAAAGCTATGTGTCATGGAAACCGGGGCAGGGCACCGCAAGCAGGCACATTGTGCTTCCAACGTGACCCTGGGGGGTTGAGACTCGAAGGGCGACGGGCGTAAGCATGGACAGGCTCCCTAACGTTTCCAGATAGAACACATCAGACCTCCAGAGCGGAGCCTCACACTGAGGACGCCAGGGAAGAAACCTTTACAGAGCTGAACCCGTCGCCTCATCCTACAACCCTGAAACAGGAGAGCCGTGGTAGAAGATGAACCACCCTATGGCGACAGGGGGAACCAACGAAAAACCCATGGGCCAGAGTTGGCGGTTGCGGGTGATCGATCTCGGGACCTCCCGAATGCGGCCCACAGACGCAACCGCCTGGGCCATCCCGTTCTGTAAGTATTGAAAAAGTCAAACCAATAACAACGGATATCTCGGAAATGGCTGATGCCACAGAAATAATATTTGAAATAAACTGTTTGTTTTAAAGTGTTCTACATTTGTTGTATATTTATTATGGTTTACCCCTTACATAAAACTATACATTTCTTCTGAATGAAGAGGCCCTCCCAGAAAATTCAGGACATACATTTTATTTGTCGTTGTCGTGATAACTAATTAAAATGTTTAGAATAATTTTTCAGAAAATTGAAAATATCTAAATGTAGGGGAGGGGGGATTTTGTTGAAAATGTTGGTGTTACGTCTTTGGAAGATACTGAGCTATTTATCGAAGAGTTTGCTGTTCATCGACACACAAGGTCAGGTCAGAACCAGCCCAACAAAAGGTACCACGGTCCAATTGCCTAGTTTTGCTTTAAACAAAGTTATTTACTATTATTATCATCGTCATCGCACCAAACACCGCTGCTGCCTGCAGTGTGAAAGGACCCGGGTTCGATTTCCGGTACCGACATGGGAATTTTTTCCTCTGCTGCGGAGCTGATAAGAACCACATGACAGCTGAGGTCCTGGAGTCCTCATGCGGCGTGTTGACGTCGCCCTGTTACTGCACCCTGCCCAGGGTGTCCTGGATGGAGGGAGATGGAACTTGCAGCTGCCGTGCTGTTGTAATATCCGCAATCGGCAAAGCCAGCGTTATTTTGCTATTACTGCTGCTATGAAAGTGTGCATGCTGCAATACTTGTGCCATTCTGGGCATCTCAATATCGCCAACCAAAACGTCATAAGTTATTTTCTTACCTTGGAAAAGTTTTCGTTATTTTTGTTTTTCTTAAAATTGTCACTAATTGTTTGATTAAAACACCATAGCTAGAACCCAGCCCCTGCAGACGTTTAACGCACACACACATACGAGGAGTGATGAGAAACTAAGGTTACAAGGCTGATATTCCTGGAGTTTCGTCTGTTATAGAGGAATCAGTAGTGTGCGGTAATTCTAATACATGCGGATGGCAACTATGCAGAGTTTCAGTCACCCGCCACCTACAGCGCTGGTTGTAGGTAAACACAAATGGCGACTCGTTTGAAAAACTGGTCTTGCAAGAAATCCACTCCGTTATTCGATTTCTGTGGACGAAACATGTAACCGCGGCTGAAATTTCCCAGCAGCTGGTAGAAGTTTACGGAGACACTGTAATGTCTCGTCAGCATGTCGCAGAATGGTGTCGAAAGTTTGCGGCCGGTAGAGAAAACGTCGCCGACGAGAATCGCAGTGGCATCAACAAATTTGAACACAGCACCCGTGGAGTAATTGATTCAGGACAACAGGAGGATCACGTTACGGCATATGACGGTAGAATTGGTAATGTCCGTTCGTCACATTCTTCACGATATTCACGGAAAGCTTTTTCCTGGTGGGTTACACGAAATTTATCTAACCAACACAAGGAGAAGCGCATGGGGGCAACAGTTCTCCACGGAAGGGAACACTTTTCTTCATCACATTGACAAGGGTGATGAAACATGGGTCCACCACTACACTCCCAGCAGTCAGCGATCGTCAATGGAGTGGAAACATCGCTCCTCTCCAAAGACAAAGAAGTTTAAGGTGATGACCACAGTGTTTTGGGACAGCGCGGATGGGGTTTTTGCAAAGAGGACACACAGTGACCGCTGACTGATACTACGAAACCTTGACACAATTACGCGAAGAAATCAGGAGGGAACGGCAACGGCGTCATCTTCCTGCATGACAACGCACGAGCTCATACAGCCCAGAAGACTACCACACTGTTGAATCAGTTTTGCTGGGACATCATGGACCACCCTCCCTACTGCACGGGTCTCGCGTCTTTCACCTTTTTCTTCACTTGAAGGGACACCTAGGAGGCCGACGAGGAGGTGAAACGGTTCGCGACAACGTGGCTGAACACGCAAGCACAGGAAGTTTACCAGGAGGGAATATTCACACACATCCCACGAAGCGACAAGTCCCTAAACCGATATGTACTGCCTGTTGGCTGTATAAAATAAAATGCACACGTTTCCTGCAGGCTTTAACCTTAGTTTCCAGTCAATCCTCGTAAACTGCTTTTTGGATTCGCAGGCCTCAAAAAATGCATTTTTGGTGAAATTTCGATATCGAATTCTGAAATATACAATTTTCTCTATCGCTTATCTGTGGCATATTCAAAACATCGGTCTCAAATTTTCACCAGAAATACGCGTTTTAAATTCCTGAGCTTCCAAAAATATTCACGCGTAACATCCTTCAAGAAGGCAACACAAAATCACAAAGCAAACTTCCCTTGAAAGAGCTTTACAACGGGGTGAACAAAGCGATGAGAACCTGTAATAAGCTTAATGAACGTTGATGCCTTTTATTTTGCCCATAGCAAAAACCCTGAAACAATAAATAAACAAATACACCGCGCGACCCCATCACGGAAAATGCAGAGGAAAACTGATTTTAGTTAATGCATTTATTCGGATTTCAGAAACAGCTCTGCGTTGTGCAACGTGTTCTGGAAACAGAAAATGTACTAGCAAATTTTATGGCTTTGAGTTCGTTTTCTTACCGAATTTGCGAATAGTTAACTTATTTTGTCTAATTGGCCGTCATTATCACTTTAAGAGTTACTTGTGGCGTTAATATCTGTCCAAATTACTGGAAAATACAGTATAATGTCGTAGAAGTACAGTTAATTCTATGAGAAATACTAAAGGTTGGTTGTGAAATGCATTTGTTTATAAGAAGGAGTTTTTTATTTTGTAATTTATCGCAATTTCTCACGTCATAATGAAGTTTCGCGTTTTATAATTGAAGTAGTTATTTATTAGCTCCACGTATGGAAAGCCAATTTGAAGATGTTATTGTCTTTACGTTGTTTGCAACACGCTTTGGGCGTCAATTTGAAGTAGTTTGTATTGAAGGAGTTGTATTATATTTCAACTGTTGGGGAGCCGAACTTGTAGTTGTTGCAACCGCATGTATAGTAAACAGTTTCCGGTAGCCTTCGCCCCAAATGTACTTTCAGGTGGCCTTTGCCCCAAGTTTAAAAAAAATATTAACTTTTTAATTTAACTGTTTCTTTAAATATTATATATTTATGTTTGCCTCGGCTGCGCCAGTATTATTGTTAGAGACACGTTTCTCCTAGCAGGGTTGTGGTGCGACAAGGATGTAGGCTTACACAGATTACAATTTTACTTCACTCCTTTTAGTAATACTTGATACGATTTAAATAACACTTCACTGATATAGAGCGCTATGAGATTCTTTTATGAATTACTTGAACTTTTTAACACGTAAACTATTTTTCGTTTTCACACGAATACGTATTAAATCTCTCAAGTATGTGTCTCGCGTCCGGTTAGGAACACTGTTTGCAGGCAACTGAATTGATTTCAACCGTCTAAACTTGTAACTTTCTGTATTTCAAGTCTCTGATTGTCTAATCCTACTCCAATAGAATGCCTTCATTTAACTAAAGCTTTTTCTGGTTGTTGATTGGCTATTTTATAAACTGTCACTAAAATTACATTATTGCTTCCAAGAATCACAAGTAGTATTGTTAAACTCTCAAATTCATTATTGCCTCAAAGTTAGCTCATTGTTACCTCATTGTTAGCAACTTTTAACTTATTATTCTCACAGCTCCTACATTATTAAATTACGTAATATATTCACGTAACATTATTGAACATGTATACAATAATATAAGCATATACAATGACTGTTATATACATTTTACAAATTATTACATACACATATTGCTTCAAGGCGGGCTGTTATTGAATTTACATATTATATAATTAGACTGAAATTATTTAAGTGTTAAATATACTGCCTCATAATTCTTGATTATGGTACAAATTTTAGGTTAGAATGCATAATCTTCGAATTACTGGACAATTACTTGTTGTCAACGTTTCAGGCACATAAACTGTAAATTTGTTGGCATCGGTTAAGAAATGAAATGAAAGCGAACTTAATATCTTGCCTCTACATAATATTTAAAGTTTAAGCCAATAATAAATAAGAAATAAAGGCGAAACTACGGAAAAGAATCTGTACGAAACGGAGAGGAAGGTAATTAAAATATTTGTAATAACGGGGAGATGTGAGCACTTTGAGAGCCTGTAACCCACCCTGCAAACATTTTTAAGACAATTTCTTATATAGTAAATTCATCGTGATATACAACTCGAACTCGGGTTGTTACAGCGTGTTCCAGACGTTTCGTCCACATCTTCATTGACGTGGTCGAAGTCAAGGTATCGCTGTGTTAGCGACGACTTAATGACAGCCCAAAGGAGAGTTATTCGAGCACCTGCCCTAAAAGGGCTTAACCACGTACAAACGGGACATGGGGTTTGCAGGTGTAATTTAGACAAGGGTGAAAGCGGGTAGCAAGATTTGCTCCTCAACGGTTGCCGGTCATGGTGCAACGGCCCTTGTGTAGCGTCGGTGTACTTTAGTTTTCAAAAGTTCAATTTAATGGGGGTGTTATTGAACATTTTGAAGGTCTAAACATCTCTTTGTTGGATTTTCAGGAGTTTATCCTTAACTGCTGGTGGAATTGCACCGACGTTACCGGATGTGCGCGCATGCCATGCGGGGAAGCCGGTGACGCCTCAAACGGCATGTTCTGGGGTTATAATCCCCAAGAGACCCAATAAAGATGCTCCGATGGTGTGGCAACTGGTGAATTCGAACAGGGCAGAATGATCGGCCTCCGGGAAGCAGGTTTGTTCGACTCGTACAGGGCATCCTGCTACGACAGTGATGCGTGTGTGGAAGCAATGGATAGATGAAGTTCGTACGCAGCGAAGAGCGGGTACTGGACCACGGAACAAGACCACAGCACGGGATGACCGTCATCTTGTCCGCATGGTCATAACGGACCGTACAACTTCGTCCACAGTGTTGGCTCGACACTGGAGCACTGTAACAGGTGTTAACTTGTCTGCATCAACGGTTCGTCGCCGTCTGCTGCATGCTAGACTGATTGCATGCATGTCATTACGTCGGCTTCCATTTTCCAGAAACCACAAGCTCCTCCGACTGCAATGGGCACGGGAACACCGTCACTGGTGTGCTGAGTGGCAAAATGTAGTCTTTTCAGACGAGTCCCGCTTCAACGTGTCATACAGTGATGGCCGCATATGTGTCCGGTGATACCGTGGTGAGCGCAACTTGGAGGGCTACATTGTTCAGCGGCATAGTGGACAAACACCAGGTGGTTTGGGGCGCCATTGGTTACAACAACCTATCTCGCCTCCTACAAATTGAGGGCACTTTGAACAGCAACGGGTACCTAACGGTGGTTGTAGAGCCTGAGGTACTCCCCTGCTTCAGGCATCTCCACAGGCCACATTTCAGCAGGACAATGCTCGGCCACATATTGCGAGGAATGTACAAACCTTCTCCGAAGAGTGACGGGTACCATTGTTTCCCTGGTCTGCACGTTTGCCTGTCATGTCGCCCATCGTACATGTGTGGGATATGGTTGGTCGGCACCACGGTCTTCCAGTAACCAGTGTCACGGATTTGTGGGCTCAAATACAAACTGCGTGGAGGGAAATCCCTCAGGAACTTATTCAGAACCTTTTTGATTGAATGCCACGGCGTATAGCAGCTCTAATTGCAGCGCATGGAGGCCACACCAAATACTGAATATTAGGGCTCAAAGGTCATGTATAGATTTGAAATGTTTATCATTTGTTACTTGTCATGTACCTAACCTGTGGTATTAAATTCATGCGTTTCCTTCTTGGTGTTGCATTTTTCACAAACGGCGGTGTATCTGTGAATCTTAAAGCAGGTTATATGAATTAACCAGTTTTCTAGTGTTGCCAACATAGATTTTTATCCCTAGTATTGAAAACTTTGCTTAAGCAATGCTGTAGTTCAGCAACTTAGATAAGCCCCTTTGGAAGGGTAACTCACTTGGTCATGTATTGCCCCTCTCTAACTGCCTCGGGCGGGTATGCCTCCGAGTCGCTGCTTAAGCACCACACGTCTAATTTCGCCTAGCCCATGTTTTATTTTATTCTCACAAAATCGTTTTATAACACCAATGTTGTAATTATCCAGGACTAAAGACACAAGAGCATTACAACAAAAATGCTGTGTTTGGCCACGTGCAGCGGGTGTTAAAACAAATGTTTGCATATAACCAGCGATAGCATTTCACATACATGCGGTATTATCATGGGATATCTTCCAAAAATTAATTCACATTTTTTAGGGTATTTCATAGCCTTCACTCCCCCAGCTACCTCTTCAAGTAAAAAAGTTCTTCGCTGATTGATTTTCATAATACAAATTATTTCAATTGAAGTTTCACAAGGAAAATTAGCGGCTTTAATTTTTTTTAGAGGGAGACCAATCACACATCACCATCATCATCTGTGCTCTTTAACATACCTATTACAGAACTGCAATAGGAGTTTTAGATTTTAGTTATCACGATGTAAACAAGAGCATATTAAATGTTTCTACACTATAAAATTGCCGTGTTCACAACACTGTCGTGACTTGTTTCCCGCGGATCAGCCCACTTCCTCTTTCAGACACCTCATTGGCAAAAGACAAGTAGAGTGGGGGCGATTTATCCCTCCTGAATACTCGCGCAGGCCCTAGACCGAGGAATTCTACTAAGTTGTTACACTATAGTAACCAATGTACAGCGGATACAAATTTTTGCAATTTTCGTGGTTTTATATACAACGTTTTAGATATATAGAGCGTATTTATTAACGAGAGGAATACATTAACTTTTAGAAATGTTGCGGTATTTTTGTGTTTGCTTGCTGCTGTAACGTCAAATCCCTGTTAAGGGGAGGAGGGACACTCGCCAAAGAAATGGACGACCTCAGTCGTTGTTGCTATTCCGTTTGACAGACCTGTCTTCTTGCCACAAACTCATTTCTCTATTTCTGTACAAGGAAGGGATACAATTCTCAGGCGGCGAGCTGTCCTCGTGTTTCTGGATGTAACTGCACTATATATAAAACATGTAACAAGCATGCCTGCCAACTCTGCTATTGCTCGTGCTTCTTAATTTTCTGTGAAATTATTTTGATTAAGCAATTGGTTGAAACAAATTTTGAAATTAGCAATTTTCAGGTGCTTGAGAAAAGACGTTTGCTGTGAGAAGTTACGAAAATAAATGTTTGTCACTTGAGTGCGTAAACTATTCTAGTATTTACCTGAAGTTCGCAGGATCAATACCAGCCGAAGTCAAAGCATTGTTTCTGTAGCACCCAATCCAAACCTGAAAGAAAATCACACTTTTAGGCCAAGATCTGGATTCCAACTTCCTTCGTTTTGACACAGAAATAATACAGGACAAAATTATAAAACTCGTTAGAGTGTTTTAGCAATTAATTTTAAAACAGCGACGTTAATTCAGCACCGAATAATACCACAGCAGCTAAACTTATACTTTTCCCCCCGAAATCTGTTGGACACGCGGCTACGGCTCAAGGTTATCGGGACGTCGGTGCCGCCATATCGAAGGTAAACAGAGATAAACAACGCGCTCGCCCGGCATAAACATCGGAAGCGCTATTGGCAGATAGCCAGAATCTTCTGGAAGTTTCTTACCTCCTCAAACAAGTGTGTCGAGATAGTCCCAGAATGTTCTGCGGAATATTGCATTAGCTATATAAGCAAGCGTTCTCGAGGTCAGTGAATGAGCGAGATCAAGTGCGGTTCTCCGAGCGAGTTGGTAGAACGGCTGCGAAGCGAGAGATGTTGCGTTAGACTCCGTCCGGAGGCTACGTCACGAATAAAGTGAAGTGACGAGGAAATTGAACTCTCACATTAGAGAAGTGCCAGTGGAAGTCACAATATGAAATAAATAGCGATAGTACTAACTCACTTGTCAGTAGTTTTATGTCTATAAGAATGTTGTATTGTTGCTGTTTGACATTTTCCAATTGGCAGCGATTTTTTTTTATCTTAATAATGCCACAGGTTATAGATCGCCCATTATTAGTTGAGGCTAACAACCTAACAATAATTTCTTTGCTTCCCTTTTTATGTAACTGTATTTATATCCACATTTTTCGTACAGTACGTTTTCGTCTATCGCTTAACCTTTACTAATTAAACAAGATTATACAAAATTCCTTCCAAATAAAGAGGACTTCATAGGCTATTCCCAGAAAATTCAAGATATACGTTTTATTTGCCATGTCAATATCTTTAATGCATAGTATTTAAATCAAAATCTTAGTGCCATTTCTCATAAAATAAATGAGTTTCCAAAAAGTTCCACATGATGGGTAGTTTAGCTTGAGCGGATCATCTTGACAAACCTCGTGTCGAATCCTAGGAAGATACCAAGTTTAGTGTTTATTCAACTTTTCGTTTTTCAGTTATGCTGTTTACACACACACGGGGGCCTTTTTCTAAAAATGCTTGTTTTGGGTTCAGGGGGCCTCAAAATATGTATTTTCGGTGAAATCTCGGTATCGAATTTTTGGTTGGAATGAAATACCTCTCAACCTACCAGGTACGTGGAAGAGAAAGTAAAAAATGATAGTGGATAGAGAAAGTCATGTGAATTTAACACATAAGATTTTTTCTTACGTGGGTTCCTTACTTACAAAAACTGACTTAGATGTACGAAGAGTTGTGTTTTGTTTTCTGTAACCAAAGCTTAATTTGAGATTATTAGTTAAGTAGATAGACGAATGACTTTTTATATGCACAAAGCATTACGTAAAGTTGTATTGGGTAGAGAAGGTTATGCGAATATTACGTATCAGATTTTTGTTAACGGCCCAGAGGAAAAACATTTATTACGACTATTCAAATATCGCGACAATGAGGCGGAGGGAAGTGAGAGAGTGTATGAAAAAGTGAGGTTTCGCAACGCGGCGGTTCTGTTAGTTTACTTGCAAGAAAACATCCAACATAAATGAACTGTTAATGTTTTTGTTCCACTCGTAAATCCTGCAGCTTGCTATTTTACTTCGAGGCAGCAGTGAAACATGTGGCTTTGTACAGTTATATGATCTACCTCAGTTTTCACTCTCAAATCATTTAGTTCTCACTGTCACTTCACTAATGTGACATAGTTCAATTTTTTCTTTCGCTTCACTTTTATTGATGACGTAGCTGCGTAATGAATTACGCGCCACGCTCCGGATAATTTCAGTCGCTGGGGAATCGAACATAAGACGTCTCTAATCTCTCGCAGTAGCAGCACTCACTGTACTTATGTCGCATCAGAAACACACTCAACCCTCATTCGCGAACACGCTGGCTTATATAGCAGTTGGAATTTCCAACGGAACACACTAGAATGTTGCGGAGGCGGGATAGCGGTTCTGGTGTTTACGCTGGGCGAGAGCACTACCGCGTCTACTTATCTCTCCAACTGTCCGGCGCTGCGTCACAAGCTCATAAAGGTCTCTACAAAGAGAAACTATCTATGTGTACATAGAGAAAATCCCGGTAAGTAGTCAATCGATTTTGACAATTCCTTCACTATCGATCTTCCCGACGGACATAGCTTACAACTAAGGCTCGGAAGTTGAAAAATCGCTTTCTTACCGCCGAGTGTCCGAAGACGACGCCTAACTTTTTTTTTTTTTTTTTTTTAGATCGTAACAGCTTCTTTACAACTTGATTTAACTGTTCTTTCTCAGTTCGAACATACAACAGTGACTTATAGAGATTAATATAAGAATGTAAAAAAAAATCTGATGTGTTATATTTACATGGCTTTCTCTACTCTCTAACGCTTATTAGTGGATATATGATTTATTCCTATGAAAGTTTATTTT
This sequence comes from Deroplatys truncata, assembly GCA_030765065.1. Lineage (NCBI taxonomy): Eukaryota > Metazoa > Arthropoda > Insecta > Mantodea > Mantidae > Deroplatys > Deroplatys truncata. The sequence goes on along the minus strand of CM060977.1, from coordinate 8,888,470 downwards.
CCTATCTACTTCATTTTAATCGACATAAACCTTTACAGAAACAGCTACATTACACATTTCGTTAAAGAGAACAGCGATAGTCAAATGTTTAACAACTGGACGCTATATGCTGCCTTCAAATTCCATACTGTTTTCATGACATCGCGAGAAACAACTGAATGTCGACAGTACTTTATAAGAATGACCAAGTATTGAAGAATACGAACGATTAAAACGGATATACCAGAAATGGCTGATGCTTCAAAGAAAGTATTTGAAATAAACTGTGTGTTTTAAAGAGATCTCATTTTGGTGAACCACGTTTTCTCTATCGCTTAACGTTTACCAGTTATACAATATTACATCAAATTACTTCCAAATGAAGAGAGCTTCTCCAGAAAATTCAAGATATACATTTTATTTGTCATGTAAATATATTTAATATATGTTATTTTAATCAAAGTGTTAGAGTAATTTTTTAGAAAACAGAAAACTCCGAAAAAGGTTCATGTAAACTGTAGTTTAGGGTGGGGCATTTTTAGAAAATCTTTATGTTGCCTCTTTGAAAGGTAATCAACTTCGATATTAAGTTTGGTATTTATCCGAAATTTCGTTTTAGATCTATCAGCTTCAGAGCCACACACACACACACACACACACACACACACACACACACACACACACACACACACACACACACACACACAGAGTCCTTTTTCTAAAAATGCTTTATTTGGATTCAGGAAGGCTCAAAAAATGTATTTCGAGTGAACTCGATCGAGTTTTTGGAAGGAACGCAAAACCTTCTCTGCCGACTACCCACGTGGTAAAGAAAGTCAAAATGTGACTGAAAGAAGGTGCATTTTATTCAGAAAGTGTTATGCTCTATACCAACAAAATTTTGTAATTTTTAAGTTAAATGTTTAACTATATTTCTTAGAATAACATGTGGGTGTCACGTGATAAATTAAGTAAGTCAATCTCTCACTGCTATATGTATGTCCATAAATAACACAGTCTGGGGAAAAATAACGCAACAGCTGCCGTTCATATCTAATATCAAGCATGTTACTCATTATTATTTAAAATATGATGTGATACATTCACATGACTTTCTCTACTCTTTCGTTTTAGATACAAAGAGAACAGCGATAGTCAAATGTTTAACAACTGGACGCTATATGCTGGCCTTAAAATTCCATACTGTTTCCATGACATTGCGAGAAACAACTGAATATTGACACGACTTTAAAAGAATGACATGCATGTAAAAATATAATGGATATCTCAGAAATGGCTGATGCTACAAAAATGCATTAAAATAACTTATGTGTTTCAAAGAGATTTACATTTTTTATGTAATATGTTTTTGTGTATCGCTTAACCTTTACCTTATGTACGTTATACATAATTTCTTTCAAACAAACTGCAAATCGCAAGCTATTGTCAGAAAATTCAAAATATAAATTTTATTTGTAATGTAAACACCCTTAATATATGGTATTTTAATCAAAATCGTTATAGCCAGTTTTGAGAAAATAAAAAACTTCGAAAAATCTTCTATGTAAATGGTAATTTGGAGTGTGAGGATATTCGTGTCGCATCTTTGGAAGGTATTGAACCTAAATACGAAGTTTGGGATTTATCAAAGTTTTCGTTTTTGAGCTGTACTGTTCAAACACACAGGCGGAGTTTTTCTAAAAATACATTTTCTTTGGATTCAGGGACCTAAAAACATGATTTTAGAGTGAAATCTGGACATTGAATATGCGTAGTAGAGAAAGTAAAAAAATTTCATGTGATACATTCACTAGGCTTTCTCTATCCTCTATCGTTTATTAGTGGGTATACAAACTATTCTTACTAAACCTTGTGTTTCTATCTACTACATTTTACACCAAATAAATCTTTACAGAAACAGCTACATTACACATTTCGTTATAGATACAAAGAGAACAGCGATAGTCAAATGTTTAACAACTGGACGCTATATGCTGGCCTTCAAATTCCATACTGTTTCCGCGAGAAACAACTAAATTTTCACAGGACTTTAAGAGAATGACCAAGAAATGAACAATTCGAGCCTTTAGTAATGGATATCTCAGAAACGGCTTATGCCACAAAAAACTTATTTGAAATAAATTGTGTCTCTCAAAGAGATCTACATTTTTTGTGTGCTCCGTTTTCGTGTATCGCTTAACGTTTTCCAGTTATACAAGATTATACAAAATTGCTTCCAAATGAATAGGACTTCACAGGCTATTCCCAGAAAATTCAAGATATACAATTTAATCAAAATCGTAAGAGGAAGTTTTAGAAAATCAAAATTTTCGAAGAATGTTCCATGTAAAGGGTAATTCGGGGTGAGGGTATTTTGTTGAAAATCTTCTTGTCGCATCTGGAAGATACTAAACTGAAATGCCAAGTTTAGTATTTATCCGACTTTTCGTCTTTCAGTTATGCTGTTCACAGACACAGACACACACACACACACACACACACACACACACACACACACACACGTTTCCAGAAATTCTTTATTTGGTTTAGGGGCCTCAAAACATGTATTTTCGGTGAAAACTCGACATCAAAATTTTGGGTGGAATACCCGTCCTTACTATACGTAGTAGAGAAAGTAAAAATATAAATAAAATGCATCACATTTTTTGGTTCTTTTTTCACAGTTATTGGTTCTTTTTAGGTGTTTTTTAGTCAATTTAGATGTCAAACAGAAGTGTTTTATGTTCATGTCACTCAAATTCAATTCCGTTTCGTTGGCTGTAAACATCAAGAATATGTTTAACACTTTCTTTGCCCGAAGGGGCAAGTGGGAAGGTTCAAAAGTTAATTATTGAAGCAGGAATAGCATATCGTGTTCATGTCACAAAATTGCCTCTGATTTCGCTGAACTTTGGAACGAAGTGCTGGTTTCAAAATCTGGCGAAAACGATATAAATTACGCTACTACAAGTCTACTACGCTTATTTTCAAGCTAACACTTGGCCGATATAGACAAAACTTTGTAGGACCCAACGAAAATCATACAGTACTCAAAAACTACTCCTGCAATATTTTCCACCCCTTATCTACTGTTTAACATATATGGTCAAAATACTGTACAATTATACTGTAGGACCCTAGGTAAGCTTACAACTTCCAAAAACTACCCTTACTCTTTATTTCAACCCTTTATAGGCCAAATTATACTGCTTCGCCAATCACGACATAAATTTGTGCACCACAAACAGGCCGCAACGACCCTGGGAGAGAGGAGTCACGGTAGAGCGACGCGATCCGGTCGACAACAGGGTCCCTAACGTTTCCAGATAGAACACATGTTACACCACCCGACCCCTAACCCTGGGGGGTCCCGACCGACCTCTAAAAAGCGCTACCGCAACCCGCCGAACACTGTCGCCCGGACCGGCGACAGTCCTGAAACAGATGACAATGAAGCTGGTGGGTAGTAGAACTGAGGGAGACCGCGACATATATTGTGCCTACCACCAGGGATGAAGTGAAGGACGCGCGGAAATCTGTAACATAGCTCACAGATCCGTGTGACACCACCGATGCCGAGAGAGGGCGATGAATGATCCACCAATCGAGTGTCCACGGTGAGCACGCATCCGCGCCATTTGTCCGGCACCGCCATACACCACGAGACCTAGAAGTACGACTAAAAGATGAGAAGGAAACAGAATGATAGAAAGGAAATCGTGGCAGAGAAGACTGCACCCCTGTCGGTCGCCTGGGTTCGAACCGAGGACCCTTCCGAATGCGGCCACAAACGTTGTCCTGTGAGCCTCCCCTCGGGGCAGGTGTAGGACTTGGTGACATGTATAGTATAGCTCACAGCTTTAAAACCTACCCCTAGTGTGAATTCCAACCCCTTCTGTACAAATCTGCAACAGATGACTAATCTGGAAAAAGAGTGAAAATTGTGGGGTCACAGAGATGTCAAAAACCACCCCTGGACGCGTGAAATGTTCACTATCAAGTAATAGCCACAGTTCGACTCCAGTAAACCTCCTGCTGGTAATTTCCTGCGCCGAAGGACTCCATTAATTACGCCGGACATAAAAGCCATTGTGAAAGGGATTGACAAGGGACATGTCAACAAATTGCTAGGGTTTTGTTGCTAACACGCGATTTATAACACAATCCATCACGGCCCTCTCAAACAATCAAATAAATAGTGTAATAATAAGGGCAAATATTGGCCGGCGGACAACAATTGATATTGCCGTATTGTTGCGTTGCGGGGGCGGACTTGTTGATCAGGGGTGAGGGGAGAGGGAGGAACTCGTGCGCATGTTCTCAGCCACCACGTGGTACGACACATAAAACAAGCGAGGCAAAGGGCGCGCACCGCCAGTTTGGGTTTCGACATTCTCACCTGCAGACATCTCAACTTCGGCTCTTTACAAGGTTGGTACTACTGCTTTTTCTGTAGCATTATTATCACTTTACACGAAAGTACACTACACTTAAATTTCCAGCCCAAGATGTGCCTTGTAACATCGTAAAATATTATTATTGTAACATATTTTAATACAAACTATTCTGGGGAATAAATGATCTAGTAAAGTTAACTTTTGAACATGATATCTATACACGGACTCCAGAAAACATTTCACATTTAAACGATTTTAGCAGTTAAATATACACAAACAATAAACGATATTTCATTTTATGTAGTCTGGAGTTTTTCAACATTTTTCGTTTTAGCACTTTTATAATTTTTTTTCATTATTTTCGTATATGTTTAAAAAGTTTTATATGCATTTAGTAAAGCAATGTTTAGATGACAGATGAAATCTGAAGAAAATGGGCTTCTATCCAGGGGGGAATCTTAAAACAAGAATTATCAAAGTTTTTCTAAACTTCCTCAGTAAAGCCTCATTTTATAACTTCATAAATTTGAAACCTTTGTCGTTTCTGAGAATTTTCTCCCGTTTGAGCGGATGCACCATTGAAAACGCTAGTTTCTAAAGTTTTCGATCAATTTGACTGAATATTTAATCTGAAGTTTGTCTGACATAAACGAGAAACGTTTTTAATTTCTATTTGGTATCTCTTTTGTATTGAAACTTTAAAAATTGGTTTTACTATTCTATGCCAAATGTTCAATACGATGAAATTTTAAAAATAATATTTATTTTAAATACACTTGCTGTTTGCCTGAACAAATTGTCTTTCAAATGTCTTATTTTATAAAAGCTCCTTTTTTCTTTAAAAATCAATTACTCAAAATCCATAAGAACATGAAAAAATTATAGGACAGTTTAATTGTTTGAATTTCTAGAATGTACATGAACATTTTCAGAAGTATTGGATGTAAACTATATCGATTGGAGAAAAATATTCAAAAACTCAAATTTTGAAAAGCAAGAAATTTTAATTACATTTTATTACCCTGTTGCATACAGGGTAAACAACCAAAACATCAAAACCGCAAATAAATGTTGAAATTGTGACTTCTGAGTATTTATCTGGACGCAAGTTCACTTTCTCGATGTTTCCACGAAATTTCAGTGGTACATTCCGTTAGTTCGGCCGCTAGAACGTTTTATAATTGAAATAAATACTTTCTGGGTTTCACTGTAGCTATATTCTTATTTTGGGTTTCTTGCAGTTCTGTAACATCATAAATGTGAAGTTTTCCTCTTTATCCTGTTCAATTGTTCCGTAATTTAGGATAAAAATTACAATAATGAACCTAACATTATTATTTATTAACTGATTTCATGAGACAGAAATACGAGATGTAAAACAATTTTAGAAGTAATTAAAATTTAATAAGTTAATACATCATTTAATTAATAATATGCAATTAAACGAGTCATGACTCCAATGCTGGAAATATATTTATCTCTGTGCTGTGGTTTTTATGTGTGTTTTGTTTTCATAGGAACTCAGAATTTCATTACGTTCCCCACTATTTTACTTCCACCCATAGTGAGTAGAGGAAGTATTTATTGTATTCCACCCAAAACTTTGATGCTGAGATATCAGCGGAAATACATGTTTTAGGCCCCTACCCCCAAAAAGTTCATAAAAACTATCAGCATATCTTGGAAAGATACGACACGAAGATCTTCAAGCAAATTACCCCACCCCAACATTTCTCGTTATTTCTAATTTCCTCAGTATAGCTACAACCATTTTTAATAAAATTACCTACATATTTTTAAGCTAATAATTTGAATGTTATACGAATATCCTGTGAAATCCTCTTCAATGCACTTTTATAACTGGATACAATAACAAATAGAAAAAAACGTACTAAAAAGCACATTTTATACATATTTTGTACCGCTAACTGTTTCCTAGATATTCGTTACTATTGGTTTCAATTTCCGAACACGTTTACTTTGCTAAGTCACCGCTATTTTGTTTCTTGTAACATGGAATTTCAAGAATTCGACTATCACTTTATTTCCTCTGCTACTTGGAATTGAACGTGTAATCAAACGTTTATCTCTGTGAACTGGAAGTAGATAGAATAATAAACGATAGAGAAAGTCATGTGAATGTGGCACATCAGACCTTTTTTTTTTTTTTTTTGCTGTTGTCAGCTCGAAATCATACCTTGCTATACCTCACTTAGAGCTGTTTCCAAAATAGAAAATGAATTTTCCGCGTAGCTATTTACATAAAACATGTTTTACAAAATATATCAAGACAATATTTAAGATTTCTATAACATATTACAATAACATGAAATAACATTTCTTAGTGCGCCAGTTTTAGTATTACATCTTCCTTTTAATAATTATAGTGCAAAGAAAACGTTTTCTTTTAACGTAGTCTGATTAACGGAGAATATAACCTAAGACTTTCAGATGTTCCATTTTACTTTCTCTACCACGTACATAGGTAGAGGAGGTATCGCATTCCACTCAAAAATTTGATACCGAGATTTCATCAGAGATACATGCTTTGAAGCCCCCTGAATTAAAAAAAAAATCAGAAAAAGGTCCATATGTGTCCCTGTGTCTGTGAACACCATAACTAAAAAATCTTATGTATTCCACCCACATGACTTTCTCTACTCTTGTACAATCTATCTTATTGCTAATTTCCTTGTAGATGCAAGGGGAATATGGTAGGCTTTAAGCGATAGTCAAATGTTTTAAGAGCTGGTTGCTATGAGGAGCTTTACATTCTCTTTGCATTACCAGAAACAAACAAAAAATGAATACCGAATTCCCATTTGAGAAAAAGTATAAGTATTGGAAAATTAAAACAAATAACAAAGAATATCTTTGAAATGGTTCACTCGACAAACAAAAAACAAAAAAATGCATATGACAACCGTTTACCAGTTATACGAAAGTAATTCAGAATGAAGAGAACTTTTAGTGACATTATCAGAAAATTCGAGATATAGATACATTTCATTTGGCATAAAATATCTTAAACATATGATAGTTTAATCAGAATTTTCAAAACGTGTTCCTGTAAAGGGTAGTCTAGGGTAAGGCGATTTCCTTGAAAGACTTCGTGTCGCATCTTTGAATAATACTAAACGTAAATACCAAGTTTGATATTTATATAACTTTTCGTTTTTGAGTTATGCTGTCCGCCAACTCACATCCAAACAGACACAAACGGACCTTTTTCTAAAAATGGTTTGTTTTACATTCAGGGGCCTCAAAACATGTATTTGCGATGAAATCTCGGTATGAAATTTTTGGACGGAAAATTCCTCCATCCCCAAGTACCCTTTACATGGAACATTTTTGGAAAATTTCGATTTTCTAAAAAAATGGTTATGACGATTTTGATTAAAATACCATACATTAAAGATATTTACATGCCAAATGTAATATATATTTTCAGTTTTCTGGAAAGAGCCTAGGAAGTCCTCTTCATTCGGAAGGAATTTTGTCTAAGCTTCTATAAATTGTAAACGTTAAATTATAGACGAAAACGTACCACAAAATATGTAGGCATGTTTAAAACACACAATATACTTAAAATAAGTTTTTTGTGGCATAATCCATCTCAGATAACCTTTATTAAAGCTTAGAATTATTCAATAGTTGGCATTCTTTTCAAGTCCTATCGATATTCAGTTGTTTCTCGCGATGTCATGGAAACAGTATGGAATTTTAAGGCCAGCATATAGCGTCCAGTTGTTAAACATTTGACTATCGCTGTTCTCTTTGTTTCTATAACGGAATGTGTAATGTAGCTGTTTCTGTAAAGGTTTATCTTGATTAAAATGAAAATAAACTTTGGTAAGAATAATTTTTATACTTCTAATAAGCGATAGAGTGTAGAGAAAGTCGTGTGAATGTATCCCATCAGATTTTTGTTTTAAATTGGTTCACTTGTGTAACCTCCTTTAACTGGTATAGTGATATCGAAGGCTTTGACTTGAGAAAACACTGATGGTGTTATTCTTCCTTGAATTACGTTATCTTAACGTTGCATTTTTAGCACTGTTTGCTGTTAAACACATTTTCGTACTCCAGACTCTGGAGGATAAGGAATAATTATGGTTTAAGAAACATTTCCATGCCTGAGCCGGCAATTGAACCCGGAACATCTGACACCTAGTCTTAGATTTCAATATTTATCAAAAATAATCCAAGTCCACAGAATGCGGAACAAAATAAATGCTGTTCACTGACTCGTATAGAAATCCCAACTTAACGTGTTTCATTTAAACTTTCAACTGCTATATTTGACAAAAAAATCTCATATATTGCATCCATATGACTTTTCTACTCGTTCTTCTACAAAGTATTCTTACATTAGCTTATTATTCTACCTACCTTTTGTTAATTCAGATAGATTTTCAATCCATATTTCCGCACTTCGTTGTACCATCCAGTAAGCTAAAGCGATAGTCAGATTTTTAAAGATCGTGTCAATTGTGATAGCTTTGAAATTCCGTGCTCTTTGCATGACCACGAGAAAAAGACGAATAACGCCTTCCTAGTTGAGAAAAGTATTTCAAATTTCAAACTAATAACAAGGAATATCTCGAAAACAGTTAACATATAATTATCACACAAATGTGTGCTTTAAACTTTACCTTCTCTACAACGTGCATAGTAGTTTGAGAAGGTATTGCATTCCATCCAAAAATCCAAAATCGAACCCAAATAAAGCATTTTCACTGTCTCTACTAAGTAGAGTATGTAGAGGAAGTACTGCATTACACTCAAAAACTCTAAATCGAGATTTCACCGGAAATACATGTTTTGAGGCCCCAGTGTTAAAAAATCATTTTTAGAAAAAGATCCGTGTGTGTGTGTGAGAACAGCATAACTAAAAAACGTGAAGTCGGATAAATACCAAATTTGGTATTTAGGTTCAATATCTTCCAAGGATGCGACACGAAGGTTTCCTAGAAAATCTCCCACCCCAGACTACTCTTTAGATGAAAAATGTTTCGAACATTTTGATTTTCTCGAAAACGGCACTAACATTTTGATTAAGTACATATGTTCATGACAAATGAAATGTATATCCTGAATTTTCTGGAAATGTCCCCAAAAGTCCTCTTCATTCTGAATGGCTTTTGCATAACTGGTAAACCGTAAGAGATAGACAAAACATTACTAAACAATTTTTTTTGTGGAGTAAGCCATTTCCGAGATATTTCTTGTTATTTCTTTGAATTTTTCAATACTTTTTCTCAAATGGGTATTCATTATTCGTTTTTTTTATGTTCTGGACATACAAAGAGAATGAAAAGCTCCTCATAGCAACCAGCTCTTAAAACATTTGACTATCGCTTAAAGCCTAGCATATTCCCCTTGCATCTACAAGAAAATTAGCAATAATATTAACATGAAGCATATGGAGAATAAGCGTTTGTAAAAATATTTTACTCAAGAGTAGACAAAGGCATGTAAGTGCAACACTAAGAATTTTACAAAAAGGTTCTTGTATGTCTCTGTCTGCGAGTGTATGTGTGTTTGTGAACAGCATAATTCAAAAAAGAAAAGTCGGATAAATAAGAAACTTGGAATTTAAATTCAGCACCTTCTAAAGATGCGACACGGACATTTTCAAGAAAATCGCCCCACCCTAAATACCCTTTACGTGGAACATTTTTTGAAAATTTTGATTTTCTAAAAGATGGCTCTAACGATTTTGATTCAAGTACCACATATTAAAAAGACTTACGTAACAAATAAAATGTCTATCTTGAACTTTCTGGGAATAGTCTGTGAAGTCCCCTTCATTGTATAACCTTGTATATCTGGTAAACGTTAAGCGATGGACGAAAACGTACTTCACAAAAAATGTATATCTCTTTAAAACACAATTTATTTCAAATAACTTTTTTGTAGTATCACTCATTTCTGAGATATCCGTTATTAATGGTTCGACTTGTTCAATACTTCGTCATTCTTTTTAAATCTCGTGATTTTCAGTTGTTTCTCGCGATGTCATGGAAACAGTATGGAATTTTAAGGCCAGCATATAGCGTCCAGTTGTTAAACATTTGACTATCGCTGTTCTCTTTGTATCTATAACGAAACGTGTAATGTAGCTGTTTATGTAAAAGTTTATGTCGGTTAAAATGAAGTAGATAAAAAATTATCTTCCGTAACAATAATTTGTATACCTACTCACTAATAAGCGATAAGGGTGGAGAAAGTTATGTGAAGGCAACATCAGATTGTTGTACAGTACCGTTTTGTCTATCTCTTACGGTTCACCAGTAATACGAAATTCCATTAGAATGAAGAGGACTTCACAGGCTATTGCGAGAAAATGAATTTCATGTGTCATGAAAATATCTCAAACGTGTGGTATTTTATACAAGATCGTTAGCGCCATTTTTGAGAAAATCAAAATTTTCGAAAATGTTTCCTTGTAAATCGCAGTTTGGTGTGGGGAGTTTTTCTCCAAAGTCTTGGTGCTGCATCCTTGGAAGAGGTGAAGTTATGTTTGATATTTAACTGACTTTTCGTCTTTGAGCTAAGCTGTTCACAGACACACACACGCGCGGGCCTTTTTCTAAAAGTGCTTTCTTTTATTCGGGGGACCTCAAAACCGTATTTCCATTGAAACCTCGGTATTGAATTTCTGGATGGAATACAATACCTCTCCTACTTACTCTGGGTAAGCAGTGGAGAAAGCAACAAACAAACAAAGCAGAAACTTGTACGACCTCAGTTGATACGAACATGCTGCGTTAACTGATACGTTACTCTAAGTTCATATGTGAACAAGTTTTGCAACAGTGTTTTGTTTTCACCGTAGCTCTATACCAATGTATAATTAGCGAAATTAAACTCGGCTTCAAGTTGTCTAGTGCTTTCATAGTGCAAAACATATCACATTTACGTTGGTAATTTCAATAACTTAACGTAAGATTGGCAATATCAGTTGCAGACTGGTGTTCCCCTCACATTATAGTTTTAAAACATACACTGACCTAATCAAGAATATTAATATTTCAGAAATATAACACTTTTCTTATAAAAGCTTATTTTTTATCTACCTCATTTAATTGATATAAACATTTACAGAAACATTTAATTACACATTTTGAAAAGGAATACAGCAGACTGAAGCGAAAATCAAACATTTAAAAAGTGATTATTCGTATAACGTTCGCAAGAAACAAAAGAATGGTGATTTAGTATTCCCACAAAGTATGCAGTATTTGAAAATTCTCGGAAATGGTATTTAGCATACTAAATATTCTAACAAGATCTACATTTTGTTTTTGTTTAGCAAACTTTTGTTTTTCTCTTACGTATTTCACAGGCTATTCTCGGAAAAGTCAAGGTGTACATTTGATTTATCGTGTAAATATCTTAAATAAGATGGTATTTTAATGAAAATGGTAGGATACATTTTGATTAAATGGGAAATTATAAACTTTCCACGTAAAGGGTAATTTGGAACGGGGGAGGTACGTAGCATTCTTGGAAGGCATTGAGTCTATTACCTCACTTTGACATGCGCTCCTCCAGACACTACACAAGCACGCGCGAGGAGCTTAAGATTTTTTTTTAATTCAAGGAAATTCAAAACGTGTATTTTCGGAGAAACCTAGGAGTAGATTTTCTAATCTGCTATATGTTACATTCACATAACTTTCTCTCCACTACCGTTTACTTTCATGTACCTTCTACACACTATTGTTACAAAAGCTTACTTTTCTATGTACCAAATAATAACTTGCAAACGTTTACAGAAATAGTTTCATTACAGGCAGGGGGGTTTTAGTAAGTAAACAGAGTAATCCTGTTACCGCACGGAGTATAGATGACGTCAGGTAGGTACTGTAACGGACACACACCTTTCCGCCCCAACAGGGGGTTTCGTTCTACTTATTCCATGTTATGAAGACACTGTAAAATAAGAGCAGTGAAGTACTGGCTGAGGCTGATAACTCCACACTACGATCCAAATGTAATAAATACCAGCGAGAAAACCTGTCTTCTAAGTTTTGGTCAGCTCATTTGGAAAGAGGTTTGAGGAGAATAGGAATGGGGTTAGTATGGCAAAGAGCTGAAACAAATGACAAAAACATATGGAAAGGTGTCAAAAGAGGACTAAGAGACATCAACCAACAGGACTGGCAGGAGAATCTGCCCATTCTGTGATTTGGATGAGGACTGGGTATATATTTTGGCGGAATGTGCACAGTGGGAGAACCAGCGAACAATTAAACTCAAAGAAAAATTCTTAAGTCCGTCAAGAAAGAGATTGGCATGTTGGGAGCTACTGGCTGACCAGAGGAACTGGCAAAACCTGGGCAACTTCTTGGCTAAAGTGCGCGAAGCTAGGTCAAATTTTTTCAGTTAGTCAAAGTTATCTCTATTTTCCTTTTTCTTGTTCTTTTTTGTTTTCTTTTCTTTTTCTGTTGTTTATTTTGTCACCCTATTGTATCTTAAATATGCATGTATGGTCAATCACCTATGCACTAAATACTTGTGTAATAACTTCAATAATTTGAAACCAATAAAGATACCTTACGTATTTCCTGCATAATATACAGCAGTGAAAAACTGTGGCAATTTCTTATTGTTATTTTATTTGTTATTCAATTTGCTTAACAATTTGTTATTTAGTTGTTTCTCGTGATATAATGAAATCAGTATGAAATTTCAAGTTCCGTATACAGTGATTTGTGTTTAAATATCTCCTCTTGTGCCTAAAGGAAATGTTTTCTGTAAACGTTTATCTCGCTTAACATGAAGTACACAGAAATATAAACTTTGATAAGAAGGTATCGTAACACGAGTTTTACTTTCTCTACTACATACATATAGTAAGTAAGGAAAGCATTGTATTCCACTCAAACATTTGATGTCGAGATTTCACTGGAAATATATGTTTTCAGACCCCCTCAATAAAAAGCAACAATTTTTAGAAAAAGGTCAGTGTATATGTGTCTGTTAGCGGCATAACTCAAAAACAAGAAGTGGGATAAATATCAAACTTGGTATTTCTTACAAAGATGCTACACTACCCTTTACATGGAGCATTTCTCGATTTTTTTATTTTCCAAAAATTTGCTTTAACGATTTTGATTAAAATACTTTACATTAAAAATATTTAGATAAAAAATCAAAATGCATAACTTGAATTTTCTGGGAATATACTTTGAAGGGCTCTTCATTCGGAAGGAATCTTGTATAACTAGTAAACGTTAAGCGATAGACGAAAACGTACTACACAAAAAATGTATTTCTCTTTAAAACACATAATTCGCCTCAAATAGGTTTTTCTGTGGCATAAGTCTTTCTGAGATATCCGTTATTAGAGATTCGAACTGTACAATACTTATCGTTCTTTTAAAGTCCCTTCAACATTCAGTTGTTCCTCGCGATGTCATGGAAACAGTATGGAATTTTAAGGCCAGCATATAGCGTCCAGTTGTTAAACATTTGACTATCGCTGTTCTCTATAACGAAATGCGTGATGTAGCTGTTTCTGTAAAGGTTTATTTGGATTACAACGTAGTACTTAGAAAAAAAATTCGGATCCGAAACATCCACATGACTTTCTGTACTCTCTATCGTTTATTAGTGCGTATACAAACTATTCGTACTAAAGATTATTTTTCTATGTGCTACATTTAGTCCAAATAAACGTTTACAGAAACAGCTACATTACACATTTCGTTATAGATACAAAGAGAACAGCGATAGTCAAATGTTTAACAACTGGACGCTATATGCTGGTCTTAAAATTCCATACTGTTTCCATGACATCGCGAGAAACAACTGAAAATCGATGCGACTTTAAAGATTGACAAGTATTGATCAAATCGAACCTTTAATAAAAGTATCTCAGAAACGGCTTTTACCACAAAAAACTTATTTGAAGTAAATTCTGTGTTATAAAGAGGTCTACTTTTTTCCGTGGTATGTTTTCGTCTGTCACTTAACGTTGACCAGTTATAGAAGATTATACAAAACTCCTTCCGAATAAAAAAGGGTTCACAGGCCATGCCCAGAAATTTCAATATGTACATTTCATTTTATATATAACTAGGTTTAATATACAGCATTTTAATCAAATGCGTTAGAGCCATTTTTTAGAAAATCAAAATTTTTCAAAATTCTTCCATGTAAAGGGTAGTTGGAGAGGAGGGATTTTCTTGTAAATGTTTGTTTCACATCTTTGGAAGGTACTGTACCTAAATACCAAGTTTGGTGTTTATCCGACGTTTCGTTTTTGAGTTATGTCGTTCACAGACACATAGACACACACACACACACACACTGAACTTTTTGTACTAATCATTTTTACTTTCTCTACTACGTATAGTAAGTAGGGGAAGTATTGTATTCCACCCAAAAATTCAATACCGAGATTTCACCGGAAATACATGTTTTGAGGTGCACTGAATACATATAAAACATTTTTGGAAACATTTTCGTGTGTGTGTGTGTGTGTGTGTGTCTGTGAACAGCATAACTCAGAAACGAACAGTCGGATAAACACCAAACTTGGTATTTAGGTTCAGTATCTTCCAGAGATGCGACACGAAGGTTTTCAAGAAAATCCCCCCACACCAGATTACCCTTCACATGGAACATTTTTCGAAAATTTTAATTTTCTCAGAAATGGCTCTAACGATTTTGATTAAAATATCATATATTTAAAATACTTTCATGACAATTAAAATGTATAACATGAATTTTCTGGGAATGTCTCCATAAGTATTCTACATTGTGAACGACTTTTGCATAACTGGTAAACCATAAGAGATAGACAAAATTTTACTACACAAAAAATGTAGATCGCGTTAAAATACACAATTTATAACTCATACATTTTTGTTGTTGAATGAACCATTTTCGAGATATTGCTTGTTATTCCCTTAAATTTTCCAGTTCATTATTCATTTTTTGGTCCTGGTAATACAAAGAGAATGGAATACTCCACATAGCAACCAGCTCTTAAAATATTTGACTATCGCTTAAAGCCTAGCATATTCCCCTTGCATCTACAGGAAAATTAGTAATACGATTGACATCTCGATTAACATGAAGCATATGGAGAATAATCGTTTGTAAAAATAGTTTGTACAAGAGTAGAGAAAGTCATGTGAGTGTAACACATCAGATTTTTTTAGTTATGCTTTGTGGACCGCACGACATATATTTACAGTGAAGCTTTGATATAGAATTTTTGGTGTAGTGCAATACCTCCTCTACCTGCTATATGTACGTGGTAGAAAAAGTGAAACTGGTGAAAGGCTCCAGGGCTGTTACCATGTGGGTATAATATTTATTCAGGTTTTGTTTGCCACAGAACGTTGCATCATTCTCAGCGAATGCCTCAAACAAACTCTAAACTTTTTTTTTTTTTATAATTACTAACCCTGAACGCGGAGCTGAGCGAGGGTGTATGTCCGTCGCAGAAATAAAACGGAGTGCTACGTGAGTCAAATACACAACTCCCCCCCCCCCCATCCAAACGATATAAAATACAGCAGTTCAATTTCAACGAATGCGGTCGACGAGACCACCGACTGTGCCTTATCCCTTAATTATGGAGGCGTTAACTGAGAATTTTATGTGCAGTGATAACAAAGAGGTTAGGATACGCCCCTTTTAACGAGTAATTCTTCCTGATGTAGTCAACAAAATACTCGGATATTATTCCAAACAAAATTCCTAGCATTGTGATAATACTTATTTGGTCTTTTATGAAATGTGTGTCATTGCATTCATACCCGACGTCATTCTGATCATTTTATGCGGAAAAAACCTAAACTTTCTATAACAACGTCGTGTATATTAATTTTAAAATATAACGTTATATTCACGTGAATTTTCTACCCTCTATCGTTTATTAATGCCATACAAATTATTCTTATGAAAGCTTATTTTCCTATCTACTTCATTTTAATCGAGATAAACTTTTACAGAAATAGCTACATTACACATTTCGTTATAGATACAGCGATAGTCAAATGTTTAACAACTGAACGCTATATGTTGCCTTAAAATTCCATACTGTTTCCATGACATCACGAGAAACAACTGAATGTTGACAGGACTTTAAAACAATGACCAAGTATTGAACAATTCCAACAATTAATAACGGATATCTTGGACGTGACTGGTGCTACAAAAACGTTATTTGAAATAAATTGTATGTTTTAAAATGATCTATATTTTTTATATACGAGGGCTGTCCCGAAGTACCCAACCTAACAAATAAACCAAACAAAAAATTTGGGAAAAAACATCTTTATTTCTCTACATAGTCTCCTTTCAGTACTTTTCCCAGCGATGTTCAATAGCTTCGATACTGTTTGTACTGAGAACCGTCGAGTTCCGCAAAATAGCCATCAACTGCAGACTCCACCTCTTCGTTGTTGGCAAATCGTTTACCACCAAGCCATTTGTTCAACTCTGGAAACAGAAAATAATCAGAGGGGACTAACTCTGGCGAAAAGGGTGCATAAGGAAGCAATTCGAACTTTAACTTATTGATTTTGGCCATGGCGATAATGGATGTGTGAACTCGTGCATTGTCTTGATGAAACAAAACTTTCTTTTTCGCTAAATGCGGCCGGTTTTGCTTGATTTCATCATTCAAACGCTGCAATAAGTTTGCATAATACTCACCATTGATTGCTTTTCCTTTTTGAAGATAATCAATGAAAATTATCCCACGTGTATCCCAAAAAACTGACGCCATGACCTTGCTTGCAGATGGAACTGTCTTCGCCTTCTTTGAAGCCGATTCTCCCCTTTCAATCCACTGTTTTGACTGTTCCTTCGTTTCAGATGTGAAGTGATAGATCCATGTTTCATCCATGGTTATGAATCGACGCAAACACTCGACTGAAACATCCTCACGACGCCGCTTTTGTTCCATTGTGAGTAAACTCGGCACCCATCTTGCGCACGGCTTTCTTGTTTCTAATTTTTCAGTCAGTATGTGATGTACAGCACTTTTTGAAATGGCTACGATGTCTGCTAGCTCGCGCACTTTCAGTTGATGGTCATCCAATACCATTTTGTGGATTTTCTTCACAATTTCTGGCATGGTCACCTCATTTGGTCGACCACTGCGATGTTCGTCTTGGCAGCTCGTACGGCCTCACTTAAACTCTGCCACCCAATATTTTACTGTTGCAAACGAAGGAACAGACTCCCCCAGAGTAGAATCTAGCTCAGCTTTAATATTAGTTGGACTAAGACCTTTCAAATGAAAGTATTGTATCACATAACGATAGCTAGTTTTATTCATGTTTACATATTCGCTGAGAGAGTTAACTATTAATGGCTGCCAAACAATTACTAAACAACGTAGCATCGTCAAACTTAAAACTTAAGCTTTATAAGGGTGGTACTTTTTACCATAGTCATTTGTTTGAAACAACAAGCGCTATATACACACGTCAGGTCGGGTACTGCCCTCGTATAACACGTTTTCATCTATCTCTTAACGTTTTGCATATGTACCTACACGGTTACATAAATTTCCTTCTGAATGAAGACGACTTCACAGACTATTCCGAAAATTTAAGATATACATTTTATTTGTCATGTAAATATCTTTAATATATTGCATTTTAATCAAAATCGTTTGGGCGATTTTTGAGAAAATAAAAGCTATCGAAAAATGTTCCATGTAAAGGGTAGTTCAGGATTTTGAAAATCTTCGTGTCGCATCTTTGGAAGACGATGGACTTAAATACCAGGTTTGGTATATTATCAAGTTTTGGTTTTTGAGTAATACTGTTCACGACACACAGACAGTCCTTTTTCTATAAATCTGATGTGTTATATTCGCATGACTTTTCTAGTCAGTCTTCTTGCAAAAGTTTATTCTTCTGTCTACTTCTTGTTAATACATATTTCGTTGCAGATATAAGAAGAATACAGTCGGCTAAAGCAACAGTCAGATGGCTTTGGTCACACACACACAGCATGGAATTTCAAAGCCATCACATCTATCGCTTTAGCCGACTGTATTCTTCTTATATGAATAACGAAATGTATAATGAAATTTCATCTCGCTAAACTTTTCTCACAAGAGTTGTAACGAAAGTCATGTGACTGATTCACATTAGATTTGTTAAGTACACATCCTAGGGTTTTATTCCGGAGGTTTGTGTATGAGATTTTGTTTTTAAATACATTTATTTATGTGGGGTTTTTGAGCCACTTAGAATCGAAAGTTGAAAGCGGGTTTTTGTTGGCCAAGAGAGAGGTGAACCAATGTCCCCCAGCTGGCAAGACCAGCTCACACCTGCAGTATATCTGATAGTTCAACAGGAATATCGCATTATCCAATCAGTGTTACATCACTAGCAGAGAAACAAAGGTGTTCGTGTTAGCGAATAATGCAGCTTCTGTAACAAAACGATTCTTGTTACATCGTCACGTGACCATCTCCACAGGGATCTGGTAATGTGCTCTATAAATATTTTAATTTTTGGTTTATGATTTTGCTATTCATTGAATCCATTTAAATGTGGAAAGCGTTCTTTATAAGAAACCACAAAACTATACATTCACCCATACTGAACTAAAATAAAAAATATGAAACTAAACCCTCTTTACATATTTAAACATTTTATGTAAACACTCACACGACAAATTCTACCCAATAAAAAACTACTTTCTATCCACGTTACCTAACTCATGATGTAGTTCTGCCTAGGAATTATTTCAAATTAAACAAGATGTGCTCGATTACAACACTACTCTGGTGCGGTGGATCGCAAACATGACCCTCAATGGCTCAAGCAAGTATTCGCCTTCATTAACATTTTCTTCATGTGATACATTCACATAACTTTCTCTGCCCTCTAGCGTTTATTACGGGTATAGAACTTATTCTTACGAAAATTTATTTTCTTCATACTTCATTTATTCAAGATAAACATTTGCAGAAACAGCTAAATTATTAAATTGAGTTTTATTTATGGACCCTCCTTAACTACTATGGTCTTTAGCGTCCCATTTAATATTGGGTATGAAAGAACAGAAATTTTGCTCAGAGGCCCCTGTATCAGGAGTGAGGTTCTTTTACGTACCGAAAATCTACCACCGGCTTTATTTCCCTTCCGAAAGAAGCCATTTTAAGGATTTTTACACCCGGAAAAATCCATGCCCTCCGCCGAAATAAGCTACATTACACATTTCGTTATAGACACAAAGGGAACAGCGATAGTCAAATGTTTAACAACTGGACGCCTTGTGCTGACCTTAAAATTCCATACTGTTTCTATGACATCGCGAGAAACAACTGAATGCTGACAGGACTTCATGAGAATGACCAAGTAATGAACAATTCGGACCATTAATAACGGATATCTCAGAAATGGCTTATGCTACAAAAAAGTTATTTGAAGTAAATCGTGTGTTTGGAGATCTACAATTTTGGCATAGTACATTTTTTTCTCTGACGCTTAATGTTTAACAGTTATACAATATTATACAAATTCCTTCCGAATGAACAGGACTTCACAGGCTATTCCTAGAAAATTCAAGATTTACGTCTTATTTTTCGTGTAGATATCTATAACATATGGTATTGTAATCAAAATCATTAGAGCCAATTTTTGGAGAATAAAAATTTTCGAAAAATGTTCCGTGTAAAGAGCACTTGTGATGGGGAATTGGTTTTTGAGTTATGCTGTTTAAAGATATACAAGACAGAAAAACACACACAAACTCTGAACCTTTTCTAAAACTAATTTGTTTTTTTATTCAGGGATCTCAAAACATGCATTTCCAGTGAAGTCTCGGCATATAATTTTTGGGTGGAATACAATACTTGGTGTAAGAGAGAAAGTAAAACGCCAAAACCCGTCTTCTGTAGGTAATGATATAGTTTGTGAATATTAAAAATGAGAGTTTTCTTTCCATTTATTTGAATGCTACTACCCACCTTCAGTAGGTACATTACAACCATATTTTACCGGAAGCACATGTTTTGATGACCTCAGAAAACCCCTCTCAAAATATTTTTGTAAAAGATCTGTTTCTATGTGCGTCTGTAAATAACATTATTGAAAAACAAAAAGTAGCTTAAATACCAAACTTGATATTTTAGTTCAGCGTTTTCCAAGAATGCGACAAGAAGATTTTCATGTATATGACCCTACCCTTTACATGGCAAACGTTTCGTTATTTTTTATTTTCTCAAAAATGAGTCTAACAATTTGAATTAAAACAGTACATGATTAAGATATCTCCATGACAAATAAAGTGTATAAGGTGAATTTTTTGGGAACTACCTGTGAAGTCCTGTGAATGAGTTGTATAATTGGTAAACCGTAAGAGATAGACAAAATCTTCTTTCTTTCTGTGTTTACCCTCCCCGTTCTTAGGGCTTACACTCCACAGGACTTACAAGCAGATGCCTGTCGGGGTGCACAGTCTGTGATCAGAGAGAACAAACAGCCAGGATGAGTGATCAGTTCGAAGCCTGGTATGAGAGCAAGGAAGGATATGATATGAAATGACGGTCAGATGAATGAAAGGAAAGGGATGATGGAGCAATTGGTGGATTGAAGAGAGCGGGAAACCGGAGAACCCGGAGGAAACGCGTCCAGACGTTGCTTTGTCCACCAAAAATATCATATACGGTCCTTGGGAAATATGTACATGTCCTTAAAACATACAGTTTATGTCAAATGACATTTCTTGTGGCGTTAACCATTTCCGAGTTATTCTTTATTACTCGTTTGAATTTTGAAATATTTATACTTTTTTAAAGTGAGAAGTTGCTATTCGTTTTTCCCCTGGTCAAGCAAAAAGCATAGAATTTCAAAGTCAAAGGTTTTTCGGGGGGGGGAATCTGACGTATTGGACTCACATGACTTTCTCTACTCTTGTACAAACTATCTTATGGCTGATGTTCTTGTAGGTGCAAGGGGAATTGCTAGGCTTTAAGCGATAGTCAAATGTTTTAAGAGCTGGTTGCATTGTCGAGTATGCCATTCTCTTTGTATGTCCAGGACATAAAACAACGAATAACGAATTCCCATTTGAGAAAAGGTATGTGTTGGAAAATTCAAACAAATAACAAGAAATCTCGGAAATGGTTCACTCCGCAAAAAATGTATATGAAATAAATTGTGTGTTTTAACGAGATCTACACTTTTTGCCTAACTCTTACGGTTTACCAGTTATGCGAAAGTCATTCAGAATGAAGACGACGTTTGGGGACATTCCCAGAAAATTCAACATATACATTTCATTTGCGATGAAAATACCTTAAACATATGATATTTTAATGAAAATCGTTAGAGCCATTTTTGAGAAAATCAAAATTTTCGAAAAGTGTTCTATGTAAAGGGTAGTTTGCGGTGGGGGTATTTTCTTGATAATCTTTGTATCGCTACCATGGAAGATGTTAAACATCAAATACCAAATTTAGTATTTATCCGAGTTTTCAGTTTTGAGTTAGCTCTTCAAAGACAGAGAAACATGTTTGCAAAAATGCTTTATTTGGATTCAGGGCACTTTAAAACGTGTATTTTCGGTGAAATCTCGATATCGAATTTAGATAGAAGAATACACTATTATAAAAGTAGTTTGTAGAGGAGTGAGTAGAGAAATTGGCGTGATTCCTTTTTATAATGCAAGGATACGCTGTTGAATGTTCTTTATAAACACACAGTACGTTATGTGGGTCAAAGACAGGGGCTGTTTAATTGCGATATCCATTACGCTGCCAATGTAATAATAACGCACACGTGTGGTAAATAAATAAACAAACAAAGCAGTATGGGAAATGCAAACTTGATGGTTATTTGAATTATTGGGCAGCAGCACATGGTGACTGACAGACGTGTTTATTATTCGAGTCATAAGATACACACGCTTCCTTTAACTCGTTAATATGCACCAAACTCTCTGGTTATTGTTTCAGATGTGTTCAAGCGTTTATTCTGCTCGGAGCAAGGCAGTTCGGTTAACTTGCATTCACATTAGTTTCTCTACTCACTCTTCCACAAACTACTCTTACAAAAGCTACTTCGAGATAAACTTCCATTAAACATTTCGTTTAGGTATAAGAATACAGTAGGCTAAACCGACAGTCAGATTTTTAAAAAGACGATCGTTATGTGATGGCTTTGAAATCCCATGATCCTTTCATGACAACGAGAAGAAAGCATAAAAAGAATATCTTGGAAATAGGGCTACAAGCATTCTTTGTGTAGTATGACTTTGTCTATCTCTTACGGTTTACCAACTACACAAAAGTCATTCAGAATGAAGAAGACTTTAGAGGTTCTTCCCACAAAATTCAAGATATACATTTTATTTTTCATGCAAATATCCTAAATATTGTGTACCATTCCTCTATGTATTCTACGTCGCTTTAACTGCTTGGTCATATCGCGACGGATTTGTTAGATCGAGGTGTGGCGGACAGTTAGCCTTCTAGGTCTCATCCCTGTAACCATGCCATCTTGCTTCGTCACGTGTCAACAGAGAGATCCTAGCGTATAGCAGCCGGATCTTCTGCTTCGTGCCCTGCCGTCCAGTCTAACTGCTTGCATTGTCTGTGGATAGATGGCATAGCATTCGCTATTACCACCTATTTTTCATGTTTACTATTGTTTTAGACTTAAGGTGGAAGTTTGGGATACAGTGTTAAACATCCAATCCGGTATTTACCTTAGCGGCTGAGGAAAACCTCAGTCAGATTGGTCGGCCCACCACATTTGAACCCGGGGCCTCCCGAATGCGGGCCACATATTCCGTATTTTAATGAAAATTGTTAGGCCTTTTTAAGAAAATAAAAAGGTAACGAAAGTTTTTCCATGCAAAGGGTAGTTTTCTTTGAAATCTTCGTGTCGCGTTCTTGGAAAACGCTGAACTTATATATGTTCACACACTCCCACAGCTGCTTTTCTAAGAATGTTTCTATTTTTGAATCAGTGAGTCTCAAAACGTGCATTTCCGCCGAAGTCACAGTATCGAACTGTTGAGTGGAATGTGACACTCCCTCTACCTGTTATACAGAAAATAAAGCAGGTTTACATTTTGTAAGCGGACACAGACGGAGGGGCAGCCGCAATGGTCCTTTTTGCTTCAACCGTGGGAGCGAGGAATAGGGGGAGAGATCCGGACGTGGTCCTTAACGTTTCCAGTCCGAACGCATGTGACGCCATCCGGGCGGGTTCTAACTAAGCAGTCCCGCAACGACGCAGGGGAAAAAAGCTACACAGCGCAGGTCTACCGTCCCTCAACCCTGAAACAGATGACAATGAAGGAGATGAGGTTCCCGGCGGAGGGTGATGGATTTCTTTCGTGCGTAAACATCCTTAGCATGACTTCCTTCGGAAGGGAAGTAAAGCCGGTGGT
The DNA here is from genome assembly GCA_030765065.1 of Deroplatys truncata. Taxonomy (NCBI): domain Eukaryota; kingdom Metazoa; phylum Arthropoda; class Insecta; order Mantodea; family Mantidae; genus Deroplatys; species Deroplatys truncata. The sequence continues at coordinate 8,864,699 of CM060977.1, read as the reverse complement.
CCCGTGTCGTAGATTTACGGCACGTAAAAAACCTCAAGCCTGATAAAGAGGCCTCTGAGCAAAATTACCGTCTTTCACGCCCAATATAGAATCGGACGTTAAGGACCGCAGCAGTTAAAAAGCGTCCATAAATTAAGAAAGAAAGAAAGAAAGAAAGAAAGAAAGAAAGAAAGAAAGAAAGAAGGAAGAAAAGAAAGATTGAGGTTAAAAATCTTCCAGAGGAGGTAAATGAAGTTAATTAAATCGTGTAACGTCGCGTAACGACGAGAACTCAAAAATGATAACTTATTTATACCAAGAAGAAGTTTTGAGTGTGTAATATCGAAGCGGATTTCATGGAGTGAAGATACAGAGCAGCGGACCATGGGTCAAGTAGTGGCCTGTTAAGACATTTTGAACAGCCCAACGATACCTCAAGATCCTATGTGAATCCAATTCTTCCTCTTTTGAATCTGGAAAGTGTAACGTAGACTTGATCATAAATTCATTTTGGAGGATGCGAGAGTCTGAGCTCCATAAATACTCCCATTCTTGCGCATGGAAATAATAGAAATCTTAAAATCACCCAGAACTTTGTGCTAAATTTAAATTCAGCCATTTCTCCTAATTTGATTGAATTTTGGAAATATGTCCCTTCAGATCAGTGTCCCGAAATTCATGATCTTGCTGTAAGGCTCGTGTGCGGGTTTACTCCACACATATTTGTGAGTAAACTTCCTGACATGAATGTTGTTATTACAAACCTGCTAATATACTTGTGTGCACTTCAAAAATTACACATAATATTGAGAAACTGGCAACCTAAAAGGAAGTTCAAAAGTTAAATTAATATTATCGGTCTTCAAAATTCACTGCAGTGTTCTTATTAAGCAGTGTAATAACGAGTCATATTTTAGTGTGTCAGATTAGATAACTTTTTTTTCTTGAGTTTTGTCGACCTCCCGCACGTCAACCTGAAAGGCTTATTGTACAATCCCATTGAAAAGGATGCCTTCATTGTTTCCGAAAATCTGTTCCCTGAACAAGTTGCAGCATCTTGATTCTGTCAGCATTCTTTTCTAGATCGACCTTGGTTATGGAAAGAGTCTCTTTCTTGACAGGTTAGGGCAGTCAAAAAGGATATGTGAGGCAGTTTTCTCTTCCTCCTTGCACTTCTACAGATGGGTTATCCCTGCTTGACGTAAATGTTTCCTGAAGTGATCATGTTAATGCAACTACTTCCCTTATTCCTGTTCTGTCCAATCTCAGGAGAGATGAGGAAAAAGTGTTGCATGCACCTAAGACCTGATTTGGTCTGCTTCCCTAATCCATGCTTTTACCGAGGTTTTGGCAGTACGTGTACTGATTCATTGGGTATCTCAGCACCCAGCGAGATGGCTCAGGTGACAACGTCTGTGACCTGCATTACGGAGGTCCCGGGATCGATCCTCGGCGACCGTCCACTCTGGTCCATTGGTTTTTCCTGATTTTCCCGGATCCACAGGCAATGCTAGGATGGTTCATCATCTACCACGACTCTCCTTCCTCTCATTGCCTGTACCCAACATCTGCTGTTTCAAGGTTGTAGGACCAGACGACGGCGTTCGGCGGGTTGCGACTGGGCGGTGGCTTGCGCTCTGTAAAGGTTGTTTTCCCTGCCGTGACTGTAGTACCGCTGAGTTAGGTCTCTCCGAGTGGCTCTGCCCGGGGACCTTTGAGGTTGGTGGCTTGTGGGCAAGGGCCGAGCGGCGTCGAATGCGTTCTATCTGGAAACGTTAGGGACCCCGTCCATGCTTGCGGCCGTCGGCATCAGGATGCAGTCGCCCTTCGGGTCTCTCGCTTCATTCCTCCCTCCCACGTTGGAAACAAAAAGGGCTGCTACGGTCTACTCTTACCTTTTACCCCTTTTAGCCTGCTGATCAGTGTTTTCATTTCCATAGAGCCCGGATTTCGACCGCATTTCAAGCGGTTGCTAGATGACAGTTCATCAGAACACTTAGGCATTCGCGAACCAGTTTTTATTTTACCTGGTTTGAAGAGAAAGCTTTTGAAGCTGTTTGACTGTCTGTGAGGATTCGTTTATCACGATAACCTTTCTCAAGACATCTTAGAGCACAGCAAATACTTCTGTATGAAAAACTAAACAATATTTTCCAAAGATTATACTACTTGGAGACAGACCATTTACCTGCGTCCATTCAGTGTGTCTCACTTTATGATAATTAAAAAGAAAGATGTGTAAAATTATGTAATGTTCTTTAAAAAAAAAAGTGTGGATAATAAAAATAACTGAATGTCTTTTAAAACATTATGTTTTGCATATGGGGTCACAGCTACGCTTACACCCCTGGCCTGGAGGGTTACCTTAGCCTGCAGCTAATCAATCACCTGTTGATGTGTTCCCCGATATAACTGTTATTTAAAGAGGATAAAGAATTAATTTCTGCTTGGAGATGATTTACGATGTGCGCAACAACAGGTGTGCCAAAGTGACAATAATTAATAACGTCACAAGCAGCGAACACGCCCAAGTGATATTCCTGTCTTACTCTCACAGTGTTTACCTTAGAGGCAATATGTTGGAGTTAATATCTTCATATGAAGATGAAAGCCACCGCCCACCCAGCGAGACGTTCATTTCGAACATCGTCGTCAAAGAACTGGGCAAGTTCGGCATTTCTCGCAATGTTTGCTTTCACACGCTCGTGCGGGTATATGAGAAATTAATATAGTTTCTTAATTTATTCAACCTCGTCTAAATGTCATGGAGGTAAAGTGAACCCTTCAATAACACAAGCATAGCTTCGCTGTGTCTATGAAGCCTTACTTTTAACTTTCTATCTATAGCAGGTAGCCGAAGTATTGCTTTACACCCAAAAGTTTAATACTGAGACTTCTCTGGAAATACACGTTTTCAGACTCCCTGCAATATTATTTTTAAAAAGGTCCAAGTGTGTATGTGTGCAGAAAAGAAAAAATCTGATGTGTTGCACTCACATGACTTTCTCTACTCTTGTACAAACTGTCTTATTGCTAAGTTTCTTGTAGGTACAATGGGAATATGGTAGGCTTTAAGCGATAGTCAAATGTTTTAAGAGCTGGTTGCTATGTGGAGCATTCCATTCTCTTTGTATTACAAGGACAAAAAAATGAGTAACGAATTCCCATTTGAGAAAAAGTAGAAGTATTGGAAAATTCAAGCAAATATCAAGAAATATCTCGGAAATGGTTCACTCAACAAAAAAAAAAGTATATGACATAAATTGTATGCTTTAACGAGATCTACGTTTTTTGTATAGCAAAATTTTGTCCATCTCTCAGTTATGCGAAAGTCATTCAGAATGAAGGCGGCTTTTGGGGACATTCCCAGAAAATTCAAGATATATATTTCATTTGCCATGAAAATATCTTAAACATGTGATATTTTAATCAAAATCGTTAGAGGCAGTTTTGAGAAAATAAAAATGTTCGAAAAATGTTCCTTATAAAGGGTAGTCTGGGGTGGGAGAATTTCTTAAAAATCTCGGTGTCGAATCCTTGGTAGGTACTAAACTCAAATATCAAGTTTGGAATTTACCTGACAGAACACACACACGGACATGTTTTATTTGGATTCAGGGCACCTCAAAACATGTATTTCTAATGAAATCTCGGTATGAAAATTTTGGGTGGAATGCAATACTTCCCCTACTTACTATACTAGTAGAGAAAGTAAAAATTCTAATGTGTTACATTCACATGACTTTCTCAACTCGGTCTTCCACAAACTATACTCACAAAATCTTATTATTCTATCTACTTGTTGTTAATACAGATAAACTTGCATTACACATTTCGTTGTAGGTCTAAGGAGAATACAGTGGGATAGTGATAGTCAGATTTTTAAAACGCCGGTCGCCATGTGATGGTTATGAAATTCTGTTCCGTTTGCATGAACATGAAGAAGAACAAAGAAATGCACAAGTAAATAGCGGTTTGTTGAAACAAGTATAAAACATTTCATCATCCAAACTAATAACAAAGAATACCTCGGAAATAGCTAACGTCATAAAAATTATATTTGACACAAATTGTGTGCTTTAACAGATATACACTTTTTTTAGTATTAAGTCTTTTGTCTAAGTCTTACGATTTACTAATTGCAAAAAAGTTACTCCCAATCAAGAGGACTTCATAGGCATTCTCAGCAAATGACATGTACATTTTATTCGTCACGCAAATATCTTTTATATATGATATTTTAATCAAATCAATAGAGCTGTTTCTATAAAATGAAACATTTCCAAAAATCTTCCATGTAAAGGGTAGTTTGGGGTTATGGATTTGGTTGAAAATCTTCGCGTCGCATCCTTGGAAGGTACTGAGCCTAAATACCAAGTTTGGTATTTATCCGACTTTTCGTTTTGGAGTTATGCTGTTCACTGATACACACACGAACCTTTTTCTACAAATGCTTTTTATTATTCAAGGCCTCAAAACGTGTATTTCCGGTGAAATCTTGATATCGAATTTTTAGGTGGAATACAATATTTCGCCTACTGACTATACGCAGTAGAGAAAGTAAAAACGAAAACTTGGTTAAATATCAATTAATATAGGCATTCAGTTCAGTATGTTTCAAGGTGAAACAAGTGAACACTGTCTGAAACTGGTCCTGTAACTTGTTAGACAGAATTAAAGCAGGTGATATTTTAAACCTTTGTATCTTCTGTTTGGTCCCATAATAACATAAAAGCTACACAGTTTTCCTAAAATAAAGAAACCCTTAAAAAATACAACGAAATAGAGGTGAAGCTGGTGAATATGAGGATTCCCGACTCCCAGGCAATCAAGCTAACCTCTTTGGAAACCATACATAGTCTGCGACCATCGAGAAAAATAATCTTCTGAGTTATTAATTATGAAATATCGCTTGACTGATTTCTAATGTTAACTGGACGCAATTTTCCCTCTTTATACAATTATTTTATAGCATACAAACCGAAATATAACAAAACTTTACTTGAGGGATATGGTTGGTTCTTCGTAATCTATGGTAACAAATTTAATACCCCCTTACCTTATGAAAAACCACGCCTCCACCAGCAGTCATGTTCTATCTGGCAACCTTTAGTTTCAGCTATCAATCTGCAGCACAGCTTTCACTGGAGCAAACTGCTACGAAACACAGGGATGTCCAGTTTATTCCATTCTCCTGGCAGGCTTTCCAAGTTCGCGGTCGTCTGCTTCCAAGGGATCTTTTCAGTAACCCAAATGCACAAAACTCCATCAGATGACTTAACACGGATGTCGCTGAAAGCAGACGTATGGCTTGATGCCTTATTCTGATGCAACCAGACTTTATTTACATCTGCACCACAGAGATCAGGGTTTTCTGTATGGAAAATTGGTATCAGGACGTTAGTCTGATAATATGCCGAGTTGATTCTCACATTTTTATGTACACGATGAATGGTTTATTTGCCATTGTAACTGTACCTTGCTATTACCGTGAAACCATTGGGCAAAGTTTCGTTAGTTTCCTTATACCAACTTTCAAATCTTTTTCCCCCCTTGGTCGGTAATATATAGCCCAGTGTTTGTTGCAGTCACTTAGATAAACCTATGCCTCATCTAATAAGACATCAAACATCCACTTTTCACCAGCTAGGTATCGTTCACACAGCTTTCTGCTGTTAGTGGCACGTTCTGGCAACAGCTTACATCCCGGCTCTTATGGCACTTTTCTAGATTCAAATCCTGGTTGACTATGGTGTTCACAGTAGTAACAGAGATCCCTAATTACAGTGCACTGGCCCTCTGAGTTGCAGGATTTGGTCCAGAGGCACGGGCCTTCACTTTCCAAATTATCTCCGGGGTGCGACTGTGGCCGGTCGTGGATTTCCCTGTTTCTTGCCCTTTGGAATAAGTCCTGATGTGGCCTTACCTTTTTTATTGAGTGCACACGAGTTCACGTTCTTGAATATGATAAAACCACGGCTCTTGCACTGCTTACAATAAGTATTGGAAAGGGCAATAAATTAGTCTTATCAAAATTGTTGTAATTTTGACGCCATTTGATGCAGCAAACACAGTGATACACTCATACTGCTGAACTCTCATTCGGCTCCACATGTGCTCGTCTGATGTTGCTACCATAGATCGTGAACAACCCTCAGTGTGTTAGTTTTGGTATCGTCCGTTTAAGCAGATTCTATTGAAATGAAATATCCGCGGCATTTATCTTATTTTACATGCATATTCTCTGGAGTGACAAGTATTTTCTACTGCATGTCATTCCCAACTATAAGTCACAGGCATGTTCTTTTATAACTCCAATGTGCTCGTATTCAAGTACAAGGGATTTCGAAATCCTTTAGTACTTTAGTAACTTATGAAGTGAAATCATAAAGTGTTTTATAGCCCCATGATGACCGTCAGAAAGACGGAAGACGAAGAATTACTAAAATTGGCTGAGTGTTTTTGAGATGCCCTAAATACAAGAACACAAAATTGTGTGTTTTTATAATATTTATAGAGACACTGATACACTGCTGGATTCTGAAGATGCCTGTGGTCCCTAGGGAGCACTGCCTGCAGAGAACGCAGCATGTCTATGAATATTTGACGGCGCTGACCAGATCTTGTTGTGATAACGCTATGTAACAAAAGAGGAGCAAATTGCCAGACCCATTTCAATCTCACGGCCTCCTATATACCAGCTACCTCAGATTCACTTAACTGATAAGGGCGTGTTTCCACACGACTGGCAAAAACTAATACATTTCGTTTTTATCTCGAACTTTCTAATGATGACACATAAAATATTCAGTTTATTCCTAAAAATTTCGTTCCTCTTTTTGCCTCTCAGCTTAAATGTTTCTAAGGATGCGAAATAAAGCTTACTTAGTTTCCATTTGTGGTGCCATTGTGTAACGTTTTTCTTTTATTCATTATCTCAAATTCGCACTCTTATGGCAACCAACTTCTCAATTACATTTCTTTCTAAAATTAATTGGATTTCTTTACGTCACGTTTTCATTGATAGATATTCTTTGTGTTTGTTACACACCAGTGATCACTTTATTGGCTTTAGATGGGACCCACGTCTACAAAGATGGCCAACATTTTAACGAGTTCGAGATTCATTTTATTTTCTTAAGGGGGAATTTGGGGGAAAACGCCCTTCTTTTTTCTGAAAAATGTACTTTTGCTTTTTTGGCAAAAACAGATTTATCTAGCCTATTTGATCTATTCCTGGAGTTTCAAGGGCCTAAGGTACTTTGAACCTTAAGAAATGATGTCATTTTAAAAGAATGCCCTGTACTAATTAACCGCAATTCAGAATTTAAATTACGTTTTCCATAGTTCTGTTTTTGAAGCAGTCTGCTGCATCTCCCCCTACAAACTCGTAATGTTTACTGAATGGTCTACAATACTTAACTAGGGCCACAGAGACGCGCGAAATACCTCAACAGTTCCAAGCTCGAAAACCCTGGAGCACCCTCTAGTGTCCTTGCAGCAAGAATCCGGTCATATGCCCGACACCGCCACACGCCACAAAACCTTCAAATACGCCAACAAGAACCGTGAATGAAACGGAAAGAAAGAGAAGTGATGGAAAGACACCGTGGTAGATCAGAGACAATCCCAGCATTCACCTACCGACCACGGAAAACCGTGAAAAAACCCAAGGTGGGTGGTTGACGGGAATCGAAGTTGGGCCTCCCGAATGCGAATCTTATACGTTATCGCGGAGCCATCTCACTTGGTTTAGTGAAATTAAGTATAGGATTTTTTACATCTTATGTGGCTCTTAAAATAAAAAATAAAATATCCGATATCGTTCTCTAAAAGTTCAGAATTTTAATGTTTAGTAAATTCATTATTTTTACTTCCTCTATACATATAGTAAGTAGGGGAAGTATTGTATTCCACCCAAAAATTCGATACCGAGATTTCACCGGAAATATATGTTTTGAGACCCCCTGAATCCAAAAAAAAGCATTTTGGAAACATGTCCGTGTGTGTGTGTGTGTGTGTGTGTCCGTGTGTGTGTCTGTGAACAGCATAACTCAGAAACGAACAGTCGGATAAACACCAAACTTGGTATTTAGGTTCAGTATCTTCCAGAGATGCGACATGAAGGTTTTCAAGAAAATCCCCCCACCCCAGATTACCCTCTACATGGAACATATTTCGAAAATTTTAATTTTCTCAAAAATAGCTATAACGATTTTGATTAAAATATTATATATTTAAGATACTTTCATGTCAAATAAAATGTATATCTTGAATTTTCTGGGAATGTCTCCAAAAGTGTTCTTCGTTGTGAACGAGTTTTACATAACTGGTAAACCATAAGAGATAGACGAAATTTTACTACACAAAAAATGTAGATCGCGTTAAAATACACAATTTATGTCATATACATTTTTTGTTGTTGTTGAGTGAAGCATTTTCGAGATATTGCTTGTTATTCCCTTAAATTTTCCAATACTTATACTTTTTCTCAAATGGGAATTCGTTCTTCTTCTTCTTTTTTTATTTTGTCCTGGACATACAAAGAGAATTGAATACTCCACATAGCAACCAGCTCTTAAAACATTTGACAATCGCTTAAAGCCTACCATATTCCCCTTGCATCTACAAGAAAATTAGCAATAAGATTAATATCTCGATTAACATGAAGCATATGGAGAATAGTTTGTACAAGATTAGAGAAAGTCATGTGAGTGTAACACATCAGATTTTTTTATTTATCTCAAGAGCCAAATATTAAAAATATGAATAATTAAAGTTTTATACACAAGTGAATGGTACTACAGGACCTTTCAAAAATATTTTGGTAAAATTTATACGAGCAGACAGATTTTAAAGCGTATGTACTTAACTCAAAAACTATTAATGCTAGCAAGATGGAGCTTTAAAAGTTCTATAAGTATGTTATGGAAAATGTGTCTGAAGCGTCTAACTCGAATGCTATAGAAAATAGAAATTTCGTACACGTCTCCCCTTAATACCCCTACTATAATTATAAAGACACAAATATCTTTGCTGAAAAATTTGCTTCCTTCAACCGAAGGTTACTAAGATGATAAGTGTTAAAATAACAAATACAGACGCAAATACGTGTTTTCTACTGAAACAGATTCAAGTATACGTATATAAATAGCACAATAAGCTACTTTTCGATTTGTAACTGAATTCATAAATTACATCTAAAGAGAAAACTTGTCATGTATGACAGAATACGAAACATAAAATAATAGAATGGGGTTCGCTTCCACAGAGGTATGCAAAAACAAAAGCAGGTTATATTTATACAGCTCCTATCTGTAGGAGGTATTTACGTTGAGTATCTTCCAAGGACGTGACACGAAGATTAAAAAAAAATACCCACTCCAGCTACCGTTTAGGTCGAAAAATCTTCGATATTGTTTTATTTTCAGAAAAGGACTCATACAATTTTGATTAAAATACCACCTATAAAACATATTTACATGACAAAAAGAATGTTGTGCGAACAGCCTCTGAAGTGCACTTCATTCGGAAGGAATTGTATATAATGTTGTATAATTGGTAAACCCCGAGGAATAGAAAATATCTTGCTATATATATAATTAATTAAAATCAATTATAGTTTTTAGAGACCTTAGCTTGGTCTTGGCAACCGAAAAATGCAATGCCACAGCCGGGATTTGAACACGGTTAAAAATATGCCAAGACCAGGCCAAGGTCTCTAAAAGTGCAATTCATTTGAATTATATATAAGTCCATAAGCACCCAGTATTAAAGTACTTGCGACGGCAGGTCGCCATTGTCATCTCTAGTGAGATACCTTGTGGCGTATCTGGGAACCAATTGGGGAATTCAATGTTCCACTGGCATGTTGTCACAGTGGCCAGAGCAATTGCACTGAGAGCGGGAGAACCGTGTTCACATCCCGATGCGGCATTGAACTTAATTCTATATTTTAGAAAATCTTGCTACTTACATAAAAAAAACATAGATCGCGTTAAAGCATATAATTTATGTCAAATAAACATTGTTGTGCCGTTAGTCATTTCCGAGACATTTTTGTTAGTATTTTCAAAGAATGAAATTGGTAAATCCCTATTCGTTTTCTCTGGTGGTCATGCAAGGAGCATGGAATTTCAAAGACATCACACTTTTTAAAAGTCTAACTATTGCTTCAGCCTATTGTATTGCACCTAGAAGGTTGTTGAAGAGTGCATAGAGAAGGTCACGTGAATGTGACACATCACATATACCTACCCTCCACATCCTGGTTTAGGACTTTCTCTCTCACGTTACTCTTTCCCAAGCGTTGCTACAACTACCTGTAATTGCTGGCTAATTCTCAGAACGCCAACCTATGTGCATCTATCTGGAATTTACCTCCCCTGGCCTTGGAGATCGCTAATGGCTGACCCTGATCTGATTACTTCCAAAACGTTAATGTTTCTAGTGCCAATTCTTACACAAAATATTACATTAAGGGTTGCATTACTGCAGTCATATCGTGCATATTATTAACAGTAAACATTACATCACTCTGCCTGTTTTATGACTCACCCACCGACATTGTAGCCAAGGTCATTAAGGCACAGCATCTTGAATGGGAGGTGTGCGGTTCAAATCTCGCCGAGACCGTTCGTCCTTCCAGGTTTTCCTCAGTAGGTGGGGGTTCCGACCCCTTCAGCAGCAGTGCTGCGCACACTTAGAACTCGTGGTACTTCTGACGTTACCAGAAGTATGTCGGGGCGAAAATCTGAACCCCTCCTAAATTGGGTTGGACTCGGGTGGGGCAGTGCTTTCCGACATCCAAGGCAGTCGGGCGGGATTGTGAGACGCCTTAATGTCCTCTGGTAGCAGCCTGGAGAGTTGACACTGTCGCCCCCACCGGTAGTCTTCCCTTTGTTTGACCCACCTCCGTCCCTCTGTAAGCAGTGGTTGCGCTTGGTGCTTCCCTGGCACAGGAGCGGAACCAGGTTGCAAATGTCGGGGAGGTACCCCTAACTTAGGCCTGGAACGTTCCCTTCCCAAATTTGCTTTTTCATAATAGTTAATCATTTCATGTACCATCAGCGTCCGCTGCCGTGGGTGGTAAGAATGGACGTAAAACACTGATTCACTTGTACACATACTTATTTGTTTACGCGGAGACTAATACACCAACAGAGGAAGGCTTCACTTGTTTCACTTTTAAAGGAATTGTCCAGTTCTCTACAGTCGACAATGTAGCATCAATACTTGATGAAGAATTCACATCACTAGCGGAAGCTGTATATGTTTTCCACTCATTATTTCATAACCCCATTGGGTCATGAAGCTTTCATCACCAGTAAATCACCACGGAGGATTTTTGCGCAGCGCCGCACTTTATCAAAAGTGATAATTACTGACAACACGTCCGCCCACCTCTTCTTATGCGCGGTCGGTAATTGCATCTCTCTGTGCAGCAATAAATCTGCTGCTGGTCGATAATACAGCGCTACCTTCAATATGACGTCTGTCAACATGTGATTTACACTATTTGACAAAAGCGATTGTCGTGGTCCAGCAAGTGACTCCAAACGGTATTTTCTCTTCCAGTGTTGGTTTTACAAGACTTTCTCTACTCACTCTTCTACAAGGGCTTACACATTTCGTTGTAAATATAAGAAGGGTAGAGTGGGCTAAAGCGATAGTCATATTTTTAAAAAGCGTGTCGCTATGTGATGACTTTGTAAAAGGAAGAGCGAGTTACCACTTGGAAAAAGTATAGGCAAGTATTTGAAAATTCAAACCAATAACAAAGAATATTTTGGAAATGGTTAACGCCAAAAAAAAGAATTTATTTTATTTGACATAAATTGTGTACTTTAACGAGATTTACTTCTTTTCTGTAAGCAGATTTTATCTACCGCTTAAGTTTGCCAGTTATATAGAATTCCTTCCGAATGAAGAGGATTTAACAGAATATTCCCAGAAAATTCAAGATACATGTTTTATTTGTCACTAAATATCTTTAATAAATGGTGATTTAATTAAAATCGTTTTTGCCATTTTTTTAGAAAATCAAAAACCTGGAAACATTTTGCATGTACAGGTAGTTGAAGGGGGTGGGATTTTCTTGAAAGATGCTGAACTTAAATGCAGTGGAACATCAGTTATAGGTTATTTGTAGATATACATTAATTTTTAAGCCGCTGAACTTTGTCCATTAGTAATTAGTTCAACAACTATACGTTTTCCGAGCAATACGTGACATTTTTCTGGTTCCCATGTATGAAATACAGTAAAACCTGTAAAACCGAAATTTTGAATAATCCGAAAATAATTCGCGATAGAGGGGAAAGAAATTCACTGGCAATGTTATGAAAGGATTTAATCATAGTAATGTATTTAAAAATGATTAGTGTAACAGATTTCAAATGCAGTACAGTAATTGCTAATTAAATGTTAGTGGGTATACAATAGCTCTGGTCTTGTCTTGTCTTGTTCGATACAGATATTCGTCATTGTTCCAGCCTTGGGCTTATTGTGCCACCTGTATGGTATTAAAGGTCTGTACCCTTTACCAAGAAATACAGTCTCATAACAAATATGGTTCAAATTGTTTTGGTTCTAAAAACATTGTCCCAAAAGCCTCACAGGAGCATGTAATGTGCTGGGCTGTTTCTTGCACAATCTGTAACCATGTTAAGATGCTTTTTCACAGGAGCATGTCCTCAGAGAAGTCTGTTACATTTAAGTAAACATTCAGCGCTTTTCGTAATGGTTTTCTAATAAAGAGTTCACCGTGTTTGTTTCCTGGAGTTTTAAGCCAGATTTTATGAGGTTCTACCTTGGACCAGTTCTTAATAGCCTCTCTTACTGAACATGGAGATGTTCTAGGGGCAGCTCTGGCCCAATAAATTGTGAAGCTCCTTCCTGTCTTGCAATTTCCCTCTATACCACTATGACCCGGGACCCAGATGAGTTGAACTTCATTCTATTCTGTCAAGCTTGTGAGCATGTTTAAAAGCAGTTCTTACATTAGAGCCTGTCTGAGAAGATACGGATCTGTTTACCTGTGTAAACTCTCCTTGTGTTTCATGTATGCATGAATTTCCGTTTCAAAGACAGCAGCAGGCTCACCTTTGAACCTTGATGTTGTACGGTAGCTCAAATACAAGTGAAGCTATAAAATGAAAATGGCAAAATATATTGCACTGCAAGCAGCCCAATTAATTCGGATTTTCGGGGTTCTACTGTATATTAATTTAGCTATGTAAGGTGTGTACTGCATCCTTGCTGTCGCAGCACAGAAACACTAGGCATTTTGGGCGAGACATCAATATTTTCAGAACACATTACTGCTACGCTCATTCTCCCCAGGTTGTATCTGATGAAAAATTAGGCCTCAATAATGAACGTGTTCCCAGTGTGCTTGAGATAATTCAAGCTCTAGAAATTACACAACGATTTCTAGCATTGCAAATCCTAAATGATGACAGCATTTCTGTGATTAGTGCATATAATCGACTGTGGAAAAATAAAAAAGTAAAGAAAAATCTGATGTGTTACACTCACATGACTTTCTCTACTCTTGTACAAACTATTTTTACAAACTCTTATTCTCCCTCTGTTTCATATTAATCGAGATAAACATTTGCAGAAACGATCTTTTGACATGCAAAGAGGATTACATTTTACACATAGTGACCAGTTCTAAAAATATTTGACTATAGCTTAAGGCCTAATATATTCCCCTTGTTTTCTATTTGTAAGGGCAATACAGAAATACAGTAGCCTTTAAGCACATACATATCTCTTAATAGCTGGTTGCTAGGTGCAGCACCATTCTCTTTGCCACAGATTAATACCCTTTACATATCCAAGACAAAAAAATGAATAACGAATTCCCATTTGAGAAAAAGTATAAGTATTGGAAAATTTAAGGGAATAAGAAGCAATATCTCGAAAATGGTTCGCTCAAAAAAAACTGCATATGACATAAATTGTGTATTTTAACGCGATCTACAATTTTTGTGTAGTAAAATTTTGTCTATCTCTTATGGTTTACCAGTTATGCAAAAGTCGTTCACAATGAAGAATACTTTTGGAGACATTCCCAGAAAATTCAAGATATACATTTTATGTGTCATGAAAATATCTTAAACATATGATATTTTAATCAAAATCGTTAGAGTCATTTTTGAGAAAATTAAAATTTTCGAAAAATCTTCCATGTAAAGGTTAATCTGGGGTGGGGGATTTTCTTGAAAACCATCGTGTCGCATCTCTGGAAGATACTGAAACTAAATACCAAGTTTGGTGTTTATCCGACTGTTCATTTCTGAGTTATGCTGTTCACAGACACACACACACGGACATGTTTGCAAAAATGTTTTTTTTTTTGATTCAGTGGGTCTCAAAACATATATTTCCGGTGAAATCTCGGTATCGAATTTTTGGGTGGAATACAATACTTCCCCTACTTACTATACCTAGTAGAGAAAGTAAAAAAGTCTATAACGAAATGTGTAATGTAGCTGTTTCTGTAAAGGTTTATTTGGATTAAAATGAAGTAGATCGAAAACAAAAATAACTTGTATATCCACTAATAAGCTATAGAGGGTAGAGAAAGTCATGCGAATGTAATACATAAGAATTTTTTAAAGTGGAAAGACGCTATGTCATGTAATAGACATTAAATTTCAGAACCATCACATAGCGACACGCTTTTCAAATTTTTTATTATCGCTTCACCTTCTTTATTCTTCTTATGGCTACCAACAATTAAATGTGTAATGACAGTTTATCTCGAATAATTAGAAGGAAATAGAAACTAATGTGAATTACTTGTTATGTTTATACATACAACAATATTTAATGTTTATTACTTTTATATCTTACACTAGGTATAGGAAAGAATGATTTCCGTTTGATCATCTCATCGCATCACTCGTTTTGACGAGTCAGTAATGCCAACTGTTATAATTGCAAATATCCACTTACCTTATCGATTACTGCTCGCTGCAGATTCCAACTCGAACTTAGGTTATATAAAAAGTATTACTAAAATGCTGAGGGTTGGACGCCCACACAAAGGACGCCTGGCGCCGCGTTTGGACGGCGACGTCAGACATCCTGACTCCTCATCTCTGGCCGGGCTCCAGGACCTGCACCAAACAATATGTACTGCATCATATAACTAGGACAAACTTTTCTATTGATACATTACAAACAACTTTGGTTCGTACAATAGCGACGTCATTTTCTTCTTTCCTAACTGAAGACAGTTCGTCCAACATACCCACTCCCAGTAGTCGAGTATTTCAGATTAATACACAAAACTTTCTCTGCACACTATCTTTTATATCTACTACATTTCTTTTGAGATAAACCTTTGCAGAAATAGCTACGTTTCGTTATAGATACAAAGAAAACAGCGATAGTCAAATGTTTAACAACTGGACGCTATATGCTGCCTTAAAATTCCATACTGTTTCCATGACATCGCGAGAAACAACTGAGTGTTGACACGACTTTAAAAGAATAACAAATTATTGAGCAATTCGAAACATTAATAACACATATCTCGGAAGTGGCTAATGCCACAAAAAAGATTATTTTAAATAAATTATGTGTTTTAAAAAGATGTATATTTTTTGTGCAGAACGTTTTCGTCTGTTGCTTAAGTTTACAAGTTATACAACAATATACAAAATTTCTTCCGATTGAAGTGGACTTCAATGCTATTCCCATATAATTCAAGATATACGTTTTATTTGGCATGAAAATACGTAAACATATACTATTTTAATCAAAGTTATTAGCGCCGTTTTTCAGAATTTCAAACATTTTGAAAAGATTACCAACTATGTTTCGGATGGGGGGCGGTAATCTTTAAACTCTTCGTGCCGTAACTTTGAAAGATGCTGAACTTAAATACCAACTTTCGTATTTATCGGACTTATCGTTTTTAGTTATGCTGTTAAAACACACACATGAATTCAGGGAGCATAAAAAATTAAATCGAGTTTTATTTCTGGACGCTCTTTAGCTGCTGTGGTCCTTAGCGTCCCATTCTATATTGGGGGTGAAACACCGGTAATTTTGCTCAGAGGCCTCTTTATCAGGCTTGAGGTTCTTTTACGTGCCGTAAATCTACGACACGGGACCACCGGCTTTGCTTCCCTTCCAAAGGAAGCCATTCTAAGGATTTTTACGCCCATAAAAGTCCGTCGTCCTCCGCCGGGTTTGAACCCGCGACCTGGGGAACTATAGGCTAGCATGGTAACCACTACACCGCGGAGGACGACAAAAGTCTGAAGCCTCGATATCGTATTTTTTGGATGGAATGTGTGACTTTCTCTACCTATAGGAAATTAAGGAATAAATGTTATGAAATTGTTACAAAAAGCCTCAACTGTGACCGAATGAATTGAAATATATAAAAAGGATTAATGGCATAAAAAACTAGAATTGCGTGCACCTTGAATTAAAACTACAAAGTGTGTATATTGTTTGATAAAACCGTTACAAATAAAGATGCCGAAAAATAAAGAAGCAAATTAAAATGAAGTAAGGACAAAAACAATGTACTATGACGATATTTAACTAACACAACTTTTAGTAGCCATGGCAAGGCAGCAAGCTACCATAAGACAGTCGAATGCAGAGAAAGTCATTACAGTAATGCCAACATATCGATGGATATTGACCCATTTTCTTTCCCTGCCAGGCCACATTCCCGTTTTACGACGCAAGTTATGGGTAGGTCATAATCGTGGACCACGAGGGCCTTGTTTAATTCACTGCCGCTATGCGATCAGACAGGCAACCTCTAATAAGCTAAATATCATTATATCGTGTGCTACATTTTAACTTCTCTCAGTTAATATTTGCAAAGCCCTTCAGGTTCCGTGTTTTTTACTCGTCGCCAATTTCGTTAGTTGATACGTCACCAACCACTACCCACGTAGTGAATTTCTACCTGCTCGGCTAGAATACTGAAAGCAATAGTTTTTAAATTTTCTGAACAAAAACACTTTAGAAAAAGGTTTGATTTTGATTAAAATATCATATGTTTAAGATATTTACATGACAAATAAAATGTTCATCTTGAATGCCCTGGGAATAGAGCCTTCATTCTGAAGGATTTTTGTGTAATTTGGTAAACCCTAAGAGAGAGTCAAAATCTTACTGCACACATTTAAGTATATTTTGTTTGCTTGTTTGTTTTGTGCCGTTAACCATTTTCGAGATATTCCTTGTTATTGGTTTCAAGAGACGAACATTACACCCAAAAATTCAGCACAAAGATTTCAACGGTTATACATACTTTGAGGACCTCCAATGCCAAAAATGCTTTAAAAAAAAGGTCCGTGTGAGTGTGTCTGTGAAAAGCATAACTCAAATACCAAAAGTCGGTTAAAAACCAAATTTAGTATTTGGGTTCTGCATCTTTCAAGGATGTGATGTGAGGGTTTTCAAGAAAATCCCCCAAACTATCATTTACATGGAAAATACTTCCTTTCTTTTTATTTACTCAAACGATGTTCGTTAAAATACTATACGTTTAAAATATTTTCTTTACAAATTTGAATTTTTTGGGAATAGCCTGTGAAGTCCTCTTCATTCTGAAAGACTTTTGTATAACTGGTAAACTGAAAGCATAGACAAAAACTGCACAAAAAATCTGATGTGTTACACTCACATGACTTTCTCTACTCTTGTACAAACGCCTATTCTCCATATGCTTCATGTTAATCGAGATATCGAGATGTTAATCTTATTGGTAATTTTCTTGTAGATGCAAGGGAAATATGGTAGCTTTTAAGCGATAGTCAAATATTTTAAGAGCTGGTTGCTATGTGGAGTATTCCATTCTCTTTGCATTACCAGGACAAAAAAAATGAATAACGAGTTTGAGAAAAAGTATAAGTATTGGAAAATTTAAGGGAATAACAAGCAATATCTCGAAAACGGTTCACTCAACAAAAATGTATATGACATAAATTGTGTATTTTAACGCGATCTACATTTTTTGTGTAGTAAAATTTTGTCTATCTCTTGTGGTTTACCAGTTATGCAAAAGTTGTTCACAATGAAGAATACTTTGGAGACATTTTCAGAAAATTCAAGATATACATTTTATTTGTCATGAAAATATCTTAAACATATGATACTTTGATCAAAATCGTTAGAGCCATTTTTGAGAAAATTAAAATTATCGAAAAATCTTCCATGTAAAGGGTAATCTGGGGTGGGGAGATTTTCTTGAAAACCTTCGTGTCGCATCTCTGGAAGATACTGAACCTAAATACCAAGTTTGGTGTTCATCCGACTGTTCGTTTCTGAGTTATGCTGTTCACAGACACACACACAGACACACACGGAAATGTTTCCAAAAATGTTTTTTTTTTATTCAGTGGGTCTCAAAACATATATTTCCGGTGAAACCTCGGTATCGAATTTTTGGGTGGAATGCAATACTTTCCCTACTTACTATACGTAGTAGAGAATGTAAATATTAGATCTCGTTAAAACACACAATTGATGACAATTTTTTGTGGCGTTAATATTTCCGAGATATTCTTTATATTTGTTTCAATTTTGAAATAATTATGCTTTTCTGAAATGGAAGTCGGTGTTAGTTTTTTCTCGTGGTCATGGAAAACGTTCCAAAGAATGACATTTAAGGACTCGTTTTGTAATGTTTTAAATTTTAAAACTATTCACTTTAAAAATTGGCACACTTAATACGAGTAAAATAAAAGACTGTGCAAAATCTCAAAGCTCAAATAGTTTCTCGGTTAATACAATTAAATGCTTTTAATAGCAACAAAAATAAACTCGAATTTTCTAAAACTGCCTTGCGCATACACATGTCTCGGAGAACTGTGACAGCCACAGTGAAAATAAATGTAAGCATTTCATTTAAGTTGTAGAGAATTAAAAGTTTATTTTTATAAACCTGTTATTTTTTGTGAGCAAATGCATAAAGCAATTATAGAATGCGCGCTAGATAGCACATTTAATATTATGTATGGAAATTTTCGTATAAATCAGAGCAAAACTGAAATGTAAGGAATAAATTTTACTTTATACGCAAAAACATGACACTGAGAAAGAAAACATAAAGGTACAGAAAGGGTGAATGGAGATAAAAGGGGACGCCGCGTGATAAACCAGCTGTCTGCCTATCGCTTTACCTACTGTCTCTACATCGAAATGTGTAATGAAAGTTTATCTCGATTGTTAAGAAGCAGATAAAAAAAAGAGCTTCTCTAAGAATAGTTTGTAGAAGCTGTCCCAGAAGTACCCGACCTAACAAAGAAAACACAAACGTTTTGGGAAAAAAACATCTTTATTTCTCTACATAGTCTCCTTTCAGCTCGATACACTTTTCCCAGCGATGTTCAATAGCTTCGATGTCCTGTTTATAGTGAGAACCGTCGAGTTCTGCAAAATAGCCATCGACCGCAGACTCCAGCTCTTCATTGTTGGAAAATCTTTTACCACCAAGCCATTTCTTGAACTTTGGAAACAGAAAATAATCAGAGGGGACTAACTCTGGCGAATAGGGTGCATGAGGAAGCAATTCGAACTTTAACTCATTGATTTTGGACAAGGCGATAATGGATGTCTGAACTGGTGCATTGTCTTGATGAAACAAAACTTTCTTTTTCGCTAAATGCGGCCGTTTTTGCTTGATTTCATCATTCAAATGCTGTAAGTTCGCATTATACTCGCCATTGATTGCTTTTCCTTTTTGAAGATAATCGATGAAACTTATCCCACACGCATCCCAAAAAACTGACGCCATGACCTTGCCTGCAGATGGAACTGTTTTCGCCTTCTTTGGAGCCGATTCTCCCCTTTCAGTCCACTGTTTTGACTGTTCTTTCGTCTCAGGTGTGAAGTGATGGACCCATGTGTCATCCATGGTTATGAATCGACGCAAAAACTCGGCTTTATTGCAGCGAAACATCGCCAAACACTCGACTGAAACATCCTCACGACGCTGCTTTTGTTCCATTGTGAGTAAACGCTGCACCCATCTTGCGCACAGCTTTCTCATGTCTAAATTTTTAGTTAATATGCGATGTACAACCTTTTTGAAATGCCTACGATGTCTGCTAGCTCGCGCACATTTAGTCGACGGTCATCCAATACCATTTTGTGGATTTTCTTCACAATTTCTGACGTGGTCATCTCAGTTGGTCGACCACTGCGATGTTCGTCTTGACAGCTCGTACGGCCTCGCTTAAACTCTGCCACCCAATATTTTACTGTTGTAAATGAAGGAGCAGACTCCCCCAGAGTAGAATCTAACTCAGCTTTAATATTAGTTGGACTAAGACCTTTCAAATGAAAGTATTGTATCACATAACGATGGCCAGTTTTATCTGTTTACAAATTCGCTGAGAGAGTTCACTATTAATGGCTGCCAAACAATTACTGATCGATGTAGCACCGTCAAACTTAAGCTTTATAATGGTGGTACTTTCTAACATAGTCATTTGTTCGAAACAACAACCGCTATCTATACGTCAGGTTGGGTTCTTCTGGGACTGCCCTCGTAAAAAATCTGTGTTACATTCACATGACTTTCTCTACTGTCTTTCGCTTATTAGTGGGTATACAAATTAATATTAGGAAAGTTTATTTTCCTATCTACTTCATTTTAATCGAGACAAAGTTTCCTGAAATAGTTACACTACACATTTCGATGTTTCCATTACATCGAGAGAAGGAACTGAAAATCGACAGGACTTTAAAAGAATGGCTAAGTATTGATCAATTCGATCCATTAATAACGGATATTTCGGAAATGGCTGGTGCTATAAAAAGGTAATTTGAAATAAATTGCGTGTTTTAAAGAGATCTACATGTCCTGTGCACCTACGTTTTCGTGTATCACTTAACGTTCACCAGTTATACAAGATTATACAAAATTCCTTCCGAATGAACAGGACTTCACAGGTTATTCCCAAAAGAAATTCAATATATAATTTTGTTTGGCATGCAAATATATTTAATATATGGTATTTTAATAAAAATCATTACAGTCATTTATCAGATAATCAAAATTTTCAAAAAAATGGCCCTGTAAAGGGTAGTTTGGAATTGGGGGATTGTCTTAAAAATCTTCATGTCGCTTCTTTGAAGGTATTGAACCTAAATACCAAGTTGGGTACTTATGCGACTTTTGGATTTTGAATTGTGCTGTTCACAGGCGCGCGTGCACACACACATAAATGGAGCTTTGTTAAAAATGGATTTTTTGGATTCAGAGGTCCTCAAAACATGTATTGCCGGTGAAATCTCGGTATCAAATTTTTGGGTGGAATGCAGTCTTCTGAGAACAAGGGAAACTCATCGTAACCGAGATTCGAAATGAGAATTTAGAGGCAGGCACCCAGGCTATGAAATGGTAATGAGTAGTTATTTTCCATATTAAACAAACACACAGGGAGATTGCCGACCACGTAATGAACAAAAGCGAAACGCTCTGTCGTGAATTTCCATGACCAAGGTCTCCCGAAAGACGCCTGCCTGTCTTCACAGATATGCAAATGTAACACTCACGTCCTGAAAGCCTTCTCCCGAGGTCCGTGTATCTATATCCGTCTCCATGACAACAACCAAGATAACGCTGCATACAGCCCCAAATTCTTTCATTCAGCTTGTGTGTCTTTTATTGGCTGTCTTAAACAAATCTCGTGTGCAACAATCACACGGCCATTTTCTTTCATATATTCATACAAATACTTAATACTTACAATCGAGTGAGCCGATAATTCTAGTTTCTTATGCTGTTTTTCTTTATTTAATGTTGGCAGAAACTCGTTATGCCCTTTGTTACGCACCAGTCCTGAGTGAGCCAATCTTTTACTGCTTTTAATTCAAGTCCAACGCATGCGTATTAGCCTATGAACAAACATCAGACCTAGGTGAGCGGTGAAAGGGGAGAAGTAAGCAACTGAGTGACTGGAAGTCATGCTTCGCAACGACCAGCCCTTGCATGGGCCACTCCCTTATTGGTTTGATGTCTCTCGTTCGAGGTAGTAACACAAACATTAAGTGAAGTGCTACCAACATAAACCAGTGTAACTGTATTACAACTCGACTGTGCCTAGGAGGTAGAAGAAGTATTGCATTCCACCCAAAAATTCCATGCCAAAATTTCGCGAGAAATACATTTTTTGAGGCCCCCTGAATGCAAATAAAGCATTTTTGGAAACATGTCCATGTGTGTCTTTGAACAGCACAACTCAAAAACGAAAAGTTAGATAAGTACCAAACTTTGTATTTCAGTTCAATATCTTCCAAAGACACAACACGAAGAGTTTCCCCCCATCTCAAACTACGGTTCACGTGGAACAATTTTCAAGAATTTTGATTAAAATACCGCATATTAAAAATACTCACATGACTAATAAAATGCATATGTTCCTGTGAAATCTCTTCATTCAGAAGCAGTTTTATATAATCTTGTATAACTGGAACGAGAAGTAGTACACAGAAAAATATAGATCTCTTTAAAACACAGAATATATTTCAAATAACCTTTTTTGTGGCATCAACCATTTCTGAGGTATCCGTTGTTATTGGTTTGAATTTTTCAATACTTTGTCACTTCTTTAGAAGCGCAGTCGCTCTTGATTTATTTATCGCGATATCATAGAAAGAGTGTAAAATTTCAAAGCTAGTAAAGAGCGACCCGTTTTTAAACATTTGACTATCGCTATTTGCATTGTAGAGCCTACAACGAAGTCTGTAGCTCTGTAGTTTGTAGAAGAATGAGTAGAGAGAGTCATGCAATTTGACACATCCGCCTTTCAAAGCTGTTACGACATATGGACTATTTTTAAATTTAAAGGTACTTTTGAAAGACGCCTAAATGAAGAATTCGTGGGACAAAGAAGAGTAGAGAGAAAGAAATGGTGACGTCATTTCCTCACCCAGATCCGCTTTTTGTTATAATCTGTAAGTGTAGGCGTTGTGTGACACAACCTCCCCCCCCCCTTTGGGGGACCGATTGCTGAGAGTAGAGCAAAAATGTTAAAGAAATTACAGTTTAGGCTTTTCAACTTTTTTTTAAGTTTGATTCTTTAGAAACGCTTTCATCTAAATATTTTTGATATCGGCGTGAAAATGAGTGACTTCGCTGATGATTTAATTAACCACCAGCAGAGGACGTGGTATTGCATTTCAGGCTTTTCTTTCTTACATTTTTTTCCCCAAAATTTCTACAACTGTTTTCGCAAATTTTGGAGCACCTATGTTAATCAGCTTCTAAATAATGCCCTTTAAGTAAACATGTGCACAATTTTATGAAACATACAAAATCGAACATGAGGCTAGTTAATATGAGCGAGATTTGCAGTCAGTTTTTTTCCGTTGTAATATTTCAAACATTTTTCAGTATTCAAGGCGGCGATCACAAATTTTCTGAAACCGTAGTATTTCACTCAGTGTTTTGAATTTTTAACCTGCATAAATAAGTGCGGTTGCATATGTTACACGTTTTAAAACAAAAATTTATATTATTTTAGAAAAATGCTTCTTACAATGCGATTTTCATAATTTATACATGTAACATTTCACATTTATGTTCCTTATTGAGCTACAAAATAGCCTTTAAAGAAATATACCTATAAATTAATTGGTTTTTAAAATAATTTTTGTTCAATTGTGAGTTTCAACTTTTTTTTTTAAAAAAATGTGATGTGTCACAATCAGTAACTTTCTCTAACCTCTATCTTAAATAAATAAATAAATAAACTTAGTTTTATTTATGGACGCTCTTTAACTACTATGGTCCTTAGCGTCCCATTCTATATTGGGCGTGAAAGACCGGTAATTTTGCTCAGAGGCCTCTAAGTCAGGCTTGAGGTTCTTTTACGTGCCGTAAATCTACGACACGGGACCACAAGCTTTGCTTCCCTTCTGAAGGAAGCCATGCTAAGGATTTTTACGCCCGAAAAAATTCATCGCCCTCCGCCGGGTTTGAACCCATCGTTTTTAGTAGATACACGGATTATTCTTACTAAAGTTTATTTTCTTACTTACTTCATTTTAATCCAAATAAACCTCTACAGAAACAGCTACATTACACATTTCGTTATAGAGAACAGCGATAGTCAAATGTTTAACAACTGGACGCTATATGCTGGCCTTAAAATTCCATACTGTTTCCATGACAACGCGAGAAACAACTGAATGTTGACAGGACTTAAAAAGAATGAAAAAGTATAGAAGAAATCGAACATTTAATAACCGATATTTCGGAAATGAATAATTGCACCAAAAAACATTTGAAGTAAATCCTGTTTTTTAAATAGTCATTTTTTTAGAAAATAAAAAATGTCGAAAAAAGTACCATGTAAAGGGTAGTTTGGGGTGCGGGGTCTTTCTTGAAAACATTCGTGTAGGATCTTTGGAAGGTACTAAATCTAAATACCAAGTGTAGTATTTATCCGAATTTCTTTTTTGAATTATGCTGTTCACAGACATACAAACAAGTGTGGCAGTCGGACAGAGCTGAAGATGAGAGAAAGCGCTGCTCAGTCAATACCAAGCGCCATTGTGATGTGAATTACTACGTAACGACTCACTTCAATTCATTATCGCAAATGTTATTTAAAGATTATGAAAATTCCTTTGTAAGTAGCGTTTTTTAAAATGAAATAGCTTACATTTGTGTTTTAAAGGTGTTTAATACAAGAATGACTACTATATACAAGGCATATCTTTAAAGCAAGCGCCGATAATGTTTTTAAAAAAATAACACAACACTATTTTCCAAATACTTTATTATCATCATTACCTCACACTACTTCTCCACACAGTCACCGCCGTCATTCAGGCACTTGTAACGGGAAACACGTTTTTGTATGCCTTCGTCAAAGAATGATGCCGCCTGTGCTTGTTTCACAGCATCATCGTCGCTGAAATGTTTTCCACCATGGAATTTCTTCAAATGAAGATACAGATGAAAATCGTTTGGTGCCAAAACCGGACTGTGGGGAGGGTGATCGAATTGTTTCCAACTAAATGATGCGATCAGATCATGAGTTTGGCTGTGTGTGGCCGAGCGTTATTGTTTCCGTATAAACCTCACACAATTGGCAATGAGTGTTTGTTGGCGTAGCATTTCACCAATCACTGATCTGACTTCACAGTCGGCAGGTCGCTCGATTGTTTTGAACATTATAAATGCTGTAACAACAGGAAAACACAACGTGACGATCACTTCTCCTAATCAATGGAGAAGTGATCGTGCATGCTCAAACTCGCGATTGCAGCGCCACAGCGGCAAAATATTAAAACGGTACTTACTTTAAAGACGCGCCTCTGTGTACCAAACTTTGTAACCGCTCATCTTTATACCGACATAAAATGTGATAAAAAGTTCAAGAGGCTCACAAGAATACTGCGGGTTTTGGAAAATTTATAGATAAGTCCCCTTAAAGTGATAAAAGCTTGTGTATCAACTTTATTCCTACAACAGCAATGAGTGTCGCCGAGGATAGGTAGAGGAGGGCGACACGGTGGGCATCTTGACAGGCAGATTGTGACAACCCCAAACTGTTTTTTGCTTCAGCAGCAGCAGGAGTATGTCACCAGCAAGAGAGCATAAAAACAATATTGCCAGATACAGGAGTTGTTTTGATGTTGCCTGCCCTGTTTACAAAGCGCTTCAACCTCCGCTGGGACAGATGCTGTTGTTGACATCTGTCACACATTTTCAAAATAATATTAATATGACTACAGAAAGTATTTCTCTCCACTGCAGCTAAATTAACTGAGAGGAAGTTCACATTTTTATCGTGTTTGACAAACTTGGTACTCAAAGGTTGCCACATGAAGATTTTCAACAAAATCTCTCCATTCCTTTTATTACTTTATCTACTACGTACATAGTAGGTAGAGAAGGTATTGCATTCCAACCAAAATTTCGATCGCGATATTTCACCGGAAATACATGTTTTGAGATCCCTTGAACCCAAGAAGGCTGTGTGTGTGTGTGTCTGTGAACGGCATATCTCTAAAACAAAAAGTCTGATAAATACCAAAATTTGACCTTTAGGCTCAGTATCTTCCAGAGATGCGACACCAAGATTTTCAAGAAAATCCCCCCACCCCAAACTACTCTTTACATAGAACATTTTTCGAATTTTTTTATTTTATAAAAATGTTTCTAAAGTTTTTGATTAAATTCGATACATTAGAGCTATTTACATGACAAATAAAACAACTATCTTGAATTTTCTGGGAATAACCTGTGAAGTTCGGAAGAAATGTATAATCTTGTGAACGTTAAGCGATAGACAAGAAATGTAGATCTCTTTAAAACACACAATTTATTTCAAGCACATTTTTGTGGCACAGGCCATTTCCGAGATATCCGTCATTAATATTGTTCAATACTGTTCCATTGTTTTAGTCCTGTCGATTTTCACCTGTTTCTCGGGTTTGCATAGAAACGGTATGGAATTTTAAGGCCAGCATATAGCGCCAAGTTCTTAAACATGTGACTATCGCTGTTCTCTTTGTATCTATATCCAAGTAAGCGATAGAGGGTAGAGAATGCCATGTGAATGTAACACATCAGATTCCTTTACTCACAAATGAAGACCTCTTCATTCCGAATGACTTTTGTATAATTCGTAAACCGTAAGAAATGGACTAAATCTTACAACTTAAAACATGTAGGCTCTGGTTATGGCACACAACTTATGTCAAAATTTGTGGACTTAACGATTCCCTACATACATATTTCTTGCTATTCCTTTGTATTTTACAACACTTTTACTATTTTTCAAATGCTAAGGCCACCATTCTTTAGTTTCTCGCGAAATTATGCAAAAAGTATTGAATTGCAAAGCCAGTGTATACCGACGCACTCTTGCAGAGTCTTCTACCCACAACGAAATGCTTTTGGCAAAAGTTTATCTCTATCAACTTGAAGTAGACACAAAGTTTACCTGTCTTAAGAAGAGTTTGTAAAAAGTGGGAAGAGAAAGCCATATAAACATAACCCATCAAATTTGTGGTTTCTCTACCTCTTAGTTATAGTAAGTAGGCGATTTATTACATTTCATCCAAAACTTCTGTGTGGAGATTTTACCGGAAATACATGTTTTGTGATCCCTAGTATTCCTAGAGCAAGTTCTATGTTTGTGAACAGAATAAGAGTCGGCAAAATATCAAACTCGTTATTTTAATTTCAGCACCTTTCAAGGTTACGGCACGAATATTTTTAAGAAAATTCCCCTACCACAAACTACCCTTTACATAATTTTTTCTCAATATTTTCTATTTTCTCAAAAAATGGCTCTACTGATTTTTACTAAAATACAATAATTTTAAGATATTTACATGACAAATAAAACGTCTATTATCAATTTTTTGGAAATAGCCTGTCAAATCGTCTTAATTTAGAATAGATTTTTTATAACTTGTAATCCGTAAGCGAATGTCAAAATACAAGATATGTAAATATCGTTAAAGCACACAATTTTGTGTGGCGAGAGCCATTTCCGAGGTATTTTTTGTTATTCGTTTCAATTTTCAAATACTTATACTTTTCTCAACTGGAAAGTCATATTCTTTTTTCCCCTCGTGGTCATGCAAAGAGTATGGAATTTTAAAGCCATCTCATAGCGACAGACTTTTTAAAAATCTGACTTTCACTTTATCCCACTGTATTCTTCTTATAGCTCCGACGAAATGTGTAACGAACGTTTATCTGTATTAAGAACAAGTAGATAGAAGAATAAGGTTTGATAGGAGTAGTTTGTAGAAGAATGGGTAGATAAACTCATATGAATGTAGCATTAGATTTTTTGTATGTAATACCTGATAATGTCACCGACACATGACTTAAACTGAGGGAGAAATAAGTTTATGAAGACGATAATGAGGAAGTTTCTTTAAAAACGTTGATAATTCGTGATTTTCAAATTTTTGTTGTATGTCTCAAACAAAAAACTATTTTCACCCCAATTTCAGGTGCTAGCAAAAAACTACCACGTGTTTTAATATTATAGACACGAGGCTGGGGAAAAAGGTGCAATTCTCAAAAGATTGTAAAATTAAGTGAAAAACGTCAGAACATTGAAACTGTAATATCGTTTTTGGTCGACCACACGATCATACACTGTAACGTAACTGAACTGTAACGGCATCCATAGTACATGAGCGACTCTTTGTGATCTGCTCGACGGCGTGCGCACATTTTAACACCTTCAAAGAGCAGCCCAAGCGTATTTTAAATAAAATAAATTCTGTTCACTGTAATTTTAGTATACTAATAAATATAGTTAATTGCCTTTACTTCAATATGTGTTGCTTTCACGTTACCTGCAAAAATCAATAAATACGGCGTTGACCCAACAGTGGTGCCATCTGTTACGCCAATACGCTCTAGGTTCTGGCATTTAATTACACAGTTTTACGCTGATGCCACGATCCCGCATACACTGAGTAATTTTCGTTCCGTAACTCCCGCCTTACTTACTCACGAGTGATATAACACTATAATAAGTACTAAATAAATAGGTGCACCAATTTCGTCTATTTTGTCCTCCGTTAGAACATTTCCTTTTCGCTTCTTAGGTTTAAAGTTTAGCAGTACCGTTGTCCTAAACTTATTAACCAGACGTCTAACAGTTTCTCTACCTGTAACTGGAGTACCACGAAATTGTGTACATGACTCGATGTTTACGTATGTGTTGTACAGTCGGGTGGCAAATACGCGCCGATATGAAGAACAGCGGTTTAAGTTGGCAATCTGCCATCCCTCGTTTGGTTACAGAGGTTAATGCTTTAACGCCGAACCAATAAGAGCCGGACTCATTCAGGGGCTAGTATGGACAGGCATATTGTTTCAACCATTCAGGTGACACCCCTTTCATCGCCCAGCTAGGCCTCGCCTTTCTTCATAGGGTAGCCCTAGCGTATCGGACCAACTAGAGGGCGCGGAGCACAAATGAGGAGCAGATTCTCCCAACATTCAAGAATGCAAAACACTAAAAGTAACCAAAAGTATCGCTACATTTTTTTGCACTCGACAGCAGCTAAAAATTCGTTGTTCAGGTGCGAATCTGTCGGCAGGCACTCCAGTGGAGTAATAGCAAGTCTTAAGCAAATCACACACAACACGGATGTCTAGAATAAAGCTGCACCTTTGAGATGCACAACTTTCTTTACAACATGAACACAAAGCAGCGACTGAATCACCTTGAACGCGTCATGCGCCGTCACCGAGATCACTGCAGTACAGCATGGTACACATATAGCCGGTCTGTGGCCTTGCAGTCTTGTTTCGGTAGTTTAAAGCTGTTTGTTTGTTTGGCTGCTAGAATTTTTAATGTGAAGAAGAATACTTCAAGCAGTGGGAAAATGATAACACACACGTTACTTTGGGACGGTTTCTACACGGGCTGCTGTGTGCTCTCAAACATACGCTGCAATGTTTTCTTCATAAACTACAACTCTGAATGTATGAGCTTCCAAAACATTAACACGATCATAGGACACTTATCCGATTACTCAGTAATCACAGCAAATTTCCAAAACACCGTGGGATCGTCGGAATTTCAACAAACAGCCTGAGGGCCTTTAAACAAACATAAAACAACTGCAGGATTTCTCTCATTACCTTAATTACCTACCTGCTATAGCTTAATTATAATTTTACGATACGCCTGTCTCATTACACCAGTAGTAATGCGATGCATAACAGACATACGTACGACTTTTTCCCTTCTTTATCATTTCACGGCGATTCTGCAAATATTTTAAAGTTTTTTTTTTCTGTTCACTTTATAATCCTTGCAGACTACATAGAAATAGTTCCATTGTTTACGAAACAATGTTAGCCAAGGGAGATGATTTTCACCTTCCGTAAAATACACAAAAGTTTTCACTTACATATATAATGAAATGTAACAGGCTTGTACAGTATTTTTTTTATTTTGGATAAACAAACATGAGTACAAATATTACATTTTCAGTCAAGAACGGCAGTACCAGTTGTTATGAAATTTGGTATATAACATAGTGCGACACAGCGGTTATGCCCAAGGTTATCGGAAGGTCGAAAAAAAAGATAAGTGGCGCTCTCGCCCGGTGTAAACACCAGAACCGCTATCGTCAGATAATCAGAATCTCCTGGAAGTTTCTTTTCCTCTTCCTCCAGAACGTGTGTCCAGATAGTTCAAAAATGTTCTCTGGAAGATTCCATTGGCTATATAACCTACGTTCTCGTGAGAGGAGTCCGTCAGTATGCGAATTGGTGAGCGCGCTTCTCTGCTACATCTAGTGCGATTCTCCGAGTGAGTTAACTGCTGTGCGGAGCGAGAGATTGTATTGAATTCCCCAGCCAGTGAATGGTCCGGAAGAACAGACTGCGTCTTAAAGAAAATCAAGTGACGTGAAACTGGACTAGTTCACATTACTGAGATGAGTCTGAACTGAGAGAAGTGGCAGTTGAGAAACTGGACAAAGTCTTCCTGAAAATGTTACTTCATTAAACCTTATATGCAATATTTGGATTTTCTCTGAATGTTAGGCAGCATTTAAACAAATGCAAACTATAAGATAACATACAAGTTAGGCTGGGACTGCGCAACAAACCTTCTACAGCTGGTTACACTTGGGTGGGTACCTGGACATAAGGGAATCTTAGGTAATCAAAAAGCTAATACCCTGGCAAGGAAGGGATCTGCTCATCTACTGGATCAGAACCAGTTTTTGGGATGTCTTTAAATATTGTTGGTAGAACCATTGTTATTACTTGTTCCCAGCAAGGGAACAGTGTACAAGTACAGTCATATCCTCTTTGCTTACAGAAGAGCACTAAAACTGAGTAGATACCAAACAAACCGAGACATTGTAGATTAAGTAAACACCTACATACAATATTAAACTTTAAACAAGAACCAGTATTTAGACTAAGCAATAAGAACACGAAACTGCCACTAAAACAATCTTTAAATTCAAAGACAAATTTAGTTAAAACTCTGCTGTTGCTTATCAAAGGAACAGGTGAATTTAACTAAAATTATAAAGATAGGAGAATAATATAAAAAACTCCGTGGCCTAGGGGTACCCTGTTAGCTTCTGCTTCCCTAGGCCGGAGGACGATATATTTTTTTTCGGGCGTAAAAATCCTTAGCATGGCTTCCTCGGAAGTAAAGTGAAGCCGGTGGCCCCGGGTCGTAGATTTACGGCACGTAAAAGAACCTCAAGCCTGATAAAGAGGCCTCTGAGCAAATTTACCGGTCTTTCACGACCAGTATACAGGGAGAGCCAAAAAACTACGAAGCGCCTGCGCGGTGTTTTTCCTGCCCGCGTCCTCGGCACTCGTTGCCGTCTGTCGCTATCATAGAAAGGCGCGGATGAAACCATGCAACATTTTTAAAAACTACTTTTAAAGGCTTTACTCACCAACTTTATGAAAGGAGATACTGAAACTGGCCACCGTCGTTGTCCATACATTTTTGGCACCTCCTTAGGAAACCATCCATCACTTGCCAATTTTTATCGAGTCAACAGTTGAAGCCAGCACATATGTGAATACAATTTTGCCCTCCCCCCTTTTTTTAGAGAATTAACAGCCAGGGAGCGTGATTTTGTCTTTTTTCAACAAGACTCTGCAACAGCTTATACGGCCAATATTTCGATGAGAAAAATTGAAAGTGCGTTTGAGAATAGAATTATTGGTACAAATTTGGGCCTCCTCGGTCCCCCGACCTAACCACCTACGATTTCTATATCTGGGGTAACTTAAAATAAAGTATACAAGACAAACCCACACACCCTGGAAGAATTAAAACAAAATAACCGCCAGGAAATTGCCAGCATTTCTCAACGTGAACTACGGCGAGTGATGGATAGTTTCCTAAAGAGGTGCCAAAAATGTATGGACAACGATGGTGGCCAGTTTCAGCATCTCCTTTCATAAAGTTGGTAAATAAAGCCTTTAAAAGTAGTTTTAAAAATGTTGTATGGTTTCATCCGCTCCTTTCTATGATAGCGGCAGACGGCAGCGAGCGGCGAGAACGCGGACAGGAAAAACACCACACAGCCGGTTCGTAGTTTTTTGGCTCTCTCTGTAGAATAGGACGCTAAGAAAAATAGCTGTTAAAGAGTGTCCATAAATAAAACTCAATTTTTAAAATAAACCTTAAAAGGTTTGAGTGCTAAGGGAAGATTAATACGCTTCTGTCTTTATATAAATCAGTCATGGCTTCAGACAAGATTTGTTGTTTACAAAATGTGGGTAGGGTGAGTAACAATTCTTACTTTCTCTACTATCTATCTAAAAGGAACTAGGTGGTGTATTCGATCCAGAAATTCGATATTGAGACTTACCCAGAAATACAGGTTTTGAGATTCCCCGAATCCAAGACAAGTGTTTTAGATAAAACTGCGTGTATGTCTATGAACGGTATAACTCAACAACGAAGAAATATCGAACTTCGTATTTAAGGGGACACTAAAAGTCCTATCTCGCAAATGATAAGTTTCCCAGTATCTCAGAAACTATTTAAGATATGAGACTGAAATTTTTACAGAATTTAGATGCTTGTCCTTTATGTTTACTGAAATAATAATGTGATTTAATAAGGACGATATCAATTTTTATCAATAACGCACACTTCTTACTGAAATTTATCGGAAATGAAATTTCTAAAACTTAACCAACAAACTTATTAACACCAAATTAGGCCAATAATATCATCAAGACGCTGTGTTTGTCATGTCAAAATTTAATTTAGCAATCATAAATAGTTCCTTAGAAAACAGGTCATTTATATCAGAAAATGTCATTCAGAGAAAACAGTTCTCAAAGTAAAAATGGAGAACAACGCATATAGGTTTACTAAGATAAACTCATATTGCTTGGACATATGGAAGGTAGCTTATTTAGAGATGGTACTAATTTTTAGAGCAAAACGTCCTAAAACCTAAAACCTGAGCTAAAATGTGAATCTGTACCGCAAAGAGTATAGACACTATTATTATTTTCTCTACAACGTACAAAGTAGGTAGAGAAGGTAATTCGATACCGAGTTTTCACCAGAAATACATATTTTGCGGCCCCTTGAACACCGTTTTTTTTTTGTTTTTTTACAAAAAGGTCCGTGTATGAGTGTGTGTGTGTGTGGGGGGGGGAACAGCATAACTCAAAAATGAAATATCGGAAGAATACAAAACTTGGTATTTAGTCTCTGTGCCCTCAAAACATGCGATACGAGGATTTTCAAGAAAATTTTCCCTCTCCAAGCTACCCCTTACATGAAACAGTTTTCGAAATTTTTTATTTTCTAAAAAATGGCTCTTACGATTTTAAGATACCATATATTAAAGATATTTACATTACAAATAAAGTGTAGGTCCTGAATTTTCTGGGACTAGTCTGTGAAGTACACTTCATTCGGAAGCAATTTCGTATAATCTTGTATAACTGGTAAACTTAAGCGATAGACAAAAATGTAGAGCTCTTTAAAACACGCAATTTATTTCAAACAACTTTCTTTATGCCACAAGAAATTTCGGAGATATCCTTTATTAATGGTTGGAAGTCATTCTTTAAAGTGCTATCGACATTCAGATGTTTCTCGCGATGTCATGGAAACAGTATGGAATTTTAAGGCCAGCATATAGCGTCCAGTTGTTAAACATTTGACTATCGCTGTTCTCTTTGTATATATAACGAAATGTGTAATGTAGCTGTTTCTGTAAAGTTTTATTTGGATTAAAATGAAATAGATAAAAAAATACACTTTCTTAACAATGGTTTGTAAAAGCTAAATTAAAATAGCTGGTTTTGCTGGCCTTAAATTCAGTTCTATTTCCATGCCATCGCGAAAAACAAGTTAATAACGACAGCAGCTGAACAAAACGTTAGGTATTGAGACATTGAAGCGAATAATAATGGACATCATGGAATTGTGGTGTATCATGATTTTGCGGATCCGCCACGGATATGGCTGATACCACAAAAAAGTTATTGAAAATAAATTTATTGTTTAAAGAGATCTACATTTTTATGTTACAAGTTATTCTTTATCACTTAACGTTTACCAGTTATACAAAATTCTTTCCGAATGAAGAGGACTACATAAGTTATTCCCAAAAAATGTAAGATATACATTATATTTGTCATGTAAGTATCTTAAATATATGGTATTTTAATCAGTATCGTTTTAGCCAGTTTGGGGTGGGGGGATTTTCTGGAAATCTCCTTGTCACATCTTTGGAAGCTACTGAACTTAAATACTAAGTTTGGTATTTATCTGAGTTTCAGTTTTTGAGTTATGTTGTTCAGTCACACACACACACACACACACACACACACACACACACACAGAGACCTTTTTCTAAAAATACTTTTCTTTCTATTTAGGGGGACTCAAAACATTTGCTTTCGGTGAAATATGCTATCGAATTTTTTAGAGGAATGCAATACTTTTCTTTTTACCAGGACGTGGTAGAGAAAGTGAGCTTTACATCACGAGGAACATTTTAACCTGGCAAAAAGATAGGCTATATAACGAAAAATTGAAGTTTTAAAATTGCACGTAATAGTAATTCTATAATATTTGAGGATTATTTCTATGGAAAGTTTAAAAGTGATAGCTTCTTTTTCTAAAGTTTGTCAAAAATTTAGTGTCAGATACCCTTAAATGAACTCATGTCCATCATCATCTTTGTATCTTTCCATGATGTTAATATTATATGTTCCAAAACGGCATCTCAAGAGCTCAATAGTATAATTAAATGTGATTGGCTGGAAGGTTTCTAGTGGACGTTGCTCTCTGTTGGAACCTGGAAACAGGGACAGTTCTTGTAAGTGCTGTATTGTAATACAACGTTACTGTTACGTCTGTGAACAGCCGTTAACAAAACACTGCAGTGTTAATCTGCTAAAGCAGCCTTCAACTTTCAGTTTAACCAAAAGTTAATAAAGGTAATATGCATTAATCCCACATATCTGCTGTTCCATTAAATTAATAACATCATCACAAAACAAAAACAGAGCGAGGGGCTGCATAAACAGTGATAATCCACATCTTTGTGAAGTGGATATACAGAGTCTCATATTTGTGACCAAGGCAATGTTTGACCATCGTTTCAGCGAATCATTATTTTAAAACCTTTGTTTCTTTAACAGCCACAGCAACTGAAGGATGGTTAAACAGTGCATCCAATATAGCAATCAAAGAATGAACAAAACGTTGGTAATGGAATTTGTGTTTACAAAAACTACGTTCCACTAAACTGGTGGAGGTACCAACTGCACGAAAATAAACTCTCTGTAGATAATTGTAAATCACACAACCCATATACATTGGTGTCAATAGAAAATGCTTATAAATAAACATAATCTATGAGAAAGTGTTAATAACGTCAGCCTAAATGGGCAAATGTGCAGGCTTAAATATTTTAAAATTAATTGTTTTGAGGGTGTGGATTTGCATATCAGTAAATGATCTCATATTTTGTCCTATGTAGACAAACTTTTGCACATTTAGGATTAGCACTCAACGCGGAGGCGACTTATCACGTCGACCTACAAAGATCGGGAGGGATCGGGTGAGAGGAGACAGAGGGCGGCCGGACCACGTGGCACGGCAGGCAGAGGACAGGGTCCCTACCACTTGCAGATTTAAACTATCCAGATGGGTACTGGTGTAGCCGACTCCCTCCCCTTGTGGCTTACACATTCCCTGGAGGGCCCGGGGACGAATGTTTCTACACAGCATCCCTTTCCCCTGCCAGACCTCCCGCTGACCTGCAACCCTGAAGCAGATGAACGGTGAGGATGTAGCGAACCTTCCCAGCATTCCGGGGAACCCTCTCAAAAACCTATGGTTCACGAACGTCGGCCAGGAATAGAACCCACGACCTCCCGCTGACCTGCAACCCTGAAGCAGATGAACGGTGAGGATGTAGCGAACCTTCCCAGCATTCCGGGGAACCCTCTCAAAAACCTATGGTTCACGAACGTCGGCCAGGAATAGAACCCACGACCTCCCGAATGCGGGCCACAGACGTTACCCCCTTAGCCATCCTTGCAGACTTATACTATAGTCAGACGAAAGTTATTAACTACCTTACCACGCTCAAAAATCTGTTTTCAACCCTGCACCGTTTAATCCAACTGCTCAATCTACTGTACCTACTATAGGGCATGGGGAAAATCACCTTAAAACTTCCAAGAGTAACCTAACCCTTCTTCTGAATAATTTTCGATATCGAGATTTCCTCGGAAATACATGTTTTGGGGTCCTCTCAATCCAAACAAAGCGTTTTTAGAAAGAGGTCCGTGTGTGTACCCCAAAACGAAAACTGTTACATATAAAACTTGGTATGGAAGTTCAACATCTCCCAAGGATACGATATGGAAATTTTTAAGGAATTCCCTCCACAACAAAATAGGTTTACATGAAAATGATTTGTTGCTTTTGATTTTTTAAAAAACGGCTTCAAAGACCTTGAATGTCGTATGTACGTTGTGAGGAAAGCAGCTACCGATGTCACGACGCTAGCCGGCAGATTAGTGGGAACAGTTTCCAGGTGATGTCTAGCCGTAAGGTGATCCTTGTGTTGTTCTCGGACAGCCGTATATACGAGACTGTGTCCCTAACAGCAGAGTGTTGAACCAGCCAGTGAGCGACTGCTGTTAGGGACAACGGGTTGTGGAGGTCTTATGTTCGACTCCCGAGTGGAGTGAAGAGACTGCGTCAACAAGTGATCAAAGTGACTTCCCAGTGAAGGGGAACCACATAAAAAACGAAAGAGTGACAGTTGAAATACTGGACAAAGTCACATTGTCTTGAATGTTCTCTGAATTTCCCTTACTTTGATTGAATTTCATGGAATGTTGTATAACAAAGAAACCTTAGATAATACCGACCGAGATAGCTCGGTGATAACGCATGAGGCTTGCATTTAGGATGTCGCGGGTTCGATTCCTGTCTACCACCCACTCTAACCTTGTGTTTTTTGTTGGTAGGCGAATGCTGGGGTGGTTTCTCATCTACAACCATTTCCTTTCCATTTCATTTGGATTCCATCTCATCTTTCGGGTGTGCTTGTAGATTTCGTGGCGTATGGCGGTGCCGGATATATGGCGCGGCTTGCTCAAATGGAAGAGTACTCCTCGTGGACACTAGAGGGCTGCTTGGTCGCCGGGTCGTTCATCGCTCTCTCTAGTCAGCTTCCGCAGTGGGACGACTCTTCGAGCCTGAAACTGTGAGGGACTTCCGCGCGTCTCTGTGGCTGTAGAGTTCCTGTAATTCATTCACTTCATCCCTTCCTCCTGTAGGCACAATACATCTATGTAGGTCGCTGTCCCCCTCCGTTATATAACATACACAATTTGTGCAATAAAAACCTTTACGTAGTACTCCAAGCTAACGGATATGCTTGAACGTTCACGATCCATACCTTTTCCTCCTTTCTTTTGTTTCCATCTCAAGGAAATATTGTTTGCGTAAGTTGTAACTAACCACGTCTTCTTGAAGTAACAACATATCGTGAACGAGCATACAGTAATTACTGCTAATTCGTCATTGGCTTTTACTTTCTCTACCACAAACATAGCAGGTAGAGAAGATATTTCATTCCACCCAAAATGTTTATACCAAAAACGTCACGAAAAATCTGATGTGTTGCACTCACATGACTTGGTAGGCTTTAAGCGATAGTCAAATGTTTTAAGGAGCTGGTTGCTATGTGGCGCATTCCATTCTCTTTGTATGTCCAGGACATAAAAAAAAAGAATAACGAATTCCTATTTGAGACAAAGTGCAAGTATTGGGATATTCAAACAAATAACAAGGAATATTTCGGAAATGGTTCACTCGACAAAAAAATAAATAAACGTATACGACATACATTGTGTGTTTCAACAAGGCCTACATCTCTTACGGTTTACCAGTTATGCGAAATTCATTCAGAATGAAGAGGACTTTAGGAGAAATTCCCAGAAAATTCATGATATACATTTCATTTGTCATGAAACATCTTATACATATGATATTTTAATCAAAATTGTTACAGTCATTTTTGTGAAAAATAAAAATTTAGAAAAATCTTCCATGTAAATAGGAGTTTGGAATGGGGGATTTCCTTGAAAATCTTCATGTTGTATCATTACAAGATACTAAAGTCAAGTACCAAGTTTGGTGTTTGTCCGACTTTTCGTTTTTGAGTTATGCTGTTCACACACACGGACATGTTTTCAAAAATGCTTTATTTGGATTCAGGGCACCTCAAAACATGCATTTTTGCTGTAATCTCTGTATAGAATTTTTAAGTTGAATACAGCATCTCCTCTACTTAAAGTGCGTGGTGGTATAAAATAATACATTTTGGTAAGAATAATTGTAGAAAAGAAAGACTTGGGTGAGGAAGGGAGTACGACGTAATGAGCGCACGTCTAACGCAAGGAGCTCGTTATTTTATGTGCCACTATAACATTTTAATGAAGGGAGGTATCACGTTGCTATAGTCTTCTTCAACACACCTTCATTTAAATACATCACGTTTATTGGCTACGTCATTGATGGTTCCAGCTTTGGACAACTCTTCTATACAATTTTACTTTCTCTAACACGTACATAAAAAATTCGACACCTAGATTTTACGGGAAACATATTTTCAGCCCCTTGAATCCAAATAAAGCATTTTTGGAAACATGTTCGTATATATAT
The DNA here is from genome assembly GCA_030765065.1 of Deroplatys truncata. NCBI lineage: Eukaryota > Metazoa > Arthropoda > Insecta > Mantodea > Mantidae > Deroplatys > Deroplatys truncata. The sequence continues at coordinate 8,826,018 of CM060977.1, read as the reverse complement.
ATGTGTGTCTGCGAACAGCATAACTAAAAAAATTTGGATAAAACCGATCTTGGTATTTAGTTCAGTACTACCTTCCAAAGATGCCACACGATTTTCAAGAAGTTTCCCCACCTCAACTACGCTTTACACGGAATATTTTTCGAAAATTTTGATTTTCTAAAATAGACTGTAACGATTTTGATTAAAATTCCATACATTAAAGATATTTACATCAAAAATAAAATATATATCTTGAATTTTCGGGGAATAGCCTGTGACGTCCTCTTCATTCGGGAGGAATTTTGTATAACCTTGTATAACTGTTAAACATTAAGCGATAAACAAAAAAAGTAAATCTGTTTAAAAAACACAATTTATTTCAAATATATATTTTTTAAGGTACAACAAGCCATTTCCGATATACCTATTATTAAAGGTTACAGTTATTGAATTCTTTTCCAGTCATGTCGATTTTCAGTTGTTTCTCGCGATGTCATGGAAACAGTATGGAATTTTAAGGCAAGCATATAGCGTTCAGTTCTTAAACATTTGACTATCGCTGTTCTCTATAACGTAATGTGTAATGTAGATATTTCTGTAAAGGTTTATTTGAATTAAAATGAAGTAGATAGGAAAATAAACTTGAGTAAGAATAATTTGTATACTGACTAATAAGCGGTAGATGGTAGAGAAAGCCATGTGAACGTAACGCATTATACTGCGAATATTAATATATTAAATATGACATAAAACAATATAAACTGTAATGGAAATTTTGTGGAAATTTTCAAATAATTATAAATAAGTTACAATGAGACTTCAAAAACAATTTTTCAAATTTTAAAAATTCACGAGGAAGTGTTACATTCCATGCAAAAATTTGTTATCCATAATGCACAATAAATATATACTTTGAGGCCCCTAGAGTAAAAGAGCACCATGTTTGCGTCTATGAAGAGCACAAATCGTCAAGAAATTCCCTCCCCCAAACTACTCTTGAAATGTAATAAGAGCACCCGGGTTCGGATGACACGTAATATTTTAATGTTTGCATCGGTAACGTGAATATAAATCCTTATCGCAGGTCTAAGATTATGAAAATAAATATTTATTACGTAAATTTTTGGACGTTTAATTCATTTTGTATTTGTTTTAGAAATTGACGTCATTATTTAATTAGTTTCTTGCATTTATATATAATACATATTATTGACATTTTACATAAGCATAACGTTTCAAATAATAACATTTTCACAATTTAACTAAGAAAAAAAGTGTAACTTTGTACGCCTTTACTCACATTCTTGAAAAAAGAATGCCTTCCCTGTTTAAAATTTAGTCTGGAAAGGGTTTTTTGTGGGTGGAGGGGTGACTATTGTCAGGGGAGCAGGCGTCATTGCAGTTATGCATTCATCTCCAAAACTAGGGATGAGACAAGTCAGTCTTCCCCTTTTTTATGTTAATAAGTACGTACAGTCAGGTTGCTGTGAAGTCCTCTTCGTTCACTAGGAATTTTGTGGTTGAAAATATAGTCTACCCTATAAACCATATGAGCTAAACTATAGAATTAACCATTTCTGAGATATTCTTTGTTATTGCTTCGAATTTTCCAATACATTGTTTCTAGTGGTGCCATGCAATGAGTTTTTATAGAATTTCAAATCCAGCATATAACGACCCACTTTTTAAACAGTTGACTATCACTTCAATCTCCATTGTACCTACAATGAAACTATTTCTGTAAGCTTTAGTACGATTAACATGGAGTGGATAGAAAAATAAGCTTTTGTAAGAATATATTGTACAATAGTGAGTAGAGAAACCAACACGTGAGTATTTTACTATTTTCTTAGCTCCGTTTGAAGTGTAACAAATGATTCTATAGATCTCGTTCAGATGAACTTAGTATTGAGTGACGGCTGGTTTGGGAATGTCAAACAGCAGACTTTACCTGGTGTTGGGTTCCAGGACATAAGGGATTTGAACGAAACAACAATCCATATCGCCTTGCGAAACAGGTAGCTTTATCTCCCTTTGCTGATCCAGAGCAGTTTTACGTGGTCCACAGCTCCTTTTAAAGGACCGAGTTAGACAATAGGAAACCAAAAGAAACCTCTGGAACTTAGTTCCCGAGCTCCACCTTTCCAAAGAGTTGATAGCCATTTCGGCAAGCCGTACTACATTCTCCTTCCGACTCCCACAGACTTAGCACTGTCTACTGATAATTCTATCCTGTACTTTCAAATATATCTGAGTTTGAAATTTCATTGACATACTATATGGTTAAAACGTATAAAAATTCTTCTTGAGATGCTTGTGCAGACTTCGGGCGAGGAATATGTAAACTGGTAAAAGACCAAAGTTCAGGAGAAAAGGAGGTAGGTTTCAGCAATACCGTCGAGGAAACTGCTAATTATGTCCACTTGAAGCGCTTATCAGGTCTACAGATGCCTCTTCAATATCTGTCGAAGTAAACCTAGAACCCCTCTCCAAACAAAACAACTTCACTTACTTCCTATTTGCTGCCAGTCCTGACTGAAGTTTTACCGTAAGTTTGGTCCTAAATGAAATTGAAAGTACTGAACCATGACGGAAGACAATTTTTTCGCAACCGGGGCAGAGCACCGCAGGTAGGCCAATGGGTCATTTGTGCTTCTACTGCGATCCTTTAGGAGCAAGGGATGAAGAGCCGACCACATGGACGGGTTCCTTAGCGTTTCCAGTTCGAGAGCATCCGACACCGCTCAAGCCCGCCCACAAGCCCCTAACTCTCGGGGGTCCCCTGAGGTGGGACCTAGTTGAACAGGCCTATCGACGCCAGGAAGAAACCTTACAAAGTGCACATCCACCGGCCAACCACAACATGCCGAACACCATCTCCTGGTTCTATAACCTGAAACAAATGAACGGTACAGGAAATGAGAAGAGGAACTACCTCAGCATTCGCTGCTGACCCGGGGAAACCACGAAAAACCCATCGTCAGAGTGAACGATCATCGAGGACCTCCCGAATGTCAGGCTCACATGTTACCATCTGCTTGTAGTTGTAGAGTATACACGTCTTTGAAAAATCGTGGAGTTGTACGAAGTGTTTCATTTGCTAAAACATATTTTCAGTATTTCACTAAAGATTTTAGAAAACAAAACCATTCATCCACATTCGTACAACTATTCATCTCTTCTAGTGGTTTTACGCTGTTGAAACGACATTTATAGGAAACTTGTTCATCCGTTGCTTGTCTGTGCGTCATATCTGAGGGCGTCGTGTAGGAAGATCGATTACCTCTTGTGCTCTTCTAATTGCTGGCTTTTGGAGCGCGTAAAAATCGACAATGGCGCGTAGCCTTTAGTGACTTAGTTTTCAAACCGAATGTAAATGAAAATGACGCCGGGCTCTGTCAGCCATGGTTCCTGCCAATTCACCCCCTATGGGACTCGGCAGCGAGAGTACCTATGCCCCACAAGGGGCCCCCTCTGGAGGGAGGGAGAGGTGAGAGGATACACCGGGCGGCCGGAACCAGTAGTGAGGGCACAGCAACGCACGGTGCCTACAGTTTTCAGATTGAGGCGCCCCGGCAATCAGAAGCCGCACAGAGTGCAACCAGCCGAAGGCCGAGGGACGGAGAGAGTTCTACACAGAGCATCCTTTTCCCGCCATGCCGAATCCAAACACCATTCCCGGAACTTCCAACCCTGAAACAGACCTAACAGGGTGAAGATGAATGGAACGAAATGGAGGGGCAGGAAATTCGGGAGCTGAAACAAACTACTCCAGCATTCGCCTAACCACCCGGAAGAAAACAATTCATGGGTCAGAGTGGGCGATCGCCGGGAATCGAGCCCGGGACCTGCCAAATGCGAGTCGGACGCGCCACCTCACTCACTCACTCGGTTTCCTACCAATTCCTTTACGTTCTGTTCCGCTAGGAGCGCTATAGCTCAACTCTTTGGTTTGTGTAAGAGATTCTTGCTCAGTGGGATGTATGTGTATCGGAACATCACTAGAGGTTTTACAAAAATAAAACTAACGCGAGAGAATATTTACAATGAGAACGGAATGAATATAAAAGTCGGTGTCTGACGATGTTCAGGTGTATGTGCTCGCTGGCTGTGACATTTCAATTAATGACGGTTCCTGCAGTTTTGAGAGCATTTTCCGATTTGCTGACCCCTGCATAGCAAACTTCCTCCGTTGCCATTGACACATTCAATTGTTTTATGTCTGCAAATAAATTAGAGCAGAACGTCAGATATACACAGATGTTTAGGTGCGTTCGTGGCTGTAGCTTCAGGCATGCACGTTCCTAAGTTAGTACAATATTTAGTCATTGACATTAATTTGAGCTTCCTAACACAACCAGTGTGATACTACAGTTATTACCCAAATTTCTATTACAAGAAAATAAAATTCAAGATATACATTTTATAACGTAAACATCTTAATAAAGAACTAGGAGCTTTTTTGGGGGGAGGGGGGGAATAAAAAAACGAAAGATCTTCCATGGATGGGTAGTATGTAGGGGGGATTTTATTGAAAGTCTTCTTGTCGCATCCTTGGAGGATACTGAACTTAAATACCAAGACTCATATTAACCCGTTCACAGACGACTGAACATGTATTTCCGGTGAAATCTTTGTATGTAATACTTCCAATTCTTACTACAGGGGAGTATCCCGTCTGTCGTCGACACTGACCGTATGTTTTTCGTGGTTTTTGCTGGTCGGTAGGCAAATACTGGGGTAGTTTCTCATCTGCCATGATTTCCGTCTCATTCTCATCTTATGGCGATGTCGGACAAATGGCGCGGATGCTTGTTAAGGTAAAGAGCACTCCCCGGGACACCAGAAGGCTGCTTGGATAGAAGGGTCGTTCATCGCCCTTTCTAGGCGGCTCTAGCAGTGGGACGGCTCTTAGAGCCTCTTAGGGATTTCCACCCGTGTCTGTGGCCTGTAACCCCCATGTGATTCCCTCACTTCATCCCTTCTGCCTGAGAAGTAGTTACGATAAATCTATATATGGATCGCACTGCGCGTGGTAGGTCCCTTCGTTATGTAACTTATACATATTAGAGGTCTGCAGGGACGGGGCCAAGCCCTCAGTCCCAGTCCGGTCCGGTGCGCGGGGGCCAAGTTCGAGTTTAATGTGAAAAATGTTTGTCGGAATCCAGCTAGACAATAAAGAGGAAAGAAATTATCACATTCAATATGCTATGCATTTGATTTGCGTGTAAATAGCGTAAACGTATGGTAGAGTAGTTTTTGAGAAAATCAGAAATAAAGGAAACGTTCCATGTAAAAAGGAAAAATAAAGACGAAAACATTAATGTATTATATTTTTTGGTCCGTGATGTTGAGATGCACAATTATAGCAGCATATACACTTCCTAGCAGTTATCAATAAATGCTTGCTTCTGCCAATTCCAATAACGTTACAACAGCACGGCAGCTGCAAACTCCGCCTCTCCCCACACCTAGGATATCCTTAGCAGAGTACTGTAACAGGGGCAGCATGTGTTAATATGCCAGTTGCAGCACCTGAGCCGCCAATCTGTCTGATAAGCGGCAATGACCTGAGAGTTTCCCATACCAGGCAGGGTAACAGGGGAAAAACTTACCATGCCGGTACCACAGATTGAACCCTGGTCCCTTCGCACTGCATACCGCAGCGTTTCGTACATTAATTACGATATCAATAATTCTGTTGGTTGGTGCCTTCTTCTCGCATCCCACTCCTGACACCATTGTCACATTGTCCAGTTTTGTTTATAACTCTCTCTGTCAATGTTCTAGGTTTTATGTAATTCACCTTCACTGGAAGTTCACTTCGTTCACCGTATCACTTCACTAAGGTGAACTACTTCGATTCTCCAACACTTCACTTCCTTTATGACGTAGCCTCTACACGGTGTTCACTTTTCTCGGGAGTCGAACACAAGACCTCCACAACCCGTCGCTCCGCAGCACGTCACAGCAGCCGTCACCTGCTTGCTTGGAGAATCGCAGCACAAACTCGCTCAATGCACCCTTCTGACTCAACTCGACCCAACCACCGACCGACTCACCCCCGCGAGAAGCTCGCTTAAGTGGAATCTTTCACAAGGTTCTGGAACGTTCCAGAACCATTTCGACACACTTTCTGGAGGAAGGGGAAAGAAGAAGGTTCTAGTTAAACTAGTCGCGGGCATCCTTTCCCCAACCGGCTTCAAAGCGAACGGAAAGCTTTGAAGCCTGACCATAAACCCATCAGTAAACGATTAGTAGGGTCTTCCCATCCCTTAAACACAACACTTGGTCCTTTCTCCAGCTCCACCAAAGCAAAGCGTTGTTAAGATTTTATGGTGCTTGCGGTTAGGGAGGGTAGGGAACAAGTGTTTGGCTACTGCACAAAGGTCGCCGCTTGGGGATCCGAAGGCTGCGATGACCATATCTGCCGATAGCGCGCCCGGTGTTTACGCTGACATTGTTTACTCCGACTGCTCGGCGCCGAATACTACCTATAATTTGCAACAAGCCTATAATGATAGTAACTAAGACGCGGGTATGTTTATGAAACGAGCGGTAGCAAGTTTCACAATTTTCATAGGAGCGTCTTAATTGTTATTATAGTCATGTTGCATACGACTGTTTTTGGTCGACTGCACTAATAATTTCAAAACTTTGAGTCTTTACAAAAAGATCTTATCTTGTTAACTGTGAGTAATTAAATGCTTGCAGGACCTGCCATCTGCCGAGTCCATGTCGTATTGATTTATATATGCAGGTAACGTGAAAGCAACATATACTGAAGCAAAGAAAATCAACCCAATTTATTAGAATATTGAAATTAAAATGAACAGAATTTATTTTATTTTAAATAACATACTTAATTGTTCATCTGGGAATGGATCCCAATGGACTCTTTGAAGGTGTTAAAAGGTATGGGAGAGCTGCGCGCGCCGCCATAACATAATAATGAGTCGCTCAAGTATTATGGATGATGTAACAGTTCAGTTACGTCACATGTGATCAACACATTATAGTGTGGTCGACCAAAAAGTAAAAACGTCCTAATGAACTAGAAACACATCCAAACAGATTGGCTGCCTGCCGCTGATGGCACAAATCTGGCCTAAGTCCAGTGATATGTTTTTGCACTTCTACCTTTTAGTTCGAGTGTAACTTTTCAGGATGTATTTAGGTCCACGAATCCCTTCAAAGTACAGAATACTTCCCTTTGCATCAAGAATCGATTACTGCATAGAAACAAAGGAAAGTGTTCGCTTCAGCAGAACTGAAGTGACAAACGTCAGCGCAGAGAAGAGCTGAATGAGGCTGGGCGTTATCATACTGCGGCCATCTTACTGAGCCCCGCACTAAAAGTAATTCTGAGAATCTGTTTCCATAAGCGGTAAAAGAACTATTGTGTTCCAACCACGTGAAACTAGACAAAGATCTCCGTTTGAGTATGTGGACACCATAACTCGAAACGAAAAGTCGGACAAGTACCAAATTTGATATTTAAGTTCAATATCTTCCGAAGATGCCACACCAAGGTTTTCGAGAAATTCCTCAACCCCAAAACTACCCTTTACATGAAAAATCATTCGTCATGTTCTAAAAATGACTAATGATGTTGTTTAAAATGCGATGTGTTTATGATTAGGTATGTCTCAGGTTTTCTATAAACAGCCTGTCTTTCTTTCTTTGCGTGAAATTTAATGTCCTAAAGGACATATCGGATGGTGAAATGATGCTCAAATCGGCCCCTGACTCGAACATTTATCTTCTCAGGATAAGGAGAAGCTTGGAAGAAAACCCTATCCAGATGTCATACTAACCGGATATCTTCAATGTGAGCCACACAAGCTACCCCTAAACTACAGACCAGTCATTTCCATTCGGAAGGAATTGTGTATCATTTTGTTTAGTTAGTAAACCATAACAGATAGACAAAGACGTCCGATTCAAATCCCATTAACCAACGATCTGACTGTTTTTTTTTTTCTTTTTTTCGTGGTTTAACTCAGTCTCCAAGGTAAATGCACTATTGGATATTTAAGAGCACCAAAATTCCACCTTAGGTCTCAAACAATTGTAAAATTGAAAGTAGTTGGTAATAGCAAGAATTAAACGGCACTCTATTGTCATCTGTGCGGCAAATATAGAAGCAGAGATACAGCTGCCTAGCACTAAAGCCTCTGTGGATACGTGTCGAAGCTAACATCAGCGCGTTAGAGAAGCCGGGATACAGTTGCCTAGCACTAAGGTCTCTGTGCAAACGTGTCGAAGCTAGCATCTGCGCGATAAACAAGTAGATATACAGTTGCCTAGCACTAAGGTCTCTGTGGACACTTGTCGAAGCTAAAATCAGCGCGCTACGGAAGCAGAGATACAGTTGCCTAGCACTAAGGCCTCAGTGGACACTTGTCGAAGCTAAAATCAGCGCGTTACAGAAGTAGAGATACAGTTGCCTAGCACTAAGGCCTCTGTGGACACTTGTAGAAGCTAAAATCAGCGCGTTACAGAAGCAGAGATACAGTTGCCTAGCACTAAGGTCTCTGTGGACACGTGTTGAAGCTGTCATCTACCTCATCACAGAAGCAGAGGTACAGTTGCCTAGCACTAAGGCCTCTGTGGACACTTGTCGAAGATAAAATCAGCGCGTTACAGAAGCAGAGGTACAGTTGCCTAGCACTAAGGTCTCTGTGGACACGTGTTGAAGCTGTCATCTACCTCATCACAGAAGCAGAGATACAGTTGCCTAGCACTGAGGCCTCTGTGGACACTTGTCGAAGATAAAATCAGCGCGTTACAGAAGCAGAGGTACAGTTGCCTAGCACTAAGGTCTCTGTGGACACGTGTTGAAGCTGTCATCTACCTCATCACAGAAGCAGACATACAGTTGCCTAGCACTGAGGCCTCTGTGGACACTTGTCGAAGATAAAATCAGCGCGTTACAAAAGCAGAGATACAGCTGCCTAGCACTAAGGCCTCTGTGGACACTTGTCGAAGATAAAATCAGCGCGTTACAGAAGCAGAGGTACAGTTGCCTATGGGCACGTCACGAAGGAAGATGGTATGGTACGAGGATGAGACCTAGAAGGATAACTGTCCACCACATGCGGAGTCACGGGGTATCTCCTAACAGAGTCATCGCGATATGACCACGTAGTCAAATAGTGGTATGGGAAATGTAGGTCTCTTTAAACACACAGAATTTACTTGAAATAGTATTTTTTTGTGGTATCAGCCATTTCCAGGATACACTTATTACTGGTTTAAATCTCTCACTGCTTTATAATTTCTTTGAAGTGCTTTCGCTGTTCAGCTGTTTATCAATGAAAGATTATGGAATTTCAAGGCCAACATATAGCGACCCGCTTTTAAACATAGGATTACCAATTCTCTGTATGTCTCTCGTACCTACAACGAAGTATATAATGGAACTATTTCTGTATAAACGCTTACCTCGATTAACTGAAGCAGACATAACAATAAACGATAGTGGATAGAGAAAGTCATGTGAATGTAACACATTGGATACGTTATTAACAATTGTAAGAACTACGGAAGTTAATTACTACGTGTAGGGTGTGTGAGATCCTGGAAAGGTTTGATATTCCATCTCGGAATGAGTCCTGCCCTCGGGGACAGGGCTGTCAACATGGTCGTTTGCGTGTTGACACACATTTCTCTCCACGTGTTTACACAAAACTGTACAAGCGTACACATGGACAGACGCACTCTTATCGACCACCTTCTCCATCATTCGGCCAGTTCCTCACGTCTGCAAAACCACGGTCATTAACCTTCTCTGACGTCCCGGGTTCATGTCCTGGTAATATCATGCTCTACCACCTACTTAGAGCAGCCAAACCCAAAATTTTCGTATCACCTGAAGTGTGTTTTGAGGTCCCCTGAATAGAAAAGAAGCATTTTTGGAAAAAGGTCCGCGGCGCGCGCGTGTGTGTGTTAGTTTGTGAACAGTATAATTCAAAAATGCAAACTCCGATAGGTACCAAACTTGGTATTTAAGTTCAGTTACTTCCAAGGAGGCGACACGATTTTCAAGAAAATCTCCCAACTGCCAACTGCCCTTTATATACAACATTTTTCGAAAATTTTGATTTTCTAAAAATGGTTCTAATGGCTTTGATTAAAATACCATATATTACAGATATTTACATGACAAATAAAATGTCTATCTTGAATATTCTAGGAATAGCTTTGAAGTCCTCTTCATTCGGAAGGAATTCTATATAATCTTGCATAACTGGTAAATGTTAAGAGATAGGCGAAAACTTACTGTAAAAGAAATGTTGATATCTTCAAATCACACAATTTATTTCAAATAAACTTTTTGTGGCATAAGCCATTTCTGAGATATTTGTTATTAGAGGTTGGAATTGTTGGTTTCTTTATCATTCTCTTAGTCCTGTGAACATTCAGTTCTTTCTCGCGATGTCATGTAAACAGTTGTTTTAAAGAGATAAATTTTTTGTATCGTACATTTTCGTCTATTGCTTAACGTTTACAGTTATAGAAGATTATACAAAATTTCTTCCTAATGAAGTGGACTTCAAACGCTATTTCCAGAAAATTTAAGATATACATTTTATTTGTCATGTGAATATTTTTCTAATCAACATCGTTAACGTCATTTTTTAGAAAATCAAAAATTTCGGAAGATGTTCCAGGTAAAGGATAGTTTTGGGTGGGGGTTTTCTTGAAAATCTTTGTGTCGCATCTATGGAAGATACTGAACCGAAATACCAAGTTTGGTAGTTATCCGACTTTTCCTTTTTGAGTTATGCTGTTTACAGACACGCGTACGTTTTTCCAAGAATGCTTTTTTTCATTCCGGGACCTCAAAACATGTATTTCTGGTCACATCGGTATCGAATTTTTGGGTAGAATGCAATAGCTTCTCTACCTACTATGTACTTGGTAGAAAAGTAAGAACTGTTTGATGAAGCAAGCGGACTCAATACCACTTGCCTGTCAACCTTGCCACAAGCAGTTATTAAAGGTTACATTACTGTGGGTTATATCACTTGTACTGAATCCATATACACTTCTGAGGGTGGAGCACCAAACAATCACCATGTCATCAGGTCAGATTATCATTTTTATGACCAGTTTCAATCCGACAGCAATTAAAATTCCATCAGGTATAATTAAACTGGGATTTGTTCATCACACGGAGTAATAATCGATTTTTCTACGAGAGAAAAATTGTACGACAAACTTGGAGAGGTGGTTCGTTGTGCAAAGTGAAAAAGTTAATACCAATTAGTAGTGTACGATATTTGTTATGGAGATAGGCTACTTTATTGTATGCCAAATCTATCTGTGTGTTCCTTCACTATTGCTTGAGATCAGTTTCATCAATCGGCTATTTCTCTATTCCCTACACCAAATAGCGACTTCATGTATCGCGTGGTGTTTTCTATAAGTGAGATGTGAAAAAGTCGTTACTTTGAAATGTCACATCCGCAGCATTAGTTTAGATTCATTCCTAAAGTTTCACTTCTCGAATGTAAAGTAAATAGTGCGTCATTTTATGTTAATTCATATTGCTACATTTGCTACCGTACAATTAATCAATCTTATTACTTGGGTCGGTGCAGAAAAAACGCACGTATTAGTGGCATGCAAATAACAGTTATTTAGAGTACTAGTTACTAAACCTAATTTGTAAGGCGCTGTCTACATTATTAGAGCAGAGTATTTTAGTATATGTTGTATATTTAGTATAGTGAATGAAATTTATTTTTTGTGGCAACTAAAGGGTCTTTCAACAAGAGTGTCCTATCTTTAATGTGATAGCTGTCGTTGTTATTGAGTTACAGCAGTCATTTTTTTATGTGGTTACAGTTGTTATTGACAAATAGCCATGGAACGTTACAGTATTCAGCAACGCGTAGAAATTGTGAAAATTTATTATCAAAATGGATCATCTGTTCGCCAAAATTTCCGTGTATTGCGTCAAGTTTACGGTGTGCATAATCGTCCCTGTGAGAGAACGATTCGGGGTTTCATCGATAAATTTGAAAGAAGTGGTTCTGTCAGCGATCAAAGAACGCCTGTACGTAATCGATGTAAGCGCTCCAATGAAAACATAGGCGCCGTTCGTGAGAGTGTACGCGAGAATGGAAACAAACCAATTGCTCTTGCAGCGCAAGAATTAGGGCTTTCGCCGACCAGAACTTGGCAAATTCTGCATCTGGACTTGAAGTTTCACGCTTACAAAATTGTGTTAACTCAAGAACTACATCCCAACGACCATAGGTTGCGCCGTGTATTCGCTGACTGGACTATGGAGTAATCGGAAACTAACCTGGATTTTTGTCGAAAAATCATCTTCAGCGACGAAGCCCACTTTTGGAAGGATGGTTGTGTTAACAAACAAAATTGCCGCTATTGGAGCGATCACAATTCAATGCAGATTCAAGAACGACCACTTCATCCCCAAAAGGTTACTGTGTGGTGTGGTGGAATCATTGGTCCGTATATTTTCCAAGATGAAGATGGAGAAGCTCTAACTGTCAATGGAGAAAGATACCGGTCTCTTATAAGGAACTATTTTTGGCTTATTGGATGGTATGGACCTCAGAAACATCTGGTTCCAGCAAGATGGTGCCACATGTCATACTGCTCTCGAAACAATCGATCTTTTGAAGGAGGAGTTCAGAGGTTTCATCATTTCCCGTGGTGGTGATGTTAACTTGCTCCCGAGGTCATGTGATTTAACGCCGTTGGATTACTTCTTGTGGGCTTATGTTAAATCTCGAGTTTATGTCAACAAGCCAGAAAGAATAAATGATCTTGTGAATAACATCACGCGTGTTATTCGTGAAGTTGGACCTAATTTACCTTCTTCTGTCATTGAAAATTGGGTCAACCATATACGCGCAACCCAACGAAGTCGCGGCGGTCACTTAACTGATGTTCTCTTCCACATGTAATGATATTAATTATGTTCCAAAATAAAAAAATTAATAAACCACTATCATTTATAGAACGTGTTTTATTTAAGTTAAAAGATAGGATACTCTTGTTGAAAGACCCTATATATGTTTAGAGAAAGAGTATGTGGGCTTTGAAAAAAATAAAAAGACACGATAAACCAACAAACTTTGTTGTTGTATTCTGAAATTTTGAATGCTAGTTTCATATGTGAATTTAAACTAAAAATGAGCGAAGAAGGTGATCTTCACGGTTCATGAGGAAAAATGTTAAAAGCAGTCCAAGATACAAGTATTGATATACTTTCAGAAAAGTCAATGAAAGTTTATTCATGTAGTTATTATACGAAATTCAAGGACTGGTGTGTGGGTAATGGAACATGAAGATTCTTTGTTGGCGTATTTTTATGAGAAATCGAAAAGCTTCGAGTCTTTGGAGTGAATATGAATTGAACTGTTGTGATTAATGATAGTATTGATATCAGTAAGTTTGGAAAACTTAAGACATTTTTAAAGAGAAAATCTGTAAGTTATCGTAGTAAGAGATCGAAAATATTAAACGGAGTGAAATGACACAATTCCTGAAAAGTGCAGAAGATTGCTGTTATATTTGGGACATGTGGAGCGTGTCGTCGGGAGAAATGTATACACTGACGATTGATGATGTGGGTTCAGCATTTATTGTCAATATAAACGAAACAAAAACGTATGTATCTAGAAGTTTTGTGATTAGAGATGAACTAAATAATGTTGATTTGCTTGAAATTTGTAGAAAGTATCATGATATTCGACCTGGTAGATATTTGATTTAAATGGAAAATGTCGTGGTTGGTATAAATATGTTTGGGAAGATTGCACCGGGCATTGTCTGCCACTTTCCTCGCAGACAGCAGTGCTGATGTTCTTATCTTAAAAAGACATGGAATACTTTGCAGAAGGTTACGTAGAAGAAAGCGTGGGGGGTAAGAAGAAAATTATTCATCTATGTATGACTTAGGGGAGAAAGTTCAATTACAGGCAAAGTTGGGAAAAACAATACTTCTGATAATATACTGCAATTAGGGTAGAAAGTTTTTGTTTTGATGCATATTATTATCAAGGTGAATAAGATATAGATGACCATCATTAAAGTGTATCTTATGTTTTGTTAGAATATAAAGTATAGGTTTTGTTGCCTAGTGACACCGAACTAAAGCATCACTTATTATAGTAGTGATAAAAACTATTCTCACTAGCATTTATCACTTTCATTAACATGTCCTGCATATAAAGTGGGCCCATTCCCCTAGATCGGCGTGGTGCTTCTACCTCTGTAAGATTTCCACCTCCAGGTAAACATTATTTGATTCCATCCAACCGGTAAAACAATACAGAGACATACAAACTAACAAATGTTTATAATTTGTGTGAAATGAAGGGGTGGTTCGAAAGAGTTTCGCTACAATTGCTACGCAAGAAAAGGATAAACCAATTACAAATAATTCGGCCTTCTAGAGGAAGGGGTGAAGAATTATTTTCATGAGAGATTAAATAAACGGCAGTTACATATATGAGAGCTTTCATCAGCGACGAAGGTTAACTTATTTCCGCTACTAAACGGCAGTGTAGTATGAAAATTTAAGGTTTAATTTCTAATGTTACTCTTGTGCAGTTGGGCCTACTTTGGGGGAGGTAAAGTACGTTGGCAATCCAGTGGCACGCTGGTAGTAGGTGGGGAAAGATTTGGTCAGTACCAACAAAAACACCTCTGTTTCTTATGGGACACATCTTATGCCTGCAGTATACATAGTCGGTAGAGATATTTCACCACAAATACAGATTTGAGTACCCCTGAATACAAAATAGCATTTTTAGACCGCGCGTGTGTGTGTCTGTGAACAACATAACTCAAAAACGAAATATCGGATCACACTTGGGCTATAAGTTCACTATCTTCCAAACATGTGACACGAAGATTTTCAAGAAAATCCGCCCCCCCCAAAAGCTATGCTTGACATGGAACAGTTTTCCAATTTTTTGTTTTCTGAAAAATGGCTGTAACTATTTTGATTAAAATGTCATATATTAAAGATGTTGTCCCGATTAAAATGCAGTAGATAGGAAAATAAAGTTTTATATCAATAATTTATAGAAGATTGGTAGACAGTCATGTGAATGTAAGGTTCAGAAACTCGAAAAGCAAATCTCATTTCGTGGACTTGCGTTTATATCATCTTAATGCTAAAGTTGAGTGAAATAAATAGAGTTACGTTTTGAATTCCCCACCCGAGGTTTTAACTCCCAGACCTTTCGTCACGACATCATATTTCAATTGTTCTAAGCATGCAAGGGGTGGACCATTCTCCTATATTCTCCCTAATGTTTCCACTAACCAACACCCAACCCTTATCGCAAATATGAACCAATAACTCTCTTAATGAATTCTACTGTGATCCGTGTAAACAAGCAGAGATGGATAGCCCAATGTAACAAGGTTAGGAAATCGACCTCATAGAAGTGAGGTAGATGGGATATGAATTACCTGCAGGCTGAAATGCACAACAGTCACAATATTTATGTGAAATATTTCTTTTGAAGTAGATAAGAAAATTATTGCTAACAAGATCATATTTTATTTCATGTGTTTGTTAGTTTCAACAATTACTTGGCTCATAAACACTTATATACTATAATCGGTATCTCTAACCATAGAACTTCGGCTCTCAATGTCGATGCCCTTACTGCTTGAGCTACCATCGAGAGATGTCAGTACAAGCATTAAACCTTGTCATGTAATTCAACCTTCAAAGTGATCTCAAATATTAAACATATATCTACCTCACAGGTTTTGCAGTGTTGCAAGTTATTTTGTTTCAAGGGTTTATAATTAATCACTATTAGGATTGATTTATACCTACTAATGATTCGAGTCCCGGCTATGGCATGGAATTTTTAAAGCCTGTTCCAACTTTCTAACCTACGGCTACACACGTCTCGAGGATTAGATCCTCTGCCCTATTCCAACTTGAAGATGTTAAAGGTGGCGCTGTCACCTGGATAAGGATCTTCCGCTGTCCCTGTGTCCTCTTGGTTGGTAAGAAAATACCTTTGGTGTAGGCATAGATTATACCACGGAGGGGGACATATCCCCTTCATAGATCGATTGTAGCTACCACCCCTAGGAGGAAGGAACCACAAGAGGCTACAGACCGTACGCACACAATCCGCAGAGACGCGCGGAAGTCCTTAACAATTCCAGGCTCTTAGGCCCGTCCCATTATGGGCTGCCTAGAAATAGGGATAAACGACCCATCGAGACCAAGCAGCCCTCTAGTGCCCACGAGGAGTACTGTTTGCTTAGAGCAAACAACCTCGACACCAAATACCCTTGGTAATATTTATCATTATTATTTTAAAAACATGGAAAACTCATTTGCAGTGTTGGGCTCCGCCCACTTTTTGGGATGACGTAAGCAACTTGAAGAAGAAGGAAGAGGGTGAGCTTTAAATGGGGAAATAAATATCGAAATTCCTTCGTTTCTTTATGGGCCGCATTTTCTGCTCCTAATTTTACAGCTTGTTCCAAAACTTTTCTTCCATTGCGGATAAAATTTGTACTGAATTGTTCAACAGTTCTCCAATCTTCACCTCATCATGCCTTCCGAATATTTAACAATACTTACTCATAGTAAGCAATGACCTACTGCATTCTACCCAAACAATTCTATATCGGGCTTTCACTAGAAATACATGTTTTGAGGATTTCCGAATTCAAACAGAAAGCACGTTTTAAAAATGGCCCGTGCGCGCGCGTGTGTCAACAACGTAACTCAAAATCAAAAGTCGCTTAAACAGACTTTGGTAGTTAAGTTCTTCCAGAACCGAAAGGAATGCTCAGGAGGTAATGTCTGTTGCCCGCATTCGGGAGATCCCGGGTTTAAGTCCCAACTGACCGAAAGTTTTTTCGCGGTTTTCCCCGTCGCTAAGCGAATGCTGGTTTCGGTAATTTGATCCGCAACTTTTCCTATCTTCCCTTTCATCACTACATTTAATTTCTCTCTTCTTCACCGCCATACCAGACATTGGGCTGATCGCACATCCTGGATATGCTATGATCCAGAGACTGCCTGCTCCTCGACAGACTACTGACACAAGACATTGGACTGATCACACATCCTGGATATGCTATGATACAGAGACTGCTTGCTCCTCGACAGACTACTGACACAAGACATTGGACTGATCACACATCCTGGATATGCTATGATCCAGAGACTGCTTGCTCCTCGACAGACTACTGACACAAGACATTGGACTGATCACACATCCTGGATATGCTTTGATCCAGAGACTGCTTGCTCCTCGACAGTCTACTGACACAAGACATTGGACTGATCACACATCCTGGATATGCTATGATCCAGAGACTGCTTGCTCCTCGACAGTCTACTGACACAAGACATTGGACTGATCACACATCCTGGATATGCTATGATCCAGAGACTGCCTGCTCCTCGACAGTCTACTGACACAAGACATTGGACTGATCACACATCCTGGATATGCTATGATCCAGAGACTGCCTGCTCCTCGACAGACTACTGACACAAGACATTGGACTGATCACACATCCTGGATATGCTATGATCCAGAGACTGCCTGCTCCTCGACAGACTACTGACACAAGACATTGGACTGATCACACATCCTGGATATGCTATGATCCAGAGACTGCTTGCTCCTCGACAGACTACTGACACAAGACATTGGACTGATCACACATCCTGGATATGCTATGATCCAGAGACTGCTTGCTCCTCGACAGACTACTGACACAAGACATTGGACTGATCACACATCCTGGATATGCTTTGATCCAGAGACTGCTTGCTCCTCGACAGTCTACTGACACAAGACATTGGACTGATCACACATCCTGGATATGCTTTGATCCAGAGACTGCTTGCTCCTCGACAGTCTACTGACACAAGACATTGGACTGATCACACATCCTGGATATGCTTTGATCCAGAGTTTGCTTGCTACTCTACAGTCTACTGACACAAGACATTGGACTGATCACACATCCTGGATATGCTTTGATCCAGAGTGTGCTTGCTCCTCGACAGACTACTGACACAAGACATTGGACTGATCACACATCATGGATATGCTATGATCCAGAGTTTGCTTGCTCCTCGACAGACTACTAACACAAGACATTGGACTGATCACACATCATGGATATGCTATGATCCAGAGTTTGCTTGTTCCTCGACACTCTACTGACACAAGACATTGGACTGATCACACATCCTGGATATGCTATGATCCAGAGTTTGCTTGTTCCTCACACTCTACTGACACAAGACATTGGACTGATCACAGATCATGGATATGCTATGATCCAGAGTTTGCTTGCTCCTCGACACTCTACTGACACAAGACATTGGACTGATCACACATCATGGATATGCTATGATCCAGAGTTTGCTTGCTCCTCGACACTCTACTGACACAAGACATTGGACTGATCACACATCATGGATATGCTATGATCCAGAGTTTGCTTGCTCCTCGACACTCTACTGACACAAGACATTGGACTGATCACACATCCTGGATATGCTATGATCCAGAGTTTGCTTGTTCCTCGACAGACTACTGAACCAAGACATTGGACTGATCACACATCATGGATATGCTATGATCCAGAGTTTGCTTGCTCCTCTACAGACATTTGCTTGTAAGTCCTACAAAGGGGAGGTAATCACTTAAAGAAGAAGACGTTCAACATCTTCAAAGGTTGCGACATGAAGGTATTAAGAAAATCCGCCGCCACCGCAAACTACCCTTTTCATGGAAAAGTTGTTGTTTTTATTCCTTAAAAATAGTGCTAACTATTTCGATTAAAACAGGTACCATATGTTAAAGATATTTGCGCGAGTAATAAACTGTATGTCTTATATTTTCTGTGAAGTGCTCTTCATTCTGAATAACTTTTGTATCACTGGTAAACCGTAAGAGATAGACAAAATATTACTACACAGAAAAAAGGAATTGTAGACCTCGTTAAAACACATAATTTTGGTCAAATAACATTTATTTTATGACGCTAAGCATTTCCGAGATATTCTCTGATGTTGAATTGAATTATGAAATACTTTTATGTTTCGTTCAAGTGGTAATTCGCTATTCGTTTTGTGTTATGGTGGTGCAAAGAATATCAGGGCCATCACATGACATAGACACATGCTTTTTGAAAATTCTTGACAATCGGTTTAGCCTACTGCATTCTACAAGGAGCTATGTAATAAAAGTTTATCTGGAGTGAGAAGTAGCTGATAATGATACGATATTGTAAGGGTTTATAGAAGAGTGGGTAGAGAGTCATGTGAGTGCTAACATGTTACTTTTATTTATTTCGCAACCCTTAGTTACAGAATGCACCTGTGCAACGTCGGGTAAGACAGCTGTATTTTATAAAATATGTGAAAGTATGTATAACAGTCATCGTGAGACTGTCAGAGGAACATTTCCGTCCACAAGGTTGTCATCCTGTGTGACATCACGACCTGTCACATCGCTGTAGTATGTCCCTTTGAGGGTTAATTATTATTTCAGACGGCAAAAGAATAGTCGCGGTCCATTGATATGGTTACCTCATAAGTGCAGTAATTAGTGTTGTGTAGTGCTCGACACAAACACATTTATATGCTTGTAATTTCTGAATCGCAAACTTTAAACGCATATAAAGGGATGTGTAACACCCATGTGACTTTCTCTACCCATCTCCATTTCATACATAGGCCTTGTATTTTAATAAAAGTGACATGCGATCGTGGTAAATGTTTGCCCAGAGGTGATTTCAAATTAACCTATACCGTTTGATTACACACAATATGCAAAACAAAATAAGCTTTTGTTACTATGGGGGGAGGAATGATCCAGACAGGCACATCAAAGTAAACTTCAGAGAAAACAAAAAAACTTAAACACACAACAAGCAATACTTCGAAAACGATTTTAACAACAATCTTTAGAGCTATAGTTAGGTACACTCGGTCAGTTTAAAATGGGCGAGCTCAAATCGGGTACTTCCGTGAGTGCTCGGAACAGGCAAGCTTTGTTCACAAGATTGTTATATTCTTGTAGTAGTTATAATGGGGAACACATCTATAATCGCAAAAGTCTTCAAAGAAAATAATTCATATACAGGATTTCAAACAGACATTTGAACACTGAATACTTGTAACCAGAACACACCTTATTGATTTATGGTTCTCAAGTGGAGTATGACTAAAGCTCGTGCACTCTTAGCTTAGTGGTAGAGAGTTAGCTTACTGTTACTGAGGTTACAAGCTCATATCTCCGTGGAGCTACTCAATTCATTTTAAATACACGAGTAAAAATATAACACATTTTCTTAACTTGTTATGTGTGTGGCGTTTATTTAGTAGTCCGTCATACCGGTAGATGGCAACCATGACATTAATTTATCAGATGGGGAGGAGGTTTCATGTTCAGTCAATTTAATTTTATAACCACAAATTTCACCATTATTGTAATTATATTTGTAAGCATTATAAAGTAACAGAAGCAATGTTGTTTAACTGAATCACAGTAAAAACTAAAAGATTACAAAGCGGAGCTTTAGCCACGGACGGTGTGGAAGCACCTGCCTGTCACTTGTAACGTAGTTAGCCAAAGCAGCGCAAAAAGCTTGTCGGTTGTGAACCGCGCGCTGACTCCAAGTAACACTGCTCAAGAGAACGGGCACTATTAGTTTGACCGAGTGTACCTAAAGTAACGAAATAGATATTTGGGGTGGGAGTTTTTCGACAATATTTGCTTTGCATCTTGAAGGCAAAATACCTGACAGCAAAAGAAAAGTATATTTTTACTTTATGTGCTATGCATATTAAGTAGGGGAAGTATTGTATTTCACCCAGAAATTTCCATTTCGAGATTTCACCGGAAATACACGCTTTCGGCCACCTGAATCCAAATAAAGCATTTTTGGAAACATGTCCCTGTGTGTCTGTGAACAGCATAATGGAAAAACGAAAAGTCGGATGACTACCAGCCTTGGTATTTAGGTTTAATATCTTTCAAATATGCGACACAAAGATTTTCAAGATAATCCCCGCACCGTAAACTACCCTTTAGCAGGAAAATTTTTCGAATTTTTTTATTTTATAAAAAATGGCTCCAACGATTTAGCCTGTGAAGTCCTCTTCATTCGGAAGGAATTTTGTATAAATGATAAAGGTTAAGCAATAGACGAAAACGTACTACACAAAAATTGCAGATCCCTTTAAACACACAATTTATTTCCAATAATTTTTGTGGCATAAGCGGTTTCTAAGATATTAAAGGTTCTAATTATTAATTTCTTAGTCATTCTCTTTAAGGCCTGTCAACATTCAGTTGTTCCTCGCGATGTCATGGAAACAGTATGGAATTTTAAGGCCAGCATATAGCGTTCAGTTGTTAAACATTTGACTATCGCTGTTCTCTTTGTATCTATAACGAAATGTGTAATGTAGCTGTTTCTGTAAAGGTTTATTTGGAATGAAATGTACTAGATAGAAAAATAAGTAGTAAGAATAGATTTAACATCCATCAAGAAATTATAGAAGGTAGAGAAAGTCATGTGAGTTTAACGCATCAAAACTTGTTTGTGTGTAGCATCAGCCATTTCCAAGATATCTGTTATTATTGGTTTGAAATTTTTCATTACTTTGTAATTCTTTTAAAGCACTTCCCCCATTCAGTTGTTTCACGCGAGTGTAGAATTTTAAGGCCAGCGTGCAACATACCGCTTTTATACATCTAACGACTCGGTCTCTCTTGCATCCACAAGGAAACGTGTAATGAAATATTTGTGCAAACGTTTATCTCGGTTAACATGAAGAAGATAGAAACATATAAATGGGTAGATGGAATGGTGTGAATGTAATAACATATCAGATTTTTAACTTTATACCTGAGAATGAGCATTTCTATTCGTGGACGCAGGTAGGCAATTCATTAAAATTATCTGGAGACGGTCGGAGTGTCCGCAAATTCTCGTTAGCATTCAGCAAGCCGGCGAGCGATCGCACTCCAGGGAGACCGAGGTCGTAAAATATTTACGTGCTATTCACTTAAACCTTTCTTTCTCTCTCTCTCCCCCATTTACATGATGACGGTGTTACGTGGCAGGTCCTGGCTTCATTTCACACAAAAGATAAGCGTTTCAAAATAGCTCTGGATCTTACGTGAAGGTTCTGGGCTCGAGAAATATCAACGGAGCATAAATCTAGTTTTTGCTTAAGCGGATTTTTCTATCTACTACATTTTAATCGAGATAAACCTTTACAGAAACAGCTACATTACACATTTCGTTATAGAGAATAGCGATAGTCAAATGTTTAACAACTGGACGCTATATGCTGGCCTTCCATACTGTTTGCTTGACATCGCGAGAAACAACTGAATGTTGAACAGTCTTTGAAAGAATGACAGTATTAAAGAATTCCAACCATTAATATCGGATATCTCAGAAATGGCTAATGCCACAAAAAAAGCTATTTTAAGGATACTTGGTACAGATTTGGATTCAAAAAATTGATTTTTTGTTGTGATCGATTATAAATGGTATACGGAACATACCTGTAATTTTTTTGTGTTATTTGGACCTTTAAAGGACTGTTATGGTCCAGGGATGTTACAGTATATTCGTATGTAACAATGTGCTCATCTTGTTGTTTTTTGCCATTTCTCGTAAGCTTTATTTTTTAAACTTCAGGTATACTTTTCTCAAAATCTATTCACCTTAGAAATATGAAATTTTTGTGTTTGCACAGAATGTTTAGCTGCGTGTAGTAGGTTAAACATTGTGATCCTAAATTAATGTTTTCCACGAAAAAATTATAAATATAAAAATAATTTACACCCAAAAAATACTTTTTTGTGACAATTTTTAAAACCTAAATCAGTTCCTGAAATGGACAAATATTAACCGACTATGTTCAGCTACTTATAAAAACTCGTAACACAAATCGGTCGAGCTCTGATCTTCATTTTCAGAGAAAAGTGTAGCTATAAATGAAACTAATTTTTTTTTAGAAATCATCTTACGATATTTAAATATTTGATAATAAAAAGATTTAAAGCTGGCTAAAAACTCTTGATATCACGATACTCAGAAAAGCTTCTTTACTAAGCAGTAAAAGGTCCATTGTCCTAGATGGCGTAATTCTAGAGAAAACTGTCTTTCTTTCAATTGCGAAAAAGCATAAAAATATCCTGCGGTCTCTACTGATTGTCCTTAAATAAACTTTGTGTTTTAAAGAGGTCTACATTTTTTGTGTCTATCGCTTAACGTTTGCCAGTTATACAACATTATATATAACTCTTTTAGGATGCACAGACTTCATAGGGTATTCTAATAAAAATCAAGATATACATTGTATTTTTCATGCAAATATCTTTAATCAAGATTATTGGGAACATTTTTAAGGAACTCAAAAATGTCAAAAAATATTCCACGATAAGGGTAGTTTGGTGTTGGGGTGTTTTCTTTAAAATGTTTACGTCGTATCTTTGGAAGGTACCAAGTTCAGCATTTGTCCGACTTTTAGTTTTTATGTTACGATTAAACAGACACAGATATTCATACATACGGATTTTTACTTTGTCTACTACGTATAGTAAGTAGGGGAAGTATTGCATTCCACCCAAAAATTCGATACCGAGATTTCACCGGAAATACATGTTTTGAGACCTCCTGAATCCAAAAAAAGCATTTTTGGAAACATGTCCGTGTGTGTGTCTGTGTGTGTGTGTGTGTGTGTGTGTGTGTCTGTGTGTCTGTGTGTCTGTGTGTGTGTGTGTGTGTGTGTGTGTGTCTGTGAACAGCATAACTCAGAAACGAACAGTCGGATAAACACCAAACTGGGTATTTACGATCAGTATCTTCCAGAGATGCGACACGAAGATTTTCAAGAAAATCCCCCCACCCCAGACTACCCTTTACATGGAACATTTTTAGAAAATTTTAATTTTCTCAAAAATGGCTCTAACGATTTTGATGAAAATATCATATGTTTGAGATAATGTCATGAGAAATGAAATGTATATCTCGAAATTTCCGGGAATGTCTCCAAAAGTATTCTTCATTGTGAAAGACTTTTGCATAACTGGTAAACCATAAGAGATAGACAAAATTTTACTACACAAAAAATGTAGATCGCGTTAAAATACACAACTTATATCATATACATTTCTTTTGTTGAGTGAACCGTTTTCGAGATATTGCTTGTTATTTCCTTAAATTTTCCAATACTTTTACTTTTCTCAAATTCGTTATTCATTTTTTTATGTCCTGACAATGCAAAGAGAATGGAATGCGCCACATAGCAACCAGCGCTTAAAATATTTGACTATCGCTTAAAAGCTAGCATATTCCCCTTGCATCTACAAGAAAATTACCAATAAGATTAACATCTCGATATCTCGATTAACATGAAGCATATGGTGAATAAGCGTTTGTAAAAATAGTTTGTACAAGAGTAGAGAAAGTCATGTGAGTGTAACACATCAGATTTTTTTCTAAAAATGCTATTTTTTTATATTTAGGGAGCTCAAAACGTTTATTTCCAGTGAAATTTCGGTATCGAATTTTTGGGTGGAGTGCAATACGTTTTGTACCTAATAGGTACACGGTAGAAAAAGTACTACTGACATGTTTAGGCAACAAGACGCTGATTTTACACACGAGGTGACCGTATTGTAACTCTCTCGTGAACATAAATAACATTTTCTGAGAGTCCATCGCATTGGTTCTTATGGCAGGTAAAGTTTTGAGGCTTCACCAATGCCGGGTTACTTCAGAAACAGTTGAACACTGGTTACTTGGTCTGACCGCCTTCTCTCCATTGTAATAAGGTCAGGAGTTGGTATTGTTCCTAAACTTCGGCAGACCTTCTCCCTTTGGTTAATTTATGACGTTACAGAGTAATTGCTTTACCAGTGTCACCAAGTGCTGGTTGCATGTCACTTCAACCTTTAAAAATACAAACCTGTTTAAAAACCATACAGATGAATATTTTTTTGACCTCTCAATAGCGATCACCTTCTTTTTTTAACGTGCTTATCTTCCATTCTGGTATTTAGTAGATATTTTACGAAACATTAATTTGGTTTTAATTTTCAGCACCCAACGAGGTAGCGTCATGGTAGCGTGTGCGACTCGCATTTGGGAGGTCCCCGGTTCGATCCCCGGCGATTGCCCACTCTGACCCATGGGTTTTTCGTGGTATCCTCGGGTCGGTAGTCGAATGCTGAATTACTGTCTCTTCTACCACAACTTTCCTTCGATGTTATCTGTTTGAGGGTTGTAGGACCGGCGAGGGTGTTCGGCTGGACGTGGCTGTGCGATCTGAGAGGTTTCTTCCCTGGCGGGACTGCTCAGTTAGGACCCGCCTCCGAGGGGGCCCCACCGGGGGTTAAGGGGCTTACTGGTGGGACCAGCAGGCTCGGATAATTTGGAACTGAAACGTAAGGGACCCCATCCATGCTTATGCCCTTCACGTCTCTCCCCTCATTCTTCCCCTGCCAGGGGTCTGGTAGAAACAAAATGGGCCGTTGTGGCAAACTGGCGGTGCTCTGTTCCGGTTGTAGGGGCCCCTCCGCTGATCTGTACCTTTATCTTTTAAATTTTTAGCAAACCCCCCTTATACACTACCGTCATTTAAATTAGTGTTCCGACAGTCGGACAGGCAGACTGGGGGCCCCCGTGCCGCTCAGAGGGTCCAATACCCCTAGATTCCCTGCCACGCCGCACCGAAACACCATCACCGTGAAACAGACCTAACGGGGTGAAGGATGAACGAAATGGAGGGACAGGCGATTCGCGGGCTGAAAGGCATCACTCCAGCAGCACTCGCCTGACGACGCGGGAAAACTCCGGAGAAAACCACGGGAATCTCCCGAATGCGTGTGCACGCGTTATCGTGGGGGTGTAGCTACAATATCCGGATTCACTGGATCGGTGCCGTTTAACAATCTAATTCTACTATAGGCAAGTGACGGAGAAAGTAATAAAGTCATGTAAATTTAGCACCGCAAACACCTGGCTCATTCTACCCACCAGGTGACGTCACCAACTGTCTCTTTGTTTTCTACTGCAAACGTTCCCGAGTTTAAACTGGATTTGCCCTCGTGATAATGGAACTAGGTGTAAAGAACACATCGGCCACGTCAGATGCCCTGACAAATGTTTATTAAAACCAATCACGAAATCTGTTTGAAAGGCTTTACCAATAGCAACGCCATCTGCATGTGACGTCAACTAAAACAAAAGATATCACTACACCTTCGTCGCGTGAAAGACAAGCGACTATCGTTGTTTCCCGGGAAATGGGTTTAAATTTTAAATCTCTCGGAATATCTTCCAAATTTGTTTCGTGTCTTGCCGTGAAAACAGTTACAAAGTGACCTTTACAAACTACAAGGTTATGCAAAGTTTTCGTCTACTTATGTGGGACCTATCTATTATGTAAGGTGAGGTATCGATTACTGAGCTGGGCTGAGGACCTTTGAGCGCGAGATTACATGGCTGATACATACTATATTAATGATGCGTGTTATGTAGTACAGTCTTTCACTTCAAACCCAGCCTCCTCTCGTGTTCTGTCTATTTCAACTTCTAATCTGCTCCACATATGAACCATTTTATTTTAATACTGCTTGTTCCGCCCCGAACCTTTTTCTTCTCATCCATTATCGTAACCAATGTGTTTTCCCTTTCTTCATATTCGTTATTATGAATATTGTTTCGTCGTTTCAGACCCTCAATGAATGCGGATAAAAAGTGACCGATTCTGCGGTCGGTGATTAATATGCTAGCTTCGAAATCTAGAGGTCTCGGGTTGGCTTCCCGGCTGAAGGATGTAAACTTTTCTTTAGAGAGGATTATTCCCCATCTTTCAGACAATCTGGAGGTATGAGTGAAAGTGTAAATGTGTGTGTGTGTGTGTGTTTTATGTGTCTTAAATATAAAACCCAAAAGTAAACAAACCCAACATTAACACGACAGTTGCAGCCGAGTGCTGGTCGTCACTTTTGATGCGCACCCTTTGCTTCAATATCTGCTGTTGATGTTGCTGCTGCAGTGGTTGGCTATGAGATCTTTGTTTCAGGTTATACGTGGGCGGGTGTAAAATATGACACCAGTTTAAATTCACTGAGAAGTTTGATGTAATCTAATACTTGAGCTATTGAAACGAGTTGCCGGCCATTTGAAGATAAAGAATGAAATTGGTTATGAATCATAGCACTCGAAAATATAACAACTGACTATTACACCTGCTAACTTCTGAAGTATCAACTTTATGGTTTAAAATAGCTGTTTCTGCAATACAAGAAACTAGCCGTACGTCATTAACATATTTGCCGGCAAAGTCCCTCGCGATGGCCGTTAAAAATTACTCACACAAGCGCGTCACCGAGCGTTTAAAATAACACACTAGTAATCATCAGAATAAGTGTCTAATTCTCAATAAAGTGTGTCGAGAATATGTGCACGAACGAATTTGTGATTAGAATGCACGCTCTTGTACCACTTAACGCCGCACCTACTTTAGAACTGTCCCACCAACGTTATTTCATATGCGCCCCAATCTCAAAACTCCTACGTATGTGTATGTGACAGTTACCCGACATTACCTTTCTCTTTTTCAGAATTTCTGCCTACGTGGCTGTTCAAAAGTACTGAGCTTATGACCTAACTGTATTCAAGATTATTTAAGTTAATGCTTTCGCTCCTCAGGCTGTTACTAATGACTTTGCTTAACATGACTCGCTAATTACCTGTTTCTTCGGATAACACTTTCAACTCAAGCTTATGTCCTATACATTGATTTAATATACGGAAATTATTTATTGCTACTATTTCTCTATTACACTATCGTTTCTTTATTTAATTATTTATAGATATGTTCCCGTCAATAATTACGGTATCATAGCAAAGGAGCGAACATCATTGCCGATGAGCGATGTGACCTTAGCCGCCAATGTGACCTTACGCGTTTAAGCTTACACATAAATGGAACAATACAAAAAGTTTTCATTTTTGCTTTCTCTACTCTTTACCTATAATAAATAAAGTAAGTATTGCATTCCACCCAAATTTGGATATCGACCGGAAATACATGCTTTGAGGTCCCCAAATCAATCTTACTAATGCTTAACGCCCATTCTTACTGCATACGGTACAAACATAATACATCAAATGAAATGATAACTGGGAAAGGAAATTTGAGAAGAAAAGGTTCAAGGCCCAAGTTTAGGGCATCTCCCCAGCATTTCTCGCTTATGAGGACTAGGAAAACCTGAGAAAAAGTTGTCAGAGAGGACAGTTGTGGCGGGGTTTTATCCGTAGACACCCCATTCACAAGTTGGAGCCTCAACGACCTCGGCTGTCCGTGTCCTTCGCTGAACCCAGACAAAGTGTATGTCTGGGAACAGCGTAATCAAACCCGAACGTCGGATAAATACCAAACTTGGTATGCGGCATCAAGATTTACAACAAAATCCACCCACCCAAAATTACCCCCCCCGCAAAAACACAGTTTAAGGAATTTACGTAGTAATAACTTGAATTTTCTGCAAATATACGTGAACAGCCATTTATTTGATTAAACTTTGTGTAATTGAGAGGAAAGCTTATAAGATAGACAAAAGTATCTTGTTTTTCGTAGCGTTATCACATGTTGTAAATTTAGACTTTTCCAAGGCTTCATTTGACATACTTAACAGTTTGCCATTCTGGCTTCTTTCTTTTTACGATGAATAAACATTTGAATGTTGTTTTCATCTTGAAACCTTCTTCGTCGATGTGAAATCAGTCTTATGTAAAAATACATCATGAGTAACGTAAGTTAGAAGAATCTCTGAATTACATGCGCGGCGGCGTTGCACGTGTAGCTTTTTAACTCAATGAAGAATTAATTTCATCCCCGCAATGCTTGAGAAATTATTGCACAATGATCTATAAGATTGAGTCCTCCCCTTTAGTCCTTATAATTGTAGTTTTTGACACAAAAGGTCTCCCCCGATAGTCTTCTAAGTTCTGGAAATGCTGCATAGTCTATGTGGTGGAACAATCATCGGTCGGACTGTTAGAGTAATTTTTTAGATAATTATTGTAAGTGAAAATTGTATACCTTATCTTTGGTCCAATGGCTGTTTAATAACATAAAAGTTACATAGTTTTAAATAATACAATATAACGAAACAGAGGCGAAGCTGATAAATATGAAGATTCCCCATTCCCAGGCCACCAAGTTAACCTCTTTCGAAAAATATACTTAGTCTGCGACCATCGAGAAAAATAATTCAGTGATCCAGCAAGATGGATCCGTGTGAGGCTCGCAGTCCCAGGTTCCATTCCCGTCGACCATCCGCACTCTCACCTAAGGTTTCTCGTGGTTTTCCCTGGTCAGTAGGCGAATGCTGAGGTGGTTTCTTGTCTACCGCGAGTTTCCCTCTCATGTTTAGTAGCGTAGGACGGTGCCGGATGCTTGCTCAAAGTAAAGAGTACTCCCCGTGGACACTAGAGGGCTGCTTGGTCGACGGGTCGTTCATCGCCCTCTCTAGGTAATTCAAGCAGTGGGACGGTCTTTGAGCTGGAACTGTTATGGACTTCCACGCGTCTCAGGGTCCTGTAGGCTCCTGTGGTTGCTTCACTTCATCCCTTCCTCCTGGGCTGATAGTCACAACAGACGTATGTGTCCCTCTCATTGTATAACCTATATCTATAGGTTCATTTATTTCTAATGTTATCAGTCTTCTCTCTTTATACAATTATTTAGCATGTCCTGCTAACCAACGTGATTACAATATAAATAGAAAGGAAATAAAACAAAACCTTCTTACACGAGGTTATTAAAATATTTTGCCATTAGTCTCGCAAGTACCTTTATACAAACATTAAATTTTGTTTTGTTGTGCCTTAGTTGCTACATTGTTTGAAATCCGTGGTATTTGTTTTATTTTACATGCTTTTTCTGTGAAGTAACATCGGTTTTCTACTCCATGGCTTTCTCAACTAAAAGTCAAGGCCCCCTTCGTAAACATGTTCTTTTATAACTCTAATGTGTTCGTATTCAAGTACAATGGCTTTGTAATTACTTTTTGGTCTTTTAGTAATTTATGAAATGAAGTTAGAAAGTGATTTATAGCCACTGTTCGTTAGAAACAATAGGGCATTTCGCTGGTGAAAGAATTATGGGATTCCGTTGAAGGGCTTTTGAAATTAATCTACATACATATTAGTACCTACACATGAATTTTGTTTCCGTCAGATTGGTAATGAGGGTTTATCGGAGTACTTCTGTTGGAAACAAGACATTTATACTTTCTGAAAATCAAAGCCTTCTTGCTGGTAAAGATCTGTCGTCAATTTATCACGTGCAGGAGTAAACAGAGCAACCTCGGTTAATGAAAAACCGATACTGACATTTCAATAAGCACTTCTCAAGTGTTGTTCAAGCAAGTAGTGTTAATGTACTTTGCTTTAAAGCCTGGCATTAACACTCAAAGCAACAGCTGTCATCCGAGTGTTTGCATTACACTCAAACGCCCACCTAAATCTTCATTCAGTAACGATAGAAAAAATAGTATGTGTTACACTCATATGATCTTCTCTACCCTGCATCACTATTAGTGGCTATACAAGCTATTATTACTAAAGTTTATTTTGGAACAGCGATAGTCAAATGTTTAACAACTGGACGCTATATGCTGGCCTTAAAATTCCATACTGTTTCCATGACATCGCGAGAAACAACTGAATGTTGATAGGACTTTAAGAGAATGACCAATTCGAACCTTCAATAACGAATATCTCGGAAATGGCCTATGCTAATTTTGATGAAGTAAAAAAAATTCGAAAAATGCTTTATCCAAAGAGTAGTTTGCAGTGTGGAGATCTTTTTGAAAATCTTCGTCTCGAATGCTTGGAAGATACTGAACTTAAATACCAAGATTGGTACTTATCCGGATTTTCGTTTTTCCATTATGCTCTTCACACACACATGCGGACTTTTATCTAAAAATACTTCTTTTTTATCCAGGGGGCCAAGAAACATGTATTTCCAGTGAAATCTTGCTGTAGAATTTTTGAGTGAAATACAATACCTGCGATACCTAATAGGTACGTGGCAGTCAGACAGTGACGGTTTTTAAAGAAGTCTGAACACTGTGTGCGTGATTCTAGTCGTTGGAAGATAGCCTATTGCACGTGGCTTGGTGTCTTTAAATGCGATTGTTGCACCATGAGGATGCCGAGGCTGTGACTTCAATTCTGCACGATATTGCGCAGTGCTGGAGACTTGGTTTTTGCCATTTTTTGATGACATTCCTTTGCACAAAGATGCAAGCTTTGGTTCCAGCAAGATGGAGCCACCGCTCACTTTAGCACGCAGGCACTCAGGATGACGTTTTCCAGACGCCGTATCTCACGGTACGGTGATCCGCAGTGGTCCACCTGTTCACCAGAGCTTTTCTTGCGGGGAATTGTGAAAAGCAAGGTGTAGAAACACGTCCAGCAGCGCCACACGACATTCTACGGCGAATAATGCATCCACTGTTCACCAGGATGGAACACTGTGTGAGAAATCAGGATGGACATCCATGTCGACAGAAACTTC
This sequence comes from Deroplatys truncata, assembly GCA_030765065.1. Classification (NCBI taxonomy): domain Eukaryota; kingdom Metazoa; phylum Arthropoda; class Insecta; order Mantodea; family Mantidae; genus Deroplatys; species Deroplatys truncata. The sequence goes on along the minus strand of CM060977.1, from coordinate 8,794,412 downwards.
ACATAGTTCCAGCATGTACTGCTGACCAAGCACGTAGTGTTCAAACTTCTGTAAAAACTGCCAAGTGTTGTACCCCATCCTGTCGCTATGTGATGGCTCCTTGCAACAGAAAAAGAACCAATAACGGCTTACCAATTGAAAAAGTGTAACTACATATCTGAAAATTCAAGCTAATAACAAGGAATATCTCCGAAATGGTTAAAGACACAAAAAAACTGATTTGTTGTAAATTGTATGCTTTAACAAGATCTACTTTTTTGTGCAATAAGATGTTGTGTTTCTCTTACGGTTTACCAATTATACAACAGTGATTCAAAATGAAGAGGACTGACTATTTCCAGAATATTCCAGATATTGTTACTTTGCCGAATTTTTCAAATGTCAGTCCAGGATGCCACTTCACTGTTTTAATCTAGTTCGACTTCATTCACGTGAATTGTGAATGATGAGTGCAGACGGTATCAACGTGCACCACACTCGGATCACCCTCTCAAAATTTAGTGACCGGTTCTGCGCCGGCAAAACGCGATAACAGCGCCGCGTCACGGAAAACCCGAGACAGCAGAAGTGAAAAGCATAACCGAAATACTTTAGCGCGAAATGTGAAATAAAACTTAGTGCACAGCACAGGAGGAGGGGGAAGAAACTTCCAGAAAATTCTGGTTATCTGCCGATAGCGCTTTTGATGTTTACGTTTTGCTCCGACTTGGCGGCGCGACCTCCCGATAGCCTTCGACCATAGCCGCTACATCACAATATACATTTTATTTCTCAGACAAATGCTATTGTAGTCCAAATCGTTAGAGTCGTGTTTTAAAAAATATTCCATGTAATATGTAGCTTCGCGTCGCATGTTTAGAAGATACTGGACTTAAATGGAAGTTTGATAAGAATCAAAAATTTCATTTTGGGGTTATGTTCCTTTTTTTGAATTTTTATTTATGGACGCTCTTTAACTACTATGATTCTTAGTGTCCCAAACTATATTGGGCATGAAAGACCGGTAATTTTCCTCAGAGGCCTCTTTATCAGGCTTGAGGTTCTTTCACGTGCCGTAAATGTACGGGACAGGACCACCGGCTTTACTTCCCTTCCGAAGGAAGCCATGCCGGGTTTGAACCCGCGACCTCGGGAACTAGAGGTTAGCATGGTAACTACTACACCACGGAGGAAAACATTTATGTTGTTCATTTTTTTTTTCATTTATGTTATGTTATTTACAGACCCGCACCTGTTTCTAAAACTGCTTCCTTCTTGGATTTAGGGACCTCAAAACAAGAATTTTGGTGAAATTTTGACATCAAATTTTGGTTAGAATACTATACCTACTACAGGTAGATGTCAGATAAAGTAAAAAAACGAGTATACAGAAGTTATTAATAAACAATTATTAAATTACTGTTTGTGACTTAAAAGGAGTTACACAAAACTAAATTTTCAATTATAAAAGTTAATTTAGCTTTACGAAGTTTTTAGTAATAAACATTCAAGTTTAAAAACGAACAAAGTATATTGTGTAAAAGTAATTCTTTTAAGAATAAAAAATAACGCTAATATAATTAATTTATGGATAAAAAATAATTTAATTTGTGCAAATTCTTCCCTAACGGAGGGAACTCGGCATATGGCATATTGTGCCTACCCCCACAAGGGGGTGTACCCTTCAGGAAGTATGAGACAGGAGGAGACAACGGGCAGCGGTTCTAGGAGCGACGGTAGAGCAATGGCACGGTCCCTAAGCTTCCAGAAGTAGATACCCCGGCAAACGGACAGGGACAGGCCGGGGACCCCGCCCCACACAGAGCGGGTCCAATTACCCTCAAGGGGTTTCGGATACTCCGGCAGCTAGCGAAGCGGAGGGACGGAGAGAGTTCACACTGAGCGTCCTTTACCGCTGCCACGCCGCACCGAAACACCATCACCGACTCTTCCGACACTAAAACAGACATGACAGGCTGGAGGATGAATGAATGATGAATGGGACGAAATTTAGGGACAGGAACTTCGAGGGCTGAAAGAAACCACTCCAGCATTCGGCTGACGACCCAGCAGTTTCCGAATGAGGGTCACAGACGTTACCGCCTGTCATCACAAATGAATATGGACTAGCCTGTGAATGTCTTATAGCACGTAAACTGTAGGAGATACACTTATAGAAACAAAGTTATATCTTTCAAAACACAAAATACATCCCAAATAAGGTTTTAGTTTCCCTACTCCTTTACCTGTAGTAAGAAGAGAAAGTATTGCATTCCACCCAAAATTGGATACCACGATTTCACTACAAATACACGTTTTGAGGCCTTCTGAATCCAAAAAGAACATATTTAGAAAACGCCTGTGTCTGTGAACAGCATAATCCAAACAGAAAATGTCCGATAAATATGTACAAAATTTGGTATTCAAGTCTTCTAGAAATGCAGCACCAAGATTTTCAGGAAAATCCCCACCCCAAACTATCATTTACATGAAAGATTTTTCGAATGGCTCTAACGATTTTGATTAAACTACCATACATTTAAGATATTTACATACAAAAAGCCTGTGAAGTCCTCTTCATTTGTAGAGCTCGTAAGAAATGAAATGTTCTTCATATCATTTTTGTAACATCAGTCGTTTTTGGCTTGAATTTCTCAAACTTTGGTACGTTTCCAAGTGCAGTAGTTTCTGGTGATGACATACAGCAACTCGCTTTTTAAACATTTCATTATCTTTTCAATCTCCTCTTGTATGTACAACGAAACGTGTAATAAAAGTATTTCTGTAAACCTTTCTCTCGAAGTAGATACAAAAATAAAGATTTTCCAGAATTGTTTGTAGAAGAGGTGATAGTTTTAACTTCTATATTTAATATAAGCCTGTCGGGGAATGATCACAGTTCCAGCAACTTGCACGTCAAACAATAACTGGAATTGCCCACCCTTCTCATATTTATTCAGAACTCGGGTGTTTTGTGGGTGGCATTGTTTGCATTGAGTAGGCGAAACTGTGTTTATTTTAAAACTCTTCATTATGTACCGCGTGTGTTTTATTTATTTTACAAAATTCAGTAAACTCGATTATGTGTTTGTCTCACTTTTTATAAACACGTTGTCAAAACGCTGGGACACTGAAAGTGACTTAAGTGGAGGACGGACTGACATCTTGCTAAGTGGCACTTCCTCTTTAAGTTGATATGTGGACCAAGGTTCAAGGGACGTCGAGAAACAACGATGACTGCCGCTCGTCAACGTAAACACCGGGCGGGCTATTTACAGATAAGGATCACCTTCTGGAACCTCGAGAACATGTGTTGAGAAGTTCCGGAGTGTTCTGTGCAAGATTACACTGCCCATACAAGCGAGTGTTCTCGCTACAGGAGTGGAGTAGAAAGAGAATTGAGTCAGCGAGTGCGTCTCTGGTGCGGTTCTCCGAGCGAGTGTTACTGCGGAGCGAGGGATTGGGAGGTCTTGTGTTCGACTCCCCAGCGAGTGAACCGTCAGGAAAAGGAAGCTACGTCATGGACGGAGAATTGAACTAGTTCACCTTAGTGAAGTGACTAGAAAAGCGACACTTGAAGAACTAGAGAAAGTCACAATATTATGACAAATGATAACACTACTTGTTGCCAAACAAGTGCTCAGCGTAGCATAAACACTTGAGATACTTCTGACACACTCAGAACAGAACACAACTGATCCGTCGAATCCAATCACAACTCACAACTGAACTGTTGAGTCAACAACTATCAATTGAACTGCTGGGTCACAACTCACAACTGAACTGTTCAGTCAACAACTATCAATTGAACTGCAGACACAACTTAAATCGAACTACTGAGTCACAAATAAGAACTAGACTGCTGAGTCACAACTAACAACTGAACCGCACAATCACATTTCACAACTGAACTGCTGAGTCACAATTCAGAACTGAAGTGCACAGTCACAACTTACAACTGAACTGCTGAGTCACAACTCACAATTGAACTGTTGAATCAACAACAAACAACTGAATCGCACAGTCACATTTCACAACTGAACTGCTGAGCCACAATTCAGAACTGAAGTGCACAGACACAAATTACAACTGAACTGCTGAATCAACAACTCACAACTGAACTACTGAGTCACAACTCACAAGTGAACTGCACTCGGCATTGTCCACTTGACTGCACTTAACTTTGTAACTTCTCAACCTACAGCCTGGTGTAACATACACGTTACAAAGGTATATTTTTTAGGTTTTAGGATTTTTAATGGGTTTTTTCCCTAATGCTGCGTTATACTAATCTTCAACAATAAAATTAGACTATTTATAGCTGTTTTATATCTTTCTAATGAACCTGTAGTGCTTTTTTAACAATAAAGAGCAAAATCCATGCAACTGCAGTCAAATGTGACCCCCTAAGCATCCAAGCGTGCCATCACACCAGTTATATTACTTGGGCCCTCCCCGTCCTTTACTACAGGCACATTTGACTGCAGTCACTGGGACTCGAACTCGCGACGTTTGACTTGAATGGATGGTCAGTCCATTTCGACAATTCTAATCGCGTCGGTGAAGGGTTTAGGAATTAGAGGAAGAGCGGCATATACAGCAAAATAATTCCGGTAATTGAGGGTTAACTGACTCAACTGAACTGTCCGGGCAAGAGCAGCCCGTTATATAAAACCCGCATACAAAGCGGAATGTTCTAGAAAGGGAAGTTACCAGAACATGCCGAAAGGAATGTTCTAGAGCAGTAAAAAATATGGTGAAGCGACACATAATAGGTTCACAGTTAGTGTTCTGAATACCGTTCGAGGGCACCCAGGTACCGGGTCGGGTTGCGCTTACCGGTGACCCGGCAGGAAAGTTCGCGCGCGCGGTCAGAGTACTTATATTTAAAATATAGTTTTAAATATATTTTTAAAAACGGTACTACATCTACCATTGTGTACTGTGAATTGTATTTTCACTTCACACAAAAATATCATAACTCCTATACACTTAAGGGTAGAGAGGTAAACTTAAGGTTATTTTAGTGGAAGTTTTGCTCCACAAATTGGTACTACTATTAAGTAAGACAGCTTCTGTGTCCTCAAGCCATTTGGTTTGTTTTCTTTATTTCTGCTTTGTACAGATTTTTCTGTGAATGGCATTTTCTGATATAAATGACTCGTTTTCTCAAAAACTATTGAACATACGTAAACTCCGTGGATATACTTTGTGTTTATAATACCAAAATAATTGCACACAAGTTTTAATTAATGATATAATTATATCTTCTTTAATAAAGAAAGTTAAAGTATACCAGCGACCTTGGAAGAAATCCATCTACATTGTGTAAAAATTTCAGTCTCATATGTTAAATGGTTCCTGAGATAATGGCTCGTTCATTTAGCAGATTTGACATAAGCCGGATAGAACTTTTAGCCTCCTCTTAATTAGGAAAAGAAAATGTTATTGCCCCCTGCACTGACAAGTTGAGTATTTTCCAAAGATGCAACACGAAGATTTTCAAGAAACCCCCCTCCCCTCAACCTAAACTACTCGTTCCATGGAACAGTTTTCGAAATATCTTAATTTTATCAAAAATTACTAACACTTTTAATTAAAATGTCATATATTTAAGATATTTAGGTGACAAATAAAATGTATATCTTTAATTTTCTGGGAATAGCTATAAAATCCTCTTCGTTCGGAGTGAGTTTTGTAGAATTTTGTATAAGTGAGATACACAAAAACTTAACTTTACCAAAAATGCAGATATGTATGTTTAAAAGACATTTTGAACAAACAGTTTCCGTGATATTCGTTTTGGTTGCAATATTTGCAGTATTTTTGTGCCACTTCACCATTCTTTTGTTTTTCGCGATATCGTGAAGGAGTAGGAAGCAAATAGCTACCCACTTTTTAAACATTTATTTACCTCGATTGGCATGGAGGAGAGAGGAGAATGCTTTTGTAAGAATGTATCTACATTTTAAGTGCAGAGAGAGAGAGAGAGAGAGAGAGAGAGAGAAAGACAACCTTTAGCTCAGCAGCGGCCGGGCCCTGACACAATATCATTATCCCAAGGAGATGGAGGACTCGGAGACTTTCAGGATCATTAACAGTGAGGCAGGACTGCCACAAGAGGAACGCTAAAATTACCGTGCCTCTTCTCTCAGTGGCAAGGGACCATTACCTGATGAGCGACAGACCATCGCTTCGAGGCTCTGCACCAAGAAAATCTTCAGTACACAAATAGCTTTCCGTCCATCTGTGTGAACGTGCTAATCCCGACTTTCTCTACTACGTGTAGCAGGTAGCGATACCGCGATTTCACTGCAAATACATGTTTTAAAGCCACCTGAACACATTAAAAACAGCCTTTTTAGAAAAATGTCCATGTATGTGTGTAGTATAACTCAAAAACGAAAACCAAACTTATGCTTAAGTTCAGTAAGATGCGACCGATAACTTTCAAGAACATTTGTCCACCCCAACTACCGTTTACAGGAACATTTTTCGAGAATTTTTAAAGCTATTTAGATGACAAATAAAATGTATGTCTTGAATTATTGCGAAATCCTCTTCGTTCGGAAGGAATTTTATATAATCTTTTATAACTGGTAAACGTTAGGCGATAGACGAAAACCTACAACACAAAAAATCTGATGTGTTGCACTCACATGGCTTTCTCTACTCTTGTACTTATTGCTAATATTCTTGTAGGTGCAAGGGGAATATGGTAGGCTTTAAGCGATAGTCAAATGTTTTAAGAGCTGGTTGCTATGTGGAGTATTCCATTCTCTTTGTACTATGTCCAGGACAAAAAAAAAACGAACAACGAATTCCCATTTGAGAAAAAGTATTGTAACGAGATCTACATTTTTTGTCTATCTCTTACGGTTTATCAGTTATGCGAAAGTCATTCCGAACGAATAGGACTTTTGGGAACATTCCCGGAAAATTCAATATATATATATATATATATATATATATCATTTGCCATGGAAATATCTTAAACGTGTGATATTTTAATCAAACCGTTAGAGCAATTTTCTAATTAATCAGAAATAACGGAAACTTTTCCCATATAGGGGTAGTTTAGTGGGGGGGGGTTCTTAAAAATATTTGTGCTATCTTTGGAAGATAGTGAATTTGAGCACCAAGGTTGGTATTTAACCGATATTTGGCTTTTGAGTCATGCTGTTCACATACGCACATTTGTGTGTGTCTGTTGTAGCGGGGATAAATAATAAAAAGGTTTCTGTTTCGGAAAGGATTTGTTTTGCCGGCTGCTCAGGTATAGGGTCTGCACTCTTATCTCAGGGAGTGTGGATAGGAGGTGAAGGTCTCCTTCAGTGGCCCGTTTATTCTGAAGATCCACACTGTATTCCTTTCACCGAATCCCCATCACACAAGACTTGGTTCCGCCTATCATCCCCAGCTAGTATTTACGTGTTTCCCCGCTCTACTTCTCTTCCCATGTCGAAAAATATGACTTTGTGAATTTAGCTGACTGTAATTTAGTCATTTCTACCTGCCTTTCCTCACTTTAACCGAACACTAACTTTCAAACCTATTCTATCTCGATGCTTCACATGAAATCTCATCAACAGTACTACACCAAGTGATCCGTCTGACACACGTCTCAAACTCCTCTCCGTCCTAGATCATTTTTCTATTCTCCGCCTATTTTATACTTTCATTCCTCCTTTTTACTATTCACGTGACTTTTATAATTTCCTATTGGTTATTTTTCTAATTTTGCGCCGTTTCCCATTGGTTCGTTATATTTTCAAGTTGATCTTCACCGCGTCTAACATTACCGCCTTACTTCTGCCTGATTACGTTTTCTGTGCGGTTGACTGCACCGGACTTCCTTTCGGTTGTTCTCATTTCCTGTGAGTTTCACAAAATTCTATATAACTTAAGCGATTGCTAATGTCTCATGCCTGTTTGCTCTTATAATATTTCACCTTTTACAGTTTTCACTGTCTCTCTTCGCTCTAAAATACGCGTTTTCCTACATTTTATTTCCATCTGTTTCTTTTATTCCCGTTCATATTATTTATTCGTATCTTTTCTTTACTTAATTCATTCGTTATGATTTTATTCCCCCTTTTTCTGCTCCTTCATATTATCTTTATTCTTTCTTCTTATTATTATTATTCCCGTCCTTATGATTATTATTATTATTATTATTATTATTATTATTATTATTATTCTGGCGGATCTTATCACTTCTCTGTGAACAGCAGGACCCTAAAACGAAAAGTCGGTTAAATGTCTAACATAGCAATCATCTTCCACGAATGGGTCACGAACGTTTTCAAGAAAATTTCCCTCTCAAACTACCTTTATAGCCAAATATTTGTTATTTTTGATTTTGTCAAAAATGTCCCTATTTTGATTAAAATACGACATGTTTAATATATTTGCATGACAAATAAAATGTATGTCTTGAATTTTCTGGGAATAGTCTGTGAAGTCCCTTCATTCGGAAAACCTTTTGTATAACTGGTAAACTGTAAGAGATAAACAAAATGTTACTGCACAAAAAATGTAGATGTCGCTAAAACACACCATTTATGTCAAATATATAGTTTTTGTGGGGTTAACAATTTCCGAGATATTCTTTGTTATTGTTTTGAATTTTGAAATACTTCTTCAAGTGCCAAGTCGCTATTCAGTTTTTTTGTGGTCATACAAAGAGCGTGGAATTTCGAAGCCATCACATAGTGTTTTTTTTAAATATGACCATCACTTTCGTCTACTGCATTCTTCTTATAGCTATAACGTGTGTAATGAAACAAACTTATAACGTGAAGTATTGCCTCACATTCAACAGGCCCCGAGTCGAATACCGGTTAGGGTGAGTTAACTGGATAACATTTTTTACGGTTTTCCCTTATACTTACAAGACGAATGTCGGGAAACTCTAGCTCTGGAACCTCGGGCCTGCTGGAGCATCATTTCCAGCATTTCGTTTATCCATGTCGTCGATATGACCTACCAAATTTAAAAAAAATAGTTGTAATAGTTAGTGGTAGGGTGAGCAGAGAAAATAATGTGAATGTAATTATGAAGACTCCTTCATTCTCAATGAGTTTATGTCACTAGTAATTCGTAAAAGACAAACATGCATTTAAGTTATGATTTTGTGTTTTCATAACGGAATTTCCCAATACATACTTCTGAAATGTCAGGTCATGTAAAGAGTATTCAATTCGAGGATACATAGGGCAAGTTTGCTTTTAAACATATGACAGTCGTAAAGGTGAATGTGCCCCCGAAACCACCGCTCGCAGGCCATCCGGCACCTTGTGCTTCTACCGTGACTCCCAGGAGGGAGGGATGGGGGAGGGACCCTAAGGGCGACCAGATCGGATGAGAACGGGCGTAAGCACAGACAGGGTCCCTAATGTTTCCAAATTGAACGGCTCCAACGCCGCCCGACCTCTCTCCGGGAGGTCCCCGAAGGAGCACATACCCAAAAGCGGGTATCCAACCGAGGAGTCTCTGGACGATGTCAGGAAGAAACCTTCACAGAGCGCACAGCCACGTCCAGCCGCAACCCGCCGAACACCGTCGTCGTCTGGACCTACAACCATGAAACACACGATAGCTACAGGAAATGAGGAGTATCAAAGTTCTGAGAGAAGATCAACCACCCCAGCATTTGCCTGCCGACCCAGGGAAACCACGAAAAACCCATGGGACAGAATGAGTGGTCGTTGAGAATCGAACCCGGAAGCTCCCGAATTATCGCGGCGCCACCTTGCTCGTGAATGTCCGGTAACTCTGAGCTGGCATCATTTCAACCAGTTCGTTCATTAACCCTCCGATATGACCTACACAGTTAAAGGATCTTAAACTTAAAATAAAATTATGAATGGTTTGGTAACACATCGGATTTTTCCAATAGCATCTTCCTTCATTCTGAGTCAGGTTTAATTCCACTATGAATCCATAATAGACAAAAAAATGGTGTATTTTGAGTTATAGATTTTGTGATAAATCACTTTTTTCAGAACGGAATGTCCCAATACTTTTGAAATGTTATATGAGGTGATGCAAAGTAATCAATTCCAGCATACATAGAGTCAGTTTGTTTTTAGTGGCCTGATGCTACCTACCACACAATTTGTTTTAACACCATTTCGGAATCAGATTTTGTTTTTTGAAGTTGTGAAAGCCCTAATGTTAACGTAAGCTCCTGAAGGCAGATTGGAGAGTGGACGCTTTTATCCCGGACCATTTGCCGCTCTTATGGAATATAATTGGCGAGGGGGGCAATCAACAGGTATGTGGAAAGCGAGAGCGGTTAGGCAGGTATATGAGAGGTTATGTGTTCGCAATTTGAGGGGTGCCTTCCGATAACAACAGCCCGCTCAATGTTATTCCTACGTTCCTATCTCATTAGCTTTTGTTATGTATAGCTGAAAGGAACGGTTACCTTTAAAAATACAATACTTGACGTGTTTCTGGTCGACTATTGTTGCTTTAAACTATACCTGGAGCCTGGCGTGTACAGTCACGAACAAGAAATCCTCAACACTTGGCACATTTACTTACGAGTCAGGTGTTTACGATACTGTACAGCTGCCTTTGCCACGTATGTTTAAATATTTCTAGTACTTGACAATTGAACTGAGCGAGGTGGCGGGTTCATTCCCTGGCAACCCCCAATCTGATCCATCAGTTTTTCGTGGTTTCCCCGGGTCGGCAGGCGAATGATGGGGTGGTTCCTCTTTCCTGTACCCATTATCTTCCTTGTGATCTGTTTCATGGCTGTAGACCAGGCGCTCTGCAGAGGTTTCTTTGCGGGACTGATCAGTTAGGTTTCGCCTCCCGCTTCTGGGTGGCCCGGCCGTTGTTATGCGGATCTGGAAGAAGCAAACAACGGCCTGCAGAGGCCACTCTGTTCGTCCGTACCCTTGCCTTTTACTTCAAAATTGAGCAACAATAATTTTTGTTTTCATTTTTTCCTAGTGTTTAACATGCACGTCACCGCAGGCGGTGGAACTAAAATTGAGATATTTTGGTTCCATCCCCTTCATACATAAATGATAATTGGGACAGGAAACGTTCCAGGCCTAGCTTAGGATACCTCCACGGCATTTTCCTACTATGAGGACTGAGGAAAACCTAGAGAAAATCTCAGTCAGGGAGGTGAAGGTGAAGGTACGGACGAAGGGAGGGGCCTCAGCAACCCGGGCAGAGACCGCAAATAGGACGCAGTTGCCCTTTATGCTTCCACCGTAACCGAGGGATGAAGGGAGACACCAGATCTGGATGACGACGGGCGCAAGAATTGACGGAGTCCCTAACGTTTCCAGATCGAACGCATTCCGCCGCCGGGTCCAAGCACAAGCCTCCTAGCCCCCCGGCGGTCGCTCCACAGGGCCCTTCGGAGGCGATACCTAACTCAGCGACACCAGAGAACAAACTTCTACATAGCGCACAGCACCATAGCCTGGCCCTACAACCTTGAAACAATGACACACCTATTTGACTACCGGGGATCGAACTCGAGACGTACCGAGTAAGAGTCGCACACGTTACATCGCTCGGTTCAGGCAACAGGTCTCCCTCGTCTACCTGTGTCAGTATTTCAGATTAATTAGTAGGAGGTGGGGCAAGTATTGTATTCCACTCAACATTTCCATATTAAGACTTCAACCAAAATACATGTTTTAAGGTCCTCCGAAACTCCAAAATTAAGGAAAGGTTCATGTATGTGTGCATAACTCAAAAACGAAATGTGCCATATATACCAAACAAGCATCTTCCAAAAATACGACACAAAAATTTTCAAGAAAATCCCCCAACTCAACTGCCTCTTATATGGAAGATTTTTCGAAAATTTTTATTTTCTGAATAACAGCTGTAAGATTTTGATTAAAATACCATATACTAGAGATATTTTTGTAGCATCAGCAATTTCCAACATATCCCTTTTTAATGGTTCCAATGAATAGTTGAATATTTATCCATTCTTTTAGTCCTGTCGATATTCAGTTGTTTCTCCCGATGACATAGAAACAGTATTGAATTTTAAGGCAGCATATAGCGTCCAGTTGTTAAACATTTGACTATCGCTGTTCTCTTTGTATCTATAACATAATGTAGTAAGAATAGTTTGTATGCCCATTAAAAGACAATAAGGGTAGAGAAAGTCATATAAATGTAACACATCGATTTTTAAGTATCAGATTTATAAAACATTGGAATCTTTTGAAGCTACATATCCTTGAGAAAGATAGTTTGAGCAAATACCTATCGCCATCGAACAAAGGAACACAGGTAGAAGCTCGCTGTTAGTTTAATGTGCGACGTTTGACCCGGAGTCCCCCGGAAATTGGCTTCTAAACCCTGCCACCAAGACGCTTATAACCTCCGATTGATTTCTTCGCAGGCAGAAAATCGTTTCATGGAACAGCAAATGAAATATGCAAGAAGACAGTTGAGGGACTGTGATGCGCAATTATTCATTACCTGAGACGGACAGTTACATGTGCAGCAAAAGTGTGATACTTGATGTCCATTTGCTCGATGCTCGTGTTTTGTCAGTCGAAAACTGTTACTAAGCCCTAATTATAAACCTCAAATATAATACTATATTTAAATCATACACACAGGGAGTTCTTTTCTAAAAATCTTGTGTTACATTTACATGACCTTCTCTACACTGTACGATTTATTAATGGATATAAAACTTATATTACTCAAGCTTATTTTTCTATCTACTTCATTTTAATCCAAATAAACCTTTACAGAAACAGCTACATTACACATTTCGTTATAGATACAAAGAGAACAGCGATAGTCAAATGTTTAACAACTGGACACTATGTGAGATTTCAACGGAAATACATGTTTTGAGACTCCCTAAATCTAAGCAAAAAGCACTTTTAGAAAAAGGTTCGTGTGTGTCTGTGTCCGTGAACAGCATAACTCAAAAGCGAAAATTCGGATAAACACCAAACTTGATATTTAGATTCACTACCTTCCAAAGATGCGCCACGAAGGTTTTCAAATTACTCCCCCACCCCAGATTACCCTTTACATGGAAAATGTTTCAAAAATTTTTATTTTCTCAAAAACGGCTCTAACGTTTTTGATTAAAATATCACGTGTTTAAGACATTTTTATGGCAAACAAAATGTATATCTTGAATTTTCTGGGAATGTCTCTAAAAGTATTCTTCATTGTAAACGACTTTTGCATAACTGATAAACCATAAGACAGTTATTCAGTTTTTGTCTTGGATATGGAAAGAGTATTAATCTGTGGCAAAAGGGAATGGTGCTGCACCTAGCAACCAGCTATTAAGAGATATGTATGTGCTTAAAGGCTACTGTATTTCTATATTGCCTTTGCAATTACAAAACAAGGGGAACATAGTAGACCTTAAGCGATAGTCAAATATTTTTAGAACTGGTCGCTATGTGTAAAATGTAATTCTCTTTGCATGTCAAGAACATAAAAAAAGAACAACCAATTCTCAGTTGAGAAAAAGCTTAAGTATTGGAAAATTCAAAGAAATAACAAGGAACATCTCGAAAATGGTTCACTTTACAAAAAAAATCTGATGTGTTACACTCACATGACTTTCTCTACTCTTGTACAATCTATTTTTACAAACACCTATTCTCCATATGCTTTATGTTAATCGAGATATCGAGATGTCAATCTTATTGCTAATTTTCTTGTAGATGCAAGGGGAATATGGTAGGTTTTAAACGATGGTCAAATATTTTAACGCTGGTTGCTATGCGGCGCATTCCATTCTCTTTGCAAGTCCAGGACATAAAAAAATGAATAACGAATTTGAGAAAAAGTATAAGTATTGGAAAATTTAAGGGAATAACAAGCAATATCTCGAAAACGGTTCACTCAACAAAAGAAATGTATACGACATAAGTTGTGTATTTTAACGAGATCTACATTTTTTGTGTAGTAAAATTTTGTCTATCTCTTATGGTTTACCAGTTATACAAAAGTCGTTCACAATGAAGAATACTTTTGGAGACATTCCCAGAAAATTCGAGATATACATTTCATTTCTCATGACATTATCTTAAACATATGATATTTTAATCAAAATCGTTAGAGCCATTTTTGAGAAAATTAAAATTTTCGAAAAATGTTCCATGTAAAGGGTAGTCTGGGGTGGGGGGATTTTCTTGAAAACCTTCGTGTGGCATCTCTGGAGGATACTGAACCTAAATACCAAGTTTGGTGTTTATCCGACTGTTCGTTTTTGAGATATGCTGTTCACAGACACACACACACACACACACAGACACACAGACACACACACACACACACACAGACACACACACGGACATGTTTCCAAAAATGCTTTTTTTGGATTCAGGAGGTCTCAAAACATGTATTTCCGGTGAAATCTCGGTATCGAATTTTTGGGTGGAATGCAATACTTCCCCTACTTACTATACGTAGTAGAGAAAGTAAAAATGTTTAGGAGATATATTGTGTGTTTTAACGAGATCTACATTTTTATGTAGTAAAATTTGGTCTATCTCTTACGGTTTACCAGTTATGCAAAAGTCATTCAGAATGAAGAATACTTTTGGGGATTTTGTTTAAAACTTTCATGTCGCATCCCTGGAACATACTGAACCTAAATACCAAGTTTGGTGTTTATCCGACTTTTCGTTTTTGAGTTATGCTGTTCACGGACATACACACGGACATGTTTCCAAAAATGCTTTATTTTTTTGATGCCTTAGACATGCAAAGAGAATGCAATGATCCACATAGTAACCAGCTCTTAAAACATTTGACTATCGTTTATAACCTACCAATTTCCCTTGCAGCTACAAGAAAATTAGCAATAAGATTAACATCTCGATTAACATGAAGCATATGGAGAATAAGCGTTTGTAAAAATAGTTTGTAGAAGAGAAAGTAATATGAGTGTAACACATCAGATTTTTGAAGGTTAGAATTGTTCATTTCTTAGTCATTCTCTTAGGGCGGTATTCATAGTCGATTTTGGTCCGGCCCAACTTGCTACTTCCGGTGGATTTACAGCGAACCATCGATTTTCTTATTCATAGACCAGGACTTGCGTTGGTCCGGGAATCAAACGCCTTGGTCGGGACCAAATTTTGGTCTACCTCAGAGGGGTAGATTAAAGGCAGACCATCTTTACAAAAGGATGACTTTGGAGTAATGGGCGTGGCTGCTTGCGTAGAATTCGCGAAATGAGACGGTGGAGTAAAACTATCTACTAAAGTTAGACATAATTGGAAAGTATGGCGACCTAAATTTCAAAACAAATACAAGTTTAGTAAAGCAAAGGTTAGAAGGCTTATAAAACGGATTCATCCTAACCTATATGACAGAGGCTTGAGTATCTCAATTGGTAAGATGCTAATAGCACTTCCACATTATACAAGAGAAGGGTATCAAGTAAACACTACTGACCTTAACTAATGACTCATATGTCATTGCTAGATTTACCTTCGTTAAACCGGGACTACTATGTTCTTTGCGTAACATGACGGAATGTAACACGAAGTTAATTCTGCTACAGTCAAGCTTTAACTAGGATGCACTTAACGTAACGGGAATGAATCTTATTGATTGTTCTTCTATTACTTAACGCTAATGCTACTGCTGGTTCTAATTGCCATGCCACATTAAACTTTACGTAACGGGAAGGAAACATTGTTAAGTTACGTCGTTAAAGTAAGCCACGATAAGACAACCCTAAATAGCTCCATTTAATACAATGTATTAGAGGACATTATTCCGTATGCGGGTAGGAGGTATGAATGTTAAGTAACTTACGGAATCGGAGTTTCAACATTGTAACATCGAGAGTCCTAAGACGCAAGGCGTAGCCAAGGGATTGAGGACGCTCAGCTTCAAAACGTAGCCGAGGGATCTGCGTGTCTAAACTCGAACAAGAACCTGGGATACTACACAATCAACCCTACGTATTAAAACACCCCCATTTCGTATGTTTCTTAACATTTCATACCTCCTACCCGATACGGAATAATGTCCCACTTGGGTTAAGTTCGAAATAATTCAGGCTTTACTTACGTTTTCCCGGCGAGGAGAGGAGGATTGCAACTCCCGAAGGTTTTATGATGTATTAGAATTTCCTCAGGTAATTATTTCTGTATAATTACTATCACATAATATTTATTTGGTTAAGATCTAGGGTGAGACTTTAATAACAGCAAATGTTCCTTTCTATTTAAATACGATTAGATTCTGAAATTTTAAGTTAAAGGTTAATATTCCAGCAAGTTAAATTCCTATTGAAATGATTAACAATGACATGAAACTGTGTGGATAAGAACGTTTCCAAAAAGGGAGGTGTGGCAATAGGTTAGAAGCATGCACAAAACTGCCTATATGTATATATATTATCTCCCTCCATGCCTCCTCTTTTTTTTCGTTTGCATTTGTCGAAACCGATTGGTTTTCAATAATATCCAACATTTTTTGTATTAAGGAAAACAGGCATTTTCCTCCTCCGACCATTTTAATGCACACTTCTTGGTTATCTCCATTTTTTTTTTTTTTTTTTGCGCGGGCTCGGAGTGAGCACTGAACCGATGAAAAAACAGCTGTGAAAGGACCTAGAAAGTTAAAAACTAGGGAGTAACAGTGGTTAGTTTACTACTCTATGGCATCCGCGCATGTGCAGAACTACCTTTCTTCGTCGTGTAACTTTTCTCCTTGCTGATCCACGGCCTTCTTGGTCCAAGACTTTTTATCGTCTATGAATACCAAAAACTTGGTCGGCCTTTGTTCCGGACCGCATGAGTCTGGAGATAGTCCAGAGCTATGTGAAATCTATGAATACGGCCCTTAAAGTTTATCAACATTCAGTTGTTTCTCGCGATGTCATGGAAACAGTAAGGAATTTTAAGGCCAGCATATAGCGTCCAGTTGTTAAACATTTGACTATCGCTGTTCTCTTTGTATCTATAACGAAATGTGTAATGTATTTTGATTAAAATTTAATAGATAGAAAAATAAGCTTTAGTAAGAATAATTTGTGTATCCACTAATAAATGGTAGAGGGTGGAGAAAGTCATGTAAGTGTATCACATGAGATTTTTTGCAAACAGATACTGATTTTACGTATAAAAGCAAACAAAAATTTTGGGTGGGACATCTTTTTACTAAACCAATCATTATTTTATAAAATATTTAGGAAGTAAAAAGGAGTATTAAGCTTAATGCATTGAAAGACTAATTTAGATGTAAAATCACAAACGGGTTTGAATAGAGTATTTACATATGTTTCAACATAATGGGAACTTTTTTAACATGCGCTAAGGTCCACATGGCGTCTTAATACTTGCCGCAACACGTGGTATTTGATATCTCAGTTCTTACTTTCTCTACCGCTTATCTATAGCAAGTATATTAAGATTTCGACAGAAATACAGGTTTTGAGGTCCTTTAAATAACACAATTTTAGGAAAAGTCCGCAGCGTGTCTATGAAGAACATAACCGAAATGTCGGATGAAAACTAAACACGAAGATGAATTAAATTCTCCCCTTTAAAACTACCCTTTAGGTGGAAATCTTTTAATTTTCTTGAGAAGTTACTAGATCTCACAACTGGTGTATTTTTGGGGCAATAGCTATTTCCGAGATATTCGTTGCTTTTCGTGAGAATTTTACAATATCTTATCACTCATTTTTGTTTTAAGTGCTAAAGTCACCATTCTTTTGTCTCTCGTGTTGTCATAGAATGAGTACGGAATTTCAAAGTCAGCATATAACGACCCACTTTTTAAACATTTGAACATTACTTCATCCCTCTGGTATCTCCTAAGAAATGGTAATTAAACCATTTCCGTAAAGTTTATTTCGATTAAGATTAATTAGTTAGAAAAATAAGGCTTTGTAAGAGAGGTTTGTAGAAAAATGGGTTCTATTATCAAAATATTGCATATAATTGCGGAACCATAAAATATAAGTGAGGGTTTTTTGTTTCTTATGAGCAAAGTCTGTGGTCCGCTTTCAGGAGGTCCTGGGTTCGATCTCTGGTGACCGCCCACTCTGACCCAAGGGTTTTTCGTGCTTTCCCCAGGTCGGCAGGCGAATCCCGGGGTGGTTTCTTCCACCACGACCTCCTTTCCGTCATTTCTCTTTCCTTCCGGATCCTTGGAGATATGCCTCTAAGTGTCGTGGTGAATGGCGGTGCTGGACAGATGCCGCGGATGCATGCACAATGGAAATAATACTCCCCGTGGGCACAGAGGGCTGCTCGACTAATGGGTCATTCATAGCCCTCTCTCGGCGGCTCCGGCGGTGACACAGTGGTCTGCGAGCTTGGAAATGTTACGGACTTCCGCGCGTCTGTGTGACCTATCGAAGTGTTTTTTAAACAGTCGAGTGATCTCTGAGCGTACTAAATGTGTATTACCGCAGAAGGAATCATTTTTATAGGTATGAGCGTGTAAAACACGACACAGAAACTCTTGTGACTGTTACACTTCTGAAACCACACAACGACTACCTGCTCTCATCCCACATACCCCTGTTCTTCATTGTGATAAACTAAAACCTCAATTAGAAAAACAAATCTAATTACTTTAAATATACATAATTAACTAACTCGTTTAAATGCAATAAACACAGAATTTATCTTTGTAGGATTAAGTAAGCATAGCTCTTTCACTGATTCTATTAATTAGCTTAGTTTATAAATCAAAATAATGATCATAAGGGAAAAATAGCTGCAATAAAGTTTGTATATTTAAATATTAATTAGGCAAGCGCTTTTGTTAAAAAAGATCTAACTAACGTAAATTATGAGTTAATTGGAAAACCTTGAACCTTTAGCAGTATTTATGTAAAACAGCAGGCGGTTATTTAAAACAACAGAACAGCGTTGCCTCACTCGAGGCTTTACAGGTGTATCTAACTTTCATTAACTAATACTTATCAAGTGTCGTGTTGCAACCAGCATTCAAATAAAAAGATAGGGGCTCAGCACCTCGACTTACAAGTTATTTTGTGCCTAAGCCCGCGGGAGGAAGGGTTGAAGCGAGAGAAGCCAAAGGGCGGCCGAACAAAGGCACGACAGGGCAGAGGGCACGGTCCCTACTATTACAGATTGAAACTCCCACACCACTGAAGGCTTGCATATCCTCTGAGGGACCCTGGTCTCGGAGACAGCCCCTTCCCATTCTGTGGGACGAAGGGTTATATAGAGCATCCTTTTCCCTGCAATGCAACGCCGAGACTACCGCCGACACTTTCAACCCTGAAACAAACCAAGCAATGAAAGGTGAAGTGAAATGAGCATGTAGGGACTGGAAATTCAAGGGATGTAATGAACCTTTCCAGCATTCACCCAGCGACCCCAAAAACCCCATGGGTCAGGAATGTCGGCCGTGGGAATCGACCCCACGACCTCCCGAATGCGGGCTACAGAGGTTACCGCCTGAGGCATCCCGCTCGGCAAATAAATATTAAAAAGCATCTGATGTATTGCATTCACACGGCTTTTTCTACTCACTCTTCTACAAACTAATCTTACAAAAGTTAATTCCTCTATCTCTTGTTAATATATTTATTTAAGGATATGACGCGAAATGGGTTTGCCATAAAGACACACAATAACATACAAAAATTCTTAACAATAAAGAATGCATTAAAATATGTAGGTTCATCAAGGAGAGTATAAAACAAATTTATAGGATTATCTCCATTTAACAAAAACATTTGAAATGGTACCACGTGATCTGAAAAAAAGACCAGTCACTTTAATGTATTTGTTTAGGAAATCTCGGTGTGTGGGCTCATATATGCTTTTCTTTATCAACTTTCAAAGCTGGGTATTTGATATTTGGAACCTTATGGCTGGATCAATAATTTCAGGTTGAGCTTTTGAACGGTTGATCGCGCTGCTACCGTTGTCAGCAACCCACAGCACTTGCCAGCATCGTGTCTCTCCCCTAGGACAACTTCGCAGCACATATGGAAGAGTTTCATACTCACTGCAGCCATGTCTGAGCGCCCAGGGAGGGATCTTACTCATCTTGGGTATACGACGGCGACACTAAAACTTTTAGAATGCCATGTTTCTAAAAACTAAATGACGTTTGTTTATATTTGACAACTTTCTAATGTTTTGCAAATTGATTGCCGTTTAGTTTGTTCGATTTGCTAAAATAGTTTGTTAATTATCATCATTTAAAGGTTTTGTGCTCGCCAAAAATGAATTTGACTAGGGAATATTTCTGGGCTATGATTTTTCACGATTTTAAATCGTCATTAAGATTTAAACAATGTGAAGATAGGCTTAGAAATGCATTTGGCAAAGAAACCCCATCTAAGGCAACAATTTATAATTAACACAACGGATTGAAAAGAGATCGGTGTTTTCTTAGTGATGAATTTCGTGAAGGACGTCCAAGAACTGCTGTTACTGATGAAAATATTGTCGCTGTTGGTGCAATGCTTGAAGACGGACATGTTGTGAATTTATTCAGGCGACATTGGGCATCGGTATGGCTGAAATCCAAAACAGTTTACATCAACAGTTAGACGCGAGAAAAGGTTCTTGTCGGTGGCTCCCGATAAGAAACAACGCGCTAATGGTACAGAAAAACTCTGGACAAATTCCAAGGCGGCACTTCAAATTTGGTTTGGAATATCGTTACTGGTGATGAATCTTGGATTTATTGTTATGATCCTGAAAAGAAAAGTGAATCACCTCAATGGGTCTTTCGAATGGAACCTAAATCTATAAACGTGTGACGAATTCGCAGTGCTGGTAGGAAGATGGTTGCTGTTTTTTTTCTAAAACGGGCCGTATTGCTGCTGTGGCATTAGAAGATCACTGCGATTGGTACACAAATGTCTGTTTGCCGCAAAGTTTTTAAAAAGTTCGTGAACAACCACAAAAAGGAAAAACAACGCATCGTCACATACAGCAAAACTAACAACTGAGTATCTGACTGCCCTAAAGTTCAGCACCATAAATCCTCCACTATGCAGCCCTGACCTAGCACCTTGTGACTTCTTTTTGTTTCCGAAAATTAAAGATAAAATGCATGGGATAACTTTTCGGTCATCATATGAAACAGTGGAACATTATAAAAACCTGGTTTTGAAGTGTGGCATCATTGCTTTAGAAACTGGTTTCATCGAATTAAAAAATGCATTGATGTTAAAATAGAATATTTTGAAAAGAATCAATAAATTTATTTAAATGTTTTAAAACCAATCCTTGATTGATTTTCTTAAAATCGTTAGTACTGCCTCATATCTGTCCATTCAGAACTTTAAAGACCTTCCTTAGTTGTCACCCAGGACTTTGCAGATGTTACTTCACGAAACAGTTCTGCCCCTTTACGTTTCTGAGGGTAGGCGCACCTTGAAACATATTCCTGTTCTTGAAGAAGGGAACAGCTTTTGTTTTCTTCAGATGTATTGATGTTTAGTTCCGCTAAACAGCGACTATGGATGTAGTATAGTCTCTTACACCATTAACGTGGGTTGACTAATAACTAAAATTTGAACAACTAAAGTATTAACATTAGTAATACTTTACTAATTCTTTCATTAGACATTTCGTTGCAGGTATTAGAAGGGTACAGTAGACGAAAGAGATAGTCAGATTCTTTAAAGGTGTGTCGCTATGTGATGACAAATTCCATGTTCTTTGCGTGACCATGATAAAAAACGAATTGAGACTTACTACTCGAAGAAAACTATACGTTTTTGAAAATTGGAAACAATAACAGAGAATATTTTGTAAATGGTTAATGCCACGAACGAAATCTACATTTTTTATGTTTTAAGATTTTGTCCATCTCTTACGGGTTACCAATTATACAAGATTATACAAAGTTCCTTCCGAATAAAGAGGGCTTCACAGGCTGTTCCAAAAATTCAAGATATACATTTTATTTGTCATGTGAATATCTTTAATATATGTTAGTTTAGTTGAATTTGTTATACACATTTTTGAGAAAACAAAAAATATCGAAAGTTTTTCTATGTAAAGGGTAGTTTGTGGTCGAAATGTTTCTTGAAAATCTTCATGTGAAGTCCGTGAATTTAAACACAAATTTGATATTCAACCGACTTTTCGTTATCGAGTTATGCTGTTGACAGGCATATAAAGAGAACTGTTAGGATAAAGAGGGCCTCGAAACATGTATATGCTGTTGTTAAACTTTAGTTTCAATCGCACTGGGCCAGTGTAACATCGTGAATTCTAAGCCAATACGAGAGCACTATTTATATTTTGAGCCTTGGCAACCCTGAATGTTGTAGGTGCCATCTGACGTTTCCAATGGGAAGTTTGACATTTTTTACCATAATCTACTTCAAACATTTTTGTCAATAGTGCGTCATTTATTTTGTTTACACTAACTTGAAAATTGTTTGTCAACAAAAACATGGAATTAACTCGTGAAAATGTTCGTGCAATGATTTATTACGACTTTCGACGTGGATTATCAAGACAAGAGTGCATCGATCAACTAACTTCCACATTTGGCGACGAAGCTCCATCCTTTGCCACTGTGAAACGCCGGTTTAACGAATTTAATCGTGGCCTCCGTTCGCTCAATGATGAAGTTCGTGAAGGTCGTCCAAAATCAGTTGTGCCAGAAAACATTGATGCTGTGCAAAATATAATAATGAAAGATCGTCATGCGACATATTGTGAGATTGAGGCAACCATAGGCATTAGTTCCACTAGCATATATAAAATATTGCATGATTATTTAGCCGTGAAAAAGGTTTGCTCTCATTGGATGCCACAAAAAGATGCTCGTGTCGATTGGTGTACAAAAATGCTCAAGAAACACAATGGCGGTGCCTCAAAAGACGTATATAAGATTGTAACAGGTGACGAATCATGGATCTATGCGTATGAGCCGGGACGTAAACAGCAGTCGACTGTATGGGTGTTTCAAGATGAAGCAAATCCAACAAAAGTTGTTCGCACTCGAAGCACTTCGAAGCAAATGGTCGCCTGCTTTTTCAGCAAAACTGGCCATGTGGCAACAGTGCCTTTAGAGGAACGTAAAACGGTCAATGCCGAATGGTACACAACCATTTTGTTTGCCGGAAGTCTTCGGTGAAGTAAGGAAAACCAACAAGAACCGTAGGATCGTTCTTCATCAAGACAATGCGAGCGCACACACATCTCGTCTAACAACAGAGTATTTGAAGGCTCAAAACATCGAATTGATGGGTCATCCGCCATACAGTCCTGATTTGGCGCCCAATGCCTTCTTTTTGTTCCCGAACATAAAGAATAAATTGCGTGGACAACGATTTTCATTGGCAGAAGAAGCCGTTGATGCTTTCAAAAACCATGTTTTGGAGGTGTCTCAAGAAGACTGGAATAAATGCTTTAACAAATGGTTCAAACGGATGCAAAAGTGTATTGATCATAAATGAGAATATTTTGAAAAACAATAAAGCAGTTTTCAATCAGAAATTACTTTGTTTTAATTATTAGGCTCAAAATATAAATAGTGCCCCGCGTATGATGAGGATTATTTCTCTGGATGGTCAGAAAGTGTATATCTATGCCATTTCCAAAATGTTTTAATCTTCTGTACTTAGGGTGGGGAATGTTCATTTTCACCAGCTTCACGTCTACTTCGTTGTATATCGACGTAAGAGATTTTTGTATCATGTGAAAACTATCTAATTTTATAACTATAGGATCAAAAAAAAAGGTTCAAAAGTTTAAATTTCGTCTACAGAAAATCACTGAACCAGTTTGGGTATTTGTTTCTCCGAAACATAAAGGTGTACTACATTCCCAGATTTCGTAATAATGTCGGGGGAGGATAGGAAATCAGCCCATCTGTCCATGTTCCATTCACATTTTTTGCGGATATTATACGAGAGTTACGAAATTATAATTATAAGATGAAAAGGGCAAAATTACCTATAAAAATGTTGTGGCTGTTTTCATACCAATTTAATAAAGTATAACCATACTTGCCAATTCCTGAAATTAATAATAATAGAAAGAATTAACGCACAATGTGCATGTTTCTTGGTCTTTCGTTTTACAAAGGTCTATAACTGAGTTTTTCCTTTTTATACTTTTTCTACTACGTATATTAATTAGGGGAAGTATTGCATTCCACCCATAAATTCGATACCTAATTTTACAGGAAATACATGTTTTAAGGCGCCCTGAATCCAAATATCTAAAGCATTTTTGCAAACATGTCGGTGTGTCTATGTATGTGTGCGCTTGTGAACAGAAAAACTCGAAAACGAAAACTCGGATAAACAGTAAACTTGGTAATTAGCTTCAATATCTTCCAAAGCTGCGACACAAGAATTTTCAACCAAATCCGCCTACCCTAAACTAGTCTTTACATGGAATATTCTTTGAATTTTTTTATTTTCCAAAAAAATACTATAACTATTTTGATTAAAATACCATATATTAAAGATATTTAGATAATAAATAAAATGTATATCTTGAATTTTCGGGAAATAATTCTTTTTTGGCAGCACATTAGACGATATGAGTCACAATTTGATTCACATAGTTTGCACTTGCTTGTGGAACTTGTCGTGGATCATACCTGGCTTGCGTCCTATCCCTGTTGATCATCACATCCCTGGAGCAGAAACACGGCCACATCTCTTGTAGGCTTCGGTTTGTGGTAAAAGCAGATCTAGTCCAAGTTCTTCTATGAACGATAATTACTGCTCCTTAGCTACCAAATGTGATGCTGCATACTTGGACAGACGTGGTGTTTTTTTAGGAACATTGCTTTGACGTTCTCTATGTTCTGTAGACTTTTCTGTTTTTCAGATTTTCCCATATAATCTCTAGTCCGTAAGTTATAATTGGTTCGATGGTTAGAGAAATAGATAGTGACTGTGCTGAGTGGTAGTTTTCTCATACTTTTTATACTGGCTCGTCCTAGTTGCTAACCTCGTTCTTTGATGTCTGGATCATATACACTATCCGGACACCCCCACAAACATAAGTTTTTCATCTTAGGTGCATTGTGCTGCCACGTACTGCCTGGTAGTCATTATCCCTGACCTCAGTAGTCATTAGACATCGTGAAACAGCAGAATGGGACGCTCCGTGGAGCTCACGGACTTCGAACGTGGTCAGGTGATTGAGTGTCACTTGTGTCAGAAGTCTGTACGCGAGATTTCCACACTCCTAAACATCCTTAGGTCCCTGTTTCTGATGTGATAGTGAAGTGGAAGGGACATGTACAGCATAAAAGGGTACAGGCCGACCTCGTCTGTTGACTGACAGAGACCGCCGACATT
Source organism: Deroplatys truncata (assembly GCA_030765065.1). NCBI lineage: Eukaryota > Metazoa > Arthropoda > Insecta > Mantodea > Mantidae > Deroplatys > Deroplatys truncata. The sequence continues at coordinate 8,769,157 of CM060977.1, read as the reverse complement.
TGCAGAGGGTCGTAAAGAGTAATAGGCAGACATCTCATAAGCCACACATCACGCAGGAAAATGCCAAACGACGCCTCGCTTGGTGTAAAGAGCGTCAACACTACACGATTGAACAGAGGCAAAACGTTGTGTGTAGTGACGAATCACGGTACACAATATGGCAATCCGATGGCAGGGTGTGGGTATGGCGAATGCCCGGTGAACGTCATCTGCCAACTTGTGTAGTGTGAACAGTGAAATTCGGAGGTGGTAGTGTTAGGTGTGGTCGTGTTGTTTCTGCAGGGTTCTTGCACCCCTTGTTGTTTTGCGTGGCACGATCACAGCGCAGACCTGCACTGATATTTTAAGCACCTTCGTGCTTCCCACTGTTGAAGAGCAATTCGAGGATGGCGATTGCATCTTTCAACACGATCGAGCACCTGTTGATACTGCACGGCCTGTGGTGGAGTGGTTACATGACAATAACATCCCTGTAATGGACTGGCCTGCACAGAGTCCTGGCTTGAATCCTATAGAACAACTTTGGGATGTTTTGGAACGCCGACTTCGCGCCAGGCTTCACCGATCTACATCGATACCTTTCCTCCGTTCCGCACTCGGTGAAGAATGGGCTGCCATACCCCAAGAAACCTTCCAGCACCTGATTGAAATTATGCCTGCGAGAGTGAACGCTCATCAAGGCTAAGGGTGGGGCAACACCATATTGACTTCCAGCATTACCGATGGAGGGCGCTACGAACTTGTACGTCATTTTCAGCCAGGTGTCCGGATACTTTTGATCACGTAATGTATGTCCCCTCGACTTGATCATTTCCTGAAGTTGAAGCACGTAAGACTTTCCCTCGTCCAGCAAATCGTAATAACTTTGCAATAACATAAAATTTGGAATGTGTGAAATGTTCAATGCAAAAAATGTACAAAATTACACTAAAATAAATAGGAATTTCGATTTATAAGAATCCTTGAAGACCTGGTAGAACTGCTTCATGCTGAAATTCTTCCTGATGCCACAACAAACACGTATTAAATCAAAGCACACCACTTCCTAGGCTATGCACATGTTTCTAGTGTATATTTTACACTTTACAACATCAACTATAACAAAGAATAGGAAACATATCATGCAGCTATAGAACACGAATAAAATGAACAATTTACAAGAGGCAGTTGACCTTATAATTCACGTCGTCCATTACTGAATGTTAGCGCCCTGGTTACAACAGCTTACTAGTGGTGCTATACACTCTGTTACAGCCCAGTGAAGGGGGCCATGATCATGATGAAGGATAGACACACAGATAAGTTCTGGTATATTATAGCACTGTATACCATTCAGTGTATAACGATATAATGCAATAGAATTTAATACTTTGGGAGGTCCGTGGTGAAAATATGAAACAGTTGAATTTGCCCACAGACGCGTAAAAACCTCTCGTATGCAGTAAATAGTTCATCATTGCCGTACGTTTTACGGGCAAATGCATGTCTTTGACACAAAGTAAACAGTGAAAATATCGATTCACATTTTGTGAAGCCCTCTGGGAGAAGCTTTGCTACTTTAAATTGCTCTCAGACGTCTGACCGTATAGCTACAACAAAACATGACTTAAAATAAAGAGAGTTGAAGGTTGTTACACTACATCACTAAAATGTTCTTACTTGAACGCGTTTCGGGAGACGGTTTGCTGCCATCATGAACATTTTACTGATGTAGTGTAACAACCTCCAACTCTCTTTATTTTAAATTATGACACATCACTGATTGTAAATCTTCAAAACATGACTTATTTTGATGTGACAAGGTGTGAAGTTTGTCGCATGCCTTGAAGGGAACACGATGTGGACGTTCCTGGGTCAACAGACAGAAGTAAACTTTCCGCCGGGCAATCCTTAAAAAAAATGTGTACACAAGCTTTTTTGGGTATCTCTTGCGGTTTACTAGTTATACAAAACTTGTTTGGAATTGAAGAGGACTTCATAGGATATTCCCAGAGAATTCAGGATATCGATTTTAATTGTCATGAAATATCTTAAAACATATTATATTTTAGCCGAAATCGTGACAGAAAAACAACGAAATATTCCAGTGAAATGTCCTTATTGAATGGTTGTTAGAACACAACGTTTCCTCTACCTACCATGTATGTACGTGGTAGAGAAAGTAAAACACGGGTGTAACACCTTTTGAAAGCCCTACATTGCGATTTAGCAATTGAAGAATCGTGGAAATATTGAACATATTTTACATAAGCTGTAGGCTTGAACGGGGTCTACAGTTTTTGTGCCCTAAACTTATATTCATCTCGTACAGTTTAGTAATTATACAACAGTATAGACAATTCATTCGGAGTGAAAAGGACTTCACGAAAGTTGAAAATAGAAATTTTATTGTTCATCTTATACGTATGCTATTTTAATTAAAATCCTTAAAGCTTCTTTTTAAGAAAATCAAATTAGAGTAGACACTCGTTTAACCGAATTCCAAGGGACCGTAAAATAGCCAGTTTGGTTTAACGAAGTTTGAATCAACGAGGTTTTATAAAAATAGTCCCGTATTATCTGAAATGGTAAAATACGACTGTTGAGTTCACTTTCTCTCTTGTTATGCGTACCAACGAATGAGGGTGTTCCACTTCTAAGAAAAAGTAAAGATAACTGCTGTATACGGTATATCTGGCAATTGTTTAATTGAGAAGGTATACCGTCAAATGCTTGTTGTAATTTGTTTTTAAAACAGCACTATTTGGAACAATATTGTACTCATTGAATTAGTCAGTCGTATAATACAACCAACAATAACCTTAGGAACCACTTTAAATATACCGTTCTTTTAGCGCTTAAGTTTTAATCAGAACATATATTTTAGTTACAACTCTTATCCATTACACATTTTAGTTCTATAATTTGAAAAAAGTCATTAATTGTTGTTGGCGGAACCGTTGCTAGTAATGTTGTGGCATTCTCTGAAGATACCACATCCAGGGCAGCCTGAAATGCCATGGAGACATCAGAAGTGGCAGCAAATCTCTTGAGAACAGAAATTGCAGCTGCAACTTCAGCTCGGGGTCGTATCTTCATGTTCCTCCTCAGAAGAGGACAGTAAAGAATCATTATTCTCTTCTGCATCATCAGCAGATGACTGATTCTTCAGCAGCACAGAAGTTGTTGTCTAGCTTCCATTCTTCCATAATGAAGAGGGCACCAAACGGGTGTAAACGTGTAGAAGAGCATTATCAGAATCCCCAATTGTATCCACATTATAAGTTCAGATGTGAATCATCGGCTACCTGTTCAGTTTCAGCAGTTATCAGTTGCTGTCCAGGCCTTCTTAAAACAGTTAGTTATGGTGTCTGTTGTATCCCAAGCAGCAGATATGTTGCAGTACACTCCAATGTGGAACTGTTTCTGTAGTTCTATTGCACTGATGGCAGCCTTAACCAGTCGGCGTCTGTAATTACTTCATTGAGGTGATTATTCCTTGATCCAATGGTGGCAGACAGCTCGTGGTGTTAGCTGGTAACAAGACAACTTCTGTGTTCGGAAGTTCCAGGTCATCCAACTGATGTGCCGAGCAGTGGTCCAAAGTTAGCAAAATGTACCTCTTTCTCGCAGCCATTTGTTGTTGAATCTTCAAGAGATTTGGTCATTCAAGCTTTATTGTTATTCTCGTACTGACTGGCAGATTGAATAGGTTGAACTTTCTAAAACAACGTGAATTTTTGTATTTTCCAACCACTAATGGTTTGAGCTTCTCAGAACCATCTGAATTACAACACAAGACCACCGTCAGTCTCTCTTTGCTGCATTTTCCGCCCTTGGCACGTGGTGTTTTCTCAGGCATCCAGTTATAAAAAATGCCTGCTTCACCCATATTAAACACAATTCTTGGGTGATAATGAGAGAGCTTAGATTGAAACTCCGTGCTCACTCATTGGCATCTTCCTTGTTTACTCTATGTGCCTCCCCACAGACATTGACAGCACTCATTTTATACCCCTGCTGAAAACACCATAGCCATCCCTCAGAAGACACAAACCCAGAAATTCCTTCTTTCTTGGAGATTACTTGAGCCTTTTTTTGAAGCATGGGGCTGGACAGTGAAAAAGAAAATTGAGAAAAATTAATGAGGGGACCATTTTAGTTCGTAATACGAATTATCCGAAATTCGGTTTAAGCGGTAGATGTTTCCATGTAATTCGGCAGAGACCGAGCAGGTACTACTTTCGGTTCATCCGATTTCGAATTAGTGAGGATCTACCGTATAAGGTTAATTTTGAATGATGGGATTTTCTTGAAAATCTTCGCGTCGCATGTTTGGAACATGCTAAACTTATATGCCAAAACACACACACACACAGACTAGTACCATAGTAAGTAGATGGACCTCCTACTCATTATGCTAGTATTATAAAGGCAAAGCTTGTGTGTAGGTTAAACTCAAAACCCATTCAATCCAGTTTAATAATTATTTCACTATTCGAAAATCAAATACTTTGTGACGGATGTAGGCTATAAAATACCTTCTAATTTAAATTAATAAATTAATCTAAGAGTAAAAAAGGAACTAGAAAGCCTCTGTTAAGAATGCCATAGAGTATAAAATAGCTGCTGCACTCCACAGAGTATAAAAACAAAAGCCAGTTACATTTTATTGCAAAGCATATACATAGATGGCTATGACGCAACATTTCAACAAACGGAAGACAGAGTTTAAAAATTGACAGTCGATCCTGTGTTATATTTGTTTCTTTAATTGCCATTTATCAAATACTAGAGATGTGTGTGTAATGAAACAGTGTCAAAACTTTTATTCTAATTCTATAGATGTATATACTCAAGTTTGTGAATTCCAACAACCCTCGTGTAAGAAAGTTTTGTTTTATTTATTTTGTATTTACGTTGTAATCAGGACATGTTAAATAACACAAGCGGACCTATTATTGCTTTACTTTTTTCGATGATTGCAGACAGCTTAACTTGGTGGCCTGGGAGTGAGGAAACTGTATATTCACCAGCTTCAGCTGTATTTCGTTGTATATCTTAAGGGTTTTTTTATTAAGTGAAAACTGTGTCCCCTTTATGTTATTAAATAATTACAGGACCAAAGAGAAGGTAAAAAGGTTTAAATGATCACCTAATGCAATTATGTAACAAAATCGTACTGATGATTGCTCTATCATCAAAGTATGCAGCATTTCCAGAACTTGGAGGTTAAGTAGGTCACGTGTTCCACACAGTTTTGCATAAACTTCAGGGAATTTTTTATCCCTTATTAGGAGTGGCCGGGACTGTATGATATTAAAATTTTAAGGGATATATTGAAGCAGGGAGCCAGGGAGCCAGGGAGCCACTTTGGGACATAATAACATCCAACCGATCGTTACGTCTGCTCCGGTGGGCTACGCCTCTGGACATCCACGATGCTATAGAAAAGTACAAATTCCCGTCAGAGACCGCTCAAACGCTGGCGGTAGGTGGAAATTTCGCCAAACTAACGAAGTTCTCCAAGCTAATTTAGAAGTGCTCTCAAAGGTCGCCTCGTGAGGAATGTGATACTTTACTGGGAGCTTGGTGTAGCGTCAGGGAACAATACGGCATTCCTTCACACAATTCATAATATTTCAATCCTACAATTCTGTCTCTTGTAGCATTCATCACTGCACGGTCGCCTTTTTAAACTCGAATTAACTAATTTCTTTTAATTCTGCCCGTTCTCTATCAAACTGTAGTGCAATAATCTACAAGATTTTCATAGTGAATCCTTCGCTAAATGTAATTTCGTACAGCCCCGGCTATTCGTGTGCCGTAATATTCACACAAAAGGATGTGAAATATCGGTCTGACTTCCTTAACCCCCCCCCGACAGTCTTCATGTTCTGGAAATGCTGTATAGTCTATAAGTATACTTTTGTGGTGGAACAATCATCGGTCGGAATGGTCGACTAACTATTTTAGATAATGAAGGAGACATTTTAAACCCATGTACAATATATATACAGAGCAAATAAAACAAAACACTCTCACTTGAGGCTTATCTATTAGAATATTCGTTTTCCGACGATAGTACCATTATATGACTCGCCGCTCGTGCTATCGTGCGTGAGAAGATGAAATTCTTGCAACGGCCCTTTTCGCTTCTACCGCGAGCCCTGGGAGGGAGCGATGAGGGGAAAGATCCGGATGACGACGGACGCAAGCATGGACGGGTCCCTAACGTTCCAGATCGAACGAATCCGCCGTCACCCACAAGCCTCTCGACGCGGGCGGTTCCCCCTGTGGGGTCACTCGGGTCCCTATGAGTAGTCCCGCTACGACGCCAGGGAAGAAACGTCTACAAAGTGCACAGCCACCGTGCAGCCGCTACCGGCCTGGCCGTACAACCTTGAAGCACATGACAACAAAGATGATGGTGGGTATAGGAAATGAGGGGTAGGGAAGTCCTGGTAGAAGAGAAACTACCCCAGCATTCGCCTACTGACTCGGGGAAACCAGAGAAACGCACCTGGCTCGGTACCGCAGATATTAATAAAATGCAACTATTGTATATATGTGTATATTGTTGCTGAAATGCAATATAATCATTAAATTCTACCGTATTTACTTACGATTTAATTCCTTCGACACAAGCAGCCATCTTACCTTCAGTTGTTCACTATCTTGATCAATATTACCAGACGTAACTAATCGATTACCAGTTCGCATTTAAGCGATCTTGATACAGCTTTTGAACAGCTGACAAATATTTCTATCATTCACTATCGTTGAATAAATACTATCGTACTGCAGGATGTATTTGTATCACATCAGATTAGATTTCCTTTTGTCTGAGCTCGTCTCAACCTAGAAAGACAATATGGAGGATATAGTTTCGACCTTTTCTACTCTCGCGTTGTCGCTAAGTTGCCAATAAGCATTCAGTTGTTAAACATTTCAGCTTTGAACATATTTTCCTATACAGAAAATTGTTCTCTATCAGATTATATCATTTTTAGAGGCTCTATAGATTTCTGAGGCACAAATTTCTAAAGAAAACGAGTTTAAGTCCGGTATTTGTTGTCTCTATGCTTATCAGACAGTGATTCATAAACTAAAGGGTAGAACGCAACAATAGCTTTTTCCTTAGCTAGAGTAAACTCGAGTGCTCATATTTACCCAGTTTGAATCCTCTACCTTTAATAAGATAAGCGTTATACGTTTTTAAATTAAATATTTTCGTAAATTTCTATACCTGTGCAATAGGCATCGATCAACTTTTTACTTTCTCTACTACATATAGTAAGCAGGGGAAGTATTGCATTCCAGCCCTGAATCAACAAAGCATTTTGGAAACATGTCTGTGTGTGTCTGTGAACAGCAAAACTAAAAAACGAAAAGTAAAATAAATACCAAACTTGGTATTGGGTTTAGTATCTTCCAAGGATACAACACGAAGATTTTCAAAAAAGTCCCCCGCTACAGACTACTCTTTGGATGGAACATTTTTTGAAAAGCTTGATTTTCTCAAGAATGGCTCTAACAATTTTGATTAAAATATCACATGTATAAGACATTCTCATGGCAAATGAATTTGTATATCTTCAATTTTCTGGGAATGTCCCCAAACGTCCTCTTCCTTGTGAACGACTTTCACATAACTGGTAAACCGTTAAAGATAGACAAAATTTTACTACGAAAAAATATACATCTTGTTAAAACACACAATTTATGTCATATACTTTTTTTTGAATGAACTATTTCCCAGATATTACTTGTTATTTGTTTGAATTTTCCAATAAATATACTTTTTTCTCAAATGGGAATTCGTTATTCGTTTTTTTATGTCCTGGACACACAAAGAGAATGGAATGTGCCACATAGCAACCAGCTCTTAAAACATTTGACTATCACTTAAAGCCTACCATATTCCCCTTGCACCTACAAGAAAATTAGCAATAAGATTAGTAGTAGGGAAATGGGCATTCTGGCGCAGTTAATTTATGCATGTCTATTCATATGCAAATGAGCTCCCCACCCCCATTTACCCCCACCCCCAGCTCCTTGGTAGTTTTAGTTGCACCTGCGGTCGTAAATCATGTTGAGTACAATGGAGGCTTGACAGTTAAGCAATTAAGGCTGTCAATCAACTGTCAAAACGAACAAAGGGGTCATAAATTTAAGGTTCTGTAACAAAGGCGAGATGTTTTTCCTACCCATCCCACATCAGGCCACTTCTGCACCTGGTCAGTTACCCACCCCCACTTCCATTGTGTGTCGAACACGTGGCATACTCATCCCACAACCCAATAACAAAGCCTGACCCTTTCCATTGTGTAAGAGATTCTATTGTGTGTGCCTTTCTATTGTCCTGGGCAAGGCTAGTTTAGAAAGACACCTGCGGCGTTCCCATCCCGCTACTCCATAACAAAGCCTGACCTTTTCCATTGTTTGACCACCTGCTAGTTAACAAAAGAATTCGAGGGTTGCTTTATACTCGTCCTGTCCTTGTTTGTGTGAAAGAGAGAGAAACTTGTTTACCAACTCTGCGTAACAACGTCAGGTCGGCAATCATGAGTTTGCCTGAGGGAGTTCTCTCCGATGTTTTACGACATCCTACGAATATATCCGAGCATAGTTAACAAGCATTCTGTTTCAGCCAACGACTCCGAAACAGCGCCTAATATACATTTCATTACGTGCATTAAACCTCTGAGTGATATCCATAGATCGGTGTTCGATTCTTGCTGTAATCAAAAGTTTATTGCTAATGAGAAATTAATGATTGATATTATTATATCATTACCCTAATTAATAAAAAAGGTGTTCAGAGAATTCTAGCTCGACTCTTACCAAGTCAAACTCAAATGCGTAATAACAATTAAACTATGCACCAACAGATTAAAAAAATGTATTTATCAAATATAATTTAATTTTTTATATATCATTACCCTAATTAATGAAAGGTGTTCAGGGAGTCCTAGATCGAATCTGCGAAACTCTAATGCGCAATAACTATTAAACTATGCACGACCGGATTAAAATGTATTTAACAAATATAATTTAATTTTTATATATCATTACAATAATTAATAAAAAGGGTGTTCAGAGGGTCCTAGATCGAATCTGCGAAACTCTAATGCTCAATAACTATTAAACTATGCACGGCTAGATTAAAATGTATTTAACAAATATAATTTAATTAATGAAACGGTGTTCAGGGGGATCCTAGATCGAATCTGCGAAACTCTAATGCTTAATAAATATTAAACTATGTGAGTATTGCGCGGTCAGATTAAAACGTGTTTAACAAATATAATTTAATATACACGACATTACGCTGTTTAACGAGCTGTATTCTTAGGAACCAGAGGTCCATAGTTCGAATCCTGCCCTGCGAAACGCTATAATAACTATTAAGTTATTGAAGCAGCGGGCGGTCGGATTAAAATTGCATTTAACAACTATAATTATTTATATTAAACCCTGATGCATACTTAGATATCACAATGCCTAGATATCATTCTTTCTTCTTCTCCTCTCTTTTTCTTTCTATCTATCTCTTTCTTTCTCCACGACTTGTACACATTCAGGCGTTCGCATATACACGAGCACTTGCACACATATCAGCAAACATACACTGGTGCACGCATGCAAGCACACACGTACATTCAAGTACACACACACGCACACACGCAAGCACATACATACACCGGCACATACACAATGCACATACATACAATAGTACACACGCGCATTCACGCACCTCATGCGTATACATACATACACCAGTACACACACGCATTCATGCACCTCATGCGTATACATACATACACCAGTGCTCTTACACTCGCACATACATGCACACACACTCACGTACATACATACATACACCGTTACACTTGCACATACATATACATGGACACACACGATCACACACACACACGTGCAAGCACATATGCCTGTTCACTTACACCCAACAGCACACGACCACACACACACATATGCAAACACATATGCCTGTTCACTTACACCCAACACCGCCAACCCACACACGCACACGCCAACTCACGAGCATGTCCTGAATGAAAAGAGACAAAATGATGCAATAAAAACTAATTATAGCTCGAGATGCGACACCTCATTTACGAATTGTTCGAAACAGGTCTGGATGCAGCGGTTCGAATCCTAGGAGGGATTACATATTCATCTTCTAATAACTCCAAAACTAATTAAAACAAAGACAGTAAATAAACTTTATTACTTTTATGTCATTAGTTCCTTTCTTGTGCATGTATATTAGAGTACCAGGTGTCATGGGCTCGATCCTTAATTTTAAAATCTCAATTATCTCGGAAACTAACAGTGATAGAGGAGCGGGCCAAAGCACGATGGTTAGCTCCTATGATGGGCAATTAATGCCTTATATAATTTCCAATCAGTTGTCCCTAGTTCGAATCCTGGTTTTTCAGTGACTTCCTTAATTTTCCAGTGTACACTAGAATATATCACTTAGATCAATGTTGCAAGTGCATACAGGTCTTTTAAACACATCAAACTAATATTATAAATAATTTTGTTTCTGACGTTCTGAGTTCGAATACCGATTCAATGAAGTTTACTTATATATTTAATAACATAGTAAATAATTAAGACAAAGGCACCAAATAAACCTATTACGTTTATGTCATCAGATAATATCTTGCAAGTGTATATTCGGGTACCTGACGTTCAGGGTTCGACCCTTAAGTTTAAATCTCAATTATCGCAGAAACAGGCAGAGATAGAGCCGTGAACGAAAGCATGTTTGATAGCTCATGCAATGAACAATTAATGCTGTATATAATTTCCAATCAGTTGCCACTAGTTCGAATCCCGATCTTTCAATGACTTCACTGATTTTCCTCTGTACTCTAGAATACATCACTTAGATTGATGCTTTAACTGTATGCAGCTTTGTGTAACGACATTATGGATGTACTCTGTGTGAGAGAGAGCGAGAGAGGGAGAGAGAGAGCGAGAGGAAGTGAAACAAGTAGGGATAGAAGTGCTGAGAGCCTCTGCGCATGCGCAGCAAGAGAAGATGTCATTGGCTGCAATAATCACGTGAGTGTAAGCATCACAGCCATGATGACGTGCCGGCATCGCCTAGAGGGGGTTTAGATCCCTATATAAACAGATATCTACCCATGTTAGAACTGCTGTATACTTATTAACTTTACATTCAAGTTTTAAAGAGCTTTAAAAGCAACGTGAGCTGCAGGCCGTCTACACATTCAGCACATATCAAAACGGGGCAATGCAAGGTGAGTTTTACATAACTATACAAAATCACTGTTGGCTTTTACAATACATTTAATTTTATTTAAACGTTACAGTACATGAAAGACGATTCGTTACAAAGAGCATCATATTTTCTATTCTGTGCTTTACATTCACATGGATTTCACTGCATACTCTTCTTCAGTTCACGTGATTTTCGCCACACATTCTTCTTACATAAACATTCATACGATTTTCGCCACACATTCTTCTTGCATAAACATTCATACGACTTTCCCCTCATTCTTTGTTTCACTATACACTCACATGATTTCCTCTACTCATTCTTTGTTCCCCTGCAGGTTCATGCTTTGTTAACATTCACACGAATTTCTCTGCACATTCTTTGCTTCCATTAACATTCACATGATCTTCTCAACACATTCTTCTTACTTAAACATTCATATGATTTTCCCCACTCATTCTTTGTTTCACTATACATTCGCACACGATTTCCTCTACTCATTCTTTGGTTCTCTGCTGGCTCATCTTCAATGAACATTCACATGATTTTCTGCACTTATTCTTTGTTTCTCTACACATTCATAGGCTTACTTACAAAACATGCATACCCTAGTTCTAATATAAAGAAGTGTATAACTCGTTCTTCAACTTGAATAATGTAGTGAAAATAATAATTCATGACAATGTCTGTTACAGATTGTTTAGCTGATAGACTTAACAAGATGGTTGAAGAGCGTAGTTTCCTACCGACTCGTCGAGTTCAAGATCTCGAAATAGGTCTTAACTATGAGATAAAGTCCTTAAAGAGAGTTCAAACAAGATATGGTACCAGGATCGTATCTTCGCTGGAGGATTTTCAAGTGTTCTTGCCAGAGCGCTATAATTCGTCAACCGATCAAGAGATTGCAGAAATACCTGGGAACGTATACCTCCAGTATAAGGGCATGGCAGAGACGGGGAAATTTAAGACATGTAAATTGTCTTTTTTACATGCAAAGAAGGTGCGTAGAAGTGTCAAACTTAAGTATTGAATGTTTTCCCATTTCACAATGAAAAATTCATAAATAAAACAACTGACTCATTGATATCACATATAAAGATACAAAAGATGCATATTATAGAATTTTATAAAAAATTTACGAGATTACAATATCACATGCTTTGAGTTTAATTATATCTAGCGCATTGAAATAACTCTAAATATCCGAATGTTTATACAAATCTTTGTGCTTCTTTTTACATGTGCAATATGCTTCATTTTACATGTATCATAACAAAAATGTAATTCTTTCCAGGTTGCCTTTACTTGACCAAGATAGTTTTCTAAGACTTTCATTGTGCAATGTTTCAGGGTGTACAATAAGAGGAAGAAGAAGAGGAATAGCCTGCTGCCATGCAAAGGATGCTGACGCTATTGGAGGGTGGAATAAGCACCATCGGCACCTACAAGAAACATTTTGGCAAGAAACGGGTGCTGAGACATCTACATCACCGAAACACATTAAGACAGGATCCTTATATAACATTACAGGGTATACAATGAAAAAATACGGTCAATTTTGTATACAATTAAATGCATGGCTGAGAGTTAGCTCGAACTAGTCTCCCTATATTCACTGAAATTAAGCATTGTGAGCAATAATTTAAGTGACTGTGAAAATACTTTAAGTAATGGTGAAATTTGTATTCTAAAAGACTTGAGCCCTGTATACATTAACAGCATTAAGACTGTTTGCCACGCTGGAATACAAATTATGAAAATAAAAAGACTTTCATTTAAATAATAAGGAAATTTGCATAACCTGCTGTTACAAGTGTAATGACATATACAGAAACAATGAGTCGGATGAGAAAGTGATGGAAATGTAAGATAAATAATAACAATAAAAGAATTAAGGTATGCTTTTACATAGTATTTTTATTCATTAAAATCCTTGTATTCGTAATGAAAAATAAATCATTACAATGATTAGTTTAAGTTATGTCACAATGATCAAAAAGAGAACCGTCTTTAGATGCATTACTCGATCTTAAGTCAGAGCACCAAAAAAGACAAATCACGGCTTCTCCATTTTAGATGCGGTGTCACTATTCAGGTAAATTCCTGTAACACAGCAGGTTGAGTATGCAGATCCGTTGTCCTAAATGGGTGAAACAGAGTCTTATCCAGCTTAACAGTCTTGAGATCTCAGCATCAGAAAGTCGAATCACAAGCCTTCTCCACTCGATGAATACAGGTTTAACAACAGCATTCTCTTCACCCTGAGACGATGTAAAGTATATAAATCTTCAACTTGACAAGGGATTCTAAACTCGTTGTTAGAGTCCAGAACTGATGTATTATATGGTGAAAACACATGTTCCTCTTCTTAGCGATCTTGTCCTCGAATCTCGGTGTCGGTAACATTGAAGATGTCCCATGATTATAGGATTCTGAAGCCCAATAACTGTAGGAACTGCTGATTGCGTGATGTTAACTTGATGGGCGTCAAGGGCAGAGCATGATGTGTCCGTCGAATCATTCCATTATTATATCCTCGACGTCGTTGACTTCTTCTAAAATCTATAGGCATTATGCTTATATCCTTGTTTCTAAAGGCAATGATATTGCTGTTATGCTCCCCTGTTTGCTCTATGAAGCGGATGTTTATGAACAACAGGTAAAATTTGATTTGATGGTTCCTGTGAAATACGTTATCCAGCCGTAACAAATGGGAAAACTGGTAGATGGAGTGTCCACTTTTACTATCGAGGAAGGAGACTGATGCAATACTGCGCTAAATTCGTATGATGCTCAACTTAAATATATTCACTAGGAAATCAGATTCAGACAGCTGATTAGATGGAATAACTTTGTCACTGAAGGGCCAAAGAACGTTCCTATAGAACAATCACTGGAAAAAATCAAGAGTGAAAGGGAATTTTAATGACATTATTATTATTATTATTATTATTATTATTATTATTATTATTATTCACTGATCTAATAAAGAAGACATTCGCAACCTAATATGAGGAATCTTTCTAACTCTTTCATGGTTTCAAGGTTCTGCAGATGCTAATCACGCTATAAAACCACCCAGCTTTAATCCTGAATAATGTCGTTAATCCTGGTACCATATCTTGTTTGAACTCTCTTTAAGGACTTTATCTCATAGTTAAGACCTATTTCGAGATCTTGAACTCGACGAGTCGGTAGGAAACTACGCTCTTCAACCATCTTGTTAAGTCTATCAGCTAAACAATCTGTAACAGACATTGTCATGAATTATTATTTTCACTACATTATTCAAGTTGAAGAACGAGTTATACACTTCTTTATATTAGAACTAGGGTATGCATGTTTTGTAAGTAAGCCTATGAATGTGTAGAGAAACAAAGAATAAGTGCAGAAAATCATGTGAATGTTCATTGAAGATGAGCCAGCAGAGAACCAAAGAATGAGTAGAGGAAATCGTGTGCGAATGTATAGTGAAACAAAGAATGAGTGGGGAAAATCATATGAATGTTTAAGTAAGAAGAATGTGTTGAGAAGATCATGTGAATGTTAATGGAAGCAAAGAATGTGCAGAGAAATTCGTGTGAATGTTAACAAAGCATGAACCTGCAGGGGAACAAAGAATGAGTAGAGGAAATCATGTGAGTGTATAGTGAAACAAAGAATGAGGGGAAAGTCGTATGAATGTTTATGCAAGAAGAATGTGTGGCGAAAATCGTATGAATGTTTATGTAAGAAGAATGTGTGGCGAAAATCACGTGAACTGAAGAAGAGTATGCAGTGAAATCCATGTGAATGTAAAGCACAGAATAGAAAATATGATGCTCTTTGTAACGAATCGTCTTTCATGTACTGTAACGTTTAAATAAAATTAAATGTATTGTAAAAGCCAACAGTGATTTTGTATAGTTATGTAAAACTCACCTTGCATTGCCCCGTTTTGATATGTGCTGAATGTGTAGACGGCCTGCAGCTCACGTTGCTTTTAAAGCTCTTTAAAACTTGAATGTAAAGTTAATAAGTATACAGCAGTTCTAACATGGGTAGATATCTGTTTATATAGGGATCTAAACCCCCTCTAGGCGATGCCGGCACGTCATCATGGCTGTGATGCTTACACTCACGTGATTATTGCAGCCAATGACATCTTCTCTTGCTGCGCATGCGCAGAGGCTCTCAGCACTTCTATCCCTACTTGTTTCACTTCCTCTCGCTCTCTCTCTCCCTCTCTCGCTCTCTCTCACACAGAGTACATCCATAATGTCGTTACACAAAGCTGCATACAGTTAAAGCATCAATCTAAGTGATGTATTCTAGAGTACAGAGGAAAATCAGTGAAGTCATTGAAAGATCGGGATTCGAACTAGTGGCAACTGATTGGAAATTATATACAGCATTAATTGTTCATTGCATGAGCTATCAAACATGCTTTCGTTCACGGCTCTATCTCTGCCTGTTTCTGCGATAATTGAGATTTAAACTTAAGGGTCGAACCCTGAACGTCAGGTACCCGAATATACACTTGCAAGATATTATCTGATGACATAAACGTAATAGGTTTATTTGGTGCCTTTGTCTTAATTATTTACTATGTTATTAAATATATAAGTAAACTTCATTGAATCGGTATTCGAACTCAGAACGTCAGAAACAAAATTATTTATAATATTAGTTTGATGTGTTTAAAAGACCTGTATGCACTTGCAACATTGATCTAAGTGATATATTCTAGTGTACACTGGAAAATTAAGGAAGTCACTGAAAAACCAGGATTCGAACTAGGGACAACTGATTGGAAATTATATAAGGCATTAATTGCCCATCATAGGAGCTAACCATCGTGCTTTGGCCCGCTCCTCTATCACTGTTAGTTTCCGAGATAATTGAGATTTTAAAATTAAGGATCGAGCCCATGACACCTGGTACTCTAATATACATGCACAAGAAAGGAACTAATGACATAAAAGTAATAAAGTTTATTTACTGTCTTTGTTTTAATTAGTTTTGGAGTTATTAGAAGATGAATATGTAATCCCTCCTAGGATTCGAACCGCTACATCAAGACCTGTTTCGAACAATTCGTAAATGAGGTGTCGCATCTCGAGCTATAATTAGTTTTTATTGCATCATTTTGTCTCTTTTCATTCAGGACATGCTCGTGAGTTGGCGTGTGCGTGTGTGGGTTGGCGGTGTTGGGTGTAAGTGAACAGGCATATGTGTTTGCATATGTGTGTGTGTGGTCGTGTGCTGTTGGGTGTAAGTGAACAGGCATATGTGCTTGCACGTGTGTGTGTGTGATCGTGTGTGTCCATGTATATGTATGTGCAAGTGTAACGGTGTATGTATGTACGTGAGTGTGTGTCCATGTATGTGCGAGTGTAAGAGCACTGGTGTATGTATGTATACGCATGAGGTGCATGAATGCGTGTGTGTACTGGTGTATGTATGTATACGCATGAGGTGCGTGAATGCGCGTGTGTACTATTGTATGTATGTGCATTGTCGATGTGCCGGTGTATGTATGTGCTTGCGTGTGTGCGTGTGTGTGTACTTGAATGTACGTGTGTGCTTGCATGCGTGCACCAGTGTATGTTTGCTGATATGTGTGCAAGTGCTCGTGTATATGCGAACGCCTGAATGTGTACAAGTCGTGGAGAAAGAAAGAGATAGATAGAAAGAAAAAGAGAGGAGAAGAAGAAAGAATGGTGTCTAGGCATTGTGATATCTAAGTATGCATCAGGGTTTAATATAAATAATTATAGTTGTTAAATGCAATTTTAATCCGACCGCCCGCTGCTTCAATAACTTAATAGTTATTATAGCGTTTCGCAGGGCAGGATTCGAACTATGGACCTCTGGTTCCTAAGAATACAGCTCGTTAAACAGCGTAATGTCGTGTATATTAAATTATATTTGTTAAACACGTTTTAATCTGACCGCGCAATACTCACATAGTTTAATATTTATTAAGCATTAGAGTTTCGCAGATTCGATCTAGGATCCCCCTGAACACCGTTTCATTAATTAAATTATATTTGTTAAATACATTTTAATCTAGCCGTGCATAGTTTAATAGTTATTGAGCATTAGAGTTTCGCAGATTCGATCTAGGACCCTCTGAACACCCTTTTTATTAATTATTGTAATGATATATAAAAATTAAATTATATTTGTTAAATACATTTTAATCCGGTCGTGCATAGTTTAATAGTTATTGCGCATTAGAGTTTCGCAGATTCGATCTAGGACTCCCTGAACACCTTTCATTAATTAGGGTAATGATATATAAAAAATTAAATTATATTTGATAAATACATTTTTTTAATCTGTTGGTGCATAGTTTAATTGTTATTACGCATTTGAGTTTGACTTGGTAAGAGTCGAGCTAGAATTCTCTGAACACCTTTTTTATTAATTAGGGTAATGATATAATAATATCAATCATTAATTTCTCATTAGCAATAAACTTTTGATTACAGCAAGAATCGAACACCGATCTATGGATATCACTCAGAGGTTTAATGCACGTAATGAAATGTATATTAGGCGCTTTTTCGGAGTCGTTGGCTGAAACAGAATGCTTGTTAACTATGCTCGGATATATTCGTAGGATGTCGTAAAACATCGGAGAGAACTCCCTCAGGCAAAATCATGATGGCCGACCTGACGTTGTTACGCAGAGTTGGTAAACAAGTTTCTCTCTCTTTCACACAAACAAGGACAGGACGAGTATAAAGCAACCCTCGAATTCTTTTGTTAACTAGCAGGTGGTCAAACAATGGAAAAGGTCAGGCTTTGTTATGGAGTAGCGGGATGGGAACGCCGCAGGTGTCTTTCTAAACTAGCCTTGCCCAGGACAATAGAAAGGCACACACAATAGAATCTCTTACACAATGGAAAGGGTCAGGCTTTGTTATTGGGTTGTGGGATGAGTATGCCACGTGTTCGACACACAATGGAAGTGGGGGTGGGTAACTGACCAGGTGCAGAAGTGGCCTGATGTGGGATGGGTAGGAAAAACATCTCGCTTTTGTTACAGAACCTTAAATTTATGACCCCTTTGTTCGTTTTGACAGTTGATTGACAGCCTTAATTGCTTAACTGTCAAGCCTCCATTGTACTCAACATGATTTACGACCGCAGCTGCAACTAAAACTACCAAGGAGCTGGGGGTGGGGGTAAATGGGGGTGGGGAGCTCATTTGCATATGAATAGACATGCTTAAATTAACTGCGCCAGAATGCCCATTTCCCTACTACCAAGATTAACATCTCGATTAACATGAAGCATATGGAGAATAAGTGTTTGTAAAAATAGTTTGCACGAGAGTAGAGAAAGTCATGTGAGTGCAACACATCAGATTTTATTGGTATTGTATTTATAAGGGTCCAAACGAGAGAAAATGCTGAGGAGGTTTGGAGACAGTTCTAAAAGGAGCCGGAACCCTGTAACGTCTTGTATTCGTTGTGTATGACAAACAAAAGTTATCCATCTATTCAGCTAACACGCGCCAGTCGCGAGTCAGAAGACAGTAACGGTTAAGTAGTAAGGAATTGTATGCGTTTATAGCATGTGGAACATCTTGAAGCGTTATATTGGTTATTTACTTAACATTTTACGGAAATATTTATAGTTATGAAGGGCGAGGCTACAAAGAGTCGAAATGTTGGTAAAGTAAATAGAAGCGCAAATTAATAACCAATATGTTAGATTATTAACGTAAAGTGAGTGTTAGTAAGACGGTAAAACAAACAGCTAAAGTGACCGAGAGTTCAAAAACCGCAGTATATAGGA
The DNA here is from genome assembly GCA_030765065.1 of Deroplatys truncata. NCBI lineage: Eukaryota > Metazoa > Arthropoda > Insecta > Mantodea > Mantidae > Deroplatys > Deroplatys truncata. The sequence continues at coordinate 8,750,106 of CM060977.1, read as the reverse complement.
CAAAAATCTGATGTGTTACACTCACATGACTTTCTCTACTCTTGTACAAACTATTTTTACAAACGCTTATTCTCCATCTACTTCATGTTAATCGAGATAAACATTTGCAGACTCTAACTTATTGCTAATTTTCTTGTAGATGTAAGGGGAAAATATATTTACAAGGGCAATATAGAAAAACAGCAGCCTTTAAGCACATACATATCTCTTAATAGCTGGTTGCTAGGTGCAGCACCATTCCCTTTGCCACAGATTATAACTTTTTGCATATCCAAGACAAAAAAATGAATAACGAATTCCCATTTTAGAAAATAAGTATTGAAAAATTTAAGGGAATAACAAGCAATATCTCGAAAATGGTTCACTCAACAAAAAAAATGTATATGACATAAACTGTGTATTTTAACGCCGTCTACATTTTTTGTGTAGTAAAATTTTGTCTATCTCTTATGGTTTACCAGTTATGCAAAAGTCGTTCACAATGGAGAATGCTTTTGGAGCCATTCCCAGAAAATTCAAGATATACATTTTATTTGTTATAAAAATATCTTAAACGTATAATATTTTAATCAAAATCGCTAGAGCCATTTTTGAGGAAATTAAAATTTTCTAAAAATGTTCCATGTAAAGGGTAATATGGGGTGGAGGGATTTTCTTGAAAACCTTCGTGTCGCATCTCTGGAAGATACTGAATCTAAATACCAAGTTTGGTGTTTATCCGACTGTTCGTTTCTGAATTATGCTGTTCACAGACAGACACACAGGCAGACAGACACACACACGGACATGTTTCCAAAAATGCTTTTTTTGGATTCAGGGTGTCTCAAAACATGTATTTCCGGTAAAATCTCGGTATCGAATTTTTGGGTGGAATACAATACTTCCCCTACTTACTGTACGTAGTAGAGAAAGTAAAAAAGTAACGAATGAAATAACCTATAAAGGCACCATAAAAAAAGAAAACAAATGGGTGAGGGAAAGGAAGAGAAAAAATCTGATGTGTTACACTCACATGACTTTCTCTACTCTTGTACAATCTAATTTTACAAACGCTTATTCTCCATATGCTTCATGTTAATCGAGATATCGAGATGTCAATCTTATTGGTAATATTCATGTAGATGCAAGGGGAATATGGTAGCTTTTAAGCGATAGTCAAATATTTTAACGCTGGTTGCTATGTGGCGCATTCCATTCTCTTTGCATGTCCAGGACATAAAAAAATGAATAACGAATTTGAGAAAAAGTATAAGTATTAGAAAATTTAAGCGAATAACAAGCAATATCTCGCAAACGGTTCACTCAACAAAAGAAATGTATATGACATAAATTGTGTATTTTAACGCGATCTACATTTTTCGTGTAGTAAAATTTTGTCTATCTCTTATGGTTTACCAGTTATGAAAAAGTCGTTCACAATGAAGAATACTTTTGGAGACATTCCCAGAAATTTCGAGATATACATTTCATTTCTCATGACATTATCTTAAACATATGATATTTTCATCAAAATCGTTAGAGCCATTTTTGAGAAAATTAAAATTTTCGAAAAATGTTCCATGTAAAGGGTAGTCTGGGGTGGGGGGATTTTCTTGAAAACCTTCGTGTAGCATCTCTGAAAGATACTGAACCTAAATAGCAAGTTTGGTGTTTAATTGACTCTTCGTTTTTGAGTTATGCTGTTCACAGACACACAGACACACAGACAGACACACAGACACACAGACACACAGACAGACACACACACACACAGACACACACACGGACATGTTTCCAAAAATGCTTTTTTTGGATTCAGGAGGTCTCAAAACATGTATTTCCGGTGAAATCTCGGTATCGAATTTTTGGGTGGAATGCAATACTTCCCCTACTTACTATACGTAGTAGAGAAAGTAAAAAAACGCTAGGTTAACGCAGTAAATGATGGAACAAAGCAAAGCGGAGTGAGGCACTCGTTCATTGTTTGCTGTTTCACCCACGCTGAATGCAACTTTGTCAAGGGTAAACAGTGGTGATACCCCACCGAATTATAGCTTTTATTATTTTATATCCCCGTATTTCTTGTTAATACATATTTTATGCCTGCAAAATCGTATTTCGAAGTACTAAAAATACACACAGGAGAGATCTAGCGCATGTGAAAATTAAATGGCTTACAATACCAGTGCAGCTATTTCACAAGATTACATCGGCAGTTGTGAGCGTACGTATAGTACATGCGCCCCTGTACTGTCTTTTAAGCGTGAGACGCCATATATATTGTTTGTAATTAAATATCCGTGGCATTTGTCTTATTTTGCATGCATGTTCTGTGTAGTATCAACAATCAGTTTCTACTGTGGCATACCCAAGTAAAAGTCAAAACCTTCTTTGCAAGCATGTTCTTTTATGATCCTATGTGTTTGTATTCTGCTACGTAGATTTTGTAAACCCTTTTTGACCTTTCAATTTATGACTTGAAATGAGAGGGTGTTTTATAGCCTATTTCCGTCAGAAAGACTTGGAGTCTTCAGTGGTGAAACAATTATCCAAATGATTTGTTTTTGAGATTACCCTACATACAAACACGTGCATAGAATGAAGCATCATCACGAGTGCTGGATGATGTCAAAGTAAGGTTCGTAAACCCGACCACCGACGCGAGTCCGTAGGTATTCTGGAAGGTCAAGAAAACAGCAGAAGAGAAGCAACACTGACCACAAACAACACACGACCAAGACACAGAACGTGGACAAGGACGGGCTTGACAGAGAGATTCCTCGCGGCAGTCCCGTCTTCTTGAACCAGGAGAGGACACTCCTGTTTCGATTTTCTCAACACAACACAACGTAAAATGGCTGCTTCTCACCTAAGACAAAAGAATTCGTTAACTTTCTTACTCGAGCTGGTGTCACACCTTGACATTTCAAACCCAAAGTGGGCTGTCGTACTTCTTCCTAGAGTGAAACACAACACAAATAAAAATATAGCTTCTAAGCTTTTGCGGTTTAAAGCTTACAAACCTCCTTTCTTTCTAATGATAACTTCCTATTCTTTTGTTTCTCGTGGTGTTACACACTCAGTAAGCAGTTTCAAAGCAGTGTATAACGACCCGGTGTCGTTCTTTTATTGCTTTCTCTACTACGTATAGTAAGTACGGGAAAGTATTGTATTCCAAAAAAAAATCGATACCGAGATTTCACCGGATATACATGTTTTGAGGCGCCCTGAAGCCAAATAAACCATTTGAAGCATGTTGTGTGTGTCTGTGAACAGCATAACTCAAAAACGAAAAGTCGGATAAATACCAAACTTAGTATTTCAGTTAGTATTTTCCAAGGATGTGACACGAAGATTTAAAAAAAATTGTACTACCCAAATCACCTTTTACATGGAACATTTTTCGAAAACTTTGATTTTCTCAAAAATGGCTTTAACAATTTTGATTAAAATATATGTTTAAGATATTTTCATGGCAAATAAAACGTACATCTTAAATTTTCAGGGAATCTTCCAAAAATTCCTCTTCATTCTGAATGACTTTCGCGTAACTAATAAACCGTAAGAGATAGAAAAAATTTTACTACACAAAAAATGTAGAGCACATTAAAACACGTAGTTTGTCATATACATTTTTTGTCGACTGAACCATTTTCGAGATATTGCTTGTTATTTGTTTGAATTCTCCAATACTTATACTTTTCTCAAATGGGAATTCGTTATTCGTTTTTTGTTGTTTTTTTTTAAACTTTCTCTACTACGTATAGTAAATAGGGGAAGTATTGTATTCCACCCAAAAATTCGATACCGAGATTTCACCGGAAATATATGTTTTGAGACCCACTGAATCCAAAAATAGCATTTTTGGAAACATCTCCGTGTGTGTGTCTGTCTGTGTGTCTGACTTTCAACAGCATAACTCAGAAACTAACAGTCGGATAAACACCAAACTTGCACTACAAGAAAATTAGCGATAAGATAGTTTGTACAAGAATAGAGAATGTCATGTGAGTGCAACAAAACTTCCGTGCGCGTGTCTGTGAAAAGCATAACTTAAAAGCGAAATGTCACATAAACACCGAACATGGTAATTATTTTCACTACCTTCCACTAGTAGAACCGCTGGTTCCGTACATTTACGGCACGTAAAAGAACTTCAAGCCTGATAAAGAAGCCTCTGCTCCTTCACGCCCAATATATAATGGGACGGTAAGGACCACTGCAGTTAAAGGCGTCCATAAATAAAACTCAATTTAATTATTGCACAACCCGTCGTTCCGCAGTAGCACTCGCCTGAACGTCACAAGAACCGCCTCGCTCTTAATGTCGCACTGGAAACACTCGCTCACTGACTGACAAACGCATCTCAACTCATTCACTCCCGCGAGAGCGCTCGCTTATAATCAGTGGGATTTTTCCACAAGGTTCCTGAACGTTCTAGAACTATTTCGACACGCTTTCTGGAGGAATGAGGGAGAAGAAGTTTCCAGAATGTTCTAGTTATCTGCTGATAGCGCGAACGGTGTTTACGCTAGCGAGCGGCAGTTATCGTTGTCTACTGCGACTGCCCGACGCCAACCTCCCTATAACCTTGGGTCGCAGATGCTGCGACACACTATAGACATTCATTTGTTTAATTTATACGTGTTGTAAAACTTAATTCAGAATCTCTAAGCTGCAGCTTCAAACAGCTCATAAAATTGAGAGATATTTTAGTAAGAACTATTGTATGCATCATGTATTCTGTACTCGGAGATCTCTTTTCTGTAATTGGTCGATTTTTGTTATGGCTTAACTTTTGTTTGTCACCAAGTCATGCAGAATATTAAGTCCAGAAAACATATAGTGAGCTTCTTTTCATAGAGAAAGTATTGTATTCCCGCAAGAAATTGATATCAAGATTTCACTGGAAATACACGTTTTAAGGTCCACTGAATCCAAGAACAACCATTTTAGGAAAAGGACCCCGCGCGCGTGTGTTTGAGCAGCATAACTCAAAAACAAAAAGTCTGATAAACACAAAATTTGCTATTTAGGTTCAGTATCTTCCAAAGATACGACACGATCAGTTTCAAGAAACTTCTCGCACTCAAACTACCCTTTACATGGACATTTTTATGAAAAATAAAATATACATCTTCAATAGCCTATAAAGTCGTCTTCATTCTGAATGACATAACTGATAATTCGTAAGAGATAGACAAAATCTTACTACAAAAGTCATGTAGATCTTGTTATGTCAATTATTTGTGGAGTTAACTATTTCCGAGATTTTTGCTTACTAGTTTGAATTTTCAAATATGTATACGTTTTTTTTCCCCCAAGAGCGAAGTCGCTACTCGTTTTTACTCTCTCTTCTACTTACCTATAGTAAGCAGAGGAAGTATTGTATCCCACCCAAAAGTTTGATACCGAGATTTAACTGGAAATACATGTTTTGAGACCCACTGAATCTTAGAAAAGCATTTTATAAAAAGATCCGTACGCGCGTTTGTGTATTACTCGCGCAAAACTTCTGGAATCGTGACCTTGATTGCCAACCCAGCTGCCGAGCCTAGGAATGGTTTATGTTTAGCTTAATCAACGAAAGCGATATAACACCTTTGCTTACTCACAGTGCGTAACACATACAGTCTGCATAGAAAGTGTCTGCATCTGGTTGTAATTTTAAAGAGAGCTGCAGTATCTAAATAGTACTTATTTTATATTTGTTATATTTATAACCATGGCTCCTATGTTTTCAAAGTGAAGTGGTAAGGTATTACGTAGTCAAAGTAGGGAAATAATTGCAAATGTCCTCGACTTCATGAAGCAAGAAGCAGAGATGAAGGAAGAAATTATATCCGAGTTCCACAAAAGCCTTAAGAGAGTGAAAGAAAGAGTAGTCAAAGCAACTGGTGTTTCACCGAGTTCTGTTTCCAGAGTTCTCAAAGATAAGAGAAAAAAACATATGGATGAAACAGTACCATTTGACACACCTGGGAAGAAACATAAGGTCCCTAAACGTATTACAGAAATAGACGATTTCGAATGCGTCATTCGGCGCACGATTCACAATTCCTATGTGGAAGAAAAAACTGTGCTAACAATAAGCAGATTGCTCATCCAGCTGAAAGACAGCAGAAACTTACAAGGTGGTGCTACAAATCTCAGAAAAATTATTAAAGATTTAGGGTTCAAGTGGAAGAAACCGAAATCAAATAGAAGAGTTCTAACAGAAAAGCAAAATAAATAAATAAAATAAAAAAAATAATGAAATAGAAAAATAAAAAGTAAATGTTGCCATGATAGCTTAGTCGGTTAGAGCAACGGCACGGAAAGCCTAAGATCCGTGGTTCAAATCCCGGCTATGGCATTGAATTTTTCAGTCTGATTCTACCTTTCCAAATGACTAAAATTTTATATGTACTTATATCAGTGTGTACTTATATCAGCATCAATTTTCAAGGTGGTGCTACAAATTTCAGAAAAATACTATAATGTATAAAGATGAGTCATACATACACAGCAGTCATACAGCATCTAAAAGTTGGAGTGACGATAGCGAATTAGGTTTGTAGGCACCTGTTGCCAAAGGGCAAATACTTATTATCGTTCGTGCTGTTGGAAAGATCGGCTTCATTCCAAATGCCCTTCTTTTACAAGTCGCAACAAACAACAGGAGATTTTCATCAAGAAATGAATACAGAAAATTACATGAAGTGAATCAACGCCATGTTGATACCTAATATGCCTGCTGGGTCTGTTCTGGTCATCGACAATGCTTCACAATGCGTCAACACTCAAATTCGCAAACCACCTACCTCAAATTCCTTGAAAGAAGAAATGAGAGCTTGGTTACTTAGACATAATATAGCTTTAGATGAAAGCATGAGTAAAACAAAGCTATATAACTTAATTAAAGCCAACAAACAGCTTCAGAAGTCATACATACTTGACCAGATAGCAATACAACATCGCCATAATGTACTTAGACTGTCATCGTATCGCCCAGATCTAAACCCAATCGAATTAATCTGGGCTGATATCAAAAAATGGGTGGCATGCAGAAATATCACTTTTAAATTAAAATATGTGGAGCAGTTATAACGCCAGCAATTTGCTGAAATTGGAAGGCCAGAATGGGAAAATGTATGGCGACATGGTGAATAAATTAAGAATCATTATTTCGAAACATACGGAATTGCAGAAAATCAAATAGAAAGAATTCTCATCCAAGATAATGGTGCAGAAAGTCGTGACAGCAGTGATGACGGCAATAATGTGAGTGATTCCGCAGAAGAGGAAGGGTTGTTAGATGTGGAAGAATTGGAGGCAATGATTGACAGCGTTTTTTATATTAAGCGCTTTTTACAGCGTGGATTTTAATATACTGTATATAACTAAGTTTATCAGCGCAACGCAGTGCATAACCGGTGTGGATATTTGACGATGACTGTCCCACGCACTCCTGCAGCATGCATTCGACCGGTCACCACCTGATCTGGTAAGCAACTCGGATCATAGTTCTCATTAGGATTTTCACGTGTCTAGAACTGTTGCGCCGATTATACCTGTGAACAGCATAACTCAAAAACGAGAAGTCGGTTAAATATATTTAATTTCAGAGGCTTACAAGAATACGACTCCAAAATTTTCAAGGAAATCCCCCTTCTCCAACCTACCCTTTAAATGTAACATTTTTCGAAAAAAAATATTTTTTAAAAAATGGCTCTAACGATTTTGATTAAAATACCATATATCAAAGATATTTACATGAGAAATAAAATGTATATCTTGAGTTTTCTCCTGCGATGTCCTCTTCATTCGGAATTACTTTTGTATAACTGCTAAATCCTAAAAGTTAGACAAACGTTTACTACAGAAAAATGTAAATCACGTTAAAATACACAATTTATGTCAAATACATTTCTTTTGTGCGTTTAGTCTTTTCCGAGGTATTCTTTGTTATCGGTTTAATGTTTCAGATAGTTATATTTTTCTCGTGTGCTGTTTGCCTTTTTCTCGTGGCGATGCAAAGAGCATGGAATTTCAAAGGCATCACATCTTTACCTGATGCAACAGAAGATAAACTCGTGTGCAGCTACAGATGTAAAGGAAAGTCGCCCGCTACTAACTAGCAGCCCCCCCCCAGGTCAAGAGTTGTGTGACGTCACTCGTTAGCATGCACCCCCTGGCCTGGCCACTTACCCTTTGTTCTGCTAACAAGATGACAGCATCGCCTTTCACCACTTGTTGATGAGCGCGCGAGTTTCCACTTAAATACTACCACATCGATCAACACCATTTACCTGTACTGTTCCCTCATCTCACTCCTCTACTACCTATAGTAAGTATTGCATTCCACCCAAAAATTCTATACCGAGATTTCACCGAAATACATGCTTTGAGGTGCCCTGAATAAAAAAATCTGATGTGTTACACTCACATGACTTTCTCTACTCTTGTACAAACTATTTTTACAAACTCTTATTCTCCATCTACTTCATGTTAATCGAGATAAACATTTGCAGACTATCTTATTGCTAATTTTCTTGTAGATGTAAGGGGAATATATATTTACAAGGGCAATATAGAAATACAGTAGCCTTTAAGCATATACATATCTCTTAATAGCTGGTTGCTAGGTGCAGCACCATTCTCTTAGCAACAGATTAATACTCTTTGCATATCCAAGACAAAAAAATGAATAACGAATTCCCATTTGAGAAAATTATTGAAAAATTTAAGGGAGTAACAAGCAATATCTCGAAAATGGTTCACTCAACAACAAAAATGTATATGACATAAATTGTGTTTTTTAACGCGATCTACATGTTTTGTGTAGTAAAATTTTGTCTATCTCTTATGGTTTACCAGTTATGCAGAAGTCGTTCACAATGAAGAATACTTTTGGAGACATTCTCAGAAAATTCAAGATATACATTTTATTTGTCATGAAAATATCTTCAACATATGATATTTTAATCAAAATCGTTACAGCCATTTTTGAGAAATTTAAAATTTTCGAAAAATGTTCCATGTAAAGGGTAATCTGGGGTGGGGGGATTTTCTTGAAAACCTTCGTGTCGCATCTCTGGAAGATACTGAACCTAAATACCAAGTTTGGTGTTTATCCGACTGTTCGTTTCTGAGTTATGCTGTTCACAGACACACAGACACACACACGGACATGTTTCCAAAAATGCTTTTTTTGGATTCAGGGGATCTCAAAACATGTATTTCCGTGAAATCTCGATATCGAAATTTTGGGTGGAATGCAATACTTCCCCTACTTAGTATACGTAGTAGAGAAAGTAATAAAGCACTTTTGTGAACAGCATAACTCAAAAACGGAAAAGTCGGATGAATATCAAACTTGGTATTTGAGTTTAGTATCTTCCAAGGATGCGACACGAAGATTTCCAACAAAGTTCCCCCATTCCTAACTATCCTTTACAAGGAACATTTTTCGAAAATTTTGATTCTCTAAAAAATGGCTCTAACGATTTTGAATAAAATACCATATATGAAAGATATTTATATGACAAATAAAATGTATATATTTAATTTTCTAGGAATAACCTGTGATATCCCCTTCATGCGCAAGGAGTTTTATATAATCCTGCATAACTTGTAAACGTTAAGTGATAAACGAAAACGTACTTCACAAAAACTGTAGATCTCTTTAAAACACACAATTTACTTCAAATAAGCCCTTTCTGAGATATCCCTTATTAAAGGTTCGAAAACTTCAATACTTCTCATTATTATAAACTTCCATCGATTTTCACTTGTTTCTCGCGATGTCATGGAAACATATAGCGTCCAGTTGTTAAACATTTGACTATCGCTGTTCTCTATAACGAAGTGTGGAATGTATTTGGATTAAAATGTAGTAGATAGAAAAATAAGCTTTAGTAAGAATAGTTTATATACCACTAATAAAGGTAGAGGGTAGAGAAAGTTATGTGAATGTATCACATGTTCTATCTCATGTTAATCGAGATAAACCTTGCAGAAATACACATTATGTTGTATGTACAGGAGACTGAAGTCAGATGTTTAAAAACATGACACCCAGAGAATAATTAATAATCATTTCAAAGAGTCACAAACCACTGAAAAATCCAAATCAATAACAATCCGAGTATATCCGAAATCGCTGAAGTCACAACATACTGTTCCTCATTTTCAATATGTAGGTTTCGTCGAAGGTCCACGTGGGTAAGAACCTAAGCTCAAACTCCCTTCCCCCCCTCTCCAACAGTGGGGTTTCCCATGAGGCCAATAACTTGTTATCCTAGAAAGCCCCCCCCGCTTGCGCGCCACCCTGAAAGGATGACTGCCGATAACCTCTGTGGGGTCGACAGCACTCTAGCATACCAGGTCGGTACCGGAGAACATTGAGGCGTCTCACAACCCGTCTGCATGGGAAATCATACAGACGTACCCAATACCCATGGGTCTCGGGAACCACTACCCCGTCGAGTCCAACCCAATCCGAACAACTCCCCAACGGGAGGGGCTCGAAACGTTCGGCCCGGCGTGCTTCTAGTAACGTCACAAGTACCACGAGTGCTAAAGCACAAACCATATTACAATTACGTGTTCCCGTACCGACGTGACTCGCATTCGGGAGGTCCCGCGTTCGATCCCCGGCGACCGCCAACTCTGACCCATGGATTTTTCGTAGTTTCCCCGGGTCGGTAGGCGTATGCTGCAGTGGTTCATCTTCTACCACGACTCTCCTATCCTCCATTTCCTGTACCCATCATCTTCCTTGTCATCTGTTTCAGGGAACAGGCGACGATTGGGATCCGCCTGCGGCTCAGAGCATATGGGTGGGCCCGGGCGGCGTTGGATTCGCTCAATCTGGAAACATTAGGGACCCCGCCCATGCCTGCGCCCGTCTCGTCCAGATCTGTTCGCCCTTTGCTGTCTCTCCGTAGGGGAGGGGTTCCGACCCCTTCAGCTGCCGTGGTGCGGGCGCTGCGGACCCTGAGCACTCGTGGTACGTCTGACGTTACTAGAAGTAAGCTGGGCCGAACATACGAGCCCGTCCCGATGAAGGAGCTGTTCGGATTGGGTTGGACTCGGCGGGGCAGTTGTTCCCGATACCCATGGGTGATTAGGTACGTCTGGTGGTTTATCCGCCCAGGCCGGGTTATGAGACGCCCCGATGTCCTCCGGCACCAACCATGAGTGAGAGTTGGTAGACGGCATGCTAGGTTGCTGTCGGCCCTACCGAGGTTTTCGGTAGTGACGCGCGTAAGTGGAGTATCCACTTCCAATCCCGCGAAAACGGGAGACGTTTTTAAGAAACAAGGCATTGGCCTCATGGGAAACCCCCACGCTCGGACGGCGCTGACCATGGGTTCTTAGGAGGGGGCTTGGACTTAAGCTCTTGCTCAGGTAGACCTTCGAAGCAACTGTCTCTCCCCTTACATCTCCCTCTCAGGTGTTACGGTACAAACACAAGAGGTCGGATCGCCTGCGTGCGATGTTCCGGGGATCCTTCCCTTCGTCAGTGCCTGTACCTTCCGGTGGTTTTACACATTTTTTGCTTTATTGGCATAATAAGGTTTTGAAAATTACAACAGCTTTTAATGTTTGCTGTTTAGAACAGCATACTTGCAAATTTTTACTGTTGGCGCACACGGAGGCGTTATTAAAACTGACGGCAAAGGAGGCAATTTTAAGGTTTTGTGTTCAGATTTGAACACGAACATTGTAACTTACAGACTGAATGTTGCAGAAGCCATTCCAAATGAAGACGACATAGAGGCTATTCAACACAAACATTTCATTTAGTCATGCAATTAACTTAAAAATATGCTATTTTAATCAAGATAACTAAAGAAAATCTTGAGAAAATATAAAACACGAAACACTTTATATGTAAAGGGTATTCTAGAGTTGGTGATTTTGTTTAAAATCTTGTCACATTCTTGGAAGATACAGAACGTAAATACGAAGCTTGGTCCGATATTTCTGTCCACCTAATGTTTTTTAATCACTGAACCCGAAAACATGTCTTTCCCGTGGAAAAACTTCTGAGTTATTTTACCGTGAGAGAACTTGCACGCCAGCTTATTGTCAATGTGGCAACGGCCATCATTTGATTTACTCTTTATGGATTTACAATAAATAACGATCCAGTTGACAGAAAAGTCTCGTGGTGCCCCACTACTAGACTTGATTAATCTATCTCGTTTTGAATTTAAAACAAGAGGTGCTGGCGAGTGAAATCTAAAATCCAAATTTTGAAGCAGTAAGTAGAAGAAGTGTTGTATGTCACACCGGAAATGCATGTTTTGAAGCTTCTGAGTGAAAAGAATTAGGAAAAGGCCCGTGTGAGTATGTGTGTGTATGTCTAAAGCTACTTGTATTCGATCAAATTTTTGTCAAATTCAATACTTTACAAGACTTTTCAAGAGTTGTAACAACTACACAACTTTTCTTGTCAAATTGCTTGCAATACTTTTAAAGTCTTTGAAAAACTTGAAAGCAAATAAGGACATGCTCTAAACGATAAAAGATTTGATAATGATCTGATGGCTTCAGCGAGTATTTACAGTGCGTCACGAAATCTGCAACATGGCTGAAAGCGAAAAGTAAACAAAACTGGCCACCAGGTCAAGACAAGTCGTATGCGAACTGATTAACTTATACATAAACTGGTAATGTCTGTATGTCTAGGACTCCGTGGATTACCACAACAAGATGAAGGCGGTTATGAAGAAATAATTGCCAGGCAGATTTCTGAACTAAGTATACATTAATATAATGTGGTTACCCTATCAGTTGGTGTTATTTCCATAATTGTAATGTGATTTCATTGGATAGAATACGTGAAAGTGGTACATAATATTGGTATAGAACAGTACCTCATTGCAAACTGTTATACAATATTATACAAAATTCCTTCTGAATGAAGAGGTCTATTCACAGAAAATTCAAGATAAAGATTTTATTTGGCATGAAGATATCTTTAATATTTGGTATTTTAATCAAAATCGTTAGAGCCATTTTTTAGAAAATCAGACTTTTTGAAAAGTCTTCCATGTCAAGGATAAATCGGGGTGGGGAATTTTCTTAAAACCCTTCGTGTCGCATCTTTAGAAGGTACTGAACATAAATAACAAATTGGTATTTACCTTATTTTTTGTTTTTGAGTTATGCTGTTCACAGCCACACACACACACACTAACAGGAACCTTTCTGTAAAAATGCTTTATTTTGTTTCAGGGTTCTCAAAACATGTATATCCGGTGAAATATCGGTATCGAATTTTTGGATTGAATGCCATACTTTCTATACCTACTATTTACGTGGTAAGGAAAGTAAAAAGCTTTTGTAAAAATAATTTGTAGCTGCTATATAGGAATAAAACAGTGGGTAGAGAAAGTTATGTGAGTGTAACACATCTGATTACTTTTGTTTTTACGGGTATTTGTGGTATCACAATTACATGGAGTGGAGGAGAGGTTTCTTCTAGGTGAAAGTGGGGGTTGGAAAGCCACCCTATAACAAAGAAGAATACGTTTGTTGGTATTGTTAATGTTGGTGCAGCAGATAAAAACTTTTACAATAACAAGTAAGACACTGTACACAACTGAGCTCAGACTGAGGTCTTTATTGACAATAAATATTCCAACTCTGAAACCCAATTAGTGCGGCCAGATGTCCCAAGAGGGCGCTATATTCCTATCAGGGGCAGAAGTATATTTAAATATTAGGCCAGGCCAGGTAGCCATCTGGGAACAAATAACTGAAAATAAAAATGTGTTAATTAGAAAGGATATTAAAATGGAGGAAATCAGTAAAACTTCCCCCGTGGAGTAGTGGCTAGCAAGTCACCTCCGCTACCTTTTACAGAAATACTTTCATTACAAACTTCGTGGCAAGAGTGACAGGTAGTCAAGTGTTTAAAAAGTGGGTCGCTATATACTGCCTCTTTGTAAAACATCGCGAGACAAAGGAATGGTGATTTGTCACTTCAAAAAATATAGCATGTGGTAAAAATAAAACGAATGGCCGAGGTCGTTAAGACATGAACTCGTAAACGGGAGTTCAACCGAGCGAGGTAGCGCGTGTGACTCGCATTTGGGAGGCCGTGGGTTTTTCGGGGTCTCCCTGGGTCGCTACGCGAATGCTGGGAAGTTTGATAACATCCACAAATTTCCTGTCCTCTATTTCGCCTCCTTTCTCATTTCACTTCACCTTTCATCTGCTTGGTTGTTCCGGGGTTGCAAGTGTAGGCGGGAGTCTCGGCGTTGCTAGAAGGGGAAAAAGGAAGCTCTCTGTAAAGCTTCGTCCCCGCAATGGGGGCGGTCTCCGAGTCCCGGGGCAGGAGGGGGGAGCCGGTTATACCAGCTGTTGGGACCCTGTCCTATGCTCAGTCATGCCTCCCGATCCGGCCGCCCTCTGTCCCTTCCCTCCCCGTTACGGGGCTAGGACAAAACATCTCCTTAGGTCGAGGAGCTACGTCCCCTTCCGGTCCTGGTCATTCGGGAGTTCCGTGATTCATATCCCGTGAGAACTGACCTCCCAGAGTGAGCGTTTATCCAAGTTTTCCTCAATCCTCATAATTGGGAAAGTTTCTTTTCCCAAATATCATTTCATTTCATGTCTACCGCCTTCAGTATAGTATGTAGTAGAGTGGACGTCAAATACTTTCAAAAAATTCTGGTGTGTTACATTTATATAGCATTCGTCCACCGTGGTGTAGTGGTTACCATGCTAGCCTCTATTTCGGGGCTTCAAACCGTGTCATAGATTTACGGCACGTAAAAGAACCTCAAGTCTGATAAAGAGGCCTCTGAGCAAAATTACCGACCTTTCACACCCAATATAGAATGGGACGCTAAGAACCACAGCAGTTAAAGAGCGTCCATAAATAAAACTCAATTGTAATTTATATAGCTTTCTCTACCCTCTATCGTTTATTAGTGCGTATACAAATAATGATTTTTCTTACGAAAATTTATTTTCCTGTCTACTATATTTTAATCCAAATAAACCTTTGCAGAAACAGCTACATTACACATTTCGTTATAGATACAAAGAGAACAGCGATAGTCAAATGTTTAACAACTGGACGCTGTATGCTGGCCTTAAAATTCCATACTGTTTCCATGACATCGCGAGAAACAACTGAATGTTGACAGAACTTGAAAAGAATGGCTAACTACTGAACAATGTGAACCATTAATGACAGATATTTCGGAAATAGCAATGCCGCAAAAAGGTTACTTGTAATAAATTGTGTTTTTAAAGAGATCTACGTCTTTTTCTGTAGTACGTTTTCGTCTGTTACTTAACGTTTACCAGTTATACAAAAATCATTCAGAATGAATGGGACTTAACAGACTATTCCCAGAAAATTGAAGATGTACATTTCATTTGTCATGTAAATATCTATAAAAGCTGATACTTTAATCAAAACCGTTAGAGCCATTTTTTTTAGAAATTCGAAAATTTCGAAAAATGCTCCATGTAAAGCGTAGTTTGGGGTGGGTGGATTTTCTTGAAAATCTTCGTGTCGAATGTCTGGAAGATACTGAACCTAAATAGTTTGGTACTTATACTACTGTTCGTTTTTCAGTTATGCCGTCCACAGACACACACATACGCCTTTTTGAATTCAGGGAGCCCCAAAATATGTGCTTCGTGTGAAGTCTCGGTAGGTATACAAGTTTTGGGTGGAACGCAGGTTATTCAGAATGAAGAGGGGTTCACAAGATAATCCCAGAAAATTCAAGATATACGTTTCATTTGTTACATAAATATCTTAAACGTATGGTGTTTTAATCAAAGTCGTTGGGAGCCGCTTTTGAGAAAGTAAATAATCCAAAGGGTAGTTCGGGTGGGGAGATTTTTTTGAAAACCTTCGTGTCGCCTCCTTAAAAGACGCTGAAGTGTGGTATTCATCAGACATTTCGTTTTGAGTCATGTTCTGTTATAAGACGCTGATACATCGTCTGTAAAACCAATTTGCACATCGACGTGAGAAAACAAAAACGATAAAATCGGTAAGATAGTGTTTTTGTGTTGCAGAGTGAAATATGTAGCATGCAGGGGACTGGTGTGTCTCTAGGAAGCAATTAATGTTGTCAGGATAAAACATCACAGGATCCAATATAAGTGTAAATATCTACGTAGTCTCATTGGACACATAATTGAGATGAACACATCAAAGAGACCTGGGTGTGATCAAAGCCTCGTGTATTATATTATGTAATACCACGCAGATGTGATCCTAAACAAATTTCCAGTAAACTCTCTCAAGGAAAAGAACATCGGAGACAAGCTGAAAGTCCAGAAATTGATGAATCGGGTACGCAACTCCTGTGGGACTACCACTCCGCCAGGGCTGTACAAACCGACATATCGATCCTGCTGTCAGGAGACGACATTATCCCCAAAGAATACACAACAGAGGTCAACTTATAGGCTTTGTATTGCATTCAACGAGGTTTCACCAGAAATACACGTTTTGAGGTTCACTGAATACTGTAGCTATGAATAACATAATTCAAAAACGAAAAGTTGTTTAAGTACATTGTATCGCCACCTATCAAACATATCACATGGAAATGTTCTTAACTGATAAATTCACATGACTTTCTCTACCCATTATCGTTTACTTTGATATCCATTCCAAAAGCTTTCCATAACGAGAAATAAAGGATAGCTGATTTAGCAGTTCAAAAAGGAATAAACATTCGAAAATTTAAACTAATAGCATATACCCTGTGACCCTCGGGGGATATCTCATTCCACCAAATCATGACTGGATCCATTTATGAAGTGGAGGCACTCAGCGGGAGGAATCCGTTGCCTCGGATGGCAGGGTGATGATGGGTTGGCGGTGGAATGAGAGGACCTACAGCTTTTATCGTGGACTCCGAACCGGATGCTTCACATGGGGTGAGGGCCGACTTAACATCACCACCCCAGAGCCTCAGTACAAGAGTCGGAAACAAAAACCACTTATAGCAACAAATGTGTTGGTGCCACATGAAAAAAAAAAATCTTATGCGTTACATTCACATCTATCTTTACCCTTTACATAACATCTACAAGCCATTCTTACAAAAGTTTATTTTTATATCTACTTCATGTTAACCCTCGGTGGTGTAATGGTTACCATGCTAGCCTCTCGTTTCCGAGGTCTTGGGTTCAAACCCGGCGGAAGCCGATGGACTTTTTCATGCGTGAAAATCCTTTGCGTGGCTTCCTTCGGGAGGGAAGTAAAGCAGGTGGTCCCGTATCGTAGATTTACGTCACGTAAAAGAACTTCAAGCCTGATAAAGAGGCCTCTGCTCCTTCACGCCCAATATAGAATGGACGGCAAGGACCACAGCAGTTAAAGAGCGTCCATAAATAAAACTCAATTTAATTTTGCAGAAATGGCAGGTACCTACAAGAAGGATAGGGCGATAATAAGATCGTCTTCGCTGAGCTGTAGCTTGTAGCGATATTCAGGTTTAGCACTTTATGTATGGAACCAATCAAAATGTTTGTTACAGCAGATGCTTTTCGAATGGACGTGGTGTGTTCAATACTGAAATGACCAAATATTTCTATCTGCGAAATTTCATCCAGTTTTCTAGGTTCTTTATTTACTTTATTGCACACAGAAGCAGTTTTTTCAAATTGTCGTAGTACTAGATCTATGACACACAGGTTTCTCTCGTTAAAAGCAGCAGCACAACGGTTCTCAGTTCCATAAATGAATATGATTTCTGTTCTCTCTTGAATGAGATACACCAGGAATGTTCAAAGTGGTCTTCCACAAATACAACCGAGGCTACGTTTTAAAATAAACGACGTGAAATAAATGAAGGAGATTAATAAACAATTGAATACTCTTTCATATTTAAGTATAAAAATATAAGGGTGCCTCACTTGGGGGTGAGGAGGTGAAACCTAAAATACAACTAAGACCAGTTTTAAGCTCCCCCCTCAATATCTCAGTTGACGTGTTTTTTGTTTAAATTGAATTAAGTTTAAATTGTTAAGTAGACTGGGAAATTTTGAAATGAAAGTCGCAGATATACAGGATGAGCCAAGAAACTACGAACCGGCTACGCGGTGTTTTTCCTGTCCGCGTCCTCGCCGCTCGCTACCGCTGTCATAGAAAGGCGCGGATGAAGCCATACAACATTTTTAAAACTACTTTTAAAGGCTTTACTTACCAACTTTATGAAAGGAAATGCTGAAACTGGCCACCGTCGTTGTCCATACATTTTCGGCACCGCTTTAGGAAACTATCCATCACTCGCCAATTTTTTTCGAGTCAACAGTTGAAGCTCGTACATATGTGAATACAAATTTTTTCCCCTCTTTTTTAGAGAATTAACAGGCAGGGAGCGTGATTTTGCCTTTTTTCAACAAGACTCTGCAACAGCTCATACGGTCAATATTTCGATGAGAACAATTGAAAGTGTGCTTCAGGACGGAATTATTAGTAGAGATTTGTGGCCCCCTCGGTCCCGCGACCTAAGCCCCTGAGATTTATATCTCTGGGGTAACTTAAAACATAAAGTGTACAAGACAAACCCACACACCCTGTAAGAATTAAAAAAAATTATCCGCCAGGAAATTTCTCAGCGTGAACTACGGCGAGTGATGGATAGTTTCCTAAAGAGGTACCAAAAATGTATGGACAACGACGGTGACCAGTTTCAGCATCTCCTTTCATAAAGTTGGTAAGTAAAGCCTTTAAAAGTAGTTTTAAAAATGTTGTATGTTTTCATCCGCGCCTTTCTATGATAGCGGCAGACGGCAGCGAGCGGCGAGGACGCGGACAGGAAAAACACCGCGCAGCCGGTTCGTAGTTTTTTGGCTCTCTTTGTACCTTCAAAACGAGTACTCCCTCCGCGGACTAGCGACAGAAAATTCAAGATACGCGTTTTCTTCTTCCTGCAAATATGTTAAACATATACCTATATTAATCAAAGTCAGGAGTCATTTTTGACAAAACAAAAAAGGTTCATGTTTGGGGAGGTGGGATTTTTTTTAATGTTCGTGTCGCATCTTTGGAACATACAGAATTTGTATAGCACTCTTCGTTTTCGAGCTATGCTGTTTACACACACATACACACACGGATTTTCTTTTAAAATGCTTTATTGTATTCAGGGAACCTTAAAAAGTGTATTTCCAGTGAAGTATCTATATCGAATTTTTTGTGTGGAACACAATTCTTCCTCTGCCCACTTTAGATCGACGCTGAGGAGAGTATAAGTGAAAATTCGGATAAATACTCGGTAGTAAAATTCAGCATCTTGCAAAGATATTCAACTAAATTTCCTCGTACCAAACTGCCCTTTACATGGAACATTTTTCTGATGAACTCCTGTATCGCATTTGTAAGACATATGCGTTAATTATCAAATGTATATCTTGAATTTTTTAATCATACCTTTATTTAACGTCGTCTTTTCTCTTAAAGCAACAAAAAGTTGTACATAACCATTCTTTTGTTTCTCGAACTGTGTTACCTGTCACTTCACTCTCCTGTAGGTATACTTCTTGAACGCGTAATGAAATGAACAATTAAACTATTTCTCATAACTTGTAGGTTACAGGTCCTCAAAACGTGTACATTCGGAAAAAGCTTCCATATCGAACGTATTGTTGGAGAATTTAGCCCCTCATCAAGGGGTCGTGACCCACTGGCTGGCAACCTCTGTTTCGGGCGTGTTGTATTAGCGCTACAGGT
This sequence comes from Deroplatys truncata, assembly GCA_030765065.1. NCBI lineage: Eukaryota > Metazoa > Arthropoda > Insecta > Mantodea > Mantidae > Deroplatys > Deroplatys truncata. The sequence goes on along the minus strand of CM060977.1, from coordinate 8,730,413 downwards.
CCGAGTTTGACCCTTGGTGTTTCTTGAGGAATTATACGACGCGGTAACACGGACAATTAATATGTGTTGTTGGGACGCGCTTGTTATGGGCTGCAGACATTCGTCACTGTCGCCCTTCCTTAAGTAAGAGGATCTCTGCTGTTAACATCACCAGGTCACGGTTCGAGAGTTGCTGGCATGAAAACAGACAGTGAGCAGAGATTTCAAACTTATCACAGGTAAAGCTTCTGATGTGTTGCATTCACATGACTTTCTCTATTTACTGTTAGGAAAACTTATTATTCTTCTATCTACTTGTTAATCAAGATAAACTTCCATTGAACATTTCTTTAGAGGTAGAATACGGTAGGCCAGAACGATAGTGAGATTTTTAAAAATCGTGTTGCACTTTGAAATTCTATTCTCTTTGCTTGAACACGAGAAAAAAGAATGAATAGCGACTTATCACTTGAATCGCCGAGCGAGAGGTTTCGCGGTACCTTGTGCCCATTCTGACTGAGTTTTTCGTGGTTTTCTCTGGTTGCTAGGCGAATGCTGGGTTGGTTTCCCATTTACCACTATTTCGTTTCCCTTTCATTCTCATCTTTCAGGTGTGCTTCGAGGTTTCGTGGTGTATGGCGGCGCCGGACAGATGGCGTGGATACTTCTCCAAGGAGAGAGTATTATTTCCTTTGGACACTAGAGGTCTGTTTGTCGCCGTCTCTGGGGCAGCTCCAGTATGCGACGGGTCTTTCCTTCTGGTGGTGGCAGCGAGGTGTCCCCTTTTGTTGTATACCCTACCACTGCAATCAGTTACATAATACCATGAAATGCAAACATACGACGAAAACTGTTACGAACCTCAGGTCGGCTAATGATATAAATCCTTTAACTTTACATTTTAAAATTGCCCAACAAATCACATAGATGTATGGCGATTGCCTATGGGTACTTGATCCGCATTAGGCAGGGAGTGGCTTCAGCGCCAGCTGCGTGTGCTTGGGTGGAGATAGGGTAGACATTTCCACAATTCTCCTCCTTTCTAGCCTTCTGTGAAACTTCTAGAAGACGTCGCTCGGATGCATAGGAAAAGAGTCTGCTGGCTCTGGGTTCTATTCAGTTCTGCTGTTTCGTTTTGCAGGAGTGGGCTACGCGAGGATAGGAGAGTCCTGAGTTCGACTGGTAGTGAGCGACCGGAAGTTACAATATGTTTTTTTTTTTCAATTATTTTAACCACAAATGTAACATTTTCTGATTTTACGATATTCGTTTCAAAACGATAAAATTGCGTAGCTTGTCTGAATGTATGTGGTTTATGGGCGGTCTTCAGCCTTGAAATCTGTGGCACATAATACTAAATCCCGTGAGTGTACAGCAGTGGCGACATGTGTATTTGTTTTAATAAAGAAATAGCCGTGGAATTGTTTATTTATCCACATAATACGTAAAGAACTGGTAGCCTTAGGATATAATTTTAGCAGCATTTAAAACAGTAATATAACGCTATCCAATTAAACAGGACAGAATTGCTAATGGCTGGGGTTGTAACGTTCCCCAATTAGAGGTTAGCTTTATTTTAAAAGAAGTAGAATGTATCTAATGCGGTCGTTCCGCTGAAAACCACCAATATGTCAGTGCGTATTGATTTGTGGCTTTCAACACAGGTAGGGGACAGTGCTTAGACTTACCAACTTGTTTATCAAATGGGGAAAACTATTTTAGCTAGTTTCATAGAAAGTATATCTCATGTTTACTTTTTCTAATGCTTACTTATAGTAAGTGGAACAAGTATTTTATTTCACCCAAAAGTTGGATACCGAGATTTCCCAGAAATACATGTTTTGAGGTACTACAATTAAAAAAACTGGGCGTCTGTGAACAGTATAGCTCAAAAACGTAAAGTTGGATAAAAAGCAAACTTAATATTTAGGTTCAGTATCTTCCAAAAATGCGACCCAAGATTTTCAAGAAAATCCCAACGCCCCAAACTAACCTTTACGTGGAACACTTTTCGAAATATTTTATTTTATAAAAATGGCTCTAACGATTTTTATTAAAATACCATTCATTAACGATATTTATAAAACAAATAAAATATATACTTTGAATTTTCTGGGAATAGACTCAAGTCTAGTTCATTAGAAAGGAATTTTGTATAATATTATAGAACTGGTAAACGTTCAGCGATTGACAAAAACCTGTTGCACACAATTCATTCCAAATAACTTTTCCTGTAGCATCAGGCATTCCCGAGATATCCGTTATTAATGGTGCAAATTGTTCAATACTTAGTCATTCTTTTCAAGTTCTGTCGATTTTCAGGTGTTTCTCGCGATGTCGTGGAAACAGTATGGAATTTTAAGGCCAGCATATAGCATCCAGTTGTTAAACATTTGACTATCGCTGTTCTCTTTGTATCTATAACGAAATGTGTAATGTAGCTATTTCTGGAAAGGTTTATCTCGATTAAAACGAAGTAGATAGAAAAATAAGCTATAGTAAGAAAGTTTGTATACTACTAATAAACGATAGAGGTTAGGAAAAGTCATGGGAATGTAGCACATAGGATTTTTTGTCTACCGGTTAAGTTTGGTAGGTAGAGGAAATATTGCAACCCACATAAAAATTTGATATCGAAATTTCACCGCCAACGCATGTTTTAGGTAGATGACTACCCGGACCCCCACCCAAAGAACGATTTTGAAACAAGATGCGTCTGTGAAGAAGAAAGTTAGAAAATGCGACTATTTATATCCAACACTGACATATGTTTTTCACGACATCGCGAGAAACAAAAGACGGCAACTTAAGAGCTGAGAAAAGTATGAGGTAATGGAAAATTCAAACCAATACCTCGGAAATGGTTGGTGCCACAAAAATGGATTTAACAATGAGATGTACATTCTCTGTGTATCTCTTATGGTTTTTCAGTGATATAAAAGTTAGCTCCAGCGGTAACGTCTCTGTCCCGGGTTCGACCGGGTCGTCTGGCCCCTCCATTTCATTCATCCTTCACCCTCTTTCAGGGTTGGAAATGTCGGCGATGGTGTTTCGGTACAGCGTGGACTGTCTCCGCCCCTGGGGGTCGTTAGACGGCGAGCTGTCCGATTGTCGAGACGTCTATATCTGAAAAGTGTAGGGACATTGTCATTGCTGTGCCGTCACTCCTGGTTCTGGCCACCCGGTGTCTCCTGTCAGCTCCTCCTCCCTTCTGCGGGCGCCCCCTGCTGGGGCATAGGTACAATATCCTCATTCCTGGATCGATGCCGAATCCCTTCTGTTTCACAGTCCAACCCAACAAAAAGTCCTTCTCAATGAAAAGGACTTCACAGCCCATTCCCAGAAACTTCAAGATATACATTTTATTGTTCTGTAAATATATTTAATATATGGTATTGTAATCAAAATCGTTAGTCATTTAAATTGAGAAAATCAAAAATAATGAAGCATTTTCCGTAAAGGGTAGTTAGGGGTTGGGGACTTTCTTCCACAGTTTTGCTGAAACTAAATACCAAGTTTCTTAAAATCTTTGTGTGTGTGTGTGTGTGTGTGTTCAGGAAACCTCAAAATCTGTATTTCCGGTGAAATGTCAATATCACATTTTTGGATGGTATACAGCAAGGCATATACAAATGTTATAATTTCCCAATTACAGCGTCTTTCAGACGATCTACTTTGTTATGTTTAGTAAACGTGGCAATATGTTGTTATGTTTCAGATGGCGGCGACGCCTTTACTGCTGGTGTTGTTGGCAGCTGTGGGCCTCGGCACCTCGCACCCCAACGCAGAGGATAACATGATACCGAACGACGAGGAAATACTTCGCGCCCTCCTACAACAGGTAAGATATAACGGGTTTATCTTGAATAATGACCTAGCTCTCGTTGTTTGGAATAACGTTATGTGTGTATACTGCAGTGTGTTTATTGTGTTACGTTTTGCTCGAGTATCATCTTGCTAACAAACACACAATTTGGAGCTTGTTAGATCCGTGTTAGACAAAAAGAAACATAGACAGCGAACAGTAGTAGACGAGGTAGAGGCTGTCGTGGAAACAAGTGCAAGAAAACCGCATTACGTTATTTTGATGAGATGTTCACTCTCGACGAATTATAATACAGTATCTAGTCGGCTGTACGAGTGTTCAACAAGTGCCAGGATATCATTTCAAACACTTTTAATTAAGCTTAACATATATATTGTTTCACAAACGTTAGCATTATCTAGGAGAGAAATGGCGGCTGTACGGATTGGTAAAGCTGCGGGCTGCAAAATAAATGTTTCTCTATTTTCTAACATAACACATGAAAGCTAATCATTTCTGTTTAGAATTTAAAATATCTGATGTGTTACATTCACATGACTTTCTCTACTCTTGTACAAACTATTTTTAGTTCCCCTTGTTTTGTATTTGCAACGGCAAAATAGAAATAGAGTAGCGTTTAAGCATAGACATATCTCTTAATAGCTGGTTGCTAGGTGCAGCACCATTCTCTTTGCCTCAGATTAATACTCTTTGCATATCCAAGACAAAAAAAATGAATAACGAATTCCCATTTGAGAAAAAGTATAAATATTGGAAAATTTAAGGGAATAACAAGTAATACCTCGAAAATGGTTCACCCAACAAAAAACATGTATATGGCATAAATTGTGTAATTTAACGCGATCTACATTTGTTGTGTAGTAAACTTTTGTCTATCTCTTATGATTTACCAGTTATGCAAAAGCCGTTCACAATGAAGAATACTTTTGGGGACAATCCCAGAAAATTCAAGATATACATTTTATTTGTCATGAAAATATCTTAAACATATGATACTTTAAACAAAATCCTTAGAGCCATTTAAGAGAAAATTAAAATTTTCGAAAAATGTTCCATGTAAAGGGTAATCTGGGGTGTGGGATTTTCTTGAAAACCTTCGTGTTGCATCTCTGTAAGATACTGAACCTAAATACTAAGTTTGGTGTTTATACGAATGTTCGTTTCTGAGTAATGTTGTTCACACACACACACACACGGACATGTTTCCAAAAATGTTTTTACTTTCTCTACTACGTATAGTAAGTAGGGGAAGTATTGCATTCCACCCAAAAATTCGATTCCGAGATTTCACCGGAAATACACGTTTTGAGACCTCCTGAATCCAAAAAAAGCATTTTTGGAAACATGTCCGTGTGTGTGTCTATGTGTGTGTGTGTGTGTGTGTGTGTGTGTGTGTGTGTGTGTGTGTGTGTGTCTGTGAACAGCATAACTCAAAAACGAACAATCGGATAAGCACCAAACTTGGTATTTAGCTTCAGTATCTTCCAGAGATGCGACACGAAGGTTTTCAAGAAAATGCCCTCACCCCAGACTACCCTTTACATGGAAGATTTTTCGAAAATTTTAATTTTCTCAAAAATGGCTCTAACGATTTTGATGAAAATATCATATGTTTAGGGTAATGTCATGAGAAATGAAATGTATATCTCGAATTTTCTGGGAATGTCTCCAAAAGTATTCTTCATTGTGAACGACTTTTGCATAACTGGTAAACCATAAGAGATAGACAAAATTTTACTACACAAAAAATGTAGATCGCGTTAAAATACACAACTTATGTCATATACATTTCTTTTGTTGAGTGAACCGTTTTCGAGATATTGCTTGTTATTTCCTTAAATTTTCCAATACTTGTACTTTTTCTCAAATTCGTTATTCATTTTTTTATGTCCTGGACTTGCAAAGAGAATGGAATGCGCCGCATAGCAACCAGCGTTAAAATATTTGACCATCGCTTAAAAGCTACCATATTCCCCTTGCATCTACAAGAAAATTATCAATAAGATTGACATCTCGATATCTCGATTAACATAAAGCATATGGAGAATAGGCGTTTGTAAAAATTGATTGTACAAGAGTAGAGAAAGTCATGTGAGTGTAACACATCAGATTTTTTTATGTCCTGACATGCAAAGAGAATGGAATGAGCCACATAGCAACCAGCGTTAAAATATTTGACTATCGCTTAAAAGCTACCATATTCCCCTTGCATCTACAAGAAAATTACCAATAAGACCGACATCTCGATATCTCCATTAACATGAAGCATATGGAGAATAGGCGTTTGTAAAATTAGATTGTACAAGAGTAGAGAAAGTCATGTGAGTGTAACACATCAGATTTTTTTTGGATTCAGAGGACCTCAAAACATATATTTCCGGTGAAATCTCGGTATCGAATTTTTGGGTGGAATACAATACTTCCCCTACTTACTATACGTAGTAGAGAAAGTAAAAAGTATTACCTTACTGCCTCAGATTCCTACTTTCGGAATTTAAAATGTATTGAATGTATCAATGAATTCCAATGAATTATTATTATTATTATTATTATTATTATTATTATTATTCAGCGGCATTTTTTATTTTACTCCACCTAGACACCCCGTATTCTGTGTTTTGTTCTTGAAGGGTCCAGAATAAATAAGCAGTTTTATATAAAATAGGTTTTAAAGAAAAATAACTTATATTGGTGTCATTCCTAGAATGAACTTACAAATCAGTACTTTTACTATTAACATTGATTTGAATGTAACTCCGGATCTATCTAGAGAATTGTGATGTGTTACAGTCACATGACTTTCTCTACCCCTTATTATTTATTAATGGGTATAAAATGTGTCTTACGTTAGCTTATTTTTCTATCTACTTCATTATAATCTAGACAAGCCTTAAAATTCCATACCGCTTCTTTGAAATCGCGAGAAACAGCTCAAAATCGACACGACCTGAGAAGGATGACAAACAATTTAATAACTCAAACGGATATATATATAAAATGGCTTATTATATAAAAAAGATATTTGAAATAAATTGTGTGTTCTAAAGAGATACACGTTTTTGACTATCGCTTAAAGATTACTAGTTATACAAGGTTACTTCCGAATGAAGAGCACTTCAGGCTATTCCCAGAAAAATTGAGGCTACACACTTTGTCATGCAAATATCTTTAATATATGCTATTTTAATCGAAATCTTAAAAGTCATTTTTGAGAAAATAAAAACATTCGGAAAATGTTTCGAGTAGTAGTTAGGGGGTGAGAGATTTTCTTGAAAATCTTCGTATCGCATCTTTGGAATGTAGTGAACTTAAATAGCAAATTTGGTATTTATCCGAAAATCATTTTTTATGGTGTCAGTGGGCCGGATATCGAATTTTTGGATGGAATACAATACTTCCCCTGCTGACTATAAGTAGTAGAGAAGGTCATGTGAATGTAAGATAAAACACTGTTTGTTAAAAGGGGCTATCCCACCCGGTTTTGATTAAATAACTCGCTGTGATAGTTTTACCTCGGCTTTTCCATTGGCTTCATATTAAAACTGCAGTACGCTGATGGCCAAAAATAAAAAAAGAGGACGGTGAAAGCTGAGTGACAAAGGCAAGAGCCCCCTTCCTCATATTTCATTGCAGAAATCGTGTTACAGGGGAAGACTACGCGACAGGGACAGCCGGAAGTAGAGGACTCCCTAGGTCTACCCAGTGACGAGGAAAGCTACAACAATCTGAAGGCGATGATGTCCCTGGGGGCGACCAGACCTGGCTCCAGCGGGACACATCACTTCGTCTCTTCTTCATTCCCCGGTAAGTAAAACCACTACATACAGAGCGTTCGTTTGGACGCTTGGCCGGCCCAGTCGCATATTAAATTCGGATTATAAGTACAATAATAGAAGATGCTGTCCACACATCTCTAACACCTTTTAACACAACTTTATTACTAGACTAGGAATAGCCTAGGTATGGAGGGGGATTAGCACCTCGACCTAGAAGATCTTTTGTGCCTGAGCCCCTGACGGACAGGGCAGAGAGCAGGGTCCTTACATTTACAGCTTGAAACTCCCACATCTCACTGCGAGACCCGACACTTGCAGACCGCCCCCATTCCAGGGGTTACACAGAGCATCCTTTTCCCCTGGCATGCAACGCTGACACCTTCAACCCTGAAAGAAACCAAACAGGTGAAAGGTGAAATGAAATGAGAAAGGAGTGAAATGGAGGGACAGGAAATACGGCGGATGTAATGAATCTTCCCAGCATTCACCTAGCGGCCCGGGGGAATCCCGAAAAAAACTATGGGTCAGGAATGTCGGCCGCAAGAATCGACCTCACAACCTCGCAAATGTACGTCACAGACGTTACCGCCTGAGCCAACTTGTACTAACATGGCCATGAAAATAAAACCACGCGGATCAATAGAGCATCATCAGCATTACCCAATTGCACAAACTAACGCTACCCACATCCTCACGCTACTCAACTGCAGTATTCTTATAGGATTTTAATTTTAAAAGTTTAGTGACATTAAAAACAAGCTATCTCAGAGGCACCTCATTCTAACTTTACTCAGACGTCATCGACTTCTTCCTCTGTAAGAACACGGTTTCTTATCAAGAATAAATCCATTCCTCTAAATACGAGTATATTGACAAGATTACGATGTGACCCTTACGAACAGCAGGGAATCTGTCTCACTTCCCTACAAGAGTTTGTTGTCACATAGGAATCATACATGAAGATTCTGTGTGCTGGCATTATAACAGCAGGGAATCTGTCTCACTTCCCTACAAGAGTTTGTTGTCACATAGGAATCATACATGAAGATTCTGTGTGCTGGCATTATAACAATAGGGATCTGTCTCACTTCTCTACAAGAGTTTGTTGTCACATAGGAATCATACATGAAGATTCTGTGTGCTGGCATTATAACAGCAGGGAATCTGTCTCACTTCTCTAAAAGAGTTTGTTGTCACATAGGAATCATACATGAAGATTCTGTGTGCTGGCATTATAACAATAGGGAGTCTTTCTCACTTCTGTACAAGAGTTTGTTGTCACATAGGAATCATACGTGAAGATTCTGTGTGCTGACATTATAACAGGGAATCTATCTCACTTCTGTACAAGAGTTTGTTGTCACATAGGAATCATACATGAAGATTCTGTGTGCTGACATTATAACAGGGAATCTGTCTCACTTCCCTACAAGAGTTTGTTGTCACATAGGAATCATACATGAAGATTCTGTGTGCTGACATTATAACAGGGAATCTATCTCACTTCTGTACAAGAGTTTGTTGTCACATAGGAATCATACATGAAGATTCTGTGTGCTGACATTATAACAGGGAATCTGTCTCACTTCCCTACAAGAGTTTGTTGTCACATAGGAAGCATACATGAAGATTCTGTGTGCTGACATTATAACAGGGAATCTATCTCACTTCTGTACAAGAGTTTGTTGTCACATAGGAATCATACATGAAGATTCTGTGTGCTGACATTATAACAGGGAATCTGTCTCACTTCCCTACAAGAGTTTGTTGTCACATAGGAATCATACATGAAGATTCTGTGTGCTGACATTATAACAGGGAATCTGTCTCACTTCCCTACAAGAGTTTGTTGTCACATAGGAATCATACGTGAAGATTCTGTGTGCTGACATTATAACAGGGAATCTATCTCACTTCTGTACAAGAGTTTGTTGTCACATAGGAATCATACATGAAGATTCTGTGTGCTGGCATTATAACAGCAGGGAATCTGTCTCACTTCCCTACAAGAGTTTGTTGTCACATAGGAATCATACATGAAGATTCTGTGTGCTGACATTATAACAGGGAATCTATCTCACTTCCCTACAAGAGTTTGTTGTCACATAGGAATCATACATGAAGATTCTGTGTGCTGGCATTATAACAGCAGGGAATCTGTCTCACTTCCCTACAAGAGTTTGTTGTCACATAGGAATCATACATGAAGATTCTGTGTGCTGACATTATAACAGGGAATCTGTCTCACTTCCCTACAAGAGTTTGTTGTCACATAGGAATCATACATGAAGATTCTGTGTGCTGACATTATAACAGGGAATCTGTCTCACTTCCCTACAAGAGTTTGTTGTCACATAGGAATCATACATGAAGATTCTGTGTGCTGACATTATAACAGGGAATCTGTCTCACTTCTCTAAAAGAGTTTGTTGTCACATAGGAATCATACATGAAGATTCTGTGTGCTGGCATTATAACAATAGGGAGTCTTTCTCACTTCTCTAAAAGAGTTTGTTGTCACATAGGAATCATACATGAAGATTCTGTGTGCTGACATTATAACAATAGGGAGTCTTTCTCACTTCTGTACAAGAGTTTGTTGTCACATAGGAATCATACGTGAAGATTCTGTGTGCTGACATTATAACAGGGAATCTATCTCACTTCTGTACAAGAGTTTGTTGTCACATAGGAATCATACATGAAGATTCTGTGTGCTGGCATTATAACAATAGGGAGTCTGTGCCAGTTCTCTACAAGAGTTTGTTGTCACATAGGAATCATACATGAAGATTCTGTGTGCTGGTATTATAACAATAGGGAGTCTGTGCCAGTTCTCTACCAGAGTTTGTTGTCACATAGGAATCATACATTAAGATTCTGTGTGCTGGTATTATAACAGTAGGGAATCTGTCTCAGTTCTCAACCAGGGTTTGTTGTCACATAGGAATCATACATTAAGATTCTGTGTGCTGGTATTATAACAGCAGGGAATCTGTCTCACTTCTCTACAAGAGTTTGTTGTCACATAGGAATCATACATGAAGATTCTGTGTACTGGCATTATAACAGTAGGGAATCTGTCTCACTTCTCTACAAAAGTTTGTTGTCACATAGGAATCATACATGAAGATTCTGTGTGTTAGCATTATAACAGCAGGGAATCTGTCTCACTTCTCTACACAGCTTGTTGTCAATCATACATGAATGTTCTGTGTGCTGGTATTATAACAGCAAGGAATCTGTCTCACTTCTCTACAAGAGTTTGTTGTCACATAGGAATCATACATGAGGATTCTGTGTGCTGGCATTATAACAGCAGGGAATCTGTCTCACTTCTCTACAAGAGTTTGTTGTCACATAGGAATCATACATGAAGATTCTGTGTGCTGGCATTATAACAACAGGGAATCTGTCTCACTTCTCTACAGGAGTTTGTTGTCACATAGGAATCGTACATGAAGATTCTGTGCTGTCATTATAACAGCAGGTAATCTGTCTCACTTCTCTACAAGAGTTTGATGTCACAAAGGAATCATACATGAAGATTCTGTGTGCTGACATTATAACAGCAGGGAATCTGTCTTACTTCTCTACAAGAGTTTGTTGTCACATAGGAATCATACATGAAGATTCTGTGTGCTGACATTATAACAGCAGGGAATCTGTCTCACTTCTCTACAAGAGTTTGTTGTCACATAGGAATCATACATGAAGATTCTGTGTGCTGACATTATAACAGCAGGGAATCTGTCTCACTTCTCTACAAGAGTATGTTGTCACATAGGAATCAACATGGATATTCTGTGTGCTGGCATTATAACAGCAGGGAATCTGTCTCACTTCTCTACAAGAGTTTATTGTCACATAGGAATCATACATGAAGATTATGTGTGCTAGCATTATAACAGCAGGGAATCTGTCTCACTGCTCTACAAGGGTTTGTTGTCACATAGGAATCGTTCATGAAGATTTTTTGTGCTGGTATTTAACAGTACTAACACAGTATAACACTGAAACACGTGGTCTCACAACGTATCAACTCTGATCAGCACAGAATTCGCGTGAACTGATTAGCTGGCTCTCGGAGAGGGAATACAGTATAGTGCATTGCCGGGTAAGCAATTCCCTGTAACACGACCACGTGTCCAGACGAAAACTCGTATTAAATTTGCTACAAGAATGTACTCAAAAGCGACATTTTATAAATAAGTATTTCAGGAAAAGATTTCACATTTACTTCAAATGCAAGAAATGTAGAGTAAGTATTTGTAAAATGTTATGATCTTTAGCTGAAACACCAGGCACAAGTAAGCCACAGAACAAGTAAAAACCATGTTTATAAACGTTTTCTCTTATGTAATTTTTTACGTTTTCTACTAACTACCTATAGTGGGTAGAGGAAGTTTTGTTTTCTGCTCAAATACTTCATAAAGAGTATAAACTGGAAAATAAAGATTTGAGGTACCATAAGCTCTACATCCGCAATAAAAAATTATGATGTGATACATTCACATGACTTTCTGTACTCTATCTTTATTAGTAGGTAGACAAACTATTCTTATTAAAGCTATTGTTCTGTCTTCTTCGATAGTCAAATGTTTAATAACTGGACGCTATATGCTGGCCTTAAAATTCCATACTGTTTCCATGACATCACGAGAAACAACTGAGTGTGGACAGGAGTTTAAGAGAATGACCAAGAAACGAACAATTCCAACTTTTAGTAACGAACATGTCAGAAATAGCTTACGTCAAGAAAAATCTTATTTTAAATAAACTGTGTGTTTTTGTGTAGTGCGCTTTGAAGTGATAACAAGATGACACGATGATGGTGACAGTTTGAAGCACGAATGTATTTGTCATCTTTTCTCGCTGTCTCCAATAACTGCTGCAGTGTTTGAGCGATGAGTAATTTGCCTCAGGGTATGTATTGTGAAGAAGAACACCAGTTTAACTTGACTGCGGAATTTATTGTGAACTGACATTGGAGTTAATGGAGTGGGTTGCCGACCCTTTGAGACTCTGAATTGTAGCACTTGAAACTATGACAATTGAATTATTATACCTGCTAACTTCTTCAGTATGACAGTTACGGTTGCAAACACCTGTTTCCGAAATAAAACAAACTAGAAGCATAACCTGCCGTGAGACGCTAAAATATTGACCGGCCAGATCCCTCGCGATAGCCGCTTAAAATATCACACGTAAATACCGCAGGCGACACCAGAGAGAGAAAGAGAGCAATTAATGTATGCACGAACAACGATCCCTACCAGTCACGGTATCACAGTAGAGAGTAACTCTCTGATTTAATTACACGTCTTCTTATCACTTACGTCACGCCTACATTAGAATTACTCTCACCAACTTCCTACTTTATACGTTGCCAAATATCAAAACTCTTAAGTATCCGAATGCGATACTGTTACTAGAGGCCTTGGCTGAAGTCTCAGAATGTAAGTGCCTTTCTCTTTTCCAGAACGTCTGCTTAGGAGACTGCATACGTATTGAATTTACCTCTAAACTGCGTTCCCAGTACTTTTATGCCTAACCTTTTCGCTCCTTCAGCTGTTGCTAATGACTTTCTTACATAGCTCTCTAATGACTTTCGTTAACTTGACACTTAATTACCTTCATCTTTCCGGACAAACATTTCAACTCAAACTTGTTACATTATGCATTGATTTAATATAAGGCAATTATTTTTGCAATTATTCATCTATCTTACTGTTATTTCTTTATTTAATTACTTATGTTTTTTCCGTCCATAACTAGGGCATCACGTTTCGTCTAGCGCTTAATCTCTACCAGTTATACAACGTTGTACAAAATTCCTACCAAATTAAGAGGACTTCACAAGGTATTTACAGAAAATTCAAGATATACATTTTATTTGTCATGTATATATCGTTAATATATGATATTTTATTCAAAATCTTTAGCCATTTTTTTAGAAAAACTAAAAATAAAAAAATCTTCCGTAACAAGAGTACTCTGGGGTGGAGGAATTTTCTTGAAAACCTTCGTGTCGCTTCTTTAGAAGGTACTGAACCTAAATACCAAGTTTGATTTTTATCGCAGTTTTCATTTTAGAGATATGCTGTTCATACCCACACACGAACCTTTTTCTGAAAATGCAATTGTTTTATTCAGGTAGTCTCAAAACATGTATTTCTGGTGGAATCTGAGCATCGAATTTTCCGGTAGAATGCAATAGCTTTTCTACCCATTCTATCTATGTGGTAGAGAAAGTAATTAGTAGAAAATTTTCCTTGCAGTGTTGTCAAATGTAATAAATTAAAGTTTTATATATTAATTTCCCTTCATTAATATGTAATCGTTAATTCTAAAGCATTTATCATTCATAAATTATCTGTATTTTCTATTCAAAATTTAATTTATTTGTTCATTAGATACAAACTGACAACGTTCCTGTGTAAATTGGACGTTCTAATTTGTTTATTCATGCAACACTGGATTATTAGTGCCTACATATTACACTAATATCCATATCTCGTTTCCAAAGTAGAGCACCCATTAGTATCGCCCTGTCTGTTGTTACATGTACGAAGATCAGATGTTAAGTATCGCTTGCAATTACATTTGACTGAGGTGTACAAAAATGTAATAAATGTGTGCCGGATCTGTCATATAAAGCTCACCCAGTCTGTACAGGCTGTTTTAAAACATCACTTCTCACTTTAAACTTCAGCGTGACTCAGTTAATCCACATGTTCTCTTTATCTGTGTTTTTATTTCACATAAATCGGTACAGCGTCAATTCGGACGTGAGTACAACAAAGGTCCTCCACATGAAAATAATATCAGATGATTAACAAACAGTTTAAGGAGACCGGCAGAAAGGCCCAGTACGTCAGAAGAAGTGCTGCGTTCACATTTACGTCTTCCAAAGTCAACAGTCATGCGAAAGAGCTTCAAACCAAATTCAACTCTCGCATGCAATAAAACCAGGACAAATTGCCTAGGGCAGAATTCGCTGCTACCATGCCACATTTTCATCTTCTCCGATGAGGCCACTTTCCATGTAAATGGTTGTGTTGATCAGCACAATTAACGAATTTGGGTCTTGGAAAATGCACGTGTAGTACACGAGCACCTTCGAGATTCTCCTGAGGTGAACCTTTGGTGCGCCCTTACGCACAACATTCTTTTTTGTTTGAAAAAAAGAAACCTCGGCTCCATTGCATACATGGACATGCTACAGAATTTCCTATTTTCTCAAATCGAGCAAATGGAAATGGGGTTGTAAATAACCTTTCAACAAGATGGAGCACCACGCCATTGGACGAATCATGTCCGAGAAGAGTGAAATAATCGATTTCCAGACCGATGGATTGGCAGAAATGATCCAATCTCATGGCCAGCTAGAAGTCCAGATCTTACTCTTAGACTTCTAGTTAAGAATGAGGTCTACAGTGAAAGAATTGAGAATGTCGACCATGTAGAACAAAGAATCAGACAAGCAATACACCAGATCTTCTTGTCAGAGTGTGGGCTGAAGTTAATTTCGCTTAGACCTCTGTCGTGCTGTGAATGGCACCCATATTGAAGCTAACTGTTTGAGTTATTTAATTAATTAAAAGTACTTTCAATCAATTATTTAGTTCACAGTGAGCTCATAAAACCGTATATTCCATTGCAATATTTATTTTAAGTGGCATCGGTTTGCAAATATCCAGCTGCAACCTTGGTTCTGATGAGAGGTTTGCAAACGAATGATCTGAACCGGTCACGCCGAGTGTTCTGTTTTAACCACGAGAGCAACATAGTGTTCACAACTTGGCGCTCGTGGCGTAAATACCTATCTAAGAATTGCACGTACATCTCTGCTTGTGATACTGGAAACCGGAGTTTATGCCCTTATTTCCTTCTGAAATTGAATGGCATGTAAGTTTTCATATATTACGTTTAATGTTACAAACTTTTATAACTTTACTGGTAACAGATCAAGATAAAAAAACATTTGAGTGATATGTCTCTCGCCATTTATGATTGCAACAATGACGACATGAATCTAACCTTGGCCGTCGCGACGATCTCCACTCCTATGAAAGGGACAGACATGCCAAACAAAGAGACATCGAGTCTCAGATAGGACAATTACGTATGTTAGCTTTCCCATTCACATGGAAAGTTGCTTCATCAGGGAAGCAGGCTTTATCCAGGAAAGCACCGTCCTCTTCAATTTTATCTAAAATGTCTGCGGCGAACGTCTTCCGTTTGTTTTTATCCTGGGGCAACTGAATCTTGAACTGTGGCGGTGCAGAACTATCTTTCTCTAGGACATTTTGTGCGTTCTTTACGCGCGAGATTGAAGTGACCACCGATCACAGAATTTGCATGGTTGAGTGCTAAGTCGAGACACTCTACGCTACCAAAACCGTCCAATTACTTAAGTTGCCTATCAGCATACAGGCTAAGATTGCAAGTTTACGAGACGCAAGCGAAAGAAGTTCCAAATGTAAATACTGGAAAGATACTATACAAGTCCCGTTACACCAAGGGGACCTCGAAACGGTTGATATCCAACCCTTCTACTCATATTTTGATACGGTAATTTGTATCACAAATTACTTAAATGTAAATAATGATTGTAATATGAATATGTATTTTTATGTGACATTGATTTCAGAGGTTTATTAATTGTAATTATTATTGGTAAATAATAATATACGGCTTTACTGAAACTGTCAATAATAACGCAATAATGCAGCGATGGGGTGAGTTGTTTATCATTACCGGGAACAAGGAAGTTACGTAATGTTTCGCGCCTTTTCGGTAGAAGCTTCTAGAATGTTTCCCTAAAGCATATGTATTCGTGGTTTTCATTGGATATTAAAATAGACGCTAATGTTGGCGCGTTTTATTAGCCAATAGCAGTTCATTTATAATCTTTAGGCATGTCGAGGAGTGGGAGTATATAAGCCAGGTCCGAGGTAGATCGCCCCGCAGTTCAACAAAATTCTCAATACCTCACACGTCGGTCGCCCAGTTCATAAAAATTTCTAGCACGCTGTCTTCAGTTCGTCATAAGTTACGCGCAGCAGAATTACGAGAATCTAAAGTATTATACAGTTAAATATACACAAAGTTGAAGTACGTGAGTTAAAAGTGAGAAGTTATTACAAACAGTTTCAGTGTGGCGAGTATTTACATCAATATGTAAAAGTGTTAGTGCACGTGTTCAACAATAAAAGATTATAAAAACAAATTTCGTCATTAAGTATAATTTCTGGATAAAAGATTCCTTTCCGATTCACAACCTGCACAGAGATAAATGTTCTACCAAGATAATATGATAGCTAGCCGGAGGACAACATACAAAACTTTAAATTCTTTCGAACCCTAATTGATGCAAATTGCTACGCCAGATGGAGCTACAAACCAAACAAGGAGTGACGTCACAAGATGGCAACGCGTGAAGTAAAGCAGCACAACATATGATCTACAAGTTCTAATAACTTACGCTATAAATATTACGTAAGCAACATTCCGTCGCATATTTGCCGCACCAACGTGGGGCTTAAAACATATACAATTGTTCCGTTGCATATTTGGCTTCCACAACGTGGGGCTTACAAATACAAAGAAACATTACGTAAACAAGCATCATCCGTTGCAATTTCACTAGTCCTATGGTAAGACACTGCTGATAAACTCGCTTCAAAATATTGACGTCATGGGCAGACAATCAACTGGTGGCAACGGCCGAATAAACCTGAAGGCCCCATGTTATTTATATAAATGAAATCTTATTAACTTTTATTTCTGTAGGTTTGATGATAATTATTATTATTAATTTATTCCATTCGTTTCGCATAGAAGACGCGTTGCACTTCGTAAGTACATTTTTGTAGCAGTGAGCTTCATAAAAATAAAATTGGCATGATACATCTAACGTGCGGGGTTATTCCAAAATAAGGAACTGACTTTAAATATTTATTACTACAATAGGTAGCGACACATACGACACATCACTGAATAGAGGAAGGTTAAGCCCCACCTATTAGTTCCATTCAGTGCCTACAGCGGCGCTGGGTTTGTTTACGAGAAAATGGCGACGCCACAAGAAAAGTCGTTTTGTGTGCTGCATTATGTAAAGAGTGAATCCATTGTTCCATGGCAGCGTGCATCTCGTTGTAACTTCAACAACGAGCCGCCTCCTCATAACAATTACAATTGATACAATAAATTCGTAGAAGATGGTTGCGTCCTCGCGTAACAAACAGTGCTTATTTTGAACACATAAAATAAAACTTTGAACTTTTCTCTATTCAATTATGTGTCGCCATCTGTTGTCGTTCATTAGAAATAAATATGTAAAGTCTGTTTCAATAACCCTGTATGATGCTCTCATGTTTACCTGTGTGAGATACGCGGCTGTGCTAGTCTGAAGGGTAATGATTACTTACTTACTTTAATGTATCCAACAATGAGATTACCGTCACACTCACATATGAGAAGAAGAGTGTTTAATCGAAAATCATGTAGTTGTTTTATATCCACAAATTAGAACTAGTAGATGCGAATTCGTTTTATCTAAATTCTAATATTTTCCCTCACACTACTCCAGCTCGGATTTCTATGCACGTAGAGTCACTTAGCAGCATCAAAATGTCTGTATTCAGCTCCAAAATCAGGAGCTATTTAAATTAAAGAAGTTAAATATGGCCTGGCAACATATTAAATTATCATATGTACGTGGCATATATTTCAATGCACTCACCTCGAAAGGTCTGCTTTATTTCCTAAGTTACGTGAGGTTTATCTCGAGAACTTGCCTGGGATTGTTCGTGTGTTGCAAAACCTGGGCGTTCACCGGTAATACATGTTTTGGGGCCACTTGAATCCCAACAGTTCGTGTGAGCGCTTGTAAATAGCATAATTCAAAAACGAAAACTCGGATAAATACCAAACTTGGTATTTAGGTTCAGTGCCTTTCAAAGATGCGACACAGAGATTCTTTTAGAAAATCCCTCCACCCCAAACCGCCCTTTACATGAAACATTTTTAGAAATGCTTCATTTTCTAAAAAGTGGCTCTAACGATTTTGATAAAAACACCATATATTAAAGATGTTTACAATGACAAATTAAATTCACACAATTTATTTCAAATAACTTTTTGTAGCATAAGCCATTTCTGAGATATCGCTTATTAAAGCTTCGAATTGTTTATTCCTTGGCCATTCTCTTAAGGTCGTGTCAACATTCAGTTGTTTCTCGCGATGTCATGAAACAGTATGTAATTTTAAGGCCAGCATATAGCGTCCAGTTGTTAAACATTTGACTATCGCTGTTCTCTTTGTATCTATAACGAAATGTGAACTGTAGCTGTTTCTGTGAAGGTTTATTTGGCTTAAAATCTGGTAGATAGAAGAATCAGCTTAGTAAGAGTAGTTTTGTATACCCACCAATAAACGTGAGAGGATAGGGAAAGTCATGTGAATGTATCACATTGCATTTTTTAAAATATTCACAGTTTTATATGAAAAGCACTGAAGTAAGTTGTGTATATAAAAGCGTTCACCATGGTTTACTCGAGTGTCTGTGGCTTGAGGCGGACGCAACTGAATCTTCTTCAACATGGGCAAACACCGCCAGAAAAACTCACCGAACAGAGTAATGTAAACCGCCGAGCTTCGTCATTCATCGGAAAAATTCGTAAATGTAGGTGACGAATCTTCACTGCTGCCGCTCGCACTTTTGCAGATATCTTTATGTTAAGTACCCTTAAAGTGAAAAAATACGCATTACCTGAAATTAAGATAATTTAGAGCTCAGTTTAATAACTTTGTGTCTGTTTTAGGCACTAAAGATGTCACTTTTGGATCGCCCTCATATGTAGTGTTATACCCCTAAGGCCTTATAACCGCGCTTAGGATCAGAGGCCTATAGAGCAGCAGATGAGCATTGAATGAGGGATCGGACCGCAGCCATGTATGAGAGCGAGGGAATAAGATGATATGAAACGAAGGCGAAATGGACGAAAGGGAAGGTGATAGTGGAATGAACGACTGAAGAAATCCCGTTTGCTGGTCCCTGGGATCGAACCCGGACCACCTTGGTGGGAAGCGAGCAGTCTCTTGCCTGAAATAGCGAGACAACACATTTGTGACGTGTAATGTTTACTAACGCCTTTCAGATATGCATCCAGTTTAACACTGTTATTTCGCTGAAGGTTAGCAGTAGAACAATCAGGCGTACTTGTGTGTTTTCTGATTGAAACACTGGCATCATTATAATCCACACTTATATGCCGTGTGGCTTTCTTTAGAATTTATAAACTCTGAAATGTTATTTCAGCCGCAGCGGGTTCTCTGCACGTACAAAGCGACGTTTGAATAATTAAAGCACGGTTATCGCTCGATGATGATGGTACAAGGACTCTATGATACAGCGATCTATCCCCGGCGACCGCCTACTCTGACCCTTGGGTTTTTCGTGGTTTTCCCGGCCCGCCAGGCCAATAATGATGTGGTTCATCTTCTACCACGGCTCTCCTTTCTCTCCTTTCCTGTATCCATCATGTGCTTCAGAGTTGCAGGACCAGGCGACGGGGTTTGGCGGGTTGTGGCTGGGCGGTGACTTTCGCTCTGTAAAGGTTTCTTTCCTGGCGTCGCTGTGGTACGACTACTAGGCTCTCCTCAGCGCGGGGCCCAGAAGGTTGGTGGCTTGTGGGCAGGGTGCGTGCCGTGTCGCATACCTTCTATCTCGAAACGTTAGGGTCCTCGTCAATACTTACGACCGTCGGCATCCGGATGTGGTCGTCCTTAGGGTCTCCTGCCTCCCAGAGGTCACGTTGGAACCACAAGGGGCCGACTGGCCTGCTCCGTGATACATATTTGTGACATAGTGAAATACGTGTGTTTTAATTTTATTTGTTAATGACTTCACTTTCTCTGCCACATAGGTAGAGAAGACATTGCATTCCAACCAAAACTTCGATGCCGAGATTTTACCAAAATCACACGTTTAGGCCTTCTGAGTCCAAGAAAGAGCATTTTTAGCAAAAGTCTTGTGTAGATTTGTTGCGACAGGTAGATTTTCACTTCAGCTACCCATTATCTGAACATTTTTCGAAATTTTTTATTTTCTCAAAAATGGCTCTAACGATTTTGATTAAAATCCACATATTAATAATATTTATATGAAAAAATGTATATCTTCAAAAACAACCCTTAGTAAGAATAGCTTTTATACCTAATAATAAAGATAGAGGGGTCAGAAGGTCACGTGAATGTAACACATCAGATTTTTTTTCACTTTTACTCACGAAATGTATTCCCTATATTTCAGTTTTGCTATGATTAGTACGAAAATCTGCATACCCAATCTAAAACAGAAATGTATTTCTCTGCAACTAATAACACCAACTTCAATGTAATCCTTGCATTTATTTTCACTGTACTGAATTATCAGAAAATGTCACTGTCATACTTCCCTGACAAACCCGAACGGGAAGGTAGTTTGAGTTTTTCACAGTCATTTCTCTATTTACTCATATTAAGTATAGACATTTTCAAGTGACTAGTTTTAAAATTAAAAGAGTAGAATATTTAGTACCAGTGTTCTTTAAGCTCAGCATGTCCCAAGAATGCGATTTCAAGAAATTCTCCCCCTCCCACAAACTAGAATTGCCTATATGTTAATTTTCTTTAGAATGGCTGTAAGTATTTTTATTCAAAAACGTACCTATGCTTAAAATACATAATACAATGAAGCCCACTTAAAACACAATTCATGTCAAACACGCATTAAGTATTCGCGAGATATTGGTTTACATTTTTCCAATACTTTTATACAGTTTTTAAGTGCTTAGTCGCCGTTCTTTTGTTTCTTGTGATGTCATAAAGCCAGCATTCAAAGACTCGAACGTGACAAGGAACTGGTTGCGTCATTAGAAGGTAAACTTCGGCGCTAGGTCAAGCAAGCAGTATTGTATCGCGTTTCACGTGCATCAACAGGTCAGGAGGTCCCGACATGTGATCGCCTTACCTCGCATCAATCAGGGCAGCGATATAACGTTACATCAGAACAAATAGACTGCCGGCCCCGGGGGGCCTCACGTCGTTTGTCTTCCAGGGAAGCGCAGCGCCGCCGGGAGTACACTTCCGTACTACTTCTGCTTGTTTAAACGAACTTACTGGTACGCGACGTAACAGAGCGTTGCTTATATAACGCTACCGTTCCGTTGTAGCAAATGTTTAAGAGCCCATCGCTCTTTGTATGACCACGAGAAAAAACCAGTTGAAAAACTTTGTGTTGCATTCACACGACTTTCTCTACTCACTCGTCTAAAGAATCTTATTCTTCAGTCTACTGCTTGTTAATACAGATAAACTTTAGTTAAACATTTCCTTATAACTATAACAAGAATACAGTAGGCTAAAGTGATAGTAAATCTTTTAAAAGCTCATCGCTATGTGATGCTTTTCAAGTCCCCCCCTATTTGGTGATATCCCAACGGATCTGTCAGGAGACACCTCGTGACTCGGTGTGTGGCGGACAGTTAGCCTTCTAGGTCTCATCCCTGTACCATACCATCTTGCTTCGTCAAGTGTCCACGGATACCTCGTGACTCGGTGTGTGACGGACAGTTAGCCTTCTAGGTCTCATCCCTGTACCATAACATCTTGATTCATCACGTGTCCACGGATACCTCGTGACTCGGTGTGTGACGGACAGTTAGCCTTCTAGGTCTCATCCCTGTACCATACCATCTTGATTCATCACGTGTCCACGGATACCTCGTGACTCGGTGTGTGGCGGACAGTTAGCCTTCTAGGTCTCATCCCTGTACCATACCATCTTGATTCATCACGTGTCCACGGATACCTCGTGATCGGTGTGTGGCGGACAGTTAGTCTTCTAGGTCTCATCCCTGTACTCTACCATCTTGATTCGTCACGTGTCCACGGATACCTCGTGACTCGGTGTGTGACGGACAGTTAGCCTTCTAGGTCTCATCCCTGTACCATACCATCTTGATTCGTCACGTGTCCACGGATACCTCGTGACTCGGTGTGTGGCGGATAGTTAGCCTTCTAGGTCTCATCCCTGTATCATAACATCTTGATTCGTCACGTGTCCACGGATACCTCGTGACTCGGTGTGTGACGGACAGTTAGCCTTCTAGGTCTCATCCCTGTACCATACCATCTTGATTCGTCACGTGTCCACGGATACCTCGTGACTCGGTGTGTGGCGGACAGTTAGCCTTCTAGGTCTCATCCCTGTACCATACCATCTTGATTCGTCACGTGTCCACGGATACCTCGTGACTCGGTGTGTGGCGGACAGTTAGCCTTCTAGGTCTCATCCCTGTACCATACCATCTTGATTCGTCACGTGTCCACGGATACATCGTGACTCGGTGTGTGACGGACAGTTAGCCTTCTAGGTCTCATCCCTGTACCATACCATCTTGAATCGTCACGTGTCCACGGATACCTCGTGACTCGGTGTGTGGCGGACAGTTAGCCTTCTAGGTCTCATCCCTGTACTATACCATCTTGATTCGTCACGTGTCCACGGATACCTCGTGACTCGCTGTGTGACGGACACTTAGCCTTCTAGGTCTCATCCCTGTACCATACCATCTTGATTCGTCACGTGTCAACGGATACCTCGTGACTCTGTGTGTGGCGGACAGTTAGCCTTCTAGGTCTCATCCCTGTACCACACCATCTTGATTCGTCACGTGTCCACGGATACCTCGTGACTCGGTGTGTGGCGGACAGTTAGCCTTCTAGGTCTCATCCCTGTACCATAACATCTTGATTCGTCACGTGTCCACGGATACCTCGTGACTCGGTGTGTGGCGGACAGTTAGCCTTCTAGGTCTCATCCCTGTACCATACCATCTTGATTCGTCACGTGTCCACGGACACCTCGTGACTCGGTGTGTGGCGGACAGTTAGCCTTCTAGGTCTCATCCCTGTATCATACCATCTTGATTCATCACGTGTCCACGGATACCTCGTGACTCGGTGTGTGGCGGACAGTTAGCCTTCTAGGTCTCATCCCTGTACCATACCATCTTGATTCGTCACGTGTCCACGGATACCTCGTGACTCGGTGTGTGGTGGACAGTTAGCCTTCTAGGTCTCATCCCTGTACCATACCATCTTGATTCGTCACGTGTCCACGGATACCTCGTGACTCGGTGTGTGGCGGACAGATAGCCTTCTAGGTCTCATCCCTGTACCATACCATCTTGATTCGTCACGTGTCCACGGATACCTCGTGACTCGGTGTGTGGCGGACAGTTAGCCTTCTAGGTCTCATCCCTGTACCATACCATCTTGATTCGTCACGTGTCCACGGATACCTCGTACCTCGGTGTGTGGCGGACAGTTAGCCTTCTAGGTCTCATCCCTGTACCATAACATCTTGATTCGTCACGTGTCCACGGATACCTCGTGACTCGGTGTGTGACGGACAGTTAGCCTTCTAGGTCTCATCCCTGTACCATACCATCTTGATTCGTCACGTGTCCACGGATACCTCGTGACTCGGTGTGTGGCGGACAGTTAGCCTTCTAGGTCTCATCCCTGTATCATACCATCTTGATTCATCACGTGTCCACGGATACCTCGTGACTCGGTGTGTGGCGGACAGTTAGCCTTCTAGGTCTCATCCCTGTACCATACCATCTTGATTCGTCACGTGTCCACGGATACCTCGTGACTCGGTGTGTGGCGGACAGTTAGCCTTCTAGGTCTCATCCCTGTACCATACCATCTTGATTCGTCACGTGTCCACGGATACCTCGTGACTCGGTGTGTGGCGGACAGTTAGCCTTCTAGGTCTCATCCCTGTACCACACCATCTTGATTCGTCACGTGTCCACGGATACCTCGTGACTCAGTGTGTGGCGGATAGTTAGCCTTCTAGGTCTCATCCCTGTACCATAACATCTTGATTCGTCACGTGTCCACGGATACCTCGTGACTCGGTGTGTGGCGGACAGTTAGCCTTCTAGGTCTCATCCCTGTACCATACCATCTTGATTCGTCACGTGTCCACGGATACCTCGTGACTCGGTGTGTGGCGGACAGTTAGCCTTCTAGGTCTCATCCCTGTACCATACCATCTTGATTCGTCACGTGTCCACGGATACCTCGTGACTCGGTGTGTGGCGGACAGTTAGCCTTCTAGGTCTCATCCCTGTACCATACCATCTTGATTCGTCACGAGTCCACGGATACCTCGTGACTCGGTGTGTGACGGACAGTTAGCCTTCTAGGTCTCATCCTTGTACCATACCATCTTGATTCGTCACGTGTCCACGGATACCTCGTGACTCGGTGTGTGGCGGACAGTTAGCCTTCTAGGTCTCATCCCTGTACCATACCATCTTGATTCGTCACGTGTCCAGGGATACCTCGTGACTCGGTGTGTGGCGGACAGTTAGCCTTCTAGGTCTCATCCCTGTACCATAACATCTTGATTCGTCACGTGTCCACGGATACCTCGTGACTCGGTGTGTGGCGGACAGTTAGCCTTCTAGGTCTCATCCCTGTACCATAACATCTTGATTCGTCACGTGTCCACGGATACCTCGTGACTCGGTGTGTGGCGGACAGTTAGCCTTCTAGGTCTCATCCCTGTACCATAACATCTTGATTCGTCACGTGTCCACGGATACCTCGTGACTCGGTGTGTGGCGGACAGTTAGCCTTCTAGGTCTCATCCCTGTACCATACCATCTTGATTCGTCACGTGTCCACGGATACCTCGTGACTCGGTGTGTGACGGACAGTTAGCCTTCTAGGTCTCATCCCTGTACCATACCATCTTGATTCGTCACGTGTCCACAGATACCTCGTGACTCTGTGTGTGGCGGACAGTTAACCTTCTAGGTCTCATCCCTGTACCATACCATCTTGATTCGTCACGTGTCCACAGATACCTCGTGACTCGGTGTGTGGCGGACAGTTAACCTTCTAGGTCTCATCCCTGTACCATACCATCTTGATTCGTCACGTGTCCACAGAGGCACGTGTAAAGCAACTGTACCCCTGCTTCCACACGTGCCGGGCAGGTGGCATTAGGGTGCTATCCCATCTACCTGCTTCATTATCTGTGGTTAAATGCCAGAGCAGTGTCTTTTACCATCTATTTTTTATGTTTACTATTGTTTCAGACTTAAGGTAGAATTTTGGTCGCAGTATTAAATATCGATTCCGGTATTCACTTTGACGATTGAGGGAAACCACGAAGACAAAAACAGCTAGATTGGTCGGCCCACGTGATTTGAACTCCGACCTCCCGAATGCGGGCCATAGACGTTACCGCCCGGTTTTTAAATTTAGTTTTCTTTGCAAGAGCATGGGAAAAAAAAGGAAAGAAAAAAAGAATACCGATTTGTAGTTGAGAAAGTTAGAATATCTCGGAAATGGTTAACTCCACAAAAAATTTTGTTTCCCATAAGTTGTGTGCTTCGGAGGGATCTACATTTTTATGTAGTAAGATTTTGTCTACCTCTTACGGTTTACCAGTTATACAAAAGTTATTCAATGAAGAGCACTTCACAGGCTGTTCCCAGAAAATTCAACACTTATATTTTATTTGTCATGTAAATATTGTAATGAAACAAGGTTAGAACCATGTTTGATAATAAAAAAGTAGGAAGGGTAGGTTAGGGAGCGGGAATGTTTTAAAATCTTGATGTCAAATCCTTGAAATATGCTACCGACACAGCTAGACGAGGTTGTTAAGACAGGATTTGTGAAGAAGAGGTCCGCGGTTCAAACCCCGTCAGACCGTCCTCTCTGATTGAGGTATTTCCGGTGCTTTTAACTGGATACAGGAAATGAGAGACTGGAGAGTCTTGGTAGAAGCGCAACCACCCCAGCATTCGCCTGCCGAACCCGAAATCCATGTGAATCAAAGTGTCGGTCGCGAGGGATGGAAACCGGGACCTCCCGAATGCAAATCCCAACCTTACCGCGTTGCCACCCCGCTCGGTTTGGGGTGGGGAAGTTTGATATTTAACCGACTTTTCGTTTTTTAGTTATTCTGTTCAGAGACACGCAGACCATTACAGTTGCTTTTTACTTTCTCTACCACGTAGGTATTGAGTTTCACCCAAACATTCGATACCAAGATTTCACCGCAAATAATGTTTTGAGGTCCCCTGAACACAAAAATAAGAATATTCTTAGAAAAAGGTCCGTATGTGTGTCTTTGAACAGTATGACTTAAAAACAAAAACACCAAACTTCGTGACACGATGATTTTAAAGAAAACTTTCCCACCCAAACAACCCCTTACATCAAACATCTTTCGAATTTTTTTATTTTATAAAAAATAAAACATGTCTACAACGATTTTGATTAAAATGTGTATATAATTATATATGATAAAAATTGTAGACCTCTTTAAAAAAAGTTATTCCAAATACTGTTTTGTGGTATCAGCCAGGTCTGAGATCTCCATTATTAATGGTTCAGGTTGTTCGATATTAGTCATTCTCTTAAAAGTCCTGTCAACATTCAGTTGTTTCTCGCGATGTCATGGAAACAGTATGGAATTTTAAGGCCAGCATATAGCGTTCAGTTGTTAAACATTTGACTATCGCTGTTCTCTTTGTAATGTAGCTGTTTCTGTAAAGGTTTAGCTCGATTAAAATTAAGTAGAAAAATAAACTTTCGTAAGAATAATTTGCATACCCAATAATAAGCGCTGGAGGGTAGAGAGGTTCATGTGAATGTAACTCATAATATTTTTTCTTTGTTTTATTTTTTTAATTCAGAGAATTGATATAGAAATGTTTAATGAAATACAACACTTACTGTAAGCATAAACAGTAGTGAAGATAAAAATACATTAAATTTGTGGCAGTGTCAGTGTGACCTATAGCGGCGTGTGTCCCCTAGTATGCCTAGGCCTGCTACATCTCAGATTGGTGTAAAGAAGGATCGCTTGTAAAATAAGCGGGAGCCAAACATTAATTGCGTTCGTGACGTGAGGTCGATATGCCGAGCAGGTGCACGTTAATCCTATCACATCCGTCATCATTAACAGGGATTCCCGTCAACCATAACTCCCTACCCAAATTGGCCTTCTGACCTTGTCATTGCAATCAAATATAAACCACAATTTAATTTATGCAATTTATCCAAACTCGTCATACATCTGTACTAATACTATAAATATTTTAGTGCGTTACATTCACATCAGATTTTCTGTCCACTATCATTTACTTTTATATGGCTTCACAAACTATTCTACTGCATGTTGAGTTAGATAGTCATCTACAAAGAGGAAAAGGAATCGATAGTCAAATGTTTAGAAGCTGGTCGCTATATATTGGCCGTTAAATTCCATACTCTTTGCATAACATCGCAAGAAACAACTGCATAGCCACAACTTTTTAACAAAACGTTTTGAAAACGTAAAAACAATAGTAACAGATATGGGCGCGTGGCACAAAAAAGTTATTTATACTAAAATATGTGTTTTAAAAATGTCTTAAGTTTGTCGTAACTTTTTATATAAAATTCATTCAGAAACAAGATGACTTTACAAGCTATTTCCATAAAATTCAAAATGCATATTTTCGTGGACAACGCAATTATTTAATCAAAATTACTTAGAACCATTTTTCAAAAAATCAAACATTTCAAAAGGTTTTCCTTGGAAAGGGTAAAGGTAAATGCAAGGGTATCATGGGGGAGCAGCACCGCAAGTAGGCCGTAACGAACCCTTGGGAGGGGAGAGACAGATCCGGAAGGGCGCAAGCATGGACGAGTCCCCGCCCAGAAGCCAGCAACCTCTGGAGTCCCCCGGAGCGCTGAGGAGAGACCTACTGACCAGTACCGTAGCTACGACAGGAAGAAACCTTTACAGAGCACAAGCCACCGCCTGAAACCGATGGTGGGTACAGGAAGGAGAGACGTGGTAGAAGATGAATCACTCTAGCCTTCGCCTGGCGACCCGGGGAAACCACGAAAAACCCATGGGACAGAGTGGACGGGACCTCCCGAGAGACGCAACCACTGAGCCACGGTCATGTTAAGAGTAGCTTGGAGTGGGGGATTTTCCTGAAAATGTTTGTGTCGCATCTTTGTAAGCTACTGAATTTAAATACTAAGCTTAGTGTTTATCCGAGTTTCTTTTCTGCTCACAGAGACATTGACATTTTTCTTAAATTGATTTTTTATTTTAATTCGGGGGGGGGGTCTTAAACATGTATGTCCGGTGAAATATCCATACTGAATTTTACATTACCTACAATGTACGTGGTAGAGAAAGTAAAAATGTTTTTATACGTGGAGAAGTTAATACATTCCAACTGAAAATTCACCGGAAATGCTTCTTTTGAAACCCTCTGAATCGAAAAAAAAAAAAGATTTTAGAAAAAGATCCGAGTGTGTTTCTGTAAGCAACATAAATCAAACATGAAAAGTCGGATAAACACCAAACTTGGTATTTAGATTCAGTATCTTTCAGAGATGCGACACGAAGGTTTTCAAGAAAATTCCCCTATTCCAAATTACTCTTTACATGGAAGATCTTTAAAAATGTTTGATTTTCTAAAAGATGTCTCTAACGATTTTCATTAAAAGACCACAAATTAAAAACATTTACATGACAAATAAAGACTATATTTTGAATTTCTTGGGAATAATTTGTGAAGTCTTCTTCATTCAGAAGGAATTTTATAAATAATCTTCTATAACACGCAAAGTTAAGCGATACACGAAAAGGTATTTAGTACCAAATATGTATGTTTATTTAAGATACATGATTTATTCCAAATAACGTTTTCTTTGGCATAAGCCATTTCCGATATATCCGATACTAATGGTTCAAATTCTTCAATACTTAGCCATTCTTTTCAAATGCCGTGGATTTTCAGTTGTTTCTCGCGATGTCATGGAAACAGTATGGAATTTTAAGGCAGCATATAGCGTTCAGTTGTTAAAGATTTGACTACCGCTGTTCTCTATAACGAAATGTGTAATGTAGCTGTTTCTGTAAAGGTTTATTTGGATTAGAATGAAGTACATAGAAAAATAAACTTTTGTAAGAATAGTTTGTATACCCACTAATAAACGAGAAAAGATAGACAAAGTGATGTGAATGTAACATATTGGATTTTTATCAACAGTAATCTCACTAAAGGTTTTGATTTATGTAGAGTGGGATTTATTTTACTATCTCAGGATTAAAAGAAAGTATTTAAAGATAAAATAAAATATTAACTGATCGAACTGCTTCCATATAGGGCTTCTTTGTGCTGTGCTGCCTAGGTGAAGCCAACTTGGAATATCTGTGCGGAAAACAAATGAAGATCGCAAGCAAATTAACAGATGCTAAGGAAGTAATACAAACAACCATGATTGTTTGGAATAGGCCGTTTCGTAGCGTGTTATTAAGTAGTACTACGGAGTAAGAATGCGATAGTCATCCTAAAATCTATCTCCAATACGTTCTGAGAAAATGGGCCAGTTATATCACAAAGTGTCATTCACAGAAAAAGCAAAACTGGAGAAAACATACTACTATATATTTCAAATTAGATCACATGCCTTGAGTACATAGACACTGCCATACTAAACAGTACTACCAATCTGTAGAGAAAACTTCCCTAAAAGTTGGGCTAACATTTACCTCTCCTTTTTACTTTCTCTACTACGTATAGTAAGTAGGGGAAGTATTGTATTCCACCCAAAAATTCGATACCGGGATTTCACAGGAAATACATGTTTTGAGATCCCCTGAATCCAAAAAAAGCATTTTTAGAAACATGTCCGTGTGTGTGTGTGTGTGTGTGTGTGTGTGTGTGTGTGTGTGTGTCTATGAAAAGTATAACACAGAAACGAACAGTCGGATAAACACCAAACTTGGTATTTAGGTTCAGTATCTTCCAGAGATGCTACACGAAGGTTTTCAAGAAAATCCCCCCACCCCAGACTACCCTTTACATGGAACATTTTTCGAAAATTTTAATTTTCTCAAAAATGCCTCTAACGATTTTGATTAAAATATCATATGTTTAAGATATTGTCATGAGAAATGAAATGTATATCTCGAATTTCCTGTGAATGTCTACAAAAGTATTCTTCATTATGGACGACTTTTGCATAACTGGTATACCATAAGAAATAGACAAAATTTTACTACACACAAAATGTAGATCGCGTTAAAAAACACAATTTATGTCATATACGTTTTTTGTTGTTGAGTGAACCATTTTCGAGATATTGCTTGTTATTCCCTTAAATTTTCCAATACTTATACATTTTCTCAAATTCGTTATTCATTTTTTTATGTCCTGGTTATACAAAGAGAATGGAATGCGCCACATAGCAACCAGCTCTTAAAACATTTGACTATCGCTTAAAGCCTACCATATTCCCCTTGCATCTACAAGAAAATTAGCAATAAGATTAACATCTCGATTAACATGAATCATATGGAGCATAAGCGTTTGTAAAAATAGTTTGTACAAGAGTAGAGAAAGTCATGTGAGTGTAACACATCAGATTTTTTTCTGTGTAATGTTGCAGAATTCACAGCTCAAATAGGCAGATGCAGTATGGTTAAAAAGTATGTGATGAGTTACATTCGCATGACTTTCTCTACCCTCTATCGTTTATTAGTCGGTATACAAAATATGCTTAAGAAAGTTTACTTTTCTATCTACTAGCTTTTACACCTTTACAGAAACAGCTACATTACACATTTCGTTATAGATACAAAGAGAACAGCGATAGTCAAATGTTTAACAACTGGACGCTATATGCTGCCTTAAAATTCCATGCTGTTTCCATGACATCGCGAGAAACAACTGAACATTGATAGGGCTTAAATATTCAAGAATTCGAACCATTGATAACAAATGTCTGGGAAATGGCTTATGCCACAAAAAGTTATCGGAAATAGATTGTGTGCTTTAAAGAGATTACGTTTCTTTTATAGTACGCTTTTCGTCTATCGCGTAACGTTTATCAGTTATACAAGATTATACAAAATTCCTTCGGAATGAAGAGGGCTTCACAGAAAATTCAAGACATACATTTTATTTGTGATGTAAATATCTTTAATATCTATATGGTACATTAATAACAATTTTGCCCATTTTTCAGAAAATAAAAAAAATCGACGAATCTTCTAAAGTGTAGTTTGGAGTGAGGATTTTCCTGAAAACCTTCTGTTCACATTTTGGAATATACTGAACTTAAATATCAAGTTTGCTGTTTATCCGACCTTTTATTTTTGAATTATGCTGTTCAGACGCACACACAGGCACTGACCTCTTTTTAAAAAATGATTTCTTTTCGATTCAGAAGGCATTTATGGTGAAATCTGGATATAGAATTTTTGGGTGGAATGCAGTAGAGAAAGTAAAAATATTTAAAAATAAATGTGTTGTAGCTACAATTTATTGTAAAAGAATTATGAAATGAAAGAAGAAATTGCAGTTAATAAGACTGCAAAAAGTAAGTAAAACATTTTTGGGGGGACAGTTTCTCTTCACTGTGAAACAAAGGTAGGCGTGCTGTTGGGTTATTCTCGTGATAACGCAAAACCTCGGGGAGTTTACATGTGACTGACACAACAGAAAAATGTGTTTACTCGCTTTCTGCTCGGGGATGAAGCTCAAAGTAGGAATTTATTTTGAAAGCAGTAAACTCTGAGTTACTGCAAATCCACCGGGGTGGGTTTCCATGGCGATACTTGAGGGCGTTCATTTGCTTGACAACCATACCTGTCCTGGATTTAAGTAAATGCAACGCTAAGCTTTTGTCCGACCGAAAACTCTTTTATATGCAACAATTATCTTTTATTAAATTTATACATCCCCATACAGGGTTATTCAAAAAGAAGGAACGGATTTTAAATATCCATTTTTAATGAACGACAATAGATAGCAACACATAGCGACTCATCATTGAATAGAGGAAAGTTCAAGGTTTTAAGCCCCACCTATTAGTTCAATTCAGTGTCTACAGCGGCGCTGTGTTTGTTTACGAGAAAATTGCGACGGCACAGGAAAAGTGGTTTTGTGCGCTGCATTATGCAAAGAGTGAATCCATTGTTTCAGTGCAGCGTGCATTTCGTGGTAAGTTCAAAAAAGAGCTGACTCATCATAAAAAAATCTGATGTGTTACACTCACATGACTTTCCCTACTCTTGTACAAACTATTTTTACAAACGCTTATTCTCCATCTACTTCATGTTAATCGAGATAAACATTTGCAGACTATCTTATTGCTAATTTTCTTGTAGATGTAAGGGGAATATATATTTACAAGGGCAATATAGAAATACAGTAGCCTTTAAGCATAGACATATCTCTTAATAGCTGGTTGCTAGGTGCAGCACCATTCTCTTTGTCACAGATTAAAGCTATTTGCATATCCAAGACAAAAAAATGAATAAGGAATTCCCATTTGAGAAAATAAGAATTGAAAAATTTAAGGGAATAACAAGCAATATCTCGAAAATGGTTCAGTCAACAAAAGAAAATGTATATGACATAAATTGTGTATTTTAACACGATCTACATATTTGTGTAGTAAAATTTTGTCTATCTCTTATGGTTTACCACTTATGCAAAAGTCGTTCACAATAATGAATACTTTTGGAGACATTCCCAGAAAATTCAATACATACAATTTATTTGCCATGAAAATATCATAAATATATGATATTTTAATCAAAATCGTTAGAGCCATTTTTGAGAAAATTAAAATTTTCGAAAAATGTTCCATGTAAAGCGTAATCTGGGGTGGGGGGATTTTCTTGAAAACCTTCGTGTCGTATCTCTGGAAGATACTGAACCTAAATACCAAGTTTGGTGTTTATCCGACTCTTCGTTTCTGAGTTATGCTGTTCACAGACAGACAGACAGACACACAGACACACACACGGATATGTTTCCAAAAATGTTTTTTTGGATTCAGGGGACTTCAAAACATATATTTCCAGTGAAATCTGTATTGAATTTTTGGGTGGAATACAATACTTCCCCTACTTACTACACGTAGTAGAGAAAGTAAAAATTACAATAAATTCGTAGAAAATGGTTGCGCATGCAAACGGAAAAGCACTGATCGTCCTCGCATAACAAACGGTGCTCATTTTGATCACATAAACTAAAATGTTGAACTTTCCTCTGTTCAGTGATGTATCACATATGTCGCCATCTATTGCCTTTCATTGGAAATAAATATTTAAAGTCTGTTCCTTCTTTTTGAATAACCCTGTATATAACGGCCAGTGTATATACGTGTGTACGTTACTTATATGCGTGTACACAAAAGCTCGCAAGAGCATCTGTATCTTTCTCAAGATCGAACATTGCCAACTTACGAATAATAATTACTTAGGCTTTCACGGCCTCACAAAATAACAGAAACTGAAATCGCGAGGTCGCATATTATTCATTGATCTCCTTTCCGACATTGATCATGGAGTAATAAATAAATAACTGCAACATCTATGCCACCTGTCTCTATGGTGAGCAAATGTAAAAGGCGCTGCAATCGCTTCGTAAAAAATCTGATGTGTTACACTCACATGACCTTCCCTACTCTTGTACAAACTATTTTTACAAACGCTTATTCTCCATCTACATCATGTTAATCGAGATATCGAAATGTTAATCTTATTGCTAATTTTCTTGTAGATGCAAGGGGAATATGGAAGGTTATAAGCGATAGTCAAATGTTTTAAGAGCTGGTTGCTAAGTGGAGTATTCCATTCTCTTTGTGTGTCCAGGACAAAAAAGTATAAGTATTGGAAAATGTAAGCGAATAACAAGCAATGTCTCGAAAATGGTTCACTCAACAAAAAAAAATGTATATGACATAATTTGTGTATTTTAACGCGATCTACATTTTTTGTGTAGTACAATTTTGTCTATCTCTTATGATTTACCAGTTATGCAAAAGTTGTTCAGAATGAAGAATACTTTTGGAGACATTTCCAGAAAATTCAAGATATACATTTTACTTGCCATGAAAATATCTTAAACATATGATATTTTAATCAAAATCGTTAGAGCCATTTTTGAGAGAATTAAAATTTTCGAAAAATGTTCCATGTAAAGGGTAATCTGGGGTGGGGGGAATTTCTTGAAAACCTTCGTGTCGCATCTCTGGAAGATACTGAACCTAAATACTAAGTTTGGTGTTTATCCGACTGTTCGTTTCTGAGTTATGCTGTTCACAGACACACACACACGGACATGTTTCCAAAATTGCTTGATTCAGGGGGTCTCAAAACATGTATTTCCGGTGAAATCTCGGTATCGAAGTTTTGGGTGGAATACAATACTTCCCCTACTTACTATACGTAGCAGAGAAAGTAACAATTTAAAATTTCCAACTGTATTGCATTAAACTGTGATAACATGAAACCAGACTAAATACCACTGCTTCTTATTGTTATTTATCTTTATATAATTGTGTATTGATATAAAATAACACAAAATGATTCAACATAACTACAAAAGTGTCTATGGTGCTCAAACACTGATAACAAGTGCAAGTTAATATTGGAACATTCTGCGATCACACTCCGATGTTGGGATGCTCACTTACAATTTGTAGTTCCTCGTCTTTCTCCTGCTTTGAACGTTCATTTTAGGGCTTTCTTTGTTTTCTCTTTCTTGTGCCTTCTTAGTACCTAGTTTTGTGTGTTGGGTGTTCAGAATAAAGGAGCTATTATTTCTTCCCAACTGAGATTTACTCTACAAACAGGCAGCCCGAAACTGACAACGTGGAACGTCACTCAGTGCATTCACCAGAAATCATCATTACAAACTGTGGTTTTGCATATCGTTTTCTCAATTTATTTATTTTGTTCTTTTTAGCATACTGAAAAAAGTTTTTATTTATAGACGTTCTTTAACTGCTATGTTCCTTAGCGTCCCATTTTATATTGGGCGTGAAAGACGGTAATTTTGCTCAGAGGCCTCTTTATCAGGCTTGAGGTTCTTTTACGTGACGACATGGAACCACCAGCTTTACTTCCCTTCCAAAGGAAGTCATGCTAAGGATTTTTACGCCAGAAAAAAATCCATCGTCCTCCGCCAGGTTTGAACCCGCGACCACGGGAACTAGAGGCTAGCATGGTAATAGCGTCCTCAGAGTTTTAATAACTTTAAGCGTATTGTACTTTCATAAAGAAAGGGGGAAGTTAAATGAAATAATTATATTGTAAATGCAGTTTAGAAAGCTACCCGTGAAACGTCGGGTAATCCAGCTAATCTTTAGGATTAATAAAATATATATCTTGAATTTTCTGAGAATATGCCAAAAGTTGTGTAACTGGTAAACCATAAGAAGTAAACATTTATTCCAGGAAAAATGCAGATATCAAAAAATATCAATTTGTGTAAATTTTTTGCGTAGCATTAGGTGTTTTCGAAGTATTATGTTGCAATTCCGAAAGTTTGTGAGTGTATGTGGTGTCTGCCCCCCCCGACCGAGGTGTGTAATGAAATTATTTCTGCAAACGTTTATCTCAATCAACATGAAGTAAGTATAAAAATCTGATGTGTTACACTCACATGACTTTCTCTACTCTTGTACAAACTATTTGTACAAACGCTTATTCCCCATCTACTTCATGTTAATCGAGATAAACATTTGCAGAGTCTATCTTATTGCTAATTTTCTTGTAGATGTAAGGGGAATATATATTTACAAGGGCAATATAGAAATACAGTAGCCTTTAAGCATATACATATCTCTTAATAGCTGGTTGCTAGGTGCAGCACCATTCCCTTTGCCACAGATTAATACTCTTTGCATATCCAAGACAAAAAATTGAATAACGAATTCCCATTTGAGAAAAAAAAGTATTGAAAAATTTAAGGAAATAACAAGTAATATCTCTAAAATGCTTCATTCAACAACAAAAATGTATATGACATAAATTGTGTATTTTAACACGATCTACATTTTTTGTGTAGTAAAATGTTGTCTATCTCTTATGGTTTACCAGTTATGCAAAAGTCGTTCACAATGAAGAATACTTTTGGAGACATTCCCAGGAAATTCAAGATATACATTTTATTTGTCATAACAATATCTTAAAAATATGATATTTTAATCAAAATCGTTAGAGCCATTTTTGAGAAAATTAAAATTTTCGAAAAATGTTCCATGTAAAGGGTAATCTGGGGTGGGGGGATTTTCTTGAAAACCCCCCATCTCTGCATCTCTGGAAGATACTGAACCTAAATACCAAGTTTGGTGTTTATCCGACTGTTCGTTTCTGAGGTATGCTGTTCACAGACAGACAGACACACACATACACACACACACACACACAGACACGCACACGGACATGTTTCCAAAAATGGTTTTTTTATTCAGGGGGTCTCAAAACATGTATTTCCGGTGAAATCTCGGTATCGAATTTTTGGGTGGAATACAATACTTCCCCTACTTACTATACGTAGTAGAGAAAGTAAAAATAAATCTACTGTGTTACACTTACACAACTTTTTCTGTTCACTCTTCCACAAAGCTTATTCTTGTTAATACAGATAAACTTTCATTACTATAAGCTATAAGAAGAATACAGAAGGATAAAGCGATAGTCAGATTTTTAAAAAGCGGGTCGGTATGTGATAACTTCGAAATTCCATTCTCTTTGCATGACATTGCGAGAAACAAGCGGAAATCGACGAGCCTTCAAAAGAATGACAAGTATTGAACAATTCGAAACTTTAATAGTGGATATTTCATAAACCGTTTATGCCACAAAAAAGAACTTATTTCAAGTAAACTGTGTGTTTTACACACATCTAAATTTTTTAAGTAGTACGTTTTCGTCTATAACGCTTACCAGTTATACAACATTATATAAAATTCCTTCCGAAGGAACAGGACTTCGCAGAGTATTCCCAGAAAATTCAAAATACACACGTTATTTGTTATATAAATGTTTTTGACATATTATATTTTAATCAAAATCGTTAGAACAATTTTTTTAGAAAAACAGAATTTTTGAAGATGTTTCATATAAAGGGTAGGGAGACTTTGGTACTTATTTCACTTTTCCTTTGTGAGTTATGCTGCGCGCACAAACACACACAGAGACATGTTTCCAAAAATGCTTTATTTGAATTGAGGGGACCACAAAACACGTATTTCCGGTGAAATATCGGTATCCATGGAATGCAATATTTTCTCTGCCTACTATGTATGTGGTAGAGAAAGTAAAAATAATTTTTAGAAAAAGGTCCGTGTGTCTGTGTGCGTGTCTCTGTGAACAGAATAACTAAAACATGAAAAGTTGGATAAACATCAAACTTGGTATTTAGGTTCAGTACTTTCCAAAGAAGCTAAACAAAGATTTTCAAGACTACACCCCAAACTACCATTTACATAGGACATGTTCCTAAATTTTCTTTTTTTATTTTCTAAGAGCTGCCTCTAACGATTTTGTTAAAAATACCATATGTTAAAAATATTTACACGACAAATAAAATGTATAGCTTGAATTTTCTGGAAGTAGCGTTTGAAGTCCTCTTCATTCTGAACGAATTTTGTATAATCTTGTATAACCGGTAAACGTTAAGCGATACACGAAAACGCACTACATAAAAATATAGATGTCTTTAAAAAACACAATTTACTTCCAATAACTTTTTGTGGCATCACCCATTTCCGAGATATCCTTATTAATAGTTGGAATTGTTCAACACTTATTCTTTCCAAGGGCTGCTGCGCTTCTAAGATTTTCAGTTGTTTCTCGCGATGTCATGGAAACAGTATGGAATTTTAAGACCAGCATATAGCGTCCAGTTGTTAAACATTTGACTATCGCTGTTCTCTTTGTATCTATAACGAAATGTGTAATGTAGCTGTTTCTGTAACGGTTTATTTCGATTAAAATGAAGTAGATAGAGAAATAAAGTTTCGTTAGAATAATTTGTATACCCACTAATAAGCGGCAGGGGATAGAGAAAGTCATGTGAATGTAACCCAGAATTTTCAAAGTGCTGTCGCTATTCACTTGTTTCTCACGATGTCATGGAAAGAGTATGGAATTTCAGGACCAGTATATAACTACTCACATCTCAATATCGATTCTGTTTCTTGTATCTACAACGAACTGTTCACTATAAGAATAGTCTGTAGATGTTAAATAAAAATAAATGATAGTAGGTGCAGAAAGCCATGTGAGTGTAACACATCAATCAGATTGTTAATTCACAGCTTTCCTGTAAAGTATTTCCAATATTCTCGCAGTGTAAGTGCTGGAAAGAGAAAGCGAAAATCGTGTGATTCCTTTAGCAGAATGGCGTAATATTCTTGTGTACTCCTTAGGGAAGAATGGACAAGACGAGATAGCATGATAATTCCCAGTGTAGAACAGATGACAGTCGCCGGATTGCCTTTAAGTCGGCAGGGATCTAACACATGCTGCCCTCTGAATCATAAACACGTGAAGGGTCGCGGTCTGACGAGGATTATATTAACACCGATAACCTAACATTTAGTTGCTCCTTCCTCGTGCACAAAACAAGAATCTGATGTGTTACATTCACATCACTTCCCCTACTCTCTATCGTTTATAAGTACATATACAGATTATTCCTACGAAAGCTAATATTACTACGCTACCTACTTCATTTTAATCCAAATAAACGTTTACAGAAACAGCTGCATTACACATTTCGTTATAGAGAACAGCGATAGTCAAATGTTTAACAACTGGACGCTATATGCTGGCCTTAAAATTCCATACTGTTTCCATGACATCGCGAGAAACAACTGAATGTTGACAGGAATTCAAAACAAAAACCAATATTGAACAATTCGAACCATAGATAACAGATATTTCGCAAATTGTTGCTGCCACAAACAAAATTGTTTGAAATATGTTGTGTGTTTTAAAGAGATCTAGATTTTTTGTGCTCTACGTTTTCGTCTATCACTTAACGTTTACTAGTTATACAAAATTCCTTCCGAATGAACAGGACTTCACAGGCTATTAGCAGAAAATTCAAGACATACAGTTTATTTGTTACGTGCATATGTTTCATATATGGTATTTTAATCAAAATCGTTAGTCATTTTGGGCAAATCAAAAATTTCGAAAACTGGTCCATGTAGAGGGTAGTTGGGGTGGGGGAAATGTTTGTGTGGCATCTTTGAAAGCTACTGAACTTCTAACAGAAAATTTGGTATTTCACAGTCTCGTTTTTGAGTTATGCTGTTAAAAGACACACACAAAATCCTACGTTCCGAGAGAATATTAACAATTCTGTAAAGTATCTCTGTTCAAGCATTCAATAAATGTTTAATAGACATTAGTGCCTCATAAATTATAATGTTTATATGAAATAACGAAATTTAACAACTGAGGGGAGAGTTTTTCTTTGTTCTCGCGTGTGTTACCCTCCAGATGGACCGGTTACACTGCCTCAAAATGCAGACGCTAGAAAGCAATCTACAGAGGTCAGTATTATCGTTGGCTTTATTCGTTAACACCTCAGTTTTTACGGCTTTATAAAATATATTTCTCCAACAATTTAAATCATATGTCGTCTGCATTGTCAAGTGTTATATAAAAACGTCTCTGCTAAATACATCTATAATAATTTTTAATCACCACTCATAAAAAATTTAAAGGTAAAGGAGGGATCCCCGGGACCTGGGCAGAGCACCGCACGCAGGCGAGTGGGCCCATTCTGCTTCCAACGTGACCCCTGGAATGAAAGGGTGAGGGAAGAGATCCGAAGGACGACCAAATCCTAAGTATGGAGGGGCCCCTAACGTTTCCAGATAAAATGCATCCGACGTGGCACGGTCCCCGCCCACAAGCCACCAACCCCCGGGGTCCCCCGGAGCGAAGCCCCACGCTGAGGAGAGACCTAACTGAGCTATACGACAGCGATGCTAGGGATGAAACATTTACAGAGCGCAAGCCACCGCCGAACCCGTCACCTGGTCCTACAAACCTGAAACAGATGACAAGGAAGATGATGGGTGCAGGAAACGAGGGGCAGGACAGTCGTAGCAGACGATGAACCACCCCAGCATTCGCTTGGCGACCCGGGGAAACTACGAAAAACCAGAGTGGGTGGTCGCCGGGGATCGATACCGGAACCTCTTGAGCCAACCCGCTTGATCATGGAAAGGTTAAAACTGTTTGCATTACACAAGTAATAAAATGAGTGTTCTCTTGGTTAATTTGGCTGGTAGACTCCCTACTACTTAGGTACTCAAATTTTTTATATTGAGATTTCACCGGAAACACATGTTTTGAGTTGCCTAAAAACACCCAGCAAGCAATCCTCTGTGTGTGTGTGTGTGTGTGTGTGTGTGTGTGTAAACTTGGTATTTCTGTTCATTATTTTACAGGGGTGCGACACCCACCTCAAAACTACCCTTACACCGAGCGCTATCGTGAGAGGCTCGCATTCGGAAAGTCCCCGGTTTGATTCCTGTTGACCGCAACTCTCACCTTGCGGTTTTTCTGGTCGGTAGGCGAATGCTGGGATGGTTTCTCATTACCATTATTTCCTTTCCATCTTCCCCTTTCATTCCGTTTCCATCTCATGTTTTCTAGGCTTCGTGGTGTGGTGGACAGATGGTGCGGAATTTTGCTCAAAGGAAAGAGTATTCCCCGTGGGAGGGATGCTTGGTGAAGGTTCACTGCCCTCTCTAGGTACCTCCAGTAGTGGGATGTGTCTACGAGACAGGAACTTCCGCACGTCCCTGTGACCTGTAGCCTTCTGTGGTTCCATAACCTCATTCCTTACTCCTGGAGGGTGTTAGTCACAATAGATGTCACGTAGATCACCGTCCGCGAGGTGTCCCCCTCCGTCGTATACCCTCTCCCCTTTAAACGAAAGTTTTCGTGACTTTTGATTTTCTCAAAAATAGCAATTTTGTTAAAATGCCACACGTTATAGATATTTGCACGACAAGTAAAATGTATACATGTTGAATTTTCTGGAAATAGCCTTCTGTGAAGTCTTCTTCATTCTGAATGACTTTTGTAAACTGTAAGCGATAGACAAAATCTTGTTACACAAAAATGTAGATCTGGTTAGAGCACACAGTTTATGTCAAAGTCTTTTGTGCGTTAACCATATCCCATTTTTGTGAAGTGCTAAATCGTCATTCTTTTGTTTCTCGTGGATTCACACAAACAATATGGTACTTCAAAGGCAGTAAATAGCGACCTGCTTTTAAGTATTTTAATATAATTTCACTGTTCTGTATCCCTCTTGGATCTACAACAAAATGCTTAATTAAACCTTCTCTTAGTTGTTTATCTTATAAAGTCGCTGGAAAAACGATGTTTCGTAAGAATTTACGATAGTGGCCAGGGAAAGTGATGTGAAAGTAATACACCATACGTTTAAATGAATATTACTGATGAAATATGGATGACAAGGTTTTGAATGGAATACAAAGTTCCTCTACCTGTTATATATAAACGGCAGAGAAGCGCAACCGTCTGTATTTGTTGCAAGATGTCAAAAGGTGGCCACAGAAGCTGTCTTGGCGTCTATCTCCATTACTTTGCCCGCCGGCGAGACAAAATGCAAACGACAAAAACAGAAATGAAACGAAGCGCGTTCAGCTCTCCTCGATGGAGATTGGCGTTCTTTTGTTTCCCGGGAAAGATTAATATCAGAAGGACGACCATGCTGCCGCCTGGTGCTAAAGTTAATTAAGTAATGGCCTCGTGACAGGACGGAACTGTCAACAATGGTGAACGTTTAGGGCTACGCTAGCAGATAAAACGGGAGAAGGCGTGGATACGTTACCAAACAAGAAAATGGCTGTCTTACACTCCACAGGTACCCAGTTTGAATCTCCGATGAGTTACCTGGAGAGAGTTTTTCCTCAGTGACCTCAGAAGATGAGCATCATCCATTTATCATGCGATAATACCTGCCCAAGTAAAGGACCTTACATTCACTGCTACAAACTTTACTTTCCTATCTACGGGATACACGTTTACAGAAATAGTTTCAAGATACAAGAGGAGACTCAAGTGATAGTCAACTGTTTAAAAAGCGGGTCGCTATATGCTGGCTTTGAAATGGCATACTCTTTGTATAACACCACCACAAACAACTGACAGCTCTTTAAAAGAATTACAATTCAAACCAATAATAACGGATATCTCGGAAATGGCTGATGCCACACAAAAAAAATCATTTGGAATAAATTGCATCTCTTAAAGGCTTCTATATATTTTGTGTAGTAAAGGTTTGTACATTTCTTATGGTTTAAGAGTTATACAAAATTACACAAAAGTGGTTCGGAAAGAAGAGACGGACTGTTCCTAGGAAATTCAAGATAACATATTACTTGTCATGGAAATATCTTAAAACATGGTACTTTAATAAAAATTGTTAGACACTTTTAAGAAAATCAAAATTATAAAAAATGTGTCCATATAAAGGATAATGTGGAGTGGGGGATGGTTTGTATT
The DNA here is from genome assembly GCA_030765065.1 of Deroplatys truncata. Lineage (NCBI taxonomy): Eukaryota > Metazoa > Arthropoda > Insecta > Mantodea > Mantidae > Deroplatys > Deroplatys truncata. The sequence goes on along the minus strand of CM060977.1, from coordinate 8,687,367 downwards.
ATTGCTTCATTTGCATAGCACTCTTTAAGTTCTATAGTCACATCGAGGGCTTTGACATGAGAAACAACTCGTGAATTCTAACTATAGTTCAACAACTTATAAAAACCCCATTGGAGGGCTAACTCACCTGGCCATGTATCCTCGGGCGGGCTTGCCTGTGAGTCGCTGCTTAAGCACCGTACGCCATGATTTCGCCTAGCCCGTGTTTTATTTTATTTTACTCTCACAAAATCGTTTATCACACTACTGTTGAAACTATCCAACTGTAGAGGCAGGACTAAAGACACAAGAGCATCGCAACAAAAATGCTGTGTTTGTAGATTGCTGTGACAGGCCACGTGCAGCGGGTGTCAAAACAAATGTATGCATATAACTAGCGATAGCATTTCACATGCATGCGGTGTTATCATGGGGCATCTTTCTAAACTTAATTCACACTTTTTAGGGTATTTCATAGCCTTCACCCCCATCTATCTCTTCAAGTAAAAAAGTTCCTCTCTGATTGATTTTCATAATACAAATTATTTCAATTGAAGTTTCACAAAGAAAACTAGCGGCTTTAATTTTTTATAGGGAGACCAATCACACATCATCATCAACTTGAAACTGTGCTCTTTGACATACCTCCTACAGAACTGGAATAAGGATTTTAATTTTTGAGTTATCACCATTTAAAGAAGATGCTATTAAATTTTTCTACGCTATAAAATTGCTGTGTTCGCACCAGTGACGTGACGGTTGTTTACTGTGTATCAGCCCACTTCATCTCATTGCATAACTCGGTAGCTAAAGTTAAAAGACAAGTAGAGTGGAGGCGATTTATTCCTCCTGAATACTCGCGCAGTCCGTAGAGCGAGGGATTTTACTGAGTTGTTACACTATAGCAGACACACACACTTCGCAACTCTACGGAGGGTAGCGGTATTTTCTCCCCCCGCTCTCTCTCTCTCTCTCTCTCTCTCTCTCTCTCTCTCTGCCACGTACATAGTAGGTAGAAAAGGTTTTGTATTCCACACAAAAATCCGATACCGGGATTTCACCCTGAAATAAATTTTTTGAAGGCCCCATTTTTAGTTTCTCTACTTAGGGGAAGTATTGTATCCCACCAAAAACGTCGATGCCGAGATTTCACTGAAAATAATATTTTGAGGACTCCTGAATTCAAAAAAAACTTTTAGAAAAGGGTGTGTGTGTGTCTGTAAACAGCATAACTCAAAAACGAAAACTCGAATAAGCACCAAACTTTTACCTTCCAAAGATGCGACACGAAGATTCAAGATAATCCCCACCCCAAACTATTCTTTATATGTACAATTTTTCGAAATGCTTTATTTTTTAAAACTGGCTCTAACGATTTTTATTAAAATACTACATATTACATAACAAATAAAATGTATATAGATGCACTTCTCTTTGCAAATGATTTGGCCCTCATAGCACTTACGAAGCTGATCTTTAATTTTCAACTCGTCATTTATACCAAGTGGGTGAACTGTACGTCATGGAAATTCATATTCAGAAATAAAAAATGGCATTTTGTGGAAAATAACCAGTCTCTAGTAAAGTCTGTGTAACAAACTACCCGAAAGAGCGAATGAATTTTCATATCTTGGTTATAAGGAATCCTTTGTGGATGAAACAGACATACCAGAAGCATGGAGATAATAAAGAACACAATGAAACAGGGGCACACCAGACAGTCTTATGTTATGGTAGCTAGCGAGGCTAATGGGCTCCACAAGTTGTACCTGATGTATCCAACAACTGCAAGAAACGTAGACATCGAATGCAATCTAGTAGGATCCCTAAAGCCTGCTTAATTACCGCCCTACAAGGCCGCCCTAAAAAACGATGATTGAGAAATCCAGCTTTGATTCCATAACAGGTCCTTGGCCTAAAAACTGAACGGAAGAATAAGAAGAAAATGTGCATCTTGAATTCTCTGGGAATATCCTGTAAAGTCTTCTTCTTTGGAAGGAATTTTGTATAATTTTGTTTTAACTGATAAACGTTAAGGGATACATGAAAACGTACCACACAAAAAATGTAGATCTCTTTAAAACATACAATAATTTTTTTTGTAGCGTAAGCCATTTCCAAGATATTCGTTATTAACAGTTTGAATTGTTCATTACTCGATCATTCTCTTAGTCGTGTCAACATTCAGTTGTTTCTCGCAATGCCATGGAAACAGTATGGAATTTTAACGCCAGCATATAGCGTCCAGTTGTTAAACATTTGACTATCGCTGTTCTCTATAACGAAATGTGTAATGTAGCTGTTTCTGTGAAGGTTTATTTGGATTAAAATATAGTAGCTAGAATAATAAACTTTCGAAAGAATAATTTGTATAGGCACTAATAAATGATAGCGGGTAGAGAAGGTCATGTGAATGTAACACATCGAATTTTTGGGGTGGAATACAATACTTCGTCTACTTACTAGGTGAATAATGGAGAAAGTGAAACTAGTTTATTTATTTCTGTTCACTTGTTTGCAGTCAATTAGTATTGCAGTATTTCCATTTAGGTAGCAGCAAAGTTTGAGGGCCTTAAGCCCCAGTTCAGCTGAAGACCTTTATCTTAACTACCGAGATGTGTTCGCAAATGTGAACTTGGTGCGTGCGTACGGACAGACAAAGCGACGCTAGTAGGTGCTCAGCAGCAATAGCAGCGAGAGAGAACGTGGGTATATAAAGAACTGGTGAAGCATTCTCGTGACGGCGTTTTGACGTCGTGTCCACGGAAACTGTGAGGGCACCGTTAACACTTTTTAATGACGCCGCTACTCCTTATCGTGAGTGTCTGCCCTACACTCTCAAGTGTTGGCAACACTGCACTGTGTGTATTTCAATCTGACAGGTGCTCCCACTCGCGACTCAGTCTGGCGTCGTCTTATGAAACACTCATCAACTTTGGTATTCAAATTCAGCTTCTTCCAACATACGAAACAAACATTTTGAAGAAAATGTCCCCACTTAAAGTAGGAGGTGAGCCAGAAAACTACGAACCGGCTGTGTGGTATTTTTTCTGTCCGCGTTCTCGCCGCTCGCTGCCGTCTGCCGCTATCATAGAAAGGCGCGGATGAAATCATACAGCATTTCTAAAACTACTTTTAAAGTCTTTACTTACCAACTTTATGAAAGGAGATACTGAAACTGTCCACCGTCGTTGTCCATACATTTTTGGCACATCTTTAGGAAACTGTCCATCACTCGCCGTAGTTCACGTTGAGAAATGCTGGCAGTTTCCCGGCGGATATTTTGTTTTAATTCTTCCAGGATGTGTGGGTTTGTCTTGTACACTTTATGTTTTAAGTTACTCCAGAGATAGAAATCGCAGGGGGTTACGTCGGGGGACCGAGGGGCCACAAATCTCTACTAATAATTCTGTCCTCAAACACACTTTCAATTGCTCTCATCGAAATATTGGACGTATAAGCTGTTGCAGAGTCTTGTTGAAAAAAGGCAAAATCACGCTCGCTGTCTGTTAATTCTCTAAAAAGGGGGGGGGGGCCAAATTGTATTCACATATGTACGAGCTTCAACCGTTGACTCGAAAAACATTGGCGAGTGATGGATGGTTTCCTAAAAAGGTGCCAAAAATGTATGGACGGTGGCCAGTTTCAGCATTTCCTTTCATAAAGTTGGTAAGTAAAGCCTTTAAAAGTAGTTTTAAATGTGTTGTATTGTTTCATCCGCGGCTTTCTATGACAGTGGCAGACGGCAACGAGCGCCGAGGACGCGGAAAAACACCGTGCAGGCGGTTCGTAATTTTTTGGATCTCCCTATATAACAGAGTATACTGGGCTAAAGCGATAGTTGATTTTTTAAATTTTCGACTGCGCAGAGCAAGTAGGGAAGTGTTGCATTCCATCCAAAAATTTCATATCGAGTTTTCACCGAAAATATATGTTCTTAGGCTCCCTGAATCCAAATAAAGTATTTCTGGAAACGTGTCCGTGTGTGTCTCTGTCTGTGAACAGCATAATTCAAAAACGAAAAGTGGGATGAATACCAAAATTGGTATTTGAGTTTAGTATTTTCCAAGGACGTGACACGAAGATTTTCAAGAAAATGCCCCCACACTAAACCACCCTTTACATGGAACATTTTTCGAAAATTTTAATTTTCTCAAAAATGTCTAACGATTTTGATTAAAATATCATATGTTTAAGATATTTTCATGGCAAATGAAATGTATATCTTGAATTTTCTGGGAATGTCCCTAAAAGCGCTCTTCATTCTGAATGACTTTCGCATAACTGGTAAACCGTAAGAGATAAACAAAGCCTTACTACACAAAAAATGTAGATCTCGTTAAAACACATAATTTATGTAATAGGCTTTTTTTTCTGAGTGAAGAATTTACGAGATATTTCTTGTCATTTGTTTGAATTTTCCAATAGTTATACTTTTTCTCAAATGGAAATTCATTATTCGTCTTTTTAATCTCCTGGACACACAAAGAGAATGGAATACTCCACATAGCAACCAGCTCTTAAAATATTTGACTATCGCTTAAATACTACCATATTCCCCTTGCACCTACAAGAAAATTAGCAAGAAGATAGCTTCTGGAAATGTTTATCTCAATTAACATGAAGTAGATGGAGAATAAGCGTTTGTAACAATAGTTTGTACAAGAGTAGAGAAAGTCATGTGAGTGTAACACAGATTTTTTAAAAAATGTGTTTTTTATTTAGGTAGTCTCAAAACAATTATTTGCGGTGAAATTTTGTGATCGAATTTTTCGATTCTTGAATTTTCTATGAAGTGTTCTTCATTCTGAATGACTTTTGTATATTTGGTAAACCGTAAGAGATAGCCAAAATCTTGCTACACAAAAAGACGCACATCTGGTTAAAGCAAAATTTGTGTCAAATAAATTCTTTTATAGGTTAACCATTTCCGAGATATTCTCTGTTACTGGTTTGAATTGTCAAATACCTCCTACTTTTTACAATTGCAGTTTTCCTTCTCGTGCTCATATGAAGAGTATGGCATTTAAAAGCCATCACATACCGACACGCTTTTTAAACATCTGACTATCGCTTTAGTATTCTTCTCACCGAACTGGGTAATGAAAGTTTATCTGTATTAACGAGGAGCAGATATCACATTTTTGACAACATCCACATGACTTCAGAAGTGGAGTACTACTACTACTGTTAGACCCCTGTGATCGACCGCTACGTTGGCACCCATTAATTTCATTACTTCGACTTTCAAAAACCAATCTACAGTTAATGGTTTATACATGCGCGCGCAATATATGGAGCAAATTGTATTACTGACATTTCACAAGCTTCAGGGACATGCACCTGTAATAACAGAAAACACTGTGTGTAACAGTCACATGAATCTCTTTATCCATTTTCAATATATTCTACATATTATCTGCACAAAAGCTTCTAATTCCTTCTAATACTCTGTTAATCAGAATCTTTGCCACGTAGGATTTTCAAAATGCAATGCTTATAATGTAAATAAGCAATGGAGATGGTTAATATAAGGAAAAATTCTGATGTGTTGCACTCACATGACTTTCCCTACTCTTGTACAAACTATTTTTACAAACGCTTATTCCCCATCTACTTCATGTTAATCGAGATAAACATTTGCAGAGTCTATCTTAATGCTAATTTTCTTGTAGATGTAAGGGGAATATATATTCACAAGGGCAATATAGAAATACAATAGCCTTTAAGCACATACATATCTCTTAATAGCTGGTTGCTATGTGCAGCACCATTCTCTTTCCCACAGAATAATACTGTTTGCATATCAAAGACAAAAAATGAATAACGAATTCCCTTTTAAGAAAATAAGTATTGAAAAATTTAAGGGAACAACAAGCAATATCTCGAAAATGGTTCACTCAACAAAAAAAAATGTATATGACATAAATTGTGTATTTTAACGCGATCTACATTTTTTGTGTAGTAAAATTTTGTCTATCTCTTATGGTTTACCAGTTATGCAAAAGTCGTTCACAATGAAGAACACTTTTGGAGACATTCCCGAAAATTCAAGATATACATTTTATTTGTCATAAAAATATCTTAAACATATGATATTTTAATCAAAATCGTTAGAGCCATTATTGAGTAAATTAAATTTTTTGAAAAATGTTCCATGTAAAGGGTACTCCGGGGTGGGGGGATTTTCTTGAAAACTTTCGTGTCGCATCTCTGGAAGATACTGAACCTAAATACCAAGTTTGGTGTTTATCCGGCTGTTCGTTTCTGAGTTATGCTGTTCAAAGACAGACACGCAGACATGTTTCCAAAAATGCTTTTTTTGGATTCAGGGGTCTCAAAACATGTATTTCCGGTGAAATCTCGGTATCGAATTTTTGGGTGGAATACAATACTTCCCCTACTTACTATACGTAGTAGAGAAAGTAAAAATGAATGCTTTACAGAAACAGCTACATTACACATTTCGTTATAGATACAAAGAGAACAGCGATAGTCAAATGTTCAACAACTGGACGCTATATGCTGCCTTAACATTCCATACTGTTTCCATGACATCGCGAGAAACAACTGAATGCTGACACGACTTTAAAAGCACTTGAACCATTAATAACGGATATCTCGGACATGGCTGATGCCACAAAAAATTATTTGGAATACATTTTGTGGTCTACTGAGATCTACATTTCTTGTGTAGTACGTTTTTGTCTATCGCTTAACGTTTACGGGTTATACAAGATTATATAAAGTTCCTTCCGAATAAAGAAGACTTCACAGGCTATTCCCTGAAAATACAAGATATACATTTTATTTCTGATATCTCAAACAAATGGTACTTTAAACAAAATCGTTAGAAAAGGTTTTGAGGATATATTGCTTATAAAAGGTAGTTAGGCGTAGTGGACATCTTTGTACTGCATACTTCGAATATGTGAGCTAAGTACCAAGATTGGTATTCTTTCTATTTTTAGTTTTTTAGTTACGCTCTACACACGCGCGCGCGCGGATATTTTTAGAACAGTCAGATCTAGTTACAACAGTGCGATGTGTGTACAATATTTGTGTGTAAATATTTTAATAAACTCTTATACAGGTAAACAAGTTTTGTTGTATTTCGTCTGTACCTTGTAATTATCTTCATTGTCGTTCTAAACAATTATATAAAGAGCGGAAACTGTGCCCAGTATAATTCAATGTATTACACTGTACAACACGAAAAGTGTCGTTTAGATGAAAACATGTTTCTTGTAAATTTATGGCTGGAAATAACGAATCTGTACTCAGTTTTTGCTAACAAGAACTGTCTTCTAATAATCCACAATGTAGTATTTTATGTATATCCTTTCTAATATTTGTGTTTTCTTAATTTAAGTTTGGAATATCTATTCAAGCAGGGATAGATTTAGCAAGATATATCAAACATTCACTGCCAGCTTGATCTTCCCCCAATTGCAGCTTTAACCTCAAACGGTTCCATTCAGCGTGTGACACTGTCGATTCAATTGGTGTTGCATGTAGAGGCCTAACGACACGGTACATGCCGGCCTTATTCTGTAATGTGTGTGGTGAACTTACATCCAAGACTGAGCAAAGTAGCTTGTCACCGTTGGTTACCAAGGCTTATGGATGTAGTAGATTTGGGTACCAGGATAAGTCTTGGTCTCCACATATATGCTGCAATTCATGTTCCGGGAACCTGAGAAACTGGTTACAAGGAAAACGTATTACAGTGAAATTTGGACCACATAACACACTCTCACTTTTGTTTGACACATGTTAAGGGGCTCACGCCCAAATCCAAACATTGTATTCGGTGTCGAAACTTATACCCTCTGCTATGTGACCAGTTTCTCTTTCTGAAGATCTTCCTGTACCTGTAGCTCCAGATAAATATACTGTTAATTCAGAGGAAGACAATATGTCTCAAGTGGTCAGGATCCACATGTGCATACCATGAAGTCAAACAGGACTTAAAACTCTTTCAAACAGACGCAGCCTTCAAGGTTAGAATCAAGGATGAAAAAATAAGCTCATCTAGAAGATGAAATTTAGGGAGAAAGAAGACGTTGTGTATTGCTATGATGTCAATGGCTTATTTCAGGCGTTGGACATGAACATAATGTAGCAGACCTGTTTATTGCAATCTGTTCCTGTAGTATACAATGCTGTAAATACAAAGGAAACACGTGAGATAATGAGTGCTATACTACACTACCTGGCACATTTGTGGAGATTTATTAACAGACATGCAACATCCTGCCGCTTCCAATGTGAATGGGATAGCCGTGACAGAAGAAATCACTACATCCCTGGCACCGCAATGTGTCTTTCTTCCACCATTGCACATTAAACTTTGTTTAATGAACATTTTTGCAAAATCGCTGAACAGTTTCTTGCATCTCGGAAACAAATCCAAAAACTCAAGTGAGGCAAAGGTAAAGAAAGGGATTTTTATTGGCCCACAAATTAAAGCAGTCATGCACGACGAAGAGTTTGAAAACAAACTGTCAAAAGCGTAAAAAGCAGCCTGGTGGGCCTTTAAATCAGAGTGCTCAAGTTTCCTTGGATGAAAACGATTAAGATCTTGTTCGTGGCATGGTGAAATGCTTTCATGTTATACTCTTTTTAGACTCACATCTGGATTTTTTCCCTCGAAACCTCGGCACGATGAGAATGGGGAAAGATTCCACCAGGACATTGCTATGTCTGAAAAGCGCTTCAGCGGACGATGGAATGGAACATTGTTCGTCTACTGTCAGATGCCTGCAAGCGGAGAAGGACAAAACAATCATTTTAGTGCATATGTTGTCAGTGTCTCTGTGGGTATCCTAAAACCGCTACCTGATAGAGCATTTTGTTTTTCGTCTATGAATCAAACACATTTTGTTTATATACAATCACATAGTTTCATCTAAAGGACAGACAAAAACTTCAAAGTTGTCGTACAGTGCTATTAACAACTAAGAGGAATATCTTTAACGATGGTTACAGATCATGTACGTTTTCAAAAGAGATTAACTTCGTAGCCTGGGAGTGAGTAATCTACATATTCACTAGCTTCACTTCTATTTCGTTGTATATGCTGAGGGTTTCTGCATCACGTGAAAGCTATTGTAGCCAAACAGAAGTTGCAAACGTTAAAAATCTCATACTCTGCAATTATCTAAAAATGATTCCATCACTCCGGTGGCATCCGTGGATATTTCCGTAAATATCAGGGGACTTTTCGTCCCTTATTAGAAATACTTCAGACACTGCACAAAATTACCATAAAACTCCTGTATATCACACTCATATAACTTCCTCTACTCACTATCGTTTATTTCTAAATACCTATTCTCATGGAAGGATATTTTTGTGTCTATTCATGTAAATCGAGATAAACCGGTACAGAAATAGTTACTTACACAGTTCCTTGTACGTACAAGTGAGATACACGAAATGTAATCCATACTCAAAATGCGTGTCGGTATAATATACCTTAAATATCAACTCTTTCCGTGATATCGGGAGAAACAAGTGAATAGCGACAGAGCTTGAGAAAAATCGGATGTGTTACATTCAAATGACTTTCTCTACCCTCTATCACTTATTAATTGGTATAAAATTATTTTTACGAAAGCTTATTTTCCTATCTACTTCATTTTAAACCTTTACAGAAACAGCTACATTACACATTTCGTTATAGATACAAAGAGAACAGCGAGTCAAATGTTTAACAACTGAACACTATATGCTGGTCTTAAAATTCCATACTGTTTCCATGACATCGCGAGAAACAACTGAATGTTGACAGGAGTTTAAGAGAATGGCTTAGTATTGTAGAATTTGAACCATTAACAAGGGATATCTCGGACATGGCTGCTGCCACAAGAAAACTTATTTGGAATAAATTTTATGCTTTAAACAGATTATATTTTTTGTGCAGTACATTTTCGTTTATCACTTAGCGTTTACCAGTTATACAAGATTATACAAAATTCCTTTCGAATGAAGAGGACTTCACAGGCTGTTCCCACAAAGTTCAAGATATACCGTATTTACGCGGATCTAATGCGCACCCCATATTTGAAACTTAAAATTATGGGGGGGGAAGTGTTTGTAAAATTAGTGACATGAAATAAAGAAAGTACACATTCAAAATGAATTTATTAATACAATACGGTAAATTACAAGCGTGAATCACTATTATTTACTGGAGTCCTCGATAGTGTCCACATTAGAAACAGGTTCATATTATCCTCTCTCCCAGTCATCTTCGCTGCCATCCAGAGCAGCATTTCTTGAATAACCTTACAATCAATGTGTGGTGAAGCACACTTAACTTTTCCTGTCGAGGTGAGCTCACAAAAACATTGTTTGTACTCCTTCTGAACAGAACCCTTGAAAGGTTTATGTATACTGGCGTCCAGGGGCTGTAATACAGATGTTATCCCTTCAGGAATAATAACGAGAACGTACCTTCCTTTTTAAATCGTGGGTGAGATGACCACGAAATGCAGCATCCAGGTGGATTGGAAAGCCCCCCACACACTTCGGATACAATCACCCATCCCTTCACCTGGTTTCGAATAATGACAGTATTTCGTTCTTAGGTGTTTTGGGATACTTTTCCTCTTGAAGATTAAGAAAGGGTGACGTTTGCTGTCATTTCCAGCATTACTGTTACGCGTTGTTTTTGGCACCCATTTGTTTTGTTGATAACTTCCTTTGTCTCCCTCTCAGTGTACCTACTTCCACGGCATATCAAACCAAATTGGCGTCTCATTAGCGTTTTCTTCCGAAGTGAAATATCCGCTGAAACGTTTGTAGTTGGTCTTCAAAATCTGCAGGAACCTTCTGGTACATTCTGGCGTCTTAAGAGATAAACCCGTCCGCTGCATGAAACGATCCACCCAACCACGGCCAGCCTTAAACTCTTGTTTTGGAATATCAACAACTTCAGCCTCCTCTTTCGTATAGTGTCACTAGTCACAGGTTGCCCATTCTTTCTCCTTTCACGCACAAATTCGAACACTTTTTCTTCAACTTCAGGATGTCTTCCTTTGCGAGGACCCATAAATTTCTTCCTACTAGTGACAAATAATGCCAATTTCTGTTTTCGTCACAAGCGAACATTGCTCTCTGTTACATTGAACTCCCTTCCTATTACCATTTTTTCAGCATAAAGGATTATTTTACGTTTTAAAGAATCATCATAAGACCTTCTTTGCTTGCCCTTGCCCTCCATATCGTAACTAAAAACGTTCAATACAACGACAAACGAGCGGCTGGCTTGTCGCGAGAGTCCAGGTGAATGTTAACTCCAGCAATCCATTGCGACGTAATAAACGAAAAAATCTGATGTGTTACACTCACATGACTTTCTCTACTCTTGTACAATCTAATTTTACAAACGCCTATTCTCCATATGCTTCATGTTAATCGAGATATCGAGATGTCAATCTTATTCGTAATTTTCTTGTAGATGCAAGGGGAATATGGTAGCTTTTAAGCGATAGTCAAATATTTTAACGCTGGTTGCTATGTGGCGAATTCCATTCTCTTTGCATGTTCAGGACATAAAAAAAATGAATAACGAATTTGGGAAAAAGTATAAGTATTGGAAAATTTAAGGAAATAACAAGCAATATCTCGAAAACGGTTCACTCAACAAAAGAAACGTATATGACATAAGTTGTGTATTTTAACGCGATCTACATTTTTCATGTAGTAAAATTTTGTCTATCTCTTATGGTTTACCAGTTATGCAAAAGTCGTTCACAATGAAGAATATTTTTGGAGACATTCCCAGAAAATTCGAGATATACATTTTATTTGTCATGACAATATCTTAAACATATGATATTTTAATCAAAATCGTTAGAGCCGTTTTTGAGAAAATTAAAATTTTCGAAAAATGTTCCATGTAAAGGGTAGTCTGGGGTGGGGGGATTTTCTTGAAAACCTTCGTGTCGCATCTCTGGAAGATACTGAACCTAAATACCAAGTTTGGTGTTTATCCGACTGTTCGTTTTTGAGTTATGCTGTTCACAGACACACAGACAGACAGACACACAGACACACAGACACACAGACACACAGACACACAGACAGACACACACACGGACATGTTTCCAAAAATGCTTTTTTTGGATTCAGTGATTCTCAAAACATGTATTTCCGGTGAAATCTCGGTATCGAATTTTTGGGTGGAATGCAATACTTCCCCTACTTACTATACGTAGTAGAGAAAGTAAAAATTGAATGAAGTTACTGGCATTCTATGGAACAGATTTCCACTCAGTATCTAATGCGCACCGCGATTTTGAGTACTACATTTGGTCCAAAAAGGTGCGCATTAGATTCACGTAAATACCTATATAATATTTTAATAAAAAAATCCATGTTAAGGGTAGTTTGAGATGGGACAGTTTTTTGAAAATCTTCGTGTCGCTTCTTTGGAAGGTACTGAACTTACATACAAAGTTTGGTATTTATCCCACTTTGCGTTTTGAGTTATGCTGTTCACAGACATACAGATATTTTTCTATAATTTTATTTATTCAGGAGACCTCAAAACATGTATTTGTGGTGAAACCTCGATATCGAACTTTTGGGTGGAATGCAATGTACGGGGTAGAGAAAGTAAAAATGACAAATTACAAGTGAGCAATTCAAACCAATAATAGCAGTTTATCTGAAATGTCTGATGCCATAAAAATTATTTGAAATAAATTGTGTGTTTTAAAGAGAACTACGTTTTTTATGCTCTAAGTTTTATCTCTTATTTTTGACAGTCATACAAAATTGTTTGCAAATGAAGAGGTCTTCACAGAATACTCTCAGAAAATTCAAGATATGCATTTTATTTGGCACGTAAAATCTTAAACATGTATATGGTATTTTCAATCAAAATCTTTAGAGCCATTTTTGAGAAAATAAAAAATATAGTTAGGGTAGAGGGATTTACTTGAAGAACCTCTTGTCGCATTTTTGGAAGATACTGAACATATGTGCCAAGTTTGGTATTTATCCGACTTTTCGTTTTATAGTTAAGCTGTTCACAGGCACACACGTGCCTGTATTTCAGGTAAAATGTCTGTATAGAATTTTTGGTTGGAATGAAATATATGATGCTAGGTACATGATAGAAATATATTCTCGTGTTGTATTCTGAAACATGATAGAGTCGAGTGACATTCCTGTGTTGGTGGATGAAAGTCGACACGCTCTAACCACGTCTCTTATTAGATCCAATTACTAACTCCACTTTGTTTGTCTTTTCTATTGCTAACGCTCATGATATGCAATTTGTGTGTTGACAGAAATAGATGCACGTGGGTTCCATGAGTCCGTGTTTGACGGATTTGGGGACTACTACCCGACGTGGAACAGACAGAAAAGGGATCCACTGGGCATCAACTCGAGGGGTTTCCATGATGACGTCTTCACTCAGGACTTTGGCACCTTCCATACAGTCAAACGTGATCACAAGTAGGTGTCGTTAAGTAAGACGTTGACAGGAACTATTCTGTCAGATATCGATACTAATGGGTCTGTTTTCCTACAGGGAAGACGGCAAGACCACCGTCCTGCAGAGGCGAAAGAGGGATACAAGTTCAGAGAAGCAGACAGACAAGAAACCTCAAGACCAGGACGATGTCGGCGATGAGCGAACCGCTGCAGACAAGCGGCGACCGGAAATGGACGGTAGCGGGTTCCACGGAGACACCTTCTCGGGAGGGTTCGGCGACTTCTGGACCATGAAGAAGCGGCGCCTGGGAGGCTCGAGTTTTCACGGCCTTGACACTTTCAGCAGTGGGTTTGGCGACTTCTCCACCATGAAGAAACGGAAGCCTGAAATGGGAGCCTCTGGGTTTCACGGAGATACCTTCAGTAACGGGTTTGGAGACTTCTGGACGATGAAAAAAGACGGTCAAGACTCTCATCTGGAGCACAAACGGCGACCTGAGATGGACTCCTCTGGATTTCATGGTGACACGTTCAACAGCGGGTTTGGAGATTTTTGGACCATGAAGAAACGCGATTTCTACGGAGATACTTTCAACCCAGGATACGGAGATCTTTGGAGCATGAAGAAAAGGAGACCAGAAATGGATTCTTCAGGTTTTCATGGAGATACCTTCAACAGCGGATTTGGAGATTTCTGGACAATGAAGAAACGGAGGCCCGAAATGGATTCTTCAGGTTTTCATGGAGATACCTTCAACAGTGGATTTGGAGATTTCTGGACAATGAAGAAACGGAGGCCCGAAATGGATTCTTCAGGTTTTCATGGAGATACATTCAACAGCGGATTTGGAGATTTCTGGACAATGAAGAAACGGAGGCCCGAAATGGATTCTTCAGGTTTTCATGGAGATACCTTCAACAGTGGATTTGGTGATTTTTGGACCATGAAGAAACGGAGGCCCGAAATGGATTCTTCAGGATTTCATGGGGATACATTCAACAGCGGATTTGGTGATTTTTGGACCATGAAGAAGAGGAAGCCTGAGATGGATTCTTCGGGGTTTCATGGAGATCTCTTCAATAATGGCTTTGGAGACTTCTGGACGATGAAAAAGAGGAGGCCAGAGATGGATTCATCTGGTTTTTATGGTGACACTTTCGGGGGAGGCTTTGGAGATTTCTGGACAATGAAGAAAAGGAGACCAGAGATGGATTCATCTGGTTTCCATGGAGATACATTCAACAGCGGATTCGGAGATTTCTGGCCAATGAAGAAACGAAGCACCTTTGGTACCTCGAGCAAGAGCCACAGCAAACAGGCAGCCAACACACAGCACTAAAAACACTACATAGAGTTTTGTAGAGCAGATAGCTGTTGTAAGTTAACATTCCCATGTTCTAAACAAAGGTTAATGCCGGAGCACGTGGAAAGTTTACGTCAAAAAGTAGCTTTTCCAAACATTAACTGCAAGACCCTTTCATTTCAGTCAATCTATAATTAAGAAGGGGTTCATATTTGAAACAACAGCTACACAAAAATTAAGTTCTAAGACTTCCTTACTTTTAATTATTTATTCCTGATATTAAATTTATTTGAAAACGACCTCCTGAAAAGATATATAGAAAAGTTACACCTTTTGTAAGAACCGCGTGGACACAAAGATGACAATATGAAGAAATGTTATGGGTATCATCAACAACTAGTTTAACGCTAACGTCTCACTTGGCGATCAATTCATTTGACCCAGAGAAGAAACTCGCCGCTTTTTGCACGATTTCACCGTAAAATTCAGCGTATGCCCAAAATATGACTTTAGTTTTGCAGTCATTTTTCTATGCATCCGCTTGAGTACTTTGTACACAACATCCTTAGATATGCAGTACTTACCTGTGCCATCTGCTTGGGTAATTTGCCCACAGATCTCCTTAGTTGCACTGTCAATTTCCTGTACCATCTGTTTGAGTATTTTGTCCACAACTGCCCTTAGTTGCGGAGTCGCTTTCTTGTACCAACTGCTTGAGTACTTTGTCCACAGATCTCCTTAGCTACGCAATTAGTTTCCTGGACCATCTGCTTGAGTACTTCGTCCACAACTGTCCTTAGTTGCGGAGTCGCTGTTTTTTGTACCAGCTGCTTGAGTACTTTGTCCACAGATCTCCTTAATTCGCAATCAGCTTCCTGTGCCATCTGCTTGAGTACTTCGTCCACAGATCTCCTTAATTCGCAATCAGCTTGCTGTACCATCTGCTTGAGTACTTCGTCCACAGATCTCCTTAATTCGCAATCAGCTTGCTGTACCATCTGCTTGAGTACTTCGTCCACAACTGTCCTTAGTTGCAGAGTCGCTTTCTGGTACCAACTGCTTGAGTAATTTGTCCACAGATTTCCTTAGTTGCGCAGTTAGTTTCCTGGACCATCTGCTTGAGTAATTTGTCTACAGATGTCCTTAGTTGAGCAGTCGCTTTCCTGTATAACGGGAGCGAATTTCATGTATATTTTAAAATTAGTTCCCAAAATATTAATTTTTACTGCTTTGCTTCACACCATGCAATTATTTTTTTAAATTGCAACAAGACTCCTTGAAATTATGTTAATAAATTCTAGAGGTGCATTTTAAATTATCCTACTAGTTTAAGAGAAAATAAATGTTAAATATGAGACTTCAATTTGGTTTTGGTTAACAATTTACACAATATAAGTATTATTGTTTAATATTAGAACTAAGCATGTTAACAAAATTGCATAACATTCATTATTATATTATTATATATAAGGAGGTGTACAAATTTCATTTTTGTACCCAAAAGTACATCGTAGAAGAATTTCAAAATGAGAATGTGCCAAGAAATAAAAACCCAAGAAAAGATGTTTAAAAAGCATGTACAGACCGTCCTCTGTTCTCTGTAGCTAATTTAGTATTTGAAGATTCCCGAGGCCACTTCGTGAATGCTTTGTGTACTTGCATAGTTTTTATAAGGAAGCTAGACTTACAGGTCCTACAACATGCGAGGCTCACATTCCGGAGGTCATGGGGCAAGGGGAATGCTGGGGTGGTTCCTCTTCTACCACGACTCTCCTGTACCCATCATCTTCGTTGTTCACCTGTTTCAGAGTTGCAGGACCAGGCGACGGTGTTCGGCGGGTTGCGGCTGGGTGGTGGCTTTGCGCTCTTCAACCTGACGTCGTCCAAGGAACCCGCCTCTGGGTGCTTTCGGGCGGGAGCTCCTTCGGGGGATCCCGGAGGCTCAGGGAGCTATAGAGTGGGCTCGGGTGGCGTTAGAGGCGTTCAACCTGGAAACATTAGGGACCCCGTCTATGCTTGCGTCCGTCGTCATCCGGATCTGGTCGCCCTTCGGGTTTCTCCCCTCATTCCTCCCTTCCGGGGTCACTGTAAAGCACAAAGGGCTGACTGGCCTGCGTGCGGTGCTCTGCTGGGGTTTCGGGGGCCCCCTCCGTTCATCAGTACCTTTATTTTCAGAAATTAATGTGTGAGATCTAACAGGCAGAACATTTCCACGTGCTCAAACAAAACCTGCTCTCGTTTCCTTTGATCATGTAAGATGGAACTGCGTTACGTGTTCTTGTGACTGATATTTTTAAGAACACCCAGACGCCTGAGCAGAAGAGAAAGTATTTATATAAAGTCATATTATAATAACCCAGATGTACTTAATGTTACTGTCTCCGAAAAAAAACTGGGCATAAGTATTGTTGCCTTTTTTGTGAAACTAAATATATATACCATGTACAAGTATATAAGAAAGAACCTTCTATGTTTTTTGTCTTGATGAATGTAAATATACAATATACTATATATTTTGTGGTTACATAATGAATACAAAGTACCTCCAAGAATATTTCGTTTTGCCAGGGAAGCCAACTTATGAAATGTTACATGTTTTCCTTTTCCTTACTTACGTTTCTGGATATTATATATTCAAAGATGTTTGAAGAGATGGTGGTCACGTGATTTCGCTTAACATTTTCCTCAGGAGCAGCTATGGAGTTTTCTAATACTCGGAGCACAGGTTAAAATCCCTATTCCCACTACCTTAACCATTATTTCAGAAAATATTTAAGGATATTAGACTGAAATTTCTACAAGCCTTTTAATTATACAATTTTTTTATTATTGAACACGAAAATACGTCCATAAAGGTCTTATTTTTAATCATCGCAAACTTTTATTTAATTATCTTCTTCTTTAACTATCTTGTTAATTATCTTGAGAAAAGTGGATTATTTATATCATATATAGGTATATTTGCAACAGACTTGCAACACTTAACAGTGGTACCAATGGATAGAGAAAAACTTCCTCTAAAGCTAAGGTCCGAAATATCGGAGTTGTGATTTTTTGTACTATAATGTAGAATTTCTGGCACACGGTACATATAAAAATAATTTAAAATTATATATTTTGTCTAGATTGATAAAATATAAAACATAAAGGAAATTACAAAATATAGAACTGCGGATACAACTTAAATTATAATTTTTGGTAAATTTTATCCATTTAATCCCCTGCTTAAGCACCTTAAATATGTTTACGACATGAAAAGGTGAGTATGGTTTCATTTAAAGCCTATGTCTGTGTACAGTCATAATAAATGCAATTAAATATATTTTTTAATTTATAAACTATAAGATTTCACCACTATATGAGAATGTAAGATGACGATTCTATGCAAAGCTTCAATTATCTGGGTCTTATTGTTTACGAGTTACCAATATTGGAATTTTGTTTTTCTGATTAGAATGATACAGTTTATTAGCACAGTGATTTTGGATGAAATAGAGAAATCGCGTGTTGGTTTCCCATTAAATAGGTCTTCAAACATTTTTATTTGTCACACTGTAAACATAAAAAACCAGTAGGGTTCAGTGCTGTTCCAACATACAACTCTGAACTCTGCTCTCAACATAAATAGCGCTGCAGAATGGTTACAGTGTCTCATATATTTGTTATTAAAGATATAAAAAGCAGTTATTTCTTTGTAACATGTGTTTTCAGGCAAGTATAGTATATTATGCAACAGACTGTAATGGTAGTGATTAAGACACGAGTGTGTTTATGAAACGAGTCGTAGCGAATCAGGTTGCAGCGACTGTTTTTGGTCGACCACACAATATTTCAAATCCTGGAGTTGTTACTAAAATATCCTATCTTGTTAACTGTGTGTAATTAAATGCAGGACCTTAAGCGTGTTTGCGAGTAGTACAACAATTGGCAGCGCTGTTGAGTCCACGCCGTATTTGTTGATTTTTGCAGGCAATGTGAAAGCAACACATATGAACTCAATATATTAGAACATTAAAATTACAATGAACAGAATGTATTTTATTTTAAATACACATATGTATGCCAGTGGACTGCTACTGTTAAAAGGTATGGGACAGCTGCGCGCGCCGTCCAGTAACATCCCAATGGGTGCCGTAACAACTCAATTACGCCACACGCGTATTATAGTGTGGTCGACCAAAATGGTTTAATTTGCCTGATGATATTTTGAAGTAATTTAACATTTTACTTGTCTGGTTACTCCGCACTGAGTTCTTAATTCCTACAAATTTGAACCAATCTAGATAACATTTTTATCAGAGAATTTCAAACACGACATAACAGCAAATTAATTTCCTATTTACGTATCTTCAGCAGAAAATACTTTCCAAAAAATAAAAGTTAAATGATATTGAATTACCCCACGTGTTTTAAACTTTTAAATTTTGCATGTTGTTTCTGAAATATAATTGTAATAAATTAAATGTAATTCCCTGACAATTTCTCCGAAATTTCCCTGATCGACAAAAACTGGTAAAGGAAATAATACGTTTTTATATAAAAATGGCCTTCAACACTCTCATAGCTATCATTACGCCTCCATTTTTATTTCTTTACATATTTTATATTATTAGTATTGTATTGTTCGCATCAAACAAAGAAAAAGAGTGAACAAAAATGTTCAAAATATGAAACAACTACGTATGCATTATTTTTTATTTTAATATATCTTCCAAACGGATTCAACTTCATGTATTGGCATATAATGTACATTTCCACTCACTTCTGAAAAAGATGCATTCAAGTCTCCCTGACTTTTCAGGTCTGTGGGAACCCTTATTAAAGTCCTAACTCTAAAATGTGTTTGTTATACCAGCAGTGGATATTTAACACATTACACAGAGTGTTAGCTGAGTTGCCTAAACAACAAGCGCTTTTGGACGGTCAAAGTGACGATCGGTATAATGTTACGGTAACCATAACAACCCACTTGTCCGGCTTCGTGGTTAGTGGTTAGGTATCGATGCAGCGCTGTCGCTTGATACAGCATATTAAAGAAAGTAATTGCTTTGTCGTATGTGAAACTGCCTATCATACCAATTCTAAAATTAGAATCTTAATGTCATATTTTCCCAATATCTACTGTCACAGCTTTTGAAATTGTAACCTCAGATGCATTCAATTCGTCTGAAATTTTAATTTTAAGTTTGCCTTACTTAAATATTGGGCGGTTTTAAATTTCATTTCGGTTATTAGCTTTTAATCTATTGAGTATCAAAAATGAATTTTGTTGTCCTTTGCCAAACATTTCACAGGACGAAATATTGGAAATAATGTTTCTTTTTTCTAAACAACCATACTGTTAATTTGTTCATACAACATGAAATAGTAGTATACTTTTTTCTAGTTTTAATCTGCTTCCTTTCAAATATTAAGCCGGGTCTGTTACTAGCTCACAGTTGAATTTTCAGTCCAACTTTACTTGAAAGACCTAAAGATCTCTTCCCGTTTGGACAATGGTGAAGCTTGGCTTTTGAAATTCTGTTTGTGCGCATGGGATGTTTATCAATTTGTTCTGGTAATGCTTAAAAACATTTCATTAACAACTTATTTTTATTATGTTAAGGATTTCTGGTGCAAAAATCTGATTGGTTGAAATTTGCATCGGGAACATTTAGAACATTCACGTGCGTTGGAGAAAGTGCACTTTGAGAAAAACCATCCTTAATGTTTGAAGTATGACTTATTACATTTAAAACTGCCATTTAACTTGTCACGTGACAAGTATTTAAAATTACTTCGGCATATTAAGCTTTAAGAGCCAAAGTTTATTGAAGTGCAAACATTCTAAAATCAATGTTTTCAAGAATTTTCGATGATTTTCACAGTTTTGTTTTCATTGTTTTCATTTAAAGAGAATGAATTCATTGGTATTCCTATGAGATGTTTCATCTTCATTAAATGTCTCATATACAGCGACATAGTGTTTTAAGAAGATTTAGAGATTACTATTAATAAGTGCTTACTTTATTGGATGGTTCTGTTATTGCATCTTGAAGGCAGCTGCCCATCTGAAAAGAAAAGCATATGTTACGTCACTCCACCATCTCTTGAACCCCACACGTGACAAAGTACAATTATCCCAACTTCAACAGTTAACAAACGTCCATGTCAAGTCGATATTCCAAGGTTACATGAAACTGCATTCATATTTTTGTGTAAGACTGCGAGAGGAATGGAGCATTTTTCGTTTGCTTTATGTTCTTATCAATGTTTTTGAAATCTTGCACGCGAGTGCAAGTTTTGTATTGCCAAATTCTGTGGTTACCGTCTGTCAAGAGTGATGTCGAGTTTTGTCGAGCGGAGTTGCTCGGGAATTGTGATAAAGAATTGGAAGAATAAACATAATTATGAGTAACTACTGTGTTTATTATTTCTCCATATGTCCTCTCCTTACGTTCAGACAAAGACAGATAGGTAGCTTTTTGATAGAGAGTCAGCTGAAAAATTCAATGTTACAGCCCGGATTTGAACACAGTTCTCCCGCTTTCCGTGTGATTTCTCTAACCACTGAGCTACAGTGGCAATATCCTGGTACGACACTGACTCAAGTTGTTGCCCAGGCATCTCACTTGAGAGGTAAACATCTCAATGACGACTTACTTTATTACGAGTTTCTTTTTTAGTATGATTATTGTTATTATTATATATAATTAATGAAATCTTATATAACTTCTGAAGACGGAAAGCGGGAGAAGGGTGTTTAAATCCTGCCTATGAGATTGAAGTTTTCAGCTGACCCTATATAAAAAGCAATGTCCAAACCGGTTAGGCCTTAAAAATATTAATTAATTAATTATATATAATAACAAATCACAATAATCTGCCAAGACAAGTACAGCAAGTACAGAAATGTGAAAAACACGAGATTGAATGACACTAAATTCACTGGGACAATAAAAAGGTTGTAACACCAAGTCCGCTTCACTGACTTCTTAAACAAAGAGATTTAGTATTATTAAATAAATTAAGTGAAGTTATCTGAAAAGAATCTTATTTTACTTAGAGGTATTAATGCAAGCAGAACTAGTCCTGTGTGATGGTGGTCAACAACGACCCAGTTGCTATAACTTCTGGAGGCAGGGAACACAATGCCTTCCTGTGCAGTAAGATCGCCACAAAGTAAAACACTATAACTTAGAAGGTGTCCAAGCAGGCGATACGTAACTGCTTTCTCTACCACGTACACATTAATTAGACAAGGTATTGCATTCCACCCAAAAATGCTATACGAACATTTCACCAAAAATACAGGCTTTTAGACCCCCTGAATCCCCCCCAAAAAACCAAATCATAAAACGAAAATTCCAATGAATAAAAAACTAGGTATACATTTGTGTTGAGCATCTTCCAAACATCAGCATGAAGATTCTCAAGAAACTCCACTCCTCCCAAATTACCCTTTGCATCGAAATGTTTTGTTTTCTCAAAAATGCCTATCGGTTTTGATTAAAATACCATGTACTCAATGTCTTTATACGACAAATACAGTATACATGTTTGAATTTTCTGAGAATAGCTGTGAATTTCTCTTCATTGTGAATGACATTTGACCTTCTATATCCTTTATCGCTTATTAGTGGGTATATAAATTATTCTTACACAAGCTTATTTTTCTATCTACTACATTTTAATCCAAATAAATCTTTACAAAAACAGCTACATTACACATTTCGTTATAGATACAAAGAGAACAGCGATAGTCAAATGTTTAACAGCTGTACGCTATATGCTGGCCTTAAAATTCCATACTGTTTCCATGACATCGCGAGAAACAAGTGAAAATCCATAGAACATAAAAAGAATGACAATTGTATTGAACAAATCCAACCATCAATAATGCATATCTCGGAAATGGCTGATACCACAAAAAAGTTATTTCAAATAAATTATGTGTTTAAAGAGGTCTACATTTCTTGTGTAGTACGTTTTCGTCTATCGCTTAACGTTTACCAGTTATACAAGATTATACAAAATTCCTTCCAAATAAAGAAGACTTCAAAGGCTATTGACAGAAAATTCAAGATATACATTTTATTTGACGTGTAAATATCTTTAATATATGATATGTTAATCAAAATCTTTAGAGCTATTCCTTACAAAATAATGTGGCATGTAAAGGGTAGTTGACGCTGAAAGGATCTTCTTTAAAATCTTTGTGTCGCATCTTCTTAACATCTAAGTTTGGTAGTTACCCGACGTTTCGTTTTTGAGTTACACTGTTCACAGACACCACACACGCGGACTTTCTTCTAAAAAGGCGTTGTTTTTTACTCAGGGGGGGTCTCAAAACATGTATTTCCGGCGACATATTTTTGGGTGGGATGCAATACGTTTTCTACCGAATGTACGTGGTAGAGAAAGTAAAAAAGAAGAAAAGCCATAAATTTGGTAATCGCTGGCTGAGAAGAAGGAAACAGGTTGGCCTACATGTTCCCCTACCTCTCATGTAACTGGTACTTCCTGTACCGGCCGGCGTTACCATGGTAACAGACACGGGTTGTTCATGGGACAGGTCGCATCACATGACATTTTCTGAGAGCCCACCTCGTACTCGAGGGCCCTCACAATTAGCGGCTAGTGTTTATGTTGGCAGCACTGTAAGAAACACGCTCTGGTAACGTGCAAACAAAACCTTCGCCTTCTCATTTTTATATATACTTGCTTTTAATAAAGATAAACGACTTTAGATACAAGAGGAGACTGAGGCTCCTTCCATCACATCACGGTCACTGTTGTCTCTTAATACCTTCATTTTTACTTTCTCTTCCACCTACAATTAAGATATCGAGATTTCGCCGGCAATGCATGTTTTGAGGGCCGCTGAATAAAACAAGTTTTAGAAAAGATGTGTGTGAACAGCGATACTGAAATATAAAAATCTGATGTGTTACACTCACATGACTTTCTCTACTCTTGTACAAACTATTTTTACAAACGCTTATTCTCCATATGCTTCATGTTAATCGAGATAAACATTTGCAGACTATCTTATTGCTAAGTTTCTTGTAGATGTAAGGGATATATATATTTACAAGGGCAATATAGAAATACAGTAGCCTTTAAGCACATACACATCTCTTAATAGCTGGTTGCTAGGTGCAGCACCATTCCCTTTCCCACAGATTAGTACTCTTTGCATATCCAAGACAAAAAAATGAATAACGAATTCCCATTTGAGAAAATAAGTATTGAAAAATTTAAGGGAATAACAAGCAATATCTCGAAAATGGTTCACTCAAACAACAAAACTGTATATGACATAAATTGTGTATTTTAACGTGATCTACATTTTTTGTGTAGTAAAATTTTGTCTATCTCATAGTTTACCAGTTATGCAAAAGCCGTTCACAATGAAGAATACTTTTAGAGACATTCCCAGAAAATTCAAGATATACATTTTATTTGTCATGAAAATATCTTAAACATATGATATTTTAATCAAAATCGTTAGAGCCATTTTTGAGAAAATTAAAAATATCGAAAGATGTTCCATGTAAAGGGTAGTCTGGGGTGGGGGGATTTTCTTGAAAACGCTCGTGTCGCATCTCTGGAAGATATTGAACCTAAATACCAAGTTTGGTGTTTATCTGACTGTTCGTTTCTGAGTTATGCTGTTCACAGATACACAGACACACAGACACATTACGGACATGTTTCCAAAAATGTTTTTATGGATTCAGGAGGTCTCAAAACATATATATTTCCGGTGAAATCCCGGTATCGAATATTTGTGTGGAATACAATACTTCCCCTACTTACTATGCGTAGTAGATAAAGTATATTCTTGAATTTTCTGGGAATACCCTGTGAAGTCGTCTTCATTCAGAAGTAATATTAACTAATCTGATATAATTGGTAAATGTTAAGCAATAGACGAAATCGTAGTAAACAAAAAATGTAGGCCTCTTTAAACCACACAATTTATTTAAAATAACTTTTTTGCGAGATTGCCATTTCTGAGATAAATGTTATTAATGGTTCGAATTGTTCAATACTTGGCCATTCTTTTCAAGTCCTGTCAACATTCAGTTGTTTCTCGCGATGTCATGGAAACAGTATGGAATGTTAAGGCAGCATATAGCGTTCAGTTGTTAAACATTTGACTATCGCTGTTCTCTTTGTATCTATAACGAAATGTGTAATGTAGCTATTTCTGCAAAGGTTTATTTGGATTAAAACGTAGTAGACGAAAAATACTTTTCAGAGCTTCAAATAAACGATAGAGGGTACCGAAGATCATGCGAATGCAACACATCAGATTTTTAGCAACCTTTTGTCTATGTCTTACGGTTTACCAATTACACAAAATTGTATTTTATTTATTTATTTATTGATTTACATGAATATACCATGAGCATCGAGTCTGATGCTATGGAATTGTCAAATAGAAAAACTAAAAATCAGAGCATCGTACATAAATGAAATATCAAGAAATACACAAACCAGGTTAGAATTTATAAATGTGTTAACCTTATAAAAGAGGCGGTTCAATTAACCACTGCAATAAAACAGTTTTATATCACTTAAAGTTCAAAGTAAAAGCTCCTATAGGCTATTTATTGTAACAGCAATTGCTGCTGTTTTAGTCAGCCTTATAGCAGGCAAATCAATATTATCTTGTATTGGTATGATCACCTAGGTAAACAATCACTCTTAACTCTGGTTAAACATTGATAAATATGTATTGTTGAAATATTCCTAAGGCACAAGCTGTTTAAGATGTCTTAATAAGAATAAAACTCTCTTATTCTAATTGATGTATCATCCACACTTACATTCTCCAAAGTAGATCTGATGGACTGACTTATGTTAATGTTTAAACTAAACTCACTGGCCCTGCTGTCAACACTGGAATGCATAGCAATCTCAAGAAAAAAAAATATGTTACATTCATATGACGTTCTCTACCCTATATCGTTTATTAGTGGCTATACAAACTATTCTTACGAAAGTTTATTTTATATCTACTACGTTTTAATTAAGATAAACCTTTACAGAAACAGCTACATTACACATTTCGTTATAGATACAAAGGGAACAGCGATAGTCAAATGTTTAACAACTGGACGCTATATGCTGCCTTAAAATTCCATACTGTTTCCATGACATCGCGAGAAACAAGAATATTAATAAGCATCTAATCAAAATAATGAGGGGAATACCAATATGAGGGAAGAATAAAAAGAGAACATTAAGAATTACAAAAGGGGGGAATAAAATCATAACGAGAGAAATAAAGTAAAGAGTACATATTAATTAATAATCAGAACGTGAAATAAAATGCAGAAAACGTGTATTTGAGAACGAAGAGACTTGGCAAAAACCGTAAAAAGGTTGAAGACTTAGGAACGTACAGGAAGAGAGACATTAGGAATCGCTTAAGTCACAATAGAAACGGAGTTGAGCTCTCAGGAAGCCAAGGCAACGGGCCGGAAACGGAATTCAGTCAAGCGCACACAAAATTCAGTCTAGAGAACATAAGTTGTTAATGGTAGACGCGGACGATGCTCGGGCGACGAAATTAAGAGCCAATGGAAGACGAAGAAAAATTCAGAGATATACCCAATAAGAATTAATAAAAGTCACGTGCATAGCAAAAAGATAGATCGAAACTAGAAAAGAGGCGTGAAATAGAACATTATCTATGACACAGAGCAACTTTCAGACGTGTGTAAGAACCGTAGGGTAGAGCCGTGTCGAGCAGTGAGGGAGAATAACATAGATGTAGGAATTCAAAGTATTTTATATCCGAGAGGGAAACAGTGCAGATGTCTACGAGTAATTATGTATGTAGTGGAAAATTAGTTTAAAGTAAACGTGAGTGAAAAGGGTAGCTAGAACATGACTAAAGGTTAAGTCATTGTAATATACTTCAACTTCTCAAAGTACTTAAGACAGGGTAAAGCACGGAAACAATAGCAGAGGATGACAGAGTGATTGCGTCCTGTGTGAAAGGGTATTCGGACGAGGACAACAGTGTGGATCTTCAATAAACGGGCCATCTGAGACCAGAACAGTGAGCTTCATTCATCTCCCATCCACACTCCCTGAGGTAAGAGACCAAAAACCAAAATTCCTCTACCTGAGTAGCCGGCAGCAACATCAATCCTCCCGAATTACCAACCTAACACCAAGAATCAACCCATAACACCTTTTTTTAAACCCCGCTACAAACTGAATATCGATAGGACTTAGAAAAGAATGATAAAGTAATGAAAAGATTGAATAATTAATAACGGATATCTCGGAAATGGCTTATGCCAAAGAAAAGTTTATTTCAAATAAGTGGCGTGTTTCAAAGAGCTTTACACTTTTCTTTCTTTTTTTTGGTGAAATACGGTTTCGTATATCCCTAACGTTTACCGTTTATAAAATATTATACAAAATTCCTTCCGAATGAAGAGGACTTCACAGACTATTCCCAGAAAATTCAAGATATGCATTTCATTTGTCATGAAAGTATCTTAAACATATGAATATTTTAATCAAAATCGTTAGACCCATTTTTCAGAAAATCAAAATTTCCAAAAAAATATTTCATGTACAGGGTAACCTGGGATGGGGGATTTTCTTTAAAATCTTTGTGTCGCATCCTTGGAGGATACTATGCTCAAATATCACGTTTGGTATTTATCCGACTTTTGGTTTTTGAGTTATGCTGCACACACACGGTCCCTTTTCTGAAAATGTTCTTTTTTTTAATTCAGAGGAGCTCAAGGCCTCAGTACTTACTATACGTAGTAGAGAAAGTAAAAATTATGGCTCCTACACACTTTGGAGTATAACGACAAAGTTTTGCTCTACAAGTTGGTACTACTGTGTTCTCAGACCACTTGGTTTCTTTCTGCAAGTATATGAGAGTTTGTTTTCTTTAAACAACTTTTACTGTGAATGACATTTTCTAGTACAAACGACCCGTTTCCTCAGACGCTATTGAAGATAACTGAATTAAATTTTACAATCATAAAAACAACCCCTAGGTGTAACTATGGATCTGCTTTGCTAATAATAACGTGGTTGGTTACTTTTTATAAAAAATAATTTTAGTAAATATTAATAAAAATTTGGCATAATCAAGAAAATAATCCTATGTTTCTTAATATAAAAACTTATTATAAAAATATTAGATTAGTGAACTTAGAAGGAAGTGGCGCCACGGTAACGTGCAACTCGCATTAGGGAGGTCCGGCTTTCAAAACCTGACCGAACCAACCGTCTTTTCTTCTTCACCATCGTACCAGACATTGGGCTGGTCACCCATTCTGGATATGCTTTGATCCAGAGATTGGCACTGGTTTGTAAGTCCTTGGGGGTGTAAGAGCTACACGGAGGAGAGTAATCTGTTGAAGAAGAAGAACAAGACTACGTTCTATAAAAATGACAGTCCGGTATTTTAAGTAGTTTCTGAGATAATGCGGATTTAACATTCGTAATATAGCACTTTTAATATCCCCATAACCAAAATAGTTGAAGTTATTTTTGAAAATTAACTAACAATTTTGTATTTAAAGGACAGTTTGGGGAGAAACTTTTTGAAAATATTCCTTTGGAGTGCATGTAACTCAAGTATGGAATTTGGTATTTACTCCACTTTTCGTTGCACAGCATCTAAACAAAGCGCGGATTTATCCGTTTGTACAGCGCTGAATCAATCTATTTCTTTCAAATAGCACTCCTTCGTGTCGTAAAATGACGCTTTGTTCACCGAGACGAATGGAAGAAAACGCAACACTGTACATACATGTGTTTGACTGCTGTTCTGTGGAACTAGAAATACACGTGTCGCTGCCAAACAATATCAGATATCGCCTCCTTGGGTCCTCTTAGCAGCATTACGTCATGCTAAATGAATGATCTCGTTGCTTGAAGGTCTGAGACAGGGTGCACTAACAGTACATTTGCTAAGTATTACAGCATGGAAAATGAAATAATATCGTTACAGACAACAGTAGAGAGTGAAAATGCAGGAAACGGTGAGAAGCAAAGATGTAAAATTGGAGTAAAAAGCTTATGTTATGCCGTTAAAACGTGTTTTTTTTAGACAGCGTGACCTAAAAGTAGAACTTGTAACATGTGCACACGGACTAAAAGCTTCAGATTACCGCACTAGTGCGATAAAATATTTATACCACTCATTGCGACCAATTACCCTTTGTATTTACACATGCATAATAACTCGACTTGGTTTCATTAGGTTTTACTTTTCATTGTATCTTTTCACATGATTAATTTCTCGTGGCGCTCGCATTATCTGTTCAGGACAATATCATCTTACAGTGTGCCCCACGGCGATGAATATGATGTGTTATATTGTCCAACAGATGTCATACTATGCCATGCACTAGCTCAACACATGTCACGTATGTCATATGTTTATGCTGCCAACATATAACAAATTAATGCCGCCAAAACGAAAATTAATGCCGCGAATGCGGAAACGACCACAGAGTGTAGCCCAGGGATCTTAGACAACCTGTGCTTTATGAATTAACGGAAGGTTACGCTTACGTTAGATTTTTTATTTATGTAAGCTTTCGAAAGGTTAGGTTTAGGTTAGTTTTTTTTATATAAGCTTACGTTTCTGAATTCACGAAAGGTTAGGTTTAGGTTAGTTTTTTTATATAAGCTTACGTTTCTGAATTCACGAAAGGTTAGGTTTAGGTTAGTTTTTTTATATAAGCTTACGTTTCTGAATTCACGAAAGGTTAGGTTTAGGTTAGTTTTTTATATAAGCTTACGTTTCTGAATTCAGGAAAGGTTAGGTTTAGGTTAGTTTTTTATATAAGCTTACGTTTCTGAATTCACGAAAGGTTAGGTTTAGGTTAGTTTTTTTATATAAGCTTACGTTTCTGAATTCACGAAAGGTTAGGTTTAGGTTAGTTTTTTTTATATAAGCTTACGTTTCTGAATTCACGAAAGGTTAGGTTTAAGCGAGCGTGCGTTCCTAAACTTACATTTCTGATTCACGGGAGGTTAGGTTAGGTTTAGTTTTTTTTTTATATAAACTTACGTTACTGAATTCAGGAAAGGTTAGGTTTAGGTTAGTTTTTTCTATATAAGCTTACATTTATGGATTCACGGAAGGTTAGGTTTAGGTTAGTTTTTTTTTATATAAGCTTACGTTTCTGAATTCACGAAAGGTTAGATTTAGGTTAGTTTTTTTATATAAGCTTACGTTTCTCAATTCACGAAAAGTTAGGTTTAGGTTAGTTTTTTTTATATAAGCATAGCACGTGTTGAGTTAGAATGCTAAAGACAGTATTCTCACATCCCGTGCAAACCATTTTGCTTTATATTAAATACGCACTGTTAATTTGCACGCGTTGCGTTTCAACAAAATCGCAGAACAACAACAACAAATAGCGGTAACAACGGCGCATCACATTTTTAGCCGATTTCACATTTTTATTTACGTTGGCAGTACCCAATTTGCATGTAATTTTTTGCAAAATGGCTACGTTTGTTTACTTCCTGACGCGATTTTCCTATATAACTAAAATACCTTAAACGGGCGGGCAAGTGGGCACCAGCTATAGACGAGACCACATCGTGTTCTAAGCTCACTCTTAAGGTAATTTATTCGCTTTCCTTTTGATTTTATAAGCATTTTCTACGGGCACACTACAAGATACTATTAGCCTCTGTTCACAGTACAAATCGTCATACTTCAAGTTATCGCAATACGTTATAGAGTTAAGCTTTACGTTATACGGCAGCTTTCTTTGATCTAAAACGTTCTTATAACCTACATGAATATTAAATGGCGGCAATTATGAATTCAAAGAAACTGAAATTGAATCGCCAGCTAAAATTACAGAACTGGCAGAAAGAATAACACTAAAGCACTTACCCAGAGAGCAATATGTTATAGCATTTAATCGCTTCATCGCCTGGTGTAAGCTAAAACATGTTGAAAATAATTTCACTGAAAATGACTGCTAACAAAACATCTGACATCTCGCTGCAAACGAGAGTTGACGTCATTTCTCTTGTTTCGAGAATCTCGCTCTACACGTAAGTTGATCTCGTTCTAAACTGATTTCTCCTAGATTAAGGAAGTAATATTATTTTATTGATATTTTACAAAATAGAGAGGTGTTTAAAAGTAGTATATGCCACACGTGATAAAAGTGCTTGTATTTTTACTTTCTCTACTACGTATACTAAGTAGGGGAAGTATTGTATTCCACCCAAAAATTCGATACCGAGATTTCACCGGAAATACATGTTTTGAGACCCCTGAATCCAAAAAACGCATTTTTGGAAACATATCCGTGTGTGTTTCTGTGTGTGTGTGTGTGTGTGTGTGTGTGTGTGTGTCTGTGTGTCTGTGAACAGCATAACTCAGAAACGAACAGTCGGATAAACACCAAACTTGGTATTTAGGTCCCGTATCTTCCAGAGATGCGACACGAAGGTTTTCAAGAAAATCCCCCCACTCCAGACTACCCTCTACATGGAACATTTTTCGAAAATTTTAATTTTCTCAAAAATGGTTCTAACGATTTTGAATAAAATATTATAAGTTTAAAATATTGTCATAACAAATAAAATGTATATCTTGAATTTTCTGGGAATGTCTCAAAAATTATTCTTCATTGTGAACGACTTTTTCATAACTGGTAAACCATAAGAGATAGACAAAATTTTACTACACGAAAAATGTAGATCGCGTTAAAATACACAATTTATGTCATATAGATTTCTTTTGTTGAGTGAACCGTTTTCGAGATATTGCTTGTTATCATTTAAATGTTCCAATACTTACACTTTTTCTCAAATTCGTTATTTATTACTTTCTCTACTACGTATAGTAAGTAGGGGAAGTATTGCATTCCACCCAAAAATTCGATACCGAGATTTCACCGGAAATACATGTTTTGAGACCCCCTGAATCCAAAAAAAAACATTTTTGGAAACATGTCCATGTGTGTGTCTGTGTGTGTGTCTGTGTGTGTGTGTCTGTGAACAGCATAACTCAAAAACTAACAGTCGGATAAACACCAAACTTGGTATTTACGTTCAGTATCTTCCAGAGATGCGACACGAAGATTTTCAAGAAAATCCCCCCACTCCAGACTACCCTTTACATGGAACATTTTTCGAAAATTTTAATTTTCTCAAAAATGGCTCTAACGATTTTGATGAAAATATCATATGTTTAAGATAATGTCATGAGAAATGAAATGTATATCTCGAAATTTCTGGGTATGTCTCCAAAAGTATTCTTCATTATGAACGACTTTTGCATAACTGGTAAACCATAAGAGATAGACAAAATTTTACTACACAAAAAATGTAGATCGCGTTAAAATACACAACTTATATCATATACATTTTTTTTGTTGAGTGAACCGTTTTCGAGATATTGCTTGTTATTTCCTTAAATTTTCCAACACATACTTTTTCTCAAATTCGTTATTCATTTTTACTTTCTCTACTACGTATAGTAAGTAGGGGAAGTATTGCATTCCACCCAAAAATTCGATACCGAGATTTCACCGGAAATACATGTTTTGAGACCTCCTGAATCCAAAAAAAGCATTTTTGGAAACATGTCCGTGTGTGTGTCTGTGTGTGTGTGTGTGTGTGTCTGTGTGTGTGTGTGTGTGTCTGTGAACAGCATAACTCAAAAACTAACAGTCGGATAAACACCAAACTTGGTATTTACGTTCAGTATCTTCCAGAGATGCGACACAAAGATTTTCAAGAAAATCCCCCCACCCCAGACTACCCTTTACATGG
Organism: Deroplatys truncata; assembly: GCA_030765065.1. Lineage (NCBI taxonomy): Eukaryota > Metazoa > Arthropoda > Insecta > Mantodea > Mantidae > Deroplatys > Deroplatys truncata. The sequence goes on along the minus strand of CM060977.1, from coordinate 8,654,842 downwards.
AACATTTTTCGAAAATTTTAATTTTCTCAAAAATGGCTCTAACGATTTTGATTCAAATATCATATGTTTAAGATAATGTCATGAGAAATGAAATGTATATCTCGAAATTTCTGGGAATGTCTCCAAAAGTATTCTTCATTATGAACGACTTTTGCATAACTGGTAAACCATAAGAGATAGACAAAATTTTACAACACAAAAATGTAGATCGCGTTAAAATACACAACTTATATCATATACATTTTTTTGGTTGAGTGAACCGTTTTCGAGATATTGCTTGTTATTTCCTTAAATTTTCCAATACTTATACTTTTTCTCAAATTCGTTATTCATTTTTTTATGTCCTGGACATGCAAAGAGGATGGAATGCGTCACATAGCAACCAGCGATAAAATATTTGACTATCGCTTAAAAGCTACCATATTCCCCTTGCATCTACAAGAAAATTACAAATAAGATTGACATCTCGATATCTCGATTAATATGAAGCATATGGAGAATAGGCGTTTGTAAAAATAGATTGTACAAGAGTAGAGAAAGTCATGTGAGTGTAACACATCAGATTTTTTTATGTCCTGGACATGCAAAGAGAATGGAATGCGCCACATAGCAACCAGCGTTAAAATATTTGACTATCGCTTAAAAGCTACCATATTCCCCTTGCATCTACAAGAAAATTACAAATAAGATTGACATCTCGATATCTCGATTAACATGAAGCATATGGAGAATAAGCGTTTGTAAAAATAGTTTGTACAAGAGTAGAGAAAGTCATGTGAGTGTAACACATCAGATTTTTTTATGTCCTGGACATGCAAAGAGAATGGAATGCGCCACATAGCAACCAGCAATAAAATATTTGACTATCGCTTAAAAGCTACCATATTCCCCTTGCATCTACAAGAAAATTACAAATAAGATTGACATCTCGATATCTCGATTAATATGAAGCATATTGAGAATAGGCGTTTGTAAAAATAGATTGTACAAGAGTAGAGAAAGTCATGTGAGTGTAACACATCAGATTTTTACTTTCTCTACTACGTATAGTAAGTAGGGGAAGTATTGCATTCCACCCAAAAATTCGATACCGAGATTTCACCGGAAATACATGTTTTGAGACCTCCTGAATCCAAAAAAAGAATTTTTGGAAACATGTCCGTGTGTGTGTCTGTGTGTCTGTGTGTGTGTCTGTGTGTGTGTGAACAGCATAACTCAAAAACGAACAGTCGGATAAGCACCAAACTTGGTATTTAGGTTCAGTATCTTCCAGAGATGCGACACGAAGGTTTTCAAGAAAATCCCCCCACCCCAAACTACCCTTTACATGGAAGATTTTTCGAAAATTTTAATTTTCTCAAAAATGGCTCTAACGATTTTGAGGAAAATATCATATGTTTAAGATAATGTCATGGGAAATGAAATGTATATCTCGAATTTTCTGGGAATGTCTCCAAAAGTATTCTTTATTGTGAACAACTTTTGCATAACTGGTAAACCATAAGAGATACACAAAATGTTACTACACAAAAAGTGTAGATCGCGTTAAAATACACAACTTATGTCATATACATTTCTTTTGTTGAGTGAACCGTTTTGGAGATATTGCTTGTTATTTCCTTAAATTTTCCAATACTTATACTTTTTCTCAAATTCGTTATTCATTTTTTTTATGTCCTGGACATGCAAAGAGAATGGAATGCACCACATAGCAACCAGCGTTAAAATATTTGACTATCGCTTAAAAGCTACCATATTCCCCTTGCATCTACAAGAAAATTACCAATAAGATTGACATATCGATATCTCGATTAACATGAAGCATATGGAGAATAGGCGTTTTTTAAAAATAGTGTGTACAAGAGTAGAGAAAGTCATGTGAGTGTAACACATCAGATTTTTTTTTATGTCCTAGACATGCAAAGAGAATGCAATGCGTCACATAGCAACCAGCGTTAAAATATTTGACTATCGCTTAAAACCTACCATATTCCCCTTGCATCTACAAGAAAATTACCAATAAGATTGACATCTCGATATCTCGATTAACATGAAGCATATGAATAATAAGCGTTTGTAAAAATAGTTTGTACAAGAGTAGAGAAAGTCATGTGAGTGTAACACATCAGACTTTTATCGTAGGATTGCGACGTAAAACGCTACTTTTAACACTTGTACGATAATCTGTATTTTGTATTACACTCATGCAAATAAATGCAGTGGAGTGTCTGCAAAGGATATTGAGATGACGTTCTGTATTGTTTTGTCTTTCATGCTAGTTTTGAACAAAAAATAGTGAAATGTATTACGTTCTCTTTTGCTTGCATATAAAGCCATAAGCATCAAAACCTAGTAAACCTTTCACCATCCCTCTAGAGCATTCATATCTCCACTTACGTATGGGTGTACAGCAGAGGTACAGGTGTTTCGACACTCCAAAGCAGAGTCAGAAGAAGGGTGTTGACGTATTCTCACAGAGGAGGTTCACGTGAGACTGAACCGCGTTTTTATGTGCATGAGAGTCTGCGTTCTGCAGTGAAAACCATAACGAGAAATAATTGGCTGTTAGTAGGAAGAAACAGGCGTCTACAGAAAAAGTGACAAATGAAATTTTGAGACTCACTTTCTTTCTAATAAATCACAAAGGAAGGTACAAAAACGCTTTTTTTAAGTGGAATTGAAGTTGTTTATTAAAATATTCATAAATATAATTTTGACACCTTTTCTTAATATTCAAGACAGTATCTTCAATGTAATTGCACTAATTACAAAACATTTTAAATTATAAATGCGGCATTAAACAAAAATGATTTTGATGGTAACAATAGGTATTTAGGAAGTGGCATTTGCACGACAGTAAGGAATGAAGAACTTTAAAAAAGGTCTGTAAGTTTACAAGATATCAGTTCTTCCTCTCTTATGTACTTGCTACTTCACTTAATTCTCGATATAGAAGTTTTGGGTTAATACAATAATTCCTTTACCTAACACACAGAGTAAAAAATCTGATACGCTACATTCACATGCCTTTCTATACCCTTGCTGGGTATGCAAATTATTCTTACGAAACCTTATTTTTCTATCTACTTCGTTTTAATGGAGCTAAACCTTTACAGAAACAGCTACATTACACATTTCGTTATAGATACAAAGAGAACAGCGACAGTCAAATGTTTAACAACTGGACGCTATATGCTGGCCTTAAAATTCCATACTGGCTGGTCTGTAGCTCAGTCGGTAGAGCACCTGCCTGCTGTGTGAGGGGTCCCGGGCTCAATTCCCGGTTGGGCGAATTTTTCTCTAGCCGAGATTATTCCCTACCCCCCCCCCCAGAGTCTGGAAGTGTGTGTGGTCTAATGATTAAAACCCAAAAAGTGCAAGAAACCCAACGACAAGAGAATACGAGTTAATACCGTTGCCAAAACGCAATGGGTTGCAAAGGAAAGGCCACTGTGGTTAAAGGCGGGGTATAAATGGAAGTAAACAAAATTCCTATTGTTTCCATGACGTCGTGAGAAACAATTGAAAATCGACATGACTTTAAAAGAATGGTTAAGTATTGAATAATTCGAGCCATTAATAGTGCACATCTCGGAAATGTGTTATATCCCAAAAAAGTTATTTGAAATCAATTGTGTCGTCCTCCGTGGCGTAGTGGTCCCCATGCTAGCCTCTAGTTCCCGAGGTCGCGGGTTCAAACCCGGCGGAGGGCGATGGATTTAAACTCCTTAGCTTGACTTCCTTCGGAAGGGAAGTAAAGCCGGTGGTCCCGTGTCGTAGATTTACGGCACGTAAAAGAGCATCGTCTGATAAAGAGGCCTGGTATTTTACGCGCAACATAGAATGGGACGCTAAGGACCGTAGGAGCTAAAGAACGTCCATAAATAAAACTCAATTTTAAATAAAGTTTATGTTTTAAACAGATCTACACTGTTTGTGTAGTACGTTTTCGTGTATCGCTTTACGTTTACCAGTTATACAAGATTATACAAAACTCCTTCTGAATGAAGAGGACTTCACAGGCTATTTCCAGAAAATTGAGGATATGCATCTTATTTGTCATGTAAATATCTTTAATATACGGTATTTTAATCAAAATCATTAGACATTTTTTAGACAATGAAAATTTTCGAAAAAAAATGTTTTATTTAAAGGATAGTTGGGGAGATTTTCTTGAAAATCTTCGTGTTCCATCTTTGGAAGATGGTAAGTTAAATACCAGGTTTAACGTTTATCCGACCTTTCGTTTTAGAGCTATGCTGTTTAGACACACACACACACACACACGCACGTCTTTTACTAGAGATGCTACTTTTCTGTTTCAGGCGTCCTCAAAACATATTTCCGGTGAAACCTCGATATTGAATTTTGGGAGAAATGCAATACTTACTATGTATACGTAGTAGAAAAAGTAAAAATGAAAAGAATTCCCTTGTACAGATGCCAAAGTGAGGCTGGTTTATGGTAAATCCCTAGGCGGCTAAAATCGAGAGGAATAACACACCATAATTAAAAATAAACAATATACAATATGATGGAAGCAAAAATTACGCACAGACATTTGTGAGTTATAAAGCGAGTAAATCAACAAACACCTTCATTTATTTCGTTGCCTCAAATCGTCGCTAGATAGCAGCCAACGGCATAAACATAAACAAGCAGTAAAACAAATTAAACTCGCAATATTATGTGGCCATTTTGGAAATTTCTGTACATAAAATTATCGTGTGAATGTATTAGTTAATGTAGAAGCAGCGTTTCGAGTTGAATATGAATCAGCGTGAATTGGAAATGCTGCTATTGGGTGAACTGGCGTTTCAACAAAAGATTAGAGTATGTCTTCTGGAGTTTAAACAACTCCTTCACCAGCAGATGAGGAGAATTGCGACTAATATGGTGTCTGCCCGCTCCAGGTTCGTATCTCCATAATGTATTACAGCACTTATCTTTGGAAATGTGAAAGTATTTCACTTCGGAAATAAGCTCTGTTTGTATAACCTGTACGTCCAAGCGGATCATAAAATGTTTCCAGCACTTTTCTATATTGACTGTTTCTTCTATAGGAAAATTACACTGTCCCTTTAATCACATTTTCAGAGAACTTACAATGGAAAATGTAGCATACACATAAACTCCAAATTAAATGCAGAAAACCAAAATATATTATAGTTTACGTTTTCTAGCTTTTTAGTGCGGTTCTATAGCCGCCTTTCGATAATATCCTCTTACAGCGTGCCCCACGGCGATGAATATGATGTGTTATATTGTCCAACAGATGTCACACTATGCCACGCACTAGCTCAACACATGCCACGTATGTCATATGTTTATGCTGCCAACATATGACAAATTAATGCCGCCAAAGCGCAGCGAATGCGGAAACGACCACAGAGTGTATCCCAGGGATCTTAGACAACCTGTGCTTTATGAATTAACGGAAGGTTACGCTTACGTTAGATTTTTTTATGTAAGCTTTCACGGAAGGTTATATATCCTTGTTTTAATTGTGCGTTACTAAGCTTACGTTTATGGATTCACGGAAGGTTAGGTTTAGGTTAGTTTTTTATATAAGTATAGGTTTCTGAATTACCTTTATATATATATCCTTGTTTTAATTTGTTACCACTGGTTATATCAAAGCACGCGAGCGAAGCGAGCGTGCGTTCCTAAGCTTACGTTTCTGATTCACAGGAGGTTAGGCTAGGTTTAGTTTTTTTTTATATAAGCTTACGTTTCTGAATTCACGAAAGGTTAGGTTTAGGTTAGTTTTTTTATATAAGCTTACGTTTATGGATTCACAGGAGGTTAGGCTAGGTTTAGTTTTTTTTTTATATAAGCTTACGTTTATGGATTCACGGAAGGTTAGGTTTAGGTTAGTTTTTTTTATATAAGCTTACGTTTATGGATTCACAGGAGGTTAGGCTATGTTTAGTTTTTTTTATATAAGCTTACGTTTCTGAATTCACGGAAGGTTAGGTTTAGGTTAGTTTTTTTTATATAAGCTTACGTTTATGGATTCACAGGAGGTTAGGCTATGTTTAGTTTTTTTTATATAAGCTTACGTTTCTGAATTCACGGAAGGTTAGGTTTAGGTTAGTTTTTTATATAAGTATAGGTTTCTGAATTACCTTTATATATATATATATATATATATCCTTGTTTTAATTTGTTACCACTGGTTATATCAAAGCACGCTCGCTTCGCTCGCGTGCGTTCCTAAGCTTACGTTTCTGATTCACAGGAGGTTAGGTTAGGTTTAGTTTTTTTTTATATAAGCTTACGTTTCTGAATTCACGAAAGGTTAGGTTTAGGTTAGTTTTTTTATATAAGCTTACGTTTATGGATTCACGGAAGGTTAGGTTTAGGTTAGTTTTTTTATATAACCATAGGTTTCTGAATTACCTTTATATATATATATCCTTGTTTTAATTTGTTACCACTGGTTACATCAAAGCACGCGAGCGAAGCGAGCGTGCGTTCCTAAGCTTACGTTTCTGATTCACAGGAGGTTAGGCTAGGTTTAGTTTTTTTTATATAAGCTTACGTTTCTGAATTCACGAAAGGTTAGGTTTACGTTAGTTTTTTATATAAGCTTTGGTTAACTATCTAACACTATTCCGGTAAAGGAACTTCTTTTTTACATTTTTAATGCAAATAACACTTTACAAAAACTATACTTTCACAAAAAAAAACATAATTCTATTACTCAATGCTGTACACTTTTAATGCAAATAGCAATTTAAGACATTATACTTTCCTACGTGTTGAGTTAGAATGCTGAAGACAATATTCTCACATCCCGTGCAAACCATTTTGCTTTATATTAAGTACGCACTGTTAATTTGCATGCGTTGCGTTTCAACAACTATCGAAGAAGAAGAAGAACAACAACAAATAGCGGTAACAACGGCGCATCCCTCTTCATTCTGAATGACTTTCGTATAAGTTTGTTTAACTGGTAAGCCATAAGAAATAGACAAAAATTTACTACAGAAGAAAACATAGATCTCGTTAAAGTACATAATTTATGCAAAATAAATTTTTTGTGAAGTTTTTCTGTGGATATCTTGTAGAAGAGTGTGCAGAAAAGTCATGTGAATGGAACACATTAGAATTTTTACTTTTTCTGCTCATACCTATTAGGTAGAGAAGATATTGCATTCCACCCAAACTTCGCTACCGAGATTTGACTGGAAATACATGTTTTGAGGGCCCTGAACTTGTTAGAAAAAGGTGCGTGTGGTTTGTCAATAATATAACTCTAAAAAGAATCTCAGCCGACTACCAAACTTGTCATTTAGATGACTGTCTACCAAAGATGCGACAGGAAGGTTTTCAAGAAAATACCCCCACCCTTTAAATGGAAATTGTTCTAAAGCTTTTATTTTCTAAAAAATGTCTCAAACGATTTTGATTAAAATGCCTTATATTAAAGATATCTGCATGACAAATAAAATATGTATCTTCAATTTTCGGCGAATATCCTGTGAAGTCCTCTCCATTCGGAAGGAATTTTAGATAATGTTGTACAACTGTTAAACGTTAAGTGATAGCGTAAACGCACTACACAAGAAATGTAGATCTCTTTAAAACACACAATTTATTCCAAATAAATGTTTTGTGGCATAAGCCATTTCCGAGATACATAGATTAACGATTTTATTTCTTTAATACGTTTTTATTACTTTCTCTACTACGCATAGTAAGTAGGGGAAGTATTGCATTCCACTCAAAAATTCGATACCGAGATTTCACCGGAAATATATGTTTTGAGACCCCTGAATCCAAAAAAAGCATTTTTGGAAACATGTACTTGTGTGTGTCTGTGAACTGCATAACTCAGAAACGAACAGTCGGATAAACACCAAACTTGGTATTTAGGTTCAGTATCTTCCAGAGATGCGACACGAAGGTTTTCAAGAAAATCCCCCCACCCCAGATTACCCTTTACATGGAACGTTTTTCGAATATTTTAATTTTCTCAAAAATGGCTAACGATTTTGATTAAAGTATCATATGTTTAAGATATTTTCATGACAAATAAAATGTATATCTTGAATTTTGTGGGAATGTCTCCAAAAGTATTCTTCATTGTGAACGACTTTTGCATAACTGGTAAAGCATAAGAGATAACAAAATTTTACTACACAAATATGTAGATCGCGTTAAAATACAAAATTTATGTCATATGCATTTTTTTTGTTGATTGAACCATTTTCGAGATATTGCTTCTTATTCCCTTAAATTTTTCAATACTTATACTTTTTCTCAAATGGGACTTCGTTATTCCTTTTTTATGTCCTGGACATACAAAGAGAATGGAATACTCCACATAGGAACCAGCTCTTAAAACATTTGACTATCGCTTATAACCTACCATATTGCCCTTGCATCTACAAGAAAATTAGCAATAAGATTAACATCTCGATATCTCAATTAACATGAAGCATATGGAGAATAAGCGTTTATAAAAATAGCTTGTACAAGAGTAGAGAAAGTCATGTGAGTGTAACCATCAGAATTTAAAGTCCCGTTGTTTCTCGTGATGTCATGGAAACAGTATGGAATTTTAAGGCCAGCATATAGCGTCCAGTTGTTAAACATTTGACTATCGCTGTTCTCTATAACGAAATGTGTAATGTAGCTGTTTCTGTAAAGGTTTATTTGGATTAAAATGTAGTAGTTACAAAAATAAACTTAGTAAGAATAGTTCGCATAGCCATAATGGAGGGTAGAGAAAGCCATGTGAATGTAACACATCTGAATTATTTGTGTAAATGGTTCGTAGGTAGACGTTTGTTTCAAGGGCATTAGCAGTCGCACACGAAATGCAAGATTAATGAAGTTAAAAGCATGAAATGTCTCAAGTGCAGTGTCATGTGTTTGCAGCAGCGACGCTGTACTTCCCCGCCGGCACGTGATACAGGCCGGAACTTCTGCTGTAGACAAGAGCCTGTCCACACAGAGTACAGCTGTACGGAGCCGGAATAAGACGACCACGGTTACTGGTTCAGGTAATGCTTTATACTGTAACGTCTGCTGAATACCATTCACAGCTAAAGAAGAGATCTCAGTTTGCTGGCAGGGACGGTTTGTTCCTGACAACAACGTTGCACCTGCCCATAGACTCGGTACCATTTAAAAATTATTACACAAGACACTTAGGGTCCGTTTCACTAACTGATGTTAAAAATACTCTAACATCTTGTTTGTTAACAAAGTGTTCAAAGTTTAACATAATGTTAAAACTTTTGCGTTTTATCAAAGTTTTACAGCAAATTGTTAGCTAACATTTTGTTAACGTCAAAGACAACTGCGAACACTAGTTTTCGAGATGGCGGTGGCCGAACGTGCCCCGATGCACTTTTGTCTACGTATCGCCGCGCTCTCTGTGTCAGTAGCAGACAGCTATTTACATTCATGGCAATTGCCATGTGATGCTTCCGATTGTTTGAGGTTAGAATCGCGATGCCAACTGAATTAAATGTTTCGCCGTTTTAAACGGGTTAATTAACATCTGATTAATAACTATTGTTATACACCGGGGTGAGGCCAAAAGTTTTGCAGTTAAAATATTAAATTGTTACCCTGACATAAACATTGGTTAACGTAGCATGAATGGCAAACGAAAAGCGGGCGTGGGATATTTAGAGCATTAAAATACATAAATTCACATTTATCTCTGATTTATTATACTTAACAAGGTGCCCTACATTATACAGAAAGGGTTACCGAAGAACACTGGGGGAGATACCCCACGCACACGCACCCATCCTCTCATTAGACTCTCGCTACAAGTGACGCCAAGCCACCACAGAAAGAGGCTCTTCCCTCGACTTGCCTTCACCCCTCCCCAACTAGGAAGATGGAATTGCCGCGCCGGACAAGAACTTGACACACAAGCACAGCAATAATGTGCCCGATGCGACATACGCAACAGTATAAACATATTATCAAGTGCGAAAAAGCCGACGGTGCTAAATTAAAGGATAAGATGGCACATCGGGAAAAATCCCCGAGTAGTTTAATTGGAATGGACGCGTTTCTCCTAAGTGGCAGGAAGCACTGCGGCAGTTTTATGCTAACATAAAGTGGACGAAGATGTGGTACCCCTGATTAAACGAGCAAAATACTGTTCGCTTCTTGAAACAATTGCTTTGGAAATAGAAATACTATCAAGTCAATGAAAAATATTGGTAGCATAAAGTGTAAATACATAATTAACACTTGTAACATAGGAGAAAGAGGCATGCTTCTGTTGGTGGTATTTCCCATAAACCACGGTCATGACACTCTATATTACTTTAAAAAGTCCTCCTTTTGCAGGGTTTCAAATACGACTGCTCTTCTAACATTTGTTAAACGCCTTAACACAGCGGTACGGCGATGTTAACTTAACACCGAATTGTGTTAACTTCAGTGTTAAGTCAATTTAACATTGCGTTAAAATTTAGCATGTGTTGGTAAAATCGGCCCTTAAAGAAAGAAATAATAATAATAATAAAACACGAGAAGTACTGTTGAACGCCACAAATAGCAAATGACATCCTCGCCGTTATTTATAGAGAACATCTCGGCTGGAAACAGTGACCTTGTTCATTCTCAGTGACCAACACACACAAAAGACAGAATAAAGTGAAGCACAAATAAGAATAGAAAGTGGTGTCTACTTGGACAACTGTTACTGTTATCCGGGCCCACGGCCACTTTTGTATGTCGCTCAGTTTTTGTTTTTCTGCTTATCAAACTTCCCATGGCGAAAGAAACGCGCTGTTTACAACCACAATTTCTAACACTTCCACTTATTTACTAACTGCTTTGTGTTAGCAACCACAGAGACTTAGGTGTCAGTGTCATTTTATATTATTTCTGTTTTGATGCTGTTATCACAGTCTAATATGAGTTCGAAATTTTTAATTTTTTACAAAGCGATTGTAGCGTCCTTACATTCGCGTAATCGTAGTTGGCACTGCTGTTGCAATTATTTATTTGTGTTATTACTCCATGATTAATATCAGAGAGGAGATGAACGAATAATACATGAAATCGCTGTTCCTTTGTTATTTTAGGAGGCCGTGAAAGCCCAAGTAACTATTATTCTATGTTGGCAATGTTCGACCTATTACGATTATAGCTGGGAAAGATATAGATGGTTCTTGCGAGCTTTTGTAGCCAGCACATAAAATTAAATAACCAATCATGTGAAACAGGGCGGAATTTCGAATTCTAAGCTATACAGATATTTTCTCCTTATGTCAAAGGTTACTTGTACCAATGGCTTACAAGCACATAAGCAACACACAGATACAGGGTTGAGACTGTACAATATCTCCAAAACTAAGCCTTGTAGAAAGAAATGTCTTTAATAAAAGTTTCTTGATATTATGGGGGAAAGTAAATGCCATTAGTTGTATTTTATTTGGAAGACGTTGTGATGGTCATTTTAGGGTTAATTGAATTGCTTTAAATGGGAACCTATTTTTTATGTTGTTTTCTCACTCCTCATAAAAACTAAACAACATTTGCATAAAGCACTTTGCAGTTGTTCTTACACCAACGTAAATAAGAACGAAAATCCCGAATGGCGGGACCATCCATGGAGGGTTAAGTTATGCTTCATAATTGGGAACCTACAGTTTTTATTTTGTTTCCTTATGCCTAATCACAAAATAAACAGCTATTTATAAACTATTTTCTAATGAGAAAACAACATACAAAATGTAGATTCCCATTTTAAAAAATTAAATTCACCCTAAAATGACCATCACAACATTCTCAAATAAAACCAACTAATGGCATTTATTTTCCCCCACAATATCAAGAAACTTTTACCAAAGACATTTCTTTCTGCAAGGTTTAGTTTTGGAGATATTGAACAGTATCAACTTGAATGGTACAAACACAGAGTGAGTCCAGCGACAAACTTAAGGGATGACCACTGACTGCAAAAGGTGCACCAAAGTTAATATCACCTTGTGTCAAGAAATGCATAGTTTCCACGGTAGATGGCTCTGTATTCATAACTTGCCGTGTACGTGTTGTTGATTTAAGTAACGTAGAAACACACTGGTCATTCCAGGAACAAGCCGAGATGGTGTTCAGGTATGGTCAAGCAGGTGGAAACCGTCGAGAGGTACTGGGCCATGTACCACCACGCACATCACACAACATTTGGGCGTTTGTGTGAGCATAGGCCCTTTGAGACAGATGAACGTTCAGGGCGGCCGCGTACACCAGGATAACACTCTGCGAGGTCCTCTTCATTCGGAACGAATTTTATACAATCTTCTATAATTGGTAAACTTAAGCGATAGACGAAAACGTATTTCTCAAAAATGTAGATCTCTTTAAAACAAAATTTAGTTCCAATAATTTTTTTTGTGGCATAAACCATCTCTGAGATATCCGTTATTAATGGTTTCAATTCTTCTATACTTTATCATTCTTTTAAAGTCCTGTCAACATTCAGTTGTTTCTCGCGATGTCATGGAAACAGTATGGAATTTTAAGGCCAGCATATAGCGTTCAGTTGTTAAACATTTGACTATCGCTGTTCTCTATAACGAAATGTGTAATGTAGCTGTTTCTGTAAAGGTTTATTTGGATTAAAATGTAGTAGATAGACAACCTTTAATAAGAATAGTTTTGTATACCCAGTAATATACGTGGGCTGTCCCAGAAGTACCGACCTAACAAAGAAAACACAAAAATTTTGGAAAAAAAACCTCTTTATTTCTCTACATAGTCTCCTTTCAGCTCGATACACTTTGCCCAGCGATGTTCAATAGTTGTTTATACTGAGAACCGTCGAGTTCTGCAAAATAGCCCTCAACTGCAAACTCCTTCTCTTCATTGTTGGCAAATCTTTTACCACCAAGCCATTTCTTGAACATTGGAAACACAAAATAATCAGAGGGTGCTAAATTTGGCGAATAGGGTGCATGAAGAAACAATTCGAACTTTAAGTTACTGATTTTGACCATGACGATAATGGATGTGTGAACTGGCGCATTGTCTTGATGAAGCAGAACTTTCATTTTCGCTAAATGCGGTCGTTTTTGCTTGAGTTCGTCATTCAAACGCTGTAATAAGTTCGCATTATACTCGCCATTGATTGCTTTTCCTTTTTGAAGATCATCAATGAAAATTATCCCACGCGCATCCCAAAAAACTGACACCGTGAACTTGCCTGTAGATGGAACTGTCTTACACTCTTTGGAGCCGATTTTCCACCGTTTTGACTGTTCCTTCGTCTCAGGTGCGAAGTGATGGACCCAGTTTCATCCATGGTTATGAATCGACACAAAAACTCGGCTTTATTGCAGCGAAATATCGCCAAACGCTCGACTGAAACATCCTCACGACGCTGCTTTTGTTCCATTGTGAGTAAACGCGGCACCCATCTTGCGCACAGCTTTCTCATGTGTAAATTTTCAGTTAGTATGCTATGTACAGCACTTTTTGAAATGCCTACGATGTCTGCTAGCTCGCGCACTTTCAGTCGACGGTCATCCAATACCATTTTGTGGATTTTCTTCACAATTTCTGGCGTGGTCACCTCATTTGGTTGACCACTGCGATGTTCGTCTTGGCAGCTCGTACGGCCTCATTTAAACTCTGCCACCCAATATTTTACTGTTGTAAACGAAGGAGCAGACTCCCCCAGAGTAGAATCTAGCTCAGCTTTAATATTAGTTGGACTAAGACCTTTCAAATGAAAGTATTGTATCATATAACGATGGCCAGTTTTATCCGTGTTTACAAATTCGCTGAGAGAGTTCACTATTAATGGCTGCCAAACAATTACTAAACAACGCAGCATCGCCAAACTTAAAACTTAAGCTTTATTAGGGTGGTACTTTCTACCATAGTGATTTGTATGAAACAACAACCGCTATATATACGTCAGGTGGGTACTACTGGGACTGCCCTTATACGATAGAGGGTAGAGAAAGCCATGGGAATGTGTCCCATCAGTTTAATCTCCTTCTTATAATTGTAATGTCCCATACAGCTACTGCTATTTCCACTACATTACATATTTTTGTAATCATTATGAAATGTTGGCATCCCTGTTTCAGGTTCAGTCGACGCGATGGGTGAGAAACGCCAGTCACGGCCAATAAGATCGCGTAGCAGGAAAACAAATGTGCAACGCCGTCGCTGGATCTGACCTCTCACTGTATACTGACGAGAATCAGCAAAATAAATTGTGGTTACAGTCACTAATTAAGAAAACACTATCCTTCCTCTCTCCCCTGTACTGTTTCTCCACACATTCTCCTACCTAGAAACTAATCTTACAAAGACTTGTTGCACGTACACAACACGTAGGGAAGGTACTGCACTGCACCCCAAAAAATTGATATCGACATTTCATAGGAAATACATGTTTTGAGGCCCCATGAATGCAAAAAGCATTTTAAAAATGTCTGTGCCTGTAAACAACATAACTCAAAAACAAAAAGTCGGATAAACACCAAATTTGATATTTAAATCCAGTACCTTCCAAATATTTCACACGAAGATTTTCAAGAAACTATCCCCTCCCCAAATTACCATTTACATGGATCATTTTTAGAAAATGTTGATTTACTAAAAATGGTTCTAATGGTTTTGATTAAAATACGATATATTACAGATATTTACATGACAAATAAAATGTATATTTTAAATTTTGGAATAGTCTGTGAAGTCCGCTTCATTCGGAAGGAATTTTGTATAATATTGTATAACTGGTAAACGTTAAGTAATAGACAAATGTGTACTAAACAAGAAATATAGGTCTCTTTAAAACACACAGTTTATTTGAAATAAGGTTTTTTTATGGCATCAGCTGCTTGGAGATATTCGTTATTAAACGTTCGAATTGCTCCATATTCTGTCAACATTCAATTGTTTCTCGCGATGTCATGGAAACAGTATGGAATTTTAAGGCCAGCATATAGCGTCCAGTTGTTAAACATTTGACTATCGCTGTTCTCTATAACGAAATGTGTAATGTAGCTGTTTCTGTAAAGGTTTATCTCGATTAAAATGTAGTAGATATAAAAGTAAGCTTTTATAAAAATAGTTTGTAGGCATATCCACTAATAACCGAAATAGGGTAGAGAAAGTGATGTGAATATAGCACATAGTTTTTTTATATATACTTCATCAGCATATATGTACGTTTACAGAAATAGCTACATTGCGGCTATAAGAATAATACAAAAAGTGATGGATGTTTAAAAGGTGACTCGCTATATGCTGACATAGTCTGCGAATGACATCACGAGAAACAAAAGAAGTCATTATTCTTCTCATTGCAGTTTATAATGTTTATAATTAATGATGTAGGTTTATGGTGGAAGGATAAGGGAATCATAATTTTGCTCGACTCTAATTACACTGCCGTTTGTGAAAATTGCAACCCCAGGAAAGAATTTCCCGAATAACTCCAAACTTGGTGCAAGTGTAGAAGAGTGCGCAAGCAATAAGTGATTAGGCTTGCACAGAGATGGGGTACACGCAGCCCAAGCAGAGCCCTCTCGTGTCGGTCCGACAAGGTCAGTGTTGCGTCCAGTATAGTCAGTACAGAGCTGTCAAACAAAGTGGAAACAATAAAGTATTAGCCAGTATGCCTCGTCGACGTCAAAAAGAGCCATATCGGCATGTGAGTGAGTTCCAACGGTCTCTGGGAAGCGGGTTTGTTCGGCTCGTACAGGGCATGCTGCTACGACAGTGATGCGTGTGTGGAAGCAGTGGATAGATCCAGGTCGTACGCAGGGAAGAGCGGGTACTGGATCACAGAACATGACCGTGGGATGATCGTCATCTTGTCCGCATGGCCATAACGGACCGTACAGCTTCATCCACAGTGTTGGCTCGACGCAGGAGTACTGTAACAGGTGTGAACTTGTCTGCATCAGCGGTTTGTCGCCGTCTGCTGCAGGTTGTACTGTTGCATGCATGCCATTACGTCGGTTTCCATTGTACATAAACCACGAGCTCCTCGTCGTCCTCCATGGACTAGTGGTACCGTGCTAGCCTCTAGTTCCCAAGGTCGCGGGTTCAAACCCGGCGGAGGGGGATGGATTTTTTTCGGGTGTGTGCTGAGTGGCAAAATATAGTCTTTTCGGACGAGTCCCAGTTCAACGTGTCCTACAGTGATGGCCGCATACGTGTCCGGCGGTACCGTGGTGAGCGCAACCTAGCGGACAAACACCAGATGTGATGGTTTGGGGCACCGTTGGTTACAACAACCGATCTCGCTCCTACGAATTGAGGGCACTTTGATCAGCAACCGGTACCTAACGGCGGTTGTAGAGCCTGAGGTACTCCCCCTGCTTCAGGCATCTCCACAAGCCACATTTCAACAGGACAATGCCCGGCCACATATTGCGAAGAATGTACAAGCCTTCTTCGAAGAGCGACGGGTACCATTGCTTCCCTGGCCTGCACGTTCGCCTGACATGTCGCATCGAACATGTCTGGGATATGGTTGGTCGGCACCACGGTCCTCCAGTAACCAGTGTCACGGATTTGTGCACTCGAATACAATCTGCGTAGAGGGAAATCCCTCAGGAACCTATTCAGAACCTTTTTGATTCAATGCCACGGCGTATAGCAGCTCTAATTGCAGCGCATGGAGGCCACACCAAATACTGAATATTAGGGCTCAAAGGTCATGTATAAGTTTATCATTTGTTACACGTCATGTATCTAACCTGTGCTATGCGTTTCCTTCTTGGTGTTGCAATTTTCACAAACGGCAGTGTAGTAGTTATGATCACGAGGGAGTTCTCAGGGCGCGTGTCATAAGAAGAAAGCTAAAATGTAGACACTGGTTTATCTGCCATAAATGTATTTGATGGTGCTAGGCTTGGAGTATTGAAGTTAATCACCGTTAGATTGTTAGGTAGTTGCTATTAACGCATTTCCGCTTATAGGACTTTTAATACTGACCTTGTACTGTCACCTTTTATTGCCTCAACAGGAATGATGATTTAACACTTCAAAAAAAGTAAAAGGTATTTGAAAATTCAAGCAGTTAAGTACGAAAATAACGGAAGTGGTTATTGCTGCAAAAAAAGTGTTTCGCATAAATTGTGAATTCATTAGAATGAAGAGGATTTCGTGCAGTTTTATTAGTCATTTAAAAATATCGTATTTTAGTTAAGATCGTTAGACCTTTTTTGGGAAAAACAAAGACAATTGAAACATTTTCCATGTAAACTGCAGTTAGGGTTGAGGGGATTTTCTTGTCGTATTTTTGGAAGATGCTGAACTTAAGTATCCAGTTTGGCATTTATAGGAGGTTTACGTTTATACTTTTACTGTTTACAGACACGTGCAGGAGCACAAGGATATTTTTTTATTGACTTAAGGAATCTCAAAGCGTGTATTTGCAGTGAAATTTCTATATAGAGTTTTTGGGTGGAATACAACACTTCCTCTAGTTACTATAAGTAAATAGCAGAGAAAATAAAAATATCAAATGACTGCAAACTTCAGGTGCCTTTGGCGGAAATACTCTGGGAGCGTTCTTAATAATATGTTATGCAACAAGAC
This sequence comes from Deroplatys truncata, assembly GCA_030765065.1. NCBI lineage: Eukaryota > Metazoa > Arthropoda > Insecta > Mantodea > Mantidae > Deroplatys > Deroplatys truncata. The sequence continues at coordinate 8,637,289 of CM060977.1, read as the reverse complement.
TGTAATGATAGTAGTTAAGGCACGAGTATCTCTATGAAACGAGCGGTACAGGATTTCATAATTTGCATACGAGCGTCTTAATTACCATTATAGACAAGTTGTAACGACCACGCTATAATTTCGAATCCTTGAGTTTTTTACCAAAAAAATCTGACTTTCTCTACTCTTGTACAAACTATTTTTACAAACTCCTATTCTCCATATATTTCATATTAATCAAGATAAATATTTGCAGAAACAATCTTATTGCTAATTCTCAAGGAGAATATGGCAGGCTTTAAGCGATAGTCAAATGTTTTAAGAGCTGGTTGCTATGTGGAGCATTCCATTCTCTGTGTGTGTCCAGGACATACAAAAAGAAAAGGAAGAAAAAAAAACGAATAACGAATAAAGTATTAAGTATTGGTAGATTCAAATAAATAACAAGGAATATGTCGCAAATGGTTCACTCGACCAAAAAAATGTATATGACATAATTGGGTGTTTTGTGGTAAAATTTTGTCTATCTCTCATGGTTTACCAGTTATGCAAAATTAATTCAGAATGAAGACGACTTTTGGGGACATTCCCAGAAAATTCTAGATATGCCTTTCATTTGCCATGAAAGTGTCTTAAAATATGATATTTTGATGAAAATCGTTAGAGCCATTTCTGAGAAAGAAAAAAGAAACTTCGAAAAATGTTCCATGTAAAGGGTAGTCTGGAATGGGGGGATTTTCTTGAAAATCTTCGTGTCGTATCTTTTTAAGATACTGAACCTAAATACCAAGTTTGGTATTTATCTGACTTTTCGTTTGAGTTAGCTGTTCACAGATACACAGACACACACGGCCCTTTTTTTTAAAAAGGCTTTTTATTTTTTGCATTATGGGGCTTCAAAACATGTATTTCCGGTGAAATCTCAATATTGAATTTTTAGGTGAAATGCAATATTTCTACTTACTATACGTATTAGAGAAAGTAATAAGCTTAAGTAAAAATACTTTCTATACCCATTAATAAACGATAGAGTGTAGGGAAAGTAATGTGAATGTATCACATCAGAATATTTTTTTTTATTAGTTTACTGCTCTGCTGGAAACATGTGCTGCCTCACTTGTACCGAGTGCACTTCCGTTCGTATATAATCATATGTTGCTCTGTGTTTTGGTTTTCGTTATCCTTGCTTGTATTACAAATATCATTTTCACTGTTATTACGTTCTCATTTCTCTTACGCTCACAGAATATTTTTTTATGTTCTTGACATGCAAAGAGAATTACATTTTACACATAGTGACCAGTTCTAAAAATATTTGAATATCGCTTAAGGCCTACTATGTTCCCCTTGTTTTGTATTTGCAACGGCAATATAGAAATACAGTAGCGTTTAAGCATAGACATATCTCTTAATAGCTGGTTGCAAGGTGCAGCACCATTCCCTTACCGTGCTAGCCTCTAGTTCCCAAGGTCGCGGGTTCAAATCCGGCGGAGGGCGATGTATTTTTTTCGGGCGTAAAAATCCTTAGCATGGCTTCCTTCGGAAGGGAAGTAAAGCCGGTGGTCCCGTGTCGTAGATTTACAGCACGTAAAAGAACCTCAAGCCTGATAAAGAGGCCTCTGAGCAAAATTACCGTCTTTCACGCCCAATATAGAATGGGACGTCAAGGACCATAGGAGTTAAAGAACGTCCATAAATAAAAACTCAATTTAATTTTTACACCTAAAAAATGAGAAGGAAAAGAAATGAAAGGGAAATGATGAAAAGGAATTCGTAGTAGATGAGAAACCACCCCAGCATTGTCTACCGACCAGAGAAAACCGCGAGAAACCCAAGGTGGCAGAGTGGGGGTAGACCACCCGGGAGCTCGCAAGTTACCGCCGAGCCGTTTGTTCGGTGTGTTAAAATATTACTCGCGTATTTTGAGAACGTGGTAAAACATAAAGTTTCTGAAGAAAATTCCGCACACCAAACCACGCTGTACATTAATAAATTTTACTTATTTTTGTTTTTCTCAAAATTGGCTGTAACGATTTTGATTAAAAATTAAAGATGTTTACGTGACAAATAAAATGTATATATTGAGTTTTCTGGAAAAGCCTATGAAGTCCTCTTCATTCGGAATTACTTTTGTAAAACTAGTAAACTGTAAAAGATACACAAAACCTAGTACACAGGTTTTATTTCAAATAACTCCATTTTTGAAGCATTAGTCATCATTTTCGAAATATTGGTTTGAGTTTTTCAATGCTTGTCATTTTCTGAAATGTTGTCGCTATTCAGTTGTTTCATACGAAGAGTATGGAATTTCAAAGCTGGCATTTAGGCACCCACTTTTTAAACGTTTGACTTCCGCTTCAGCCTCTTGTAACCAGCAACGAAATCTCTATTTCTGCAAACATTCATCTCGATTAAATAGTTTGTGGAAGAGATGTAGAAATAGTGAGTGGGTAGAGAAAGTCAGGTGAATGTAACACATGAGGGGAAGGTTTGTTGACGAAGAGCAGCGCCACGCCACGCCACCTGGTAGACGTGGCAACCAGGCCAGCAGCCAGGAGTAGAGTACCCATTTCCTGACTCCCATTATCTCATTGCCGGTATCCTGGTGGTGGGCCCGCCGTGCAGATCGTCACTCCCGTCCATGCGGCGGGAAGGGTATGTCGTCGCTAGGTCAGCAGTTACCGGGTCAGATCTCGGTGGCGGTGGGCAAGGCCATCACCGTCCTCAAGAACTCGACTCAGCAGCTCGCTAAGGATGCTCAGCACGTCAGCGCTGTCAAGGAATCCTCGTAAGTAGCTTCCTTACCCACATGACCAGGGACTCACCTCGATAGCTTTGTCTTGTCTTACTTCTTATCTTTACTGGTTACCTACAGTAAGTAGACGAACCATTGAATTCAACTGAAAAATTCAATAGAGATTAGACTGAAATTCACGTTTTGAGGTCCCCTAAATTATTTTTAGAAAAATGTCCTTCGTCTGTGTGTGTGAAGAGCATAACTCAAAAACGGAAACTTGCTTAAATTTCAAAGTCTGTACTTAAAGTGAGACGTAACAAGCGAAATTTGCCCAAAACATTGACATTTTTATTTTTCGCATAGTCTTTCCGAATTTTTCTTTAATTATATATATTTTATCATAGTAGACATGATGCGTATACCTTAAACATACTTTTAAAACCGGGACAGCATCTGCCAATTCTGCATCACTTCGCTAAAAAAAATCATGACTGTTACACACTTTGGACAGAGGAAGTTTTGCTCTACAAATTGGTAGTACTGTTATGTATTACATCCTCTGTATGCTAAGTCAACTGGTTTTTAGTTTGAAAATAAATGCGAGTTTGTGTTACCTTGAACAGCGTTTTATGTGAGTGACATTTTCTGATATAAATGAATCGTCTTATCAGAAAATATTTAAGTTAAATAAATTAAATTTTACGATCATAAAGACAACTTCCAAGTGCTGTAATGGATCTAGTTTGGTGTTAATAACAAGTTTAGTTATCTTTCTTTTTTAAAATATTTTGTGATAAATTTTAATCAAAACATGCTATAATTAAAAACAAAGCCTATATTCTTTAATACACAAACTTACTGTATAAAGTACATCAGTGAACTTAGAGGACATTCGCTTACATCCTGTAAAAAGTTCAGTCTCATATCTTATATATTTTCTGAGATAACGGGGCATGAAATAAGCAGTTTTAATATTGGTGGGATAAAACGTTTAATCTTCTCTAAAGTGCAGCATCTTCCAATGGAAAATTTTGCACTAAATTTGATTTTCTAAAAAATGGCGCTAATGATTTTTATTAAAACACCATCTGTTTAAGGTATTTTGAATTTTCTGGGAATAGCCTGTGAAGTCCTCTTCATTTTGAATGACTTTTGTATAGCTGGTAAATCGTAAAAAATAGACGAAATATTACTACACACAAAATGTTGATCTCGTTAGTGCACAAGATTTATGTCAAAAAATTTCTCGTGGCAATAACCATTTCCGAGATATTCTTTGTTATTGCTTTGAATTTTGTAACACTTACAGTCTTTTCTTACTCTATTACTAATTCACTATTCTTTTTACTTTCTCTGCTACGTATAGGAAGTAGGGGAAGTACGTATTCCATCCAAATATTTGATGTCTAGCTTTCACCGGAAATACATGTTTTAAGGCTCCGGGTGTGTGTGTATCCGTGAACAGTATAACTCCAGACTACCTTTTACATGGAACATTTTTTATTTTCTAAAATATGGCTTTGATTAAACTATAATATATTAAAGATATCTGCATGAAAATAAAATGTGTATCTTGAATTTTCCGGGACTAGCCTGTAAAGTCCACTTTATTTGACAGAAATTATGTACACTGCTGTATAACTGGTAAACGTTAAGCGATAGACGAAAACGTACTACACAAAAAATGTAGATCTCTTTAAAACACACAATTTATTTAAAATATTTTTTACTTTCTCTGCTACGTATAGTAAGTAGGGGAAATATTGTGTTCCACCCAAAAATTCGATACCGAGATTTCACCGGAAATACATGTCTTGAGGCCTCCTGAATCCAAAAAAGTATTTTTGGGAATATGTCCGTGTGTGTCTGCGTGTGTCTGTCTGTGAATAGCATAACTCAGAAACGAACAGTGGGATAAACACCAAATTTGGTATTTAGGTTCAGTATCTTCCAGAAATGCGATATGAAGGTTTTCAAGAAAATCCATCCATCCCAGATTACCCTTTACATGGAACATTTTTCGAAAATTATTATTTTCTCAAAAATGGCTCTAAGGATTTTGATTAAAATATCATATGTTTAAGATATTTTCATGACAAATGAAATGTATATCTGGAATTTTCTGTAAATGTCTCCAAAAGTATTCTTCATTGTGAACGACTTTTGCATAACTGGTAAACCATAAGAGATAGACAAAAGTTTACTAGACATAAAATGTAGATCGCGTTAAAATACACAATTTATGTCGTATACATTTTTTTTGTTGAGTGAACCATTTTCGAGATATTGCTTATTCCCTTAAATTTTCCAATACTTATACTTTTTCTCAAATGGGAATTCCTTATTCATTTTTTGTTTTGTTTTTGTTTTGGTAATGCGAAGAGAATGGAATACTCCACAGCTGGGTACTGCCCAGCTCTTAAACATTTGACTATCGCTTAAAGCCTACCATATTCCTCTTGCATCTACAAGAAAATTAGCAATAAGATTAACATCTCGATTAACATGAAGCATATGGAGAATAAGCGTTTGTAAATATAGTTTGTACAAGAGTAGAGAAAATCATGTGAGTGTAACACATCAGATTTGTTTTTGTAAAAATAGTCATTTTCGATATATCCGTTATTAATGCTTAGATTTGTTCAATACTTTGTCATTCTTTTTAAATCTCATCGATTTTGAGTTGTTTCTGGCGATGTCATGGAAACAGTATGGAATTTTAAGGCAGCATATACCGTCCAGTTAAACATTTGACTATCGCTGTTCTCTATAACGAAATGTGTAATGTAGCTGTTTCTGTAAAGGTTTATCTGGATTAAAATGAAGCAGGTAGGAAAATAAACTTCCGTAAGAATAAATATATAACCATTAATAAGCCACAGATGATGGAGAAACTCATGTGCTGTAACATATCGGAATCCTTTTCTGGTAGTTATAGGTAATAGGAAGAGGAGATAATAAGACCTTAAATTCCGTCTGTAATACTTTAATGCGGAATAATGAATTCTCTTTTAAGCTACTTAGAGCAGAAAACAGCCGCTGTGTAAGAAAAAGAATAGTTTTCAAGATGTGCAGGCGAACTATTTCTTATTTGCTACACGAAAGGCAGTTTAGAAGGACACTCGACTGTTTATGAAATAGTCGATATATTTTAAGGAGCACTCACCGTCGCTGACCTAGAAGCTATCGTCTTCATGTTGCACTGCATGGAAACAAGAATGGGACAAATAAAGACCTGGTGAAAACAATAATCTCATAGGAAATTGACAATCCTATGGCAAGTGTACGAAATGTTGTATTCTACTCAGAAATTTGTTTTAGAGATATCACCAGAAATACAAGTTTTGAGAGCCATGCATGTGCTTCAAGGAGGCAATGAGAAGATTTCCACGGAATCCCCCCACTACAAACTACCCTTTACATGGAAGAATGTTCGTTATTTTTAATTTACTAAAACCCGATGTAAAGTTTATGATTAAAATATCATAATTTTAAAATACCTGCATGTCTGATAAAACCTTATATCTTGAATTTTATGGGAATAGTCTGTGAAATCGTCTTCGGTCTGAGCGAATTCTGTATAATTTTATACAACTGTTAAACCAAAACTGAAATGTGTAGATCCTATTAAACACACAGTTTATCTCAAACAATTTGCTGTGTTATTATCAATTTACAAAATATTGCCTTAAATTTTGCAATATTTTATTATAGGTTTACAGATCTATTAAACCAGCCTGCAATTGTTCCTCACGTATGGAATTACAAAAGGCACAGCAGCATGTGACAAAATGTTTCACTTTTTCTCTACTTACGTATAGCAAGCGTTGTGTTCTACCCAAAAACTCGATACCGAACTTCCACTAGAAATACACACAAGACTACCTGAATAAATAAATAAAAACATTTTTAGAAAAAAGTTCTGTGTGTGTACGTCTGTGACGTTTTAAGAATGTAAGAAATTATTTTCTTTCAATACCAGAATCCAAATTTGTAATACTTTTTTATTTCTATTCTTCTTTTTTAAAAATGGCTCTAAAACGTTGCTTTAAATGCATATCTTGAATTTTCTAGGAATACCACCAGTGCTTTTGAATGTTATATAATTGGGAAGCCATATCCAACCACTTAAAAGCTATTTTGTAAGTTTTGTTGGCCAATTTGACTGTGTTTTTAATCTTCGGGTAAACACTGGACAGTTCTAGATTTGATTTCCATATCGTTTTTACTCTTCAAGTTATTGGTAAAGTTCTAAAAATGTATTCTGATGTGATGCGTTTTGTAGAAATAGCTACATTCCATGGCATCGCGAGAAACAACTGAATGTTGACAGTACTTTAAAGAATGACAAAGTATTGAATACTTTGAAGCATTAATAACAGACGCCTAGGAAATAGCTGATGTCACAAAAAACTTATTTGTAAAAAATTCTGTGTTTTAAAGAGATCTACATTTTTTGTGCAGTACGGTTTCTCTATCACTTGACGTTTACCAGTTATACGAGATTATACAAAATTCAAGATGTATATTTTATTTACCATATAAATATCTTTCATATATGGCAATTTAATCAAGGTCGTTAGACGCATTTTTTACAAAATCAGAAGTTTTGAAAAATGTTCCATGTAAAAGGTAGTTTGAGAATGAGGTTTTTTTTTCTTGAAAATGTTGAAACATCTTTAAAGGGTAGTGAACCCGAACACCAGTTTGCTATTTGTCCGACTTTTCGTTCTTTGAGTTATACTGTTTAAAGACACACACATACAAACACGGACCTTTTTCCAAGAATGCTTTTTTTTTATTCTAAGAGACCTTCAAAACATGTACTTCCGGTGAAATCCCGGTATAGAATTTTTGGGTTGAATGCAATACCTTCCCTACCTACCTATGTACGTGATAGTAAAAATAACTGTTTGGTGTTTCAGAATGTGCATAAAAGGTTTCATCACAATGGGATAATAACTCTCTTGACTGCAGCCAAAACTGCACACAAAAATAGTTTCGAAAAGCTGAAATTTTAAAATGAAAATAATTTTAATTCCAGTTGTTCCTTCTTTCACCTAAGGTTAAATCATCCACATATCCAAAGTGAAACTGAATTTTATTACTTTTTTTTCCGAGCTGCAATGGTCATTTGTTCAACCCTTACAAAACATTCCAGAAACCTAATACAGGAAAAACATACATCTCTTTAACATAATACATTAAAATAAAATTGTAGCATTACTAACTTCCGAGATATTCGCTGTTGTTCGTTTGAATGCTTCCACACTATAAGCAGTACACTTTTAAATGTTAAGCTGTTTTCAGTTTCTTCATCGTGAACACACTATTTTTATCGATCTCTTTCTTAACAACAAAGTGCACTCAGCCTACAAAGTGTGTGTTACCCTATAACTGAAGCTATTTGAGTCAAATAACAAACAGCTTTTTAAAATATTAATTTTTTGCGCGTTTTTCCCTGTTTTTCTTTGCCAAAAATGTACAATACAGGTCAATCTTAAGATAATTTTCGAATTTTTTTCCGAACAGTATTATTTCTTTACCAAATAGTATAGGATTTAGGGAATCAAATATTTTTGAAACGATTTGCTTTTTATTTAACGTATACACAATTTTTAAATAAAACGAAATGGACCTTTTTAAAATATCACAGCGTTATTAAATAACACGTGCTAGTAAAAATGTAAATGCACCAAGTTTTTAACGCAACTAAAACTCTTTAAAATGACGGAAATATTGCGAAAAACAAATCAGGGTTTAAGATTATTTGAAAATGTTAAATAGTATTTAATTTACGAAACTCAAGTGAATTATTGAAGTTAAATACTGAGTAATAAATATGCAAAGGCATAAAAATCTATATTTTCGCTTTGTTTAGAATTTCACTCTTTTCTGTGAATGATTTGCACAGTAACCATAAAAGTAAACGAAATAGGATTGAGAATGTGCGATAAAAAGTTGAATTTCTCGTTATATTGCCTTCTTTCACTTTGCCAATTTAAAACGTGTCTCGTAATGCAGGTTTTGAAAGTGAATAATTTCAAGCTTAATTTGCATTTAGAGTTTTAATAATTTAAAACATAACTGATATTTTTCATAATTGAAAACGTTTTACTAGCTCATTCTAGGCAAAGTTTCAAGCTTACACAAACTTTCTCAAGTGGGACATTTCATATATGACTAGTTTTCATTTTTTGACAATTTTCTTTGGAAAGTTAGATAATTTCATCGTAAAGATTATTACCTTCAAGGAATCTGTGATAGAAATGTCAATAACTTGGCTGGAATTAGCGATTTCGGTACAGATTACCATAAAATTAAATACTCAAAATTAACTCTAACTGTATTTAGCTCAGAAGGGACTTTTCTGGATATTTTGTGTGTATGTACACTTATAATAGAGTATTATACCAGAAAGACGGATATCGAAAATTTATGTTTCGAAGAAAAAATGATTTTTGAAAACAGGTCTCTATGTGTACGTCTGTGTCAGCAAAGTCCGATAAATACCACACTTGGAATTTAATATTATCTTCTTCCTAGCAGGCGATAACAATATCTTTAAGAAAATTTCAGCTCAAGTTACCGTTTACATACAAATATGTTGTATTATTTGATTTTCTAAAAAATTACACTTAAGATTTGGATTAAAACATTATATGTTTAAGATATTTACTTTCTCTACTAGTATAGTAAGTAGGGGAAGTATTGCATTGCACCCAAAAATTCGATACAGAGATTTCACCAGAAATACATGTTTTGAGGTGCCCAAATCCAAATAAAGCCCTTATGAAAACATGTCCGCATGTGAGTGTGTCTATCTGTCTGTCAGTCAAAACTCAAAAACGAAAGTTCGGGTAAATACCAAAGTTGGTACTCGAGTTTACTATCTTCCAAGGATGCGACACGAATATTCTCGACAAAAACCTCCCGCCCAGACTGCCCTTTACATGGAACATTTCCAAAAATGTTAATTTTCTCAATAATGGCTCTAACGATTTTGATTAAAATGTCATATGTTTAAGATATGGCAAATGAATTGTATATCTTCAATTTTCTGGGAATGTCTCCAAAAGTTCACTTCATTCTGAATGACTCTCATATAACTGTAAACTGTAAGAGAGAGAAAATTTTACCACACGAAAAATGTAAATCTCGTTAAAATACGCAATGTATGTCACATACACTTTTTTTTGCAGTGAACTACTTCCGAGATATTCCTTGTTATTTGTTTGAATTTTCCAATACTTATACTTTTTCACCAATGGGAATTCGTTATTTTTTTTTATGTCCTGGACACACAAAGAGAATGGAATACTCCACATAGCAACCAGTTCTTAAAATATTTGACTATCGCTTAAAGCCTACCATATTCCCCTTGCACCTACAAGAAAATTAGCAATAAGATAGTTTGTACAAGAATATAGAAAGTCACGTGACTGCAACATATGAGATTTTTCAATAACCTGTCCAGTGTAGAATTTCAAATTTAGCGTATAGCTACCAGCTTAATATTCTCTCTACCACGTACCTAGTAGGTAGAGAAAGTATTGCACTCCACCAAAAAATTCCATGCCGAGAATTCATCTGAAATACATGTTCTGAGGTCCCCTGAATCCAAAAAAAGCATTTTTATAAAAAGGTCCGTGTGTGTCTGTGAACAGCACTGAAAAAGGAAATGTCACAAAAATACCAAACTTGGTATTTAGGTTCAGTACCTTCCAAAGGAGCATCACAAAGTTTTCAAGAAAATTCTCTACACCTAACTACTGTTTATATGAAAGATTTTTCTAAATTTTTATTTTTCTGAAAAATGGCTAACGATTTGATTAAAATACCATATATTAAAAAGTATTTATATGACACATAAAGTGTATATCTTGAATTTTCTGGGAATAGCCTGTGAAGTCCTCTTTATTCTGAAGGAATTTTTTATAATCTGTATAGCTGGTAAACTTAAGGTCAGAAGAAAACATACCTACTATACAAAAATGTAGATCTCTTTAAAAACACACACAATTCATTTGAAATAACTTTTTTGTGGCTTCAGCCATTTCCGAGATATCCGTTAATGCCTCGAAAAGTCCTGTTGATTTTCAGTTGTTTCTCGTGATGTCGTGGAAACAGTATGGAATTTTAAGGCCAGCGTATAGCGTCCAGTTGTTAAACATTTGACTATCGCTGTTCTCTTTGTATTTATAACGAAATGTTTAATGTAGCTGTTTCTGTAAAGGTTTGTCTCAATTAAAATGAAGTAGATACTAATAAAGGTTTGAGCTGTCAACAGTTTAAAGTAGGCTAATAAAACAAAAATCCTAAACCGTATGTAATAAAACAGATATTTATCAAATAAAGAAGGTAAAATTAGTGAAAAAGAGAGAGATATTGAAAGCGCAATAAAAAGGTCGCATTAACTAGGCATTTAACTGGACAAAGAAGCAAGTGGAGCAGCGTGATGCTGTTATAACCGGTGCATGCGTTCATAAAATGGACTAATTCATGAGGCATATGACCTGGAAACCTTCCACTGTGCCTGCATACTCCACCAGTTGAAAACTGAAGACTACAAACCTGCTATATAATCTATAACTACACATAATATTGTCAACAGAGAACATCTGTAGGTGGGTATAAAAACACTCAAGCTATTTTGATAATTCTTTCATCATTGAAAAGTCCTATTGCTCCAGAATGGTCACAGGCTGTATACTGTTTCCAAAAACTTGGGGGTTGGGGCTTCCTGTTTCGTTGAATATGGATACCATAGTCTACTCTTCTTGCAAATATGGTAGATTTTTAATGACTTCAAGTCCAAAGGGTTAAACGCGTAAGCTTATTTTAGGGGTGGTTATATAGCGTTCATATCATCACATTTCCCTGAAGTTTGAAGCCGCTCCCTGCTTCAAATGCTTATAACATTTAATGTTGACGAGTTTTATCTGTAGCGTTGTCTCGCGCGCCAGCTACTCTAGTAGTATAGCTACGAGTTCTTTATCTCAGGGTATGCGTGAGTGTATTTTGAAAGGATAACACCTGTTTAGTTAGCTGATAAACTTTAATGTTGACTAAAATGTCCAGTTTAAGAAGAGTCGCCGACTGTTGAATTTAGAATTAATTACTTCTATAACAATAATTAAGTGAAGCGTCACTTGCCGTAAGTCGCAGAAATATTTGTAACGCAGGCGCGTTCATATGCGCTACACACTTAAAATTCTGATGCGATACATTCACATGACTTTCTCTACCTCCTATCATTTATTAGTGGGTATACAATCTATTCTTAGTATATCTTACTTTTATACCTACTATATTTTAATCGAAATAAACCTTTACAGAAACAGCTACATTACACATTTCGTTATAGAGAACAGCGATAGTCAAATGTTTAACAACTGGACGCTATATGCTGCCTTAAAATTCCATACTGTTTCCATGACATCGCGAGAAACAACTGAATGTTGAAGGAGTTTAAGAGAATGACAAAGTATTGAACAAATCGAACCATTAATAACGGATAATTCGGAAATGGCTGGTGCTACAGAAATGTTATTTGAAATATTTAGAGAGATCTACATGTTTTGTGCAGTACGTTTTCACCTATCGCTTAGTACTTACCAGTTAGGCAAGATTATACATAACGTCTTGCAAATGAAGCGGACTTCACAGGCTATTCCCAGAAAATTCAAGACATACATTTTATTTGTAATGTAAATACCTTTAATGTGTGGTATTTTAATGAAAATCGTTAGAGCCATTTTTTATAAAATCAAAAACTTCGAAAATCTGCTATGCAAAGGTAATCTGAGATTGGGGGGGGATTTTCTTGAAAATCTTCGTGTCGCAATTTTGGAAGGTACCTACTCAACTTAAATACTAAGTGGATATTTATCCGAATTTTCGTTTTTGAGTTATGCTGTTCACAGACACACACGGACCTTTTTTCAAAAATACTCCTCTTTTATTCAGTGGGCCTCAAAGCATTTATTTTCGGTGAAATCTTGACATAGAAATTTGTGTGGAATATAATACTTCCCGTACTTACTAAGCGTAGTAGAGTCACGAATGTACCTTTGATTTAGAATGCGTGCTCTTTTCTTAAGTTAAGTTCCGCCTACCTATCGCTTCTCCTACCAACGTTACTTCTCGCGGTAGCTGCTCGAATATCATTGCCCACGTGACTTAGCAATTCAAACCTAAGTGTATTCCAGGAATGTTATACCAATGTATTTCCTTGCATGACCCTTTTCTTCCTGGACAAATCTTTCAACTGAAGCTTATTACATTAAACATCCATTTAATATATATAGAAATTAGTTATTGTAATTATTTCTCTATCTCAATATTATTCCTTTATTTAATTATTTCTATCTTCCCGTAATTAATTATGCTATCAAGTAATATTTTGGTATGATTTTGACAAAGTGCATTACATTTGAATTATTATAGGACCCTACGAGAATTACAAGCTACCATATTTTCGACCCTACATTGTTTAAAGCTATGCACAACAAGAACTGGCAAACGTTACAATTTCCAAAAACCACCTGATCCTTATTTTGAATCATGTAGTACTGGAAATCCCTTAGAGGTAAAACTATACTGCTAGGAAGATTCTAGGATACCACCACGCAGCTTCAAAAAGCTACCCATCCTGATGTTTTGACCTTCAGAAACCACTCCTATCCTTATTTTCAAGCCCGTACCACCGAGTGGGATAGCTCAGACGGCAACGTCTGCCGCCCGCATTCGGAAGGTCCCGGCATCGATCCCCGGCGATGGTCCATTCTGGCCCATGGGTTTTCTGTGGTTTCCCCGGGTCGACAGGCGATTGCTGGGGTGGTTCATCTTCTGCCACGACTTACCTCCCTCTCATTTTCTGTACCCATTTTGTCATCTGCTTCAAGGTTGTAGGACCATCTGGGTTCTGTGGTACCGCTCTGTTAAGTCTCTTCTCCAAGTGGGCTCCGCCCCGGAAGCCCTGGAGGTTGGTGGCTTGTGAGCAGGGAGCGGACAATGGCGGATGCATTCTATCTGGAAACGTTAGCGACCCCGTCTGTGTTTGTGCATTTCCACGTCGGGATCTGGTAGCCCTTCGGGTCTCTCCTCTCATCCCTCCCTCCCTCCCAGGGTTTACGTTGGAAGCAAAAAGAGCCGTTGCAACTACTTGCGGTGCTCTGCCCCGTTTTCAGGGGCCCTCCGTGATACGTGCCAAAGCAATGCCGGGTAAGACTGTATAAAGTTTCTATAATTAGAAATCAGTGAACCTATATTTTATAATTAACAACTAATGGTCCCAGACTATATGTCTTTTACAAAGAGGTTAACTTGGAGGCCTGGAACTGAGGAATCTACATGTTCACCATCTTCACTTCTATTTCGTTGTATATGCTATTATGTAAAGGTCGCTCAAGCCCCCAAAAGACCTGTGTCTGTGAACAGTATAACTCAGATCTGCGTCAGACTTTATTTAAACAACCCAGGGGAACCCTCCCCAACCTCATATTACTGAACATATTTCGTTATTTAATTTTGTCAAAATATCTTTATGGATTTTGATTCAAATACCATACATTTAAGACACGTATATAAGAAGAATAAACTATATATCTTGAATTTTCTGTGAATAGAATGTGAATTCCACTTCTTTCTCGATGAATTTCATAAACTATAAGAGATAAATAAAAAATTACATCCCTAAAATACAATTCTAATAATTGTTGTGATATTAACCGTTTCGGATATATTCTTTGTTATTGGCTTGAATTGTGGAATATTTGAAGTGCTAAGTCACCATTCTTTTATGTCTCGCGATGTCATACAAAGAGTATGAAATTTCAAGCCGTATATTGTAACGTATGGGTCAAGTTAAGTTAAATTATTTTCCTAAAAAATACTTTTCTGTAGAATTTGGTTCATGTGAAGCTTATTTGTTACATTCTGACTTCACATGGTGCAACACTAGTCATATCCTGTGGTATTATGTGGGTTGTTGACGCCAACTCATAGAGTAGAGGCCATGACCTGTGTGGAGGCGTCTGTTCAATGACACTAGGTAATCAAAGACTGATCTTTCTAAAATATTTAATCTCAAAAATGGCTTGCTTGCTCACTGCCATTTTCTCTACTCGTTTGTTATCATTTTTCTTAATTGTGTCTTGCTATTCAGAGTTGCTCACCAACCCTTAATCCTGCTATGCTCCCAAATGCACGTCCTCAACCCCATTCAAATTAAGGGCGTGACAATATATCAAAAGGGCGTGACTTTTTACTTTCTCTATCACGTACGTAAGGAAGCATTGTATCCCACCCAAAAATTGCATGTCGAATTTTACCGCAAATACATGTTTTAAGGCCACCTGAATAAAATACTATTTTTAGAAAAAGGTCTCGTGTGCGCGCGTGTGTTTGTGAACAGCATAACTCAAAAACTAAAGTTGCTATAAGTTCAGTATCTTCCAAGGATGTGAAATCAATAGATAAAAACTTAATACACAAAAAATGTAGACCTTGTTAAAGCACACCTTTATGTCAAAATGTTTCGTGACCTTAACCGTGCCCGAGATATTTTTTGTTATTCCTCTGAATTTACGTAAACATACTGAGTCCCTACTCTTTCAAAGCGATCCGCTTTTTAAAACGTGACTATCGTTTTCCTATGTATTCTTCTTATACCTGCAAATGAAGGTTTATCTGCATTAACAACAAAAGCTTTTGTAAAAATAGTTTGTAGAAGAGTGAGCAGAGAAAGTCATGTGAATGCAACACGTCAGACTATGTGAAGTGTTTTAGTGTTGGGGTTAACCATTTCGGATATAAACGTTGTTATTGCTGTGAACTTCTGAACTGCTAAGTCACCATTCAGTTGTTTCTGATGTCATACAAGGAGTATGGAGTTTCTAAGTCAGCACACTGCAACACCTCTTTACTTTCTCTACCGCGTACATAGAAGGCAGAGAAAGTATTGCGTTCCACCCAAAAATTCCATACTGAGATTTCGCCGGAAATACATGTTTTGAGGCCCCGTGAATAAATAAAAAAAATTTAGAAAAAAAAGTCCGTGTGTGTGTCTGTGAACAGACTCAAAACAAAAATTTGGATAAACATCAAACTTCGTATTTAAGTTCAACACCTTCCAAAGATGGACACAAATATTTCCAACAAAATCCCCCCACCCAAACTACCCAATTTTTTGTTTTTATAAAAATGGCTCTTAACAATTTTGATTCAAATACCATAATTAAAGCTATTTCCATGACAAATAAAATGTATATCTCGAATTTTCAGGAAATAGCCTTTGAAGTGCTCTTCATTCGAAAGGAACTTTATACAATGTTGCATAACTGGTAACCGTTAGTACAAAGACAATAACGTACCTACTGCATGAGATGTGTCTAAAACATACAATTTATTTCCAGTAACTTTTTTGTGACACCAGCCACTTCCGAGATATCCATAGCTAAATGTTCGAATAGTACATTTCTTGGTCATTCTCGTATGTCCTATCAACGTTCAGTTGTTTCTCCCGATGTCATGGAAACAGTATGGAAGGCCAGCATATAGCGTCCAGTTGTTAAACATTTGACTATCGCTGTTCTCTATAACGAAATGTGTAATGTAGCTGTTTCTGTAAAGGTTTATCGATTAAAACATAGTAGATAGAAAAATAAACTTTCGTGTGAATAATTTGTATACCCACTAATAAACGATAGCGGGTAGAGAAAGTCGTATGAATGTAACGCATCAGAAGTTTTTCACATCCTTCACTTCAGTTTCCTCTATTCAAGGAAATGTGTAATGAAAGTATTTCTGTAAACTTTTGTAAGAGTATGTGTCTGTTAATAAAGCATTGCTGAAGATGAACATGAAGTGGTTGTCTCGCGCCCCACAGTTTGACTGCTGTTGAACGTCCTTGAATTGTCAGCGATTACTTCGCGACTTGTGTTATCTCACTCTATCTGCTATAACAAAGACACAATGACTATAATTGCTACACCACAAGGGGACATTCCCAGACCGTTCCTCTCGTCAAACCCTGCTTTGCTAGACCTATGGTTTACCGTAAACGACAAAACCACGTGACCACGCACTTCACGTAACAAAATCAACAAACACACAGTTTCAACATAGACATTCTGTGTTGTTAACACAGGCTTCGTGCAACCATAGCCTCAAAAAATATCAGAATACAGTTGGTAAACCTGCCCACTTAAATTATTTAGTAAACGCAATCTAGAGTTCTCCAAGTCTGGTTCCTCGGTTACTCTTCTTGTGTTTCATACCGTTTAACACACAAGAGGATGTTACATTATCCAGCAAGACTGAAATGCAGTGGCGGCCGCTGAGGCATTGTATTAGCGGCGCCAAAACAACAACAGTAATAATAATGTGAAAACAAATCTGTCAAAATTATACAGGATGTTTCAGAACCTCTGCGACAAACTGTGAGCCACGATAGATCTCGCAGAGGGGAACATTTAACTCAAACGGGATGGCAGCAGATGATCACTAGGCTTCGGACACGGTTGCTGTTTCGTTGCACTTTGACTGGCAAACAGTTACGTGCGCACAGGGTTTCACTGAGCACTGCCAGTCATTCACTCTAAGCAAGCGGTCAGTACCGAAGTCCGGCCGTTGTTAGCTAACAAAACATGCCGAAAACGACCAGTAACAAGAGGTCTTACTTGTAAATGAATATGGACGTGAGTATTTTGATGTAAGAGGAGGAAATATATTTTGTAAGGTATTCCACATTGAAATCAAAGGAGATAGAAGGTTTTTTTTAATGCAAGACACTGTAAGTCCAACAAACACTTACAAAATATTACGTTGCTTCCTAGAAATGAGGTGGTGAGGATATATTATCCACATCAGAAACCAAACTCATGTAGCCAAACCAAAGCTGACAGGGATTCGTCTGGTAAGCACAAACATCCCATTTAATAAGCTGCAAAATTCTGCTTTTAAAACGTTTCTGGAGAAATGTACAGCTATGAAATTTCCTTGTGAGTCTACTTTACGCAAATTTTATTTGTCTTTGTTATAGATGGCAATACCAGAGCTCTTGAAACTTGTCGATAATTTGACACAACACTTTACAGAAGTAGGTAAATGTTCTGCTGCTGAAATAGCACAACAGAAACTGAAGAGTGTTTCAGATAAAAAAAACAGGATATGCAAATATGTGCCGTGTTAGGCATTAATAATAATATTCTATTATAATGATATTTTAAACAATGAAAATGCGTGCGTTCTCCAGAGGTGTGTGACGTTCGTCAGTTTCGTTTTGCACTAGTAAAATCATGTGATGTGGAACGGGGCTTTTCAAGATGTAAACTTTTGGAGTTTGAGAAGAAATTTTGCTTTTTATACATTCAGGAAATATATTGTAATCCACTGCAATAGTAGTCCAGGCCTGTAAATCACACATGAAACTGATTATTTCATCTGCCACAGTTCAGATTTATTATTTTGTTCATCTTATTTATACTTTGTAATAAAAGCGTAACTTTACTACAGACCTGTATACTTACTTCTGTGCCCATCTATACCTATAGCGTACACAGTACCTAAACTGTATTCACTCTTAAGGTTGATCCATGGCAAAACAAACCCACGTGGTCAGTGCACCGTGGTACAATACGGTAGCAATGCGCTCAGGTAAGTAGCCCCATGCTAATGATCCGAATTTTAGAATGAATTTATCCTTAAATAGTGTAATATTCTATACAAATACCTAAGGTTTTATTTAACGCTGATTTATACCTTAAAACAGAGCTACAAGTCCCATCATGCAATTCATATCAGTCACCTGACATCTGGGTAGGCGCAGAATCTTATTTACAGCCAGAAACTAGCAATTGTGTTTAGTATCATGGAGGACGGTGAATTTGCTCTTGTGTTTTCATCGAATTACGTAACGCATTAGCCGCGCAAACCATCGACTAGTGGTGAAAAAACAATAGTGTTGAATCTTTATTATAAGTTATGTGAGAAATATCCAACACTTTCCGCGGAAGAAATTGTAAAATTCACTTCTGGGTGCATCAGTGTTTCGAGTACAACTACAAACAGTGCTTGTGAAGAAAAATCTGAAACGGGAAAAGTGGTTACCCCAGAGGGAAAAAAATCATATGAAATACGCGATGCGAGTATGTAGCAATTTTGAGAAGAATGCAATTCGCAAAACAGTGCACTATTTCTTTTTTAAAATGAGCTGCCGCAGTTAATAAAGTGCCACTTCCAGAGAGCAAATAAATTAAGTTATCCCATACCTCTTACTTTATTTTTGCTCATTTCTTTTAGAATTAACTATTATTATATGTGCAAACATTTATTTTGTTGCAACTATCAATCTTACACCTTTAACCCTTAACAGAATATGCTAGTCACCGTTTCAGTTGTCGAAATAAGGACTCTCTTCTTTTCTACACCACGTGCCGCTTGTACTCGCTGCATGACTATTTCTAGCACGAATGGCGGAAGGGTACATTATAATGGCGCACTGGTCACCTGGGTTTGTTTTGACGCGGATCAACCTAAGAGTGAATACCACGAGAATACCTGACTCTCTCCTCTCCGCTCGCTTGTAAACAAGGTAGCAGTGTAATAACTTAAGGCCATGTCCGAAGCCTAGTGATCACCATCCCAGATGTTTACGGAATACTTTTGTTGGTGATGTGATTGTTCTTGCTGTCTCGTGTGGGACACTCCGTTGCAGAAACCACTGGACAAACTGAAGACGAGGTGCGAAGTTGTTCGGCCCCGGTCCCTGCACTTTCTGGAGGTGGCATGCGTGGGGCTGTATGTCTCAGACCTAAAAGACGTAACGCGTGATGTCACTTGATTCAGCGGTTGTAAACAAACAAGTGTACTGGCTGTGGCTGTCAAACCTATCCTACCGGACACGCTTCAAACAGGGATGAATAACTCCTTGTGGTTGCTTGTCAAGAAATGTTCCTCTGTGCGAGATCTGTCGTTCTTCAGAGTTTGTCGCAGAGGTTTGAATGTACTTTCATTTTAGACCATATATGCCCAGTAGCAGTTATTCCGGTCTTACTCCAATGGACATCTCCCCCAAATAACACGGGGGGAAGACAAAACAAAGAGGACTGTCACCGAGCGGGACGGCTCAGGCGGTAAAGTCTGTGGCTCGCATTCGGGAGGTCCCGGGTTCAAATCCCTTGGGCGACCAATCTGTTTGAGGTTTCTTCGTGGTTTTCCTCAGTCGCCAAGGTAAATACCGGATTGGATATTTAATACCACGACCCAAAGTTCCATCCTAGGTCTAAAAAAAATAGTAAAATGAAAAATAATTGGTAATAGCGAATGCTATGCCATCTATCTATAGACAATGTAAGCAGACTGGACGGCTGACTAATGCCATCTGCACGGCATGAACCAGGGGTTACAGGGATGAGACCTAGAAGTCTAAATGTCCATCACATATCGTTCTAAGAGTTATCCACCAACAGATCCGTCGCGATATGACCGGGGAGTATAAGCGACGTAAAATAAAATAGAATGAACAAATAAAAGGGTACTGTTTTCCTCACAGTCTCAAATCCATTTTATTTTGTTTCGTTTCTTTTTTTGTTTTTGGTTTTATAAATTTCCGGATTGAAGTTACGACATCTGTTGCAGATTCAGAACCGAGAGTGGCCTACCAAATGTTTTCATCTAATCTTTTCACTGACAGTCCTGTTGCTAAATGGAGTTTTTAATCATTTACTCACTTTGTGCGTGTTTGTAGCTTTTATACACAAGTGAATGCTCGCTTAAATAAAACACTGTATACTGTTTCAGTTACCTGATTTCACGGTGAACTACGTCTTTCAACGTAACTGTTACTATATGAACATAAACAGAAGTACTTGACTATTGTTTTGAAAACAAGTGATCAACACATGGTGAATACATTAGCTTTATCATTTGTGCCAATAACCCTACTCTGTGAAACATACAAATGTTGAAATAATTAATGCCTCTTAGTTTCAAAACCTAACGACATAATTATATTTAAAACTAGGGATGAGACCTCGATACTGTCGATATTCGGTGGTATCGAAATATGTCTAATAGTTTTGAGATAAATCTTCGATACGTTTAGCTTTCTAAGTTTTGCATTATTGAAAGTTGTTGTGTTTAACTTTATGCTAGATAACCGTCGAGAGTTCACGTTATTGCCTCACACGTGTTGCTGATAGACCTTGACTGCGTTTCCCGTGGATGAGTCAATGCAATATTCCATAGACCCTTGTATCTAAATTAAAGCATGTAAAACAATGGGTAGAGATACTCTATAACATATAGCGTTAACTGAATGAAGCTGATGTTTCTGCAACAGCCTGGCTTGGTGACTCGCTCTCAGCCATTACATTTACCTGCTACTCTGCTGATTAAAACCTGTCAGTCGAGCAGAAACAAATCAGAACTTAGACGTGAGATAGTACATCGCATGGAAATATACTCTCAAAAATACTCGTTCTCTTAAACAAAAAAATCATTGTTTATTTTTTAATCACTGCATTTCCTATAATACTTGCTTGATTTTTTCTTCAAAATTTTAATTGTGTCTAAAATGTCTTTATATTAAACGTGCATTGTTTCCTTCCATCTGTTTCCAAACTGTAGATACAGCATCTTTTAAAGGAGAGCTTTCAGCACAAAATATAATTACATTAAAAGTGGAACATACAAATTATTATTAATATTAATAGCTTTGGCTAACAATAGGGGATAAATAATCTATTCTCAAGATAAAAAAATTGCTGGCAATTGGAGAATGTCAAACAGTAACAATTTCGGAATTAGCGTACAATACAACATTGGTTAATGCGTTTATACTCAGAAAATTACTAATAAGAACATTACAGTTTTTTATAAAGTGGGTATTGGTGTTCAAAAATCAGTACCGGTATCGGGTATCAGGAATAGCGCTATCGTCTCGTCACTATTTAAAACCAAATGTTTTATTTATAAGGATAGTGTGGTGTATTATTTCTGCACTCGATTTAATTAAGCATTAATTTGCGTTTCCAAACGCATTAGCATTAACTTGCAACAAGATGGCAACACTGCAATTAAAGGAAAATTGGCCGCGGATTGTCGCTGTACTGCGCTCTAGCGGGTGGAACGTAAGGTCTGCGCCAGAGCGATCTTGGCTCCCGTGTAGAAACGTACACCCTAGTCTTGTACGCTGTGCTAATGAGAGTAGACGGTGCCAATCTGGGATTAGCTCTTTTTTTTTTTTTTTTTTTTTTTGGTAGTGGACGGGGTTGGGAGAGAGAATTTCAGGAAGGTGTTTAGAAGGAGTAGTGAGGAAAGGTGGTGGGGTTCCGCTGAGCACCCCCGATAGTGCGGAAGGCTAGCTGCCAGCTTATTTCGCTGGGAGCGGGAGACGGGAAGGACCGGGAGACAGACATGACCGAGGCCCTGACTGCCCCCCGGGGAGTGGCGGGATTTGAAAAAGGATCTTTATTGAGTTGTGTTTGGGTACACTAGCGCGCCCCGTGAGGGGTGCGTTGATGTTGGGCGATGGGGCCTTGTGTTTTGAAACAACATGGCGTGTTCTAGTGACATTAGGTAGGCGGTCTGTCGGGCCTGTTCACTCTTCAGTTCGGTGAGGACAGATGTCCACCCGGCCATCGTTGTGTGTAGTGTCTTCACTGTGTCGGTGAGTCCTGTAATGGCGTGCCGAAACTCCTCCAGAAAATCTGTAGGAGTCGTCGGTGTTGTCGTCTGTGGCAGGGAGGCGATGGATGCGCCCAGGCCATTGATGGAGGAGTCGGCGCTGTCGAATCGCTGCAGGCAGCTGGTGGAGAAGGACTGGAAGGCTGAAGTGAAAGCAGTGGTGATGGCTTGTAAGTCCTGGATGTTGGCTTCCAAGGCGGTGAGTCGGCTCCGAGCTTCCCAAAACTGCTAGCAGAGCGCGCGTTGCAATGAGAGAACACATACACGGAAAAGAATTCTTTATGCGCAATACCTATATACTTCTGTTTCTTTCCTTTTGGTACAGCGGCCGTCAGTACTATAACAAAGTAATTAAGGCGCTAGCATCTTTATGAAACTCGCTACCACTCGTTTCATAATTTTCATACGAGCGTTCTTAGTCACCATTACAGTACAGTTGTATAAGACTGTTATTGTCGACCACACTAGAATTGCAAAACCTTGAATTTTTGCAAAAAGATCTTAATTAAATGCTGATCGGATGGTTGTGAATAGTGCAACAGATGACAGTACTGTTGAGTGCATGGTGCATTTATTGATTTTTTGCAGGTAACCTGAAAGCAACACATTTTGAAGCAAAAGAAATGAACTCAGTTTATTAGAATATTAAAATTACAATGAACAGGTTTATTTTATTTTAAATACTTACACATATTTGGTTGTTTACCAGTGGACTGCGCGCGCCCCCAGTAACATCATAATGAGTCGCTCGAGTATTATAGATGACGTAACAGCTCAGATACGTCACAGTGTAGTATTAGTGTAGTGCACCAAAAATGCTCATTTTAACACTGAAATGGGGAAACTTGGAAAACATAATGCAGGATTGCATTCGACCCAGAGATGTGGCCTTTACTGGACAAGGAATGTTTTAAAGTCAATCGAATCAATACAATGTAATGGGTCGCACTCATATGACTCCCTACTCACTCTTCTATACACTTTTCGTCGTCCTCCGTGGACTAGTGGTACCGTGCTAGCCTCTAGTTCCCGAAGTCGCGGGTTCAAATCGGCGGAGGGCGATGGATTTTTTCGGGCGTAAAAATCCTTAGCATGGCTTCCTTCGGAAGGGAAGTAAAGCTGGTGGTCCCGTGTCGTAGATTTACGGCACGTAAAAGAACCTCAAGCCTGATAAAGAGGCCTCTGAGCAAAATTACCGGTCTTTCACGCCCAATATAGAATGGGACGCTGAGAACCACAGCAGTTAAAGAGCGTCCATAAATAAAACTCAATTTCAATTTTACACACTTTTCACATTGGAGCTTATTTTTCTACCTGCTTCATGTTCATTGATAAAAACGCTTCCAGTAATAGTTTGATTGTTTGTAGGTGCAAGAGAAGAGTGAAGTGATAGCCAAATGCTTTGGTTATATGATGACTTCCAAATTCGTTCTCTTTGCTTGACCACGAGGAAAAACGAATAGCGACTTATCATTTGAAAATGTAATCTAATGACAAAGAATATCGCCACACATATGTACCTATCAAGTCCGCTAAAGTTTTTGCGTACTCGTTGCACATAACAGTAATAGCTTTCTAAGTAAAATAAATAAATGTAGTACTATATAAAAGGCCAAGTCAGTCAGTTGACATATTCTCAGAGCCGCCTGAATCCTACACTGTGAACTATGTTATACAATCTACTATCATTTAACATGTTGTGTCTATCTCTTACGATTTACTAGTTATACAAAAGTCATTCACAATAAAGAGGATTTCACACGCTACTTGCAGAAAATTCAAGATCTACAGTTTATTTGTCATGCAAATGTCTTAAATATATGATATCTTAATAAAAATCGTCAGATATTTTTGGGAAATAATAAATATAAACGAAATTTTTTCCATGTAAAGGGTAGTTTTGGGGTGGGCGGAGTTTCTTGAATATCTTCATATTGCATGTTTGGAAGACACTTAACTTAAGTACCAAGTTTGGTATGTCTTCAATATTTTGTTTATTTATGCTGTTCACGGACACGCATACACAAGAACCTTTCTCTGACAATATTTTTTTCCAGATTCCGGAAATCTCAACATCGATATTTTGGGTGCAATAAGCATCTTTAAAAAACTGAAAGAATAACGTTTGAAAAGTGTGTGATGTGAAACCACACGGCAAAGATTGTGACCGTGCTAGCAATGGTGATATTGCTACAGATTCTGCTTTCTCCTATAGTAAACTTCGCTGATTGGTTTACGATTCGGTGGCTATTCATGGAATTCACCCTGAAGAGCCGCCAACGTTTGAGCAAAACATACCTCAAGATATTCTAGACCATGCTCGCCATCATTGTGGGAACGCCTACTTTTACGTTGTGCAATGTATAGAATTAAATGTACGTGACAAGAAAAAGCATATTTCATAATATCCTGCCAAAATCCAATTTTTATAAAAATCTTTACATTTCTTAATATTTTGTAAGATTTCGATCTTTCACTTTTAAAATAATTTCGTTTGGCATAAATCGGACTTTCCACATATTCTACTCGGACAGTTTTCTGTGAAACACAATTTTAAAACCCATGCCACTTTTTCCAACAACTCAGGGACACTTAAGAAAATGTATCATTTCCTTTATGTGACGTCACTTGCGAAATTAAATGCCTTCTATTCTTGAAGAGTTTTTATTTTTGCAACTTAGTGGTATATTGCAGTGTTGAGGAAGGACCAAGCAATCGGTAACTTCGTTTTCTTGCTTTGTTTCAAAGTTTAAGAGCTTTGCAGTCATTAACATATATAAACTGTATGTAATTTTTTTGTATATTTCATTTTATTATTAAATACTGACAAAATATACAAAGACTATTTTTTAAATTAATAAACTGAACCTGCTCCAAACTCTTAAACTATAAGCTGTTTTGGTTTTAATATATGTATATTAAACATATAACATATATATTGAACATATAACGCACTCGCTCCACAAATGCGAGACTTCACTGGAAAAATAGTATACTGTCTGTCTGTCTGTGAACAGCTTAACTTAAACAAAAAAAGTGGGTTAAATAACAATGTTTGCATTGAGCATCTTGCAAGGAAATCTTTGAAGAAGATGTTCAATAAATCCCGCCACCCTAAACTACCCTTTACATGAAGAATTGTTTCAGTATTTTTATTTTCTGAAAAACATCCTTAACGATTTTGATTAAAATCTCAGTGGTTAACACAGGGTTGTTAAAACAACTAGTGGCCGGCAGAGCGCGAGAGACGTCGGGCGTAAAGTGTTTACTGAAGCAACAACAACAATAATAATAATGGAACACTAGCGAAAATGTTGTTCCTCAACACCCACTAAAGTGACCAGACGTCCCGTATTAGCCGGGACAATCCCTTTTTTTGAGTCTGTGTCGCGTCTTTAATTAAGGTAAAACACGGGACGCCAAAATGTCCCTTTTTGTGGCAATGACTTATCGGCATAAAACGCCGTTAACTATAGTTCTCAAAAACTGAAAATGTCCTGTTTTATACCAGCTTGATGGAAAATTTAAAGCTATTAACAACTGACAAAGCAAAGCGATGTTTACAATACACACACAGGTGAAACCGTGTGAAGACTTCGCTCGGAAAAGTACAGTTGCGGCCGATATGTCAACAAACAAATTGTGTTTGATGTGAATGCCGCCAACAATAACAGAAACTCTGAACTCAAGCTTGAGACAAAAGAAATTCATTACAGCTGTGACTTTGGTAGAAGACAGGAATGTGTTCTGCGTTTGTGAAATAATAAAATACAGTGAACCTTTGTAAACTGTGAGTGATAAAACACTGCCACCGCCGAAAAGAACTGTGTTTTTAATAGCTCGAATATGCATATATTAAAAAACAGTTTCTGACTCACATGTTCGATGCAATGCTCTCAGTATAAGCCTTGCCGGATGTATCACAACATATAAACAGCGTAAAACATAAACGAATGTGGAGTGGAAGTTTTTGTGATAAAGACGTGAAGTTAGCAGCTGTCCACACAACCACTCTTTCAGATCAATGGACTGTACTTCTAAACTTGTCCAACATTGAGGAATGACTTCTGCACTAATAACTCTACAGGATTGTTTGTGTGGTACTGTATATCTAAGTTACACATTATTTATTTATTATTAGTTTCGAAACCTTCGTATTTATGACGAAACAATTCCACGCCTTCTCTTTTGTCATTTGTTTCATTAAGAAAAATTTAAAATGTCCCGTTTTCTTGTATAAAACCTATGGTCACCTAAACACAATACTTTGATGACATCTGCGTACAGGATTGACCCCGCCGTCAGTCACACCCAGTTACAAAATCTGACTCTAGTCTCCTGATCGCGGGGTTCAATTCGTGGACGATAGTTATTTAAGTTTTAATTTAAGTAATTCTGACAGAGGTTAGTGACACCCTGTCTCCTGCGCAAGACTACGAAGTTACTTTTTCGAGACGTTCCCCTATTGTGTCTAACTTCTCTTCAGTAAGAGCACAGCCCCTCGTAACTCGTTCCTCTCTCTCAGAACTTTGTAAACAGTTTCTGTATTTGGAACATTCTCTTACAAAGCGCCTATCACTTCTCTGTAAGAATCAGTGTTCACTTTGTTCAATACTGAATGGCGACATGATAACAAAGAACAATAACACTATGTATATGTGGATTATTTTGTCGTGAAAATACAGAAACGCAGAGGAGGCGAAGGTATTGTAGGGTGGGGGAGAAGGGCTGGCAGCTGGAACAAACAGTCACTCGGAACCGTGGTGGTGTCACTTTATCTCACTTGTGTACACACCTGCTGCTCTGTTACAACTGAACCAAGACCCTTCCAGGAGATATATGGACTGTCTAACTACTTGCATACACAAGGTAAACGGAGAAGTGCGTGTCACACAGCCAGTCCTTGAGAACCATGCGCTTCAACTGACTACATAAACGCATGCACGGCACCGACGGACATGTTACCGAGCGGTAACGTTATGGCTCGCATTCTGGAGGTCCTGGGTTTGATTCCCTCGCCAACCTTCCTGACCCATAGGTTTTTTCGGGGCTTACCCGGGTCGCTAGGCGAATACTAGGAACGTTATTACATCCCCCGAGTTTCCTGTCCCTCCATCCTCATTTCCCTTCACCTTTCATCTGCTTGGTCTGTTTCAGGATTGAAAGTGTCGACAAGAGTCTCGGCGTTGTATGACAGGGAAAAAGGACGGTCTATGTGACCCTTCGTCCCCCCTCCAGTGGGACGTGCAAGCCTATAGGGGTGGGAAACCGGTTCCACTAGCTGTCATCCGGGGGTTTCAATCTGTAAAAATAGGGACCCTGCCATGCCTCCTGGTCTGGCTGCTCTCACCTCATCCTTCCCTCCCGGGGCACCATGTCAGGGACTTAGTCACAAGGTTTTGTATGTGGAGGTGCTGAGTGCCCCTCTGCACCTAGACCCCTATCCATATCGTTTCACGGGGAAGTAGTCGCGTCCTACCTGCCGCTAGTTGTATCAACAACCCTGTATATTGACATGAGAAAATACTTAAGTGTTATGTCACGTCTCCTTATTTGATTGCGTTATTTTTATTTTGAATTTTAAGAAAACACTAAATTAATAGCGAATACCTTAGTTCTGAAAAAGTGTAGAGAAAATTAAAAGACACGCTTTATGTAAAATAAACACTTTTCGACGATGGTTTTGTTTCTCCCCACTCATGCATGGGAAGCTGAAATTCTGTATCTGTGTGTGTTTTGCATACTTTAATAAAATGTATTTAATCCTCCAACTATTTATATGCATATTTATTGTTACTAAAGTGCAATATAATTATATTTATTGATTACATTTTAAAATTTAAATCTTACCGTCTTTCCTTCCCTTCATTTGCTAAAAGTTACTTACAACTTAATTCACGCAGATTTTTTCGGTGAAAACAGCCATCTCACCTTCAGTTGTTGACAGTAGCAGGGGTGACTAATCCATGACTAGTTTTCAGAGGCTAGGGCTGACATTTTATTTTCACATAATTATCTCTGATTCACTGTCGTATGCAACACACATGCGTTAAGGGGAGAATAAAAGTGTTAACCCAACAATGTTAAATGTGCTTAATTCATGACTCATTATCAGAGTGAATGTCTTGTAACCTCACTGATACACTTTTATATAATAATGTCGTTTATTAACAAAGATAGACATTTTTTTAGTTACACATTTTGGAATTGCAATTTGTCAGCAATTGTTTTTTTTAAAATAGAAGTAACCAACTCATAAACATCAAAGTAGATCTGTAACAGAATTTAGATATTACTTTTGTCATATAACATTTCGTTCGCTATCTAGAATAGTTTCTGAGAAAATGTCTTCAGAGAAAAAGAAACGCATGTACAAAGTGAAGCAGATCACCAGTAACAGTCATTTATTTCGGAAAGTACTGTCCAGGGTCGCCGAGAGCGGAATCCCACGCTAACTGAGCGCAAGCCACCGTCGCCTGGTCCTACAACCCTAAAACAGATGGTGGGTACAGGAAATGAGAGGAAGGACAAGAGTCGTGATAGATGAGCCACCCCAGCATTCGCCTAGCGACCCGGGGAAACCACGAAAAACCCAAGGGCCAGAGTGGGCTATAGCCGGGGATCGATCCCGGGACCTCCCAAATGCGGGCCACAGACGTAACCGCCTGAGCCATCCCGCTCGGTAAGCGGATTGTACCCGGCCTCACAGGTAAACAACACCTCAGTCCAGTCTACTCGATGCACGGTATACTTTACTTCACTCTTAAGTTGGTCGTTACCAACTTGATGAGCCACGTCGGTGTACATACCCTGACCACCCAATGCCATCACTATTTTAGTTTTGTTAACTTTCATAGTTATTTAATTAACCACAAACACTCAACCGAGTTCATATGCTTTCCTGCTTGCAGTTTGTTTCGAATTGTACCCTGTTTGTTCCACTTCTGGCTGTGGCTGATTGACGAAGTGAAACTTCACATGTGCTTTAATTATAAACATTTTTGTCTCGGACATTTTAATGCCGTGTCTTCCGAAATAAAGTACTGTTACAGGTGGTCTGGTTCGCTCTGCATTTTTATAAAGAAATAAACCACATGTTTGGATATGTGAATGCTGCCGTAGGGCAAATATTCCCCTAAACCACGAGCCAAAATTTACCCGTTTACTCCATAATGTGTAGGAATTATATTTTTCTGTGAAGTGATGCAGAATTCACGGTTGAAAGTGCCAGATATAATACAATTTTAAAAAATATATATATACTGTGTCTAGAACAATAAAATTAGTATCAAATTAAAGAGGAAATTGCACTTTATAAGACTGCATGCATTCGCCATGATGGATGTTCCTCACGTGGTTTTGTTTACCCCAGTACTCAATCTTGCAAAAAGCACTTCTTGTCAATGAGAGTGGTTAGCTAATTGGGGGCACAGCGAGGGGTCAGGAAATGGCACAGCTAGAGGTGCTCTCTGCACGACTATCCAGTTACTCATTTCCCGTCTCTACCACTCACGGTTCATATCCGCTCTTGTTCCATAACTGATGCTTTTTGAGGTCTTAGGAAACTGTGTGTCTGAACCGTGGGGACTCATCAGCGAAAATTATCAACTTCTTACGTTTATAATTCCATACTGTTTACATGACATCGCGAGAAACAACTGAATGTTGACAGGACTTTAAGAGATTGACCAAGTATTCAACAATTCTAACCATTCATAACAGATATCTAGGAAATAACTGATGCTACAAAAAAGTAAATTTGAAATAAAGTGTGTGCTTTAAAGAGATATGCATTTCTTATGTAGCACTTTGTCGTCTATCACTTAACGTTTAACAGTTATAAAAATCCCTTCTGAATGAAGAGGTCTTCACAGGCTATTCCCAGAAAATTCAAGATATACATTTTATTTGTGATGTAAATGTGTTAAACACATGGCATTTGCTAAAATCGTTTTCTACGTAAAGGATAGTTTGTGATGGGAGGATTTTATTAAAAAACCTTTGTGTCGCATTCTTGGAAAATATAGACCTTAAGTACCGAGTTTGGTGTTTATCCAACTTTTGATTTTCCACTTACGCTCTTCATAGTCTCACTCAAAGATATAACTTTTTAAAATGCTTTTAGAGCACCTCAAAACATGTATTTCCGGTTAAATAGCAGAATAGTTTCTGTAATTACAATAGCTAAGTGTTAGAGAATGTAAAAATATTGTCAGGGACAAAATGATCGACTCATTGTAAACTAATATTCAAAATTTTTGGTGTGTCACCATCAGTAGGTATCCACATTTTGTTGCAAGCTTTTACACTGATGTCATTAATAAGAATGTAATAATATTAGCACTCTGTTTCATAAACACATTGATTAATATTGTGTTGTCTCATAAGTAACGTCGGTTTATATCCTACGTATAGATGCTTTTATTGTGCTAATACTATTGTTAACATGTTGGGAACACAAGATTTTAAAATGGAGACAACAAACTTTGAGGAAAGAGTTCTTCTAAAGCACTACTGGCAACAAGATGCCGCGACTCGAAAAACATGTGAAGTGGAAGGTGAAGGTGTCGTTGGTAAGCGGGTAGCACAACAATGGCTCCAGTGTTACAATAATGGAGACATAAACATTAAATATTTACAACATTCTTGAAGACACAAATTATGGAATATTGAGAATCCACAGTCAAGCACTCGGAGGTTGTCAGAAGAACTTGGTGATTCAAACGATAGCATTCATCGCCACATTCTGGTTCAGAAGCTGTAAATCTGTACCACCTGATTGACACGTGATGAAGCTGAACGTGGAGTGGATATCTGTCGTCAGCTTGTCGCTAATTCCTGGGACGAGAGGTTTGACAGGAGAAATGTGGTGTATTACCGCAACCCTGACACCTCGACGCAGTGGCTCGATACCCGTCAGCCTATAAAGGTTTTCGTTAAAAAAAATCAAAATCGCTTTGGCCCAAAATGATATGTGTCTGGTGGAATTCTGAAGTTGTGATTCTCTGGCAATTTGTTCCAAATGGACGTGCAGTCGATGCACATCTTTATTCTCAACAACTGGAACGAGTTCATCAAGTTTTCAGGCAGAGGACCAGGCATAGAGTTCTCTAGCAGGATGATGCGAGACCTCATACAGCTCAAAGAAAAATGGACCAAATTCAGGAGTTGGAAGCAATCGAACTGCTACCACGTCCAGCATACAGCCCTGATCTTGCGTGATCAGATAACCATCTCTTTAGATCCATGGCCCATTTCCTATATGGAAGAAATTTTGAAAACGATCAAACAGTTGAAATGGGTATCAACGAATTCTTCGCTTCAAAAACCAGAAACTGGTACCGTTGCGGGATAGCAAACCTCACTGAAAGGTGGCTCAGGACTGTACAATCTAATGGTCTGTACTTTGAAGATTGGAATCATTTTCTCTAACAACACATTTGAAACAAAGCTTTGCTTAAAAACCAACATTACTTATGAGACATCGTCTATAGTATCAGTAAACGTGTCCAAAAAAGAGACAGGATAATAAAACTGGCTAATCTTATTAAGCTCAATTTCATGAGTAAGACCACACTAATAATAATAATAATAATAATAATAATAATAACAACAACTTCATTAGTGGAAGCCGCTGCTGTAGTTATGTTTGCACAATGGCACTATCATATGTAATTCTGACTCTAACGGTGATAAAGACATGGTAAATGTCGTCATCGCTATTTCATTTAAGAAATCTTAGGCCAAGAATACACTATAAGATGGGTTGATGGAACCACCCCTATGCTGTAAAGGCAGAAGGAAAAGAAGAATAAGAAGAACGATACCTATAAGAGTTCAACTATTAATTCGAGCACCTTCTGCAGGAAAAATAATGCTTTTTACATTCTCTACTACGTATAGTAAGTAGGGGAAGTATTACGTTCCACACAAAAATTCGATACCGAGATTTCACCGGAAATACACGTTTTGAGACGCCCTGAATCCAAATAAAGCATTTTTGGAAACATGTCCGTGTGTGTTTGTGTGTTTCTCTGTGAAAGCATAACCCAAAAACGAAAAGTCGGATAAGTACCGAACTTGGTATCTTCCAAGAATGCGAGACGAAGGTTTTCAAGTATATCCCCCCCACCCCAGACTACACTTTACATGGAACTTTTCCAACATTTTGATTTTCTCAAAAATGGCTAACGATTTTGATTAAAATATCATATGTTTAAGATATTTTCGTGGCAAATGAAGTGTGTATCTTGTATTTTCTGGGAATGTCTCCAAAAGACCACGTATTTCGTATAACTATTAAACCGTAAGAGATAGACAAAAAATGCAGATCTCGTTAAAACACACAATTTATGTCATATACATTTTTTTCACTGAACCATTTCCGAGATATTCCTTGTTATTTGTTTGAATTTTCCAATACTTATTACTTTCTCTACTACGTATAGTAAGTAGGGGAAGTATTGCATTCCACCCAAACATTCGATATCGAGATTTCACCGAAAATACATGTTTTGAGGCCTCCTGATTCCAAAAAAAAATTTAGAAAAAAGTCTACGTGCGTGTCTGTGAACAACATTACTCAAAAACGAAAAGTCGGATGAATACCAAACTTGGTAGTTAGATTCAGTATCTTTAAAGGATGCGATACAAAGCTTTTCAATAAAATCCCCTACCTCAAAGTACCCTTTATATACAGCATTTTTCGAACATTTTTATTTTCTAAAAAATGACGGCAACGATTTTGCTTAAAATACCGCATATTAAAGATATTTACATGAAAAATAAAATATATATATATCTTGAATTCTCTGGGAATATCCTGTACAGTCCTCTTCATTCGGAAGGAATTTTGTATAATCTTGTATAACTTGAAAACGTTAAGCGATAGACGAAAACGTACCACGGAAAAATGTAGATCTCTTTAAAACACACAATTTACTTAAAATAAGTTTTTTGTGGTATCAGCCATTTCTGAGATATCCATTATGAATGGTTTGATTTGTTCTTGTAAAGTCCTGTCAACATTCAGTTGTTTCTCGCGATGTCATGGAAACAGTATGTAATTTTAAGGCCAGCATATAGCGTCCAGTTGTTAAACACTTGACTATCGCTGTTCTCTTTGTATATACAGAGTGAATCACCTAAATCTTGCACCGCAAATATTTCGGAAATGGAAAGTGCTATTGATGTGCAGCTTTTATAGCATTGTTTGGTAGTCAGGGGCTCGTACCTTGAGCCTATAAACAGATTTTAATAATACTGAGAAAGTGTATTTTTTGAGGAAACATACAATTTTAAATAGAACAATGCCTACTTACGTCAACAGAATAAAGGTAGGGTAAATTAGACGTTTGTTGCAAGAATCTAGTGCAAGTGGTTTACGAGGAATCGTATTTTGAAACTTTTACGCACCGACACTTGTACAACCTGTGGTAGCACAAACTAAAGAAAAACAAAAGGGAATTACAATACTTCTGTGGATTCTTACAAGTAAAGAGATCATAGCCCTTCAAAGGTTGTGTTCAAAATAACCACCGGCCACTTCAATACACGCTCCCAGTCTGCTATGGAAAGACTGCTGCACACGTTCTAGCATTTCAGCGGCAATTTCAGAGCAGGCAGCAGTAATACGTCGTTTCATATCGTCTGGTGTAGTTGGTACATCCTTGCAGACAGTGTCTTTCAGCCTTCCCCACAGAAAAAAGTCTAAAGGGGTCAGATCTGGTGAACGGGCTGGCCAAGGTACAGGTCCTCTTCGTCTAATCCAAAGATTTGGAAACAATCCGTTAAGACAAGCTGTAGTAGTACTTCGTGCACTTTGGGCTGAACAGCCATCATGTTGGTACCACAGGTTCCTCCTAGTCTGCAAAGGAACGTCTTCTAGCATCTGGTCTGTCAGGAGGCTGCGATACTTGTGGGTGTTAATTGTTCCTTCTATGAACAAAGGGCCTATGAGATGATGGTTCACTATCCCACACCACACGTTTAAACTCCATGGACGCTGACGTTACACCTTATGAAGCCAATGGGGATTGTCAACAGACCAAATAGTACATGTACCTGGCCATGATTAGTAAATGTTGCCTCATCACTAAGCAAGATACATGATGAATCTGGAGTATCATGTCTTAATGTCCATGTACAAAAGTTAACACGATTCTCAAAATCGTTTCCATGCAGCTCTTGATGGAGGGAGATGTGATAAGGATGGAACCTATGTCGATGGAGAATGCGCAGTACACTTGCCTGACTTATGCCACTTCCACGTGCGATTGTGCGGGAACTAATTTGCAGATCTACTGCAACGGCAGCCAAAACATTAATTTCTGCCTCTTCTCCAGTCAGTTGTTTGTTTCTGTTACGTTTTCTAGATGTTACAGTACCACTTTCACGTAATTGGTTGAAGAGGTTGATAAACAATTGCCGAGATGGTTGACGTCTATTGGGATACGTTTCCGCATACACCGTACAGGAACGAACTGCATTCTTCCTACACTCCCCATACACCATGAGCATGTCGGCTTTTTCTGCATTAGTAAACCCCATCTTCCACTCACGACTTACTCCTTGAACTGTCACAAACTATCTGACCAGAAAGTCGCAATGCAATCAATGAACAGAAAACACAATGCAAACAAACATAATATCATACCTAGCAACTAAGCAGGTTGAATGGGACAAACAATTGTCGGGGTGGAAAGTTCTCAAAATATGATTTCTCGTAAACCACTTGCACTAGAATCCTGCAACAAAGACCATTGACATTCTAATTTACCCTACCTTTATTGTGTTGATGTAACTAGGCATTGTTCCATTTAAAAATTGTATGTTTGCTCAAAAAATAGACTTTCTCAGTATTATTAAAATGTGTTTATAGGCTAAATGTACGAGCCCCTGACTCCAATCAATGCTGTGAAAAGTGCACATCAATAGCACTTTCCATTTCCGAAATATTTGTGATGCAAGTTTTAGGTGATTCACCCTGTATAACGAAATGTGTAATGTAGCTATTTCTGCAAAGGTTTATTTGTAGTATATGAAACGAAATAAAAAAATAAACTTTAGTAACGAGCTCATAAACTGGAAACAATAGAAAAGAAATGATGAGGGGCAAACAGCCCATCTAAGGTTAACATACAATACTGTAATAAGAACTAATAACATATAAAAACATGAGATCAACAACCAATTCCTATACAGTACAATAACACTAAGGGAAAGAATACACAACAACGTGCAACAATTTCAAATAGAAATTTAATAATATTATAGTATAAGGAATTTTGGACTGACAAAACTATCCACATAAAGAATGCTATAAATGCCAATTTTTCAGATATCGAAATATTCCTTGTTTAAAATGTCAGTGCTTTGCTTTTAAAACTTTTTTTATATTTTTGCAAGTTGTATAACTTAGTGGCATGCGAGATTAAGCTATTTAGGCCATAAGTAACCACAGCTGAGTTCTTGTATCACATTTTCATGTTTAGAAATATTAAACGACTGTTTAACGTATTATCGCTTATTTTATGGAGATACGCTATCACTCTGTTTTCCCATTTTTATTCAAAACATAAAACTTTGTCAACAAATACCATACCAAAACGTCCAATATGTAATGAAAAGAGAAGTAAAAGGAAAGCTAAAGCAAAACACAGTCGTATGGGAACAAGTGATAACATCAGTAAAGTTCATTTATTAGTTGCCGAGAATATTTATGAAACAGAATTTCGTTAACTAATTTTTTTTTCCATTGGTCTAATAAAATTAGGTAATACCCGTACTATTAGTGTGTTTTATGAAACAGACCGAGTCTATAGTTTTGCAGTCATCCCAGAAATGAATTTCCTACCATTCACGCCTTCTCTACCGATGAGGTTTTCAATCTCAAAAAATAATTGTAATAATTATTATACTGCATGAAATTAACTCAGTTACCATGTTTTATATAATTTGAAGCTGTACACGAATTTGCGCATTAATTCTGAAAGTGCGGACTATGCCAGTCGAAAGTTCTCGGTCACTACAATGTCTCAAAAATATTAAATTCTACAATTACTTCGTTAATTGCCAATATGCATCGATTTCACAATAATCGGCTGCCACCTGTATTTGTTGCGTTCAAGCAGAAGAAAGTGTGTATTTACCACTTATACTTTAATTACAAGGCTGGTAACCATGTCACCAAATGTTTATCCGTAAAAAACAACACGGTGCCACAAGTATATTATTTTGTTCTGTTTCTTGTGTTATATTGGTTTGTTTAATAATAAGTCATCGTTTAAATGGACATTAAAACGGCGTGGTACAGTGCTAAGTGATTCTTCAACAACGAGACCCAGAAATCTAATGTGGGTACTAAGTATTCATGAAAGATATGAAGTCCATTAGGGCGTAACGCTGTTCAACATGAAATGTCTATTGCAGAGTTCAATGTAGGTGTTCTTAATGAAATATACAACTATAGTGAAGCAAAGCAAAGTTAGCCACATAACACAGAAGAAAGTGTTTATTTACCATTGGTAACCTGATCACAATGTTAATGTGGAGTGCGCTTGGATACCTGGTCATGTTGGCTTGCCAGGATTTAGCAGCTCAGGCGGCGACACCAGTGTTACAATATCTCGTGTAACGTCGGAAGACCTAAGGCTTGTGCGGAGAGCGGTGCTGGCGCGAAGAGTGGTTAGCTCTTCGCGGAAATAAGCTTAGAGAAATAAAGGACATTCTGATAAACTGGGTAACTTTCTCTCGTGTATCTCGTCGTGAGGAGGTGATTTTGGCTCGGTTGCGTATTGGCCACTGCAATTTTATGCACGGTTATCTTTTAGGGGTGACCTTGTGACGCGTGCTCGTATTTGTCCGCTTAGTGGCCAAGGTGTTTCGGTCCGTCACATATTGCTAGAGTGTATTGCTCTAGCACATCTTCGGGACTCTGCAACTGCCAGCCAGTCTTGCAGAGGTTCTAGGGGACGATAAGCAAGCGTTTGAGAGAGTTTTCAGGTTTCTGTCAGGGATAAATTTTCAAATTCGGATTTAGTCATATTAATGTCAGGTGTTTCATACATTTATGTAATGTTTATATATTCGTACTTATTTCTGACTTTTTCTATGATTTTATGCTGATCCTTGCTTTTGGTTTTTGTTAGGATTTTATATTCATCTTTATTTCTGGCTTTTGCAATGATTTTTTGTAATGATCTTTATCTGTGGCCTTAGCCATGATCTTTTTTACAAGGGAACTAATGAGCTGGTAGTTGAGTGCCCTTAAACAATAATAATAATCATCAGCATTGATCACAATGTCGGTAACCTTGTCACTAAATGTTTACGCGCTATGAAAAAGACGGTATCACAAGCTTCTAAAGTTATTAAACCGTATTTTTGCTAATGTAGTGCGCACCCTTTTATCCAAGTGCGGTATTCAAAATTGTGGTGCGCTCGACTTCGTTACAATTACCATTGGTCAATTGTTGCAATAAAGATCCTAAAAGAAGAACATCTTATGACGCTATTTTCAAGTATAATGTGATTCTTTGAGCCGAAAAAATGGAAAGAAAAGGCCTATTCCTTGATACTGAAAAAGCTTTCGACAAGGTTTGGCATGAAGTATGCTTTAAACATTGAAACTCATCTCTCAGATAGTCTATACAGAATAGTCCAGTCTCGCCTGTGCAAGCGAACTTTCACAGTCAAATGTGAAACTGCGCAATCAACATCCAAACAAATTCACTCTGGTGTCCCACAAGGCAACGTTCTGGGGCCACTGTTATATTGTATATGTATGTAACTTTCTACAAAGACAGACCTGACAATAGCACAGTTTGTTGACGACATAGCTATTCTAAGCAAAATCACTTATGACTCTACTGCTAAACAATTTCAGGAATTATGCAATGACATTCATACTTGGTGTATGCAATGTAGGGTTCAAATGAACCCACATAAATTACATCTGGTTAAATTCACCTATAAGAAGAGAATAACACAGCATCTGATTACGATACATAATGTCCCGATTTCTACATCTGGTCTCACTCCAAACTCACATGCTCAAAACACATTACACCAACCGTATTCGTCAGTTGAAGCATCTAATATTAGGACCATCATCACCACTCTCTTTTCATAATAAACGTCTACTTAGTTTATCTTTCGCTAATAAAACCAATCTGGTTGTGGTATATGAGGGCTGCTTCTCCCCTCAAGTGAAAAGAATCGGACTCATAAGTGATGTTCCATGTGAAGCACGTCTCTGCACAGCGACTTAGGCATTTCCCTCGCATAGCTACACCAGGCTCTACTGCTCACAACAAGCCATCTAACATG
Organism: Deroplatys truncata; assembly: GCA_030765065.1. Classification (NCBI taxonomy): domain Eukaryota; kingdom Metazoa; phylum Arthropoda; class Insecta; order Mantodea; family Mantidae; genus Deroplatys; species Deroplatys truncata. The sequence goes on along the minus strand of CM060977.1, from coordinate 8,598,552 downwards.
ACCACTGCGCTCTTCAATGGATAATGTCGGAATACACGTAACATGTGAACTACTATGCACCATTAGCAAAATTATAATGCATCTTTATACAGAAAAGTTCCCATTCAATTTTAAAAAAAGAGAACAAGGTTGAATGTAGCGGAGAGCAACGTTCGCTGAAGGTGGCAACAGAAATTGGCACTGTTCATATGTATCTGTTCACTTCAGTAATTCTTTAGCACAGACTGCGTCACCTAACCTATAAATATTGGGCATGTTCTGAAAGGTTTTGCGCAAATCCACTGTTGTACAAAATAAATTCAAACCTATCATTGATGTGCATTACATTCAATGACGCACTAGATTCACGTAAATGTGGTATTCCTTTGTTCTCTTCGTTGTGTTGTATTGGATTACGTGATTTATTTGTTCTTTTTATGCTCTGTGTTTAACATCGTTAGAGGGCGTCCGCGGCGACTGGATTCTTCGTCAGCAAGAGCCACATGCGTATGATGGTACAAACTATTCATGAAAGAGAAATGCAAGTCCCCAAGGCCACAACAGTATTCAAAATGGAAACTTATAATATCGTGTTTTAAGATACAATGTACAATTAAGTACATGAATATTCTTGATAAATACATTCCTACATTCAACAACTACAGTCCTTAATTCGCGGTTAAAGCCGTGATTAGCCACTAGTTGGTCTTTAATTCATTTTTAGTTTTTTCACTGCTTGCCTATAGTAAGCAGAGGAAGTATTGTATTCCACCCAAGAATTTCATATCACCATAAATACATATTTTGAGGGTTCCTGGACCCAAAAAGCATTTTAGAAAAACGTGTGTGAAGCACCTGAGATGAGAATAATGAAGGGGACGTACATCATTCTAATTTGTTTTACATCTCCTTGAAGCATGTTTCGGCTAGAATCAGATCCTCAGGGTTTCAACTGGTAGTCGTAATAGGTTACATAAAGTTAATCTCACTGATTGTAGTAACTGCGACGGAGAGGACGTATGTCACGTTCTGTATGGAGGAAACTGCGCTTGCATCACCATGTTCTTCGACCAGACTGTATTTTGTAACTCCGACTTCTAGACATGTCCTCTGTAGCTTATTGTCTTTTGAAATGATTATGGGAATCTTGTTAAGAGCGCGCCAAGCTCTTCTGTAACAGACAATCTACCAAACTGTATGGGTATGCATGACTTTTGTGTAATGGTAAACGATAAAATGTGCATGAAATCTTCCTACATGTGAAATGTAGAGGTCACTAAAATTCACAAATGTTCTGAAACCTTGCAATTCTTGCCTTTGTTTTTTCTCTTTCCATCTCAAGCTCTCGTTAAAGGCATAAGTATTTGAATTTTGTTTCTGCATGATGTGTGTAAAGAGCATTAGTTACACTGCCGGGCAAAAAAAAAGGGCAAGAATTGCACTCCATAATGCGCCTCCTCCATAACTAGCCCTTGGGTAAGTGCCTGCATCTTCCAATTGGAGCAGTAAGGACTCATCTGTACAGAGAACCTTGCCCGCGTTCTCTCGAGCAAATGAACACGATCTCTTCAGTGATCCTGCGTCACGTCTCCTTGAGTTCAGATCTACTACTTCTTTTGCACGTCCATTCACTCATGTTAATATTGGAAGCATTTTCCAGACAATTTCTCGCCCTAACTGCTGTCATGTGACGAACTCTAAAAAAGACGGTCATCACCTTGCGATGTACATCTCGGGGACCAGGTGTTTTGTTTGTGAAATCGTCTTACGGCTCGCAGAATACTTCTAGGAATTGTTCCACAAAGTCTCGGTGGATATAAGGTGACCGACCAGACGTCCCGTATTAGCCGGAAGAGTACCCTTTTTTGGGTCTGTGTCTCGTCTTGTTTTAATGTAGACATGGGACGGCAAAATGTCCCTTTTTGTGGCAATGACTTAGCGGCATAAAACGCCGTTAACTATAGTTCTCAAAAATTGAAAATGTCCTGTTTTGCACCAGTTTGATGGAAAATTTAAAGCTATTAACAACTGACAAAGCAAAGCGCTGTTTACAATACACACACAGGTGAAACCGTGTGAAGACTTCGCTCGGAAAAGTACAGTTGCGGCCGATAATTGAACTGTGTCGGTCTGAGCTGTCAACAAACAAATCGTGTTTGATGTGAATGCCGCCAACAATCATGGAAACTCTGAACTCACATGCTTGAGACAAAAGAAATTCATTACAGCTGTGACTTTGATTGGAAGACGGTACAATGTTCTACGTTTGTGAAATAATAAAATACAGTGAACCTTTGTAAACTGCGAGTGCTACATTTGAAATTAATAATATGCCACCGTCGAAAAGGAACTGTGTTTAATACTGACCTACAAAAGCAATATCCATAGATTAAAAAGCAGTTTCTGACACAGATGTTCGATGCAATATGTGTGCATCTACTTTCAGTAGATAGATAAGGTATATTTATTGGTTTCAAATTATTGAAGTTATTACACATTATTTTGTGCATGGGTCATTGACCATACATGCATATTTAAGATACAAGGTATAGTGACAAAATAAACAACAGAAAAAGAAAAACAAAACAAAAAAGAACAAGAAAAAGGAAAATAGAGATTTTGACTAACTGAACAAATTTGACCTAGCTTCGGCACTTTAGCCAAAAAATTGCCCATGTTTTGCCAGTTCCTCTGGTCAGTCAGTAGATCCCAACATGCCAATCTCTTTCTTGACGGACTTAAGAATTTTTCTTTGAGTTTAATTGTTCGCTGGTTCTCCCACTGTGCACATTCCGCCAAAATATGTACCCAGCCCTCATCCAAATCACAGAATGGGCAGATTGTCCTACCAGAATCGTCAGTCATTTTCTGTGCCCTCCAGCCCCCCCCCCAGTCTAAACCATGCCATTCCTGATCTTTCCTTTCTTCCTAAGTTAAGTATATGTGCCTCTTTACCCCAATTCAATTTTATTTCATTTGCTAGACTTAGAGAAGGTTTCATTTTACAATCCGATTCTATTTCCTGTTGGTAGATATCTCTTAGTCTTCTTTTGACACTTTTCCATATGTCTTTGTCATTTGTTTCAGCTCTTTGCTATACTGACCCCATTCCTATGCTCCTCAAACCCCTCCCAAAACTTAGGAGACAGGTTTTCTCGCTGGTATTTATAACATTTGGATCGTAGTGTGGAGTTATCCCCCTGCATCAGCCTCAGCCAGTACTTCACTGCTCTTATTTTACAATGTCTTCATAACATCCCACCTCCCTCAATACCCCCGAATTTGATGTGCCTTGTGAAACTCCAAGAACTCTTTTCCAAAATGCTATCTGTGTTTTATTTACATGCTCTGCTCTTTCCCATCCCCAGATGTCACTTCCTTATAACAAAATCGGCCTTATCATAGAGTTATACTAAGCCATTGGTGGCGCTCGGATACACCACAGCGTATTAACAGTGAAAAACATACAAGAATGTCGCGTGCAAGTGGTTCTTCTAGCACCGTATTAAAAATGAAAGTTTTGGTGATAAAGATGTGAAGTTAGCAGCTGTTGAAGGAGTATTACTGTCCACACAACCACTCTTTCAGATCAATGGACTGTACTTCTAAACTTATCCAATGTATGATGAGGTAAGACCTTGCACTAATAATTCTACAGGATTGTTTGGCTGCAGTGAATTCAGAGCTACTGTATATTAAGTTACACATTATTTATTTATAGTTTCTAAACCTTCGTATTTATGACGAAAATATTTTACGCATTCTCTTTGGTCTGTTGTTTCATTGAAAAAAATGTTAAATGTTTCGTTTTCTTGTTTAAAAAATATGGGTACACAGCCGCAACTTCAACTATCAGCCGAGCTCGAAGACAACCTTCAGAGCACAAAATCTCGACACTTCACTACGCGTCTGCAAGCACAAGAATGTTGAGTGTGGAATCGCAGCAATGTTACAAAGCAAGCAAGGACCTCCTAAATGTCTTAAGAGGCAAAACTTTTAATATTCTTGTTTGAAAGGTGCACATGGAAATAAATTCTAGCAAAGTCCCTAAATAACGACACAACTAAATGTTTCGCGAGAGTTACGCCTTCGTTTGGACCGCGCAGTGCATATAGAGTAACGTAACTTCAATATAGACTTGCTTTTTGTGTGCTTACTGTAATGTATAACGGATTTATGCGGGAGATTGCCAGTGGTAGGGAAAGTCATGTGAATGTATCACATCAGAATTTTTTTTGGAATATACTGAATTCTCCAGATTATTATTCGGCAAGGAAAGTAAAAATAATTCACTATTTTAGGTTGCTGTTATTAGTAACTTGAATTATAACAGAAAATGTCATTCTGGGCAAAAATAAGATCAAAGTAAAAACTGAGAAAACAATTCGATGTATTACACTCACATGACTTTCTCTACTCTTGAACAAACTATTTTTACAAACGCTTATTCTCCATATGCTTCATGTTAATCGAGATGTTAATCTTATTGCTAATTTTCTTGTAGATGCAAGGGGAATATGGTAGGCTTTAAGCGATAGTCAAATATTTTAAGAGCTGGTTGCTATGTGGAGTATTCCATTCTTTTTGTATGTCCAGGACATAAAAAAAAACGAATAACGAATTACCGTTTGAGACAAAGTATAAGTATTGGAAAATTCAAACAAATAACAAGGAATATCTCGGAAATGGTTCACTCGACAAAAAAACGCATATGATATAAATTGTGTGTTTTAACGAGATCTACATTTTTTGTGCAGTAAAATTTTGTCCATCTCTTACGGTTTAGCAGTTATGCAGAAGTCATTCGAATGAAGAGAACTTTTGGGGACATTCCCAGAAAATCCAAGATATACATTTCATTTTCCATGAAAGCGTCTTAAACATATGATATTTTAATCAAAATGTTAGAGTCATTATTGAGAAAATCAACATTTTGGAAAAATGTTCCATATAAAGGATAGTCTGGGATGGGAGATTTTCTTGACAAGTTTTTTGCCGTATCTTTGAAAGATACTGAATCTAAATACCAAGTTTGGTATTTGTCCAAATTTTCGTTTTTGAGTTATCCTGTTCAGAGGGAGACATACACCGGACATTTTTCTCAAAATGCTTTTTTTGGAGTTAGGGGGCTTCGAAACATGTATTTGCGGTAAAATGTCGGTATGGAATTTTTGGGTTGGAATACAATACTTCCACTACTTACTATGCGTAGTGCAGAAAGTAAAAATGCATATGTTTGCAGAGAAATAAACCACATGTCTAGGGAAGCTATCATATCTGGCAGTGGTACCGACCTGTAAAGCAAAATTTCCTCTAAAAGATCAACTAAAACTTTACCTCTTTACTCATTGAAAATTCTGTATTATGAGTGCACAAATACATTAGAGTTATTGTATTTTACTTTGGAGCAACCATGCTAATAAAACATTTGCAGTTCAAAAGAAAACCATCAGATTGGTGCGTGGCGTACCTCTCAGGACACGTTGAAAAGCAATATTTATTAAATTGGCATTCTTACCACAACATCCTTGTCTGCTGCACGTACACCTCAGACTATTTTACAAGAAATATGTAAATATTGATCTTAAGGTCGCAGTGCTTGGGCATAAAACCCACCCCTTTTCAAAATAGAAATAGAATATGTAAATACAGTCCTGTGAAATAACATATTCAATAGTCTTGCTAATGATGTTACTGAAGTCCGCACTACTCTCCAATCTAATATCTACTCCGTAAAGTGCTGTAAAACAAGCGTTGTGATACCTTAAAGTGATATCATAATTCTCGGTATTTAAACTTAGGCACATTTTAAGGGTACAAGGCGAAATCTCTTATCATTGCAAGACAACCTTGAACATAGTTAATCCATACTAATATTATTAAGAAGGAAAATGTGCATGTGTGCATATGTATGTGTGAAGGGTAATCTGAAAATCCACTCGACCTATTTTTGTAATTCTTTCGTTCTGACGGACATAGCACCTTCTAATATCATTTCATAAACTGCTAAAGGTTTAAAAAGTATTCACAAAGCCCTTGTAGTTGAATAGAAACAATTTGAAGTTATAAAAGAACATGTTTGCGAAGAGGGCCTTGACTTTTAGCTAAGAATGCCATAGAGTAGGAAATAACTGTTGTTACTCCACAGAATATTAATAGTTGCTGCACTCCGCAGAGTATAAAAACAAAAGCCAGTTAAATATTATTGCAAGGAATATGATGTAACACTTCAACAAACAGAAGACAGTTTAAAAAGTGATAATCGATCCTGTGTTATATTTGTTTGTTTAATTGCCATTTATCAAACACTGCAGATGTGTGTGTAATGAAACAGTGTCAAAATCTTTATTCTAATTCTATAGATGTGTGTACTGAAGTTTCTGGATGACAAAACCTTCCAACAACTCTCGTGTAAGAAAGTTTTGTTTTATTTCTTTTGTACACTGCCGTTTGTGAAAACTGCAACACCAAGAAGGAAACGCATAGCTTAGGTTAGGTACATGACAAGTAACAAATGATAAACTTATACATGACCTTTGAGCCCTAATATTCAGGATTTGGTGTGGCCTCCATGCGCTGCAATTAGAGCTGCTATACGCCGTGGCATTGAATCAAAAAGGTTCTGAATAAGTTCCTGAGGGATTTCCCTCCACGCAGTTTGTATTCCAGCCCACACTGGGTACTGGAGGACCGTGACGCACCAGGTGCCGAGCAACCATATCCCAGACATGTTCGATGGGCGACATGTCAGGCGAACGTGCAGACCAGGGAAGCAATGGTACCCGTCGCTCTTCGGAGAAGGCTTGTACATTGCTCGCAATATTGGCCGGGCATTGTCCTGTTGAAATGTGGCCTGTGGAGATGCCTGAAGCAGGGGGAGTACCTCAGGCTCTACAACCACCTTTAGATACCGGTTGCTGTTCAAAGTGCCCTCAATTCGTAGGAGGCGAGATCGGTTGTTGTAACCAGTGGCGCCCCAAACCATCACAACTGGTGTTTGTCCGGTATACCGCTCAACAATGCAGCCCTCCAGGTTGCGCTCACCACGGTACTGCCAGACATGTATGCGGCCATCACTGTAGGACACGTTCAAGCTGGACTACATTTTGCCACTCAGCACCCCAGTGACGGTGTTCACGTGCCCATTGCAAGTCGGAGGAGGTTGTGATTTCTGGACAATGGAAGCCGATGTATGCAACCGGTCCAACCTGCAGCAGACGGCGACGAACCGTTGATGCAGACATGTTGACACCTGTTGCAGTGCTCCGACGTCAATGAAGCTGTGGATGAAGCTGTACAATCCGTTATGGCCATGCGGACAAGATGACGGTCATCCCACGGTCATGTTCTGTGATCCAGTACCCGCTCTTCCCCGCGTACGAGCTTCATCTATCCACTGCTTCCACACACGCATCACTGTCGTAGCAGCATGCCCTGTACGAGCCGAACAAACCCGCTTCCGAGAGAACGATCATTCTGCCCCGTTGGAACTCACCCACATGCCAATATGGCTCCCTTTGACGTCGACGAGACATGCTGGCTCTCACTTTATTATTTCCACCTTGTTTGACACATCTGCACTGACTACACTGGGCGCAACACTAAGCTTGTCGGACCGACACGAGAGGACTCTGCTCGGCCTACGTGTACCCCATCTCTCTACAAACCTAATCACTTATTCCTTGCACACTCTTCTACAGTTCCAACAAGTTTGGAATTATTCGGGAGGTTCTTTCTTGGTGTTGCAAATTTCACAAGCAGCAGTGTATTTAAGTAGCAGGACATACTAAATATTTATATAAAGAGAATAACCTGCTAAAATTAGAAACTAGTGAAGCGATATTTTATATTAACTGAGATTATTTTTCTCGATTACCGTAACCATGTGCTTTTACGGAGGTTAACTTAGTGCCTTGGGACATATTTCGTAGTATATGTTAAGGGTTTCTGTATTACGTGAAAATTATGTAGTTTTTATGTTCTTAAATAACTATGGCACCAAAAAAAGTTAGAAAGGTTTAAAATTTAACGTACTATAATTATTTAAAACATTACTCGACCATTCTGACCGATGATTGTTCCACCATCAATGTGTACTTATAGACTATACAGCATTTGCAGAACATGGAAGACTGTCGGGGGAGGTTAAGGAAGTCAGACGTTCCGACCGATGATTGTTCCACCACCAAAGAGTATTTATAGACTATGTAACATTTCCAAAACTTGGAAGACTGTCGGAGGAGGTTAAGGAAGTCAGACGTTCCGACCGATGATTGTTCCACCACCAAAGGGTACTTATAGACTACACAGCATTTCCAGAACCTGGAAGACTGTCGGGGGAGGTTAAGGAAGTCAGACGTTCCGACCGATGATTGTTCCAACACCAAAGGGTACTTATAGACTATACAGCATTTCCAGAACCTGGAAGACTGTCGGGGGAGGTTAAGGAAGTCAGACGTTCCGACCGATGATTGTTCCAACACCAAAGGGTACTTATAGACTATGTAGCATTTCCAGAACTTGGAAGACTGTCGGGGGAGGTTAAGGAAGTCAGACGTTCCGACCGATGATTGTTCCAACACCAATGTACTTATAGACTATGTAGCATTTCCAGAACTTGGAAGACTGTCGGGGGAGGTTAAGGAAGTCAGACGTTCCGACCGATGATTGTTCCAACACCAATGTACTTATAGACTATACAGCATTTCCAGAACTTGGAAGACTGTCGGGGGAGGTTAAGGAAGTCATTCTTTTTAAAACGGTCCAAACTTTTCTGTGAAAGTCGCCTTTGCATTTGATTTTGGTCAGCATTCATCAAGAGCGGCAACCACCCAGCGCAAAGCTGAGTCATCTTTGATTCTTCATGTACACGTTCTTCTGATACGCCTATGGCGTCAGCGATTTCACGCACTTTTAATCGCCGATCGTCCAATACCATATTGTACACTTTCTCGATGCTTTCCTCGTTGGTTACAATTTTGGGGCGTCCTTCACGTTGATCATCTTCAAGAGAAGCATGTCCACGTTTAAATTCTGCCGCCCATGTCTTAATAAAGTTGTTGAAAATGAAGAAGCAAAGCCTTAGAAACCTTCAACAGCTTTGGATGAATTTCTGTTGGCGACAAACCATTCAGAACAAAGAACTTTCTGATTGTACGGTGCTCCAGTTTCAATATTTTAAGAAACACAAAGAACATGTCTCTTATTAGAGCCATAGAATTAAAGTGTTCAGTAGGTAAAGTTCAAACTCGCAATTTATTATTGCGAAACGCGTACCAATATGATTCATATCAACGCCATTTCTGCGCCAGACCGAGAACTTTTCATCTTGCCCTCGTATATTTATCATTTGGCATAGCCTGGATTGCTGAATTTGAATCACAAGGTACCATAATCTTCTCAAATGAATGGGTCCATAAGTATAGTTAAGTTATTGCTTTTATCTCGCTAACAAAGTTTGTTTTTAGTTTCCCAGCAGACTTATAAAATGAAAAGAGTTTGGAATATACTCCTGCACCTACGTTACGCTGTCTTCCAACTTCGGTCCATCGTGGAGCCAATCGTTTTCGGGATATAAAGTGTTCCTTGTCTGTGGAGTTTTACATTTCAGACTTCTTTACATGGTCTACGACCTCTAACTTAGTAAAATTCATTGGGTTTACTGGTTGTTGAAGTACTTCAATTATCGCATCTGTACACTGGATGAACCCGTTGGTAGTTTTTAGCTTCCTAGGTTTCCTTGGATGTTCTGTCTACTGCAGCATAAGTTTCTCATGAGAGCCAGTATGTGTATAAAGCAGCGTTTGGAATGCTGTAATTGGTAGCGTCTGTGTTTAATCTCATCACTATTTCTAGTTCTCTTATGTCTACAGATATTAAGTTTTCACAGCATTACTGCTTTGATGTAAGTGTTGTAGCTGTGTGCCGTTCTCGCCTCCCCCATAGTCGTGGCTCATGCAGCCAGCACGTCACAATGCTTCAGAGTGATGACGTCATTCATAACCAGAGAAACACAACGTGCAAAACTTCGAACAACATATTATGTCAGGAGTGACGTAAGACATCAGGTACGATCGTCATTGGCTGGGTTGCGACACGCCACTGATGCCAGCGCCATCATCTTTTCCGACGGTTGCTGGAACTCCTGGGCAAGCAGAGAAGGGGAGTCGCTTTTTCGCCAGGGACCGAGGCGGAACAACTAGCCATCGCCACAGCGAGGTTCGGCATAATTCACCAAGGGTTATTGCGGCCTTTTCTAAATTATCTTTAAAACCTTGTTTGGTAAGCTTTTCAAAATTCAATCTTTAACTCTTGGTGCTTTTCCAAATGTTTGTACGGGAGTAGTATTGACATTGCATTTCACGTAACTTTATGTATTCGTTACTTCGTCATACATTCTTTAAATACACGTCGCAACTTTAAGTGTAGAAGTGCACTAAATTTTTATGAGGGGAGTTCAGAACGTGCCAAAGCATATATTTACGGTGGATTTCGACATCGAATTTTTGGATGCAATACAATACTTCCCCTACTTACTATACGTAGTAAAGAAAGTAAAAAGCTTTTGTAAGAATACCTTGTAAAAAAGTGCGTAGAGAAAGCAATGTGAGTGTAACAAATAGAATTTTTTGGGATGACAAAGATAATTAGTATTTTCATAAAATGAAATCTATTAAAAGGTTACTGACCTTTGTTATTTGCTTCAAATGTTGGCCTTATTTGGTGTTTTATTTTTGGGGTGAACGATTTTCTAAAGATGCCCAAAAGATGTATTTCCAGGTGGAATGTTTGGGATACACAGCGTCGCAAGGAAGAGAAAGCCACATGAAATATGGCACACTTGTTGCTTCTGGCAAAAGCTGTGAAAACGTGATCCTTCACATGCATTGGTTTTCTGTGTTCCTTATCTTATCTGCTTCTTTCTGTCACACGTGCTGAAATTCTTCCTGGAACATTCGCTTCTATTATACCGTCAACTTTGGGAGGCATTCTACTGACCTTCACAGCTGGAGTATATAGATGTGTGTATTTGTTTACCTTATTGCGCACGCGGTGACGTTCTGTTTTACGTGTACAGTTCTACATTATTCACATATTATGAATATACAGCTTTACTCGTCACCTATAATAACATGTTTAGATATGCAACTAAATAAAATCCTGTTTTGCACAATATCTCCACGAAAATTATTTTTAATGGCAACATAGTGTAAAACTGAAATACATTACACGTTTTAATCTCAAGGAGATCACATTTGCTAGACATTATTTTCATAACCTGTCCAATACCTGATCTAGCACTGAATCGCTGTCGCCGTCTGGGAACACCGTCATGAAATGTGGGAATATTTGCGTTTAGAGTTCTTCCAACAAAATATCCGTCTACACTTTAAACAATTATAGTAATGGAGGCAACATCTATCTTTATATAAAGATCAAATGGTGATATAGTTAAGTGAGCTTTCTGCGGTGTTTTAGACCGTTCATTTTATCATTTTTATAAATCTTTTAAACATATGCCAAAATTGTAACTTTTTTGTACGTGATGTTTCGAAAATTATGTTTCATGTATTGGGCATACATCCAGACACTTTCATCAACATGTGACTTAAACTGGCGGAGAAGTAAATTCGTGAAGACGTAAAAACTGAGCCGAAAATTAAGAACTAAGGCAAAAACGTTGAGAATTTTCAATTTTGGCATTGTATTCGTCCCTCAAATGACATCCTATTCTTATCGCAAAATCAAGTAATACACACAAAAAGAATTGCTGTACTCAAGGGCTTTAAGATAAAAACACACGTACAAAAGAGTTGCAATTTTGGTATATTTTTTCAAAAATTTATAAAAATGATAAATCAACGACCTGTAAAACAAAACACCATACTGTATTATCGTTTTATCTTTATATCCAAAAAGGTTATATTTTTCCCTCCATTAATTTCGCTACTAGAATTTTTTAAAGTGCAGAGGAATAATTTCTTGAAGGGGTGTAAGTGATTCAGAGTGGCTGAGTCAGGTATGGGATAAGAATGGGAAATGGACAGACCATTAAAGCAATCTCTAGTAAATGTGTTCTCTTTGAGAGTGAAGTTGTAATTTACTTGTTTTACATTATATCGTCATTAAAATGCTTTTTCATGGAGAAATTGTACACAACAGTGTTTTAATTAGTTTTATATTTGCATTGGACAAATGATTCAATTAATGTCAAGTAAACATGCATCTTTGGGAGTAAAAAACAATAATATATTTCAGCTTTACATTACGTTGCCATCAAAAACATTTTTCCTGGACATATTCTGCAAAACAGGGTTTTATTTACAAGTGATGGGGATATTACAAGTGATGGGGAATAAATTCATATGTGAACATTCCAGAACTGTGCACTAGAACAGGACGCCACTGTTTGCGAGGAAGGATACAGTGTTATGTAAGCCACTTTCTTGTTATAAATACCGCACCAATGAAAACCAGTACACTGCTTCCCAAACGCATAAACGGAAGTAAGGGGAAAACGGATGAAAATGTGACCAAAAATGACAAAATATCACATTTTTGTACCGAAAAATACTAGGTAGTGGTTTGAAGTGCATATATGCAAAGCTTTAAAGCACTACAGAGCCTGGAAGTAGCTCTAATTACATCATATTTAAAAGTCTGCACACCTTAAATGTCCCTGAGAAGGCATGGCACGTGATTAAATTGCTGCATGAAGCAAACAATCAGTTTTTTTTTCCGTGAAGGTTAGTTTATAATTTGTCACTCAGCCACCGTGATGAGTACAACATAGTAACGCCGGTAGATGTCGTGTAACATCAAATTGTATGTTGTTTAATTTACATGAACCAGAAACAAGTGTAAATATTACCGCGATCAAAGATTGGATGAGCAGAAACAGGTGGAGGATAATTGAGAACCTGTTATAAATAATGAAGAGTGTAAATATATATTGTGGACGTCATCATTGGTGAAGGACCACAATCAAAAGTGCTCGTGTATACAGGACTTGACTTGTGCCATAAATTAGAACTGACTTGCACTGCTTGTAATGAAACAAGAGTACAATAAGAAGCTCTGCAAGTCATTACTTCTGGTTAACTACATGCAAACTTTTAAGCTCATTTAATTTTTGCTAAACTTTTATTCATTCAAAATAAAAACAACATCCACAAATTAGGTGTTAGTCACTGTACATTCTATAGAACATACCATAAAAACTGACGAATAAGATTCAGGATTAACTTAGTACTTTTTGAGATAAAAAATAATACGTGTGTAGTGATTGCATAAAAATTTGAAATTTTTGCTAAGCAGATCATATTTTTTTTTAATTTTACTTTCAGCTGAAATATTATAAACCCCATGCGTCAGGTTTTTCTAAATGAATTTCTGGTTTTGTGAAAACATTCAATTTTTCTTACAAAAAAAGTGTGGCGTGAATTTCGTTTTAAAATTGGCAAATTTTTTGAAAGAAGATTTTCAATAATTCGAAAACTAATTAACATAAAAAGACGAAACTATGCCAAATAGTTCCACATAACACCCCAAATATGTGTACAAAAAATTGACTATATAGCCTTAAAATTGTGCAAAATAGAAATTTCAAACATCACCCCACCCCCATCATAAACGTAAAAAAGCAAACAACACATTCTTAGCCATCTACAAACATTTACTCCACTCGAAGCTTTATAACATCAACTATTAAAAAAGTGTCATAAAAATGCGAAACATATCCCGCAGGCGTACACCACCAGTAAGATAAGTAGTTTACGTGAGGGAGTTGATTTTCCAATTCACATTGGCCATTACTGAATGTTTGCGCGCTAGTTACTAAGAGATCGCCAATGGTGCTACACATTTTGTTACAGCCCAGTGAAGGGGATTATGATGAAGGAAAGACACACAGATAAGCTCTGGTCTATCATAGCACTGTATACCATTTACTACAGATCACCAGTGGTGCTATACATTTTGTTGCAGCCCACCGAAGAGGGGCCATGATCATGATGAAGGATACACACACAGATAAGCTCTGGTCTATCATAGCACTGTAAACCATTTACTAGAGATCACCAGTGGTGCTATACATTTTGTTGCAGCCCAATGAAGAGGGGCCATGATCATGATGAAGGATAGACACACAGATAAGCTCTGGTCTATCATAGCACTGTATACCATTTACTAGAGGTTACTAGTGGTGCTATACACTTTGTTACAGTCCAGTGAAGAGGAACCATGATCATGATGAAGGATAGACACACAGATAAGCTCTGGTCTATCATAGCACTGTATACCATTTACTAGAGGCCACTAGTGGTGCTATACATTTTGTTACAGTCAGTGAAGAGGGACTATGATCATGATGAAGGATACACACACAGATAAGCTCTGGTCTATCATAGCACTGTATACCATTTACTAGAGGCCACTATTGGTGCTATACATTTTGATACAGTCCAGTGAAGAGGGACCATGATCATGATGAAGGATAGACTCACAGATAAGCTCTGGTCTATCATAGCACTGAATACCATTTACTAGTGGTCACTAGTGGTGCTATACATTTTGTTACAGTCCAGTGAAGAGGGACCATGATCATGATGAAGGATACACACACAGATAAGCTCTGGTCTATCATAGCACTGTATACCATTTACTAGAGGCCACTAGTGGTACTATACATTTTGTTACAGTCCAGTGAAGAGGAACCATGATCATGATGAAGGATAGAGACACAGATAAGCTCTGGTCTATCATAGCACTGTATACCATTAACTAGAGATCACCAGTGGTGCTATACATTTTGTTGCAGCCCACTGAAGAGGGGCCATGATCATGATGAAGGCTAGACACACAGATAAGCTCTGGTCTATCATAGCACTGTATACCATTTACTAGAGGTTACTAGTGGTGCTATACATTTTGTTACAGTCCAGTGAAGAGGGACCATGATCACGATGAAGGATAGACTCACAGATAAGCTCTGGTCTATCATAGCACTGTATACCATTTACTAGTGGTCACTAGTGGTGCTATACATTTTGTTACAGTCCAGTGAAGAGGGACCATGATCATGATGAAGGATACACACACAGATAAGCTCTGGTCTATCATAGCACTGTATACCATTAACTAGAGATCACCAGTGGTGCTATACATTTTGTTGCAGCCCACTGAAGAGGGGCCATGATCATGATGAAGGATAGACACACAGATAAGCTCTGGTCTATCATAGCACTGTATACCGTTTACTAGAGATCACAGTGGTGCTATACATTTTGTTGCAGCCCACTGAAGAGGGGCCATGATCATGATGAAGGATAGACACACAGATAAGCTCTGGTCTATCACAGTACTGTATACCATTTACTAGAGGACACTAGTGGTGCTATACATTTTGTTCCAGCCCAGTGAAGGGGGACAATGATCATGATGAAGGATAGACACACAGATAAGCTCTGGTCTATCATAGCACTGTACACCATTTACTAGAGGACACTAGTGGTGCTATACATTTTGTTGTAGGCCAGTGAAGGAGGACCATGATCATGATGAAGGATACACACACAGATAAGCTCTGGTCTGTCATAGCACTGTATACCATTTACTAGAGGTCACTAGTGGTGCTATACATTTTGTTACAGCCCAGTGAAGGGGTACCATGGTCATGATGAAGGATAGACACACAGATAAGCTCTGGTCTATCATAGCACTGTATATCATTTACTAGAGGTCACTAGTGGTGCTATACATTTTGTTACAGCCCAGTGAAGGGGGACCATGATCATGAAGGATAAACACACAGATAAGCTCTGATCTATCATAGCCTGTACACCATTTACTAGAGGTCACTAGTGGTACTATACATTTTATAGCAGGGGGACTATGATCACTTGGTCAGTGAAGGTTAGACGCAGAGATAAACTCTCGTCTATCACAGAATTGTATACTATTCAGTCTGTAGTGTTAAGTTACAGGACATCACGAAAAGCATAGAAAAGGCTACTTGGAACTTCAAAGAAGTCTATAATACTTGAGAATTCAAAACAATAACAAGGAATACTTCGGTAATGGTTATTGCCGCAAAACGCTTAATAGAAATAATCTGTGAATTTTAACGAGTTGTACCTTTTTGTAAACTTTTGTCTATTTTTATCTTATTAGTTTAACAATTATATAAATTTGTTCCAGATATAGAGGATCTATATTTTTTTCCAGAAATTTCAATAAGTACATTTTATTTCTCATGCAAATATCTTAAATGTATGGTATTTTAGAATAATCCTTAGAGCCGCCTTTTACAAAATCAAGAATAAACAATAATTTTCCACATAATTGGTAGTTTAGGGTGATGGAACTTTCTTGATAATGTTTATGTCGCATTCTTGGAAGATACGGTACACTGACGAGCATAGAAAGTGGCCTACTCCGCTAGACTGCGATGGTGTTTATCCCTTCGTAATATTTCCATCTTCAGGAATCATTCTTTGACTCTACAGAGCCGGTATCAGTCTCTATGTGACTGGCCTGAATAAAAGTATATAAAAACGGACCAAGTAACGATGTTATAATTGATGTGAAGTGAAGGCGTGGTTCGTATACCGCCTCTATGAAAGAGTTTCTCTACTATTGGACACAAGTAACGGTTATACCAAAGCAATAATTCTACCTTCTAGAGAAGGGGATGAAGATTAATTGTACAGGTCGTTAAATTAGACGACAGCTACGACATTTATATGAGAGCTTTCATCATCGATATGGAGACGAAGGTTCAAGTTATTGCCGCCATCGAACGCCAATAAGAAACTTTATATTAGAGCAGTGTAGCACAGAAATAGAAGTTCTATGTGTATTAAATGAAGAAAGTTCTTAACTTAAGTCTTCAATTATAATATATTTTATTTCTGCGCCAAAACGAAGGAAGGTTTTCCTTAACGTGCTCCGCTGGTGAGAACATAGTAAGGTAGTAGTGAGGTAAAGTACCCTGCCAGTGGTTAGGATTGTCCTCAAGAAATAGAGTAGGTTGCGCTAGCAGAGGGTGGGGCTAAATTTGTTACTAGGCACAGGTCGAATTTTCGTCATGAAAAGGAGAAACGCAGCGGAGGAGAAGGTAGTCTAGGGTGGGGGCAGAACGGCTGGCAGAATTCTCCTTGAGTGGAACAAACACTCGCTCGGAATGCATGGTGATGTCACATTATCTCACGTTGTGTACGCACATGCTGCTCAACTGACCCAATACCAAGTTTGGTATTCATCCGACATTTCATTTTTTACTTTCTTTGCCACGTAGACTCTCTTAGCGTGTAGTTGTAGAAGTCCAAGTCGTTTCCGCGGCCGCTTCACAATGCTGTCTCAGGATGTAGCGTTGTTCCCTTGTCAAGTTGAGTCCCAGGTACTGAATATGGGCTGAGAGCAGGGAGACCTATCACGTTCGTATCTTGAGTATAATTTTTTTCTTTTGCGTATATTAGAATATACCGTATTTACTTGAATCCAATGCGCACCCCATATTTGAAGCTTAAACTTATGAAAAACAAGGTTTATATCGAATGTAAAGCGCATCAATGACAGGTATTTTATTTAAATTTATTTAATACAACAGTGGATTTATCGTACATATAAACCACCAGATTATAGAATTCAAGGTGACCTATTGTAAGGTGACACATTGTTAAAGAACAAAATTAGTGTTACGCGCTGTTTTTTGCACCCTGTTGTTATGATGGTAACTTCCTTTCTCCCTTTCCACGGCATATCAAAGCGAATTGGCGTCTCATCAGCGTTGCCAATTTGCCCCATGAACTTTTGTTTCCTCCGAAGTGAAATGACAAACGTTTGTCCTCAAAATGTGCAGGAAGCTTCTGGCACGGCGTCTCAGAGATAAACCCGCCCACGGTGAGCCTTAAACTTTTGTTTCGGAATACCAGGAACTTCAGCCTCCTCTTTCGTATAGTGTCATCACTAGTCACAGGTTGCCCACTCTTGCTCCTTTCACGCACAAATGCCAACACTCAGGATGTCTCCCCTACTGCTACTAGCTTTAGTAGCAAATAATGACAATTTCTGTTTTCGTCCCAAGCGAACATTGCTCTCTGATACATTGAACTTCCTTCCTGCCATTTTGTTCAGATAAAGGATTACTTTACGCTGTAAAGAATCATCATAAGACGTTCTTCTCTGTTTGCCCTCCGCATCGTAACTCAATAATAGGACGATGATAAATGAGCGAGTTTACGGATGCATGTTAGCTCCAAGAATCAATTCTGACGTAATCAACGACAATTTTGAATGAACTTACTGGGATTCTACGGAACGGATTTGCACTCGAATCTAATGCGCACCACGATTTTGAGTACTACATTTGGTCAAAGAAGGTGCGCATTAGATTCGAGTAAATACGGTAACTTCCAATTCCTAAGGCTTATTTGATATCAAGACATTTATGCTCGCTCATAAAGACTGAAAAAGTCTCGTTTTCGTTTTTAAACTAAATATGAAATAAATAAGTATTATATTTCTAAATGAAAAAGCAAATTGAAACAAAAATAAACTTAATATAGGGTCTGTAAACCCTCTACCTTTATTACTACCCTCATTCTAAGGAGCATGAATGATATCAAATTTTCACTCCAAGCAGCAGCATCTTGTATTTGATCTCATTAAACGTCTGTTGTCTTGCAGCCCAATTTAACTCCTAAATGTTCACCTCTGCTCACACATTTTAAATAGGATTCAAATTTGGTGAGCAAGGTGGCCAATCATTCACTATATCTTGCCTTTGCGAGAACCAGTTTGAAACCTGCTGACTTGTGTGGGAAAGATAAGTTATCCTACTGGAATTTAATCATTCCATCGGGATATCTAGTCCTTACAAAAGGAACCAGGGCGTTTTGGGGATGTCTTTATATTGGTAGCTATTTAATGTGCCACAACACAACGTGATATCCAAGCGCAACATGACCGTGGCCATGCATTTGTGGTAGATAATTACTTTCCCCCATTTGTAGATGATAATGTCACCCTATGTTCGCTATAGTTGACATTTTGTTCTACAAATGATCGTCTCTAAGACCCTGCTGCGGATGGAGCAAAGAGCCCTGCTCCAGTCAAACGACGCAAGGCTGTGAGGTTCGACCGAGGGAAATTAGAATTACTACCAACTTTAGACATGCTGGATGGGATTACTGTCTACCTGTTCTAGAAGTGCAGTGTGCTTTTGAGGAGTGGATAAACTGAACCAGGTCGACAACGAACAATCGCTTTCCTCGATAACCGCACCCACCTCGTAGCCGTAGATATAGATACACAGAGTATCTGCTTCACTAACGAAAGGAGAGATCTCCTTGTAGCTTCAACCCGGCGACGGCGACGGATTTTTCGGGCACAAAAATCCTTAGCACGGTTTCCTTCGGAAGGGAAGTAAAGCCGGTAGTTCCGTGTCGTAGATTTACGGCACGTAAAAGAACTTCAAGCCTCATAAAGAGGCCTCTGGGCAAAATTACCGGTGTTTCACGCTCAATATAGAATGGGACGCTAAGGACCACACTAGTTAAAAGGCGTCCATAAATAAAAGCTCAATTTAACTCCTTGTAGCTTCGTCTTTATATGTGCATACATCTATAGTAAAAGCCAGTATGATTGCTAACACATCATGCAGAACTCCAAGGCTATGAGGTGCGCACGCATGACCACGTCGTGCTATTCATTATTGAAGAATGAGCCAGAGAATATGCACATCCAAACATCCATTTAATTTAGGTCAATTAAATATTTGGTTTAGTTATTCAGTTTAGAATTCCTACTAATATGGCATTTATTTTGAAAATGAAAAGAGTAATTTGTATGAGTTTTATGCATGAATGGACATGTTATGTATGGAAAACATACGCATTGGCATATATTTAACAAACTAAAATAATAAAAAACATATACACCATGGATTGAAACCCAAGTTGTTGAAATTACGAGACATATACGTTTCACAACCAAACTGAAGGGCATGTTCCTACTTATCGCATAGCCGTGAAATGAACGAGGATCGTGTATTGTGAACGCAGCGCCAGCGAATACTTTCCTAATTGAACTCTCCGGCTGCGGCTCATTTATTTTGTCTAGGCTGTACATAGTAGGCAGAGAGGGTACTGTACAACAATTCGATAGCGAGATTTCACCGGATATGCATGTTTTGAGGCTCCTTGAATATAAAAACGAATAAAAGGTCCGTGTGTGTGTCTGTGAACAGTATAACTTAAAAACGAAAGGTCGGATAAACACCAAACTTGGTGCTTAAGTTCAAAATATTCCAAAAATGCGACACGATTCTCAAGAAAATACCCCCACTTCAAACAACCCTTTACATCGAACATTTTTTCGCAATTTTTTTATATTTAAAAAGATGGCTCTAACGATTCTGATTTAAAATACCATATACTAAAGATGTTTACATAACAAATAAATGCATATCTTGAATTTTCTGGGATTAGCCTGTGAAGTCGTCTTCATTCTGAAGGAATTTTGTATAATCTTATATAACTGGTAAACATTAAGTGATACACGAAAACGTACTACACAAGAAATGTAGATCTCTTTAAAATACACAATTTATTTTCAATAATTGTTTTGTGGCATCGGCCATTTCTGAGATATCTGTTATTCATAGTTCGAATTGTTCAATACTGTTTTTTGTTTTTACTTCCCATCGATTTTCAGTTGTTTCTCGCGATGTCATGGAAACAGTGTGTAATTTTAAGGCCAGCATATAGCGTTCAGTTGTTAAACATTTGACTATCGCTGTTCTCTATAACGAAATGTGTAATGTAGCTGTTTCTGTAAAGGTTTATCTCGATTAAAATGAAGTAGATAGGAAAATTCGCTTTAGTAAGAACAGCTTGTCTACATACGTCAAGGTACTTGACTGACGGGACAGCAAGTTTGTGTGGTGCATCAGACGAATACGTTTTCCACTTTACTGAACGTACAGACGTTGCCATGACTACGCATCTCTCCCTGACCAGTCTCTGCCTCAAAAATATAACTTGCAAATCATTGTCTTCGTTACAGGCCTGGAGGCTTTTACGTCACACAAATGACTGAATTTCTGCCTTAACAACGACACTTGGCCTCAGGTAATAACCAGCACTCGAAACTTGAAGACCTATAAAAATATCTGAAGCATACTTAGAAGGACCTAATATTTACAAAAAGAGGGCAAAAATATGATGGGAATTAATTCATATTTTTTATAATTTTAGTGTTAATTATATATTAAATACTAACTGTTACAGAACATAAGATTTTGGAACAGGAGGCAGAATTTAAATATTTAGTATGAATGAATGAATAAACTTTATTTGTACATTATTTTTTTACACAATCCTGTTTTACAATATTCCACTTGTAAAACTAACTTAACCTATGCACAAATTTTCTTGCCAGCTATGTTGCTCATTTTGCCTTATGGCTCAACTGAGCAACTCTTGTTTCCATCCTCTCCCTCCTCCGTTTGTCCTTCTACCTTTCTTATCTCTTTTCTAATCCATTTCTCTTTTACTTTCTTTAAGAACTCCCCCATATTATTCTTTTCTTCAACATTTTAATTCCTACTATTTTTTCTTCCATTTTTCCCCATTTTTCTTCCCATACTTTTTGTCTCCATTCTGCTAATTCTTTGCATTCTGTTATATAATGCTTTGTGTTTTCACTACATCCACATAGTTCACAAATTCCGTTTTTTCTTCCTCTTAGCCCTCTCATGTACATTGATCCTGTTCTCATCCATACAAACACTTCATTTTCAGCTCTATTACAACAATCCTAATACCCTTCTCTTCCGCATTTCCGTTTTGTTAATCTATAGAACCCTAGTGATGTTTTATTCTCTAAGCTTCCCCAAATCTCTTGTCTTTCTATGTCCTCCACTCTGTTTCTTAGAAGCCGTTTCTATTTCTTTCTCCTGTTCTCCAAACATCTCCCATTCCTATCTTCTCCATAATTTTTTCTACCCCTGTGCACCAGCTATTTTTATTTTTCGTACTCTTTTGTTGTTCCATGCATATCTTTAAAATTTCCCCTTCATCTTTTCTCAGGCATCTAAACCAAAATATCAATATCTTTTCCAGTATCACTCCCTTTCTTCTTCTTTTTCCTAATTTCACTAACGCTACTTTCCCTGAAGCTGATCTTAGTAACCCCAATAGCTCTTTACAGAACATTCTACAGCTTTGGTCTATTTTTCTGTTTAATTCAGATCCCCCCCCCAAAAGTTTCAACTGCATATAGCTTTCTTGCTTCTACCAATGCCTCATACATTCTTTCTATCCATTTAGTCGACATTTATAATTTGTATTTGCACACCCTTACTCCTGTCATTGCCGCCTTTCGTTTAGCCATAACCTTCCTGCTATGCGCCACCCCCAAATAATCAAAGTGCTTGACAACTTCTAACAAATATTTTGTATGCAATTCATCATATAAAAACAAACTCATCTTTTAGAAAATGGAAGTCTTTAATTATTTTAATGGAACTATAAAAAGATGTTTGAAAACCAAAACAAAAAAAGAGACAGCATTAAAATTTTATTAAGTAATGTCAGTGCCAAAATTACTGTATGGGAGTGAAGCATGGATTGTGATAGAGAAAAAGAAAGGAGTAAATGACATTTTTAAGAGCAATGGAAGGACATAAGAGGACAGAAAACAAAAGAAATGAAAATATAAGAAAAGAATTAGATATATACTATCTGTATAAAAAAATCTGATGTGATACATTCACATGACTTTTCTACCCTCTATCGTTTATTAGTGGGTATAAAACTATTCGGCTTCATTTTAATCGAGATAAACCTTTACAGAAACAGCTACATTACACATTTCGTTATAGATACAAACAGAACAGCGATAGTCAAATGTTTAACAACTGAACGCTATATGCTGGCCTTAAAATTCCATGACATCGCGAGAAACAACTGAATGTTGACACGACTTTAAGAGAATGACCAAGAAATAACAACTCGAACGTTTAATAACGGATTTCTCATAAATGGTTTATGCCACAAGAAACCTTATTTGAAATAAATTGTGTGGTTTAGCAGATATATATTTTTGGTATCGTGCGTTTTCCTCTATTGCTTAACGTTTACCTGTTTTACAAGGTTATACAAAATTTCTTTTAAATGTAAATTTCACGGGTATTCCCAGAAAATTGAATATATACATTATATTTGTAATGTAAATATATTTAATATATGGTATTTTAATTAATACATGAGCATCATTTTTTAGAAAATAAAAAATTTCCAAAAATCTTCCATGTAAAGGGAAGTCAGGGGTGGGGGAATTTTCTTGAAAATCTTCGTGTAGTATCTTTGAAAAGTACTGAGCCTAAATACCAAGTTTCGTATATATCCGACTTTTTGTTTTTAAGTTGTGCTGTTCTCACACACACACACACACACACACACACACACACACACACACACACACACACACACACACACAGGACCTGTTTCTAAAAATATTTTTCTGGAATTCAGGCGGCCTGAAAACATGTATTTACAGTCAAATCTCGATATTGAATTTTTGTGTGGAATACAGTATTTGCCCTACTTACTTTACGTAAAAGAGAAAATAAGAATTAAAGAAGTGGATAAGTCAGCGCGGAAAGAAGAACTACAGAGAGACTACCATTGATTATAAACCAACAGGGAAAAGAAAAGATGTAGATTGCTACAGACAGAACTTCTAATTCATGAAGGAAGAGTAATAATGAGACTGGTCCCGTCGGTAGAGCCCCTGCCTGCTATGGGAGGAGTCCGGGGTTCGATTCCCACCTAGGGGGTGGAAAATTTTATCTAGCCAAGATTATTTCCTATCCTCCCCAGAGTCTAGAAGTATGATCTAATGAGTAAAACCCAAAAAGTCAACAAACCCAGCGACAAGAGAATACAAAATTAAACAGAGTTTTATTTATGGACACTCTTTAACACTATAGTCCTTAGCGTCCCATTCTATATTGGACGTGAAAGACGGCCTCTATCAGCTTAAGGTTCTTTTACGTGACGAAAATCTACGACAGGGGACCGCCGGCTTTACTT
The DNA here is from genome assembly GCA_030765065.1 of Deroplatys truncata. Taxonomy (NCBI): domain Eukaryota; kingdom Metazoa; phylum Arthropoda; class Insecta; order Mantodea; family Mantidae; genus Deroplatys; species Deroplatys truncata. The sequence continues at coordinate 8,574,475 of CM060977.1, read as the reverse complement.
CACTCGGAGGAAGACATGCCAAGGATTTTTACGCCCGAAAAAATATGTATCGCCCTCCGCCGTGTTTGAACCCGCGACCTCGGGGACTAGAGGCTAGTATGGTAACCATTATACCACGGAGGACGACGACAAGCGAATACGAGTTAACACCATTTCCAATAAGTTGCAAAGGAAATGCCGCCGATAACAACAATGCAGTTAATGGCCTTGACATTAGGCAGCAATATCATTACATTTCCCCCCAAATTGTGTTATTTGTACACTCTTGATATACATGTACAGGGTGGGCGAAAAGTCCCTTTACGTGTTAACAGGATAACACACTGTAGTCCACGAGTGGGAGTTGACACTTGAGAGTGATCACCTTCTCTTTCTTTCTAAGCCGTCGCTCTCTTATGCGGGACAGAAACACCACGAGCGGCGAATGATCCTTCTTCATCCTCCCAATTTGTTTCTTGTGTCCCTTCCACCTCATTGTCAGAAATTTCAAAATGTTCATTATCTCTATCTGAATCATGTTCTAAATTAATTATGAACCTATCACTAATTTCATCTATTAAACCATCTCTCCCCCAATAAAATTGTTCTCGTATCTTTTCAATGCCTTCACAAGCTCGCCTGTTCGGCCACTTTACCTAATATACTTCAAGCAAATTGTTACGTCACCATGCTTAAATGATATGTAGTGTTTATAGTATTTAATCCGCTCTGATATGGAGGTCATCGTATTACACCGTCTTATACACCGGGGTGAGGCCGGAAGGTCTCCAGCTAAAATATTAAACTTAGTTACCCCGGCATAAACATTGGGGGACCTACACTCAGAGGCGGCGAGAGATACCAAGAACTTGCTGCGCAAAGCTAAAGCGGGCGTGGGATCTTTAGAACATAAAAATACATAAATTCACATTTACCTCTGATTTATTACAATTAACAAGGTGCCCTACATTACATACAAAAGGTTACAGACGAACACTGGGGGAGATGCCCCACGCACACACACGCAACCAAACACTCAGAAGACCTACACTAGACTGACGCTACTGGTAACGCCACGCACTCAGACAACGGACTCTTCCCTCAATTGCCTTCACCCCCCCTGACTAGGAATTGCCACGCCGGACAAGAATTCAAAGTTACAAACGAAATAATTAGTTCCACAATATAGTATCCACAGCAATAATGTGTGCGACGTGACAATATACACACATACGCTACAATATAAAGACGGCGTAAGAATTAAACCGTCTTTTTCAGCTTTGGTGGAATGCGGGCCAAATTCACGGACCCATGATTGTATTAAGCGATGATGGTACCCGAGCCTTTACAAATCTAAATTTCATTTTATGCAATACTTTTCGCAAACTCCATAAACACCCGTTGAACAACTTTTTACCACTTTCTATACTACGTATAGGGGTATTGCATTCCACCCAAAAATTAGATATCTATATTTCACCGGAAATACATGTTTTGAGGTCCCCTGAATCCAAATCAAGCCTTTTTGGAAACATGTCCGTGAGTCTGTGAGCACCATAACTCAAAAACGAAAAGTCAGATAAATACCAAAGTTGATATATCTTCCAAGGATGTGACATGAAGATCTTCAACCTTAAACTACCATTTACATAGAGCACTTTTAGACTTTCTAAAACGATTTTAATTAAAATACCATATATGAAAGATATTTACATGACAAATAAAATGTATATCTTGAATTATCTGGGAATAGCCTAGGAACTCTTCATTTGGAAGGGATTTTCTATAATCCTATATAACTGGTAAACATTAGGCTATAGACGAAAACGTACTACACAAAAAATGTAGATCTCTTTAAAAAACAGTTTATTAAAAATAAGTTCTCCGTTATTAAAGGTTTGAATTGTTCATTTCTTGTCATTCTCTTAAGTCCGTCAATATTCAGTTGTTTCTCGCGATTGCATAGAAAAAAATGGAATTGTTCGGCCAGCATAACCGCGCTGTTCTTAAACATCTGACTGTCGGTGTTTCCTCTGTATCTATAACGAAATGTGTAATGTAATTATTTGTGCAAAAGTTTATTTGGATTAAAATGTAATAGAAAAATAAGCTTCAGTAAGAATAATATGTATACCCATTAATAAACGATAGAGGGTAGAGAAAGTGATGTGAATGTATCCCATCATATTTCTCTTTTAAAACTTTATTTATGTCTTCTAAGCTGGGGAGGAAATCTTATTGCAGCGGCCAGAAAGAATCTATCGCGTCTTTGTGGGTTTTCTATTTGGACGTTCTTTTTTACCAGGAGTTTCTATAAAACTGTCACTTTTTTGTTACTTGAGTATTGTTTTCACAGTACGAGATGAAACGCCTGTAGCCCGCAACAGTCACGGACCTCGCATTCGTCTACAAAAGCTTATGGACGCTGATCACAATTTCTCTACCATCTGATCTTATACTTTTCCGTTTCTTTCCACGCCTCCTGGAACTATCACAGGCACTGGTGCAATTCCCAACACTATGTTTAAAATAATCAAAATTCTCAAATTCTAAAAAACTTTTGCACGTTTGCAACATTGGCAACTTCACTTGCAAGAGTTGCAACAGTCAGTGATGCCTACTTACCCTCACATTACCGCAAGTAATTAGAGGACATAATGAGGCTTTAAAAGGGACTGACCATTTAAAGGAAAGAAACACAAGGATTCTTCTCAACCCTTGTTAGACAAGGACAGTAGAAAAGCTCATGGACTGTGCACAATGGAAGGAGAAAGCTTAACGCAAGTGCTTGGATTTTTTTCACCGCCTTCGAGTGGCCCAGCCACTGCCTTCCTGCTGCCTAATGAGGTTCGTCGAATTTTGATTTCTCTCAAGATGACTGAACGAGTTGAGCAAAGAAACTGCCTGGTGATTCTCAAAGTGAAACAATTCTAAGATTCAGCAGGTCATTGGAGACGATGTTATGGGGGTAACACAGATCAAAGAGCGGTACAACCGATTCAAACATGGCCGTACATCGACAGAGAGTGAGCAGCGTTCCGGGAGGCCATAAACCGCTCGGAGTTCAGCTGTTATTGAGAGGGTGGTGGGCAAACTGATGATGGGAGATCGCCGCTTGACCGTACGAGAGGTTGGGATCAGTAAAGATTCCGCAAACGCATTTTTGCGTGACGATGCTGCATCTGATTCAGATTTTCTTGGCGAAGCATGAAATTGAAGTCATTCAACAACCTCCCTACTCTCCAGACATAGCTCCTTGAGACTTCTGATTATTTCCGAAGTTGAAAACGCCGTTGAAGGGATGCCGTTTCGAGAGTAGAGAAGAGATAATGCTGAACGCGACCATTCCAAAAGAAGTGGAAGAATCGATGGGCTAAGTGTGTGGAAGCGAAAGGGGCTACTTTGAAGGGATTAGGATCCCAATTCATCAGACAAGAACATTGTTTTCCCAGACAAAGGTTGGATACTTCTTAGACATATCTCGCATTACCACATTTGTCTGGTTTTTACATTCATTATGAATAACATTGTTACACAGGTTCAACAATGTGCATTCCTCCATGTTTGGTGCAAAGGTTGATGCGTCACCATGTTCTTGTATGCATTCGCTGCAGCATATCAGGGTTGATCATCTTAAATGTTATGCGAACCTCTTCTTTCAGTTGATCCTTGTTCACGTATAGTCGTTTACGAATGTCTTCTTTTACTATGCCATTAACACGTAAAGGAACTTTTCGCCCACCCTGTACATATTGCACTGAGAGATTGGTGTACTTAATTTATCACGTAACATATTGTGGTGCAGCGGCTATAGCCCAAGGTTATCCGGAGGTCGGCGCCAGGCAGTCGGAGTAAACAAATATAAGTCGCGCTCTCGCCCGGCGTAAACACCAGAAGCCTATCGCCAGATAACCAGAATCTTCTGGAAGTTTCTTTCCCCCGTGTGTCCAGACAGCCCTCGAATCTTCTGTGGATGATTCCACTGCCTGTATAAGCGGGTGTTCTCGTAAGAGTTAGCAAGTACTTTTCTGGTGCGGTTCTACAAGTGAGTTTGTGACGTGCAGTGAGTGGTACTGCGGGGCGAGGAAGTGTTCAAATGAACCGTAAGAAGAACTAACCACGTCGTGCGCATTATAATACGCTGCTGCGTCAAGAGGGAAGGTGAAGTGACTGGAAAATTGAACTAGTTTAAATTAGTGTGAACTAAGTGAAGTCTCAAATAAAGTGAACTAGCTAAAAACAATGAAGTGACAGTTGAAAAGCTGGACAGACTCACTATAGAAATGTTATTCTATGAAATAAAGTTAAACATTTTTGCTTAAAAAATACAAAATTCTGGTGGCAGCAAACATACCATGCGCAAAGCTTCACGATTAAAACGCTTGTTCTCTCAACATACGCTGTACATTGTTATGTTAATCTGGTAAATGATTGTTGTTTGCTCGCACTGGGAAACAGCAGTAAAAATCTGATGTGATACATTCACATGACTTTCTCTACCCTCTACCTTCATTAGTGGGTATACAAACTATTCTTACTAAAGCTTAGTTTTATATCTACTTCATTTTAATCCAAATAAACCTTTACAGAAATAGCTACCTTACACATTTCGTTATAGATACATAGAGAGCAGTGATAGTCAAATGTTTAACAACTGGACGTTATATGCTGGCCTTAAAATTCCATACTGTTTCCATGACATCGCGAGAAACAACTGAATGTTGACAGGACTTTATGATAAGGACCAAGAAATTACCAATTCAAACCATTAACAACGGATATCTCGGAAATGGCTTATGCTACAAAAAAGTATTTTAAATAAATTGTATGTTTTAAAGAGATCTACATCTTTTGTGTAGTACATTTTCGTCTATCGTTTAACGTTTACCAGTTATACAAGATTACATCAAATTCCTTCCGAATGAAAAGGACTTCCCAGAATTCAAGATTGTCGCAGTAATCTGTCGTGTTATCTATTTTTACTTAGCGCCTGTTATTGTTTTACTATTTTGAATTTTGGGTTCTTTGTCCTCCGGCTAGCTATTATTACTCAGTCGAGCAAATATCTCTAAGCAGGGCGTGAAACGGAAAGGAGTTGTTACTAAAAGATAACACTGATAAAAGAATTTGTTTTTACACTTTTATTGCCGTCACACTTAATTAATAGTTCACATCTATAATCTTTATACACGCCTGACTGAAACTGTTATATTTCCGAATGTAATTACTGTCGTAATAGTTGTCGCGTATTTCACATTTTTGTAACTAACTTTACGACGCGAGAAATTCTGTAGAACTGCGTGATGTGTACCTCGTGAATGATTCTGTAGAACTGCGTAATGTGTACCACGCGAGAGATTCTGTAGAACTGCGTGATGTGTACCTCGTGCATGATTCTGTAGAACTGCGCGATACTTGCTTTTGACTCAAGAATTTATACTCCCTCACCCCGATTTGCCTAAAAATTATAATAGAGCTGCTATTGGTTACTAAATCGCGCCAACATTAGCGTCTGTTTTGAAAGCCAATCATAATTACTAATACATATTGTCGTAGCCTCTTCTTATATTTACTCAAAAATGATGGGGCAACTCACCTTGCAAAGAATGTACCGGGAAATTAATCAAACTTCTCACACGGCGAGGCTACGACGAGGGACGCAGCTAAAGAAAGTACAGAAAATATTACTAATCCGAAACGTTACATGGCTTAAAGGAAGGAAAGGACTCTACACTAACATAATTAAATCTTCCAGAGAATGGATGGCTGATAGATTTATTATATAAAGATAGATAACGTAGTGCTTACACTCTTAGCCCACATGTCCGCCGGCGAGGCCGCATGGCAGTTGCTCGTCCTTACAGCTCGAAGGTCACTCCCTGACTCGTTGTCCCAAGTGACGCTACTCAGAGCGTCAGGGAAGCCAAACAAACTCATCCCCTCCTAAATTCCAACTACCATCTCAAATCCCGGTGACCAGAGAGACGTATGTCCTATAATCTCTGCATACGTCACAATATGCTGTAGGGAAAATATTCCCTCCATTTCTAAAGAAAGGCACGCTATCCTGACGTTATTTATTTGTCTGTTCTAAGTGATAAACAACTCACCCCATCGCTTCATTGTTACCCACTCCTATTGTCAGTTTCAGTGAGGCCGTGTAAACTTATTTTCTACCAATGCTTATAGCTAACAAACATACAAAATCATTGTCATACAATAATGTTAATTTACACTACAATCACTCTGGCATTCTGTTGTGATATAATATACTGCCTCAAGATATACATTTTATTTGTCATGTGAATATCTTTAATATATGGTGTTTCAATCAAAATAATTAGAGCAATTCTTTAGAAAATCAAAATGTTGCATGTAAAGGGTAGTTGGGGTGGGTGGGCGGATTTGGTTGAAAATCTTCACGTCGCATCCTTGGAAGATATAAACTTACATACCAAGTGTGGTGCTTACCCGACCTTTCATTTTTACTTTCTCTACTACGTATAGTAAGTAGGGGAAGTATTGTATTCCACCCAAAAATTCGATACCGAGATTTCACAGGAAATACATGTTTTGAGACCCCCTGAATCCAAAAAAAAGCATTTTTGGAAACATGTCCGTGTGTGAACAGCATAACTCAGAAACGAACAGTCGGATAAACACCAAACTTGGTATTTAGGTTCAGTATCTTCCAGAGATGCGACACGGAGGTTTTCAAGAAAATCCCTCATCCCAGATTACCCTTTACACGGAAAATTTTTCGAAAAATTTAATTTTCTCAAAAATGGCTCCAACGATTTTGATTAAAATGTCATATGTTTAAGATATTTCATGACAAATGAAATGTATATCTCGAATTTTCTGGGAATGTCTCCAAAGGTGTTCTTTATTGTGAACGACTTTTGCATAACTGGTAAACCATAAGAGATAGACAAAATGTTACTGCACAAAAAAATGTAGATCGCGTTAAAATACACAATTTATGTCGTATACATTTTTTTTTGTAGAGTGAACCATTTTCGAGATATTGTTTGTTATTCCCTTAAATTTTCCAATACTTATACTTTTTCTCAAATTCGTTATTCATTTTTTTATGTCCTGGACATGCAAAGAGATTGGAATGCTCCACATAGCAACCAACGTTAAAATATTTGACTATCGCTTAAAACCTACCATATTCCACTTGCACCTACAAGAAAATTAGCAATAAGATTAACATCTAGATTAACATGAAGCATATGGAGAATAAGCGTTTGTAAAAATAGTTTGTACAAGAGTAGAGAAAGTCATTTGAGTGTAACACATCAGATTTTTGAGTTATGCTGTTCGCAGACACACGGACATGTTTGAGGGAGCCTCAAAGCTGTGTTTCCGGTGAAGTCTTGGTATCGAATGTTTGGGTGCTTCCCCTACTTACTATACGTAGTGGAGAAAGTAAAAAGCGTCGGAGCGGGCAAAGAAGGATACCATACCTAGAGAGGTGGCCCCGCGGCAACGTGTTGAACTCGCATTCGGGAGGTCCCGGTTCGATCACCGGCGACCGCCCACTCTGATCCGTGGGCCATTCGTGGTTTTTCCGGGATCGACAAGCGAATGCTGGGGTAGTTTTCTCTCTACCACGATTTCCTTCTCATCTTTCAGGTTTCGTGATGTATGGCGGTGCCGGACAGTTGGCGCGGATGTACACCAGAAGGGTGCCTCATTGGTGGGCGGTCCAGCATGGCACGGTTCTGCGAGCTGGGAAATGTTAGGGACTTTCGCGAGTCTCTGTGGCCTGTCTGCATAGGGCCTGTAGCTTCCTATCTGTGAGGTTGCGGTTCCCCTCCCCACCTATAGTGACCAAAAATGAACATACATTATTTTGCGCCTCGTCTTCGGCCACACGAGGGAAAGAAAAAGGATTTTTTCCTCAACCTTGCAGCCTCACTTATAACTTATTTAATGTGTCTTAATTGGGCAAAACCGGGAATGTCAGATCTCATTAATCTTGTTGGCATTTTAAATGTTATAACCCTTGAAACCGCGCGCGCTCTGTTACGTGCGGGCCGTCGGTATGAGCGTGTGCCATCGGCCCTTTACAGCAATAGCCCGCGCAACAAGCTCCTTATGTGCCACCTCACTGCAGTTTTGACAATTCCTGCCCCAGAAGATTCCTTTCGGGAGTTTTGAGTAGCTTCTGCTTCCAGAACGTTCTATTTTGTATGCGGGGCGTATATACGGGAACTGCTAGCGCTCGGTCAGTTAGTTAAGAAGCTGAATAGTTAAGCTGGACCGTTAAATTGACACTTCAGTCTGCACTTCAGTTGGGACTTGTGATTCGAAGTCCACTAGTGTTCTGTTCTGAGTGTGTGTCAACAGTATCTCAAGTGTAACGTGTTGTGCTACGCAGAGTGACAAATAGAGTGTTTGGGGGAAACTGGTGTTCTCAATTGTTACACTGGTGTCTGAAGTGGGATAGAACCATGGAGAACATTCTGAAGAGGATCTTGGAGATGATTATGATGGCAAATGATCCTCTCGCCACCGGACTGATGACCCCGAGAGTAAGTCGTCGAATGAAACCCTGGCCACGGAAATGTCCAAAATGAAGACGGAGCTATCGGCCAAAGTTGACGAACAACTGGCCGGCGTGAAGAAAGACCTTAGCCAACGCTTTAACGTCATGGAGTACTTCGGGGAGCGACTTAACGTCCTGGAAGAAGAGTCGATGGCAGCGCCAAGGAACCGTGATGGAAGAAATACTTGGCGCAAGACTTAACGACTTAAAGTTCGAGACGTTAGAACGCGATTCAACATCTGCGCGCGTCAAACCACCCACATTAGACTTTCGAAGTCTTTCGTCGACAATTCGCCGCCGCCGAACCGATGGACAGCAGAGGAGGAAGCCGCACAGCTGATAGCCAGCCTCCAGGCATGGGAAGCAGAAGTTCTTAATGCGATTCGAAAGTGTTTCGGGATCATCGCTTGGCCGCAGCGTGTCGTAGTCAGCTCAAGTTAAGTCTGTAACAGCCAGAGGAGACGCTGCAGGAGTTTGCGCTGGCAATTGAACAGCTGGTGGACAAACCTCTGGTGAACCTCCCGAAAGCTGCCTACTCTTTTGTCGACACGGTGCGTGACACAGAAATACGGCAGCGTCTGATGCTTGGCGACCATCCACGAGACGTTAACGGCTACGTTGAGTATGAAGGCGGCCAAGGTAACAGCTCCCCCCACTTTGAAGACCAGGAGTGTCCTATTCGACGGGGACAGAGGATCGACCCAGGAACGTCGACGAATATCTTCAAGTGGTGTTTGTTGTGGGTGTGCCCAGGCAGGACATCTAGTAAAGGACTGTTCACACCAAAGCCGAAGACAAATGAATAAGGACCGGTGAGGCAAGGGTCACTTCAGGGCCATCATCACCATCCTCTCGGGTAACGCTGCGTGACTTGGGCAGAAGAGTGGATGGCAGCCTCGTTGTGAACAGCTGCATACAAGGGGGGAGGAGGCGCTGTTGGAGTTGACCCTGGAGTGGAGCATTGTAAAACTGTGGATGTTCGTCACGAGGGGGACTGAGAATATAATACTGGGTTTGGACACCCTCAGAAGTCACGAGGTGACGGTCGACGTCGAAAGGAGGATCATGCGACTTGGCTGAAACGAGGGCGCAATGAACATCCGTAGATCTGCCGGGTGATCCTGACGGAGGATGCGGTTGTGCCCTCAAGAAGCGAGGTGGTTGTGAAGGCGCATCTGGAAGGCCAACCGTCAAGGAACCTGATTTTGGACCGGATGAAGATCCGTTACGACCGGTAAGCTAACGGTCAGTGTTTCCACTCGGGTGATCTGGTGTGGTTGTATCGCCATACGTTGCCACAAGCTTTACCAACCATGGCAAGGACCGTAGTGCGCGGTGAAGAGGATCTGTCGTATCCAGAAGGAAGATGGTGGTACACCTCGCCTGCTATGACAGTGCTGGTAACGACCAGCCTTGAGGAGTGAGCAGTATGACCGTGCGCGCGAAGTTTCCTGCCGGCCGCTGGTGTGAGCCCTCCGCCAGCCCCTCGCAACAAACTCTTTATGTGCCGCCTCCCCGCAGTTTGGATAATTTTTGCCCCAGAAGTTTCTGGTAGCTTCCCCTTCGAGAACGTTCCGTTTTGTATGCTAGCGCACGGTCAGTTAAGTGAAGAAGTTGAAGAGCTGGGACTCAAGTGTAACGCGCTGTGCTACGTTAAGTGTGTTTCGCGGCAAATTGCTGCACTACGTTATTCCACAAATAAAACCACTTAATTCTTAATTTTTGTATCAAAAACTCCGAGGCACAACAAGCTATTTACGTTGTGACACAAATATTTCCAAGAAATTCCCCCACTCCAAAATATTAGGTATTTTTAATTTTCTAAAGCTAACCCTAAGTATAAAAATTCCGACAGTGTAAGATGATCAAAACTTGTAAACCGCAACAGATGGACAAAATGCTACTACACAAAAAATGCAGAACTCTTTAAAATACACAATTTAATTCAAAGAACTCTTTTTGACATCATCAGTTACTGATACATTCATCATTATTTGTATGAATTTTTCAGTACTTTGTCATTTTTGAACCGCTGTCACCATTCCATTACTTCTCGCGATGAAATTTCAAAATCAGCATATAGCGACCCGCTTTTAAGCATACAATATCACTTCTGTCTTTTGTGTCGTGTGAATGTAACATAAATGATATGTGGTTTAAATAAATGTGTCAAGTTGTAGAAACTGAGAATAAAATGAGGAACTTCAAACAATAAGTTGTCTGTTGGAATATTTCAAAGTGGCTGACGGAATACTTTGTGCCAATTCGCATAAGATGGTGGAGCACATCCTGCCCGTGCTGGGCGCCAGGTGTCTGGGTTCCCCTACACGAGGGGAGACCTTCATATTGCGACATGCATCCCTACCGCTATGATTGTGATATCCTGCCACTAACGGAAGTGTCTTCATTGATAGCCCCCCTATCCTATCCCGACACGGCTCCTAGTGCAAATCTTTGTTAAAACTATATACTCTCTCATATAAAACCCTTCAAATTTCACAAAACATAAAATAAGTACATCTTAATCCATTGGCTTTCCATAACCAAGAGGAAAAAATCTGCTGTGATACATTCACATGCCTTTCTCTATGCTCTATCGCCTATTATTACGCATCCAAACTATTCTAACGAAAGCTTATTTTCCTATCTACCACATTCTAATCTAAATAAACCTTTACAGAAACAGCTACATTACACGTTTCGTTATAGATACAAAGAGAACAGCGATAGTCAAATGTTTAACAACTGGACGCTATATGCTGGCCTTAAAATTCCATACTGTTTCCATGACATCGCGAGAAACAACTGAATGTTGAAAGGACTTTAAAAGAATGGCTAAGTATTGCAAAATTCGAACCATTTATAACGGATTTCGCGGAAATGGCTGATGCTACGAAAAAAACTCATTTGAAATAAATTGTGTGTTTAAATAGATCTGCGTTAAATGTGTACTACATTTAACGTTTACCAGTTATACAAAATTCATTCAGAATGAAAAGGACTTCACAGGCTATACCCAGAAAATCCAAGATATACATTTTGTTTGGCATTTAAATATCTTTAATATATCGTATTTTAAACCAAATCGTTAGAACCATTTTTGAGAAAATAAAAAATAAGGAAACACTTGTCCATATAAAGGGTAGTTTGGAGAGGGGGAATTTTCTTGAAAATCTTACTGTCGCTTCTTTCGAAGAACGCTGAACTTAAATATAAGTTTAGTATTTAATTCACTTTTCGATTTTGAGTTATCTGTTCATAGACACATACACATTCCTAAAAACGTTCTTTACCTTCTGTTCCACGTACCCATTAGGTAGAGAAGGTATTGCATTCGACCAAAATCTTCCATACAAAGATTTCGCCGGAAATATATGTTTTGAGGCCCCTGAAAAAAGGCATTTTTAGAAAAAGATCCATGTGTGTGTCTGTGAACAGCATAAGTCAAAAACGAAAAGTCGCATCAACACCAAGCTTCATATTTAAAGTATTTACACCTTCCACAGATGCGATACGAACATTTTCAAGAAAATCCCCCACCCCAAACTACCGTTTTATGCAACATTTTTCGACATGTTTTTATTTTCTAAAACATGGCTCTAACGATTTTGATTAAAATTCCATATATTAAACATGTAATACATGGCACATAAAATGTACATCTTGAATTCTCTGGGTATAGCCTGTGAAGTCCTTTTCATTCTGAAGGAATTTTGTATAATATTGTATAACTGATACACGTTAAGCGATAGACTAAAACGTACTGCACAAAAAATGTAGATCTCTTTAAACACACAATTTATTTCAAATAAATTTTTTCGTAGCATCAGACATTTCCGCGATATCGGTTATAAATGATTCGAATTTTCGAATACTTAGCCTTTCCTTTAAAGTCCTGTCAACATTCAGTTGTTTCTCGCGATGTCATGGGAACAGTATGGAATTTTAAGGCAGCATATAACGTCCAGTTGTTAAACATTTGACTGTCGCTGTTCTCTTTGTATCTATAACGAAATGTGTAATGTAGCTGTTTCGGGAAAGGTAGATATAAAAATAAGCCTTAGTAAGTTTTGTTTGCATGTGCACTAATAAACGATAGAGGTTAGAGAAAGCCATGTGAATGTATCACAGATTTTTTAGAAAAAGGTCCGTGTGTCTGTGAACAGCAACTCTCGAAAACAAAGTCGGATAAATACCAAACGTGGTATTTAAATTCAGTGTCTGTCATTTGCAAGAAAATCCCACTATCTGCTTCATGCAACAATGTTGGTTATATTTTGTTTTCTAAAGACTGGCTATAGATATTTACATGACAAGCATATATTGAGTTTTCTGGGAAGTCCTGTTTGTTCTGACTGACTATTATATAACTGGTAAACCAAAAGAGGAAAGCTTACTACACCAGAAATATAAATCTCGTAAAGCAGTACATCTGCGAAAATAAAATATTCCATAGTTTTCTTCTAATTACGTTGAACTTTTTTTAGCATATACTCAGAACATAAACATATACTGTTCCTAAAATTTTAACCAGATATTTCAAACTGTTAAGATGTTCTTTTATTTATATTTAATCGCCTGAAATGTTCCTTGGAGCCTACGTTTATTACGTCACTTCCAAATTTTAGTTTGAGCTAGGCATACAAACATAAACAAATTGTGCTGCAGACATTCTATCATTTTTATGAATTTAAGATAAAACAATTGTTTTGCTCACACGTCATTGAGTTTTTTAACTTTTTTCAATTGAGTTATGCAAAATAACTATTTAATATTATTTTAACTATTTCAGAACAGTTTTTAAATGGATAATTCCAAAGTTATCCTGAAAATTTCAAGCTAATATTGTTACAAACTCTGGTCCAAGGACAATTTTGAAAAGTGAAAAAACAATGAGCTGCTCTATTTAAATGGTACTGAACCAATTCATTAGCCATTTATGGCTTCAAAATTGTTGATAATCAAGAACTAATTGTGTGGCATGAAAATACAAACTATAAGAATAATAAAAGTACAAAAACAGAATTTGAACATTTTCGAATTGTTTATCAAATTTCGCCGATGCATTTGCATTGAGGGCACTGAGTAATGAATTTCCTTCTACACATTTAATTGAAATTATATAAAAAGACTGATTTTCATTTTCATGTATGCCTAAGTTTCCAACTAAATCATGTCCCAGAAGTCTTAACATTTTAGATGTTACATATTTAACCTCTTTGCAATCAAATATTAAATGATCTACAACACATTTTAGTTTTTCTAAAAAACTCTAAATATAAAAGTACATTTCATAAAAAGTATACTAGATTATGTTACAAGGGGTTTATTTCGCAATCCCACGAGCAAAATAAAACCACTTTTTACGATACCACATATACTATTTTTAGACAGTGCTCGAATTTGTAAAATATCAGTATTATATCAATTCCAGAAACTAAGAGAAATCGCATTTAGAAAGCGGTTCTTGGAATAAGACAAATGACGTTATAAAGGCGAGATGTCAGATGTTTTGTTGATTCTGAAGCAGTACGTTCTGAGCAGCTAAATACAAAATTATAACCAAAGGGAAAATAAATAATAATAATAATAATAATAATAATAATAATAACAGTAGGAATAGTATTATTAAATAAAACTGGGAAGTGAGTATTACAAGTAAAGCTGAAAATCCGACAGAGAAGAGAATACGCTTTGTTAGTGTACCGTTAGGTCGCCTGAGAAACAGATGCGTAGAAAAAGGGTCAATGCTCTTATCACCCACAGGCGTTCAATGAGAAAGACGGTAGAAATCATGTGATAGTGAAACGGTGAGATAGGACATTTTAAATGAAGAAACAGGAGAGTTTAGAAGGCACTTCTTCTTCGTGGCATTTACTTGGAGGTTGTGCCGGTGGATATGAAGCGCAGCAGTAAAGAAATACGCGTGTGTGTGGCGATGTAATACCAGGAGTTGGATTTGAAAACGGTGACGGGAAATAAACGGGCAGGAAAATGAATCAGTCTTATTAACCACAAAGCCTAGAACCAAGATCCATGCGATTCCCTGAGCTAACATCGAACCAGGGACCATTCCTGCAAATCCCGTGGCGCCAAATTGGTACACAGTCACGCCCATGGGACCGCCGCAGTCATTTTCAGTGAAACTATTTTCAACTTGTTTTACCTTACACCAGGCAATAAAGCAATTAAAAGCTATATCATATTGCTTTCGGGATTTTTTGGGTAAGTGCTTTAGTGTTACTCTTTCTCCTGCTTCTAATTTCACTTCCATTTCAGTTTCTTCTGAATTCATAATTTCAGTCATTTAATCTTTATGTAGTTTAGATAAAAGAGTAACGTTTTAGGTCAAAGAAAGCTGCCTATAAAACGTATAGGTTAATTGAACAACAAATTGCCACAAATTGAAGTATGACGACTTTTATTGTGAACAGATAAAGTGTGCGTCATGAGAAATCAATCATGAAAAGTAAAACCTAATAAAACCACGTGGAGTTATTAAACATGTGCAAAAACAAAGCGTGATTGCCATGTGATTGGACTTGAAACCAACGTTGGTTACAAAATCCATTAGCTGTGTGCACTGTGCTTTGCTGTCTAGAAAGGTATAATTAGACTTATCCCTACACTTTTAAAGAACGTTTACTGAAATTGAACAACATTTTCATAATGGGAAACAGTTGCGAGTGGTAAGACAGCAAGATTAGAAGGTAAATTATATTTTAACATTTAATGCGCTATTTGCAAACGCAGCGCTTCATTTAATCGCCACGATTGGACGTTTATCGTAATTAGTACCCGATTTTACACTAAACATTTAAAAAGAACTATCTTTGTTCAAGTCTAGCTGAAAGTTTAGTTTAAAGTGCCCTTAAAATACACAATTGTTTTCAAATAAAACGTTATTGTATCCTTCACCTTTTCAATATTCGTCGTTATTGGGTTGAATTTTCAAATATGTCATAGCTTTTTGAAGTGCTACGACACCATTCTTTTGTTTGTCATGCTGTTACCATGCAAAGAGTATGGAATTTCAAGGCCAGTATATAGTGACCCACTTTTTAAACATTCACTAACACTTCAGTCTCCTGTTGTAGCTACAACGAAATGTCTAATGTAGCTATTTCTGTAAACGTTTATCTCGATTGACATGAAGTAGATAGAAAAATAGAGGTTTTGTTCATCTATTACGATTTCCAATTATATAAGATTATACAAAACTCCTTCCGAATGAACAGTACTTTACAGGCTGTTCCCAGAAAACTTAAGATATTATTTTTTCCACTTGTAAATCCCGTTTAATTGTTATTGGTTATTTCGGGGCTTTTGACATGAAGAACAACTGATGATATTTTTACTCGTAAATCTCTTACCGAGCAAGGTGGCGCCGCGGCAACGTGTGCGACTCGCATTCAGGAGATCTCGGATTCAAACCCCCGGGGAAACAACGTGATCGAATGATTTTTCGCTGTTTTCTACAGCCACCAGTCGAATGTTGGATAGGATAATTTGATCTGCAAATTTTCCTATCATCCCTTTCATCATTACATTTCATTGGCATGTTGTTCACCGCCATACTAGACATTGGACTAATCACCATCCTGGATATGCTGTGATCCAGTGTTTGCTTGCTCCTCGACAGACTACTGACACAAGACATTCGACTGATCACCTATCCTGGATATGCTATGATCCAGTGTTTGCTTGCTGATCAACAGACTACTGACACAAGACATTGGGCTGATCACCTATTCTGGATATGCTGTGATCAAGTGTTTGCTTGCTCCTCGACAGACTACTGACACAAGACATTCGACTGATCACCTATCCTGGATATGCTGTGATCCAGTGTTTGCTTGCTGATCAACAGACTACTGACACAAGACATTGGACTGATCGCACATCCTGGATATGCTATGATCCAGAGTTTGCTTGCTCCTCGACAGGCTACTGACCCAAGACTTTGGGCTGATCACGCATCCTGGATATGCTATGATCTAGAGTTTGCTTGCTCCTCGACAGACTACTGACACAAGACATTGGACTGATCACACATCCTGGATATGCTATGATCCAGAGTTTGCTTGCTCCTCCACAGGCTACTGACGCAAGACATTGGACTGATCACCTATCCTGGATATGCTATGATCCAGTGTTTGCTTGCTCCTCGACAGACTACTGACACAAGACATTGGACTGATCACCTATCCTGGATATGCTATGATCCAGAGTTTGCTTGCTCCTCGACAGACTACTGACACAAGACATTGGGCTGATCACCTATTATGGATAGGCTATGATCCAGACTTTGCTTGCTCCTCGACAGACTACTGACACAAGACATTGGACTGATCACCTATCCTGGATATGCTATGATCCAGAGTTTGCTTGCTCCTCGACAGACTACTAACACAAGACATTGGACTGATCACCTATCCTGGATATGCTATGATCCAGTGTTTGCTTGCTGATCAACAGACTGACACAAGACATTGGGCTGATCACCTATCCTGGATATGCTATGATCCAGAGTTTGCTTGCTCCTCGACAGACTACTGACACAAGACATTGGACTGATCACACAACCTGGATATGCTATGATCCAGAGTTTGCTTGCTCCTCGACAGACTACTGACACAAGGCATTGGACATATCACACATCCTGGATATGCTATGATCCAGAGTTTGCTTGCTCCTCGACAGTCTACTGACACAAGACATTGGACACATCACACATCCTGGATATGCTATGATCCAGAGTTTGCTTGCTCCTCGACAGACTACTGACACAAGACATTGGACACATCACACATCCTGGATATGCTATGATCCAGAGTTTGCTTGCTCCTCGACAGACTACTGACACAAGACATTGGACTGATTGCACATCCTGGATATGCTATGATCCAGAGTTTGCTTGCTCCTCGACAGACTACTGACACAAGATATTGGACTGATCACACATCCTGGATATGCTATGATCCAGAGTTTGCTTGCTCCTCGACAGACTACTGACACAAGGCATTGGACATATCACACATCCTGGATATGCTATGATCCAGAGTTTGCTTGCTCCTCGACAGTCTACTGACACAAGACATTGGACACATCACACATCCTGGATATGCTATGATCCAGAGTTTGCTTGCTCCTCGACAGACTACTGACACAAGACATTGGACACATCACACATCCTGGATATGCTATGATCCAGAGTTTGCTTGCTCCTCGACAGACTACTGACACAAGACATTGGACTGATCACCTATCCTGGATATGCTATGATCCAGAGTTTGCTTGCTCCTCGACAGACTACTGACACAAGACATTGGACTGATCACCTATCCTGGATATGCTATGATCCAGAGTTTGCTTGCTCCTCGACAGACTACTGACACAAGACATTGGACTGATCACCTATCCTGGATATGCTATGATCCAGTGTTTGCTTGCTGATCAACAGACTGACACAAGACATTGGGCTGATCACCTATCCTGGATATGCTATGATCCAGAGTTTGCTTGCTCCTCGACAGACTACTGACACAAGGCATTGGACATATCACACATCCTGGATATGCTATGATCCAGAGTTTGCTTGCTCCTCGACAGTCTACTGACACAAGACATTGGACACATCACACATCCTGGATATGCTATGATCCAGAGTTTGCTTGCTCCTCGACAGACTACTGACACAAGACATTGGACACAACACACATCCTGGATATGCTATGATCCAGAGTTTGCTTGCTCCTCGACAGACTACTGACACAAGACATTGGACTGATCGCACATCCTGGATATGCTATGATCCAGAGCTTGCTTGCTCCTCGACGGACTACTGACACAAGATATTGGACTGATCACACATCCTGGATATTCTATGATCCAGAGTTTGCTTGCTCTTCGACGGACTACTGACACAAGGCATTGGACATATCACACATCCTGGATATGCTATGATCTAGAGTTTGCTTGCTCCTCGACAGTCTACTGACACAAGACATTGGACACATCACACATCCTGGATATGCTATGATCCAGAGTTTGCTTGCTCCTCGACAGACTACTGACACAAGACATTGGACACAACACACATCCTGGATATGCTATGATCCAGAGTTTGCTTGCTCCTCGACAGACTACTGACACAAGACATTGGACTGATCGCACATCCTGGATATGCTATGATCCAGAGTTTGCTTGCTCCTCGACAGACTACTGACACAAGATATTGGACTGATCACACATCCTGGATATGCTATGATCCAGAGTTTGCTTGCTCCTCGACGGACTACTGACACAAGGCATTGGACATATCACACATCCTGGATATGCTATGATCCAGAGTTTGCTTGCTCCTCGACAGTCTACTGACACAAGACATTGGACACATCACACATCCTGGATATGCTATGATCCAGAGTTTGCTTGCTCCTCGACAGACTACTGAAACAAGACATTGGACACATCACACATCCTGGATATGCTATGATCCAGAGTTTGCTTGCTCCTCGACAGGCTACTGACACAAGACATTGGACGCATCACACATCCTGGATATGCTATGATCCAGAGTTTGCTTGCTCCTCGACAAACTACTGACACAAGACATTGGACACATCACACATCCTGGATATGCTATGATCCAGAGTTTGCTTACTCGTCGACAGACTACTGACACAAGACATTAGCTTGCAAGGCCTACAAAGAGGAGGGTAATCCGTTAAAGAAGTAGGACATTTCTTAACGTTGGTTTTTATTGCCCTTTAATCTTAAACACATTCACATTACCTGCCACGTTCTTACTTCTAGACTGTGCGGAGGATAGTAAATGATTCTGGTTAACGAAAAGGTTCTCGTTCCAGCCGGGAATCGTACCCGGATCTTGAGAAGCCAGAGCTCTTGACAACTCGACCGCAGAGACAGTCTAATCTAAACTGTTAAGAGCCAATTGTGAGAAAATTCAAACAATGCAGAATATTTTGTTCAAAGGGTAGTTTGGGATTATTCACGTCACATCTTTGGAAGTTACTACATTTAAAAACCAAATTTGGTATTCTTTGTTATTTATGGTTTTATATTTATACTGCTGTGTCTCTCTTTTTCTAAAATTAATTTTATACAGGGGACCTCAAAATGTACAATTCATTTGAAATCTTGGGTGGCATAAAATACCTCCTCTGCCTACTATAGGTAAGTGGTAGAGAAAGTAGATATGCCTGTGAACTGACATGGTGTTCTGGTGACCTGTTTCAGGACAGACATGGACTCTGGCGAGGATGAAGACAAACAGCAAACGTCGGAAAGTCACGTGACGAGCAGGGACACCTCCACAAAGTCTCTAGTGGACTTGGTAAGTGTCTGCTGGTCCAGTGCCTTAGCACGTGCTTGGTGGCTTCAGAGTAACGCCATCTGTTTGTTGCAGGTGCTGGAATGGCTGCGCATAAACCTGTTGCTCGCCCTCACCATCGGCGGGGTCCTGCTAGGAGTCTTCTTCGGCTTCCTGGGGCGTCTGGCGCGCTTCAGCGACGAGTCCATCATGTTGGTGTCTTTTCCTGGAGAAATTCTCATGCGTCTGCTCAAAATGTTCATCCTCCCCCTCATCATCTCTTCCCTGGTATCAGGTACTGGTCGGAAAGTAACTGTAGCGTAGGTAGTAGGACTGATCGGAAAGTAACTGTGTGTAGGGTAGGTAGCCGATACTGATCGGAAAGTAACTATGTAGGGCAAGTAGTAGGTACTGTCCGAAAGTAACTGTATATAGCGTACGTAGTAGGTACTGTTGGAAAGTAACTATATGTAGCGTAAGTAAGAGGTATTGGTCGGAAAGTAACTATGTAACGTAGGTACTGATCGGAAAGTAACCGAGTGTAGCGCAGGTAGTAGGCACTGATCGGAAAGTAACTGTTTGTAGCATAGGTAGTAGGACTGTTCGGAAAGTATGCGTAGCGTACATAGGATACTAAGGTCTGTGAGGTTTAACTTGGCAGGTTTTCTACTGTCTTTGTCTCACACAGTGTGCTGTCCTTGTCTAGCACAGGGGGTGGAACAGCAACCACTTCTTTCTTGCGATTTGTGGAAATTCCAGACCCGCAGAAGCTCGCATCCCTCCCGCTTCTATTGTATGCTGACTGAAGGTTACAGTGGCGTATGAGCTGTGGAACTGTGAGTTTGGTGTTGTGGTTTTACACGATACACAAGCTGTTTTCAGTGTTACAGCATATGGATATAATGTTGAATTATTTTCTAGTAGTTTTGGCTGTATTTGTATTGTTTCAAATTGGGTCTCGAGGGAAAGTTCTAAAATCAGATGGTAGGGAAATGGTAGTCAAAGTTCACAGTTTCTTCAGTGATGAATGTGACGCGTTGAAATGTGGAAAGCCGACTATTTCAGTGACTAGTATAGTTGAGAGAACTGCTGCTGCTACAGGTATTTCTGCTCGTTCCGTCCAGCGAATTTTAAAAGAACACAAAAATACTGAAGCTAATGGCGGTAGATTGCAAACTCCAGGCAAGAAGCGCTCGAATAGGAGATCGCAAAAAACAGAAAGACTCATTCACGACAGCTGCTATTAAGCGAACAATCTATTCGCTATATTGTACGGACTTTCTGCCTAGTTTGCAGGACATTTATGAGGCTTTAAAAGTTCAAGACTTACTGAAAGGAAGCGTGTGGTCGGTATGAAAAATTCTTAGAAAGCTTAATTTCAGTTACAGCAAAAATTCGCAAGGAAGACTTTTTTAATGGAACGAATGGATATTGTTTCTAAACGAGTTCAGTTTTTAAGACGAATGAAGGAACTGAGGGCTACTGGTAGGTCTATAGTGTACCTTGACGAAACGTGGGTAAATATAAACCATACGAGAAATAAGGTGTGGAAGTGTGACGGTGATGAAAATGATTTTCCTCTTAAAACACCAATGGGCAAAGGACAGCGATTTATAGTTGTACATGCTGGATGTTCAACAGGGTTCATTCCTAATGCCTTGCTAACTTTTAAGTCAAAATCCAGTAAAGACTACCATGAAGAAATGGATAACAATATTTTCAAGGATTGGTTTGTTAATAAACTGCTACTTAACATTCCTTCTAATAGTGTCATCGTTATGCACAATGCCCCTTATCATTCCATAGAAATTAATAAAACACCCACTTCATCTTCACTCAAATCCCATATGCAGGAATGGCTCCGTAATAGAAATATTGAGTTTGATCCCCGAGCGACAAAACCAGTGCTATATGAGCTAATTAAATTGAAAAAAGAGAATTTCAAAGTTTATGAAATAGATACACTAGCAGAAATGCATGGACATACCATAGTACGGTTGCCACCTTATCACTGTAATTTTAACGCTATAGAACTTATATGGGCGCAAGTCAAGAACGATGCTGCCAAACATAATATTTCATTTAAAAGTGGTGATGTAAAGGCATTGTTTGATAATGCGATTACAAAAGTGACTCCAGACAACTGGAAAAGGGCGTGTGAGCATGTACAAAACACTGAACAGTTTTACTGGGAGAAAGATGGTCTGGTAGATGAAATTACGGACATATTAGTCATAAATTTAGAAGAATCGGAATCGGAAGATGAGTAGGAATATTCGTTTGAAGTCTCTGATGGTGAATCGGAGAATGAACAACAACCGGTCGGAGAGGAGGAGGGGCATCCCGCCACTGATGCTTGTTTGGCTGGTGTATCTGCTTTGCCTGCGTCACCATAGAGCGAGAGCGAGATGGTGAGTATTCCTTTCTCTGTCTAAAAGGGACACGACAACTTAAACCTCACGGACAGTAGGCAGAAACTAACTGTATGTAGCGTAAGTAGAAGGTACTGGTCGGAAAGTAACTATGTAGCGCATCATATTCCCTGGTAGCATGTACTGATCGGAAAGTAACTGTATGCAGCGTATCACATCTTCCCTGATAGCAGGTACTGATAGGAAAGTAACTGTATGCAGCATATCACATCTTCCCTGATAGCAGGTAATGATAGGAAAGTAATTGTATGCAGCGTATCACATCTTCCTTGATAGCAGGTACTGATAGGAAAGTAACTATATACAGCGTATCACATCTTCCCTGATAGCAGGTACTGATCGGAAAGTACCTCGCTGTAGCGTATCATATAATCTCTGGTAGCAGGCTCAGATCCGAAGTAACTATCTCTAGGGAATCATAATGTATTATCTGATAGAATGTCCAGATTAGAAAGTAACTTTCTCTAGTGCGTACCCTTTCTTATAGGTACTGCTCGGAAAGTAATTCCCTCAAAGTGTCGTATAGGCTTATCGTAAAGTAACTGTCTATGTTATACTGATAGAAAAGCTTTAGCAACGTGATAGCAAAGTACCGCTCAGTTCCGCAATCTACTCCAACAGAATAACATACTGGCTAGAGTCCTGATGGGAAAGTAAGCACCCTTAATTCATTCATAAGAGATATACGTAAACATTGCAGCTAGTCGTTCATTGTAATATTTAAATCACTTTGACAAACTAATTCGATTGCCAAAATGTTAACAAGTATAAATATATTTGTTTGTGAGGAATACGATTACTTCTGCTTGTACAACGCAGGTATGGCACAGTTAGACGCCAGGTCCTCCGGCCGAATGGGTTTCCGAGCTCTCTCCTACTACATTACGACTACCATCCTGGCTGCCGTAGTGGGTATTGTCATGGTACTTTTGATTCATCCCGGCGATCCCAGCATCAAGACTCACGTGGAAGGCGGATCCACTGACACCAAGGTATCCACTCTGGACGCCATTCTCGACATCGTACGGTACGTACCTCCCACATTTCACTACTCAACTCTTCCCAAAGAACAATGTGATGACTGATCCGTTGTTCATTCTGTGCCAGAAATCTCTTCCCGGACAATCTCATGCAGGCCTGTTTCCAGCAAGTGCAGACAACCTATAAGAAGGTCAGTATTCCAAAACTTCTCTTTGACTTTGAGACTCACCATAACGGAGTACCTACAAGGTGGACTGTTACAGGTCAGCAAGCCACTGGTGTTCCATGACTCCAATTCCAGTAGTGACGAGTCTCCAGGATTCATACTCAAGCCTCAGCTCGTGTATAAGGATGGCACCAACGTCATGGGTAATGCTGTGCCTCTTTTTTAAAAAACATTATTAAGACCACATTGCACTACACAAAAGCGCAGAAGATGCATATTTTTGCTAGCTTTATATACTTGTAATAGGGACATAAAGAGGACTAAAGAAGTAGATTAGGGAAAACTGTCGGGTTTTTCTTTCTCTTCTTCTTTTCTACCCTAGGTCAAGTCTAGCCTGTCAATCAACCGTTTCTCTACTATCGTTAGCTGCCTCTCAATTTTACTAAAACATATAGAAAAAATGTTCGGTACTGTCTCACTCAGCACAGTTTCCCCTCGGGCACCGTATACTAACACCGCTTGGAGGGTTCGATTCCGAGAGCGGTTAACCTCAAGGTGGACAGTAATTTGTTGAGGTTTGTATCTGCAGCCATTAAAGGTTTTTGACGACACACCCATGCCATGTGGCGACGACGTAAAGTATTCACGCATCCACATACTAGACTGCTTGGAGAGTGGGGAATTCCATGCATATACTTTTTGCATCCTATGGCTACCTGTTCGTCGCTTTCTATGTTTGTAGGACTAAAAGACCATCAAATCACGTTCAGATTGAAGTCAGGATATTTCATCATAATATGAGGCATATCTCCCTTTTCTTACAGATGCCTGTAAAACACTTTTGTTCTGCATGACGAACCGAGCGAGATGGCCCCCGGTAACTTGTGAGGATCGCATTCGGGAGGTCCTGGGTTCGATTTCCATCGGACCACCATGCTGGCATAGGATTTTTGTGTATTTTTCAGGTCGGTGGTGAATTTCCTGTACCCTTTCATTTTCTTTGAGCTGTTTCATCTTCATGCTTCAGGGTTTTAGGGCCAGGTGACGGCGATGGCGTTGCGGCGGGAAGGTGGAGTTTGCGCTCTGGCGCTTGGATCGCTGTGTGGTACTCCTTCCTGGGAAGTCTCGTTTACGGGACAGCCGCATTGAGGATGACACAGGCGTCTGGATTGGTTCATTCTGAAATCGCGCATTTTCGACCGGATCCGCTCGCCTTTCGAGACTCCCCTTCATTCCTTCCTCTCAGGGGTAAGGTATGTGCGGTGCTTAGTTCCAGTGCCTTCTCCGTCTGACTAATCTAATCCTCCAAGAGCTAGGTCTATCCGGTAACTTCCATATGGTTCTTAAAACTGGTTCAAAGCCTCCAGGTGGTATACGTTGACACATTCCCAAGGGTGGGATACAATTAGAACTCTGCAAGGTTTTGGTATTAGATAATGACACATTAGGGAAAGCAATGCATGTAATTGTCTCCATCCGTTACTTACAATCCTTTTTAGAAACATATTATACCCAAGTTAATGGAATTGTCATAGTTAGCTTTGGAATTCTTTGTCACTTTGGCCGAAATGAACCTTCAGCTGTGCAAACCTTTACAAAACATTTTTTCTGTGTTGCAGGGATGATTGTGTTCTGTCTTGCTTTTGGACTGCTCGCTGGTCAAATGGGACCTAAGGGAAGGCTAATGGTGGACTTTTTCGTGGTGCTCAATGACATAGTCATGAAACTTGTCGGTGTCGTTATGTGGTAAGTTGACATATGCCTCTATTTCACTGAGTTCATAACTTTTAATTTACAATGCCTTATCTTGAAAATTTGAGGATGATTCAACTTCTTAAGAAATGTATTTCACTACCTTTTCCTTATTAATGCTGCACATAACATTAAAATCAAGCTCGGAATATCATAGCGTTTAAGTGGAAAAATTCTCATTTTCCTGCAATAGTTCCTATCATTCCAGTTCAAAAATAATGCTGCGCTACAAATAACTGTTTCAAAGTAACAGTCAAGTACGTCCACATAACTGTAACAACAAGATACTCTTGGTTCACTGTTACTTGACTCACTCTGTATCAAGTCGTCATTCTTCGTTTGGTATATCCGAAGACGATACTTCCCCTTCCATAACACGCCCACTAATTCGTAAAGTGTTATTAGCAATACATCTATACAATTACTGCTCACTTAATTCAGCCCATCACAATCACAGCATCAGTTTCCATGATACTAATGATTATGTGTCCCAAAAATAGTATTTCGAGTAATTGTCTTTCGACTGTGTATTCAAAGAGTCCAATAACATAATTAAACTTAGTTTGAGGACTGCCTCTCTAGTCAAGTGGCTTCTCAACCCAAAGGTACCGGCTTGGTTGAATTTTCTTTAATTTGGATCATTCCCTATTCTCCGCAGAATGTGCTAGTGAATGTTTGTGTGTTTCTAAATACAGATCAATAGACACCAACATTTTAAAATGCTACAGTCAATGAGTCAGTTGTTTCTAAAGTCAAGGCTCCACATATGACCATAGAAGGTAAACAAATAAATCCGATTTTTATGTGGCCTTTGCCCAATATGACTATTGGGCGGTTCAGACGTCTCACATAATATACATTGTTGTATTATAACACAACGTACTCTTTGCTATGTATGTATTACATTTGGAACTGGCTATAAATCGATCAAGTTAGTGCAAATTTGGACTGTTATTTTTGACTTTACAGCTAGACGCATTATTATTTTCTAGAATGTTTCCATTGTGGTGCAGCTCTCTGCAATTACCCCTGACATGTTTGAGAACTAAATGTTTGGGAATTTTCGTCAAAAGCATTCCTCCGAGGGTTTTACACAGAAGATTTGGAGGTTCTACTTGTTACATTGTTTTCATTAACAGAATTGTATGGTGTTTCAGGTACTCTCCATTTGGAATCCTGTGTCTGATCGCGGGCAAGATCATGAGCATTGAGAATCTGGCAGCCACGGCTCAGCAACTCGGACTGTACATGATCACGGTGATACTTGGACTTCTGGTGCACGCCATCATCACACTCCCAGTCATCTACTATGTACTGACGCGGAAGAATCCAGCTCGCTTCTTCCAGGGCATGTTGCAGGCCTGGGTCACCGCCCTCGGCACCGCCTCCAGGTCAGTGTCCTCTACTACGTCACCATAGTGCGATGTTTTTGTAGCAATCAATGTTGGTTTTGGTGATTCCTGCCATAAGTTCTGTTTCTCGCAGGTTAGTATATAAACAAACAATAACTACTGAATACATTAGCAAATATACTTGTTTTCTTCGGATAGCGCAGTGGCCTCAATACTTCACATGCAGATTAGAGCAGATCTTCTCTCCCAAGTATTCCATAAGAATAGTAAAGGAGGGGTGTATGTTCAGCAGTGATGAACTCTGAGCAGGTTAGAGTGAACCTCGATCTCAGGGTAGATGATGAATTCTTCTGGAACATCCAGTAGTTATCAACAAGGTGGTTTGATAATTATTTTTCCTCTAATCGTTAGCATAGGACTAACAGGTTCAGCAAATCAACGCCAAGGCCAAGACTGGAACAACAGAATTTTAGTTCTCAGTAAGGCTTTTTAAAAATTAAATGGAAAGCATCCTTAAATACTTCAGAAGCAGGATTCAATCGCGGAGTTGCCTTCCAAATCTCCAAACGCGATGTTAAATTCACGAGCACAGGCATAAGGAAACAGCGTGTGAAATTTTAGGAGTTTGCTTTCTCGTAAACTGTTTCCTTACATTTCCTTACTACTTACCTATACACGTTTTGAGGCTCCCTGAATAACAAAAAGCAGTTTTAGAAAAATGTATTTGAACAGTATGACTCAAAAACTAATGTTGGTTAAATATCGTACCTCGTATTTAAGCTCAGAATCGTCCTAGGATACGACTCGAACATTTTCAAGAAAATCACCCGTCCCAGATTATCCTTTACATGGAAACTTCTTGTTATTTTTTATTTTCTCAAAAGGTTCGACGATACACAAAGAAAGTAGATTTCGTCAAATCACACAATTTGTCAAATAAAAATGTTCGTTGCTTTAGCTATTGCCGATATATTCTTTGTTATTGGTTTGAATACTCAAACTTCTATCAAGTGGTAAGTCGCCATTCCCTTTTTTCTCGCAGTCATGCAAAGAACATGGAATTTTAAAGCCATCACATACCGGCCCACGTTTTAAAAATCTGACTATCGCAGTAGGCTACTGTATGCTTGTTATAGTCACAACGAGATGTGTAATGACATTTTATAGAAGAGTGAGTAGGGAAATTCTTGTGGATGCAACATATCAAGTTTTCTTCATTTAATAATGTCCCGTATTATGCTTTGTTGTATAGTTTTGTATTTTGAGTTTTAATAATTTAATTAATATATATATATATATATATATACACCTGACTTTTAGAAAATTAGAAGTCTTAATGTTTTATTATTTTTTATAAAGAAGGGATTTGATGTTAAGCACATTTAATCTTTTATTGTAAACAATTATAATCGAGATATAATATGCAACATATACAAGCTTAAAATGTTTTAATTTTCATCACGTGGGGTTTACAGTGAAACTCCTTTTTCAATTTTGGAAAATTATGTTTTTAAGAAATAGGTGCATAGAGATATGCCTTTGAGGTATGATATCTGTAATATTTGAAGGTTTAAGGTGGGTCGAGCATGGTAGCTCAGTGTAAGAGTATCAGTGTAGAGGGCTGAAGATCCTTAGTTCCATTCCCGGCACTGGCGTTGAATATTTAAGTCTCATTGAACTTCCACACAAAGAACTTCACCAGGTCCTCCACAAGGTCGGTTGGTAGTTGTGAGTAGGTGTTTTCGTAGAAGTGAAAGACCAAGACGCCCTCAGGTGCCATCCCCACAGACACCCGGTGATGATCTGTTCCCACTTCAGAAGTTTGGGAGTTTAAGACTATCTCGACTCCTGGAAGAATTTGTCTGTGACTGTCATTCGCAAGCTTCATCAGAATGTACCTGCACACTTTCCTCTTTGAACTTCTTATGCTTTTTCGGAAAGTCCCCAAAATTAGATCTTCCTTGTTATGCTCAACTTAATTGTTTCCTGTGAGGTAATTTTCCGCATCCGGAGGAGGTTCAAATTTCATTGCTGCTGACGTTCTGCTGTGGATGACCATACACCAAAGTACCTTTCATTATACAGAATGTGACTAAGGTAACCAGGCGAGTTAGCTCAGCTGTAACGTCTGAGATTCGCATTCGGGAGGCCCCGCGTTCGACTCCCGTCGACCGCCCACACTGACCTAGGATTTATCGTGGTTTCTCGGATCCGTAAGCCTATCCTGGGTTGGTTTCTCATCTACCACACTTTCCTTTCCCCTCACTTCCCTTTTATTCAGTTTCCTTCTCATGTTTCAGCTGTGCTTCTAGGTTTCGTGGTATGTGGCGGTGCCGGACAAATGGCGCGGATGCTTGCGCCAGGGAAAAAATTATTCCCCACAGAAACTAGAGGGATGTTTGGTTGGGTGAGTCTTCAAGCCAGGAACTTTTATGCACCTCTGCGCGTCCCTGAGGCCTGTCTGCCTGCGGCCTGTAGCCTCCCGTGGTGCCTTCAGTCATTCCTTCCTTCTGAGGGAAGTGGCCGTAGGTCGCAATGTGCGAGGTGTTCCCCTAAATTATACCCTATAACAATAAGGTACGGCTAAACTTTAAGGACACATTTCTCACATGCAGAAGAAGAAAACACGTTATATCTCCATGTTAGAACTCCTTTTCTCATAATACACTAATCATAGGAAACCTACAGAAACGGAACATACCTTCACGAAACTCTTCCTTGCATGAAATGTTCAAAATTCCCTCCGTTAGCATTGATAAATGCATCAAACCACCGTCGCATTGAATCCCGTATATGCTGATGTATCCCTGGGGAATTCCATATTGTTTCGCAGCTTTCCGCAATACGGGAAGGACGACTCTCTGAATCTTGAACATCAAATGCCCACTTGTGGCATACATTACCGTGGCTGTGAACCTAAGAATTAAACTTAACCAGACGTAAATACGCTCCCTTAAACAGCTGCTTGTTGGATTGTTAACACGCCGAAAAATACTACTTAAGAGGTCTAGCCGTAATAGACAACATTCACTTACCTCCTTAGAAAGTGTCTTCGATTTTTACTTTCCCTAGCACGTTCCTAGTAGGTAGAGAAGGTATTGCATTCCACTCAAACATTCTATACCGAGATTTCACTGGAAATACATGTTTTGAGCTCCCTTGAATTAAAAAGCATTTTTAAAAAAGGTCCGTGTGTGTCTGTGAATACCAAAAACGAAAAGTTGCATAAATATACAAAGTTGGTGTTTAATTTCAGTACCTTCCAAAACGCGACACAAAGATTTTCATTTTAAAGCAAATCTCTCCCCCCACAAAGTACCCTTTACATAGAACATTTTTCGAAAGTGTTTATTTTCTAAAAAATTACTAACGATTTTCATTAAAATATCATATATTAAAGATATTTTCATGACATATAAAACGTATATCTTGAATTTACTGGGAGAAGTTTTTGAAGTCCTGATTGGGAAGGAATTTTGTATAATCTTGTATAACTGGTGAACGTTAATACACGAAAATGCACTACAAAAAAAATTTAGATCTCTTTAAAACACACAAATTAATTCAAATAACGTTTTTTGTGGCTTCAGCCATTTCCGAGGTAACCCTTATTAATGGTTCGAAGTATTCAATAGTTAGTCATTAAAAGAAGTTATTGCCGATTTTCAGTTGTTTCTCGCGATGTCATGGAAACAGTATGGAGGCCAGCATATAGCTTCCAGTTGTTAAACATTTGACTGTCGCTGTTCTCTTTGTATCTATAACGAAATGTGTACTGTAGCTGTTTCTGTAAAGGTTTATCTCGTTCAAAATGTGGTAGATAGGAAAATAAACTTTCTTAGGAATAATTTGTATACCCAGTAATAAACAATAGAGGGTAAGAAAGTCATGTGAATGTAAGACATAAGAATTTTTCCTTTGTATCCTTCAGAATTATTTTTAAGAAAAACGATTACTTTAGAAAAATGTTTGATATAGTATTTTTTTTAGATACAAAGTAGCTATACCATTGAATATTTCCACCATAGTGAGGAAGTTTTCAGTGTGTTTGATTTTTCATGTAAATAAGTCAGTATCGCACCTTCCTTCACAAGAGGAACGCTGCACCAGTCTTTAAAAAAATGCAATATAGTCCTTTCATACTGCTGCCGAGATTTTGCCCGAGTCAATGTTTCTGGCTCGGATTGAAATTTCCTCAGGATTTTGACCCATATTTTCAGTCACAAGCTTCTTGTTTAGAAACGAGCGCTCAGAATAAGCACTGACATTTATGTCCGCATCTCGTGTTGTTACGGTAATCGCTTGCTTGGAGGCGTTGGTGCGGTTCATAGCGTAGATTCAGGAAGGTGTGAGAATATGTCAACAAATGACTGACTAAGCCTTATACAGAACTTTTAGCTTAATTTTATTTAACTTAACTATTGTACGCATCAAGTACGCAAAAGCATTAGCGCAAATGATACATAAATTATCTCTTCTTGTTCTACGTATCTGCATACTTAATTGTAAGATAGAGGAAGAGACGCAGAAACTCGTCAGGAACCTCACTGGAACTCTTTGACGCAACACTTCATACTGATGGCTCTGCTAACGTGTATATAAATCCTAATCATGGCTCCCATAGTATGAAAATGCATACTCATCAGGCCATTTTTGGTACTTTCATGGCATTTTCTGTTTTAAGGAAACAGAATTTTTAAGTTTTTTTTATGTAGTTACTTGGTCATTTTATTGCATTTACATTAACTTCTCAAACGTCAGAAATTTTACTATTCAACTGGAAAGTACAATCTTTGCTTCCATTCTTGAAAACAAGTCATTCCTATTTAATGGCTGGTCTAGAAAGGGTTGCTTATGGGTGGAACGGTATCTCTTGTTAGGGGAGCAGTTCTAGATTAGTTATGAATTTGTGTCCCAAACTAGGAATGAGACAGGTCAGTTTTCCCTTTGTGCGTCAATAAGTGGGTACAGTAATGTTGATATTGTGCTTGTGTCGGATTCCTCAAAAGAGTTAATGCTACAGTTTTCTAAGACCTGCTTCAAAAACAATTTTCGCACATAGTAAGTAGAGAAGGTATTGCATTTCATCCAAAAATTGATACTGAGATATCGCCGGAAATACATGTTTTGAGCCCCTCTGACACCCAAAGAAAAGCATTTTTAGAAAAAAGTCACCGCGCGATGAATCTTTGAGCAGCATAACTCAAAAACGAAAAGTCAAATAAACACTAAAATTGTCATTTAAACTCAGTACCTTCTAAAGATACTACAGCAAGATTTTCAACAAAATCTCCCCAATACAAACTACCCTTTACATGGAACATTTCTGGAAACTTATATTTTCTAAAACATGGCTCTAAGGATTAAAATGAAGTAGGTAGGAAAATAAAATTTCGTAAGAACAATTTGTATACTCATTAATAAGTGATGGTTGAAAATTCATGTGAATGTGACACAACAGGTTTTTTTGTAATTGTTATGCCTTTTTTACCTTCTCTACTATGTATAGGTAATAAGTAGGGGAAGTATTACCCTCCACCCAAATATCGATATCGAGATTTAACCGGAAATACAACTTTTGAGTGCCCTGAATAAAAAAAGCATTTTAGAAAAAGGTCCTGTATGTGTGTCTGCCTGTCTGTGTGTCTATGAACAGCATAACTCAAAAGCGAAAAGTTGGATAGATACTAAACTTGCTATTTAGGTTCACTACCTTTCAAAGATACAACACGAAGATTTTCATGATTTTTCTCACTACCCTTTAAACGGATTTTTTTTAAAATTTTGATTTTCTCAAAAAATGGCTCTAATGATATTGATCAAAATATCATATGTTCAAAATATTTTCATGGCAAATGAAATGTATATGTTGAATTTTCCTCTTCATTCTCAATAACTTTTATATAACTCGTAAATCGTAAGAGATAGACACAATTTGAATACACAAAAATGTACATCTTGTTAAGATACACAATTTATGTCATAAACATTTTTTTGTGGAGTGAACCATTTCCGAGATATCTAGCATATTTCCCTTGCACCTTGATGCGGTATTTACTTATAATGTTGATGCTTGTGATGTTTGTTTACATCACGCGTTGAAGCCATCTTGTGACGTCATTCATTTGTTCGGTTTGTAGCTCCATCTTGTGTTAGCAATTTGTGGTATTATTAGTGTTTGAAAGAATTTTTAAGTTTTATTTACTGTCCTCCGGCTAGCTATTATTTCAGTCGAACATGTCTCTTGATCAGGGTTGTGTAAACGGAAAGGAATCTTTTATCCAAATATAACACTGATGAAGAAATTTGTTTTACACATTTATTGTCGAACACGTTAACTATCACATTTATACATTGATCTTAACACTCGCCAAACTGAAACTGTTTTAATAACTTCTTACTGATCACTTTTAATCAATGTACTTCAACCTTTTGTATAATTAACTTTACCATATTTTAGATCTTTCATAATTCTGCTGCGCGTAACTTGTGAATCAATATCCGATGTATGACGAACTGACTGACTGAAGACGACGTGTAGTGTACACAGATTTTTGATGAACTGGACGACTGAAGGCGACGTGTAATGTATTGAGATTTTCGATGAACTGAACGCGATCTACCTCTGACTTGGCTTTTTATACACCCACATCCAGATACGCCTAAAGATTATAACTGAACTGCAATTGGCTAATAAAACGCGCCAACATTAGCGTCTATTTTAATATCCAATGAAAATTATGAATACATATGCTTTAGGGAAACATTCCAGAAGGTTCTAAACGGAAAAACGCGCCAACATTACGTAACTTCCTCGTTTCCAATAATGATAAACAGCTCACCCCCTCGCTGCATTATTGCGCTATTATTGACAGTTTCAGTAAGGTCGTATAAACTTACTTATCAACAATAATTACAGTCAAGAAACATCTCAAATCAATGTCACATAAAAATGCATATTCATATTGCAATCATTATTTACATTTAAGTAATTTGTGATACAAATTACTGCATCATATGCCCCACTAGAAACATAATTATAAATATTTACAACTTGTTTGGAAATTTTATAATTGGGTTTTTAGTCTCCTAAATCTTGGAACACACGCTATCACTTTCACTTGACACTTCACACGTATTTAACACACGACATATGTTTTTTTTTATCTCGCCACCACTTACTGGCTCTGGTTGAATGTGTTTAAACATTAATCTGACATTACAATTTTTTATAGCAAATACTGCAGCCTGAAGTATTTAATTACTGTTACAAAATTGTTTACTTTCTTAAGTTGTTGACAAAAATTTGTGCATTTAAGAATTTTTGTAATTACTATACATATTTACCAAAATATTCACCCTCTACACATATATTTACATCTCGTAAATCTAGGCACTGTTTCACATTTTCTGTTTGCTACATAAGTATTTGTTTGTTTTTTATTATTATTTTTACCCATTTTTGTGATTTTGTACTTTTTTAACAATACTCTTGGAATTGTATTTACGTACTTTTAATTTAATATCATATTAAGTTTCAATCTTTGCATTCTTAATTTTCAAATGTTGTTACAGTTACAAAAAAAATGTTATTTTCTTCTTTTAAATATTTATTTCTCCTTTTTTTTTAATTAAATTTCTGTTTCTCAAATGACATATATATTTAGTTAACCCTCTTACATTCCAATACATTTCTCTGCAAGTCATCTTTACCTATCCAGCATTTACTTTACATCTCATTGCTATTTACCCTCCTGGATCAAATTGTGTGTGGCTAAACATTACTCGTAGCCGTATCCTAACCTTCCAAAATTTGTTGTTCATGAATAACCTCTTGTATTCATTTGAAATTTCATCACATGATAACATTTGAAAACAATCTAAAGTTTCCTGAACAATACCTCTTTTAACGACTTTCATTTTCAATTCATCTGCTATCTTTTTAACTTGAGAATACTCTGACAAATCTGTACTAAACTGTACTGGACTGGAGTTTTCATTTTGAACATCTTGGTACAATTTATTTCTTTGCATTACTGACTCCTTCTGTATTTCTGATATCTCCCCTCTGAAATTAACTTGCACCTCAATTAAATCTGCATTTGTAGCCTCCATCATCTCTTTTAACTCACTTGAAATGCTACTCATTCGGCTACCTAACTCTGTACATTTTATATCAACATGCTCTATTTTATTATTAACCTCACTTTTTTGGTTAGATATTTCCCTGCTCGTGTCTAACATTTTCTTTGAAACTTCACCTATTTCATTTGCTATCATTTCCTGATTTTCATTTCTCATTCTCATCATACTATTTTCTAGCTCCATGAATTTCTTTTCAATCTCTTCCCTATTTTGATCTAATTTATGCTCTAATTTCTCATTACTCTTACCAATTTCTTCTCTTAATTGATCTGTAATACTCTTATCAATATCTTCCCTTAATTTCTCATTATTCTGAGTTAGTTTTTGTTCTAAACTCCTATCAATATCTTCCCTCAATTTCTCTATATTCTTTTCCATATTCTCATTATTCTTTTTTATATTCGCATTATTCATATTTCTCAGCATTTCCATCATCATACTAACATCAAAATTTACATTTCCTGATGTTCTATTCTCACTTTCTGCACTAACATTTTCTCCCTCAAATATTACATTGCTTGAATTATTTTCTGTAACCTGTATTGAATTACAGCTAACTGTTACACTATCCCCCTCCATCATTGTTTCTTCAATATTATTAGTAGCCATTGTTTTCTTTATCCTACCACTCCTCAAGTACATTTGAATGTTATAATTTTGTTTTCTAAAAAAAATTACTATACTCTGACCTTTTGTGATGTTGTTTCGTGCTGTTACTTTGATGTCCAGCTTCCTGCCCCTCTCTCCTAGATCATATGTCGCTTCTGCGTTGTGTTATGATGAATCTACGTCGTCTCGATGTTTTTGTGTCCACTCATCCGCGTAGTCTGTCGTTCCTATAGTTGTTTCTGGAATCTGCGTCTACTCGATGTTTTTGTAGTTGAATTCACCTGTTGCCTTGTAATCTCGGAATTACGATGTCCAATCATCCGCGTAGTCTGTCGTCCCTTTTGTTGTTTCTGGAATCTGCGTCTTGTAGTTCAGTTCACATCTCCATTCGCTCCTTCCTGGTCATCTCACTTCTTCCTGGTTAATTCTGCCCCTTCCTGGTTATTCTGATCCTTTCCTGGTCATTGTGTTCCTTTCCTGGTTACTCTGCCCCACGTTCTGGGTGCCAATTTGATGCGGTATTAATGTTATTTATTTAACATTATTGTAGCCCCACGTTGGGCGCCAATTTGATGCGGTATTTACTTATAATGTTGATGCTTGTGATGTTTGTTTACATCACGCGTTGAAGCCATCTTGTGACGTCATTCATTTGTTCGGTTTGTAGTTCCATCTTGTGTTAGCAATTTGTGGTATTATTAGTGTTTGAAAGAATTTTTAAGTTTTGTTTACTGTCCTCCGGCTAGCTATTATTTCAGTCGAACATGTCTCTTGATCAGGGTTGTGTAAACGGAAAGGAATCTTTTATCCAAATATAACACTGATGAAGAAATTTGTTTTACACATTTATTGTCGAACACGTTAACTATCACATTTATACATTGATCTTAACACTCGCCAAACTGAAACTGTTTTAATAACTTCTTACTGATCACTTTTAATCAACGTACTTCAACCTTTTGTATAATTAACTTTACCATATTTTACATCTTTCATAATTCTGCTGCGCGTAACTTGTGAATCAATATCCGATGTATGACGAACTGACTGACTGAAGACGACGTGTAGTGTACACAGATTTTTGATGAACTGGACGACTGAAGGCGACGTGTAATGTATTGAGATTTTCGATGAACTGAACGCGATCTACCTCTGACTTGGCTTTTTATACACCCACATCCAGATACGCCTAAAGATTATAACTGAACTGCAATTGGCTAATAAAACGCGCCAACATTAGCGTCTATTTTAATATCCAATGAAAATTATGAATACATATGCTTTAGGGAAACATTCCAGAAGGTTCTAAACGGAAAAACGCGCCAACATTACGTAACTTCCTCGTTTCCAATAATGATAAACAGCTCACCCCCTCGCTGCATTATTGCGCTATTATTGACAGTTTCAGTAAGGTCGTATAAACTTACTTATCAACAATAATTACAATCAATAAACATCTCAAATCAATGTCACATAAAAATGCATATTCATATTACAATCATTATTTACATTTAAGTAATTTGTGATACAAATTACTGCATCAACCTACAAGAAAATTAACAATAAGACAGTTTCTAAAAATGTTTATCTCGATTAACATGAAGTATACGGAGAATAAGCGTTTTAAAAATAGTTTGTACAAGAGTAGAGAAAGTCATGTGAGTGTAACACATCAGATTTCCTTTTAATTGTATGGTCATTTTAAAGCAAAACTTGGTCCTGCTGACGACTGAAACAAGTAAGCTCGACAAAGAGAAGCACGTGTCTTTGTTGATATCCAAGTAGCAAGTGTGCCAACTTAACATGTCCCTCTGATCAGGGACACAACTTCTGATAACAACTTTACCTCTAAGAAGAATAAACCATTAACAGTGAACTGTGACGGTGTTTTCAGTGCTGCCACCTTGCCCATCACTTTCCGATGCCTGGAGGAAAACAACAAGATAGACCCTCGAGTGACACGTTTTGTGGTGGCAGTTGGTGCCACTGTAAACATGGACGGTACAGCATTGTACGAGGCCGTGGCAGCCATCTTCATCGCCCAGATGAACGGAATTCCTCTTGGTATTGGCGAGGTCATCACTGTTAGGTAATGGCATGTATACCTATTTGTAAGTAAGAAATCACACTCTCAAACAGCTTTATGGAAATGTATAAACTCTATATTATTTGTTATACGATAATGGTCATTGTTTGGACGATAAAATAGCTTGAACTTAACTCCAGGAAATATTACCATCCCTAGAAAATTTACTTATTTCAGGTTATTACTTCGAAGTTTAGGCAACATTGTAAAACGAAATGTAGTAACTTTGGCAATGCGAATATGCTAGCCAAGTGCCAGGTCTATCTTGAATAACGCAACTGAGGACCCGCAGCTCCCAAGGCACTGTTATACGAATCCGGATCGGCCACCATTTCTCTCCTAGATAATGCTAACAATATGAATATGTTACTTTTACCTAAAGGTGTTCGAAATGATGTCCTGAAACCTGTTGAACACATTATTGAACACTTGTACAGTCGACCGGATACTGTCTTCTAATTGGTGGAGCGTATGCGGATTTGTTACATAAACTATATCTTTAAGCGTTCCCCACAGATAATAATCACATTAATTCAGATCTGGAGAATGAGTCTGTCATCAAAAACACGCTGTGATGTGGTTTTCTTGCACTTGTTTCCACGACAGCCTCTATCTCGTGCACAACTGTTATATTCTAATTCTCTAACACAGTCTAACAAGCTACGGAGCCTTCATACGGACGCGTGGCCGGCTGTCGGAAAGCACACTGTTTGACTTGGATATTCATAGTTCATTAAATTCAAACTATAACTGCAATAACCACATAGAAGGTGATGTCCACATCTCTTTCACACATTTTAACAAAATTTCTCTTAACACGGCCATGTAAATAAAACCATGCAGGTCAACAGGACGATCATTAACATTATCCAACACCCAGTTGCAGAAATTAGCTCTACCCACATTAATATAATTCCTCAACAGCTACGCTTATCTTATAGAGTTTTTATTTTTAAAAGTTTAATGGTATTCCAAAGCCAAGGTTTCGAAATTCCTGATTCCTTTGTAAGCTTTCTTAGGAATGTGTTTGGACTTTGTTCTAACTTTTCTGAGATGTCAGCAAGATTTTCCTGTGTAAGAACACCTTTTTTTTTTTAACAAGAATAGATCCCGTTTCCCTAACACTGTTCACAAGATTACGATGTGAGGCGCACGAACAGAAGGAAATTTGTCTCACTTCTCTACAAGAGTTTGTTGTCACGTAGGAATCATAGATGAAGATTCTGTGTGCTGGCATTATAACAGGGAATCTGCCTCACTTCTCTACAAGAGTTTGTTGTCACGTAGGAATCATAGATGAAGATTCTGTGTGCTGGCATTATAACAGGGAATCTGTCTCACTTCTCTACAAGAGTTTGTTGTCACGTAGGAATCATAGATGAAGATTCTGTGTGCTGACATTATAACAGTAAGGAATCTGTCTCACTTCTCTACAAGAGTTTGTTGTCACGTAGGAATCATAGATGAAGATTCTGTGTGCTGGCATTATAACAGGGAATCTGTCTCACTTCTCTACAAGAGTTTGTTGTCACATAGGAATCATAGATGAAGATTCTGTGTGCTAACATTATAACAGCAGGGAATCTGCCTCACTTCTCTACAAGAGTTTGTTGTCACGTAGGAATCATAGATGAAGATTCTGTGTGCTGGCATTATAACAGTAGGGAATATGTCTCACTTCTCTACAAGAGTTTGTTGTCACGTAGGAATCATAGATGAAGATTCTGTGTGCTAACATTATAACAGTAGGGAATCTGCCTCACTTCTCTACAAGAGTTTGTTGTCACGTAGGAATCATACATGAAGATTCTGTGTGCTAACATTATAACAGTAGGGAATCTGTCTCACTTCTCTACAAGAGTTTGTTGTCACGTAGGAATCATACATGAAGATTCTGTGTGCTGGCATTATAACAGTAGGGAATATGTCTCTCTTCTCTACAATAGTTTGTTGTCACGTAGGAATCATAGATGAAGATTCTGTGTGCTGGCATTATAACAGTAGGGAACCTGTCTCACTTCTCTACAATAGTTTGTTGTCACGTAGGAATCATAGATGAAGATTCTGTGTGCTGACATTATAACAGTAGGGAATCTGTCTCACTTCTCTACAAGAGTTTGTTGTCACGTAGGAATCATAGATGAAGATTCTGTGTGTTGACATTATAACAGTAGGAAATCTGTCTCACTTCACTACAATAGTTTGTTGTCACTTAGGAATCATACATGAAGATTCTGTGTGCTGGCATTATAACACTGACACACATTGTATCGCAACCTCTGTACAGCACAAATCTCGCCTGGACTGACCAGTCCGTACACGGAGAGATAACAGAACTGGTTATGGTAGAATTTAAATAACATGAGACTTCTGACACTACTTGGAGGGGTATGTTTCCATGGCAACGTCCTTTCCGTTGTTAGTGCTGCCAGTAAGGTGCCACTACCCTTTGCCTACATGCTGAAATTTGAGGGTAACACATTTGTATGTTGCGTGGTGTCTCATTGCCGTTACGTCCCAGCGAGATGTTTGTATTCCGCGCGCTGACAGGTGCTCTAATACAACGTAGTAACGCAGCTCTCCCACTTATCCTCTTAGAGTGAAATGTCAGGAGCCTCAGGTTGTTTAAATGACACTGTAGAAACAGTGCAGTGCAAGACAGGGAATTCCCCATAATACGGCCACGTGTCCAAAGATGGCTCTGTATAAATGTGTTGTAGAGGTAGGACAAATAGCCATTGTGTGAGGAATCAACGTAACTACCGCTCTACCTGGTACACGTGACATCGTAGTGAATACGCAGACCCAGGGTTGTGCAGTTGACAGACAGTAGTTCGCCTCCGTTACTGGTATGTGCAGTTGCTGTCTTTGAGCTCTGTGTTTATGTTCTGTTCTACCCAATTCCCCTTGCCGCAATGTCGATACAAACTCGCAGTGCGTACACTTTGTAAGCCAAAGGATGTTGGTCCTAGCTCTGTATATTTGTTAGGAACGGTGGAATTTCTGTACAAATTTATGCTGACAGTTCACATGCGACTCCGTTCGAGCAAAACTTAACACAATAAACACACGATCTTCTGTAGTACACCTAACGTTATTGCAAAGAACGTGAACTAGGTTCCCACAGAGCGAAGCCATTCAACCCGATAATTGTTTGGTTGTCAGTCGCGTCATTTAAGATAAACCCGGTTAAGTAAATTAACTACAGCGGATAAATAATAATCCAATTTGATGAAGAAATATGTTAAATCAAGAGGATTAAAATGCAAGTCTGTGTATGTGTTTGCAGCCTGACGGCGACGCTGGCCAGTATTGGAGCCGCGTCTATACCAAGTGCCGCCCTCATCACGATGTTGCTAGTGCTCTCAGCTCTAGGTCTACCAACATCGGACATCTCCCTGCTCTTCGCCGTCGACTGGCTCCTGTAAGTATACTAAGAGTAGTGTGTGACTTGCCGCTTGAGAAAAAGTCTAAGTTTTTGAAAATTCAAACCTATAATAAAGAATATATCGGAAACGGCTAATGCCACAAAAATTGTATTTGACAGAAATTGTATATTTTAACGAGATCTACATTTTTGTATAGTAATATTTTGTCTATCTCCTACGGTTTTACCAGTTGCACAATAGTTATTCAGATTGAGGACTTCACAGGCTATTTTCTAGAAAATTCAAGATATACATTTTATATGCCATATAAATATCTCTAATATGTGGTATTTTAATTAAAGTCGTTAGAGTATCATGTTTTAGAAAAACAAAATTTTCGAAAAATGTTCCGTGTAAAGGGTAATTGGGGGTGGAGGGATCTTCTTGAAATCCTCGTGTCGCATACTTGCAAGATACTGAACTTAAATACCAAGTATGGTTGGTATTTATCCGACCTTTCGTTTTTGAGTTATGCTGTTCACAGACACACGCGGACTTTTTCTAAAAAAATCCTTTTTTAGTATTCAGGGGTCTCAAAACATGTATTTCCGGTGAAATCCCGGTATCGAATTTTTAGGTGGAATGCAATACCTTCTCTACCGACTGTGTATGTGATGTTTTGTATTCCCCAAAACACGACAAAGCAGATAACTATGACACTGGTTGAACTACAAGGTATTTAGCAAACACAGTGGAGGAGAGGAGCCGTGAGCTGGCTCTACTTTTACAAATAATCACTTCATACCGAGCGGAATGACTCAGGTGGTTACTTCTTTAGCCCGCGTTCGGGAGGTCCCGGGATCGATCCCCGGCGACCGCCCACCCTGGTTCATGGATTTTCCCGGGTCGTCAGGCGAATGCTGGAGTGGTTTCTTTCATTCCCCGAATTTCCTGTCTCTTCATTTCATTCATCTTACATCCCGTTGGTCTCTTTAAGGGTTGGGAGTGTCGAGTGTGTGTTAGGTGCACCATGGCAGGGGAAAAGGATGCTCTTTGTGAATTTCTTTGCCCCTAGTCTTTCGGCTAAGTGCTGGGGTATCGGAATCCCCTTAAAGGGCGTTGGACCCCCTCTGTGTGGGGTGCGGTCCGCGGTCTGCCTCTCCGTCTGCCGGGGTGTCTCTATCTGGAAACTTAGGGACCGTGTTACTGCTGTACGGTCGCTCCAGGTTCCGGCCGCCCTCTCCTCTCGTGTCATCCTTCCTACCGGGGACGCCCCCTGGTGGGGCGTAGGTACAACATCCACTCTGGATCGGTGCCGAGTCCCCTCTTTAGTCAATCCAATCACTTCATACACTGCGAGTAGCACTCGACAATTTAGAATTACTATCGACAGTTATTTAGATTCGACGAGAGCTGTCTCAGAAGTACCTGACCTAACAAGGAAAACACAAAAACATGTTTACTTCTCTACATAGTCCCGTTTCAGCTCGATACACTTTTCCCAGCGATGTTCAATAGCTTCGATACGCTGTTTATAGTGAGAACCGTCGAGTTCTGCATAAAAATTCATCAACTGCAGACTTCACCTCTTCATTGTTGGCAAATGTTTTACCATCAAGCCACTTCTTGAACTTTGGAAACAATAAATAATCAGAGGGGGCTAACTCTGGCGAATAGGGTGCATGAGGAAGCAATTCGAACTTTTATTCATTGATTTTGGCCATGGCGATAATGAATGTGTGAACTGGTGCATTCTCTTTTTGCTAAATGCGGCCGGTTTTGCTCGATTTCATCATTCAAACGCTGCAATAAGTTTGCATAATATTCACCATTGATTGGTTCTCTTTTTTTAAGATAATTAATGAAAGTTATCCAACGCGCATCGCAAAAAACTGACGCCATGACCTGTCCT
This sequence comes from Deroplatys truncata, assembly GCA_030765065.1. NCBI lineage: Eukaryota > Metazoa > Arthropoda > Insecta > Mantodea > Mantidae > Deroplatys > Deroplatys truncata. The sequence goes on along the minus strand of CM060977.1, from coordinate 8,531,801 downwards.
CTAGATGGAACTGTCTTTGGAGCTCATTTTCCCCTTTCAATCCACTGTTTTGACTGTTCCTTCGTCTCAGGTGTGAAGTGATGGGCCCATGTTTCATCCATGGTTATGAGTCGACACAAAACTCGGCTTTATTGCAGCAAAACATCGCCAAACACCCGACTGATGCATCTTCGCAATGCTGATATTGTTCCATTGTGAGTAAACGCGGCACCCATCTTGCGCACAGCTTTCTCATGTCTAAATTTTCAGTTAGTATACGATGTACAGCACTTTTTGTAATACCTACGATGTCTGATAGCTCGAGCACTTTCAGTCGACGGTCATTCCAATACCATTTTGTGGATTTTCTTCACAATTTCTGGTGTGTGGTCACCTCATTTGGTCGATCACTGCGATGTTCGTTTTGGCAGCTCGTACGGCCTCCCTTAAACTCTACCACCCAATATTTTATTGTTGTAAACGAAGGAGCAGACTCCCCCGGAGTAGAATGTAGCTCAGCTTTAGTATTAGTTGGACTAAGACCTTTATAATGAACGTATTTATCACATAACGATGGCCAGTTTTGTCCATGTTCGCTGAGAGAGTTCACTATTGATGGCTGCCAAACAATTACTAAATAACATAGCATTGTCAAGCTTCAAGCTTAAGCTTTATAAGGTTGGTACTTTATACCACAGTCATTTGTTTGAAACAAGAACCACTATCTGTACATCAGGTCGGGTACTTCTGGGACAGTCTAGTTACTATAACCATGTTTGTTGCGCATTGTCTACAATATTTATAGACAGCATGGCCTAATAGTAGAACTTTTAACACGGAACACACGAGGTAAAAGCTTTAGATTATCGCACTAGTGCCATAATCTTAATTGTAACCAACTTTGGTTTCAAGTCCAATCACATGGTAATTACCTTTTGCATTTGCACATGTTTAATAACTCGACTTGGATTTATTAGTTTTTACTTATCATTATGTGTTTTTACAAGGTTAATTCCTCATGGCGCTCGCATTATCTGTTCACAATACAAATCGTCATACTTCAAGTTATCGCAATTCGTTGTAGAGTTAACCCTTACGTTATACTGGCAGCTGCGGCAGTCACCTCCTCCTGTCCGTTGCTGCATCCTCCATGTTGGCTCCAAATGCTCGCAGTGTGCTCGTTCTCTGCAATTTTATCCTCGGCTAGCTGCAGTAATTTTCTTTAAACTATATGGGAGCATGGACTTATCCTTGGTAAAGGAAGCGTCGATCTCGGGTGTTGATATAAGAAGACATAGACGTGCTTTGGTTATGAAAAGATGACACTGCCGTTTCTTTTTATTTAACTAACCCACGTAGTACACAACACTGATATTGCCGCCGTTAAAATATTGTCCGCCGCTGTTGAAACACGGCGCGGATAGGACGCGAAGTTTAGATATGCTCCTTATCTCTTTACTAGTAGCGATTCTAATGTCTGTTTTGAAAACTGTCTCTATTCCCTTTTGGCGCGATATCTCTTAAACATTCTGCAGCATCTCTCCCTGCCCACACATGACAAAATGCCAAACTGAAATGCCCCTGATTTGTTCCTAGCAGATCCATTTATAGTCGCAGGATTCTGGGGCTGCTTCCTTTCCTATTGGTCCATTTTTAGCGCCACTCGACGCGTCTCACTATTTCGTATAAACTTACAGGGATCTCATTGGTCCAAGTTTAACGTAAATCGCGGCTTTTCCTAAGTTTACCGTTAAGCTATCTGTCTCTCTCACTTGGTCACGGCGAATTATCAAATAAAGGGACAAAAGCGCTACACCCTCGCTGTAGGAATAATGGCCCTGCGACCAGAGAGACGTCATAAAACTAGATTTTCTGCCTTCGAAGACACTATTCTGTAGCTAAAACATTACTGTCGTGCACAGTATTTTAACATAGCGCTTAAATTATTTACATTAAACCATTTATAACTGTTCTAATATTAGTAACCTAGATACATACATAACGTTAAATCACCCTTCTTAAAATATACAAGCAGTATAAGAAAAAGATATGTACATAGTATGATTTAACATCAATAAAAATTAATTAATAAATTATCTATAATTACAGTTCTCGGGCTCGGCCTAGAGTTGCCGTTTCACAGCCTTGCGCTTTCTTTCATCTAAAACGTTATTCTTTTATGTAGCCTAAATAAAGATTAAATGACGAAAATTGCGAATTCCGAAGAAACTGAAATAGAAGTTAAATTACAGAAGCAGCAGAAAGAATAACACTAAAGTACTTACCCAGAAAGCAATATGATACAGCATTTAATCACTTCATCGCCTGGTGTAAGGTAAAACATGTTGAAAATAATTTCACTGAAAATGACTGCTAACAAAACATCTGACATCTCCCTGATTAACGTCATTTCTCTTGTTTCAAGAACCGCGTTCTAAACGTGATCTCTGTTAGTTTCTGGAATCAATATTATATTATTGATTTTACAAATTCGAGTGCTGTCTAAAAATAGCATATGCCACACGTGTTAAAAGTGGTTTTACCCCTTGTATCATAATCTAGTGCTATGTCTCTTGGATATATTTAATGAAATGTATTAGTAGGTAATTATGTTACATAATTTCAAACTTTAAAATCCTTTAACTTGTATAGTCATATCGGCTGCTTATACTTGGGAAACAGCTGATGGTGTTGTTTTTCGCCGAATTCCAAGATATTTTACTTTCTCTACTACGTGCCTAGTAGATATAGAAGGTATTACATTCCACACAAAAATTCTATATCCAGATTTCACCGGAATTTCTTTTGAGACCCCTGGATAAATAAAAAAAAATAGAAAAAGGTACTATGTGTTTGTGAACAGCATAACTCAAAATTGAAAAGTGGACAAATACCAAATCTAGTATTTAAGTTCAGTACATTACAAAGACATAACACGAAGATTTACAAGAAAATCCCTTCACCCCAGGGAAGGATTTACGTGTAACTTTACATGGTACCTTTTTCAAAATTGTTTAATTTCTAAAAAATGGCTCTAATGATTTTCCTTAAAATACCGTATAATAAAGATATTTACATGACAAATAAAATTTATATCTTGAATTTTTTGGGAATAGCCTGTGAAGTCCTCCTCATTCGGAAGGAGTTTTGTATAATCTTGTATAACTGGTGAACGTTAAGCGATAGACGAAAACGTACTACACAACAAATGTAGATCTCTTTAAAACGCACAATTTATTTCAAACAACTTTTTGTGCAATTAGCCATTTCCAAAATATCCTTATTAATATTTCGAATTGTTTATTTCTTGGCCTTAATCTTAAAAGTCCTGTCAATATTCAGTTGTTTCTCGCGATGTCATGGAAACAGTATGGAATTTTAAGGCAGCATATAGCGTCCAGTTGTTAAACATTTGACTATCGCTGTATCTATAACGAAATGTGTAATGTAGCTGTTTGTGTAAAGGTTTATCTAATTATAATGAAATATATAGAAAAACAACTTTTCGTAAGAATAATTTGTATACCCAGTAATAAACGCTAGAGGGTAGTGAAAGTCATATGAATGTACTAGTCAGAATTTTTTAAACGTTGGTTTTAATCACTTGTATCATGAAACATACCTCCAATGGAAGATTCTGATTGAAGAAAAATTCCTCCGCCACAACCATCCTTGATGAGATGCAGCAGGTACCGTACTCTGCTGTAGAGCGCACATAGCAGCGTCCGCACGCGGCCATGAAACACCCCACCAGCCGCTCAACTACCTATAGGGCCTTCAGATAGAGATGTTCGCTATTTTAGCTAGTGCTTTTGAAGAGTGTAAGAAGACGCTTAGAAGTAGGCTGATTGTTATACCCTCCGACAGTCGGCATCCAGCACCATTTGGTAAAATTTAAGTTAGCTTTCGAATGCACAATTCAGTTCAGCTGAAGTGGGTGCTAGGGCATGTGGGTATTCTGGGAGATCAAGAGCAGATGGAACTGCTAAGAAGGGAACTGAGCAATCTTTATTTGATCTGAACCAACACTGGAGCTGTCATCAGGACGGTTAAGCTGACCATCAGAGGACACGAGAAACACTGGAATTCATCTGTGTTTCAGGCACTCCAAAGCTGTTATACACAAATTGGACAGAAGCAGGTCGCAAGAACTACTAAAATTAAGGAGGAAAAAGCTCGTAGGAGCAACAGGACACTGAAGCCTATGAGTGGTGTCACCAGGCGCATGAGACAGTTGCCCATCAATTGAGTGATCGCCCAACAATAATAATTTTGGGAATCAATTTCCAAAATTGGAGGATCTTTCAACCATCACGGTCCAGAGTCTCGTTCAATTCATTATGAACATCAACTTCTTGGTTTATTGATAATAATAAGATTGGGGATGCGCAACAGATCTGCAAAGGTCGCAGTACAAGGTAGTAACGCCCTCTGCTCCCCCATCAAACCAAACCAACAGGGCTGAGATTTTATGTATAGGAGATTAAAGAAAATTTGTCAATATATTTCAAATTTTGTTGAAATCTGTACAAAACTGAGGGTAGTTAATAGGGATACATTACTAAAAACTTTAGGTTTTAGGCAAACGGCTGACGTAATAAGGCGACTTCTTATACACAAGAGTCTGAAGAAACTGCAAATTTCAATGAAATCTGTATAAAATTAAGAGTAGTTTAGGAGTAGATCGACAGAGGGGGTTTCAGATGGAGCATATCTTGAAGCCGGCTAGCCACATCATAGCCCCTGTGATAAGGGACGCGCGCCCAAGAAGGGGGATCCACCAGACCAAACTGCACATCTCACACTGAACGCCCTGTAACAGACAAAAAGTAATGATGCACAGGAAATTTGTGTTAGATGACTAACCACTCCAGCATTCACCTAACGACCCCGGGAAGCCACGATAATACTTATGGTCAGAGGGGCCGGCTCAACGGGAATCGAACCTCACCCGTTACCGGGGAGCGATCTCGTTGAGTAACAACAGTTTTAACAACGAACCTCCAAAAAGAACCGTCGTAGTTTATCACGTACACAGCTCAATATTTCTGAACCGATGCTAAAGCCCAGTTTTAGTATCTCAAAGAAAAATAAAATCAAGTTAGATATAACTCGGCAGTAGGAAAGAAATATTTAATTTGATTGCCATTAGAAGTGGAGTTCAACCATGATGTAATCCAGTGCAGATACACCCAGTATCTTCGTGGTGTAATGCAGAACACAATGCTCCATTCCTCACCGGGGTTCTGTATGTAAAGAGCGCAGCACATTTCTGCGTGCAAACGGTGTTTCTCAGTGGGACGCTTATAAGCTCAGGGATAAACGTTTCATTGGCCGAGAGGTTAAGAAGGTAGCGCTTCGCTTATAAGCTCTTCGGTTCAAATCTCGAATCAGTTGCTTTTTTATTGTTAATTTTATGAGTGGATGTGTAGAACATAATACTGCATTAATATAACTTCAGCATTTTAAAGTTTAGGCATATCTATGCACACAGAAACATAATTCCACTAAAATACACGTTTTAAATAACTAAAGAAATAAATACAAATAAACTATTATCTTCTAAAACTAAAAGACACAAAAAATAAACAAAATTAATATCGGGTATATGAACCCTGAGCACGTAAAACTGCTCTCATTTTCGGGCTATAGATGAAATTATATCCCTGCGTAACGTGGACGAGAAGCTACAACATCCCAGGCTTCTTGAATCAGACCCAGAATCTTGTACGAATTCAAAAATTCCTTTAGAATATCTCATCCTCACAGTGGGAATCAAATATGTTCAAGTATTACCATGTACTGCACACTGTTCAGTGTATGGTCAAGCTGCCACAAGACCGTCCCTTGATATCCAACAAGGTTCAGATATGTGACCATGATGAAACTGTGAAGTCACTGTGTTATGAACTTTAACAAATTCCGTGTTTGAAATGGAGTATATCGGAAATAGTAGTCACTATGTGTTCACTAAACATTATTACCACAATAAAAAAGTGTTTGTTACATGCCAGAAGCGAACCGGTGATCTTAATAAAAAAAATAGTGCCCTACGCTTTGCCACAGCGCTACAGAGAAAACATATAGAAGATAGGATGTTTAATAACGCCGTACAACTTGCTGCAAGGGCTACACAACTATATTGCGGATGGTGTAAACAGGGCGCTGTGCCGTGTAGGAAAAAATTGGCGTTCAAGACATGACTTAGTTTTTTGTCCACGGGTGTACCACAAACACTCGATTGTCAAGGCCATCTGAGCTTCCTTTGCCTACATTAATTTTAATTTTATTTTTGTAACAAGTCATTGCTATCCGCGTATTTTGGGTTCGGCTTTTCTCCTTGAAAGCGTAGGAATAAATAAAAATATTTCCTGCGAAGATTGTTTGTTTTGAATGGCTCTATCTGATAGTACCCTATTTGACCCCCACTTCTGGTTATATACAACTGATGAAATCAAACTCGTAAAAGTTTACATGTTCTTAGTTATAAATGTTTTAATTTCGAACATGTTAATGCCGTATTTTTAATTACTGGACATCTGGTTCAATAATTAGTGTTATACACACATCTATATATGAGAGAGCGAGAGAGGGAGTATCTTATTAAGCCTAAAACATATTTTTAATCATCTGCAACTCTAATAAAAACATTACTACAGTTTTTACTTTTAATTTACTACGAGGCGTATTCCAAAACTAGGGTCCGCTTGGTCCGCTCATGAGACCAATTTTTATTGACAGTAATATGTGCCTACATATACTTTACTTTTCCACATAATCGCCGTTCATATCTATACACTTGCTGTAACGCTGCACCAGTTTCTTTAACCTCTCGACATAGAAGTTTGCCGCCTGGGACTTCAACCAGTTGGTAACGCTCGTCTTGAGTTTATCATCGGTTTGAAATCGTTGTCCACCCAGCCGACGTTTCAAGTGCAAGAAGAGGAAATAGTCGCTTGGTGCCAGATCGGGACTGTACGGAGGATGGGTAAAGAGTTCCCAAAGAAACTCTTCAATCTTCTCTTTGGTTTTAGCATCAGTGTACGGGCGTGCGTTGTCGTGCAGGAGGATAATGATGCCAGACGACAGTTTCCCGCGACGTCGGTTTCGGATCGCGCGTCTCAGTTTTGTAAGCGTTGCACAGTACACGTCAGCTGTAATACCTGACCCACGGTCCATGAAATCAATTAAAAAGACGCCCTTTTCGTCCCAAAAAAACGTTTTGCGATTCGTGCACGGAGATTTTTTTGCAGTTTTTTGGTTTGTGTGAACCGAACGGCGCCACTGCATTGACTGTTGTTTTGATTCTGCGTTGGTGTACTCTATCCATTTCTCGTCGCCCGTAACAACGTGAGAAAACAAACCATCTCCATCTTGTCTATAGCGCTCCAAAATTGCACTACGCATTCGTTGCTCTTTGTGCTGACCGGTGAGCAGTTTTGGCACCCCCCTCGCACAAATTTTCCGATATCCAAGCTGTTCAGTGACAATCCTGTAACGTGAGGTTCGAGCAACATTTGGGAATTCATCAGCCAGACCACTAAACGTCAAACGCCGATCGCTTCGAAGTTTTTGTTTCACTTGCTCAACGATGTCGTCGGTCCGAATACTGGGCCTACCACTCCGCTGTTCATCATGCACATTTGTGCGGTCATTTCGAAATTCTCGACACCAGTGTCGAACCTGTTTGTCACTCATTATGTCCGGTTCATACACGAGACATAACTCACGACGGATGTCCGCAGCTGACGATCCTTTTGCCAGCAAAAATCGAATCACACCGTGCACATCACAACTGGCGGGATCTACGATTGTCGCGGCCATTGAGATCTGCTGTCACCGACTGGCCAACGCCTACTGCGTCACACCAACACTGCGGTAGGTTCCTCAGGAGTTGGTAGACAGTGCCACCAGGCGTCAAACGTCATTCAGGCCTACCATCCGTTAAATATTGTTCACCGGACCTTAGTTCTGGAATACGCCTTGTATACTGCATTAATAATCGTAAAAACATTTGAGATCCTTGACATGCGTCTGGAAATGTCAGGTTCTTTTGGGCAACTCTTAAGGTTACTCAATAATTAAATTAATAATTTCCACAAATTGCATTGACCCTTTTATAGCAGATTTCTTCAACTTACTAATAGTAATAGAAAGCTAATTTTTGGGCGGTCTCCTGTATCTAACATTCAAAGAAAATTATTTGTAAAAGGCAAAAATTATATATATGATGTAAAACTTAAAAGAAGAAGAAAAATCTGAATTGTTGCACGCACATGACTTTCTCTACTCACTCTTTTACAAAGAGTCCTTAAAACGCTTATTCTTCTGTATACTTCTTGTTAATACACATTTCGTTGCAAGTATAAGAAGAATACAAGCTAAGGTCATAGTATAATATTTTCCAAACCGGTCGCTATGTTATGACTTTGAAATTCTGTTTGTTCTCTTTGCATGAAAATGAAAATTAAAGAAAGAAAAGAAAACAAATAGTGATTTTCAGTTGGGAAAACCATAAACTTCCCGAAAATTTAAATCAATAACAAAAAACATTTCAGAAATGTTTAGCTTCACCCCAAAAAATTATATAAAATGTGCGCTTTAACGAGATGTACATTTTTGATGCAATATGAATGTATTTATTACCCACTTAGTAACACATATAATATTACATTACAATCTCCTGACCAAACAAAGTAAAGCCACAATACTAAATACTGGTGACTCTTTCTCGAGAGTTGCTGAGTAAACAAGTGGCCTGTCTGGTTTCAACCTTGCGGTTCTTCTACTGTCGGGCCCAGCTATCTTTTACAAATCGTTGACTGGCGATTGCGTCCTGCGGTCAGTTGCGTCTCTCAAAGATTTGAATTGTTATTTTCAATTGCTGGCACAAAGAGCCTTTCGCATTTTCCAGACTTAGGACTGTGTGTTACATTTTTAATTTAAACCCCACAAATGGACGAAATGTTGTTATGTTTCGTTAGATTACATTGTGTTGTGCATAAAAATCTAAGTATTGAACAAAAGTTAAAACAAACAATAACAAAGAATTTGTTAGTTGAAACATTACAGATAGATTAAAAAATGTTGTTTGAGGGATTTTCACCATAAAATGTTGGCAGTATCATTGTTAAAATTGTGGTTCTGCTCTTGGTTGTTTTCAACGATTTCTTTTTCACATTTAACTACAAAGTTTCATGCAGCAGGCCCAAAGCGAAATGTGACGTCTAAATTTGTAAACATCGATCACAAATAAAGGCTTCACCTTGTCATCGACTTGTGTACAACTGAGAACGAGAACTATTACGTGTGTCTATGCTGTATATGACATAGCAGAAAGCGTTCTGAACAGTACTCTCGTCACAGAACGCGTTCTATAGTGTTTGGCTGTGTCTTATCGAACAACATAAACCTACCCAAGCTGGTAGCTATGGACGCAACTGACGTACTGATTTTTCGTGGATGTAAATGACATAGCCCTGTAAAAATATACTCTGGCTCTATCCAGTTTAAATTATATTTCAATACTTTCTGATTGCCCGAGATCGTTTATTTTCTTCCTCCATTTTCTATTAACATTGTCTAGATACTTCTCAAACTCTATAATTTCCTGCCTTGGTTTCAAATTCATCAACTTTTCCCCCTTTATCTCTATTGGTAGATAAGCCCATTTCTCCATCCTAAGTTTTCCTCTCATTATTTTGGTGTTTTAGCATTCCAAAATCGCATGCCAATAATTATCTTGCGTTCTGCACATTGGACACTCCTCTATTTTCATACCCCCTCTTATTCCTTTCCCCTGTTCGGCCTATGCAGCTCCCTACCGCGTCCTGTAGTTGCCTTTATCCACATACTTCTCTCTACCGCACACTTTCTTTATCTCCCTGCATATCCTCTGTGACTTTTTGTTGCTGAAACTGTTAAATATCTCCTGGATTTCAATGACTCAATTCTTTGTTTGACTTCTTTCCAAAAACTCCCCTCTTCTACCTCTCTGTCACATGACACCATGCCCAATCCGATTTTCCCGTGTTCTCTTTGATTCTATTAACCCAGGTACTACTCCACATTGTTTTGTCTTGGAAATTTAGGAATGTCTCAAGATGTTATTCTCTTCCAAGCTCTTGATCCTAAACCAGTACTTCAATGTTCTTGTCATTACTTTTCCTTTACTCCCAACTCTATCTGGTTCAGTTTGTGCAATACCATTTGATAGCCCCAAAATTTGTATGCAGAAATTCCTGTGAATCGAATCAACATTTAACCATCCCTCATCAATACCCCAGTCCCATATATCATTTCGGCCTCTACTACTATGGAATTTTTTCTCTCCAACGACTTTATAAGTATTCCTGGTAGCTTATGCCTGCAGGTACTAATAACTTCTAAAGCTAACCTCCCCTTAGCTACCACCTTCTTCCTTTATTCCCTCCAATCTCCGTTACTGCTAAGCCTAATGCCCAAATAATCCAATTTATTAACTACTTCAATGTCAGTCCCTCCCCAATACCATTTTTCATTATTTCGTAAGTTGTTTCCTTTCTTAAATATCATTAATTTTTATTTTCGCGTATTTAGTTTTAAACCCCATTTTGTGCAGTAAGATTTTCTCATTTTTTGCAGTTTACCAGTTATACAAAGGTCATTCCAAAGGCCACTTCGCAGGCTATTCCCAGAAAGTTCAAGATATACATTTTATTGCATCATGAAATTTCTTAAATACGTGGTGCCTATTTTAATAAAAGTCATGAGACACATTTTTCACAAAATACCAAGTTTGGTATTTAAAAGACTTTTCGTTTTTGAGTTATGCTGTTCAGACACACACACACGGATCTATCGAAAAATGTTTGAGTTCAGGGTAGCTCAAAACGTGTATTTATGGTGAAATCTTGGAATATAATTTTAGATGCACCCTCCACTTGCTGTAAGTAGTAGCATAAAGTAAAACCCTAACTTCGCTTTCCTACTGTATTCTTCTAATAGCTGTGTTATCAAAGTTTATCTTATTAACAGCAAGTAGATAGAAGAATAAGTTTTGTAACAGTTTGTAGAAGAGCGAGTAGAGAAGGTCATGTGAGACTGAAATTTTTAAAAATATATTTAAAATATAAATATTCTGCCTGAAATTCTTAAACTTCCTTTAATAAAGCCGCTCAAAGTGTCTCTCTTTAAACTGATAATATGTCTGCTCTAGGGACAGGATACGAACCTCCATCAACGTGCTGGGCGACGCATTCGGCGCCGGCATCGTGTACCATCTCTCCAAGGACGAGTTGGACAGAATCGACGCTGAACGAGCCACGGATCTGACAGAAGGCGGTCTGCTACTGGTGGCGCCCTCCAAACAAGAGGCCGCTGCACGCCCGACACCTGCCGGCAGCTCTGAGACTCAGATGTGACGCGGTCGGCAATGCAGCCGCCGCAAATACCTCATTACTATTATCACAAGCTTTTGTTTTTTTAATTAAACGTAGCCAACAGCCATTATCTACAGAATATAGTAGACGTATTATTGTATTAACCCATACCAGTAGATAGAAGTGAGCATTTGCAGTACAAAATAACGTTATATTTAACCATTACATAACATAACCTATATTATCTTATAAAAAGGCTAGGAAAAAGACATAACTACGTGAAATATTGTGGTCACAATGGTGACAAGTGTGTGAAAGTGTGTGCTAAACCCCCCTCCAGAATATTTGCCATCCAGTGAACTTTACATATGGACCTGTTTATAAAATAACCTGTGTAATCTTGTGGTGGGAAATAAAACTCTCATACTCAACTACCCGTTTGCTGCTCATTTCCCACTTCCTTCGTATCACACATATTTATACAGTGCTTGGTCGCCGCAATTCGTACTCCTGCTGAAACAGTTATAGTTAGGGCTGCGACGTCGGAGTCGCTATGTTAAGCAGTGAGAGGGTTACCTGTACAGTGTTCACGTAGACGAAATGCCAAAGGAAAGTTGCAGAACTATATATTGGAGTATGGGGAAATGCTTTCTCTATTATACAGGTCAACAGTGATTTTGCTGTTTTAGATATTCAGGTCTTTTTATAGTAATTTCCATGTCCTGATTCCAAAAATGAAGTCCATATTGTCGTATCACATAACCATTTCTTTGAAAATTCATATCCTCCATTTTCATTTATTTGTGTATCTTTTATGTGATCATGAACAATTACACTACTGCAACATTGCCATCTATTGGAATAAAACTACTAAATGGAAATAGTTGACTGTTTTGTGTCAGATGGCAGCACATTCTAAGCCGCTTACACCATGTTGTATTGAGAATTCGTCTGTTGCAGGGCTTAATAGTTGTTGTATAAAGCAAGAAATTAGCATTTAAATAATACCGTTTTGTTATCTTTATCATATGTAACTCAGTACAGCATAGTGGAAAGAAGGTGTGTAAATAATCCAAATTCATTTTGTTATATTTGCAGTAGTTTTATTGTGAAGAAGCAGAACAAAAACACAACCTCATTTGTAAGAAAAGCGTACAATTGAAATGGGAGATCAATCCACGTCTTGGGCTCATCATAATGTGTGCTGTGTTTGTGTTGAACACGTACGAAACTGGACAAAGGGGAACAAACAATTACTACGTTTTGGAATACCGATGGTGTGGCGCGAACAGTACTGACTGTTACTTTTGTACATGCAATATGAAGGGTTTTAAGGTAAATTGTATACCTAAATTGCCATCTGCTATGAGACCAGTGGCCCATGGCTCTGGTGTTCCTATACCTAAGCCACCTACAGACAGTAGTGAACTTATTTCAGGTACAGACACTAACAGTGATTCACCATCATCACTTGTGTCCGAGGAGTTCGTTCCTGGAACATCAAATGCACCACAAGTCAAGGTAAATGACATTGTAAGGGATTTAAATGTCCCCAAGGATGCAGCTGATCTTGCAATCACACTTCGCGAAGAAGAAAATTAGTAACATTCCAGACTTAATAAAGAAACTGGGTTGTGCTACATATGTATGGGGGCTTTTTACTGATTCTGGTAAAAGAAGTCTCAAGGATGTGCTGTTTCACAGTGGGAATGCTCTTTAAAGACAGGCAATTTGAAGCTACTATGACTTCTGAAGAGAACAATGCTTGGAATGCTTTTAAAGAAGTTATAGACAAATTTCTAGGAAACAATAAACATCTGACTATGTTAAAATTGTGAACAACTTGCTACAGAAGTTCAGAACTTTGGGATGCAACATGAATCTGCAATTACACTTTCTGTTTTCATATTTGAACGTCTTTCTGACAACCTGGGGGCAGTCAGTGAGGAACAAGGGAGAGTTTCCATCAGGATATTCGACAAATTGAGAGGAGATACCAAGGACGATGAAATTCTTCAATGATTGCAGATTACTGCTGGATGCTGTGTAGGGATTCCACGGAAACACACAGGAGAAAGTCCAAGAGACGAACGTTCGATACCAAACGAACAAGATTTTATTGACCTGTTGTTTATAAAGTGAATTTAAATGTGATATTTGGATATAAAAAGACTTAATAAATTCATTTGTAGCTCTTATGCAACTCATGAGTATATACATTTTTCAATTTTTGATTTGTAAGAAAACCTGATATGATGGAGAAAAACGGAAGTCTTTTTTAAATCCGCGGTACTGAAATCTTAAGAATAAGCTTTCAAATGTAAAACAACTCACAAAAAAATGTTATTTGTAGACCTGTGCGGAAACCGTGCAATAGTACAATTGCTTCTGCGCATAGCATATCGAGTAGCGTGCGGAAACATGCCAACACACAAGCGTTGTATTGCAAACTGTGAGGATGAACTGTGTCACCTCCAACGTTTAATGAAGAAATATGAGCAACATTTATTTCTGCCGATATTCCGCTATAAACTACACGTTACTAGTTGAGGGTTGTAATTCATTGCAATAAATTGACATAAAGTCTTATCCATGTGACGTAGCGTTTTGTATTAATGATTTAATGAAGACATTTCATTCTACAGGGTGGACCATATAAGTTGAGACTGTACAATATCTCCAAAACTAAGTGTTGTAGAAAGAAATGTATTTAATAAGAGTTGCTTGGTATTACGGGGGAAAGTAAATGCCATTGGTCGTCTTTTATTTGAGGATCTTGTGATGGTGATTGTAGGGTCCCATTTAAACAAATTAAATTAATACATGACCTCCTTCGCGTTTTTTCTCCTCCTATGTAACTAATTTAGTATTTGAAGATTGCTGACGTCATCTCTTGAATGGTTTGTTCACTAACTTTTTGTTTTTACTACAATTGAGGCGTTCTATGTAATACGGGTCCATTCCGTCATGGGCCCTTTATATGCAGACTGCATTTTGTGGGTGTCTATAGTTACATTGGTACGCCTGCGATATCTCCATTTATGAATGTGTGACAGCCATTTTGAAATAAATCCAGAGTGGGTATTCTACCTACACCCAACGAGGAGGCGTCCCCGGGAGGACGGAGGAGGAAAGAAGGACCATGAGTGACGGCACAGCAATGACAGGGCCCTTTATTTTACATATAAAGACACCCCGCAATTGGACAGGCAGATCGGGTACCCCACCCCACACAGAGGGACCCAATGCCCCTCAAGGGGGTTCGGATAACCTCCGCAGCCAACCGAAAGTCGACGGACGGAGAGAGTCACAAAAGCATCCTTTTCCCCTGCCACGCTGCACCGAAACACCATCGCCGACAATTCCGATCCTGAAAGAGACCAACGGGATGAAGGATAAATGAAATGGAGAGACAGGAAATTCGGAGGAAGAAGAAAATCACTTCAGCATTCGCCTGACGACCCGCGAAAACTCCCGAAAAAAACCCATGGGTCAGAGCGGGTGGTCGCCGGGGCTCCATCCCGGGACCTCCCAAACGCGGACCAAAGACGTAACCCAAGGGACAGTCAAGAAGAGATCGTGCTGCAAAGAAGATTAAAAGGAATGCTGGCGAAAGCTACACATCTGTTACTGGTCAACTTATTTCTAGCAAACACTTTCTTCTAGTTACGCAGTAACAAAGCAGGAAAACTTGTTTAATGAATGTTCTGTTGTCAGGCCATGCTTGTATCACGTGTTTGGTCACATACTGTTGAAATGACTGGTCATTCATACAGTAGTAATAAACCTAACAAGATGCATTTTGAAAACAGTTAAGAATTTGTTGACTCTGTTTATTTCAAAAGTAAGCTACAAAACATAGAAGAGACTACAGGTGTATGTTCTCAGTGCACCAGAATCCGAGTAACCCCTGCAAAGTGCGTGAGAGGAAAACTGTGGTGCTAGAATTTGACTATGCTCCCCATAAGAAACGGGGTTTATTTATTGTTGATTGTCACAATGGCAATAGTAGTGTTCTGCATTGTTTTCTAGAAACTGAGTCAATCAAAGATCCTAATAGTGTAGGAGGTTAAGTCAATAGGTATCCGCACATAATTTTTTTAAAATTTATTATAACAATAATAAAAACTTGCAATTACCTGTTTTTAAACGTCCATTGTTGTAGAAGGTTTCTGATTTCCTCAGAAAAAAAACTTTTTTCGGCTGAGCAGCAAGCCATGTGTGCACCGCTTCCTTCACTTCTTGGTCTGTGGTGAAGCGACGGGCCCTTAAGGCATTTTTAAGATATGGTTTGCCACATCATCGACAGTCAATCTTCGGTTCTCTGAATCAGGATATGGACTTGCTCACTGTTGGCGTCATATGGATGGTGTCCTGTCTTTCCTCACTTTTCAATCCATTTCGTCGAGATAAACACTGCTCCCATATTACGCGAAAGTCTTCCATGGATTCCATCTCCTTCACAGACGAAAAACTGATAACCGCACGCTGTTCTTGTTTGGTGCAAACGGTGAGGGTTGCAGCCATGCTTATTATGCAACACTCAGTAGAGTGATAACGTCAAACATCCCACAAGCGGAGACAAAGGAACGTGCGCGCGCACAAACCGGCACAGACAACCTACAACAAATTAAAAATAGTGCGCCGATATTGACTTACCCTCGTATGTTCCTTCGTGTATCAAACATAAAATAGAAAGTGGCGAGTTTCAAGAGATTGTTCCGCCGCAGACAAAACAAAAACTTACTTATGACAACATTTATTCCTGACTGGCGATGAAACTCCACGTTCTAGTGACACACAGATTTCCTGTTAGAGGTCACTCGTTTAATCCTGTGACCGGAACTTCGGTTTGTGCAGTCTAAAACTACGAAAAGAAGAAAACATTCTCGCCCTTGATAAGTGTGTGGAAGTGCTTAGCGAAGTCGTCAAAATGCAACTCGTGGGGCGCCTGTTTTTATAACTGGAAGGATGGATTTCATGAAACGTAAGCCAACAGGAAAGAAACAGACTTTGAAGATTCATTGTTATGTACGACTCTGTTTTAAAGCATCAGATGGCATTTAAGCCGGGGATAGTCTCAATGGTGCATACATTCCTTTTAAATACTGTGTTGTGTTATAAGTAGTGTCGGTTTACATCTACGTTTTGTTTTTATCAATACCGTTTATAGGGTTATTGCTCCGTAATTTTAACATGTTGGCAGCCAACGTTGGAAAACAGCATTTTAAAATAGAGGCAACAAAGTTTGAGGTTAGATTCCTTCTGAAGCACTACCGGAAACAAGATTACAAAGCTGCTGCCGCGGCGCGAAGACCATGTGAAGTCGAAGGTGAAGTAGTCGTTACTGAGCGAGTAACACAACAATGGTTCCAGCGTTTCAATAATGGAGACGAAGACATTAAAGATTTACAACGTTCTGAAAGACCCAAGTTATGGAATATTGAGAATACACGCAAGAGTTTTAGAAGAAAATCCACAGACAAGCACTCGGAGGTTGTCAGAAGAACTTGCAGCTTCAAAAGATACATACATCGCTACATTAAGACATTCCAAAATGATTCAGAAGCTGTAAATCTGTACCACACGTATTGCCACCTGATCAAGCTGAACGTAGAGTGGACACATGTCGTCAGCTTATCGCTAATCCTTATCAGGAGAATTTTCACATGTGATGAAAATTGCGTGTATTACCGCAACCCTGAAACAGTGGCTGGATACCCGTCAGCCTACAAACGTTTCGGCCCCAAAATAATATCTACCTGGTGGAATTCTGAAGTTGTGATTCTCTGACAATTTGTTTCAAATGGACGTGCAGTTGATGCACATCTTTATTCTCAACAACTGAACGAGTGCATCAGGTTCTCAGACAGAGGGCCAGGCATTAGTAGAAACAGAGTTCTCTTGCAGCAGGACAATGCGGGACCTCATACAGCTCAAAGAGCAGTTATTAATATTCAGGAACTGGAAGGAATCGAGCTGCTACCACGTCCAGCATACAGCTCTGATCTTGCGTGATCAGATAACCATCTCTTTAGATCCATGGCCCATTTCCTATATGGAAGAAATTTTGAAAACGTTCAAACAGTTGAAATGGGTATCAACGAATTCTTCGCTTCAAAAACCAGAAACTGGTACCGTTGCGGGATAGCAAACCTCGCTGAAAGGTGGCTCAGGACTGTACAATCTAATGGTCTTTACTTTCAAGATTGGAATCATTTCCTGTAACAACACATTTGAAACAAAGCTTTGCTTAAGAATCAACATTACTTATGAGACATCGTCTATACTTTAAGAAGAATGACTGCGACATGAATATTGACGCTAGGTTATTAGGAAGCCAGCCTGTTCAACTGAACCCAAGCAAAAGAAAAAGATGTGCCCAGTTTATTTACATTCCTAGAACCAAATGATGTTGCTTGTTACCAAGAAGTTTTCCTGCAAACCAGAAGCTAGTGATCATTAACTTTACTTAGTGTTAAGAGGGAATCATTTATAAAATATTAACTTTGTAATTTGACTGTTTCTTTATATATATATATATATATATATATATATATATATATATATTTGCCTCGGCTGCGTCAGTATTTATTATTAGAGACATGAATTTCTTAACAAGCTCTGGTGCGACTGAAGAATATAGGCTTACACAGATTATAGTTTTACTTCACTCCTATTATTAATGCTTGATACGATTAAAATAACACTTCACTGACATAGAGAGCTGTGAGATTTTTTTTTATTAATTACTTGCACTTTTTAACACGTAAACTATTTTTGTCTCACACAAAATACGTATTAAATTTCTCGAGGACGCATCTCACATCCAGTTATGAGCGCTGTCTACAACCAACGCGTCCAGTTATGAGCGCTGTCTACAAGCAACTGAGTTGATTTCTACCGCCACATTTGTAAATTTTTGTATTTCAAGTCTCTGATTGGCTATTCCTATTCCAATAGAATACTTTTATTTAGCTTAAGCTTTTTTCTGGTTGTTGATTGGCTATTTTATAAACTGTCTCAAAATTTACATTATGGTTGCTCCAATAATGACTAGTAGCATTATTAAACCTTACTCATTATTGCCTCAAGGTTACCTCATTGTTAGCAACTTTAAACCTATCATTCTCACAGCTCCTACATTATTAAATTACGTAACACATTCACATAACATTATTGAACATGTATACAATAATATAAACATATACAATGACTGTAATATATACTTTTTATATCTTGTTACATACGCATATTGCTTTAAGGCGGGGTGTTATTATATTTTCAAATTATACAATTTGACTAAAATCATTTAAGTGTTAAAAATACTCCTAACACGCTGTGTAACACTTCTATGCAAAATAAGATCATGAACAGCTATTCTCTCTAAAAAGCGTTACTTTGAACGTCCATAAGAAAACTGAAGATAAACATTCTTTCTACCTGATAGAACAGATATGAAAGAACATATTTATTTTCTCTACTACGTATAGTAAGTAGGGGAAGTATTACATTCCACCCAAAAATTCGATACCGAGATTTCACCGAAAATACATGTTTTGAAGTCCCCATGAACAATAAAAAAAGCACTTTCAGAAAACGGTCAGCGTTTGTCTGTGAACCTTATGGAACATTCTTAAAAATTTTCATTTTCTCAAAACGATTCTAACGATTTTGATTAAAATATCATATATTTAAGATATTTTCATGACAATTTAAATGTGTGTCTTGAATTTTAAGGGAATTTCCCCAAAAGCGCTCTTTGTTATAAATGGCTTTTGCATAACTGGTGAACCGTAAGAGATAGACAAAATATTTCTACACAAAACAATGTAGAGCTCGTTAAAACACACAATTTAGGTCATATACATTTTTTGTAGATTGAACCATTTCCGAGATATTTGAATTTTCCAATACTTATACTTTTTCTCAAATAGGAATTCGTTATTAGTTTTTTACTTTCTCTACTACGTACAGTAAGTAGGGGAAGTATTGCATTCCACCCAAAAATTCCATACCGAGATTTCACCGGAAATACATGTTTTGAGACCCCCTGAATCCAAAAAAAGCATTTTTGGAAACATGTCCGTGTGTGTGTCTGTGAACAGCATAACTCAGAAACGAACAGTCGGATAAACACCAAACTTGGTATTTAGTTCAGTATCTTCCAGAGATGCGACACGAAGGTTTTCAAGAAAAACCCCCCACACCAGACTACCCTTTATATAGAACATTTTTCGAAAATTTTAATTTTCTCAAAAATGGCTCTAACGATTTTCATTAAAATATCATATGTTTAAGATATTGTCATGAGAAATGAAATGTATATCTCGAATTTTCTGGGAATGTCTCCAAAAGTATTCTTCATTGTGAACGACTTTTGCATAACTGGTAAACCATAAGAGATAGACAAAATGTTACTGCACAGAAATGTAGATCGCGTTAAAATACACAATTTATGTCATATACATTTCTTTTGTTGAGTGAACCGTTTTCGAGAAATTGCTGGTTATTTCCTTAAATTTTCCAATACTTATACTTTTTCTCAAATTCCTTATTCATTTTATTTTATGTCCTGGACATGCAAAGAGAATGGAATGCACCACATAGCAACCAGCGTTAAAATATTTGACTATCGCTTAAAACTTATCATATTCCCCTTGCATCTACAAGAAAATTACCGATAAGATTAACATCTCGATATCTCGATTAACATGAAGCATATGGAGAATAAGCGTTTGTAAAAATAGTTTGTACAAGAGTAGAGAAAGTCATGTGAGTATAACACATCAGATTTTTTTTTATGACCTGGACATGCAAAGAGAATGGAATACTCCACATAGCAACCAGCTCTTAAAACATTTGACTATCGCTTAAAACCTACCAATTCCCTTTGCACCTACAAATTGAATTGAGTTTTATTTATGGACGCTCTTTAACTGCTGTGGTCCTTAGCGCCCATTCTATATTGGGCGTGAAAGACCAGTAATTTTGCTCAGAGGTCTCTTTATCAGGGCCGTGAATCTACGACACGGAACCACCGGCTTTACTTTCCTTCCGAAGGAAGCCATGTTAAGGAGTTACGTCCAAAAAAAAAATCCATTGGCCTGCGCCGGCTTTGAACCCGCAACCTCGGGAACTACAGGGTAGCATGGTAACCACTATACTACGGAGGACGACTTGCAGCTACAATAAAATTAGCAATAATATAGTTTCTGCAAATGTTTATCTCGATTAACATGAAGTAGGTGGACAATAAACGTTTGCAAAAATGGTTCATCCAAGAGTAGAGAAAGTCATGTGAGTGTATCACATCAGAGTTTTTGGATAATGTTACACCAGCCAAAAAGCAACAAATAAAATTTTATGCATAGCTGAATTTTTTATTCGTGTTTTTCTCAAAATATGGTTTCCTGTCACAGGCCCCTATTACATGGAAATTGGTTTATAGGCAGAAATTTAAATCGCTATATTAAAAGATCGTAAAGATAGAACTGAAGTAGATGGTTTGTGGTGTTTAATAACACTAATATATATATCTGTGAATTTTAACAAATGTTTGGCCTCATTCACAAATGGGTGCCCTTAAGGAATAAAACACTAAAAAGGAACTACGAAGGTTGGATATTAAAATACGAACATGCTCGAGTTGTTAAAGAACATAACAATAGACAGCGCGGAACAACAGCCCATTATGTATCGCTTCCGTGTTCCAGAACATTCCTCTCAGCATGTTCTAGCAGCCTCTATTTCTAGAAGTTCCGCTTTGTTTGAGAGGCCTATATTACTGGTTTCTCTTGCCCGGGAATGCAGTACAATTCCTATAATATAACAAGAGACAAGTTTTTTTACTGTTTTTAAAAAGGTTATATTACACCTTTGCGCACAGATAGAAGAGAGAGTAAGGGAGATGAAACGAAGGATTAGCAGATAAAGAGGGCGACAGAAGAAGAATGCAATAACCCGCAGATGTTCTGGAATATACGTAGTGAATTACTTGCACACATTTGCCATCTTCTTGACCTCATATAAATTATTATTGGATGAAATCCCAGCGTGTTCCTTCTCGGCGGTGTTGAAGGTCGGTAGAGGGTCATTAATTATACACAAAAGGTCCTTTGTCTGTTGCCCTGGATGATTAAGTAAGACCCGCCTAGCAGGTCGCGGTGTACACACTTTTCCACATCAACTAAACGACGACTTCGCTCTGATGGGCAATCAGCTTTATCTCTCCCATCCTTTACTTTCACGTCTCTTCTTACAGAAGCTTATGTTCTATCCACTTCATGCTAATCGTGGTTTCATTACATACTACAGGAGGCTGAGGTGATAGTCTTTGAAATGTTTAAAATCTGGGTCGCATGATGTATTTGAAATGCCCAGGAGAAACAACTGAATAATAATAATAATTAATTGTTTTTCGACATTTGCCAAGTTTAGGCTAAGTAGGAAAGGTAGAATCAGTCTTCAAAAACTTGAACCACACATCTTCGGCTTTCCCAGTTCTATATCGCACCTATGAAACTGTCATTGGGCTACCTGTGGCTTACCGCAAGAAAGTGGTGGGGCATGTGATGTGCAGCGGCACGGTCAGTGGAAAGTCCGTTGCTCAAATTCCGAGTATGGCATTGAATTTTTCAGTCCGAATCTCCCTTTCCAATTGAATGGCAACTTATCATTTAAAAAACCGGAATGCCTTACACTTGCATGACTTTCTCTACCCTCTAACGTAGGTATACAAATTATTTTTATAAAAATTTATTTTACTATCTATTACGTTTTAATCCAAATAAATCTTTACAGAAACAGCTACATTACACATTTCGTTATAGAGAACAGCGATAGTCAAATGTTTAACAACTGGACGCTATATGCTGGCCTTAAAATTCATTCCCATTTCATTTCCATGACATCGCGAGATACAAGTGAAAATCGATGGGAGTTAAAAATGACGAAGTATTGAACAAATCGAGCCATTAATAACGGATATGTCGGAAACGGCTAATGTCACAAAAAGGGTGTTTTAAATAAAGTGTGTATTTTAAAGAGATCTGCAGTTTTGTGTAGTACGTTATCGTCTATCTTTTAACGTTTACCAGTTATACAAGATTATACACAATTCCTTCCGAATGAAGAGGACCTCATAGACTTTTTATATTTTGTTTGTCAGGTAAATATATTTAATATAGAGTATTTTAATGAAAATCTTTAGTCATTTTTTAGAAAATGAAAAGTTTTGTAAAATGTTCTAAGTAAAGGGTAGTTTGGGGTGGGCAGTATTCTTGCTGTCGCATCTTTGAAAGCCACTGAACCTAAATACCACCTTTGGTATTTATCCGACTTTTGAGTAATGCTGTTCTCAGACACACGCACAGAGTTTAGTTTAGGATCATGGGAACTGAAAATACGTGTTTCCGGGGAAATAAGAGTAGCTTTTATAAGAACAGTTTCAGGAGCTAATAAAAATAAACCATAGCGGGTAGAGAAAGTCATGTGAATGTACCAAACCAAAGCTTTTATTCAGAACTCTTTTTTTTTTTTCTTTCGCTCCTTCTTTTTTCCCTTATGAACAGAGGGAACTCGACACTGTTCCGGCCAGGATATTGTACAAGGGGGGCGCCCCCGGGAGGGAGGGGAGTTGAGAAGAGACACCGGCCGGCCGGAACCAGGAACGACGACACAGCAATGACAGGGTTCCTACAGTTTCCAGACTCAGACGTTTCGACAGACTGGAAGACCGAGGATCCCCGACCCGGTCCAGCCCTGAAACAAACCTAATGTGGTGAAGGATGAATGGAACAAAGGAAACAACTCCAGCATTCGCCTCACGACCCGGGAAAACCCCGAAGAAACCCATGGTTCAGAGTGAGTTGTCGCCGGGAATCGAACGCCTTACCGCCGCGCCCCTCAGTTTCAGAGACGTTAAAACATTTATTTCCTGTGATATTAAGTTTCTGGGTTCAAAATAACATCTAGATTTTTTGGTCTTAAGAATAATTGGAATTGTTTTTCAGCATATAAAAACAAGTTGGCTCGAAAGTATACTGATGATGACGTATATACACAGTCAGTCACCTGTTGTACGGCCGGCACCTGTGCAAACATCTGCCTAACACAGGCCGCAAATTCCGTCCTTAAAACGCGCACGTGGGCAAACCTTCAGGCCTGATTGTACTGCGTCTCCAGGTGCTTATATAACAGTGTTTACTTTTTGGAATAAACACACAACAATCATAATTACCGAACACATCATTTCCCTAGGAATGCACAAAGGACGTAAGAGAGAAGAGGAAAATAATACACACACACACTAGTAGATAAAATAATTATTGTATTCATCTAAAAGTTGGAAGTACCACCAGAAGTGCATGTTTTGAGCCGCTGAATAAACAAAATCGAAATACCATCTCTCAGCATTTTTTCAAGATGCGTCATGAATTTTCAGGGACGTTCCCTAACGCCAAACATGGAAAAATCTGCCGCTATTTGTTTCTCAAAAATAGCTTTAACATTTTGATAATAATACCACCTGTTTAAGATATTTGCATTACATGTAAAATGTATTTCTTGAAATTGTTTTGGCGAACAGTCTATCACTAATCACCTTTATACATTTCCTTGTAGGTAAAACATGGACTCAGTAAGCTAAAGTTATAGTAAGATGTTTAACAAGCGGGTGGCTATATTATGCTTTGAAATCCCATACTCCTTGCACAATTACGAAGAAAACGAATAACGAGTTACCACCTTAAAACCATTTGAAAATTTAAACCAATCACAAAGAATATCTCAGAAATGGTTAATGGAACAAAAAATTCCTTCACATGGTATATTATATTGTATCCTTTAAGGATACATTTTTTGTGTAATAAAATTTTGTCTATCTGTTACGTTTAGAATTCATCAGAATGAAGAGGCATAGGGTATTTTTAATCAAGCATTGGACTGATCACCCATCCTTTGTATGCTAGGACCTAGAGCTTGCTTGATCCTCGACAGACTACTGACCCAAGGATTGGCTTGTAACTCCTTGAGGGAGTAAGTTCTTCAAAGAGCAGGGAAATCCCTAAAAGAGAAGAGACAGTTGTGTTGTACACACACACGACTTTGAAATTAAGTTTTATTTCTGGGCGCTCTTTAATTGCTGTGGTCTTTAGCGTCCCATTCTATACTGGGCGTGAAGACCGGTAATTTTGCTTAGAGGCCTCTTTATCAGGCTTGAGGTTCTTTTACGTGCCGTAAATCTACGACACGGGACCACCAGCTTTATTTGCCTTCCAAAGGAAGCCATGCTAAGGAGTTTTACACCCGAAAAAATTCATCGCCCTCCACCGAGTTTGAACCCGTGAATTCGGGAACTAGAGGCTAGCATGGTAACCACTACACCACGGAGGACGACACACACAAATTTCTCTAACCTCTATCGTTTATTTGTGGGTGTACAAGCTATTCTTGCTTAAGGTTATTATTCTATCTTTTTCATTTTAATCCAAATAAACCTTTACAGAAACAGCTACATTACACATTTGGTTATAGAGAACAGCGATAGTCAAATGTTTAACAACTGGACGCTATATGCTGGCCTTAAAATTCAATACTGTTTCCATGACATCGCAGGACTTTAAGAGAGTGACCAAGAAATGAAAAAATATAATCCTTAACAGATATGTCGGTAATGTCTTATGCCGCAAAAAATGCATTTAAAATAAATTGTGTTTTAAACAGATCTACAAGTACGTTTTCGTCTGTCACTTAACGTTTACCAGTTATACAACATTCCTTCCGAATGAAGAACACTTCACAGGCTATTCCCAGAAAATTCAAGACGTGCATTTTATTTTTCATGTAAATATCTTTGATATGTGATGTTTTAATTAAAATCATTACGT
Organism: Deroplatys truncata; assembly: GCA_030765065.1. Classification (NCBI taxonomy): domain Eukaryota; kingdom Metazoa; phylum Arthropoda; class Insecta; order Mantodea; family Mantidae; genus Deroplatys; species Deroplatys truncata. The sequence goes on along the minus strand of CM060977.1, from coordinate 8,506,573 downwards.
CATTTTTTAGAAAATGAAAAGTTTCGAAAAAATGTTCTATGCAAAGGGTAATTTGGAGTGGAGGATTTTGTTGAAAATCTTCATGTCCCAGCTTTAGAAGGTACTCAACTTAAATACCAAGTTTGGCGTTTATTCCGACTTTTCGTTTTTGAGTTGTGCTGTTCACAGGTACGCATGGACATGTTTCCAGAAATGCTTTATTTGGATTCAGGAGGTCTCAAAACATGTATTTCCGGTGAAATCTCGGTATCGAATTTTTGGGTGGAATGAAATACTTCCCCCACTTACTATACGTAGTAGAGAAAGTAAAACAAAAACTATCGAAGATGATTATGGGAATAAAATTAATGTGGGAGAAAAAAACCTGCCAGTTATTAGTTTATGAGCGCCATGCTTTGAAGCTATCGATTAAGTTGGACTGTTATTGGTGTAAATGGGACTGTACATTAACTCGCATGTCTGTTGTACATTGTTGTGTAAAGTTGATATGAGATGTCCATCACCTCCTCTACCTTATGTTTTGTCGCAGTGTGCCTTATCAACAGCAACTGTGAGGACCTGGCTTCATCACCCTACAAGCTCCTCAACTGTTGCAACATACAAATACCCCTCACAACAAGCAGGTATGTTGTGGCAGCCGATGAAATGAATGAACTCGTGATTTAGTTAGAGTTTTGTTAACAGAGAACAATAGGCCACGATAAGAACAATCGAAATGATCGACTGTTACGTGATGGGCACGTTCAAGATTTGTCACGTTAAACTGCCTTTATATAACAAGGTAGATGTGTTCATTAAAGACTGTGAACCTGCTCGCTGTCAGCACCAATTAAGGTAAGATCATTCTCACTTTAAACGTGGCTAGAGCTTGTATTTGCTGACTCTCAACTAAACTGTACAGGTAGAAAACTTTGAGAAATCTTTAACTATTGAAAAAGCACTGTACGGCCATATGCTACACCTGACATGTGTTACATTCACATGACTTTTTCTAATCACCGTCGTTTATTACTTTCCCTACCACGCACCTAGTTCAAGATTTCACCAGAAGTACGTGTTGTGTGTCTGTAACGAAACGTCCGATAAACAGCAAACTTGTCATTTAGTTTCAGATGCGATACAGTAGTGTTACTTGGCTTGATAATAAAACGAAACGTTTATTGTTATGAACTTAGTGGCACCCAGTGCTGCAGAAAGAAGCAATCTTCGTCACTAACTGTGTCGTCAACTTTATAATTTCTCTCTGCACAGAAATGCAAAAATTGCTTCCACAACATACCCTTCTTCTACTTTTTCGTATTTTCAGGGGTTTACTTGTCCATAGATGGTCTTATACAGGGTGGACCATTTAAGTTAGGACTGTACTAAGCGTTGTAGAAAGAAATGTCTTTAATAACACTTACTTCATATTATGGGGGAAAGTAAATGCCATTAGTCGTGTTTTATTTGGAGGACGTTGTGATGGTCATTTTAGGAACAATTGAATTTTTACTTTCTCTACTACGTATAGTAAGTAGGGGAAGTATTGTATTCCACCCAAAAATTCGATACCGAGATTTCACCGGAAATACAAGTTTTGAGACCCCCTGAATCCAAAAAAGCATTTATAGAAGGTGTGTATGTGTTTCTGAACAGTACAACTCAAAAACGAAGTCGGATAAATATCAAACTTGGTATTTAGGTTCAGTATCCTTCAAAGATGAGACACGATGATTTTCATAAAAATTCCCCCACCCCAGACTACCCTTTGCATGGGACATTTTTCGTTAATTTTGATTTTCTCAAAAGTGGCTCTAACGATTTTGATTGAAATATCGTATATTTAAGATATTTTCATGACAAAGAAGATGTACATCTTGAATTTTCTGGGAATGTCCCCAAAAGTCCTCTTCTTTGTGAATGACTTTTACATAACTGGTAAACCATAAGAGATAGACAAAATTTTACTGCACAAAAAATGTAGATCGCGTTCAAATACACAATTTATGTCATATACATTTTTTTGTTGAGTGAACCATTTTCGAGATATTGCTTGTTATTCTCTTAAATTTTCCAATACTTATACTTTTTCTCAAATGGGAATTCGTTATTCATTTTTTATGTCATAGACATGCAAAGAGAATGGAATACTGCACATAACAACCAGCTATTAAAACATTTGACTATCGCTTAAAGTCTACCATATTCCCCTTGCATCTACAAGAAAATTAGCAATAAGATAGTTTGTACAAGAGTAGAGAAAGTCATGTGAATGCAACACATCAGATTTTTAAAATGGGAACCTACCTTTTTTATGTTGTTTTCTCACTCCTCATAACAAAACTAAACAACATTTTTATAAAGCACTTTGCAATTGTTGTTACACCAACGAGAATCGTGAATGGCTGTGTCAGTGTCTCATTGCCTCCTCTGTGTTGAATAAGTGTAACCATTCATTGCACTGTTCGTTATTTACATTGGTAGGAACAATTGCAAAGTTCTTTATACAAAAGTTGCTTAGTTTTTTATGAGGAATAAGAAAACAACATACAAAATGTAGGTTCATTAAAAAAAATTAAATTGAACACTAAAATGAACATCACAACATCCTCCAAATAAAACAGAACTAATGGTAGTTACTTTTCCCCATAAAATCAAGCAACTTTTATTAAAGACATTTCTTTTTATAACGCTTAGTTTTGGAGATATTGTACAGTCTTAAATGGTCCGGCCTGCATTAGCAATATTTTGACTACCAAAGAGCGCCATGTTTGAAATCTAACTATTGTAGTCACGGCCCACGTGATCTCACACAATGCAGCACTATAAATTAAAAAAAAAATCTGATGTGTTACACTCACATGACTTTCTCTACTCTTGTACAAACTATTTTTACAAACGCTTATTCTGCATATGCTTCATGTTAATCGAGATGTTAATCTTATCGCTAATTTTCTTGTAGATGCAAGGTGAATTGCTTGGCTTTAAGCGATAGTCAAATGTTTTAAGAACTGGTTGCTATGTGGAGTATTCCATTCTCTTTGCATTACCTGGACAAAAAAAAAGGAATAACGAATTTGAGAAAAAGTATAAGTATTGGAAAATTTAAGGGAATAACAAGCAATATCTCAAAAATGGTTCACTCAACAAAAAAAGTATATGACATAAATTGTGTATTTTAACGCGATCTACATTTTATGTGTAGTAAACTTTTGTCTATCTCTTATGTTTTACCAGTTATGCAAAAGTCGTTCACAATGAAGAATACTTTTGGAGACATTCCCAGAAAATTCAAGATATACAATTCATTTGCCATAAAAATGTCTTAAACTTATGGTATTTTATTTAATATTGTTGGAGCCATTTTTGATAAAATTAAAATTTTCGAAAAATGTTCCATGTAAAGAGTAATATGGGGTGGGGGAGTTTTCTTGAAAACCTTCGTGTCGCATCTCTGGAAGATACTGAACCTAAATACCAAGTTTGGTGTTTATCCGACTGTTCGTTTCTGAGTTATACTGTTCACAGACACACACACGGACATGTTTCCAAAAATGCATTCAGTGTACGTCAAAACATGTATTTCCGGTGAAATCTCGGTATTGAATTTTTGGGTGGAATACAATACTTCCCCTACTTACTATACGTAGTAGAGAAAGTAACAAGTGCGTTACGATGAAATATTATCAGGTATACTGCAGCTGTCATTGGCTAACGGAATAATGAGAGCTATTATCGAGAAAATCTCCCAGTTCCAAGGTGTCCTTTACATTCAATATTTTTCGAAATTTTCGATTTTCTCAAAATGCCTCCAGCGATTTTGATTAAAGTACCACATAAGTGATTCACGTGTATCCACAAAACAACTATGGGTTTTTGAAGTTAAATGGTTTAAAGCCATTAAAAATCAAGGATAATGTTTTATACATGGACTGGCAGGTTATATTGCAAATGTTTTCTGCACTTTTGTACATTTCCACGTGCTTCCCATTTGCGGCACATAATCGACCTCTTGCCCAATATATCTGGGGGGGGGTGGCTACCATAGAAGCGATGGTTCACGTCTTGAATCTTCTCCACTAAGCAAGGTTCTTTACATGTCCCCAAAAGAAGTTTAAGAGAGTGAGATCCAGCAGGCCCTGCCCGTCCAATCCACCCCTTACTGGACATGCAAGCTGTAGTGGGGTGTTGCTCCACCTTGCTGAAAGTGGACAGGCCTCTTCTCATGCTCTAACACATATGTGGCACATATTACATTCGTGTTATTTTCGGCAAAATTAAAAGAACAAATGACACGGCGTGCACACATTTTATTGAGATGTCGATTTGTTATGATCTAATCTGAGTTAACTAATGCCCCTAATACTAGTTCTTTTATGGATACCCTGAGTATTTTGAATTTTCTGAATGGGTGGGGAAATATGGACTTCATATTAACATCATTCTTTACACTTATGTTGGGAGTTGCTCAAATCACAGCTAATGCAGAAACGGAAACAGTATTGAAATATTGATAACGGATAAGGCAATTATCAGAAGAAAGTATTTTAAAGTGATGTTTTAACTACCAGGAGAAGCAGCAGAGTAGCGATAACTGACTGAGGACCAGTTGGAGAACAATGCTCTGGGAGGTATATGAGACATAGAATGGTAAGGGGTTTTGGAAATACTCCTTATCTAGGTTTCAAGATATGGGCAGTCTGGGCTGAAATGAATGAGAACAGGTCATTAACAAAAAGGAGAGGGAAGTCATTGTTAGGCTGTCGAAATTAAGGAGACAAAGGGGAAATGTTATGAAAGCATATGCTCAATGTGGGGGGATCCAACAAGTCGAGGAGATGTAATAAAGCTGTAGTGATTAGGAAAATGTTCACAGACAAGACAATTAGGAGAGTTTCACGAGGTGTGTCGACACATGTTAATTTCATAGTCTCATTACTGTAAATAGGAGGGTATTGAAAACAGTTACAGAGGAGAGAAAAGTGTAAAATAAAACAATTTTTTATGTCTATGGGGTAATTGAACAGGGGCCGATCCCGTAGACTCCATTATGTATTGGAGTTAGCACTAAATAAATATTTACCTTATTTTACTCTGAATTTTCTGGACACTACTCTGCGAAGCGCTCTTCATTCCGAAGGAATTTTATATAACTTACAGAGAGATAAACGAACATTTACTACACAAAATCTATAGATCTGTTCAAAATACACAATTTATTTCAAATAACACTTTTGTGGTACCAGCTATACCCGTTATTATTGTTTTTAGTTTTCAATATTATACTACTTTTTTACAGACTGTCGCTATCCAATCCTTTCTCGGCGATGTCACGGAAAGAGTACGGAATTTCAAGTCCAGAGTATAGCGATCCGATTTTTAAACATCTGAATATCCTACATCCCTCTTGTACCTACAAAATCATGTGAACTTTCTGTACACTATTCCTACTTGCTTCATTATAATCGAGATAAACGTGTGCACAAACAGTTTCATTAGGCAGCAGCAAGGAGGAGGCAGAATGGCCTTAAAATTTCATACTTTTTCCATGACATCGCAAGAAACAACTGAATACCGACAGTGCCTACTGTAAAAGTATTAGACAAGCATGGAAAAAATTCGAACTAATAACAAACTATATTTCAGAAATGGTTGATATTAACAAAATAAATTTTGATATAATACATTCACATGAATTTCTCTACTTCTATCCTTATTAGCGCGGGTACAAACTATTCTTATTAAAGTTTATTTTTTTATCTACTACGTTTTAATCCAAATAAATCTTTACAGAAACAGCTACATTACACATTTCGTTATAGATACAAAGAGAACAGCGATAGTCAAATGTTTAACAACTGGACGCTATATGCTGCCTTAAAATTCAATACTGTTTCCATGACATCGCGAGAAACAACTGAATGTTAATATGACATAAAAGAACGAACAAATGATGAACAATTGGAACCGTTAATATCGGAAAGCCCAGTAAGACCCTATGCTACAAAAAAGTTATTTAAATAAATGTGTATTTAAAGAGAGCTACACATTTTGTGTAGTACGCTTTCTCTATCGCCTAACGTTTACCAGTTATACAAAATTCCTTCAGAATGAAGAGGAATTCACGGACTATTCCCAGAAAATTCAGCATATACATTTTATTTGTTATGTAAATATCTTAAACATATGGTATTTTAATCAAAATCTTAAGAGCCATTTTTTAGAAAATCACACATCTTTTAAAATGTTTCACGTAAAGGATAGTTTGAGATGGCGATTTGTTTGAAAATGTTCGTGTCGCGTCTTTGAAAGATACTGAACTTAAATGCCTAGTTTGATACTTATCCGGCTTTTAGTTTTTGAGTTATGTTGTTTAAACCCCCCCCACACACACACACACACCGTTTTCTAAAATGTATTCGAATGGAAATTTTGGTTGGAATACAATACTTCCCCTACTTACTATGCGTAGTACAGTAAGTAAAAATCTGATGTGTTGCACTCACATGACTTTCCCTACTCTTGTACAAACTATCTTATTGCTAATTTTCTTGTAGGTGCTGCAAGGGGAATATGGTAGGCTTTAAGCGATAGTCAAATGTTTTAAGAGCTGGTTGCCATGTGGAGTATTCCATTCTCTTTGCATGTCCAGGACATAAAAAAATGAATAACGAATTCCCATTTAAGAAAAAGTATGAGTATTGGAAAATTCAAACAAATAACAAGAAATATCTCGGAAATGGTTTAGTCCACAAAAATATTGTGTATGACATAACTTATGTGTTTTAATGAGATCTACATTCTCTGTGCAGTGAAATATTGTCTCTCTATCAGTTTTACCAGTTATGCAAAAACCATTCAGAAACAACACGGCTTTTGGGGATATTCCCAGAAAATTCAAGATATACACTTCATTTGTCATGAAAATATTTTAAACATACGATACTTTAAGCAAAATCGTTAGAGCAACTTTTGAGAAAAATTGAAATTTTCGAAAAATGTTCCATGTAAATGGTAGTCTGGGGTGAGCGGATTTGCTTGAAAATCTTCGTGTCCCATTTTTGAAAGATACTGGACCTAAACCCGAAGTTTGGTATTTATCTGACTTTTCGTTCTTGAGTCATCTTGTTCACAGTCACACAATGCGCGCGAACCTTTTTGTAAAAATGTTTTTTTTTTCATTCAGGAAGTGTCGAAACATGTATTTACGGTGAAATCTCGACATCGAATTTTTGGGTAGATTACGATACCACCTCTACCTACTACGTAGGTACGTGGTAGAGAAATAAAGGGTACTCCTAAATAAATTATGAACCAGTTTAAGTACAAATTATGGGCTATTTACGACTTTCAGAAAGCAACTCTACCCTTATTTCCAATATATCATGAAATGTCGAATAAGAATGTAATTATATAAACAGAAAAAATTGTTTTCAGTGTTACATCAGAAATTAATTAACCGATATTTTATAATTAACAGCTCAGAAGGCTCTTTTTCTCTATGGTCACAGAATTTGATTCTTTTCCAAAGAGGTTAACTTCGTGACCTGGTAGTGGGGAATCTACATATTCACCAGCTTCCCTCTGTTTCGTTGTATATGTTAAGCCTTTATGTATTATGTGAATACTGTTTAGCGTTTATGATATTAATGAACTATAAGACAAAAGAGAAGGCAGAAAGGTGTAAAATTTCACCTGCTGTAGTTATCTGAGAAGTCACTCGACCACTCCGACTGATGATTGTTCCACCATCAAAGGATATACTTAGCAGCATTTCCACAACTTGGAAGACTGACATGAGGAGGGGGGTAAGGATATCAGAAATATACCGTCAATATTGTATTTGCGAGATTTTCAAGAGAGATTTCATAAGTTATTAGGAATGTTACATGGAGTTTATAAAATTAGAATTATAAGGGAAAAAAGGAAGGATTCAACATAAAATACTATACAGAAAATAAATACAAATGGACTAAAAGAATTGACATTAATAGATATCAACTGTGTAAATATTCCAGCAAGTATAATAAACAGTAGTGAATGGTAAATCAAAATGAACCGGTTACGAAAATATTGTTACACTTAACAGCAATATTCTCTATGCCAATATCAGTCAAGTCATTTACGTGGTGACCTAACACAGCCGCGTGACACAACACAGTCGAGTGTGCCCTATCATCAGCATACATGCAATTATCTCTATAAGAAAAATCTCTCTTACGTAAGAACAGTAGTCTGCTAAAAATGCCAGCATCTAAAGGAGCATTGCATGAAAATAAAAACACTCTTCACATAACTGACAACTTCCTAAAATTGAAACCCTTAAATATTTCCCTCGTCCAACAAAGTGTAATAATTTTGCAACATGAAATTTACAATACTAAATGTTCATTGCAGTAAATGTACAAAATTCAATGTAAAATAAACAGTAATTCCGCTTTATAACAATCCTTGAAGACCTGGTATTACTACTTCTAAATGTGAGGGTGTTGACTTTACAATTCACGTAGTCCATTACTGAATGCTCGCGCCCTAGATTCAAGAACTCACTAGTTATGCTATATATTTTCTTGCATTCCAGTGAAGAAAGACCATTATCATGATGAAGGATAGACACACAGATAATCTCTGGTCTATCATAGCACTGTATACCATTTACTAGAGGTCAGTAGTGGTGCTATACATTTTGTTACAGCCCAGTGAAGGGAGACCATGATCATGATGGATAGACACACGGATAAGCTCTGGTCTATCATAGCACTGTATACCATTTACTAGAGGTCAGTAGTGGTGCTATACATTTTGTTACAGCCCAGTGAAGGGAGACCATGATCATGATGGATAGACACACGGATAATCTCTGGTCTATCATAGCACTGTATACCATATACTAGAGGTCAGTAGTGGTGCTATACATTTTGTTACAGCCCAGTGAAGGGAGACCATGATCATGATGAAGGATAGACACACAGATAAGCTCTGGTCTATCATAGCACTGTATACCATTTACTAGAGGTCACTAGTGGGGCCATACATTTTGTTACAGCCCAGTGAAGGGAGACCATGATCATGATGAAGGATAGACACACAGATAAGCTCTGGTCTATCATAGCACTGTATACCATTTACTAGAGGTCACTAGTAGTGCTATACATTTTGTTACAGCCCAGTGAAGAGGAACCATGATCATGATGAAGGATAGACACACAGATAAGCTCTGGTCTATCATAGTACTGTATACCATTTACTAGAGATCACTAGTGGGGCCATACATTTTGTTACAGCCCAGTGAAGGGAGACCATGATCATGATGAAGGACAGACACACAGATAAGCTCTGGTCTATCATAGTACTGTATACCATTTACTAGAGCTCACTAGTAGTGCTATACATTTTGTTGCAGTCCAGTGAAGGGGGACCATGATCATGATGAAGGATAGACACACAGATAAGCTCCGGTCTATCATAGTACTGTACACCATTTACTAGAGGTCACTAGTGGTGCTATACATTTTGTTACAGCCCAGTGAAGAGGAACCATGATCATGATGAACGATAGGCACACAGATAATCTCTGGTCTATCATAGTACTGTATACCATTTACTAGATGTCACTAGTAGTGCTATACATTTTGTTGCAGCCCAATGAAGGGGAGCCATGATCATGATGAGGGATAGACACACAGATAAGCTCTGATCTATCATAGTACTGTATACCATTTACTAGAGGTCACTAGTGATGCTATACATTTTGCTGTAGCCCAGTGAAGGGGGACCATGATCATGATGAAGGATAGACACACAGATAAGCTCTGCTCTATCATAGTACTGTATACCATTTACTAGAGGTCACTAGTAATGCTATATATTTTGCTGTAGCCCAGTGAAGGGGGAGCATGATCATGATGAAGGATACACACACAGATAAGCTCTGATCTATCATAGTACTGTATACCATTTACTAGAGGTCACTAGTAGTGCTATACATTTTGTTGTAGCCCAGTGAAGGGGGACCATGATCATGATGAAGGATAGACACACAGATAAGCTCTGCTCTATCATAGTACCGTATACCATTTACTAGAGGTCACTAGTGGTGCTATACATTTCGTTGCAGCCCAGTGAAGGTGGACCATGCTCATGATGAGGGATAGACACACAGATAAGCTCTGCTCTATCATAGTACTGTATAACATTTACTAGAGGTCACTAGGGGTGCTATACATTTTGTTGCAGCCCAGTGAAGGGGGACCATGCTCATGATGAGGGATAGACACACAGATAAGCCCTGATCTATCATAGTACTGTGTACCATTTACTAGAGGTCACTAGTGGTGCTATACATTTTGCTGTAGTCCAGTGAAGGGGGACCATGATCATGATGAAGGATAGACACACAGATAAGCTCTGGTCTATCATAGCACTATATACCATTTTCTAGAGGTCACTAGTGATGCTATACATTTTGTCTCAGCCCAGTGAAGGGGGACCATGATCGTGATGAAGGATAGACACACAGATAAGCTCTGCTCTATCATAGTACTGTATACCATTTATTAGAGGTTACTAGTGATGCTATACATTTTGTTGCAGCCCAGTGAAGAGGGACCATGATCGTGATGATGGATAGACACACAGATAAGCTCTGGTCTATCATAGTACTGTATACCATTTACTAGAGGTCACTAGTGATGCTATACATTTTGTTGCAGCCCAGTGAAGGGGGACCATGATCATGATGAAGGATAGACACACAGATAAGCTCTGGTCTATCATAGCACTGTATACCATTTACTAGAGGTCACTAGTGATGCTATACATTTTGTTGTAGCCCAGTGAAGAGGGACCATGATCGTGATGAAGGATAGACACACAGATAAGCTCTGGTCTATCATAGCACTGAATGTCATTCACTGCGTTATCTTAAGTTACAATATAGTGCAATCCAATTTAATAATTTGTGCTGAAATTCTGTATTACTATGAATCCGCCCATAAAGCTGTAAAGCTCCTGCTATGCGGTAAAAGGTCCTCCACTTGCATATATTTTACGGGGAAACCGTAAAAGTTGGCAAGTATGTTCACATATTTGGGTTGCATATGCTCGAAAAAACTGAAAGCACAAAGTTGGAATATTTACTGAACCGTAAAGAAATCTCTTTCGTGGCAGTGATCTAAATGAATTTTGACTGACTTTTTAGTACATTCGTTTCCAGATGAAATGTTTGGTTAAAACGGTATGCTTCCTAGGTTTTGATAAATGTCATGTATATTTACAAAAGTTCAATTTAGAGATGATCTCAATTGAAATTCAGCATAGGAAGTGTGACAAACTCCACCAATTACTGATTAGATGCAGTCTCATGCTGTCGGCTGACTGATTAATGACTATCTAACATCTCAGATTGCAGAGAATTATCAATTCTATCTTCAGCGTTTCCTAAGCCACACAACAAATATTAAGAATCCTAATGGAAGGGGTGTGACAAATCAAATTTGACAATTTGGTATTTACGTTCACATATATTCCTCTACGCTCTTTTCTACTTAATTTTAATCGAGATAACATTTGCAGAAATAGTTCACACGAGGCGGAAATGACAGTAAAATATTTAAACTTATGATGTCATACATTCACATGACTTTTCTACCGTCTATATTTTGTTAGTGGTTATAGAAGCTATTATTATTAAAGCTTATTGTTATATCTACTTCATTTTAATCTATATAAAATTTTGCAGAAACAGCTACATTAAACATTTCGTTATAGATACAAAGAGAACAGCGATAGTCAAATGTTTAACAACTGGACGCTATATGCTGGCCTTAAAATTCAATACTCTTTGTAAGTAATCGCGAGAAAGAACTGAAATTCGTCAGGTCTTTAAAAGAAGTAAGTATTGAACAATTTTAATCATTAATAAATGATTTTTGCCGTAAAAGAGCATTATTTGAAATAAATTGCGAGTTTTAATGAGATCTACATTTTTTGTGTAGTACGTTTTCGTCTATCACTTAACGTTTACCAGTTATACAAGATTATATAAAATTCCTTCCGAATGAAGAGGACTTCACAGGCTATTCCTAGAGAATTCAATATATACTTTTTATTTGTCATGTAAATATCTTAAACATATGTGGTATTTTAATCAAAGTCGTTAGAGTTATTTTTAAAAACCCAAACGTATCGAAAAGTGTTCCATGTAAGACATATTTGATGTGGGAATTTTCTTGAAAATGTTCTTGTTGCATCTTTGTAAACTACTGAACCTAATTACCAAGTTTGCTATTTAATGATATTACACTGCTCACAGACTCCCATCTATTTTGTTAATTTTTTTCTTTTATTAAGGGGCTTTCAAAATTGTATTTCCTGTAAAATCTCGGTATGGAATTTTTGGCTAAATTATATACCTTCTCTACCTGTACACTGTCGTGCATAAAATAGTGGCCCATTCCTCTAGATCGCCATAGTGTTTCCACTTCCCGCCCAGCCAGTATCAGTTCTGTGTGTGACTGGTCTGAAAAACAAGGACAATACAGGAACAATGATCGATATTTATAGTCTATATGAAATGGTGGGGGGTGACACACTTTCGCCACTATTAATACACGGGGAAACGCTAAACCTATTATAACTATTTCGGGATTCTAGAGAATGTAGCGAAGAATTATTTGCATGTAAGGTTAAAGTGAACGATATTTACATACAGCTGAATCTTTATTGGTGTCATATATTTGGGGGACGTGTTCCACACATCAAAACAGCAAACAAACTTCATATGAATATGGGTCTGAAAATCGTTTATTTCAGAGTTAAACACAAAATCGAAAGTTACAAAAATTGCTCGAAGTGGCTTCCTCTTGCCTCAATGCATGCAGTAAGCCTACGTTCCATGCTCTGGCGTACTCTTGAAAATTCCTGGTGTGTTTCGTATTTGGTCAAATCCAGTTTGGATACGTCCTCTCAAAATGTCAACATCAGGTACAGGAGTGCATAAACCAAGGACTTCAAATGTCCCCAGACGAAGAAATCCATTGGATTCAAATCAGGCGATGGAGCAGGCCATGCAATGGGTCCCCCTCGACCAATCCATCTTTGTGGAAATCGATTATTCAAAAACTTACGAACTATCATACTGAAATGAGCAAGAGCACGATCGTGTAAAAACCACATTCGTTGGATGATGTCCAGAGACACATTATCAGTTAAGAGATGCAACTAATTTCTGAGAAACTGGAGATAGGTTTGTCCATTCAGACGCGGAGGGAAGAAGTAGGGACCAATAAGGTGATCATGAATGATTCCACCCCAAACGTTGAGAGAGAACCTCTGTTGATGGTTGTCCTGTTGTACTTCATTAGGATTTTCAAATGCCCAGTTATGAGTGTTATGAAAATTGAAGATGCCGTCGCGAGTAAAACCAGCCTCATCCGTGAATAAGATACAGGCTAGGAAATTGATGAACACAGCGCACTGCTGTAACATGCGTTGACAGAAACGTCTTCTTGGCTCAAAGTCCGCCTCATTTAATCCTTGCACACGTTGAAGGTGATACGGGTACAGAAGATTTTCATGCAGAATTCTCCAGATAGTCATATGACTAACTCTTTCCCTTACAGTCATACGTCTTCTGCTTTGTGATGGGTCTGCATCCACAGCACGAAGAACTCGTTCTTCAAGCTCAATGTCTCGTACCGCTCTTGGTCTCCCAACATCCCTAGTACTCCTCGCAAATGCGCCATTCTCTCTCAAGCGTTGGTGAATTCGTGTGAATGTTCTTGTACACGGTAACGGCCTTTCAGGGTACCTTTCTGCATAAAGTTCACGTGTTCGTGCTTCACGGCCATACGTGTCTGTTCACTCATGGAATACATCTTCTTTGACCTATAACAACGAAACGGTTGATTTTCAGATCCATGTATATATGAACTTTTTTTTCTGTTTTGATGTCAGGAACACGTTCTCCAAATATATGCCGTCCACCATGCTAGTCTCTAGTTCCCGAGGTCGCGGGTTCAAACCCGGCGGATGGCGATGGATTTTTTCGGGCGTAAAAGTCCTTAGGATGGCTTTCTTCGGAAGGGAAGTAAAACCGGTGGTCCCGTGTCGTAGATTTAGGGCACGTTAAAGAACCTCAAGCCTCATAAAGAAACCTCTGAGCAAAATTTCCGGTCTTTCACGCCCAATACAGAATGGGACGCTAAGGATCATAGTAGTTAAAGAGCGTCCATAAATAAAAGTAAATTTAATTTCCCAAATATATGACACCAATAAAGATACACTCCATATATGAGGTTAAGGTACTGCCGCTGCTAAACGGCAATAAGAAAACGGTAGTGTAACATTAAAATATAAGGTTTAAGTTGTAGTGTTACCCTTCGGCAGCTCGTCTATACTTTAGGGGAGGTAGTGGCCAGAACTCTACTAATAAAACAGAGGTGGTCACGTTGGTAGGGGATGGGGCTAGATTTTGTCAATACCAATATAAACGGCTCCGTTCCATCATGGGCGCCAGTATACGTGTTATAGAAAGCAAAAATGTAGATTTAGTTAAAGCACACAATTTATATAATATACATATTTTTGTAGCGTTAACCATTTCCGAGATATTAATCACTAATAGTTCTTTTTCTCTCGTGGTCACGCAAAGAGCGTGAAGTTGACTACCTGCACTAAACAAAGGTTTATCCCCTCTACATAAGTTTTTGTGCCAATATATGCTAAGAGTGGGTAGAGAAACTTTTTAATGTAACACTTCCAATTTTTACTTTCTTACCACGTATATAGTAGGTAGATAACGTATTGCATTCCACCCCAAAATTCAATACCGAAATTTCACCGGAAATGCGTCTTTTGAGGCCCCTGAATAAAAAAGGAATTTTAAGAAAAAGGTCTGTGTGTGTGTCTGTGAAAGGTATAGATAACTCAAAAACGAAAAGTCGGATTAACACCAAACTTGGTACTTATGTTTCACTACCTTTTACAGATGCGACACCAAGATTTTCAAGAAAATTCCCCCACCTCAAACTAGCCTTTAGATGGAAAAGTTTTCCAATTTTTTTATTTTCTAAAAACTGGCTCCAACGACTTTCATTAAAACACCACATACTAAAGGTATTTTCATGACAAATAAAATATATATCTTGAATTTTCTGGGAGAAACCCTTGAAGTCATCTTCATTCGGAAGGAATTCTGTATAATCTTGTATAACTGGTGAACGTTAAGCAATAGAAGAAAATGTACAGCACAAGAAATGTAGATCACTTTAAAACACACAATTTATTTCAAATAAGCTTTTTGTGGATAAGCCATTTCCGAGATATCCGTTATGGTTCGAATTGTTCAATACTTAGCCATTCTTTTTAAGTCCTGTCAACATTCAGTTGTTTCTCGCGATGTCATGGAAACAGTATGGAATTTTAAGGCCAGCATATAGCGTCCAGTTGTTAAACATTTGACTATCGCTGTTCTCTTTGTATCTATAACGAAATGTGTCATGTAGCTATCTCTGCAAAGGTTTATCTTTAATTAAATGATTAAAATGAACTAAATGGAAAAATAAGCTTGAATAAGAAAAGTTTATACATCCACTATTTAACACTAGGAGTAGAGAAAGCCATGTGCATGTCACACATCAGACTTTTTTTTATTTTGGTGTAATAGAAATTAATATATATGCTAATTGTTATTTCAGTAGAAAGCCCAACAAGACCTATGGATTTCGGAAGGTAGAATCGGAATTAAAAATTTAATGCCATAGCCGGGATTTGATTACGGACCTCTCACTTTCCATACTGGGCTGCGATAGCAACATGCAGGTACGGCATTAAGCTCCCAACTGACTTGAGTTCCTCGCGGTAGACCACCAAGCATCTTAAATTAGAGATAACATCCTTCAATGGTGACTTATATACTCGTATGTGTGTTCCGGAATTAAGTACATTCTAATATGTTCATACCCCGGCTATGGCATTCAATTTTGATTCAACCTTCAAAAATTAACATTTCTAAAGGTTGTGGTGGGGCCCTGATGATCTCCTAGTGTTTGTTACAGAATGACATTGGTGATGAGATTAGCACTGGGAGTCCTGCTGTTACTTTGTTGCAACATCTCTGCACAGCAGCCTGGCTGTTCCAACAACAATACATATGCTCCTCAACACCAGCCTTATTATGGATGGAATCCTCTAGCCAACAGGAGCCTCACGCTTCCCAATGGGCAGGACCCTCAACAATCCTATTTGATAATGATTTTGATGCCTAATAATGATCAAGGCACTTCAGGACTCTTACCTGTGCCACAAGCATTCCTCGAAAACATTTGGGGCAGCAAGCCATCATCAACGGCTTCACATGCCACCACATATTCATTACAGCCCACTGTTTCAAGTACAAGTCGCCGACCACGAGTCAGATCTCGCGGTAGACAGACCTCAATCCCAACAAACATCTTCACTACTCCTCGTCCACAGAGTTCAACATCTTCGGTTCCTCAAACTTCCACCAATGAACAACCGCAATCCTCAACAACATCAAATCATCGAACTTCTGCAACACATAATTCAGAAAACTCAGCCTCGCCATATCCTAAAACTTCCACCACACCCGACCCACAAAGGTCAACATCACCAAATCCTTCTGCAGATAATCATCAAAGTCCTTCATCGCCACCATCAAGTAACGACACTACAGCTAGCAATAATCATCCGGCATCCACATCAAGTTCTGAAAATTTTACCAGAGATTATCAACAAACTTCAACAGCATCAACTTATCAACAACATTCAACATCAAATACTGAAATTTCGAGCAGAGATAATCAACGAAGTACATCACCATCACCGACATCACCATCACCGACATCACCATCACCGACATCATCATCAAGTGCTGCATCTTCAACCACGAATTATCAACAGTATTCGACATCAAATACTGAAATTTCAAGCAGAGATAATCAACGAAGTACATCACCATCACCGCCATCACCATCACCGACATCATCATCAAGTGCTGCATCTTCAACCACGAATTATCAACAGTATTCGACATCAAATACTGAAATTTCGAGCAGAGATAATCAACGAAGTATATCACCATCACCGCCATCATCATCAAGTGCTGCAACTTCAACCACGAATTATCAACAGTATTCGACATCAAATACTGAAATTTCGAGCAGAGATAATCAACAAAGTACATCACTATCACCACCATCATCACCAAGTGCTGCAACTTCAACCACGAATTATCAACAGTATTCGACATCAGATACTGAAATTTCGAGCAGAGATAATCAACGAAGTACATCACCAACATCGTCATCACCATCAACGACATCATTATCAAATAATGCTACTTCAACCACGAATTATCAACAGTATTCGACAACATCAAACGCCGAAAGTTCTGCCACGGATGATCAGCAGTTAAGCTCATCACCTTCAACACCATCAAGTATTCATACTGCAACCACAGCTCACCAACAAAGTTCAACAACAAATTCTGAGATAAATACAACAGCCAGTCTACAAAGTTCGACATCATCAGACACAGAAAGTTCTACAACGCAGGTTGCCGAGAATTCAAGTTCATTAGACTCCGAGGAAAGCAGCACGGATGGTTACACTACTGAAGATCTGTCAGAATCAGACTACTGCGATTCTGACGATGGTTCAGACTACTGCGATACCACTGAAGATCCTTCAGACGCTGGGGATTACAACTTTGCGGAGGCAGAACGTTCAAATTCATCAAATCCTGAGAATTTCAGAACCTTACGCCCACCGCATACCGTTGTGCCTTCAACCACAGCATCTAGTTCTGAGACCTCTGCTACAACCCGAGATCCACAAGGGACGTCAGTAAATGTCATGACTTCAAGTCCAACTGTAACTTCAGTTCCACGCAGCACTACCCGCTCTGGTAGAACTACAACTCGACATCATCATGCACACACCTCGCCACCACCACACAATATCAGCTTCTGGCCCTGTCTTGGAAGCGCACCGACGGATGCCTCCTATCAGACAGTGGTATGTCTATTTGGGTTTACTTTTATATAGTAATGCTCTTGATAATTCTGTCTACTTCATCGAGATAAACGATTGCAGAAATAGCTTCATTACACATTTCGTTGGGATATAGGATTCTGATGTGATAGTTAAATCCTTAAAAACTGGTCACTAAATACTGGCTTTGGAATTCCATACTGTTTACCATAACCACCAAAACAATAGTAATTTAGCACTTCATAGTATGTAAAACGTTGGAAAATTTCAACAAAGAGAAACGAATATCTCGGATATGATTATTGCTGTTTGGTCTTTGTATGTCTTAGATATCTATAACTTTTTGTAGTAAGATTCTGTCCACCTCTTACGGTTTACGAAATATACAAAACCCATTCAGATGAAGAGGACTTCAAAGACCATTCACATATTAGTGATACAAACATGTGAACTGAATGTTGAAGCACATATTTATGAACGGGAACTCGGCGGTTCAAGTCCAGTAAGGACCGTCCTGCCACAATGAGGCGTTCTCTTAGTCCTCGTAGCTGACAGCTGCTGGGGAGGTACCCTAAACTTAGACCTCCAACGTTTCCCTTCCCAATAATTATGTCATTGCGTGTATCATTGTTGTTACCTCTGCGGTGCCAAGAACGTGCATTAAACAGCACGAAAAATGCAAATCATATATTTTAATTCAAATAATTAATAGAGCTCCTCTTAAGAAAATGAGCATAACGAGAAGTATTCCATATCACATCCTTGAGGTAACTGGTGCAAACGTGCGCAACTTTTACTGTATCCAGTGCCAATACATTTCCAGCGAGAATTTATGCTCTATCTACCATAAGTAGGAGCTAGAGAAAGTAAAAAGATATTGTCCAGAGAGGCTAGTACGCAACTAAGACCACCTCCCTGGAATACCAGACTCAGCAAACTAAAGTAAGTGCATATAAACGCTGGCCAATGCTAGCGCAGAGCCGTTAGCCAAGCGTAGTAGTGTGTGCCGGCGGTAACTCTGTATATCAGAACACATTAATTATCCTTAAAGCTTTAAAATTTACCTTGATGCTGTTAACTCATGACACCTTTGGACTGGGGAGTTTTTTTAACAGTTGTACACATAGATACCGGAATTACTGACCTGTACGATTAATAATTTATAACAACCTAATAGGAGAATAGATAATAATTCCAACAAATAATGTTCACGTATCAGAATCAATGCATAAGGTAAGAAGAAATAGTTACAATTTGTAAGCGAATAAGAAATTAATTACCAGGCAAATTACGTGTTCGGGAAAAGCAATTAGTTAGAAGTCAGAGTAGCTAAGGCAATAACATTCCGGTGAACTCAGTCAACAAGAACCCCATTACCTCAAGGCCTAGGTAGTTATAACTCAGTAAATTAAGAAATCAGAGTCATGTGTAAATGCAAGTACTAGTTCTGAAAATTAGTAAGACAAAGAATTCTTAGAATTTAGTTAGTCAAAGAATAAAACTTGTGTTTCAGATGCAAATTAGTTCAAGGTTTGCCAACGTATAATGTAGAAACTTTGTTGGGGTAGTCGTAAAGTTAATAATAGAGCATGTATTTCTGAAATTAACGTCTTTCGTCTACAGTCTACAGGCTTACAGTTTTTTTTAGATTTCACAGAAGTGTTTTACTGTGGTCTGTGGCGCCTACTACTTAGCGGTAGCTGAAAGAGGAATCACCGTGTAGCATTTCAGCAATACACGGCAACTTACGTTTCTAGTTTTTGTATTACGAAAACAGTTATTTCAAATCGTAAATCTGATACTTCTGAAGTTAGCAGATACAATAATTCAATTGTTATAGTTTCTCTTGCTAAGATTCAGAGTCAGTTTGATTGTTCATTCTCAAGCTGTCGGCAGGTATTAGCACGCATTAAATTTCTCAGTCAATGTAGCTGTTGTTGTCTACCCTCACACCCACCCACGCATACCCTGAGAGAAATATCTTCTTGCTCAGCACGGCAGCAGATATTGGCGACGTCATCAAAAGCATCGCAGGAGGGCACAATCTTTCTGCCCTGAGCATGAATCACTTCACTTTTGTTAATCGAAAAACCACTTGTCCCAGCTTCGATGGACAAGTTCACACACTCGTATCACAAACACAGGGGAAAAGAGAAGTATAATAATTTTATTTATATATTAATAATATTTCAGCTCGAGTTTGAAGCACGGCTTAACATATGCCGGTCACTTTAACAATAAAATAACACACCACTAGTCTGAACATTAACCCACTCCTTTTGAAACTGCGTGGTTTGTGTTTTATATTTGAGACAAACCTTGTGAGGTTATGTATTTCAGACTTTACAATTATTAATGAATTATGAGTGACAATAACCACGCATAGCTCGCGTTCTAAGTAATGTAATGACACAACTTTCACATCCAAGATCAGAACCCTGTCTAATTACAGATGCTGTCTCATAAATAATGTCGTTTTTAAGCAACGTTGCATTTGGAACGTTTTCTGAACAAGAAGTTAAACTACTCTTCAAAATAGAGACCATCAGATTCTAAGGTCTTTAGCCATCTTTCAGCGAGGTTTGTTATCCCGCGATGGTACCAGTCTCTGGTTTTTGATGCGAAGAGTTCGGTGAGAGCATTCGTGAGCTGGCGACGTGTCCCACGACGAGGGAGGGGATGGGAAAATGGCACGATTCACAATAAGATATATCGCAACAATTAAAATGCTGACATAGAAAATTAATAAACGATCTACTCCATACACGCAACCCGAAGTTAAGCTATATGACTAGTTTTATTGCGTGTATACCTTTTGGATATAAATAAACACTCATTCAAGCTATTTACTTTTCTTCATGACTTTCATTTATCATATTGTTTCTTTACTTTGTTGACTACATCGATATTTGCACAATTTTAAGGCATATAGCACGATGATAAATTCTGTTGGATGGTAGTACACATAGTGCAGTTATGAACTGGCCTTACCTCTGAGCTGCTGGGAACGCTAACTTTGCTGACGAGCAACCGCTACCATTCTCTAGCAGTAAGAAGAGGAAATCGTGTATGCCTGCAAAACCCCGCCACCGGAAGTACATATTTTGAGCAGCACTGAATAGAAGAAAATAATTTTTAGAAAGAAATAGTTCATGTATGCGAGTTTTTGAACAGCATAACTCAAACCCCAAATCTCGAATAAATGCCACACTTGTGATTAGCTTCAAGCATGCAACGCGAACATTTTCAAGAGAGTTCCCCAAGCCAAACTGCCTTTTAAATGGTAATTTGTGTGCTATTTTTTATTTCTCACAAATAGCTCCAAGGATTTTGATTAAAACATCAAAAGTTTAAACTATATACAAGACAAATAAACTGTATATCCTGAATTTTATGCGAATAGTCTGTGAAGTCCTCTTCATTCGGAAGGAGTTTTATATAATTAGTAAACCGTAATAGATAGACAAAGTCTTACTATACAAAAATTTAGAGCTTTATTAAAACAGAACTTTTCTCAAATCAGATTTTTGTGCCATTAGGCATTTCGGTGATATTCGTTGTTATTATATCAAGACAAATAAACACTGATTAACTCGTCACAGATTTGAATTTATTACACGATATGCGTTATAAACCTCATCTTGCAGCCCTGAATTTTTTCTACCGTCTTTCTACAGTCCCCTGATGCTAAC
Source organism: Deroplatys truncata (assembly GCA_030765065.1). Taxonomy (NCBI): domain Eukaryota; kingdom Metazoa; phylum Arthropoda; class Insecta; order Mantodea; family Mantidae; genus Deroplatys; species Deroplatys truncata. The sequence continues at coordinate 8,484,887 of CM060977.1, read as the reverse complement.
GAGACCCATTAACCCAATATTCCAGAATTTAACAGAGTGCAGATGGCGAACTTTCCCTAAGAGTAGCCAGTCAAAGCCTCTTTCAAGCTTGGTGACTGTGTCATACAGGTTTACTTTCACAGATCTCGCACACTCAGAATCTTCATTGATGTCTTAGTGACCGTGTCATACAGGTTTACTTTCACAGATCTCACACACTCAGAATCTTCATTTATATCTTGGTGACTGTGTCATACAGGTTTACTTTCACAGATCTCACACACTCAGAATCTTCATTGATGTCTTGGTGACTGTGTCATACAGGTTTACTTTCACAGATCTCACACACTCAGAATCCTCATTGATATCTTGGTGACTGTGTCATACAGGTTTACTTTCACAGATCTCACACACTCAGAATCTTCATTTATATCTTGGTGACCGTGTCATACAGGTTTACTTTCACAGATCTCACACACTCAGACTCTTCATTTATATCTTGGTGACCGTGTCATACAGGTTTACTTTCACAGATTTCACACACTCAGAATCTTCATTGATGTCTTGGTGACTGTGTCATACAGGTTGGTCACAGTTTCAAATAAAACACTATACACTTTGTTGAAGTGCTAATTCAGGATTCTTAGTTTCTGAGGCCATACAAAGAGTATGGAATTTCAAGCCAGCATATTATAATAAGCCGCTTTTTAGGCATTTGACTGTGACTTCGGCTTTCTCTGTCCCTAATGCACCTAAAACGAAATTTGTAATGAAACTTATTCTACAAACGTTTATCTCCATGGAATGAAGTAAATAGAGAAAATAAGCTTTTGTAGTGCATAAGATGCTCTTTAGATGGAAGTGCGAGGTGCTGAGCCAAATGTGTGTTCTTGGCAGTCTCAGATGCTGAGCACCAACGGGTATTATTCCGAAGCCTACGTCTTGCAGACGGCCGACAACTACTTGCTGTGTTTACATCGTATTCCTCACGGACGCAACTCCACGCCCAGCTCCAACAGACCTGTTGTTCTACTACAACATGGGATACCAGGCAGTTCGGCAGACTGGCTCATCGCAGGACGCACACGAGGCCTGGGTAAGTGATTAGTGTCCGGGGTTCGCCAGGTTTCACTTCCCATGGTCTATTTATCGAGAGTGTCATGGTCTGTTGCAGCGTACCTGCTTGCTGACGCGGGGTATGATGTCTGGATGTCCAACTTGAGGGGCAACAACTACTCTCTGGGTCACGAGTACCTGGACACGAACAGCGATAGATACTGGAGCTTTAGGTAACGACCTTTCATTTGTTAAAGGGGGAAACTAAGTGGAGATGCTTTTTCTTTTTGTGGTGTTATTAACTGCAATTTTGTTCTTTAATTTTATATATTAGTTTTATCATTGTAGACATAGTACGAGGGCTGTCCCAGAAGTACCCAACCTAACAAATAAAACACAAAAATGTTGGGAAAAACATCTTTATTTCTCTACATCGTCTACTTTCAGCTCGATACAATTTTCATAGCGATGTTCAATAGCTTCGATACGCTGTTTATAGTGAAAACCGTCGAGTTCTGCAAAATAACCACCAACTACAAAATCCACCTCTTCATTGTTGACAAATCTTTTACCACCAAGCCATTTCTTCAACTTTGGAAACAGAAAATAATCAGACGGGGCTAAGTCTGGCGAACAGAGTGCATGAGGACACAATTCGAACTTTAACTCATTGATTTTGGCCATGGCGATAATGGATGTGTGAAGTGGTGCATTGTCTTGATGAGAAAGAACATTCTTATTTGCTAAATGCGGCGGTTTTTACTTGATTCCATCTTCAACGCTACAATAAGCTTGCATAACACTCGCCATTGATTGTTTTTCCTTTTTGAAGATAATCAATGAAAATTATCCCACGTGCATCTCAAAAAACTGATGCCATGACCTAGCCTGCAAACAGAACTGTCTCACCCTCTTTGGAGCCGATTCTGCCCTTTCAAACCACCGTTTTGACTGTTCCTTTGTCTCAGGTGTGAAGTGATGAACCCATGTTTCATCCATGGTTATGAATCGACGCAAAAACTCGGTTTTATTGCAGCGAAACATCGCCAAAAACTCGACTGAAACAACCTAACGACGCTGCTTTTGTTCCATTGTGAGCAAACGCGACTCCCATCTTGCGCACAGCTTTCTCATGTCTAAATTTTCAGTTAGTGTGTGATGTACAGCACTTTTTGAAATGCCTACGATGTCTGCTAGCTCGCGCACTTTCAGTCGACGGTCGGCCAGTACCATTTTGTGGATTTTCTTCACAATTTCTGGCATGGTCACCTCATTTGGTCGACCACTGCGATGTTCGTCTTGGCAGCTCGTACGGCCTCATTTAAACTCTGCCACCCAATATTTTACTGTTGCAAACGAAGGAGCAGACTGCCCCAGAGTAGAATCTAGCTCAGCTTTAATATTAGTTGGACTAAGACCTTTCAAATGAAAGTATTGTATCATATAACGATGGTCAGTTTTATCTGTTTACAGATTCGCTGAGAGCGTTCACTATTGATGGCTGCCAAACAATTACTAAACAACGTAGCATCGTCAAACTTAAAACTTAAACTTTATAAGGGTGGTACTTTTTACCATAGTCAATTGTTTCAAACAACAAGCGCTATATACACGTCAGGTCGAGTACTTCTGGGACTGCCCTCGTACTTTATATTTTAATTATATTTTTAAAAAATCTGTTGTGATACATTCACACGACTTTTTGTATCCTCTGTCGCTTATTAGTAGATATACAAATTGCTCTTACGAAGGTTTATTTTATATCTACTACATTTTAATCCAAATAAACCTTTACAGAAACAGCTACATTACACATTTCGTTATAGATACAAAGAGAACAGCGATAGTCAAATGTTTAACAACTGGACGCTGTATGCTGGCCTTCCACACTGTTTCCATGACATCGTGAGAAACATGTGAATGTTGACAAGACTTTAAGAGAATGACGAAATAATGAACAATTCGAACCATTAATAATGGATATCTCAGAAATGGCTTACGCCACAAAAAACTTATTTTAAATAAAGTGTATGTTTTAAAAAATAAATATTATTGTAACATGTTTATTTATGAAAAATGATTTACTTTCTCTACCATACACATAGCAGGTAGAGAAGATATTGCATTTCACCCAAAACTTTGTTTGCGAGATTTCACGGAAATACATGTTCTAAGGCCGGTGCATGTGTGTGTCTGTGAACAGCATAACTAAAAAACGAAAACTTAGATCAACACTAAATTTGGTATTTAAGTTCAGCACCTTGTGAAGATGCGATACGGAGATTTTCAAGAAAGTGCTCCTTTTACTAACTACCCTTTACATGAGAACTTTTTCGAACTTTATGATTCTCTAAACAATGTCTCTAACGATTTTGATTATAATAGCACGTATCAAAGATATTCACATGAAAAATAATATGTATATGTTGAATTTTCTAGGAGTAGCCTGTGAAGTGCTCTTTATTTGGAAGGAATTTCGTATAACTGGTAAATGTAAAGCGACAGACGAAAATGTACTACACAAAAAATGTGAATCTCTTTGATACATACAATTTATTTCAAATATCCATTTTTCGTAACATTAGACATTTCCGAGATATCCGTTATTAATGGTTCGAATTGTTCATTACGTTGTCATTCTGTTAAACTCGTGTCCATGTTCAGTTGTTTCTCGCGATGTCATGGAAACAGTATGCCAGCATATAGCGTCCAGTTGTTAAACATTTGACTATCGCTGTTCTCTTTGTATCTATAACGAAATGTGTAATGTATTTACACTGCCGTTTGTGAAAATTACAACACCAAGAAGGAAACGCATAGCACAGGTTAGGTACATAAGTAACAAATGATAAACTTTTCAAATCTATACGTGACCCTTGAGCCCTAAAATTCAGTATTTGGTGTGGCCTCCATGCGCTGCAATTAGAGCTGCTATACGCCGTGGCATTGAATAAAACAGGTTCTGAATAAGTTCCTGAGGGATTTCCCTCCGCACAGTTTGTATTCCAGCCCACAAACCCGTGACACTGGTTACTGGAGGACCGTGGTGCCGACCAACCATATCCCAGATATGTCAGGCGAACGTGCAGGCCAGGGAAGCAATGGTACCCGTCGCTCTTCGAAGAAGGCTTGTACATTCCTCGCAATATGTGGCCGGGCATTGTCTTGTTGAAATGTGGCCAGTGGAGATACCTGAAGCAGGGGGAGTACCTCAAGGCTCTACAACCACCGTTAGGTACTGATTGCTGTTCAAAGTGCCCTCAATTCGTAGGAGGCGAGATCGGTTGTTGTAACCAATGGCGCATCACATCTGGTGTTTGTCCACTATGCCGCTCAACAATGCAGTCCTCCAGGTTGCGCTCACCACGGTACCGCCGGACACATATGTGGCCATCACTGTAGGGCACATTGAAGGAGGACTCGTCCGAAAAGACTACATTTTGCCACCCAGCACCCCAGTGACGGTGTTCAGGTGTCCATTGCAGTCGGAGAAGCTTGTGGTTTCTGGACAATGGAAGCCGACGTAAAGCATGCATGCAACCAGTTCAACCTGCAGCAGACGGCGACGAACCGTCGATGCAGACAAATTCACACATGTTGCAGTGCTCCAGCGTCGAGCCAACACTGGGATGAAGCTGTACGTTCCGTTATGGCCATGCGGGCAAGATGACGGTCTTCCCGTACTGTGATCATGTTCCGTGGTCCAGTACCCGCTCTTCGCTGCGTGCGACCTTCATCTATCCACTGCTTCCACACACGCATCACTGTCGTAGCAGCATGCCCTGTACGAGCCGAACAAACCCGCTTCTCGGAGACCGATCGTTCTGCCCCGTTCGAACTCACTCACATGCCGATATGGCTTCCTTTGACGTCGACGAGGCATACTGGCACAAGCTTTATTGTTTCCACCTTGTTTGACACATCTGCACTGACTACACTGGGCGCAACACTGACCTTGTCGGACCGACACGAGAGGGCTCTGCTCGGCCTACATGTACCCCATCTCTCTACAAACCTAAACACTTATTGCTTGCATACTCTTCTACACTTCCACCAAGTTTGGAGTTATTCGGGAAATTCTTTCTTGGTGTTGCAATTTTCACCAACAGCAGTGTATTTCTGCAAAGGCTTATCGCGATTAAAATGAAGTACATAAAAAAATAAACTTAGTAAGACTAGTTTGTATACCCACTAATAAACGATAGCCGGTAGAGAAAACCATGTGAATGTATCACATCAGGTTTTTTATTGAGGGGCCTCAAATCGTGTATTTCTTATGAAATCTCGGTATCGAATTTTTAGGTAGAATGTAACACCTTCTCTACTTCTATGTACCTGTTAGGGAAACTAAACGGTCATAACTTTGTAATATAGAGGGAAACTTAGCTCATCTTTTAAGGAAGATGTGCTCTACAAATTGGTACTACTGTTATAACTGGCGCAACAGTTCTAGACACGTGAAAATCTTAATGACAGCTATGAAGCGAGTTACATACCAGATCAAGAGGTGACCGGTCGTCTGCATGCTGCAGGAGTGCGTGGGACAGTCATTGTCAAATATTCGCACACCGGTTATCACTGCACTACACGATAAACTTATAGTTATATACAGTATATTTAAATCCACCGCTGTAAAATGTCCTTAATATAAAAACACTGTCAACCATCTGCCTCAAGTTCTTCCACACCTGACAGCCCTTCCTCTTCTGCGGAATCAGTAACGTCATTGCCGCTGTTGCTACTTTCTGCACCATTATCTTGGATGAGAATTTTTTCTAATTGATTTTCTGCAATTCCGTATTTTTTGAAATAATGATTCTCAATTTATTCAACATGTCGATATACATTTTCCCATGCTGGCCTTCCAATTCCTGCTAATCGCTGGCGACATAACTGCTCCACATCTTTTAGTTTAAAAGTGATATTTCTGCAGGCCACCCAGTTTTTGTCATCAGCCCAGATTAATTCGATTGGGTTTAGATCTGGGTGATACGGTGGCAGTCTAAGTACTTTATGGCGATGTTGTATTAATATCTGGCCAAGTATTATGAGTTATGACTTCTGAAGGGATTTCTTGGCTTTAACTAAGTTATATTTGTTTTACTCATGCTTTCATCAAAAGTCGAGGACATTTGCAATTATTTCCCTGCTTTGAATACGTAATACCTTACCATTTAACTTTGAAAACGTAGGAGCCATGGTTATAAATATAACAAATATAAAATAAGCACTATTTGGGTGCAGCTCTCTTTAAAATTACAACCAGATGCAGACACTTTCTATGCAGACTGTATGTGTTACGCACTGTGAGTAAGCAAAGGTATTATATCGCTTTCGTTGATTAAGCTAAACATAAACCATTCCTAGGCTCGGCAGCTGGGGTGGCAATCAAGGTCACGATTCCAGAAGTTTTGCGCGAGTAATAAGTGTGACAGCTTCTGTAGTCTCCTTGTTTGTAAATATATGTGAGTTTGTTTTCTTCATTTTTCCTTTGAACATCTTTTTCTGTGAATGACATTTTCTGTTATAAATGATCCATTTTCTCAGACATTATTGAAGATTACTAAATTATGTTTTAAATTGACAAAATTATCTCTAAATGCTGTTGCGGATCTACTTTTGTGTTTATAAAATTCTAGGGTAGTTTCTTTAAAAAATAATTTGTTATAAATTTCAATCTAAAGATTGTATGGTTAAGAAAATAATTATAATAAACAAAGCTGTTGTACATGTGCCATTCAGTAATTGGTGGAAACAATGTTTTCATGTGGCGCTCTCAGCGGTAAATGATGCAAGCTGATATCATTGAGAAAGAAAAGCATCTGAGAGTTTGAAGACAGTAATAGATAGTTGTAGTGAGTTTAGTTTGTCGCCTGTCATCTGTCGTGCTCTAATACGTTTAGTAAATACGAACAACGATGCTTCATTAAAACTAGGTTTCAAGAATGTTCGACAATGCCATGCAGCATTACTGGAAGTGCCGTGGCTAGGTGGTAGGGAAGATGCTCATCCAAACGTGGAGCTGGCAGACCACAATCAGCAAGTGTTAGAGCACCGTTGTTGAACTAGCAAGGGAAGTTGGAACTGACCCCGGTGCGATTAAGAAGAAGTTAAAGACGAAGAAAATCTGCACTCGAGGGGTTCCACCCAATCTTGGAGAGGAGACAGCGAGATTACACTTGGAACGCTATGGACGTGAAGGTGAGCGTTTCCTTCCTCAGATGAAACCTGGGCACGAGGCTACCAACCAGAATTGAAGAGACAATGAAATGAGTGACGGTCAAAAAGGTATCGGCAAGAACAGGATCCACTTGAAATGTTGACGATGCCCTTGTCATTTATTCAGCTCCTGTGGTAAATCATGTGAACGGCGCATATTACAGTCACTTTCTCGAACACCATTCACAACCAGCTGTGCGTCGTAAACGTCCAAATCTCCTGAATTCTCATCCTACATGATAGTGTACGCTCTCACATAGCTGTTCCTGTGGTTCATTTACTGGAAAATCCTGTAGCATCCTCCATGCTCCCCAGATATGGGCCCATGTGACCTTTTCGCGACAACGGTAATTCCACTTAAAGGAGTTCGCTTTAGAAGAGCAGTAGAGCAGTCTGTTCGAAGATTAGTACAAGAATACGCTGTGGATGACGTCCGTCGTCTCTCTGAAGTGTGCAAGCGGGTTGTTCATGTTGGACGAGATAACTTCTGAGCACAGAAACAATGTGACTGTTCTAAAAATGTTTCGTTTCTTGTTAATTCAAATGCTGCCACTAATTATAGAATGAATCATGTACAGAAACATAATCAGTGAACTTAGAAGACGTTCATCTACATTCTGCAAAACATTCAGTCCGATATCGTAAACAGTTTCTGAGATAATGCGTCATGTATTTACCGGATTTAACATTGGAGGGGTTTTAAGTTCACCTTAATAAACGTGCATCTGTAACCTAACAATAGTAAACAATAACACATATCTAATTCCTTACTTTCTCACCTAGAAACGGTTTCGGGAGGCTGAAACGATAGTGAAGTTTTTAAAAAGTGAGTCCCTATATACTGGCTCTGATATTCTATACTCTGTGCATGACTTCGCTGAAACAACCGAACGATGACTTTGCACTTCAAGTTCGGGACGAATCTTCACCCTGTACTCAAGCAGAAGGGCGTTATGTTACAGTTTGGATGAGATGGCAATATACGACATACCCGCCGTGCTGGACCACATACTCTACCAGACACAACAGCCTAGCCTGTACGCGGTGACACAGTCCACAGGATCTGCTGCACTCCTGGCGACGTTGTCCTCGGCGCCCTGTTACAACCACAACATCAAAGCAGCGTACCACCTCGCCCCGGCCGTCTACCTGGCTAACAACACCGACTTCTTGGTAAGAATGTGCTGTTCCATACGTAAAGTATTACTGATGTGGTTTCCTAGGTGACAGGCCGACTACCTGGCTAACAACAACGACTTCTTGGTAAGACTGTGCGGTTCCATACGTGAGGTATTACTGATGTGGTTTCCTAGGTGACAGGCGGACTACCTGGCTAACAACACCGACTTCTTGGTAAGACTGTGTTGTTCCATACGTGAGGTATTACTGATGTGGTTTCCTAGGTGACAGGCGGACTACCTGGATAACAACACCGACATCTTGGTAAGACTGTGCTGTTCCATACGTGAGGTATTACTGATGTGGTTTCCTAGGTGACAGGCGGACTACCTGGCTAACAACACCGACTTCTTGGTAACACTGTGCTGTCCATACGTGAGATATTATTGATGTGGTTTCCTAGGTGACAGGCCGACTACCTGGCTAACAACACCGACTTCTTGGTAAGACTGTGCTGTTCCATACGTGAGGTATTATTGATGTGGTTTCCTAGGTGACAGGCGGACTACCTGGCTAACAACACCGACTTCTTGGTAAGACTATGCTGTTCCATACGTGAGGTATTATTGATGTGGTTACCTAGGTGACAGGCGGACTACCTGGCTAACAACACCGACATCTTGGTAAGACTGTGCTGTTCCATACGTGAGGTATTATTGATGTGGTTTCCTAGGTGACAGGCGGACTACCTGGCTAACAACACCGACTTCTTGGTAAGACTATGCTGTTCCATACGTGAGGTATTATTGATGTGGTTACCTAGGTGACAGGCGGACTACCTGGCTAACAACACCGACTTCTTGGTAAGACTGTGCTGTTCCATACGTGAGGTATTATTGATGTGGTTACCTTGGTGACAGGCAGACTACCTGGCTAACAACACCGACTTCTTGGTAAGATTGTGCTGTTCCATACGTGAGGTATTATTGATGTGGTTACCTAGGTGACAGGCAGACTACCTGGCTAACAACACCGACTTCTTGGTAAGACTGTGTTGTTCCATACGTGAGGTATTACTGATGTGGTTTCATAGGCGACAGGCGTACTACCTGGCTAACAACACCGACATCTTGGTAAGACTGTGTTGTTCCATACGTGAGGTATTACTGATGTGGTTTCATAGGCGACAGGCGGTCTCTTTTTACGGCTGTATTCCTTTCTTAAGCTTAATCAGTACAATAGGACGCCCAGACGCAATATTCTACGTTGCGATGCATTTTGTATATTGTTTTGAAAGGTTTGTGGTCGAATACCAACGTGTTGTTTCCACACTGAAAAGCACTATTCTTTCCGACGTTTATAAAGTATAAAACACCTTCTAATTCCAATTCCCAAATATCCGAAATATTAAAACGGAATTACAAGACATGGATTTTAGAGTACAAACACGTTGGAATCATTAAAGGAATATTTATGCCATCAGTACAGTCTCCTGTACCTACAACGAAATGACTGTAAATAGAAATATGTGATGTATTGCTTCCACTTGAGTTATCGAGCGCGGTATCGTGTGTGACTCGCATTCGGGAGGTTCATCTTCTATCCCCATCAAGTTGCTTGTCATCTGTTTGAGGGTTGTAGGACCAGGCGGCTGTATAGAGGTTTCTTCCTGACGTCGTCCAGGGTCCGCTCCGCTCGATACCCGCCTCTTGGCGCTTTCGGGCAGGCGTTCCTTCGGGGGCACCCTGGAGGCTCGGATGGCATTGGAGGCGTTCAATCTGGAAACATTAGGGAACCCGTTCGTGCTTACGTCCGTCGTCATCCGGTTGGTCGCCCTTCGGCCCTTTCCGCTCATCCGTACCAGGGGTCACGGTAGTAGCACAAGGGCCGGATGGCCTGTGTGCGGTGTTTTGCCTCGGTTTCGGGGCGCCCTCCGTTCGTCAGTCCCTTTACCTTTATATGAGGCTCTCTACTCACTCTTCTACAAGCTATTCTTACAAAAACTTATTGTTCTGTCTAATTCTTGTTAACACAGATAAACTTTCATTACACATTTCGTCGTAGATATAAGAAGAATACAGTAGGCTAAAGCGATAGTCAGATTTTTAAAAAACATGCCACTATGTAATGGCTTTGAAATTCCATGCTCTTTTTATAGCCACCACAAAAATCATTAACATCTTACCACTTGAAAGAATACGACCCTTTGAAAATTGAAATCAATAATGTTTGGAAATAGTTCACAGCACAAAAAAGGTGTGCTTTAACCAGGTCTACATTTTTGTGTAGTAAGACTTTGTCTGTCTCTTAAGGTTTACCAATTACACAACATTCCTTCCGAATGAAGAGGACCTCACAGGCTATTCCCAGAAAATTCAAAATATACATTTTATTTTTCATGTAAATATCTTAAACATATCTTTCAGAACTATTTTTGAGAAAATGTAAAATTTCAAAACATTTTCCTGTAAAAGATAGTTGGGGTGGGGGATTTGCTTGAAAATGTTCCTGTCGCATCTTATGGACTATACTGAACTTAAATAACAAGCTTGGTATTTATGCCCTAACAGATGCACACAAACACACAGTTTTTAAAATGGCTTTTTTTTTTGGATTCAGGTGGCTCTAAAAGATATATTTACGGTGAAAACTCGGTAGTGAATTTTTGGGTGGAACGCTATTGGCAAGTAGTAGAGAAAGTAGAAATGTATATATAAAGTCCTTGTACTTGAATACCAGCCCATTAGAACTACAAAATGACATGCTTGAACTTTAATTGAGAGAGTCATGGAGTAGAACAAAGTTGTTCTTTCTCCATAGAGAATATTGGTACAAATAACATTACACCAGCACATAGCGACCCGCTCTATAAACATTTGACTATCACTTCACTTCCCTGTATCTACAACAAAATGTGTATTGAAACTATTTCTACAAAGGTTTATCTCAAGCAACATTAAGTAGATAGAAAAATAAGCTTTAGTAAGAACAGTTTCTATACCCACTAATAAAAGATAGAGGGTAGAGAAAGTCAGTGAATGTATCCCATTAGATTATTTTTATATATACTACTGTAGAAATATAGGGCAGTTAAATTATATTCGAACCCACTCGCGGCCTCTCTCTACTGCGCGAGACAGCCGGCCTTCGCCGGGGAAATTACGTCGGCGGAGGCGGACTAAAATCTTTATCTTATAATAGATGCTGGAGATGTTGACCTTCTGCTCTCGAACAGGCAGCATATCTCGTGTAAATATTTTCGCTCACTCTCCGAAGCTCAGCAGCAGGGAATTCTTGTGATTGGTGTCTCTTTGGAGCGTTGCCTCGAAAATCGCTGAAAAAACAGGCGCAGCAAACAGGTGTATCTCGATCTTCTGCGAGAAATGCTACACGTCTGTTGAAACTGAAGCTCTATCGCTACACACGAGTGCAAGCGTTAAAGCCAAATGATCGCGCTAAACGTGTGAATTATTGTAACTGGTTTTTCCAATCCGTAGAAAGGGGTTTTTCACTGATGAATCTTGGTTTCATCTAAATGTACGTGTGAATACTCACAACACTCGATGCTGGGCTTCAGAAAAACCTGTGCTACTGGATGAAACGCCTCATTATGATCAGAAAGTTGGAGTGTGGGATAAGTGCTAGAAGAATAATAGAACTCATATTCTTTGATGAAAGAATAAATGCTGAGCGATATCAGAGGTTAATTCTGAGGCCATTTTGCAATCGGTTAATAGAAGAAGAGAATTCGTATGGTTGGTTCCAGCAAGATTCCGCAACAGCACATACGGCTGCCGAATCATCATATGCAATAAGAGAGGTGTTTGATGACAGAATAATTAATGTTTATTTGTGTCCCCCCTCGTTCTCCTAACCTAACGAGTTGTGATTTTTATTTATGGGGTTCTTTAAAAAACATAGTTTATCGTTCCAAACCTCGTACACTACAGGAACTTACAGAAAATATAATGCAAGAAATTACAAGAGTGAGCGAGAATATTTACACGAGATATGCTGCCTGTTTGAAAGCAGAACGTCAACATTTCCGGCATCTATTATAAGATAAGGATTTTAGTACGAATCTACCGGCGTAATTTCCCCGGCGACTGCCGCTGTCTCGCGCAGTAGAGAGAGGCCGCGAGTTCGTACGAATATAATTTAACTACCCTATAGCTACATTACACATTTCGTTATAGACATAAAGAGAACAGTGATAGTCAAATGTGTGTGACACCCCACATCCGCGAGCGCGGATATTTTTATAAAAATCTGATGTGTTACACTCACATGACTTTCTCTACTCTTGTACAATCTAATTTTACAAACGCCTATTCTCCATATGGGGGGCGGCGCCGTGGTCGAGTGGTTAGACCGCTCGCCTCCCACCGAGGCGGACCGGGTTCAATCCCAGGGACCTGCATGTGGGATTTGTGGTGGACGAAGCGGCGTCTGGGCGGGTTTTCTCCGGGTTCTCCGGTTTCCCCCGCCATTCATTCCACCAACTGCTCCATCATCACCTTTCCTTTCATCTATTTCACCAACATTTCGTTTCATCTACTTCCTTCATCCCATACCAGGCATCGGGCTGATCACCCATCCTGGATGCTCTGTCTGATCCATGAGTGTCTGCTCCTCGACGGGCCTCTGACCCCAGGCACCCGCTTGTAAGTCCTGGGGGGTGTAAGTCCTACATAAGAGGAGGGTAAACAGATAATGAATGAATGAATGAATATTCTCCATATGCTTCATGTTAATCGAGATATCGAGATGTCAATCTTATTGGTAATTTTCTTGTAGATGCAAGGGGAATATGGTAGCTTTTAAGCGACAGTCAAATATTTTAACCCTGGTTGCTATGTGGCGCATTTCATTCTCTTTGCATGTCCAGGACATAAAAAAATGAATAACGAATTTGAGAAAAAGTATAAGTATTGAAAAATTTAAGGAAATAACAAGCAATATCTCGAAAACGGTTCACTCAACAAAAAAAATGTATATGACATAAGTTGTGTATTTTAACGGGATCTACATTTTTTGTGAAGTAAAATTCTGTCTATCTCTTACGGTTTACCAGTTATGCAAAAGTCGTTCACAATAAAGAATACTTTTGGAGACATTCCCAGAAAATTCGAGATATACATTTCATTTCTCATGACATTATCTTAAACATATGATATTTTCAACAAAATCGTTAGAGCCATTTTTGAGAAAATTAAAATTTTCGAAAAATGTTCCATGTAAAGGGTAGTCTGGGGTGGGGGGATTTTCTTGAAAACCTTCGTGTCGCATCTCTGGAAGATACTGAACCTAAATACCAAGTTTGGTGTTTATCCGAATGTTCGTTTTTGAGTTATGCTGTTCACAGACACACACACACACACACACACACACACAGACACACACGGACATGTTTCCAAAAATGCTTTTTTTGGATTCAGTGGGTCTCAAAACATTTATTTCCAGTGAAATCTCGGTATCGAATTTTTGGGTGGAATGCAATACTTCCCCTACTTACTATACGTAGTAGAGAAAGTAAAAATGCTCAGGGGGGCTCAAAACATGTATTTCCGGTGAAATCTGTATATCGACTTTTTTGATGGAATGCAACACCTGCTCCATCTACTACGAGGGCTGATCAACAAAGACTGAGACTGATTTTTTTTTTCACAGATGTTTATTACTCCAATTCAATGTTTACATGATCTTTTTCAAAGTAGTCCCCTCCTACTTCAATGCACTTTTTATAGCGTCTCTGCCAGTCCTTGAACACGTGCTGCAGACCATTCTTTGTCAGGTCCTTGAGAATCGCCTCACTTTTCTTGAGCACTGGTTAGGAGTTCTCAAATCGAATACCCCTAAGCTTTACCTTTAGTGATGGGAATGAATAAAAGTCACATGGTGCAAGATCGGGGCTATAAGGTGGATGTAGTACAGAGCCAGAAACTGCATGACTTGATTTGCGACGTGAGGCCGTGCATTGTTATGATGAAGTCGCCACCCAGTCCGAGAAAGCTCCGGTCGTTTCTTTGCAACGTGCTTCCTCAGTGTAGTCAATACTGACGTGTAGTATGCTGCTGTAACAGTAGTGTGAGGGGGAACAGCATGCTGGTAAATCATTCCATTACAATCAAAAAATGTGATCACCATCACTTTCCCTGCAGATGGAACAACTTTTGCCTTTTTTGGTGTTGGAGAACCTGGCGATTTCCACACTATGCTGGCTTGTTTTCCTTGAGGATCATAATGTTGCAGCCATGACTCATCACCGATGATAATGGATTTAAAAAATGCATCACCTCCATTGTCTGGTATGCGAAATGCACGTGGGGTCTACAAAATAGAGCATTACTACCAACCTACCAATACGAGAGTGTTGCCGCCTGCCAACATTATACATAAAAACCCGCTCTTTTCAAATATTTATGTTACAGATTCGAAACTATCACGGAAGCTACAGGTAAAAATCAGTCTCAGTCTTTGTTGATCAGCCCTCGTATGTACGTGGTGAAGAGCGTAATGAGTTGTTTGTTCACAGGAATGAAGCGTTCACTTTGAGTAACTCATGTATTGCCAACTCACTTTATCTATCTTCAGAGGATGCACAACCACCCCAGGACAGGAAGGTTCAATGTGACCCCTGAGATACTGAGCCACTTTGGTGTACGCAGATGTCTCTCTCACAGAGACGCTGTTCCTGAAGCTATCTGCAGAAACTTCAGGTTCCTAGTCGGCGGCTACAGCCACTGTAACATTACCAAGGTTCGTATTTGACATACAGCATATCACTATGACATGTGTGTTGGTGTGTGATTGATACGGGCGATGTTTTACAGGAAGTGTTGCAAGCACTGATAAACCACTCCTTCGCTGGCACATCTGAGAAGTCCTACCTTCATTACTCGCAGATCCTCGCCTCAGGTGAGTAACACTTTACTTCGTTTAACTTACCGCCCCACGTATTCTTTATAAATTATTCTATAGTAATCTAGAGGGAACTTTACACTTTACCACCTGGAACCGTAAAACCGCACTTATATTCTCCTACATGCCAACTTCCCGAAACTGAAATCCGTAAAACTCTCCCTCGTCCAGCAAACACTAACAATTTTAGCATTTAATAAAATTTAGAATGCTTTAAATGTACAAACATTCAATAAATGCCAATTACTTTCTATAAGAATTCCTGAAAACCTAGTAGTACTGAAATTCTTGATAGTACCACAATAAACACGCACTAAGGCAAACAACACCACCTCCTAGGTTATAGACTCATTTTGTTCCATATTTTATGCTTCATAACATCAACAATAAACAAAAGTTGACACAAAAGATGGTAAACATATTCCGCAGTCAAGAACACGAATAAAATAAAAATTTTCCTGGGAGAATTGCTTTTGCACATCACATCCTCCATTACTGAACCTTCGCGCCCTAGTTTCTAGACCGCGCACTAGTGATACATGCTATACATTTTGTTACATCCCAGTGAAGAGGGACCATGATCATGATGAAGGATAGACACACAGATAAGCTCTGGTCTATCATAGTACTGTATACCATTTACTAGAAGTCACTAGTGGTGCTATACATTTTGTTACAGCCCAGTGAAGAGGGACCATGATCATGATGAAAGATAGACACACAGACAAGCTCTGGTCTATCATAGTACTGTATATCATTTACTAGAGGTCACTAGTGGTGCTATACATTTTGTTACAGCCCAGTGAAGAGGGACCATGATCATGATGAAGGATAGACACACAGATAAGCTCTGGTCTATCATAACACTGTACATCATTTACTAGAGGTCACTAGTGGTGCTATACATTTTGTTACAGCCCAGTGAAGGGGGACCATGATCATGAAGGATAGACACACAGATAAGCTCTGGTCTATCATAGCACTGTATATCATTTACTAGAGGTCACTAGTGATGCTATACATTTTGTTACAGCCCAGTGAAGTGGGACCATGATCATGATGAAGGATAGACACACAGATAAGCTCTGGTCTATCATAACACTGTACACATTTACTAGAGGTCACTAGTGATGCTATACATTTTGTTACAGCCCAGTGAAGAGGGACCATGATCATGATGAAGGATAGACACACAGATAAGCTCTGGTCTATCATAACACTGTACACATTTACTAGAGGTCACTAGTGGTGCTATACATTTTGTTACAGCCCAGTGAAGAGGGACCATGATCATGATGAAGGATAGACTCACAGATAAGCTCTGGTCTATCATAACACTGTATACCATTTACTAGAGGTCACTAGTGGTGCTATACATTTTGTTACAGCCCAGTGAAGGGGGACCATGATCATGATGAAGGATAGACTCACAGATAAGCTCTGGTCTATCATAACATTGTACACATTTACTAGAGGTTACTAGTGGTGCTATACATTTTGTTGCAGCCCAGTGAAGAGGGACCATGATCATGATGAAGGATAGACACACAGATAAGCTCTGGTGTATCATAGCACTATATACCATTTACTAGAGGTCACTAGTGGTGCTATACATTTTGTTACAGCCCAGTGAAGAGGGACCATGATCATGATGAAGGATAGACACACAGATAAGCTCTGGTGTATCATAGCACTATATACCATTTACTAGAGGTCACTAGTGATGCTATACATTTTGTTGTGGCCATTGAAGGGGGGCCATGATCATGATGAAGGATAGACACACAGATAAGCTCTGGTGTATCATAGCACTCTATACCATTTATTAAAGCACACTAGTGGTGCTATACATTTTATTGCAGCCCAGTGAAGAAAAAATGAAATTGAGTTTTATTTATGGACGCCCTTTAATTGCACTGGCCCTTAAGGTCCCATTCTAAATTGGGCGTGAAAGACCGAAAATTTTACTCAAAGCCCTCTTTATCAAGCTTGAGGTTCTTTTACGTGGCGTAGATCTACGACACGGGACCACCGGCTTTACTTCCCTTCCGAAGGAAGCCATGCCAAAGCAAAAAAATCCAGCGCATTCCGCCTAGCCTACCAGCTACCTCGGGAGTTTGAGCCTGGCATGGTACCCCTAGATCAAGGCGGACGACATTAATGGTTCGATTTGTTCAATACTTGGACATTCCTTTTTAAGGCCCATCGATTTTCAGTTGTTTCTCGCGATGTCATGGAAACAGTATGTAATTTTAAGGCCAGCATATAGCGTCCAGTTGTTAAACATTTGTCTATCGCTGTTCTCTATAACGAAATGTGTAATGTAGCTGTTTCTGTAAAGGTTTATTTGGATTAACATGAAGTAGATAGAAAAATAAGTTTAGTAAGATAAGTTTGTGTATCCACACGATAAAGGGTAGAGAAACACATGTCGTTGTATCACATCAGAAATGTTATGTTACCGTTCATAATTTTAGGTCATAACAATAAATTTTATTTACCATTGAGTATTCGAGCTGAAGTTATCTTCATTATTTTAAAGAGAGAAAGTGTGTGTGTATGTGTGTGTGGGTAATCTCAAGAATCACTCAACCAGTTTTGATAATCGTTTCACCATTGAAAACTGCTATCCTTTGTGAAGAACATGAGCTATAAAACATCTTATTTCAATGCATAGATTACTAAAACATTAAAAGGGATGTACTAGGCTCTTGTACTTGAATACAATCACGTTGAAGTTATAAAAGTACATTACTTACGTAGAAGGCCTTTACTTTTAGTTGAGAATGCCATGGAGTAGAAAAGAGGCTCCACGAATATGCATGTAAAATAACACAAACGCCGCGGATATTTCATTACAAGCAATATGTGTGCAGATGGTCAGGATTTACCAAATCAAAAGAGAATAGAATCTCTTCGTAATGCTGTTATACGCATGCATACCAAAGTGAACATATTTTAACGACCCTCAAGTAAGAAAGTTTTATTTTATTGCCTTTGTATCTGTGTTGTAATAACTTCGGTAGTAGGACGTGTTAAATAATATTATAAAGAGAGAAAACTGGCAACATTAGAGATCAGTGAAGTGATATTTTATAATTAACAACTGAGAAGAGTACATCTCTTTTTAAAGAGGTTAACTTGGTGGACTGGGAGTATTCACCGGCTTCACTTATATTTCGTTGTATATGTAATATCTGAAAAGTATGTTATTGAATAACCGTGGGCCCAAAGAGAACGTACTAAGCTTTACATTTTAACCTACTGTAATTATCTAACAGTTAACTCGAACATTCCGACCGATGATTGTTTCACCACCAAAGGTTACTTATAGGTTATGCAGAATTTGCAGAACCTGGAAGACTGTCCGGGGAGGTTGAGGAAGTCAGACGTTCCGACCGATGTTGCATATTCTTTTGTATGAATATTAGGGGATGTTTCATCCCTTGTCAACAATAGCCGGGAATTATAAGGGGTAAATGAGAGGATTCACCATAAACATCGTATACAACATTGTATAATAATTTGGTAAAGAAAGGGGACAGGTAAATGAATCGTTACTCGATATTTAAAAGTGTGGGAAGTAAATGCTGTTCTGTGTTTACAGGAATATTCCGGAAGTTCGACTATGGTCCTCTCAGTAACCTGTTTGTGTACTTGAGGAAGACTCCGCCAGAGTACGACCTTGGCCTTGTCACAGCGCCCACCAGCATCTTCTACAGCGAGCTGGATCCCGTCGTGGGCCACCGAGTAAGTAATCAAGCTTGTAAACGAAATGACAGATGCTAGCTGGAACAGAGGGGCGTATTCAGAGCACCGGTTTCTTATCTCGCACGGTTTTGGCGATGTTTACACACAAAAACTCCTTTCACAAGGTCATTCTAAAATTGCCGCAACTTTAATCTCGTCTTGACTTCGACGTGGGTGTTCTTCCTTGACCCTCACGATGTCAATGCCAGTTACCAAAGCCTAGCCTCACGTCTAGTTTGCATCGTCTATTTTTATATCTCTGACGTAAAATATTCTTACAAAAGCTTATTTTTCTATTGGCTGCATGTTTGTTTATCATTATGGAAAGGTCAGTAGGCATGTTAGAAGAGGGGGACTGAAGGAACATGATGTTTTCTGATCTCCCATAATTTTTATAATACGCAAAGTAAAGTCAATATTCTATTAGAAGTAACAAAGAAGACTCATGAAAATTAATATAAAGAAATGAGGCTGTAGAGTAAGAAGAAAACGAAATTATAATAGATATTAAAAATATTGATACTGTTAAGGAATTCAAATACCCAGGTAGTATACTTGATAAGGATGGGGCAGCCCTTGAAGATGTTAAGAATAATAAGGAGCGCAAATTGTGCTTTTGTCCTTTTTGTATTCTGTCTGAAGATCTAACGCTAACATCAACATTTTCAATAGTAATGTGAAAAAAGTTCTATTATATGGCTGTAAAACTTGGAAAACAAGTCATTCAAAGAAAATTTGAGAACAATTATAAGATGTCCAGATACAGTTTTAAATTTGTAATTATGGAAAAATAACAACAAATTACAATGGAAAGTGGAATTGGATAAGACACACACTGAGAAAAGAAGATAAAACAGTGGAAAGAATGGCTTTGAATTGGAATCCCCAGAGAAGTAGACCAAGAAGCACATCGAAGAGAACAGTTATCAAAGAAATTGCTAAATAAACGAAAACATGTAATGAAGTAAAGAAGTTGGCAATAAAAAGGTTCGGATGGAAATACTTTGTGAACACCCTATGTTCGTCATAAGCAAATACAGGAGATTGATTGATTGATATATGTCAGCGTTGAAATTCCACACTGTTTGTATGGCATCGCGGGAAACAAAAGAACGGTTTATTCCACATAGATTGTGAAAACCTAAAACGTACTTTTTGTTTGTGAGTTACACTGTTCACAGACACACAATTGTTCGTATTTACTTTATGTACACATTCCAAGTTACAATTTACATTTATAACATTTATTTTCATGCTTCTGCTTTATAATATGCATGCCTGGTCCCTACTTTGTGTTACACAGCTCCCTGGCCTTCAACACTGCTCGCAACATTTACTTCTCTTTGCTAAAGTTTCATTACAATTCATTTCATTTTATATTGCTTCCTCTCCCTCTCTGTTCCTCTCTTTGACATTCTACACTCATTTCTCTTTCATGTTTATTAAAAAATCACCTACTTTCCTTTGCTTTCTTCCTCCTTGCTTGTTAGCATTTTCAGTACGACTAAATCATCCCCTCCCTATATTATTCCATTTTTTATCCAAGATTTTCTCCCTCTGTTCTTTTAACTCTTCACATTCGGTTAGATAATGTTCTGCACTTTCCTGCCCATCAGAAAATTACATACCCCTTTATCATTACCTCTTAAGCCACTTAAAAATAGCGCCCCCGTTCTCATCCAGGTCATCCTTCTTTTTCTCTTTTATTATACTGCTCCTTATATGTTTCTCTTCCCCATTTACGTGTAAAATTTAAAATATTTTTTTTTGTTTTCTATACTCCCCATATCTCCTGCCTTTATATATGTTCCACCTTTTCCCTAACTTGTTACCAAAAACCTGGATTTTGCTTTCCCCTTGTACCCATATATCTTTCCTTTCTATTTCTTCCAATGCCTTCTTCAACACTTCTCCCCAAAGAGACGATCTATTCTCAGTTTTTACATCTTGTTCTTATACCGTATCTGCTTCTCTCCTGGTCAAGCACTTATACCAACATCTTGTCGTTCTCTCCCTCACTACACCTTTCCTTCTTGTTTTCCCTAATTCTGACCCAGCGACTTCCCCCGGCAAATCTAATAGTTCTTTCCAAAACAACCTGTAACTCTGGAAAACCTTGACATTTAAATCTAACTCGCCCCCCTCCAACATTCTTGCTACCAACATAGCCGTATATACCTTCCCCAACCATTTTGTGGATATTTCTAATTTAAATGTACATGTTGTTACATTTACCATAGCCGCGCTGCCCTTTGTTTCTACTGTGAGCCTTCCGTTTACCAGTACTACTTAGTCGCAACCCCAAGTAATCGAATTCCTGGACCATTTCCAAATTTACCATTCAAGTTCCATTGCTCGACTTCCCTTAAATTCATACAATTTTTAAAACCCCTAATTTTGGATTTATTTATATTCCCCATTCCTCGCAATTTTTTTTTTTTTTTTTTTTTTTTGTTTTAATCAGATGTACATTTTTTGTGTAGTAAAATTTTGTCTATCTCTTACGGTTTACCAGTTATGCAAAAGTCGTTCAGAATGAAGAGGACTTCACAGACTGTTACCAGAAAATTTAACGCATATATTTTATTAATCACAACTATCTTAATACATGGTATTTTGGTAAAATAAACACTGACTAAAAATGTTCTATGAAAAGGAGAGTATCGGTTGGAAATGTTGATGTGACCATGCAAGATATTAAACCAAAATTTGTATTTCTCCGACATCTCGTTTTTGAGTTATGCTGTTCACACACACATTCACAGACATCTTTTTTAAAAACCCTATATTTCTGGTTCAATATCGACGGCGACCTTTTTAGTGGAATACACCATCTCCTCTACTTACTACGGGTGGATGACAGATATTTTTGTAGCACTAGTATTGGTTTAAACTTTTCTACACTATTATCATTTTTAAGGTAGCACCGTCGCTATCCAGTTATTTCCTGTGATGTCATGGAAACAGCAAGGAATACCAAAGCCATAATATATTTTGTAATGTGCTGCATTTGACACCAAACTCATGACAAATAAAATGTGTGTCCTGAATTTTCTGGGAACAGAACGTGAAGTCCTCTTCACTCGGAAGAAATTTTGTATAATCTTGTATAACTGATAAACGTCAAGTGATGGACGAAAACGTACTACACAAAAACTGCTAACTTTTTTATAGCAACAGCCATTTCCGAGATATCCGTTATTAAATATTCGAATTGTTCAGTTTTTGGTCATCTGTTAAAGTCCTGTCAACATTCAGTTGTTTCTCGCGATGTCATGAAAACAGTATGGAATTTTAAGGCCAGCATATAGCGTCCAGTTGTTAAACATTTGACTATCGCTGTTCTCTTTGTATCTATAACGAAATGTGTAATGTATCTGTTTCTGCAAAGGTTTATGTCTATTATAGTGAAGTAGATAGAAAAATAAGCTTGAGTAAGAATAGTTTGTACCCAGTAATAAGAGGGTAGAGAAGGTCATGTGAATCTATCACATCAGATTTTTACAGTACGTTTTTATCTGTGTCTTAATGTTTACCAGTTATACAAATTCCTTCAGAATGTTAAAATATTCATTTTTTGTCATAAATAATTTTATTTATTTACAAATAGGTAAGTATAATAATATAAATATAAATAAAAGCAAAATAATGAAGACTGAAGAAGATGAAGATATGAACACAGAATGGAAGCAATGGATACAATAAAATATGTAGTTCCAATAATTCCTACTAATAAACGACGAAATAAATAAAAGAAAGAATATTTATTACTACATCAGCAATAGGAAAGGAAACGTGACAATTAAAACAGTATCCCATTGTTTGGAGCGGACACGTAGTGATGTTAACAATTACAGTTAGAGAAACCCTAGAACTAACTGTGGAGGGAACTTAGCACCTCGCCCTACAACATGTTTTGCGCCTGAAGTCCCTGACGAAGGTGAGAGGAGACGACAGGCAGAGGGCAGAGTCCCTACTTCTTATATATTGAAACTCCCCATATTGTACCTCGTGCAACCGGTTCCCTCCCCTGTGGGCTGGGAGACCGCCCCCATTCCAGGGGAGGAAGTGTTACATAGAGCATCCTTTTCCTCTGGCATGCAGCGCCGACACTTACAACTCTGAAACAACCAAGCAAATGAGAATGAGAATGGAGGTGAAATGGAGGGACAGGAAATTTGTGGGATGTAATGAACCATCGCAGCATTTGCCTAGCGACCTGGGGAAACCCTAAAAAAAACATGGATCAGAAACGCAGGCCGCGGGAATGGAATGAGCCTTCACCCTCGGTAGAAAACCCAAATATGGACCCGCTAGTGGAAGAGATAGAGAAAAGAAATTTAAAATGGTATGGTCACCCAGTCAGAATGAATGATCAGCGTGAAACAAAACAAATATGTGAGGGATAGAACCGAATGTGCTCAAGAGAGTAGAGAGCCGTATAGAACATGGATAAATTGTCCGACACCGAATCGCAATAGGGGAAGGTGAAGAAGTAAATATTTTATATATGAGATGTTTCACTCCAAATCATTGCAGCCATTTCTGAGAGGTATAGTCACACTGCGACCCACAGGAGCCTACAGACGCGTGGAAGTCCATAACATTTCCAAGCTCGCCGGAGCCGAGCGATGAACGACTCACCAGTCAAGCAGCCCTCTGTTCAGCAGCAAAGATGGGAAGGAAACGAAACGAAGAGGAAATGGTAGAAAGAAAATCGTGGTAGAGAGGAAACCACGAAAAACCATTGTCAGAGTGGGCGGTCGTCGGAGATGGAGCCCGGGACCTCCCGTTACCGCGGCGACACCTCGCTCGGTGCCTTTTTGAAGAAAAAAAATTGCATCCCAGTAAGATGTTGAACTTAAATACCAGTTTGGTATTTAACAGACTTTGTGTTTTTGAGTTATTCCGTTCACACACAGGCAGGTGTTTTTCTAGAAATGCTATTATTTATTCAGACATGTATATCCGCTAAAATCTCGATATCGTATTTTTGGGTGGAATGAAATATGTTCTCTACTTACTACATGTAAACAGGCGCACAAAAGCATTCGTATACAGGTTTACAACATGCTAGTAGCCAAGTTAATGGAAATAAAATTCTGATTTTAATAGAACAGAAAGGATACTACAGTTCCCTTGTTTTGGCAGCTTTCAACATCTTACACATTATTAGTTTTACAATTGTTTGAAAAATATACGGATTTTTCAATTTTTGTACGTGCTGTTTACAGAATTACTTTTCATGCATTAAATAGAGTGATGCTTTTTGTGCGATACCTGATTTTCCGGCAAAAATGACTTTTCATTTGTAGCAAGACTAAAATGTCAAAGTCAGGGATGTTCAACGTTTTTCTTGAACTTGCTCGTTAACGCCACAACTTTACGACTTTACAAATTTATTTCTCCGTCATATTACGAGGGTAATCCAGAAAATCCCAGACGTTTTGAAATAAACAATTAACAAAATGCAAATATCAACGTTTATTATCTACATTTGAAAGCTACACTCTTAAGCTATTTTCCTACATAATCGCCATTCAAATTGAGGCATTTATAATACCGTGGCACAAGTTTTTCAATACCCTCTCTGTAGAAATCTGACTTCAACCACCGGCATGCAGTTCAACGTCAGTATCAAAGCATCAATTTGATGCACCAAACTCCGTGAAATTTGGGGGAAATGTTCCGAAAGTTCTGTAATCATGAAACGACGATTTTCAAGAATTTTGTCATTGATTTGCATTGACAGTTCATCAGTGATAAGGCTAGGCCTACCACTGCGATCATCGTCTTGAACATTGGTACGGCCATTTTTAAAATCAATGCACTCGACTTTCACTCATTCCCTGCCCGTAAACATCACACAGTTGACAATAAATTTCAAATGGTTTGCTCTTTTTAGCCAACCACACTTCACAAGTTGCGGGATTTTCTATTGCAGCGCACGTTTTAACAACTCACAGAGAGCACAGTAAGGAAGGCATACTCCTCATGCTACCACAGCTGGATGCGTACTGAATGTAGGAATGTTCTGACACCAAGATGGCGGCTCTAGTCCTACTCATCGCCACGATAGGCCAAAACGTCTGGGACTTTCTGGACTGCCATCGTAAATCATACGTCGATGAAAATGGCAGAGAGTATACACAAAAAATCTGATGTGTTACACTCACATGACTTTCTCTACTCTTGTACAAACTATTGTTACAAACGCTTATTCTCCATATGCTTCATGTTAATCGAGATGTCAATCTTATTGCTAATTTTCTTGTAGATGCAAGGGGAATATGGTAAGTTTTAAGCGATAGTCAAATATTTTAACGCTGGTTGGTATGTGGCGCATTCCATTCTCTTTGCATGTCCAGGACATAAAAAAATGAATAACGAATTTAAGAAAAAGTATAAGGTATAAGTATTGGAAAATTTAAGGGATAACAAGCAATATCTCGAAAATGGTTCACTCAACAAAAAAATGTATATGACATAAATTGTGTATATTAACGCGATCTACATTATTTGTGTAGTAAAATTTTGTCTATCTCTTATGGTTTACCAGTTATGCAAAAGTCGTTCACAATGAAGAATACTTTTGGAGACATTCCCAGAAAATTCGAGATATACATTTCATTTCTCATGAAAATAGCTTAAACATATGATATTTTAATCAAAATCGTTAGTCATTTTTGAGAAAATTAAAATTTTCGAAAAATCTTCCATGTAAAGGGTAATCTGGGGTGGGGGGATTTTCTTGAAAACCTTCGTGTCGTATCTCTGGAAGATACTGAACCTAAATACCAAGTTTGGTGTCTATCCGAATGTTGGTTTCTGAGTTATGCTGTTCACAGACACACACACAGACATGCTTCTAAAAATGCTTTTTTTGGATTCAGGGGGTCTCAAAACATGTATTTCCGGTGAAATCTCGGTATCGAATTTTTGGGTGGAATACAGTACTTCTCCTACTTACTATACGTAGTAGAGAAAGTAAAAATCAGACGTCTTACATTCACCTGACATTCTCTACTTCTAGCGTTTATTAGTGGTACACACATTATTCTTATAAAAGTTTATTTTGCTTCTACATTTTAATCGAGATAAACCTTTACAGAAACAGCTACATTACACATTTCGTTATAGATACAAAGAGAACAGCGATAGTCAAATGTTTAACAACTGGACGCTATATGCTGGCCTTAAAATTCCATACTGTTTCCATGACATCGCGAGAAACAACTGAATGTTGACAGGACTTTAAAAGAATGACTATTGAAAAATTCAAACCACCAATAACGGACGCTTTTTCTAAAAATGTTTTTTTTTAATTTAGGGACCTCAAAACATTCACTTGCTCAAATTTCGATATCCAGTTTTTTTGGGGTGGAATGGAATACTTGCTCTACCTAGTCGATGGTAAGGAAAGTAAAAAGGCTATTTACAGATAAAAAAGGAAACACGTTCATCACTCGACACGTGTACTAAATTCGCACTATCGGCGTCTGTCAAGATGCTGCAAAAGCAGTTTACTGAACACGCGCACAAAGTGAAGGTTGCGCTGAGGAAATGACATCAGCCAGATCTGATCTCTTACATTCATATCACTTTCTCTACCACGTCTTCACATTAAGAAACTCTAGCAGCCAAATTAATGCAGATAAAATTCTCTTTTTTAATACTCAGAAAGAACAAATGATATTGCATTTTGCGTTTTTCAAAAGCTTTAACTTTATTAGTATTATAATGTTTTGAAACCTTTTCATGTGTGTTGTTTACACATCATTATTTTATATGCAGTTATTACCTTCCCCACCAGGTACATAACAGTTAGAGAAAGTATTGTATTCCACCCAAAAATTCGATACCGAGATTTCACCGGAAGTATATGTTGTGAGGTCCCTTGAATTAAAAAACAGAATTTTTAGAAAAAGATCGTGTGTGTGTGTGTGTGTGTGTGTCTTTGAACAGCATAGCTCAAAAACGAAAAGTAGGAGAAACACCTAACTTGTATTTGCGTTCAGTACCTTCCAAAGGTGCGATACGAAGATTTTCAAGAAAATCCATCCACCGCAAACTAGCCTTTACATCCAACAGTTTTCGAAAATTTTGATTTTCTAAAAAACAACTAACGGTCTTTGTTAAAATGCCATATATTAAGAGATATTTACGTGACAAATGAAATGTATACCGTGACTTTACTAGAAAAAACCTGTAAATTCCACTTCATTTGGCAGAAATCTTGTATAATCTTGTATAACGTACGAAAATGTACTGCACAAGAAATGTAGATTTCTTTAAAACACACAATTCATTTCAAATCCCTTTCTGAAATATCCATTATTAACGGTTCGAATTGTTCATTTCTTCAAGTCCTGTCAACATTCAGTTGTTTCTCGCGATGTCATGGAAACAGTAAGGCCAGCATATAGCGTTCAGTTGTTAAACATTTGACTATCACTGTTCTCTATAACGAAATGTGTAATGTAGCTGTTTCTGTAAAGGTTTATTTGGATTACAATGTGGTAGATAAGAAAATAAGCTTTAGTTAGAGCACTTTTTACACTCACTAATTAACGATAGAAGATAGAGAAACTCATGTGAATGCTTTACATCAGATTTTTTATAGACATTATACAAAGAGCATGTAATTTCAAAGCCATGACATAATGATCCGCGTTTTCAAAATTGACTATCGTTTCAACCTACTCTGTTGTAAGCAGACATAAGCGTCTTTAAAAATATCGCATGGGTTGTATTCGCATGTTAATCTTATTGTTAATTTTCTTGTAGGTGCAAGGGGAATATGGTAGGTTTTAAGCGATAGTCAAATGTTTTAAGAGCTGGTTGCTATGTGGCGCATTCCATTCTCTTTGTATGTCCAGGACATAAAAAACGAATAACGAATTCCCATTTGAGAAAAAATATAGGTATTGGAAAATTCAAACAAATAACTAGGAATATCTCGAAAATGGTTCACTCGACAAACAAAATGTATCTGACATAAATTGTGTGTTTTAACGAGATCTACATTTTTGTAGCAAAATTCTGTCTATCTCTTACGGTTTACAAGCTATGCATCATTCAGAATGAAGAGGACTTTTGGGGACATTCCCAGAAAATTCAAGATATACATTTCATTTGTCATAAAAATTATATATGACATTCTAATCAAATCGTTAGAGCCATTTTGAAAAAATAAACATTTTCGAAAAATGTTCCATGTAAAGGGTAGTCTGAGGTGGGGGAATTTTCTTAATAATCTCTGTGTCGCATCTTTGGAGTATTCTAAACTCAAATATCAAGTTTGGTATTTATCCGACTTTTCGTTTTTGAGTTAGGCTGTTCACAGACAGACACTCACATGGTCATGTTTCCAAAAATGCTTTATTTCGATTCAGGTACGCAAAACATGTATTTCCGGTGAAATCTCAGTATGGAATTTTTGGGTGGAATGCAGTGCTTCCCCTACCTACTATACGTAGTAGAGAAAGTGAGAATGAGGTTCAGGGGATATGACTACTTTGGAATCAGGTTTCCCTTAAGCAGCTCGGCCTTAAAAGCCTCCTTGTGCTCTTTTTGTTTTCTAATCTAGGGATCAATTCTTGCTACATTCTTGATCACTTGTCTCAGTAGATTAGGGTGTGTCTAGTTGCTCTGGTATCTATGACTTCGCTTTCTAGTAGAATGTTCCTTCGGTTTGTAAACACAAGCGGCTCTCTTTGCTACACTTAGCTCTGTTGTTCTCAGATATTTCCATGCCCACTCATAACTCGTCTAAGTGAAGGCTTCTTTAGCCTGATAAATGTTCTCAAGACGTATTAATTATTTGCCTGTGGAGTTTATTTGTAGAAATTGCTTTCAAGTTCTTTTGGGTTTATTTTCGAATCCATTGCTTTACTGTGTGTTTGGCTTCTAAAATTCTTATTTCACAAAGAGTGGTTCTATAAAGGGGAAGATGCTCCCTTTTTATTTCTTTTTTTTTTTTTTTTTGTTTTTGACTCGCGATACCCGGGTGTCCAGGTACCCACCGCAGGGGAACATCTATTTCCTTTGTAATTTTGATACCAAATTTCTGAGTGAAATGCAACGCTTTCTCTACTTTTAGAACAGATACGAAAATAAATGACCAGGCAGAGAAAGTCGTGTAAATGTTGTCTTAGTATATTGCATATAATGAAAGTTTCCGTGTCTGTGTAAGTTTTATGTTAATAAAACACTACCAGGTTTTGTGTTTACGTTCAATTTTCTCTGTAAATGTCTGAATATTTGCATATTACTTTCAGTTAAATTTAAAATCATATTACGGGATACCCCCGACAAGTAATTCGTAGGTATTGTACTAAGGCTGCAATGGGTTTGGCACTTGACTTTATATTTCACAAATATCGGAATCACTTCACGTTCAGAGGAATACAGTGTTGGTGTTTTTGAAATAGCAGATTGTTCATCGTGGAGAAACATTGCACTCAGGGTTTTTACAACCCACCCACTAGAGCTCTTTTTTGTTTCTTTCTTTTCAATTCACTTGTAATACCAAAATAATTCGCTGGAAATAACAGAATATTGATTGTATTCAACGCCTTTACACAACTGGATGTTCTAATTCTCGTCTGCATATTTATTAGGACGACTCTCTCTGTTTCACGTTTGTTGGTTCATTTTAGGCACGTTCGGAGCAGCTGTATCGTTCATCTGTACGCATAAAACAGCTCACGAACCTTGAAATACGTGGAGTAAATACATGAACTGTTCAAATTTCATAAAACCAATACCCTGGTGCATAACAAACAGTCACATAATATTCTCTACTCACAATCAACTTAAATCTTCGTTCTAATTTAAACTATATTCTTCTATCCAATTTAACTCGAGGGGATCAACAGGTTGACTTTGGAAGTAATAGCGCTTTGATCAATACCAGACTGCTAAATTTTCAGATCAGTTAGTTGACTGCCTTCTGAGGTAGAAACAAAGAGGAAAAAATGCCTTTTCCTTTCTCTACCACCTACCCGTAGGTAGAGGAAGTATGAATTCCACCCAAAAATCCAATATCGAGATTTCACTGGAAATGTATGTTTTGACGGCCCTGAATAAAAAAAGTATTTTTAGAACCTGAAAAAGTAGGTTGAACACCAAACTTGGT
Organism: Deroplatys truncata; assembly: GCA_030765065.1. Taxonomy (NCBI): domain Eukaryota; kingdom Metazoa; phylum Arthropoda; class Insecta; order Mantodea; family Mantidae; genus Deroplatys; species Deroplatys truncata. The sequence continues at coordinate 8,454,703 of CM060977.1, read as the reverse complement.
ATTCACATACAATATCTTAAGGGTGCAACAGGAAGATTTTTAAGACAATCTCACCTTTTATATGGAAAATTTTTCATTATTTTTGATTTTCTCAAAAATAGCTCTAACGATTTTGATTATTATACAATATTTACATCAGAAGTAGAATGTATATCTTGAGTTTTCTGGGAATAGCCTTTGAAGTCCGCTTCATTCGCAAGAAATTCTGTGTGATCTTGTAAAACGTGTAAACCATCTGATGTGTTACGTTCACATCTCCCTCTCTACCCTGTATCATTTATTAATGGGTATAAAAACTTATCTTAAGAAAGCTTATTTTTCTATCTACTACGTTTTAATCCAAACAAACCTTTACAGAAACAGCTACATTACACATTACGTTAGAGAACAGCGATAGTCAAATGTTTAACAACTGGACGCTATATGCTGCCTTAAAATTCCATACTGTTTCCATGACATCGCGAGAAACAACTGAACGTAGACAGGACTTTAAAGGAATGGCAAAGTATTGAACACTAATTCCAACCATTAATTACGGTTATCTCAGAAATATTTTATACTTCAAAAATGTAATTTGAGGCAAATTGTCTGTTTTCAAGACATCTACATTTCTTGTGTAGTACGTTTTCGTCTATCGCTTAACGTTTACCAGTTGTACAAGATTATACAAAATTCCTTCTGAATGATGAGGACCTCACAGACTATTCCCACAAAATTCAAGACATACATTCTATTTGTCATTTAAGTATCTTTAAATTATGCTATTTAAATCAAAATCGTTGTAGCCATTTTTATAAAATCAAAAATTTTGAAAAATGTTCCATGTAAAAGGTAGATTGGGTTGGGGGATTTTCTTGAAAATGTTCGTGTCGCATCGTTGAAGGATATGGAACTTGAACAGCAATTTTGGTATTTATCAGACTTTTCGTTTCTGAGTTCCTGTTCACAGATACACATACAGACAGATTTGTTTGTTTCAGGGGCGTAAAAAGGTGTATTCCAGTGAAATCTCGATATCGAATTTTTGGGTGCAATGTAAATACTTTCCCTACTTCGTACTATACACTTTAAAAAACGCAGTTTGTTCCAAATAACGTTTCTGTGTCACTAGACATTGTTAAGTGGTATCGCTATTCAGCTGTCTCTCAAGATGTCATGCAAAGAGTATAGAATTTCAAGGTTAGCGTATAGTAACTCCTTTTAAAATGTGACTATAGATCCGGTTTATCTCGATGAACAAGAATTGGAAAGAAAACTAAGCATTCGTAAGAAAAAGTAAGAAAATTCATGTGAATTAACACATGAGAATTTTTAATTATTCAAAATAATTTCTAAAGGCGTATAAATCGTTAATTTGATTTCGCTGACGAACAGCAGAAGTAAGTTTAAGGCAATTTAATTAGTTTCATATAAGATGCCTGACACCACTCAATTGTTTAATACATTTTCTACCACGTACATAGCAGGTAGAGAAGGTGTTGCATTACAACAAAACATATTGATATCGAGATTTTATAGGAAATACATGTTTTGAGGCACCGGAATCAAAAGAAACCATTTTTATAAAAATATGCTATGTGTGTATGTGTGTGCCTGTGAACAGCGTAACTCAGAAACGAAAAGTCATATAAATACCAAACTTGGTATTTAGATTCACTACTTTCCAAAGATGCGACACCAAGATTTTAAATAAAATACCCCCACGCCAACTACCCTTTACATGAAGCATTTTTCGAAAATTTTGATTCTTTAAAAATTGCTCCAACGATTTTGATTAAAATACCACATATTAAAGATATTTACATAACAAATATATCCCAGTCCCGGCCCCCAGAGGAATGTGCAAGCCTATAGGGGTAAAGAGGAGTCTGTTATACCAGCTGCCACCGGGGAGTTTCAACCTAGAAAATGTAGGCACCCTGCCCTCTCCTCTGTCGTGGCTCTTGATTCGGCCTCCCTCTCCCGGGGGCGCCCCCCCCCGTTAGGGGACTAGGCACAAAAGATCCCCTTAGGTCGAAGTGTGCCTCCGTTCCTACTCATATGCCATACTGTTTCCTTTTTAAAACATGAGACATGTACAATTCTCACTTTTACTTCAGTATTTATGTAATCCGCGTCTGGAGACGTTTCAAGTGATTTATCTAATAGAGTCAATGCCTACAATTGCAGTAGGAGCGAGATTTAATATTCATCTTCAAGTGTGCACAGTTTCTTCTGTTATACTATTTATGTAGCCCCACGCTATAAACATGTTAATACGTGCCAATAATAGCAATGGCGGGAATGTCTTTGGTCCGCGTTCGATCCCCTGCCACGGCTCACTCTGATCCATCCGTTTTTCGTTGTTTCCCCGGGTCGGCAGGCGAATGTTGTGGTGGTTCGTCTTCTACCATAATTTCTGTCCCTCATCAACTGTCATCTGTTTCAGGTTTGTAGGACCAGGCGACGGTATTCGGCGGCTTGTGGCTGGGCGGTGGCTGTTCGTTCTGTGGAGGTTTCTTCGTGACGTCGCTGCGAGGACTACTTAGTTAGGTCTCTCCGCCGGGGGTTGGTGACCTGTTGGTAGGACCGGGCAACGCCGGATGTATTCAATCTGTAAACGTTAGGAGACCGTTCCATGCTTGCGCCCGTCGGCATCCGGATCTGAATGTCCTTGGGGTCTCTCCCCTCACCCCTCCCTCCCAGGGGTCATGTTGGAAGCAAAAGGGCTCTTACTGTCTACTTGCGGTGCCCTACCCCCGTTCTGGGGCCCCCTTCGTGACATGCACCTTTACCTTTTAAAGGATTCCTAGTTGTCATAGAGATAAGATGAAACCATTTTGTGATATTCTTTTCCCCGAGCAATGAACATTATTAAATATGTAGATCGGAATTTAAAATTACTTGCCATGCTACATCACCGTCTGCTCACTTCTCTTGCTTATCGGTTCAACACGCTAGGTAATAACAGGGAGAGAAGCTAACATCTCACTTATGTCAGTTATGGATGCGGAATTGTTTCCTGCAAACGTAAAATGCTGTAAAATTAAATTGAGTTTTATTTATGGATGCTCTTTAACTACTATGGTTCTTAGCGCCCCATTCTATATTGGGCCTGAGAAACCGGTAATTTTGCTCAGAGACCTCTTTATCAGGCTTGAGGATCTTTTACGTGCCGTAAATCTACGACATGGGACCACCGGCTTTACTTCCCTTCCGAAGGAAGCCATGCTAAGGATTTTTACGCCCGAAAAAATCCATCGCCGGCCGCCAGGTTTGAACCCACGACCTCGGGAGGACGACCAAAATACTCTATCCAACTAGTGCTACAATCACCAAGATTATTATCCACTTGTTGCATAGGATTACTATTATTTTTATGAAAGTCATTCCAAAAGTTTTTACCAGCAGCCACAAATATTTTTCAATTCAGTTATAACTTTTACGAGGTGGTATCCAAAATATTCGGGAGTAGTGCTGCCATCTCGACAGTAGCTGCAGTAGAGTTTTGTACCGCTAGGTGGCAACACTAGCACATCTGATGACTGAGTGTTCAAGTTTCATGCAGCTGGGCAGATGTGCTGAAACTCTATAGTACTTTTCATGATACTCTGTATGTAGTGTGTTGCGATTTTCGATGGATCCAAGATTAGATCAGAGACTGTGCAAATCTCGGGGAACATGCTACGGAGACGCTCGCAATGATTCAACAAGTGTTTGGGGGACAAAGCATGAGCCGTACAGATGTCTATGAGTGGCATGCTCGGTTCAGGGCCGGCCATCAGCTATTGAAGACGATGCTCACACCGGTAGGCCCGTCAGCTGCACGAGCTGCGTGCTCCTCGTTTTCTTTGATACCAAGGGGGTTGTGCACAAAGAATTCGTCCCACCAAATCAAACAGTGAATTCCACGTACTACTGTGACGTTTTGCGACACCTCCGTGAAAATGTGCAGAGACACGACCCGAATTTTGGCGACAAGGGAACTGGCTGTTGCATCACGATAATGCCCCTGTCACAATTCCTTGATCACCAGCAGCTTTTTCACGAAAAACAACATGACGGTTCTCCCCCCAACCATACTCGCTGATTTGGCACCCTGCGACTTCACTCTATTCCCCAAACTGAAAATCAAGTTGAAAGCACATAGGTTCGACACAATTGAGAGGATTCAAGAAGAAATGCTGTCTGTACTAAACACTCTCAAAGAACATGACTTGTAGGATGCATTTGGAAAATGGCAGAATCGCTGGGACCGGTGTATACGTGTGGAAGGGAACTACTTCGAGGATGACAGAGGTCATTAGTCTCAAAGTAAGTTTTTGACCAGATGGCAGCACCAGTCCCGAATATTTTGGATAACACCTCGTACAACTTTTCACAGTATTCTCCATTATGACGAATACACTTTTGCATCCGATCAAACCACTTTGAAAATGCTTCTTTTGGAAGGTCGTTCACAGCCTCCAGTAAGCCCCAATGGCCTCTTCACGTGACGAAAAATGGTGATCACAGAGTTTTGTTTGTTTTAGGAAAAAGTCACACGGAACTAAATCTGAAGAAAGGACTCTGATGTTTTGATCAGCCAAGAAATCGAGTGTTCTAGGCGCTGTGTGTGCAGAAGCATTGTCATGGTGTAGAAGCAGGTGAGCGGTGCATGCTTTGTTCTCCATGCTGCGATGACTGTTGGCAGACAGTTACTCACATATCACTTTGCAGTAGTTGTTCTTTGGGTACCCAGGGTGAGCGATGCTAATGAAGAAGAAGGAAGCCACCATCTTCTTTCCTGCATCTTCGCACTTTTGCTGTGTGTCATCATCTGGAAACCAGTATACCCAATTGCCGCTTTGTTTCTGGATCGTAATGGTCTATCCAGGATTCATCTCCTGTGACAATGTTGTAGATGTAATTGCTTCTCCCATTGTTGAATTGCAGCATGCGAGCTTTCTAACCCTTTGTTAACGAATGCGGCCCCCAACGAGAACAACACTTGGTGACTTCAGAAGTTCATGAAGGATGGCATTTACTGCCGTTGATCCAATGTTAAGGTCAACAAAGGTGATGTGGGGATCCCCCATTAATAATTTCTGCGCAGTTGCAGCTGTTTATGGAGGGCGATCTGCGCCAAGTTCGTCTTCCAGGCATTTCCGACCTCTTTGGAACCCCCGAAATCAGTTTCCAATGACAGCTGTGGATGGTGCAAACTCCCGAAAAACATCTACCAAAGACTGACGACACTGCCCTTTTTGAAGTCATAATAAATCATGGCAAAAAAATCACGACGTGACAGCTTCATTATGTTTGTCTGTGTGTGCTTCCGGCCGCATACTTGCTGAAACACTTGCCACATTGTTGCTTAGTAAAGTGTGTTTATAGCTCTAGGGTATCTGATCCTCTTTGTGTTACATCATTGTTTTGTAAGCTATGTAAATATCCCCGTTTGTCGCAAGAGTGTTAGAACGGTGTATTGGTGTGTTTGCAGGAGGTCAACAGGCTGCTCCACGAACTGCCCAACATTGTAGAGGTCCGTCACGTGCCATACTTCACACACTGGGACTTCCTATGGGGCCCCAGGGTCAGGGTAGACGTCTACAACCACATCCTGCAGGAGATGAAACAACTGAACCAGGCCTGGTGGCCTCACAAAATACCAGCTGTGTGCCCCCCTGTGTCTTCCCACTAGGTGCTTCACTGGCGCTGCGATCGTGTGGCAAATGTCTTATAGTTACATGCATTTGTTTACAGGAAGTTAGAACGAAACGTTGTGTTACATTCACACAACTTTCTCTACGCGCACTTCTGCAAGTTATTCTTTCAAAGCCTTTTTTTTTTTTTTTTTTGTATAATTCTTGTTGAGAAACTGGGACTGAATGTTCTAACTTTTGTGATTTTAAAGCTCGATAATTGGTACACTTAATATGAGTAAACAAAGAAATGACTGTGCAGTAGCTGAAATAGTTTCTCATATAAAACAATTAAACATTTTAAATAGCGAAAAAATGCAGATTGTCTAAAACTTCTTTGCGCGTTCAAGTTTGCCAGAGAACTATGACAGTGACGTTTTATGATACTGTAGTGCAGTGAAAATAAATGTAAGACTTTTATTGAAGTTGGTGCTATTAGTTGTAGAGAAACAAATTTTTGTTTTTATGAAGTTGTTAACATTTTCCTTGTTTTTCAGTATAAATTAATGTTTAGTGTGCCAATGAATAAAGCAATCATAAAATTTATGCCTGAATCTTTAGATTGCGTATCCAAATTGTCACACAAATCAGAGCAAAACTGAAATGTAAACAATAAATTTCTTGCGCAAAAATGTAAAACTGATAAAAGATATATACAGAAAAGGTCCAGTGGGGTTAAAAGGGAGTGCGTGGGTGATTAAAACATTTCCCTGCGATTTTAAAAACCGTAAAAACCGTTGGCCAAAATGATTCACAGGTGTCTGTAGAATATTTATACTATATAATTCAAAACTCGAAAATTTTGTCATTTTCACCTAAAAATTCAGACCCAGTGTACCTAAATCAAAATAAAAGTTTACAAAAATGAGAAATTGGTGGGATTCGGCAGCGATCCAGGAATGGGGATATTGTAGCGACGCCCAGGAGGGGGCAACCCCAGGAGAGAGGGGTGAAGTGAAAGGAGGCACCGGGCGGCCGGAACTGGCACAACAGTGACAATATCCCTACAGTTTCCAGATCGAGACGCCCCGGCATTCGTACAGGCAGACCGGGAACCTTGCCCCACACAGGGTCCAAAGCCCCCCAATGGACAATTCTTATACCTCGGCAACCAGCCGAAGACCGAGGGACAGAGAAAGTTCTCAGAGAACATCCTTTCACCCGCCACGCTGCACCGAAACACCATCGCCACACCTCCAACCGTGAAACAGACCTAACGGGGTGAAGTATGAATGAAATCATTAATGAAACGAAATGGAGGGACAGGAAATTCCGGGACTGAAAGAAACAACTCCTGCATTTGCCTGACAACCCGGGAAAATCCCGAAAAAAGCATGTATCAGTGTGGGCGGTCGCCAGGAAGCGAACCCCGTCAACAGTCGTTACCGCCTAAGTCACCCCACTCAGTAAAATGAGGCATACGATGGTCAAATGTTTAAAAACCGAGTCCCACATTCCAGGTTCTTTGTAGGGCATCGCGAGAAACAAGTGAAAGACGACTTAGCACTAGAAACACGTATTAAATATTTGAAAGTTCGTTTTGTAAGACCAGTAGCAACGTACGCCTTAGAAACATGGGCGTTGAATAAAACCGATAAAGGTAGATTAGAGATTTAAGTGGTCCTACAGCTTCTGTCTGATCCCGCATTTGGATCTCCATCTCTCTGCCAGTCCCTTCATCTTCTCTAGCCCTATCGAGCATAGTCGCTCTAATTCCTTCTCTTAGTGGCGTTGTAGGTCTTTCTCTTCTCCTTCTGTTTCTGTATAATAACTCAGAGCTCTTTTTGGCCAGGTTTCCTCTTCCATCCTTTTCACATGACCACATCATAATAACTGTCTATTTTCTATCCTCTCACCACTTGTAAAAACCATTCCATTCAAAATTTTGAATTGGCACATGTACTTTAGAGACATCTCCTTAGGAAGTCGATTTCCAGTGCTGACATCTAGACACACCACCCGTGTTGGCTCCACCATAACAGCCTATTTAAAACATAAATAGCTTTCTGTTCGTTCACACTGATTACATGTGACGTAACTGAACTGTTACCTCATCTATAACACTTGAGCGACTCATTATGATGCTACTAGGCGGCGCGCGCAGCTCTCCCATACCAGTAGCTGTCCACTACGATCCATTCCACAGATAAATAATCAAATATGTGTATTTAAAGTAAAATAAATTCTGTTAAACATAATTTTAATATTCTAATAAACTGAGTTCATTTCTTTTGCTACAATATGTGTCGCTTTCACGTTACTTGCAAAAAACAATAAATACAACGTGGACTTAACAGTACTGCCATCTGTTGTACTACTTGCAAACCCTCTCAAGGTACTGCCACAGTGCTGCCCTCCGATCAACATTTAATTACACCAATTAACAAGGTAAGTTATTTTTGCAAAATCTCAATAGTGTGTTGGACCAAAAACAGACGTATGCAACTTGACTACAATAGTAATTCAGACACTCGTATGTAAATTGTGAAATGAGCGGTAACGAGAAACATACTCGCGTCTTCTCTCCTCAGACCAGAATGCCTAAATATCCTATCATCTCGTAATAGACTTGAAATGGGGTGAGTACCGGGACAGCAGGGTATCTACGGAAACGAAAAAGCTGATCAGCTGGCTGAAAGGAGCACTGAGATACCCTATGTTGGCCCTGGAATCAGTACACGTACTGCCAAAACCTCATAAAAGCATGGATCAGGGAAAAACACCAAGCACTGGTCTTAGGTGCATGCAGCACTCTTTCCTCACCTCTCCTGAGATTGGATAGAACAGGAATAAGGAAAGTAATTTCTGAACATGGTCACTTGAGGTCTCTGCAAGGATGAACCCATTTATAGAATGTGCAATCCTCTTTGACTGCCCATTCCTGGCAAGAAAGAGACTTACTCTTTCTATAACCAGGGGAGATCTAGGAAAGGATGCTGGCATTTCATCCACTCGCCCATTGGGCCGATCAATCTGATTGGATTTTTTCATGGTTTCCCTCAGTCGATAAGGTAAATACGGGCTTGAATATTGTTATACAGCGGGGTGAGGCCAATAGGTTTGCAACTAAACATTCCTACACACAACCACACACTCCGAAGATATCCACTCGACTGACGCCACGCCTCCAGACTAAGGGCTCATCCTTCAACTTGCCTCCAACCCCCCCGATTAGGAAGGTGGAGAGAAAATGCCACGCCGGACAAGAATTCAGCTCATAAACGAAATAAATAATTCAACAATGCCATTCTACACAGCAATAATGTGTCCGACGCGACAATGCGCACACATACGCTACAATATTTAAGACCACGACTCAAAGTTCCAACAATAGTAAATCATAAAAACAGATTGTAAACGAATGCTCCGCTATCTATCCATATATAATGAAACCAGGTATACTGGACTGATCCTAATGCCACCTGCCGGCACATGTTACAGTTGCTGTACACCTGTCTCTGTGGACACGTGACGAAGTAAGGTGGTATGGAACAGGGATGAGACCTAGAAGGCTAACTGCTCGTCACGAAGTGTCTCCTAGCAGATCGTCGGCGATATGACCAGTAGTTAAAGTGACGTAAAATAATAAGTAGAGAGAGAGAAGAAAGAAAGAAAGAAAGAAAGAAAGAAAGAAAGAAAGAAAGAAAGAAAGAAAGAAAGAAAGAAAGGAAAAAAAACGAAACCTCCATCTGAATCCCCATTCCTGAAACATTCTTCCTCCATTCCTTAAGCGTTTCCTGAATATAGACGGGTCTTCAGATTTATTCGGGCATTGCCGCCAGTCGGTTGTCTGCGCATGACGTCAATACTTTGAAGCGAGTTTATCACCGGTGCCTCTGGCAGAGGACTAGCGAAAGATAAGTGGAAGGGGTGGATATCAACAGTTTTGAGGTCACCTTAGTGAAATGGGACTTGTATAGTACCTTTCCGCTGACAGGTAACTAAAATAATAATTGGAAGGTATTTGTAGCGTAGTGTGTCTCGGCTTAGCATTGAACCACTCAATTCTGTGATCGGCGGTCACTTACATCTCGCGTACAAAGTTCGCACAAAATGTCCTAGTAAAAAGCAGTTCTGCACCGCCACAGTACAGCAGCCTGTTTACGAAGTCGGAAACGCATGCATTCCGAGGTTCAATTCCGCACCTCCCCTTTGATACAAGGGCTCGCTGAACTAATAATGATGTTATTAATTTAAACCGACTGTCCGTAGAGCCCGAATATTTTAAATAAGTTGGAAAATAATCAGCAGCCCTGTTTAAGGCCCGTAGTAATAGGAAACAGTTGTGAAATGATGATTCCGTGTTTGACAGCACTCTTTGCATTCGTGTATATAATTTCAAAATAGACAGCTTAGGTCATATTAAAATGTATATTCGTCAAATAAACTTTTTCAAGGGTGCTGTATCGTACGCTTTCTCCAGATGTTTGAACACCAATAGGACATATTTGCAACACAAAAATGCTGTCCAAACCAACTTGAGAGAAGAATCTCTGCAGCAGTACAAAATGGAGATAAACAACTTGTACCAGTACCGGATATAGTTAGGTATAAGCAGTTTGTCCAGTGTTCACTGTCACTTCACTGTTTTGATTTCGTCCAACTTTTTTACAGGGGGGGGTCGAGGCGTGCCACCGTCTGGGGTTGCAAAATCTTAAAATATGAAGAAGATATGTGAAAGTATGACGTCATTACAAATCATACGATGCGTGTTTTTAAAGTAAGTACATATAATTTTTTAAAAAATAAAACAACTTTATTTTCTAAACACTTCATTACCATTCATTACCTTACACTACTTCTCCACATAGTCACCGCCTTTATTCACGCTCTTGTGGTAACCAGTTTTTCTATGCCTTCGTCAAAGAATGATGCCGCCTGTGATGAAAGCCAAGTCTGCACTTCTTGTTTCACAACATCATCGTCGTTGAAATGTTTTCCAACTAGGAATTTCTTCAGATGAAAATCTGTTGGTGCCAAATCTGGGCTTTAGGGAGGGTTTTCGAATTGCCTGTAACCACATGATGCGACCAGATCTTGAGTCTGTTTGGCTCTGTATGGCCGAGCATTCCCACTCATTATTGTTTCCCCATAAACCTCACACAATTGGCGATGAATGTAACATTTCTCGCATTCAGAAAACGAATCACTTCACAGCAGGAGGGTCGTTCGATTGTTTTGAACACTTCCAAACGCTCTAACAACATGACAACACAAGGTGACGATCGCTCACAGCTGCTTCTTGCTGAATGGAGAAGTGGTCACACGTGCTCACTTTAAAAACACGTCTCGTACTTAAAATCCAGTGATTTTGTGAAGATTAGTTTTGCTATGAAAGTGATGAGAGAATTGGTGCGACCGTCATCAATGATCATGAAGACACCCCGTGCACGTCAGGTGTTGAACAACAGACATCACGATTAAAAGCGGAGTGTTTCATCAAGTCACTAGCTGTAGTTTACATTGGTGAACCTCTCAGGTCAGTTAGCGTGTGTGACCCGGATTCGGGAGGTCATGGGTTCGATTCCAGTGGCCGACCCATGGGTTTTTCGTGCTTTCCCCGGGTCGAAATGCGAAACCACTAGTCTGCTCTCTATCATTTGCTGTACCCATCATCCCTTTCAGGGTTGTAGGACCAGGGTACGGTGTTCGGCGGGTTGCGCACTGTAAAGGTTTCTTCCCTGGCGTCGCAGCGGGGTCTCTCCTCGGAGTGGGCTTGTCCCGGGAGGACCTCGGGAGGTTGGTGGCTTGTGGGAGAGCCCCGGATCCGTTACACCTTGAAACGTTAGGGACCCCATCCATGCTTGTGGACGTCGTCATCTGGAACGGTTCCTCCTTCGGGCCTCCTCATCCCTTATCTCCCTGGAGGCCGACTGGCCTGCACACGGCGCTCTGCCCCAGTTTAGGGGCCTCCTCCATTGATTTGTAGTTTAAATGTAATGTCACAAACAATTTATGTTGTATACATTCTGTGTTTAAACGAATGTTCGTTATTTTATCGCTTCTCACGGTTTCTTATTATACAGGCGCAGACTTCATCAGACCTCAAAGTCTGTTCGCAAAACAAAATCAAGATATGTAAGAACGTAGGTTTTCACGGCCGGTGTCACAATTATAACTAATATGATTTTCCGGGCTGTTATGCCGTGGTCTGCTGAAGAAAGATTTCCCAGACGTTTCGTCCACAACTGCGGTGGACATCTTCATAGGCGCGGACGAAGTCTTCTCGGTGAAAGTATCAGACGCTGCGATACTTTCACCGAGAAGACTTCGTCCGCGCCACTGAAGATGTCCACCGCAGTTGTGGACGAAACGTCTGGGAAATCTTTCTTCAGCAGACCACGTCATAACAGCCCGGAAAATCATATTAGTTATAAAATCAAGATACATACTTCACTTGTCAACCTCAAACAAATGGTATTTTAACCAAAATCCTAGGAGTCATTTTTAAAAAAATAAGAAAGAAGGAAGCATTTTCCATGTAAAGGGTAGTTTGTAGTGGATGTATTTTCTTGACAATGTCTCTGCAGCATCCTTAGGAAGATGCTGAATTTCAATAAGGAATTGGAATTTATACTCTTCGTTTTTATATTATGCCAATCTCACACAGACACACTTTTTCTAAACTTACTTCTTTTTTTTCTTCAGGGGACATCAAAACGTCTATTTCCGCTGAAATCACGATGACGCACTTCTTATGGAATGCTTCCTCTACTTGCTATAGGTATGTGGCAGAGAAAATGAAACACTATCAAAAAGAGCTCCATCCATGTCTGTGTGTGTGTGCCTCATAACCTAGAAGCTAAAAGTCGCTTAAATCAGCATCTTCTAAAGATTGGATACGAAAATGTTCAAAAAATCCTTAACTCCAAACTACCTATCAAAAGAAAATGTTACGTTATTTTTAATTTTCTGAAAACTGCTCTAACGATTTTAATTAAAATATCATATATTAAAAAATGTACATGTTGAATTTTCTGGAAACGGCCTGTAAAGTCCCCTTCATCCGGAAGGAATTTTGTATAATTGGTAAAGCGTAAGGGATCATCAAACACACAGCTATTGCTGTTACTCTACAGCATATTCTGAAGTACTAAGTCACCATTCAGTTGTTTCTCGTGATGTAATGCAATTGCAGCAAATTTCAAAGCCAGCAATGCAGCGACTCACTTTTTTAGTTTCTCGACATTCAGAAATTCGAAATCGGAGTTTCACCAGAAATACAAATTCTGAGGTCTCCAAAAAGACATTTTAAAAAAACAACACCCACGTGTATGGGCGTGTGAACAGCACATGAGCAGTCAGATGAATACCAAAAGTCAGCGTCTTTCAATGGGTCAAAAGGAAAATTTTTACAAAATTATCTATACATTTTGGTTAAAGCAGTTTTATATGTTTGAGATATTATAACGAAGTACGAAATGTATGTCTTGGATTGGCTTTGGAAGGTTCCTGAATCTTACTGAATTTTATGTAACTCTGAAACCATAAAACACAAAAACTCACCACCGGAAAGTGCTTTGGCATTTATAGTACACGATTTGTATTGCATAATTTTGTTTTCGTGTCGTTAGGTTCTTCTGAAATATTTCTTGTTGCGTGTTTATATTTCCCATTTTACTTTCCTTCAGCATCAGCTCATTATTACGTAGTATAAACATGTGAATGCTGTTGCTGCGTGTTTCATGTAACTAAGACCACATTAATTAATTTTATATTTATCATGAAGAATCCAAAATCAACACAGGAATCAGTTTTTATTTGAATCACTATCTGGTTTACCCGATCTTGCCGAGTAGCTTTTCAAACTCGAATGATCAATAATTAATTGCATTTACCTCCCCCCATTGTTTATGATATTATGGTACAATTATCCAGAGTATTTTGTAGTGAATTCTCCCCTTTACCCCTTAAAATTATTGTAATTTTGCAGCCCCGGCTATCCTTATTAACGGATGAAAAACCCCGATACTCGCACAACAGGATGTGAAACATCGGTCACAACGTCTGACTTCCTTAACCTCCCCCGACAGTCTTCAAGTTCTGGAAATGCTGTATAGTATAAGCACCCTTTGGTGGTGGAACAATCTTCGGTCAGAACGTCTGACTTCCATAACCTACTCCGACAGTCTTCCAAGTTCTGTAAATGCTGCATTGTATAAGCACCGTTTGGTGGTGGAACAATCATCGGTCGAGATGGTCGGGTAACTTGCTAGATAATTACACTACATCAAAGTTTAAATCTGAATACCTTCTCTTTGGATCCACATTTACTTAATAACATAGAATCTATACAGTTTTAACATAATACAGAAACCCTTAACATATACGACAAAATAGAGGTGAAGCTGGTGAATATGAAGACTCCGCAGTACCAGGCCACCAAGTTAACTTCTTTGGAAAAGACACGTAAATGGGGACCACTCTTAGTTTTAATTATAAAATATCGGTTCACTAGTTTCTAATGTCACTAATTTTCTCTCTTTATACAATTATTACCTGGCACTTAAAATAACAATAGGAGTGATTTTTCAAAGTTATACATAGTCTGTAATTTGTACTTGCATCTAAAGCATAAGTGTTCACATTGGTCAAATAGTGGCATAAGGGGTTGAGTAGCTTTTAGAAGTTGTATGGTATCCTGTACTTTTCGCCAAGTCCTATATTCCAGATTTGTGTCCTGATTGATAAAATAGTATAGTTTAATCTATAAGGGGTTGAAAATAAAGTAAGAGTAGTTTTTAAAAATTTTAAGTACTATATAATTCAAAATAAGGTTAAGGTAACTTCTGGAAGCTGTAAAGATGATTTTTCATCATAATGATGATTTGATGATTTTTGCCAACTCCTATCGTACAATTGTGCAATGTTTTGACCATGTGGTTTAAACACTGCAGTTTCTACATAACAAGTTTAAAATATGAATTTCTCTGCTAGATAGAGTAAGTAGGGGAAGTATTGTATTACACCCAAAATTCGTTGTGAGGTCCCCTGAATCGAAAAAATAGGCAATAAAAAAGGTTCGTCTGTGTGTCTGTGAACAGCATGACTCAAAAACAATATGTCAGATAAATACCAAAGTTTGATTAATATTGTATATATTAAAGATATTTACATCACAAATAAAATGTTCTGGAAATAGCCTCTGAAGTGTTCTTCATTCTGAAGGAATTTTGTATAATCTTGTATAACTGGTAAATGTTAAGTGATACACGAAAATGTACCACACAAGAAATGTGGATCTCTTTAAGACACACAATTTATTTTAAATAACTCTTTGTGACGTAGGCCATTTTCACATATCCTTTATAGTGGTTTGGTTTGTTGAATACTTAGCCCTTCTATTCAAGTCTTGTCAACATTCACTTGTTTCTCGCGATGTCATGGCAACAGTATGGAATTTTAAGGCAGCATATAGCGTCCAGTTGTTAAACATTTGACTATCGCTGTTCTCTATAACGAAATGTGTAATGTAGCTGTTTCTGTAAAGGTTTACTTGGATTAAACTGTAGTAGATAGGAAAACTAAACTTTCTTAAGAGTAATTGTATACCCACTATTAAACGATACGGGGTAGAGAATGTCATCTGAATGCAACACATAATATGTTTTAGATCTCTAAGCTTACAATTTTATTTATCTCCTATTTTATAAGCGTATAAATGTTTATTTGTATGTTAGGGGTTGAAAGTGGGGATTGAATGTAAGGGTAGCTTATTTTCGTCAGTTTTAGAATTAAATGTGCTCGTTTAGTCAAAAGCATACCAATAATATTACTTAATAAAACATCAGTGAAATATAAAATATATACAACCTCCCCTAAAATAAGTCAATTTTAAAATATTTTAAGCCTCCCCATTTACCCCTTTGGGTTCTAAGCCATATTTGCAATAAAGTGCCAAAAGTAGCCACATTCAACGAAACGGGATTGAATTTGGTGACATGAATATGAAAACCCTAAAACCCTAGCCTGGGTTTAAACTTTTGGGTACATTATATAGCCTGTAACCACCAGGAAGAATAGAGGTTTTCAATGGCGAAGGAATTATCAAAATCGGTTGAGTGGTGTCAGGTATATAATTATAAGGTGTGCACATGGTTACCGAAATTCGCGAGAGAACTGCTAACAGCAGAACCTGACCGGAAGGAAATGGACTCTCAAATTTCAGCTTGTTGTATGGTTTTCCATGTCTTTGCTGACATCGTGACATCAAGTTTCTTTCCAATCAGCATTTCCGAATTGCACAAACAAAACACGGCTAAACTCTTCGTTTAAGCCCTAATAAACGTGTCAGACCTAATATTTCACTTCGGTAGCAACTGTTAAAATTTATATATTTCTACACTAAGTAACTTTTCGAAGCGGTGTGAGGCATTATTAACTTTTAAAACCTTCCAAAAACATTAAATAATAAAATAAAAAATCGAGTAAAATTTTAGGGAGCAAATCATAAAAATCCTATGTGTGGCATTCACTAGCTTTATCTACTCACTCTTCCACAAAGTACTCCTATTAAAGTTTATTCTTCTGGTACTTGTTGTTAATACAGATAAACTTTCATTACACAATATAGTAGGTCACATTTTAATACTGCATTTCAAAAAGTGATCGTTTTGAAATTCCATACTCTCTGCATGACCACCAGAAAAAACGAATAGCGACATACCACTTGAAAAAAGTATAATTATTTGAAAATTAAAACCAGTAACAAATAATTTCTCGGAAATGGTTAAAGCTACAAAAATTGGTTATCTATAGTGTGCTTTAAGAAGATTATAGTTTTTGTATGTTTTACGGTTTATCAATTGTGCAAAGTCATTCAAAACGAAGGGACTTCAAAGGCTGTTCCCAGAAAATTCAGCATATACATTTTGTTTGTCATGTAAATGTCTTTTATATATGGTATTTTAATAAAAATCGTTAGAGCAATCTTTATAAAATAAAAGTTTCGAAAAATGTTCCATGTATAGACTAGTTTCGGGTAGCGGCAATTGTTTTGAAAATCTCTCTGCCGCATCCTAGGAATATATATATATAGTCTATAACTAGTCTATACATGGAACATTTTTCGAAACTTTTATTTTATAGATTGCTCTAACGATATATATATATATATATATATATATATATATATATATATACCAAGTTTGGTTACTTATCTGACTTTTCCTTTTCGATTTATGATGTTTACAGACATACAGACGCATTTTTAAAAATACTTTTTTGGATTCAGGGGGCCTCAAAACATATATTTCCGGAGAAATCTCGGTATGAAATTTTTGGGCGGAATGCAATACCTTCTCTATCTACTATGACGTGGTACATAGTATCATGTGTATGTAACAGATACCATTTTTATTCAAATAAGGAAACAGCTATTTTCAGATGTTTTGTAATTTTCTTAAATACTAGTTTGGGATTATATTTACCAACATTAGTGATTGTAAACTACATTTATAGACTGAATTGATTAACTCATACATTTCACAACAGCTGTGTCTTGTCTTTATGATGCTTCTATCTTCTTCTGAACAGGAATCTTGGGGAGCCTCAATTCTCTATTGTTTTTGTAGTTTACTTACCTACAGTAAGTAGGGGAAGTGTTGCATCCCACATTTTAAGACTCTCTAAATAAATAGGCATGTTTAGAAACGTGTGTGTTTCTGAACATAGAAATGTTAAATACAAAATTTGGTGTTCAAGTGCAGGATCTTACCAGAATGCGACACGAAGACTTTCAAGAAGCTCCCCGCACCAAACTTACTTGAAGACAAGTTTCTTATCTTTTATTTTCTTAAAACTGACTAACGATTTTGATTAAAACACCAGGTATTAAAACATTTGCCTGACAAACTAAACGTATGTCTTGAATTTTCTGTGAAGTCCTCTTCATTCGGAAGGAATTTTGTATAACGTTAAGTGATAGACAAACTCCTACTGTACATGGTATACAACCGAGGGGAACACTGCGACTGTTACCATCCCCTAGGGGGAAGGCATGAAGTGAAGGAACAACACAGACCACAGAGACGCGCGGAAGTCCCAGTCCCACAGCTGGAGCTGACTAGAAACGGCCGTATAGTGTCCACAGGGACTACTCTTTCCTTCGAGCGAGCATCCGGTACCGCCAAACCCCACGAAACCTAAAAGCACGCCTGAAAGATGAGAAGGAAACGGAATGAAAGGGAAATTATGGAAAGGAAATCGTGGTAGATGACAAATCACCCCAGCGTTCGCCCACCTACCACGGAAAACCACGAAAAAATCCAAGGTCAGAGTGGGTGGACGACGGAAATCGAACCCGGGACCTTCCAAATGCAATCCTCACACATTGCCACGGATCAATGACGCTCGGTTCACCAAACATGCAGATCTTTTTAAAGCACCCAATTTATATCAAATAATTTGTATGGCGTTAACAATTTTCGAAATATCCTTTGTTATTGGTTTCAAATACTTATATTTTTTTTAAATGGTAAGTCTTTTGTTTTTCATTGTCAGACAAAGAGCAGGAAATTTCAAAGCCAAAACACAGCGACCCACCTTTTAAAAATTCATTTAGCCTACTGTATTCTTCTAATAGCTACAACGAAACGTGTAATGAAAGTTTATCTGCATTAACAACAAGTAGATAGGAGTTTAAACTTTTATAAGAAAAGTGACTAGACAAAACCATGTGAGTGTAACGGTAGCCTTTGTACTGTTTTAATTTGTGAAGATATCTTGAGGGAGGAAAGCTGGCACTTCGGAGCCTTTGAGAAGCTAAGTGAGACATTTTTAAAAGTCTGAATTCATGTGTTGTTGTTTCCAACCCTTCCCAGATGTCGCGGGAGGCTTAACCCACCAAGAGATGACAACCCGTTTATTAGCTGGAGGCACCTATAGGTTAGCAATGGAACGAGGGGACCTACGGCTTTTATCGTCCACTCCGAATCATGTTGGACCTTGGGAATATTCATCCTAAGCCACCTATATCCGGTAATAGAACCACGGACTCCCGGTTCCCAAACAATATGGCAACATTGTATTTAAAATAAAAAAAGGATCTAGTTATGTCTTTCAATCGAATTGTAGATGACTAAACACACTCAAGACTTATTAAAGCGGATTAAACCTTAAGGTTCTTGGTTCTTCGCCATGTCGCCCAGGGTATTTCTGGTACACACTATTAAATAGCTGTGCTCCTCAACTTTGTACAGCTTTCATTTATAATGATTAGAGATCGTGATTGTTCGCTAATGCGATATAGCGCGAAATGCTCATAAAGGCTTTTTATGACACTAAACCATGTATAATGTGTTTTGAAAACGTGAAATCTGTTGGAATTTATGGAACTCTTTTTCAAATGAAAATGTAAAAAAGCAAAATGAAATAGTACATTATGATACAAGTGTTAAAAGTAAGGTTTTATTTTGCGAGTAGGAATACACCAGCAAGATAAAAACACTTTTAACGCATGTGACGTATACTATTTTGTAGACAGCGCTCGAATTTGTAAAATATCAATATTATTATATTGATTCTTGAAACTAACAGAGATCGCGTTCAGAACGCGTTCTTGAAACAAGAGAAATGAAGTTAAAAAGTGAGATGTCAGCTGTTTTGTTGATTCGCTAGCAGTCATTTTCAGTGAAATTATTTTCAACATGTTTTATCTTACACCAGACAATGAAGCGATTATTGATTTCTGGATTTTGTTAAGTACTTCTAGTGTTATTCTTTCTGCTGCTTGTGCAATTTCACTTCCATATGTGGCAGTAATTTGTATCACAATAATGTAAATGCCAGAGTGATTGTAGTGTAAATAAGCATTATTGTATGACAATGATTTGAGATGTTTGTTGATTATAAGCATTGTTAGGAAATAAGTTTACACGGCCTCACTGAAACTGACAATAAGAGTGGATAACAATGAGCGAGGGGGTGAGTTGAATATTAATTAGAAGAGACAAGCAAATGACGTTAGATTGGCGCGCTTTTCTTAGAAATGGCGGGAATTTCTTCCCTAGAGCATATGTTTTCGTAATTTTTGATTGGATATAAAAATAGACGCTAATGTTGGCGCGTTTTATAAACCAATAGCAGCTCGGTTATAATCTTTAGGCATATTAGGGTGAGGGAGTATAAAAAGCTAAAGCCAGAGGCAAGTATTGTCCAGTCCAACAGAAACATTTGTGCATTACACGTCGTTTAGTTCATCAGAATCGTTCGCGGGTTACACGTCTCGTAGTTCAACGGAAGTATACTTAAAGTACAAGTTACGCAATTCTACAGAATCTCTCGCGTCTTAAAGTTTGTTATAAATGTGAAATACGCGAATTAATAATGTGCAGCAAATAAGTGATTATAGTGATATTAGAAAATATAACAGTTTCAGTCTGGCGTGTATCAAAAGATAATGTGAAATGAATAAAGTGTGACGGTAATAAAAGTGTAAAAACAAATTCTTTATCAGTGTTATCTTTTAGTAAAAACTCCTTTTCGTTTACACACCCTGTTCAAGAGATGTGCTCGACCGAGAAATAATAGCTAGCCGGAGGACAATGAACCCAAAACTCAAAGTAGTAAAACAATAACAGGCGCTCAGAAATAGATAACACGAGTTACCGCGACAAATTGGCTCCCATACGTTGTGCAGATAAACATGAAGCATCTTCCAACTACCTAAAAAATATAATACTTCAAATTGGCGCCCAACGTGGGGTTAACAAACCATCTACTTCACATTTCAGTTTCTTCTGAATTCAGAGTTTCTAGTTTAATCTTTATTAGGTTAATTAACTGAGTAAGGTTTTACATCAAAGAAAGCTGCCAATACAACGTATAGGTTAACTCTACAACGAACTGCGATATGACGATTTGTATTCTGAACAGATAATGCGAGCGCCATAAGAAATTAATCATGTAAAAAGACATAATGAAAAGCAAAATCTAATCAAACCAAGTCGAGTTATTAAACATGTGCAAATACAAAGCGTAAACGCCATGTAATTGGACTTGAAACCAAGTTGGTCACTTTTATCTCGGGTGCACTGAGTTAGAGGTTCTCTTTTAGGTCATGTTTATGGAACGTTTCTTTAAAGCGCAACAAAAGTTTGAACAACACTTATTTTTTCTCTCTCTCCCTCTCTCTCAAGAGGTTGGTAAACTTTTTAATCCTGTGACTGTTGGCCGAGTGTTATCAATAGATTTGAAACGTGAAGATAAAGGAACGGACCTGCACAATCGAGGCAGAGCACCACAAGTAGGCCGTGACGACCCTTTTTGCTTCCACCGTGACCCCTGGGAGGAAGGGAGTGATGAGGGGAGAGATCTGAAGGGCGTCCAGATCCGAATGACGACGGGTGCAAGTATGGACGGGATCCCTAACGTTTGCAGATCTAACGCAAACCTCCAGACCCTCAGCGGTGGACCCTGATGGAAACCACTCGTAGGCGGGTCCTAACTGAGCAGTCCCACAATGAGACCAGGGAGTAAACCTCTATAAAGCGCACATCTACCCCAGCTACAACCCACGTAACACGTTGCCTGTTCCTACAACCCTCAAACAGGTGACAGCGAAGGAGATTATGGGTATAGAAAATGAGGGACAGGAAAACCATGGAACCTACCTCAGCATTTGCCTGTCGACCCGGGAAAACCATGAAAAACCCCTGGATCAGAGTGGGCAGTCCACGGGTATCGAAGCCGGGACGTCCAAGGCAAGTGGCATACCTCGCTCTGTTTTCACAGATACAAGTTAAAGTACAAGAAATATCTCATTTTTTCGAGTTATTAATATCACTTCTACTTTTTTCTTTTGAGGGTTGTGTACACTATTGAGACTCCACTCACAAAATGTGTGCCTAATTACAGGGTCACGTGGTTAAAGAGCGTATGCCACAATTATTTTATATGGTTTTAACTTCAGCAATTTGCTGGCTCTTCGCGCAGAGCCATAAGAAATTCCTGCCTGTTATGAAATACGCCTAAATGATTTTTGGGGGAAATTTTCCAAACGATGACCGCTGTCGTCTAATGTTTCTTCGGTAAGAACCGAACGCCTTGTTTTAGATTTCTTAGCCTGAACACTTCCCGCGGCCTGAAATTTACTGTAAAGTTCATGGATAATTTACGGACTGGAACTTTTACACCTGGAAATCTTTCTACAAATCCTACTTTCACTTGGCGAGCTGACCTAGTTAATACATACGAATCATAAATAAATACACGCTGTGCAGTAGAAAACATATACTGAGCCATAATATACTTTGTGACTAAGTACAGGACAAAATAATAAATAACTCATAAGAACTGAACTACATCACATCACCGTCAACTCAATACTGCACGTCAAGAGAGTAACCTTGTTTATAGCAGCAGTGCGTTATCATGTCTCCACACGCCCAGTGGAAAAACACCGCGCAGCCAGTTCGTAGTTTCTTGGATCTCCCGTTATATTGGGCGTGAAAGACCAGTAATTTTGCTCAGAGGCCTCTTTATCAAGCTTGAGGTTCCTTTACGTGCCGTAAATCTACGACACGGAACCACCGGCTTTACTTCCCTTCCAAAGCAAGTCATACTAAGGATTTTTAGGCCCGAAAAAATCCATCGCCCTCCGCTGGTTTTGAACCCCTAGACCACATAGGACGACAATTTAGTAACCTCTTGTAGGTATAGTATAACCTCTATAATATTGTGTACCTGAATGTCAAAAATTATTACTGCGAAAAACAATATTCCCAATTACTTGTTTAAGTGCCTCTTTGGCTCAGTTCAAAAATCTTTTGGAGTTTAGGATATATAAACATAGGAAAGAAAAACTGTAAAAGGGGCCACATATGAGTGAGATTAATATGAAATTTAAGTATCTTGCATACTCAACTTTAGCATTTTTAGTATAGATTCTTTTTGTACACATCTTAAACGTTTAGAATACCTAAAAATCCTAAAATTCATATTTTTGTCAATTTTAAGTGTCCTACCTTAATATCTGGTGGGGAATCCACCTGGATCTTCCTCGAGGACAAACCATTACACCATGCAGAAACTGTTGAAAAAAAAACACATCAACATCATTTCTGTCATTGTGCTGGATTCCATTATGGTTGTACTCTTCCTCAAACGCAATAACAATTAAATAAAAACAAAAAAAAACAGTATGTTTGTTTCCTTCGTCAGTTTACAGTCAATTACGTATATATTATATTGTAGTATTTCTTTAAGCTAGCAAAGTTTCAAATGTTTAGTCTCGTTCAGAAATATTTAGGTGTTACCTTAATTCTAAGCTAAGGGTACATTAAAAGTTCTATCCTGCTAATGTAACATTCGTGACAAAACTATTTAACAAATCAGACTAAACCTTTTAGAGTACCTATAGAAGCATATTTTAATTGACTTACTCAGTTCCCTGATGTGCTTTTATACAACACGTTTGTTTATTAAGGAATATAAGAATATTTTGCCGTATTTTGATCAAAATATATGAATAATTATTTTTATTTAAAATCAACCAACCAATTTACTTCAGCTATATTTAACCGTTTCTGAGAAGATGAGTCATTTATAACTGAAAATGTCATTCACAGAAAAAGCCGTTGGGAGCAAAATTAGAGAGAACAAACTCGCACATATTTGCAAAGAAACATACGAGGTGACTTGAGTAATCAAGAACTGCCATAGTTAACAGTAGTACCAATTTGTAGAGCAAAACTTCCCCTAAAAGCTGCGCAGAAATTTAGCTCTCTACTCCAAAGTGTATAGGAGTTATAATTTCTTCTGTTGCAGACTTCACAGTATAAAATGGTAGAACTGTTGTGCCTATAATGGTAAAACCTATGCTAAGAGAGAAAATTTGTGTCTGTGCTAGTAGGGTAATCTCAAAAATTACTCAACCGATTTTGATAAGTCGTACACCAAAGAAAAGACCAATTCGTTGTGATGGACATGGGGTTATAAATCACCTTTTAATTGCGTTTTATAAATTTATAAACTATTAAAAATGATTTACAAAGTTACTGAATAGGAAAACATTAGTTATAAAAGAACACACGAAGAAGGCCTTGGCTTTTGTTGAGAATGCCATGGAGTAGGAAATTGTTGATGTTACTCCACAGAATACGAAACAAAAACTGGTTACATTTTATTGCAAGGAATGTACATAGATGTAACACTTCAACAAACAGAAGACAGTTTAAAAAGTAACAATCGATCCTGTGTTATATTTGTTTATTTGTCATTTATCAAATACTGCAATTGTGTGTGTGTGTGTGTGTGTGTGTGTGTGTGTGTGTAATAAAACATCTGAATAAACTTTATTCTAATTCTATAGATACAAATACTGAAGTTTCTGGATGACAAAACCTTATAATAACACTCGTGTAAGAAAGTTTTGTTTTATTTCCTTTGTATTTATTTGTAACCACCTTCGTTAGCAGGACATACTAAATAATTGTATAAAGAGAGAAAACTGCTGACATTAGAAATTAGTGAACCAATGTTTTATAATTAACAACCGAGAAGAGTATTTCTCGGTTATCCAGGACCATGTGTCTTTCCTAAAGAGGTTGACTTGGCAGTCTGGGAGTGGGGAATCTTCATATTCACCAGCTTCACCTCTATTTGCTGTATATGTTAAGGATTCCTGTATTTTCAGAAAACGGCGTGGCTTATGTTATTCAATAACTATGAGACAAAAAAGAAGCTACAAACGTTTAAAATTTAACCTATAATTAACAAGTTACTCGAACATTCAGACCGATGATAGTTCCACCACCAAAGGGTACCTATAGACTATATAGCATTTCCAGAACTTGGAAGACTGTCGGGGGAGGTTAACGAAGTCAGACGTTTCAACCGATGATTGTTCCACCACCAAAGGGTACTTATAGACTATGTAGCATTTCCAGAACTTGGAAGACTGTCGGGGAAGTTAAGGAAGTCAGACGTTCCGACCGATGATTGTTCCACCACCAAAGGGTACTTATAGACTATACAGCATTTCCACAACTTGGAAGACTGTCAGGGACTTTTCATCCATTAAGTATAGCTGGGGCTGCACAAATTACAATTATAAGAGGTAAACAGGAAGTACTCACCGTAAGAGTGTTAAAGATGGTTGCACAGAAGGGGGCGAGGCAAATGAAATCAAGTCGATATTCCCCTTTACAAAGGCGTTTTTGCAACGGTGAGTGGGCTGTTGCATGCCTGCGGAAGGACAAGCGAACCGAAACTCCGAGGACAAGGGCAGATACATCCCTTAACTGAGGAGAGGGTGAATAGTCTTTCTAGGATTATTATAAATTTTTAAGGTTAATTATCGCAAGTAATTACCAGTTTTGTAATTAATATTAAAGCGCATAATTGCCATTAGCATATTTAAATGATTTAATAGCAGATTCACATAAAACTATAAGAGCCTACTTGCCATAGCATCATGACCGACTCTACAGGCCACATCAACACAGTCCTTCGTGTTTCATAACACTTAAACTACAAACTTGTTTAAAATGTGATGAAACATTCACACGGCCTTTTTCACCTTATACATGTATTGCATTCACATGACTTTCTCTACCCACTCCTCTGGAAGCATCCTTACAAAAGTGTAGGTATTCCTTATTACTGCAGACAAACGTCCATTACAGTTTCGTTGCAGGGATAACATTTGTGTTTGTCTACTTGTTACCCACACCAAGTATTACACTTCCCCCACCACGTAGAGAACATAAATTACATTGCAATATCGAGATTACACGCGAAATATATGTTGTGGGGCCCCCTATATCCAAATAAAGCATTTTCTAGAAGAAAAAAAAACGCTTTTGTATGTTTGCCTGTGAACAGCATAACTCAAAAACGAAAAGTGGAATAAATACCAAACTTGGTATTTACATTCAATATTTCCCAACGATATGACGCAAGCTTTTCAATAAAATCCCCCCCATCCCAAACTATACTTTACAATGGCTCTAACGATTTTAATTAAAATATCATATATTAAAGATATTTACATGGCTAATAAAATCTATATCTTGAATTTTTTGGGAATGCACTTTGAAGTGCTCTTCATTCGGACGGCATTTTATACAATCGTGTATAACTGGTAAACGTTAAGCGATAGACAAAAACGTACTTCATAGAAAATGCAAATAACTTTGAAACATATAATATATTTCAAATAACTTTTTGTGACATAAGCCATTTCTGAGATATGCGTTATTAAAGGTTCGAATTGTTCATTTCTTGGTAATTCTCTTAAAGTCCTGTCAACATTCAGTTGTTTCTCGCGATGTCATGGAAACAGTATGGAATTTTAAGGCCAGCATATAGCGTCCAGTTGTTAAACATTTGACTATCGCTGTTCTCTTTGTATCTATAACGATATGTGTAATGTAGCTATTTCTGCAAAGGTCTATCTCGATTACATTGAAGTATACAGGGAAATAATCTTTCAAAATAATATTTTGTATACCCACTAATAAACGACAGATGGTAGAGAAAGTCATGTGAAGATAGCGCATAAAAGTTTTTTAAAGTGCTCTCGCTACTCAGTTAGGAAAGCGTATGGAAATGCAAGACCAACATACAGCACTTCGCCTTCAAACATTTGATTATGTACTTGTCTTGCTGTATTCTCCTTGTATCCATAAGGTTTATTCGATTAAGAATTCCTGGGAATACTTCATAGAGGCTATTGAAATAAACGACAGTGGAAAGAAGAAACTTGTGTGAGTGTAACAAATAAGATTTTTAGAAAAATGTCTGGGTGTGTCTCTGAACAGCATAACTCAAATCCGAACATTAAGATAAGATGTTAAAATTTTCAAAAAAATTCTCCTCGCCTCAAAATGCCGTTTACTTGAAAAAAATGTTCATTATTTTCTAATTTCCCAAAAATACCTTTAAGGATTTTGAATAAAATCCTATATGTTTAAGATGTTTACACTGCAAATAAGATTATATTCTGAATTTTGTGAGAAGGATCCTTCATTCTGAAAGAATTTCGTATAATTTTATAAAAGTGGTAAATCATAATTGATATACAAAAACGTCTTAAATACTACGCTTTTCTCAAGTGGAAAGTCGCTATTCTTTATTTTCCCCTTGTGGTCATGCAAAAGCAGGGAATTTCAAAGACATCACATAGCAACACGCTCTTTAAACATCTGACTATCGCTTTTCCTGCTCTACCTTACAAGGAAACATTTATCTCGATTAACAAGAAGCTTTTGTAACAATACTTTGTAGAGGAATGAGTTTAGAAAGCCATGTGGATTCAGGGAGCCTGAACACACGTATTTCTGATGAAAATGTTGGTGTTACTGTATATTTTATATTATAGCGATCATAAGGATTCGAATTCAAGAGAATTGCAAGCGTGTTTAGCGTGAAATGATGAGGTCAGCAGTGTTTTGTTTCTTGCTGCCCTTAGCATAATCTCCCGCTCTGAGGGGGATGTTCAAAAACGTGTCTTCAGAGGAACCGCGTTTATAAAAACTACAGGACCAGAAACACCGGGAGACAAGACTCAAGCCTGACACACGCCACGTTGAATCTTCGATAGGGTAAGTCACTGGTCTATCTTTAGTAAAACAACTGAAGTTCTCTTCATTCTCAATTACTTTTGTATCACTGCAAGAGATACACACAAAAAATCTAATTGTCGTAACAATTTATTTCAAATAATTTTTAATGGCATTAACCATTCTTCACATTTTCGCTGTTATTGGTTTGAATTTCTGGAACACTTTGTCACTTTCAAAGTGCTGTCTGTATTCAGTTGTTTCTCGCGATGTCATGGAAAGAACATTGAATTTAATTGCAGCGCATGGTGACAAACTTTTAAAGATCTGACTATCGCTTCGATTTCGTCTATTCTTCTTGTGTCCATAACGAAACGTGTAATGTGGCTATTTCTGCGAAGTAGATAAATATGTTCCGTTACATTCACATGAGCTTATCTACTCACTATCGTTTATTTTTCTATCTAGTACATATTAATTGATAAAGGGATACAGAAGCCAAATGAATACTCACATGTTAAAAACGAGACGCTATATGCTAGCCTTGAGCTTCCACGCCGTTTCCCTAACATCACGAGAAACAACTGAATAGCAACTTAAAAATGACAAAGAACTAAAAAATTCAAACCAATATTAACGGATATTTTCGAAACGGTTGCGTTCTAATAACGTGTACATTTTCTGTATAACTTCGACCTTATCAATTATACAGAAGTCATTCAGAATAAAGAGGGCTTCGCTAGTTATTCCCAAAAAATTAAACATATACATTTTATTTCTCATGCAAAATGTTAAACGTGTGTATGTTAATGGAAATCGTTAGAGCTATTTTTCAGAAAATCAAAATTTACAAGAATTTTTCCATGTAAAGGACAGTTTGCATTGGAAGATTCTGAACTTGAATACAAAGTTTGGTATTTAACCGTTCTTGAGTTATACATATACACCCGAACCTTTTGCTAAATATCTTATGTGTTACATTCACATGGCTTCCTCTACTCTCTATATTTTATTGGTAGGTATACAAATTATTCTTACTAAAGCTTTTTACTTTCTCTACTACGTATAGGGGGAAGTACTGCATTCCAACCAAAAATTCAATACAGAGATTTCAACGGAAATTTGAGGCCCCCTGAATAAAAAAAGCATTTTTAGAAAAGATTCGTGTGTGTTTATGAACAGAGTAATTCAAAAAGGAAAATTCGGAAAATATCAAACAGTATTTATGTTTACTACCTTCCACAGATGCGTCACGAAATTTACAAGAAACCCCCCAACACAAACTATCATTTACATGGAAAATTTTCCGAAAATTTATATTTTATAAAAATGGCACCATGATTTTGGTTAAAATACGATATATTAAAAATATTTACATGACTAAATAAATGTATACCTTGAATTTTCTGAGAATAGTCAGTGAAGCCCTCTTTATTCAGAAGGAAATTTATATAAGGTTGTATAACTTTTCTTGTGGCAGAAATTTCTGAGATATGGTTTATTAATGGTTTAAATTTAATGTCAGCACATGGTGACAAACTTTTAAACCTCTAACTATCGATTCGGTTTCGTCTATCCCTCTGGCACCTACAAAGAAATTGTAATGGAGTTATTTCTGCAAAGGTTTCTCAATTAACATGAAGTAGACAGAAAAAACAATCTAAAGTGTTACATTCACATGAGTTTACCTATCCACTATCGTTTATTTTTCTGTCTACTTCTTGTTAATTGAGATAAACGTTTACAGAAATAGTTATATTCCTTGAAGATACAAGAGAGCTACGTGTTAAAAAGAGGGACGCTCTACGCTAACCTTCAGCTTCCATAACATCGCGAGAAACAACCGAATAGGACTGCACTTAAAAATGACGAACTGTTAAACAATTGGACCCATTTCTAATGGATATTTTGGAAATGGCTGATGTCACAAAAGAAATGTGTGCTTTAAAGAGATCTACATTTTTATGGTTTACAAGTTATAAAAAAGTTCCTTTAGAACGAAGATGGCAGAGAAACTGAGGCAGAGAAACTGTGCAATTTACACGGATTTCTTTATCCACTAATGTTTCTTTTTGTGAAGCTTCTACAAATTAGGGAGTAATTATTA
This sequence comes from Deroplatys truncata, assembly GCA_030765065.1. Lineage (NCBI taxonomy): Eukaryota > Metazoa > Arthropoda > Insecta > Mantodea > Mantidae > Deroplatys > Deroplatys truncata. The sequence continues at coordinate 8,425,430 of CM060977.1, read as the reverse complement.
TGCAAACAATAAACTTGTATGAAATAAATTGTGTGTTTTAAAAGACCAACATTTTTTATGTAGTACGTTTTCGCGTATCGCTTAACGTTTATCAGTTATACAAGATTATAGGAACTTCCTTCCGAATGAAGAGGACTTCACAGGCTATTCCCAGAAAATTCAAGGTATACATTTTATTTGTCACGTAAATATGTTTAATATATGATTTCAATCAAAATTGTTAGAACCATTTTTTAGAAAGTGAAAATTTTCAACTTCGGTAGTTTGGTGTTCGGGGTGTGGGAATTTTCTTGAAAATGTACACTGAGACTGAATTTTACAACTTTTTATTTTAAAGCTATTCGCTTGATATGAGTAAATAAATGACTGTGCATAAGCTCAATTTCTCATATAATGTAATTAAACATTTTTAATTAGCGAAAACACATACTTTCTAAAGTAACTTGCGGATTCAAATTTGTCAGAGAAGTATGTAGTTACATTTTCTAATACTTTAGCACAACGAAAATACATGTAAGGATTTTATTGCAGTTGGTGTTGTTAGTTACAAACAAATGAGTTTGTTTTTATGAAGTTATTAAAATGTTGGTTGTTTTTCAGTATAAATTAATTTTTTGTGAGCCAATGAATAAAGCAATAATAAATTTTATGCCTGAATCTTGAGATTTTGTATGCAAATTTTCATACAAATCAGAGCAAAACTGAAATGTAAGGAAAAATTTCACACGCAAACGTTTAAAATTGAGAAAAAAAACATACCTAAAGGGTCCAGTGGGGTTAAAAAAGAGCGTATGGCAGATTTAAACACGTCGCTGGGATTTTAAAAACGACGGATTCCGAAAAATGTTTGTCAAAAATGATTCACAGGTATCAAATCTGATGTGTTGCGCTCACATGACTTTCTCTACTCTTGTACAAACTATTTTTACAAACGCTTATTCTCCATCTATTTCACGTTAATCGAGATAAACATTTGCAGAAACTATCTTATTGCTAATTTTCTTGTAGGTGCAAGGGGAATATGGTAGGCTTTAAGGGATAGTCAAATGTTTTAAGAGCTGGTTGCTATGTGGAGTATTCCATTCTCGTTGTATGTCCAGGACATAAAAAAACGAATAACGAATTCCCATTTCAGAAAAAGTATAACTATTGGAAAATCCAAAACAAATAACAAGGAATATCTCGGAAATGGTTCACTACACAAGAAAAAGGTATATGACATAAATTGTGTGTTTTTAACGAGACCTACACTTTTTGTGCAGTAAAATTTTGTCTATCTCTTAGGGTTTACCAGCTATGTGAAAGTCATTCAAAATGAAGAGGACTTTTGGGGACATCCCCAAAAAGTTCAAGTTATACATTCCATTTGCCATGAAAATATCTTAAACATATATGTTAGTCAAAATCGTTAGAGCCATTTTGAGAAAATAAAAATTTTCGAAAAAAAGTTCCATATAAAAGTTAGTCTGGGGTGGGGGGATTCTCTTGAAAATGTTCGTGTCGCATCCTTGAAAGATACTAAACTCAAATACCAAGTTTGGTATGTATACGACTTTTCGTTTTTGAGTGGCATAACTCACGGACACGTTTCCAAAAATGCTTTATTTGGATACACCTCACCTCAAAACATTTATTTCCGGTGAAATCTCAGTATCGAATGTTTGGGTGCAATGCAATGCTTCTTCTTCAGGCAATCATGTACATGTGCTTACAATAGAGTAATGGTTTTACATTGATCTGTCAATTACATATAGAGATATGCACGTTTCTTCAGTTAGCTGCACATCCATATTACCCTCAGGTATCTTCACGACTTCATCAGTAACAAAAACTGACTAACGACATACAACAACTTGTGTTTTGTTTTCTGTATTGTGCATTTAACTTACTGATTAACCCACCAATGTTAAATATACTAAATTTATGACCCATTATTTAGTAGAACTGATCTACAGCTTTCCCAATTTAAGGACTGCCAAAAAGACAAACCTTACCAATACATTTAAAAATACTAAAACATTAAATTATAATACAATACAATACAATAAGAAAGAAAGCATGAAAAGAGAAGACTTTAGTTTTTTAAAATAAGGTATATTATACATAGATAAAATAATGTATCTTTACTTATGATTTCCCAACATTGAAATTGAGCTCTAGTGGTTATTTATTTAACAAAATGTTTTTTTTTTCTAATTTAAAATTAAGACAAAACTTAACGAAAAGGAAGGTTGCGCCAATCATGTGATGTCTTGGAGATCCTGTTTTTCTTTGTATGGTCGGTGCATACATATTACTTTTCTCTAGATTGACGTCACAGGGTGCGATCATATCGATTCTCCTGGTACTGTCAGAGACGAGACGCCATTAACTTCCTTGTGTAATAGTTTTCCTTTGTAATTCTTCGACTATCAAAGATGTGACGTCTAGAGTTATGCAACAGATGGAGAGGATTCCAAGGGCTTCATACTCAGTCAGCGGTTGTCGTTCTCAGATCTGCCAGAGAATCGCTTCCTCCGCTTGTTAGGCCTTCTGGTTTACTGACCCAGCGGGTGTATACTCTTTGAATCAGATGTTGCCATTCTGAAGTAGAGAACACCAACTTATAAATTGCTTCTGACCCGAGGCACATTTGGACTCTTCTAGAGTTAATTTCTTGTTCACGTACAAGGCCGAACACATATGTTGTTAGCAGGAAAGCTTCCGAACCGCACTCTAAACAATCGCAGACCTTTTAAAGATACCAAGTATCCTTTGCGAGCTGTGATATTTCCTTTAAGCAACTGTATCATTATATCAGCGTCTTATAGCTGGTATTAGTTTGAGGAATGTGTTAACTATTCTTACAAACTGTTTAACATATTAGAGTGAAATGTTTACAGAATGTAAATGTGTACCCTATAAGTTCAACGATCTAGTTTGAGAAAACATGTTTGTTTATTAAATATGATAGGACAATTTTCTTAATTATACAGGGTGTGTACTGTCTTGAAGATTTAAAATTTCAGTGTAAGTTTTGACAAAATTCCACTACTACATCGAGTCACATTGCAGTAAAAATGCAGCAGTATTCAAATGTGTGTTGTGGAAAGCTTAACATCTTTACTGTTTTATTTGTTTCCACAGCCACAATATGAAGTTGTGTTTATTACTAGCTCCAGGGATGAAAATAAAATGGTTAAAGAAAGTTTATATGATAACTGTTCAGGCGAGGATGCTCTTCGAGGTGGAGATCTCGGAATTGGAAGAACGATGGGCAAATATAGATAGGATACACAGAAAATTTTGCAAACAAATTTTGGGATTGCCAACAGCTTCGCCCAATGGGGTGGCACAAGCAGAATTAGGAAAAATTTGAAAAATAGTGGAAAGAGTCCTGAAATATTGGTTTAGAATAAGAAAGGTAGATTAGCGTAATGTTTTACATCAGTGACACCTCTTCATTCCAAATGACTCATCATAACTGGTAAACCGTAAGAGATAGACAGAATCTTACTACACGAGAAATGTACAACGCGTTAAAACACACAATTTATGTCACATAATTTTGTTGTTGAGTGAACCATTTTCGAGATATTGCTTGTTATTTGTTCGAATTTCCAATGCTTATACTTTTTCTCAAATGGGAATTCGTTATTCGTTTTTTTATGTCCTGGACATACAAAGAGAATGGAATACTCCACATAGCAACCAGCTCTTAAAATAGTTGACTATCGCTTAAAGTCTACCAATTCCCCTTGCATCTACAAGAAAATTAGCAATAAGATTAACGTCTTGATTAACATGAAGCATATAGAGAATAAGCGTTTGTAAAAATAGTTTGTACAAGAGTAGAGAAAGTCATGTGAGTGTAACACATCAGATTTTTATGCAATTATTTTACAATGATCTAGGAGACTTTTGATGGTGATTTCTCCCCAATATCTCTTAGAACTACAAATTCATAAAACTCCCACGCTGTTCATAATAATGGACTAAAAATTCACAGAAATGGGAATGAAATATCGGCAGATTTAGTATTTAACTTAGCCCCTCCCCATGTCCTCCCCCGTAACAATCTTTAAAATTCTGGAAATGTTGTATAGCTTGTAACAAAATGTTATAGGTGAAAGACTATCCAAATGGTTGAGCCATGTTTACAGAAGATAAAAAATTATGATACAATAGATATCATGCAAAACAATAACATTCAAAAATACTTATTTGTTTAACAAGGGCTTCCAAAAGCAATCAACTGAAAATTTAGTATGAAATAAATCAATATTATACGGATATTGCATCCAATTTTAGTATGTAATCACTAATTCCAGTACATAAAAATAACTAAAGTACATTGCCAGTATTTCTATTATGAGTAGACACGCTGTTATAACATCCTTGATTTAAATTTATCAGAAATTATATTTTTCAAATCACCAACCTCGTTACTGACAGCATTATAAGTTGTTTTATGAACCTAACATTTTCTTTACCTGTCTTGAGAAAGTCAGTCATTTACACCAGAGCAACCAAGCTTGCACATATTCTCACAGACAGAATCTACATGACTTGAACTACCATATTTATCAGTAATACCAATCCGTAGAGCAAAATTTCTCCTGAAAATGGGTAACTTTACCTGTCTACTCGGAAAATACTAAACTTAGTATTTAGGCTCTAAATCTTCCAAAATTGCGTCACTAAGATTTTCAATAAAATCCCCCCACCCCAGATTAAACTTTACTTGGAAGATTATTAATTTTTTTATTTTTTATATATGATTGTAACAATTTTGATTAAAATACCACATATTAAAGATATTTCCGTCACAAAATGTATACCTTGAATTTTTGGAGATAGCCTATGAAGGAATTTTGTGTAATCTAATATAACTGGTAAACTTAAGCGATAGACGAAAACATACTACACAATAATCTAGATCTGTTTAAAATACATAATCTATTTCAAATAATCTTTGTAGTATAATACATTTCTGAGATATCCGTTATTAAAGGTTAGAATTCTTCATTTCTTAAAGTCCTATCGACATTCAGTTGTTTCTCGCGATGTCATGGAAACAGTATGGAATTTTAAGGCCAGCATATAGCGTCCAGTTGTTAAACATTTGACTATCGCTGTTCTCTATAACGAAATGTGTAATGTAGCTGTTTCTGTAAAGATTTATCTCGATTAAAATGTATCAGATAGAAAAATAAGTATCAGTAAGAATAAGCGGTATACCCAGTAATAAATGATACTGGTAGAGAAAGTCATGAAATTGTATCACATCAGATTCTTTTTTATCTGAATTCATGCAGAAGCTACAGTAAAAAGATTTGGCAGATGCATCACCATTTTTAAAAAATTATTTCTTATAGAAGTATAATTAAAGAGAAAATTCCAATTAACAAGACCTAAGAAAAATCTTAAATTTTATTTTTTGACAATTTCTGCCATTTAATTTGAGATCATTTCTAGCTAAATGAGGTGTTATATTCACATAACTTTCAGGATTCACTATTGCTCAGTTTGATTACAGATGTTTTTTTATCGCAAATTAGTCTTACAAGTGTTATCTTCTATCTATTTCATGTTAATCGAGATAAACCTTTGTAGAAATAGTTACCTTACTTTGTATGTAACAAGAGGGATATAGAAAACTCAAGTAAATGTCAGATGTCGCTATACACAGGCTTAGAAATTCCATGCTCTTTGATTCATAATATGAGAAAAAAATCTAATGTGATACATTCATATGACTTTCCCTACCCTCTATCTTTATTAGTGGGTACACAAGCTATTCTCACTAAACGCATTTTTTCCATCCACTACATTTTCATCCAAATAAACCTATACAGAAACAGCTACATTACACATTTCGTTATAGATACAAAGGGAACAGCGATAGTCAAATGTTTAACAACTGGACGCTATATGCTGGCCTTAAAATTCCATACTGTTTCCATGACATCGCGAGAAACAACTGAATGTTGACAGGATTTAAGCGAATCACAAAGTATTGAACAATTCGAACCATTAATAACGAATATCTCAAAAACGGCTTATGGCACAGAAACACTTGTTTTAAGTAAATTGTGTGTTTTAGAAAGATCTAAATTTTTTATATAGCACACTTTCGTCTCTCCCTTAACGTTTACCAGTTATACAACATTATACAAAATTCATCCGGAATGAAGAGAACTTTGCAGGCTATTCCCAGAAAATTAAAGATGTGCATTTTATTTGTAATCTAAATATCTTTAATATTTGGCATTTTAATCAAAATAATTACAGCATTTTTTAAAGATCATAATCTTCAAAAAATGATCCTTGTAAAGAGTAGTTGGGGACGGGGGATATTGTTGAAGATTTTCATGTCGCATCCTTGGAAAGTGCTGAACCTAAGGTATGGTATTTATCCAACATTTTTCGTTTTTGAGTTATGCTGTTCACAGACACACAGCATTCCTAAAAATGCTTTGTTTATTCAGGGGGCCTCAAAACATGTATTTTCCGGTAAAATCTGGGTATCGCAGTTTTGAGTGGAATGCAATACCTTGTCTGCCTACTAAGTACGTGGTAGAGAGAGTAATAAAAAAATCTGATGTGTTACACTCACATGACTTTCTCTAATCTTATACAAACTCTTATTCTACATCTATTTCATATTAATCGAGATAAACATTTGCAGAAACGATCTTTTGACATGCAAAGAGATTTACATTTTACACATAGCGACCAGTTCTAAAAATATTTGACTACGCTTAAGGCGTACTATGTTCCCCTTGTTTTGTATTGGCAAGGGCAATATAGAAATACAGTAGCCTTTAAGCATAGACATATCTCTTAATAGCTGGTTGCTAGGTGCAGCACCATTCTCTTTGCCACAGATTAATACTCTTTGCATATCCAAGATAAAAAATGAATAACGAATTCCCATTTCAGAAAAAAAGTATTGAAAAATTTAAGGGAATAACAAGCAATATCTCGAAAATGGTTCACTCAACAAAAAAACTGTATATGACATAAATTGTGTATTTTAACGCGATCTACATATTTTGTGTAGTAAAATTTTGTCTATCTCTTATGGTTTATCAGTTATGCAAAAGTCGTTCACAATGAAGAATACTTTTGGAGACATTCCTAGAAAATTCAAGATATACATTTTATTTGTCATGAAAATATCTTAAACATATTATATATTAATCAAAATCGTAAGAGCCATTTTTGAGAAAATTAAAATTTTCGAAAAAGTTCAATGTAAAGGGTAATCTGGGGTGGGGGATTTTCTTGAAAACCTTCGTATCGCATCTCTGGAAGATACTGAACCTAAATACCAAGTTTGGTGTTTATCCGACCGTTCGTTTCTGAGTTATGCTGTTCACAGATACACACACGGACATGTTTCCAAAAATGCCTTTTTGGATTCAGGGGGTCTCAAAACATATATTTCCAGTAAAATCTCGGTATCGAATTTTTGGGTGGAATACAATACTTCCCCTACTTACTATACGTAGTAGAAAAAGTAAAAATTTGATGTGTTGCACTCACATGGCTTTCTCTACTCTTGTAAAACTATTTTTACAAACCCTTATTCTCCATCTTATTGTTAATTTTCTTGTAGATGCAAGGGGAATATGGTAGACTTTAAGCGATAGTCAAATGTTTTAACAGCTGGTTGCTATGTGGAGCATTCCATTCTCTGTGTATGTCCAGGACATAAAAAACGAATAACAAATTTCATTTTTGAGAAAAAGTATAAGAATTGGAAAGTTCAAACAAATAAGCAATATCTCGAAATGTTTCACCAGACAAAAAAAAATGACATAAATTGTGTGTTTTAACGAGATCTACATTTTTGTGTAGTAAAATCTCTTACGGTTTACGAGTTATGCAAAGGTCATTCATAATGAAGGTGACTTTTGGGGACAATTCCAAAAAATTCAAGACATACATTTAATTTGTCACGTAAAATCTTAAACATTTAGCTTTTAATCAAAATCGTTAGAGGCATTTTTCAGAAAGTCAATTTTTTTAATGTTACATGTAAAGGGAAGTCTGGGCTGGGGGAATTTTCTTGAAAATGTGTAGCACCCTTGGAAGATATTACATTGAGATATAAAGTTTGGTGTTTATCCGACTTTTCGTTTTTGAGTTATGCTGTTCACAGACACACACACACGGACATGTTTTCAAAAATGCATTATTTGGATTCAGGGCGTCTCAAAACATGTATTTCCGGTGAAATCTCAGCATCAATTTTTGGGTGGAATACAATAGTTCCGATACTTACTATACGTAGTAGAGAAAGTAAAAATTGTTGTCATTTGCAGAATGTGAAACAGGAACTGACATACAATACAAAACTGATTACATGTGTTTATACACAGAACAAGCTATCACCTTTACAGTTTTTTATAAAGTGAGTATTCATGCTCAGGTATCGATATCGAGAAATAGTGGTATTATCCCACCACTAATATAAACAATTTACAAGTACTAAATGTTAAGGTTTACAACGTTTTATGGTTTATTGTTATTCTTCTTTACTTGTTACTATATAGCTTCCAACTTTTCTCTTGCATTCCTATAATTTTATATTTTTGCCAGCTTCTTTATCATAGATAAATTTTTGCTACGTATAGTAAGTAGGGGAAGTATTGCATTCCACCAAAAAATTCGATTTTATCGGAATTACATGTTTTCAGACACCCTGAATCCAAAAAAGAAATGATTTTTAGAAAACGATTCGTGTGTATGTGTCTATCAGCAGCTAAATCAAAAACGAAAAGTCGGATCAATAGCAAACTTGGTATTTAGGTTCAGCATCTTTCAAAGATGCGACATGAAGGTTTTCAAGGAAAATCCCCGACTCCAGACTACGCTTTACATGGAACATTTTTCGAAAATTTTGCTTTTCGCAAAAATGGCTCTAATGATGTTGATTAAAATATTATATGTTTAAGATATTTTTATGGAAAATAAAATTAGATCTTGTATTTTCTGGGAATGTCCATAAAAGCCGTGTTCATTCTGAACGACTTTCGCATAAGTGGTAAACCGTAAGAGATAGACAACGGTTTACTACACAAAAGATGTAGATGTCATTATCTCGATTAACATTCACAAGTAGATTAAAAATAAGCGTTTGTAAAAATAGTTTGTAGAAAAGTAGAGAAAGTCATGTGAGTGCAACACATCACAATTTTATGTATTTAATTTTGTTACGTTTCTAAACTGCCACTACTCATGTTAGCACGTTCCTATGAACTGAGGTGTACATGAACACCGATATAATGTTTGTAATGGAGCCTGGAGGATTCACCACATGGCTCTAATGGCTATTTCACTCAATATCAACACACCAAGTGTTGTGACAATAAAAACTAACCACAAATGTTTCTTCTAAAGGGTAGATAGGGGTGGGAGGACTTTCTTGAAAACGTTGTGTTGAATCATGCTGTTTACAAGTAGCTATATAAAACGTTTGGTGTGTATTATAATACATAGTTATGTGAGCGCAGCTATGTTTCTGTTACAGACAATGAGGGTTACAGTCACAGCCCTGCTGATGCTGGTGACGGTGGTCCACCTCACCGCCGGGATCCTGCATGGCATCAGGAACGACATAATCGGGCTCATTCATAAACACCAGCACCAAAACACCACCGACTCCTTGTTGGGGAACATCGTCGGCGACAACCGGGCGCTTCTCTTCACCGATGTCAAGAACACCGACATTTACCTCAACGTGGTGAGTAATAACCTTACAACTTATTGAAATTAGAACCTTCCCTCGTCCAGCAAAAAGCTAATAATTTTACCATCACATAGAACTTTAGAATGTGTAAAATGTTCCTGCAGTAAATGTACGAAATAAATGTGATTTTCATTTTATAAGAATCTTGAAGACCTGGTAGCGCTGCTTCTAGCAGATGTTATTTCTGGTACCAAGGTAAATACGTATTACAGCAAAGAACACCACTTCCTAAGCTAAACACAAATCTTAGTCCATATTTTATACTTCATAACAAACCACTATAAACGAAAACTGTAACTAAAATGGGACACATATCCCGTAGCAATAGAACGGGAATAAGATAAACTATTCAGGGGAGAAAGTTAACTACAATTCACGTCGTCCATGTTCATGCTCTGGTTACTAGTCACTAGTGGTGCTATACATTTTGTTCCGGCCCAGTGAAGGGGGACCATGATTATGATGAAGGATAGACACACAGATAAGTTCTGGTCTATCATAGCACTGTACACCATTTACTAGAGATCACAGTGGTGCTATACATTTTGTTACAGCCCAGTGAAGGGGGACCATGATCATGATGAAGGATAGACACACAGATAAGCTCTGGTCTATCATAGCACTGTACACCATTTACTAGAGATCACAGTGGTGTTATACATTTTGTTACAGCCCAGTGAAGGGGGACCATGATCATGATGAAGGATAGACACACAGATAAGCTCTGGTCTATCATAGCACTGTATACCATTTACTAGAGATCACAGTGGTGCTATACATTTTGTTACAGCCCAGTGAAGGGGGACCATGATCATGATGAGGATAGACATACAGATAAGCTCTAGTCTATCATAGGACTGTATACCATTTACTAGAGGTCACTAGTGGTGCTATACATTCTGTTACAGCCCAGTGAAGGGGGACCATGATTATGATGAAGGATAGACACACAGATAAGTTCTGGTCTATCATAGCACTGTATACCATTTACTAGAGGTGCTATACATTTTGTTACAGCCCAGTGAAGGGGGACCATGATCATGATGAAGGATAGACACACAGATAAGCTCTGGTCTATCATAGCATTGTATACCATTTACTAGAGGTCACTAGTGGTGCTATACATTTTGTTCCAGCCCAGTGAAGGGGGACCATGATCATGATGAAGGATAGACACACAGATAAGTTCTGGTCTATCCTAGCACTGTATAATATTTACTAGAGGTCAATAATGGTGCTATACATTTTGTTACAGCCCAGTGAAGGGGGACCATGATCATGATGAAGGATAGACACACAGATAAGTTCTGGTCTATCCTAGCACTGTATAATATTTACTAGAGGTCAATAATGGTGCTATACATTTTGTTACAGCCCAGTGAAGGGGGACCATGATCATGATGAAGGATAGACACACAGATGAGCTCTGATCTATCATAGTACTGTATACCATTTACTAGAGGTCACTAGTGGTGCTATACATTTTATTACAGCCCAGTGAAGGGGGACCATGATCATGATGAAGGATAGGCACACAGATAAGCTGTGGTCTATCATAGTACTGTACACCGTTTACTAGAGGTCACTAGTGGTACTATACATTTTGTTACAACCCAGTGAAGGAGGACCATGATCATGATGAAGGATAGACACACAGATAAGCCCTGGTCTATCATAGCACTGTATACCATTTACTAGAGGTCACTAGTGGTGCTATACATTTTGTTACAGCCCAGTGAAGGGTGGCCATGATCATGATGAAGGATAGGCACACAGATAAGCTGTGGTCTATCATAGTACTGTACACCGTTTACTAGAGGTCACTAGTGGTGCTATACATTTTGTTACAGCCCAGTGAAGGAGGACCATGATCATGATGGATAGGCACACAGATAAGCTGTGGTCTATCATAGTACTGTACACCGTTTACTAGAGGTCACTAGTGGTGCTATACATTTTGTTACAGCCCAGTGAGGGAGGACCATGATCATGATGAAGGATAGACACACAGATAAGCTCTGGTCTATCATAGTACTGTACACCGTTTACTAGAGGTCACTAGTGGTGCTATACATTTTGTTGCAGCCCAGTGAAGAGGGACCATGATCATGATGAAGGATAGACACACAGATAAGCTCTGGTCTATCATAGTACTGTATACTATTTACTAGAGATCACAAGTGGTGCTATACATTTTGTTACAGACCAGTGAAGAGGGACCATGATCATGATGAAGGATAGACACACAGATAAACTCTGGTCTATCATAGTACTGTATACCATTTACTAGAGGTCACTAGTGGTGCTATACATTTTGTTACAGACCAGTGAAGAGGGACCATGATCATGATGAAGGATAGGCACACAGATAAGCTCTGGTCTATCATAATACTGTATACAATTCAGTGTGTAATTTACAATATAATGCAATAGAATTTAATGGTTTGTCATGTCCGTAGTGAAAATCTGTTACAGTTTGAATTTGGCATAAAGCCAAATTGGCCGTAAAAACGCTCCCTTTGCGAAAAACTGCTACGCTTCCGTACATTTTATGAGCAAACGGTAAAAGTTTGCACGTAAGCAACCTGGTGGTTGTGGAGGTTCGGGTTTGTCCTTGAGGCGAGAAATTAAGGGTTTTGTCAAGTGGTAATGTGAATAGTTAAGGGAACTGCCGTGCAGTTGCATCAGCGCTAGGTAGCATAGGGTATTTTTACTTTCTCTACTACGTATAGTAAGTAGGCGAAGTATTGTATTCCATCCAAAAATTCGATACCGAGATTTCACCAGAAATACATGTTTTGAGACCCCCTGAATTAGAAAAAAAGCATTTTTGGAAACATGTCCGTGTGTGTGTCTGTGAGTCTGGTGTGTGTCTGTCTGTCTGGTGTGTCTGTCTGTGAACAGCATAACTCAGAAACGAACAGTCGGATAAACACCAAACTTGGTATTTAGGTTCAGTATTTTCCAAGGATGAGACACGAAGGTTTTCAAGAAAATCCCCCCACCCCAGATTACCCTTTACATGGACGATTTTTCGAAAATTTTAATTTTTTCAAAAATGGCTCTAACGATTCTGATTAAAATATCATATGTTTAAGATATTTTCATGACAAATAAAATGTATACCTTGAATTTTCTGGGAATGTCTCCAAAAGTATTCTTCATTGTGAACGACTTTTGCATAACTGGTAAACCATAAGAGATAGACAAAATTTTACTACACAAAAAATGTAGTTCGCGTTAAAATACACAATTTATGTCATATACATTTTTGTTGTTGAGTGATCCATTTTCGAGATATTGCTTGTTATTCCCTTAAATTTTTCAATAATTATTTTCTCAAATGGGAATTCGTTATTCATTTTTTTTGTCTTGGATATGCAAAGAGTATTAATCTGTGGCAAAGAGAATGGTGCTGCACCTAGCAACCAGCTATTAAGAGATATGTATGTGCTTAAAGGCTAGTATATTTGCTTACATCTACAAGAAAATTAGCAATAAGATAGTCTGCAAATGTTTATCTCGATTAACATGAAGCATATGGAGAATAAGCGTTTGTAAAAATAGTTTGTACAAGAGTAGAGAAAGTCATGTGAGTGTAACACATCAGATTTTTATTACAAAGTGGTGTAATACTGAAAGGTATGAGCAACCTATGGTTAGGAATTTTAATATTCTAGACAAACCGTGTACATCATCTGAATCTGTTGACTTTTCTGTCATCTTTCAACAAATTCTCCATTTCTTTGCACAAATTTTGCCACCGTGGTGTGAGAAGTTGGTTCCGGCAGCCATGATCTTTCTGTTTGCACTTTCTCTACATACCGTCTTTTATTTTTATACAAAGTATTGTTACAAAACCTTATTTTTCTGTCTACTTCATGTTAATTGAGGTAATCCTTTACAGAAATAGTTTCATTACTCATTTCGCTGTAGCTACAAGACGGATACAGGAGTGGTAGATGTTTAAAAACTGGGCCACTATATCCTGGTCTAGAAATTACGTACTCGTTCCATGACATCACCAGAAACAACTGAATATCTACACCACTTAGCGTGTGCATGAATTATGTTCTTATTAGTGGTATTCTATGCTAATTCCAAAATAGTTCCTGTTTGACATTCTCCAATTGGCAGCAAAGTTTTATCCTGATAGTGCCACAGGCTATGTATCCCCTATTGTTAGTCAAGGCTAATAAGAATAATTATCATCATTATTATCTACTTGCTTCGCTTTTATGTAACTATATTTTGTGCTGAAAATTTTATTTTAAACTATTTTCTATCTATATTATAGAAATTAGTGGTACAGCATATCTGTAAGTTACGCACGTGACCCGAGTTTGACTTCCGTAATCACAAACAGAAGGAAGGAAAGAACGAACATGTCCATGTGCTGTATTATTTCACGTCTTAAGTTTGAGTTGTTTCTGTTGGATTCAGAGGTTTTGGTTAGCGGAGTAGGTAAATATAATGGCTGAGAGTGGTCATCAAGTCACAGTATATCAGCTTCATTTGCAACTCAGTTAACGCTACATGTTAAATGAGTATCTCTACTCCTTCCCACATTGTTTTGCATGTTTTCATTCAGACACTATGGAATGTTGCACAGTCAAGATCTATCAAGAACTACAGTCAAGCAACTCTCTGGGGGCAATAACGTGAAATCTCGACTCCTTTCGCTTCTTATCTAGCATAAAATTAAATGCAACAACTGAAATTTAAAAGTATCAAAGGTTTATCTGAAAATATTAGATATACTTAGATACACCGAGTATCGAGGTCCCATTCCTATTATCTCGAAGATGGCTGATTCCATAAAAATGTTATTTGAAATAAATTATAACTATCTGTTACGGTTTAACAGTTATAGGAAACATGCATTCATTTTATTTTATTAGCTTAAACATTTGGTACTTTAGACAAAATCGTTAGAGGCATTTTTGAGAAAATCAGAAATGTCGAAAAATCTTTCATGCAATTGTTAGTTTGGGATGGTATGATTTTCTACAAAATAGTCGTGTAGCATCTTTTTTTGGGAGGGGTACTGTCCATACACACACGCACACGGATATTTTCCTAAGAATTATTTTTAATGCGTGGGGGCATCAAAACATGTATTTCTGTTGAAATCTCTGTATCCCATTTTTGGCCTGAATACAATACCTTCTCTACCTACTAGGTATGTGGTTGAAAAAGTAAAAACAGGCTGGTATTGTGAATACCGTCAGAAATTAACATCTTACTTTAGAAAAATTGTCTATTTCGTTCCTATTTTCTCTAGTTTATTTTCTAGTAACGTGCCTACTGTTTGCTACATGTGACAGATTTTAATTCATTTCTAACGGCCTCTATATTTGAAAATGTTACAAGGATGTACCATTTGCAATTATCTTATTATTTCGCTTGATTTAATTTTCCGTTTGCTTGATTTTTCGGGTGACTACGATTTCACTTCGGCGATGGCGATGGATTTTTTGGGCGTAAAAATCCTTAGCATGGCTTCCTTCGGAAAGCAAGTAAAGCCGGTGGTCGTAGATGTATGGCACGTAAAAGAACCTCAAGCCTGATAAAGAGGCCTCTGAGCAAAATTACCGGTCTTTCACGTCCAATATAGAATGGGACGCTAAGAACGGTAGTAATTAAACAAGGTCCATAAATTAAACTGAAATTAATTTAGGATTTCCCCGGCAAGTCCAAGTTTGCAACCTTTAGAATTCTGCTCGTTCCAACTTCTTTGTTATGATATTGCCTGCACCTGCAAAACCTTTCGTTCTTGGCCTATTCTGTTTCCTGTTAACACAGTTTCCTTTCTTCATACATATAATTATCGTTTAATAATTCCTCTTTAACAATAGCGTAATTCTTTTGCGTGCTTTATCTTCTGTTTCTTTACCTAACATTTATTACGTAGCGCTTTACGTTAATTACACCGTTAAATATTATTTCGCTTTATTTTACTTGCAGTTTCTTAAGCATACTTGTTTTATAGCGTTTTTTGTATTTTCTATCGGGCGAATGTATCTACCACAAACCGGTAGCGCATTTCAGCACCGCAGACTATCATGTCTACTAAACCTCTAGGAGGAAGACAGTACGAAGTGAGGTCCCTAACGTTTCCAGTATCAATATCCCCGACTCCCTATTGGACAGGATCAGGCATGGGAGGTAAAAGCTCTCCTCAAAACACATCAGTATCTTGTCTTCTCTTGTTCGATGCAGATTTATGTCATTGTTCCAAAGTCACTTCAGCCTTGGGCTTATTGTGCTACCTGTATCGTGCTAAATCCTGCACCCTTTACCAAGGAATACAGTCTCACAACAGACATGGTTTCAAACTATTAGGGTTCTAAAAACATTTTCCCAAAAGAATATATCTCCTGTAAAGCACACTCTCACAAGAGCATATGTGCTGGGCTGTTTCTTGCACAATCTGCAACCCAAGTTACTCTGAAACACTCCCATCGTGTTGAGACGCTTTTTCGCTGAAGCAGTCCTGTGAGAGATGCATTAATTGTTTTCAGTTGCAATATGTTACATTTAGGTGAGCTTTCTTACGTGGTTCTCTAATAAATAGTTTACCATGCTGAAGTTTTAAGTCACGTTTTATGATGTTCTACTTTGGACCAGTTCTTAATAGCCTGCTCCTGTCTTGCAAGTTCATTTCCCTCTATGCCACTATGACTGGGTACCCCGATGAGTTGAACTTCATTCTATTGTGCCAAGCTTGTGAGCATGTTTAGGCAGTTCTGATATTACCCTATGACTACTTAGCGCCTGGCTGTCTACACATCTGTATACGACGCACATCATCGTGTCTAACCCTGCTCAGCAAAGAATGAAAGAGGAAATCAGGCGCAGCAAAATTTATGGTGGTATATTATATTTCGTTTGGGTGGTCGGTTCAACGGGATTGAAACCCGAGACCTCCCGAATGGAGCCAACGATTCCTGAGCTATACCATTCGTTGACATATTATGATAGTCGCAGACGGTTCTGACTTCCACTTATAGCGCATAGCCAAAACAGCGCGTGCTGGTTTACCTTTCATTGGGTCACTCCCAAGAGAACGGCTGTCCCGTGGACAACACGTTCGTGGTGAAAACAAGAAGATACATCGGGTACCCAATGGCAACAAAACCCTAATTGAATATATAATTTTAATATGTTACAGCCTCAGCTGCTGGTCAAGAACGACTATCCCGTGGAGACACACGTGGTGCAAACAGAGGATGGCTATCTCATCACCGTACATCGGATACCCCACGGAAAGAACCAACCGATTAGACCCTCCAAGAACGTGGTAGTGTTGTTCAGAGCTCTGTTCACCAACACGTACGAGTATCTTTTCCTGGGGCCTGAAAGAGCGATAGGTAAGTAAAACCGTACACGCATGCCTACACCCTTAACTGTACTCCCAGTAGTAACCACTGTCTGACGTTGTACAGGGTACACGCTGGCCGACATGGGGTACGACGTCTGGATGGTCGAGATGCGTGGCAACTCCTACTCCAAGGCTCACGTGAAACATCAACCCAATAATGCGGATTTCTGGGACATGAGGTGAGCACCAACTAAGCGATGTAACATTTGTATTCATAGCTTCCTGGTTGATCAGCTTAAGCCACTTCCTGCCCTGCGATGCTCATCAGGATACGTGAATAGGTGTAATTGATGCATAGCCCATGACGTGCTCTACTCTGATTGTTCTGGCATAAGAGCCGCTCAAGAGGCGGCATGGCGTGTCTCAGCTTGGAGTTTTGTGCTGATTAGCAGACATTTAAGCATCCTAAATCATCAGTTAGGTTTTTGTCCAGGTCACTCTACCAACCCAGGCAGCTACTGCCCTAGGGTTCCATACCAGCGTGTCTCACGAGGTCAAAGATTTCTCTACAACCTGGCGCACAAACCTCATCTAGCATACTCTACACAGACAGCTGATCAACATCCCACACAGCTTCCAATGACAGAACACATTTACAGTGTTGTCGCAGAGAAAATATCTACAACCGGAGTCCCGGAAACTTTGTTTAGCATATTGATGGCAGAACTCCGGCGGTGAAGGGCGTCGGCACGGTCCAGGTTGCTGACAACGTCTTCCATCATCTGCTCAGAGCCTTCAAGCCCGTTCACCTCGTCCAGCAATTGTGCAAGCACTGGCGAATGTCCATTAATTCGTACAAAAAGTGGCCTGTTTAGGAAAAGACGAAACTCCGTGACATCGCCACATTCTCCTATCAGGACCATAAGAATGGAGAAACTGTAGTATCTACTTAGGAGGGCTAATGGGACGATAGCCGCATTTATCCAGTCTTTGGTCCCATTAAGTCAGTCCACCAAAAGCAGATTGATGCAGTTTGGAACTCACAGAATCCAGTAACAGCCCATACCAAATCAGATAACGCTGAAGCTGAACACGCAGTGCTACCTCCAGTTGGCTCATCCCACACAAAAAATTCAGGAGGCATCATGTCATACGCATCTTATGTTTTAATCACTTTCTTTTACTCCTCATGACAGCCAAAGATCAGGAAGTGGCCTGAAACTCGACTTATCAACCGAGAAGCCATAATTGTAATCCAGAGAGAACGTTTCAAATCTTATGCCCACGGCAATACTTCAGTATGATCTCTTTGCAGCTGGGATGATATGGGAACATACGACGTGCCTGCAGCTATAAACTACGTGCTCAACAAGACAGGAGTGGACAAAGTGTTTGTAGGCGGACACTCGATGGGCACCACGTCATTGTTTGTGGGCTTATCCGTGCACCCCTGGCTCAACGAAAGAGTTCGGCTTATGATAGCCTTGGCCCCTGTAGCGTACACCGCCCACCTGGGCGGTCCCATGGGAAGGGCAGGCAAGCTGTTGCCCCAGGTAAGTGTACATTTTCACACCATTAATAGTCAGATTGTTTAGATACAGATTGTGTTGTGACAACAGGTGTGTGTTACAGATGGCCTGGGATCTAGTACCGTACCAATCATTGTTGCCTGTCACCGCCATAGATATTCTCCACTTCTTGGGGAAGAAAGTGTGCGGCATACAAGCGACTGCTATCTTCTGTACCGCGGTGATCTCAATTGCTGATGGATACGACTTTGGACACATCAACAGTGTGAGTACAGTCCTGCAATTGATCGTGGTTAATATTTAGAGCTAAGTACACCTAGTTGAAATTCTGATGATTATTACGAAGAAGCTTTCCTTCCCAGAATCGTTCCTTTTTGAAGGAATAGCCAAGAAACATCACGTTCCTTTAAACATTCACTTCATTAAACTCATTTATCGTCTACCTTGAACTTTTCACTTACACCTAAAGCCCAACTGCCTAAGATCTGTCCAGATTCCCAAAGGATGCAAATTTGTATAGAAAGGGTTGAAAACATGAATAGTTTTTGAAGCTGTAAGATATATTATTAATTTCGCCAAGCCTTACGTCCCAAGTGCTTTAGTTGGTCAAGCAGTATACTTTTACCTTCATGATTAAAAGTAAGTTTTGGTAGCTTTTGGAAGTTGTAAGATATCATATGACTTTTGCCAAGCAAAATAGGCCATTTGTCTAGCTCAAGTTGTCTAGATAAGCGAAAGAGTGTTGATTTGCATGCTAGGAGTTTGTTACCGGAATTATTAGTTCGTATGTTTGATACTTTTATAAAGACATGATAGAGACATACACAAATAATTACAATAATTAATTTTGAATCAATGCAGACTGAAGGAAGGAGAAAAAAGGGTTACAACGTTGTAAGTGAATAAAGAAGTCATTACCAGGAAACTACGTGTTAAGGAAAAACAACCAGTTAGAGTAGCTAAGACAATCAGGATTCGGCGAACTCAGTCAACAAGAAACCCATCAGCTGGGACTCAAGAAATAAGAGGTGTGTGAAGTGTACTAGACCAGTTTCGGAAATTAGAAAGAGAAAGAATTCTTAGAATTTAGCATGTTAAAGAGTAAAAGTTGTGTTTCAAATGAGTAAGATTTGGCGACGTAGGAACTGTGGTAGGGTAGCTATACAATAGGCAGGACTGGAGTTAATCAAATAGCGTGTATTGCGTCTTTTGTCTTCGTTTCGTGTACAGAATTAGGGGCTTATAGTCTTATACAGTGTTCGGCGGTTCGTAGCGACTGAAGACCGTATAGTTCTCGCATACTTAGCGGTAGTCACGAAGGGTTTTGCCGGTAAGTATTTGAGCAATTCACGCGTCTCATTGTTATTACGAGAACAGTTATTTTAAACCGTACATTTGATACGTCAGAAATCAGCAGATATAATAATTCAACTGTTACGGTTTCTGGTGCTCACATTCAGAATCACTTCACTTCAAACTGCCGGCAACTTGCTTCATATAGCTCATGTATTAGGGTCCATTAAATTTAACTTGTTTTGTCTATCCTCACCACATCCACGGATACCCTGAGAGAAAAATTTTACAGCCAACCACTGTAGCAGTAGGCAGCAGATATTGCAGACGAGTCAAAGTGCCGTGGAGGGTACGACGTCAAACTTGACTCACAATGTGCTGGCAAACGTCGTGAAGTTTAAACGAAGGGTAGCTGTAGCTTTTGTAAGAGATTGTAACTTTCAACTTGTGTCAGGTTCTGACACACAGAAATGCACCAATACTTATCAACATGATACCAAGAGTGCTCCTTGATAACAAACTCCAATAAGTCACAGGTAAATTCCGTGACATGAACACAACATTCAGTCTATACCCCTCCAAAAACACAATTTTAATTCCCCCCATTCACCCCTATGGGCTGCTACCCATTAAAAAGCTGCCACGTTCCAAATAAAGTACCAAAATTTTCCTCTGATATTAATATTCATGGAGACGGATTGAAATTGAGTGACATGAATATGGAACACGACAAACCCTACCAGCTCTTAACAATTTACAAAAAAATCATATATTTTACAGAAAGCCATGTGAAACACTTGACGTTGCATGGGTAGCATTTTAAAATCAAATGAATTAATTAATTTCATTCACATCTCCCCCTGTTCTTTATTAAATTATTGTGCAGTGATAAACTTGATATTTATGGTGGATTTTTCAGTTTACCCCTAAGTACGTACATCCCCACCTATTCCTAATAACGGGTGGATAATCCCCTGATATTCACACAAAAGCATATGATACATCGATCGGAACGTCTGACTTCCTTAACCTCCTCTGACAGTCTTCCAAGTTCTGGAAATGCTACATAAGTATCCTTTGGTGGTGGAACAATCATCGGTCGGAACGTCTGGCTTCCTTAACCTCCTTTGACAGTCTTCCAAGTTCTGGAAATGCTACATAAGTATCCTTTGGTGGTGGAACAATCATCGGTCGGAACGTCTGGCTTCCTTAACCTCCCCCGACAGTCTTCCAAGTTCCAGAAATGCTGCATAGTCTATAAGTATCCTTTGATGGTGGAACAATCATCGGTCGGAACGTCTGACTTCCTTAACCTCCCCCGACAGTCTTCCAAGTTCTAGAAATGTTGTATAGTCTATAAGTACACTTTGGTGGTGGAACAATCATCGGTCGGAACGTGTGACTTCCTGAACCTCCCCCGACAGTCTTCCAAGTTCTAGAAATGTTGTATAGTCTATAAGTACACTTTGGTGGTGGAACAATCATCGGTCGGAACGTCTGACTTCCTTAACCTCCCCCGACAGTCTTCCAAGTTCTAGAAATGCTGCATAGTCTATAAGTATCCTTTGGTGGTGGAACAATCATCGGTCAGAACGTCTGACTTCCTTACCTCCCCCGACCGTCTTCCAAGTTCTAGAAATGCTGTATAGTCTATAACTAACCTTTGGTGGTGGAACAATCATCGGTCGGAACGTCTGACTTCCTTAACCTTCCCCGACAGTCTTCCAAGTTCTGGAAATGCTACACAGTGTATAAGTACCCTTTGGTGGTGGAACAATCATCGGTCGGAACGTCCGACTTCCTTAACCTCCCCTGACAGTCTTCCAAGTTCTGGAAATGCTGTATAGTCTATAACTAACCTTTGGTGGTGGAACAATCATCGGTCGGAATGTCCGACTTCCTTAACCTCCCCTGACAGTCTACCAAGTTCTGGAAATGCTACATAGTGTATAAGTACCCTTTGGTGGTGGAACAATCATCGGTCGGAACATCCGACTTCCTTAACCTCCGCTGACGGTCTTCCAAGTTCTAGAAATGCTGCATAAGCATCCTTTGGTGGTGGAACAATCATGGGTCGGAACGTCTGACTTCCTTAACCTCCCCGACAGTCTTCCAAGTTCTGGAAATGCTGCATAAGCATCCTTTGGTGGTGGAACAATCAACGGTCGGAACGTCTCACTTCCTTAACCTCCCCCGACAGTCTTCCAAGTTCTTGAAATGCTGTATAGTCTATAAGTACCCTTTGGTGGTGGAACAATCATCGATCGGAATGGACGAGTAGCTTGTTAAATAATTACATAGTTGGTATTTTAAACCTTTGTACCTTCTCTTTGGTCCCATAATAACATAAAAGTTACATAGTACAGAAACACTTAGCATATACAACGAAACAGAATTAAAGCCGGTGAATATGAGGATTCTGGCTCACAGACCACACAAAGACACATGGTCTGTGACATGTAGAAAAATAATCTTTGTTGTTAATTATCAAATAATATAATTATCACTTATTTCTAATGTTAGTGCACACAGTTTTATCTCTTTATACAATTATTAAACATACTCTGCTAACGAATTTGGTTACAACATACACAATAAATAAAGCAACACTTTGTTGCCCTGGAAACATTACAACGTTCTGCCATTCGTGTCGTACTGTTAAAAGTAAATACGATTCTCTTTTGATTTGCTGTATGGTAGTTGCTATTCAGTGTAATAATATTTCTATTCTACCAGATTATAGTATTTTTAAAGCCTTTATAGATTTCTGTGGGCACAACTCTCTAAAGAAAATGAGTTTTTCAGAAAAAGTCCGAAATTTATCGCACAGTAACTAATAAACTAAAGGGTAGAACGCAACAATTTTGTTTCTTAGCTAGAGTAAACTTGAGTGCTGATACTTGCCCAGTTTGAATCCTCTGTCTTTAATAAGATAAGCGTAATAATTTTTTAAAATTAAATTTTGGGAAAATTCTATACCTATGCAGTAGAAAAGTCAGCCAGAGAGACTTTTTTTTTGTTATGGTGTTTACAATGGGAACCAAGCGAGCAAACATTTTGAGGAGGTTTGGGGACAGGTTTTTAAAGAAGCCGTAATCCTGTAACTTTATGTATTCATTGTGGTGACAAACAAAAGCATCTATCTATTCAGCTAACAGGAGCCAGGCGAACACCAGTTTGCAACGAAGTGTGTACGATTATAGCGTGAGAAGTGTCATGTAAGTTATTTATGTAACATTGTAATAAATATTTATAGTTATGAAGTGAGAAACTAGGAAGATAAAGTAACATAATAATAATAATAATGAAGGTGTTAGATTATTCAAGAAAATTAGTGTTAGCAAGTCAGTAAAAGCTAAGGCTGCCGGGTTTAGTATATAGGATAAAAAAGTAACGAATGAAAGGACCTGTAAGGACGCCGTAAGTGCGGTGGAAACAAAACACGCCAGGTTAACGCAATATAGTTAATAAAGGAAAGAGGTGCGAGCGCATCGTTCATTCTTTCCACCCAGGTTGAATGCAATTTTGTAAAAGATAAACAGCGATGATACCCTAACTGTTATCATTTTATATCTCATATTGCTTTGACAAAATACAGGGCGGCAAGAAGTCCCCGTACCCCCTAGTATTGAATGCCATTTGATTTATTTTAGCACAAGTACTTATGTGTCAATATATCTGTATGTTCCCCATCATGCTGTAAACACATTCCATCTTCTTCTCGACATATTCTTGAGCATGTCCACATCGTCAAGAGCATTGCTCAGTTCTTCGTTTGTGGCATAACACGTCCAGATACATGAGCCTTAACGAGTTGTCAGATGTATTTCATGGGAGCTGGTGTTGTTGATGAACCATGACCATCCTATCATATAGGAACTCGCGCACTGCAAGAGCATAGTGCGGAGGTGCCCCATCTTGCTGTAACCATATGAGCTCTGTAAGGCCCCTTTCCTCATGCTGAGGTATTAACCATGTTTGTAACACGTGTAAATAATTCTAGCCATTCACAATCCCTTCAAAGAAGTATGGTCTAAGCAGATGCTGTGATGTCATCGCTGCCCATATCATTATGTGAGGCGGGTTCCTTTGTAAGACGACTATGTGATGAGATTCTCTTTGACACAAAAGACAATATCTCTAGCACGTGAGTTGCGAGCAGAGACTGCCGTCTTCTTCCTTCCACTCCGCGGCCTGTCTCCACAATCCACAAGTGTTGCTTTTTGCGGTGGAGCCTTATTAAGCCCTTCCTGGAATGCTCCCATAATCTTCCCATTGTTTGCATCCACGCACTTGTCATTAAGAGCTCCTCAATAGTGTAACTATGGCCGCTCACATCTGCCATGGCAACAAATTAAAACGCGACATGTAGCCATGAATTCCGACAATTGATAACAAGTAACATAGCTACATAACACAATAACATTTGATACTCACGGGCGTACGGGGACTTACTTTTATGCCTGTAAAATCGTATTTTGAAGTAGTAAAAACACAAAGTGCAGGTGAAAATTAAATGTCTTGCAACAGCCTTAAATGGCAATGCTGATATTTCGCTATTTGGTGATGTATCATTCATTACATTGGCAGACCGATCGCAGCTGAATGCCAAAGTTGTGAGCGTACCTACAGTGCATGTGGCAAGAATACGCCCCATTTAACCTGTACTGTCTTTTAAGCGTGTGGCGCCATATAGATTCGTTGTAATATTTTATTAATTTATGATTTGAAATTAGAAGTTGAATTATAGCCCATATCCATGAGACACAATAGGGCTCTTTAATGTGAAAGAATGATCGATTGAGTGGTTTCTGATATTACGCCACATACACCATCATCATCATTATCATCATCTTCTTCTTCTTCCTAACAGGTCATAGTCCTAGAAGGACTGTTCTGGTCTACATAAAACTCTCTCGTCATCTCTTCACAGGTCAATCCAGTGTCGTTTCCCTGATGGTCTGTAGTTTAAGATCGCTCAGGGTACCCTCATTCTGGGCATACGCTTGATGTGCTGCAACCAATCTCTTTGATGAATATATGGCATTATAGGTTCCATTCCCAGTTCTTGCAGGATGTCTTCATTTAATGTTAGGCGCATAAAGTTCACTTCAGTGGCAGTATTTCTATTTTCATCTAAAACTTTCGTAGGGTCAAAGCTTCTGTGCCATAACAGCAGAAAGGTCTTGCCAACGTCCTGTACATGGATTGTGGGTGAGCTTTTGGACTGTGACAGACCTCTCTCCGGCTGTTCGTCGCCTTCCTTCCTAGTATGGGTGTTGACTTACTATAAGAGAATACTTTACACACTACTGTGTTGGTCTATGCTCTTAACTTTGATTTAGGGACTGGTAACAGAAGACGACATGAGAAGTTTAAGCTCACTTTAACTGTAATTTATTTAAACTTGTTCGTAGCTAGCCATGAATTCCATTCCACAATTATATTACTTGGTTATGAGGCCTATCTCTCAAGCTGTACTTCCCACTCTATGAGCTTCCCTAAATAGCTACAGCATCTTCACACGCTCAGCTATCTGAGCGGAAATTGTAGAAAGTCATATGAATACCTGAGTTCTGCTTTATTTATACACCACGAAAACCATGCTATTTTCCCATAACTATTACAAAACATTATTGTGATTGACTGATCACCTTAGCGTCGTATGAGAACATTTGCTCTCATGTCTTTCCTCGTGACGATTTGGACTTTTCATTTTTGTCTCAATCTCTCTCTCTTCAACACTTGTCTAATTCACTCAAGCGTCTCTGCTGGTCATATTCAGCCTATGCCCTATGCTTCCTGCCACCCTAGAGAAATCTCCGCTTGGCTTCATGCACCTAATTTGCACAGCTGCACGGCCAGCTAACTTCCATTACATTTACCATATAATACCAACGTTCACATTGTTCCCGCCTCAAGACTAAGGAAGGTTTCATTATACTGTCGGCAATCTCAGCAGATTTTTTGATACATCTATATAGGGTAAAAAGGAAAGTTTAAAACCAGGATAATTAAATGCATTAACCCTTTCTAAAATTTTGGTATTTATACCAATTTTCCCGCAGTACAGGTTCTTTGCCACAGAATACCATTACGTTCTTCTTTTTTTCTATTCCCTGCTGCCTTTTGAAGCGTCGAGGTGCCATTTGCGCCATTCTAAACTATCCTCAGTTAGCCTTTTCAGTTGTGCCATTGTCCTTCCAAATTTCTGCCTATTTCTTTCAACCCTGTCCTCGCAAGCCGTTCGTGGTCTCCCTCTAACCTTCCTTCCACACGCATTTCAAAAACCTCCTTCATTTTTCTTTCTTCGCCCACCCGTCTTACATGCCGGAACCACTTTAATTGTCTCTCCTCTATTATATCAGCCATTCCTTATTTCTGCCCTATCTCTATCCTAATCCTTTCGTTTTGCATTCTATCTCTGCTGCTTTCCGCATAATGTTTTCTCAAACATTTCATTTCTGCTGCTGTAAACTTACTCAAAATGCTGCATAGAAAATCAGTTACTTTAGTTTTCGTGTGGTTATTTCCATGAAATGTTTATCAGCTATTAATGTTAAACTATAGAACGATCCTTGTTAATCATCTTGTGAAGTGCCTAGCAAGACCAAATCTGCGCGTCTAGCTGTATATGTCGATTATAAGTTCTCCAATTATTGGTTCATATAAATGTTGAATAGTAGAGGCGAGAGCTATACCTATTAATTACTTTCTCTACTAGGTATAATAAGTAGGGGAAGTATTGTATTCCACCCAAAAATTCGATACCGAGATTTCACCGGAAATATATGTTTTGAGACTCACTGAATCCAAAAAAAGCATTTTGGAAACATGTCCGTGTGTGTGTCTGTGTGTCTGTGAACAGCATAACTCAGAAACGAACAGTTGTATAAACACCAAACTTAGTATTTAGGTTCAGTATCTTCCAGTGATGCGATACGAAGGTTTTCAAGAAAATCCCCCCATACCAGACTACCCTTTACATGGAACATTTTTCGAAAATTTTAATTTTCTCAAAAATGGCTCTAACGATCTTGATTAAAATATCATATGTTTAAGATATTGTCATGAGAAATGAAATGTATATCTCGAATTTTCTGGGAATGTCTCAAAAAGTATTCTTCATTGTGAACGACTTTTGCATAACTGGTAAACCATAAGAGATAGACAAAATTTTACCACACAAAAAATGTAGATCGCGTTAAAATACACAATTTATGTCATGTACATTTCTTTTGTTGAGTGAACCATTTTCGAGATATTGCTTGTTATTCCCTGAAATTTTCCAATACTTATACTTTTTCTCAAATTCGTTATTCATTTTTTTTATGTCCTGGACATGCAAAGAGAATGGAATGCGTCACATAGCAACCAGCTGTTAAAATATTTCACTATCGCTTAAAACCTACCATATTCCCCTTGCATCTACATGAAAATTACCAATAAGATTGACATCTCGATATCTCGATTAACATGAAGCATATGGGGAATAAACGTTTGTAAAAATAGTTTGTACAAGAGTAGAGAAAGTCATGTGAGTGTAACACATCATATTTATGATTTCAGACGGCGTTCCCTGCTATGATAAATCACTTTCCAGAGTCAGACTCCACTAAGGCTGTGACACATTACATGCAAGGTGTCAAGTCAGGTAGGTAAAACGCTTTTTCTCTACACTTTGAAATGTTCTCTCTAGAAGCACCTGTTGACTACTTATGTAATCCCATTGCCAACTTACTAAACTACATACAGAAAGAAAATCTACGTTCAGTTCAGAAGAAATTTTCAAAGCCTCAAACTGTTATACATTTTAGGAAATCACTGTTATTTTAATGGAGGAGTATAAATTTAGCAGAATAAATTGTTTCGAATGCTAAATCAAATATCATTATCTCTTAATGCTGGGTATTCTGAAGTGAATTCTCTAAATTTTGGAATTTTATTAGTTGTTTTCCAAATTTTGTCAGACACTGCTCTATACAGGTAGAATTGGCTTTTAAATTTCATAGACACCGTTAGTAATTTTGGGGGAAAAATTTGATTAACTTTATTATAATAATTACGAAAAATTTTCAAGGATGCAGAAGTCATAATTTTGAAAACGTAAAAATATTAGCACTATATTTCAATATTATAAAACAAAAAGGACTCTTCGGGCTGTTTCCACAAATAAATTGTTCTTCTGAATCTAACCTTTTCACAATTTATCATAAAGAGACAAATAGTTACCCCACATCCTGAGCAATCTAGAAAAAGTATAGATGGTGTCTCATAAGTAATGTCGGTTTTTAAGTAAAGCTTTATTTGGAACGTTTTCTGAACGAGAAATTAAACTACTCTTCAAAGTAGAGATCATCAGATTCTTTGGTCTTTAGCCATCTTTCAGCGAGGTTTATTATCCCGCGACGGTACCAGTCTCTGGTTTTTGATGCGAAGAATTCGACGAGACCCACTTCCACAGCTTCAATGTTTTTGGCATTTCTTCCACGCAACAAAAGCCCATTGATCGAAACAGATGGTGATCTAAAGGAGAAAGATCAGGGCTGTATGCTGGGTGTGGTAGCAGTTCGATTCCTAATTCCTGAATTGTTGTCATGGTTATTCGTGCAGTATGGGGTGTTGCATTGCCTGCTGCAAGAGAACTCTATTTCGGTTAACTAATGCTGGGTATCTCCGTCTCAAAATTTCATGAACTCGTTCCAGTTGTTGAGAATAAAGATCCGCATTGACTGCACGCCCGTTTGGAACAAACTCCCAGTGAATCACTCCTTCAAACTTCCACCAGACATTCAACAGCACTTTGGAGCCGAATTGACTTTTTTAACGATGACTTTGGCAGGTTGACGGGGACTGAGCCACTGTTTCAGGCGCCAGGGTTGCGGCAATAGACCATTTTTCATCACATGTGACAATTCTCCTGATAAATCTTTCATCCATGGGATTGCCGATAAGCTGACGACAGATATCCACTCTATGTTGAGTCTGTTGAGGTGTCAATTCATGAGATACAGATCTACAGCTTCTATTTAATTTTCCAACTTTCTTAATCTGGCGATGTATATATTTTGATGGACCAAGTTCTTCTGACAGCCTACGAGTACTTTTTTTTGGGCTTTCTTCCAAAACTCTGCGTGTATTCTCAACATTCCATAATTTAAGTCTTCCAGAACGTGGTAACTCTTTAGTGTTTTCTTCTCCAGTGTTGGAACGTTGGAACCATCGTTGTGCCACTAACGACACCTTCTCCTTCCACTTGACATATTTTTGGTCCCGCGGCAGCAGCAGTAGTTTTATAATCTTGTTTCCAGTAGTGCTTTAGAAGGACTCTAAGCTCAAACTTTGTAACTTTCATTTTGAGATTGTGTATTAACAACTGACACATTCTCACAATACTAGCCATGATACCCTGTAACAGTACTGGCGAACCAAAGAAAACCAATTCTCTCTTATAAAAGACAAACTTTAACCGACATTACTTATGAGACATCCTAATATATTCCAATGTTTTACAGGTTGCATCGCATGGAACATTTTCAATGTGTTAAGAAGGCGTAATAAAAATCTAAATCTAAAAAAGGACACTTTAAATGAAAATAATATTGGACATCGCAGCTAAGACAACTACTATACACCAATTCACCTAACAGTCATTTGACATACTGCGATTTGTTACATTTCTGTTTGATATCACTGTACACTTAACCTACTGCAGTACTACATGCAGCAAAATTCACCTTTGTTTTAAAATACGACATAATAGACTTTTAGCATACTATGAATTACAGTGCGATCCTATAAACCTGAACTACTTTAATGGGTCACAATTTCCCTCTGTAAGCTAGTTTTAATGTTCTAAGTGGCTGTGGGAGAATCAGTACCACTGTTACTTGACTGACTCAGGTTCTTTCATATCACAACAGTAACAACAAGAAGTGGTGGTCCACTGTTACATATGTGTAGTTGTAAGTGTTGCACTGTAACACAACGTGCTGTCTACGATCACAGTGTTAGTTTTGGAACCGGTTACTTTACTAATGTTTCCCCTGCCTCTAATTTCAGGAAAGTTCCAGAGGTATGACTACGGTTTTGCCGGGAATATGATGAAGTATGGCAGAAGAATCCCCCCAGAGTATGAGCTCTCCAGAATAACTGCACCTGTTGCTTTATTCGCCAGCGAGGGGGACTTGTACGGCGACCCAGAGGTAAACTGGAGTATGAATAACTCTACAGTACATCCCTGTTTTATAATACAGTTTATTACTAATAGAAAAGTAATATGACGTTATTTGGTAATGTTTGCGTCATACTCAGGAGTTGCGGCATAAGAAAGAGCAGCTTCAACATTTTCTGAACCACTTTATAATGACAATAAACTCAACTTTTGGTTAAAGTTCTGATTCCCCATGTTTATTAGATTTGCTTATTGATAATGTCCCTCCACTATATCTGATGGTAGATAGGCCCATTTCTCAAGCCTGAATACTTTTCTCGTTTATTTGGTTTCTTCACATTCAAGAATCGTATGCCAATAATTGTATTTCATTCCGCACATTGGGCTTCCTCTAAACTCCTGCCCCCTTTTAAGGGCTGCTTTCACAGTTTAAGCTTAAGCTGGAGCTTTAGTAACCTGCGGACGCCGTGTAAGTTTCGAGTAGAACAACCAGGCTCGGCTTTACTCAGCTGAACGGTAACACTTGCGCATGCGCATCCATCGTTTGTTTATGGCGACGCTGTTCCTAAAGTAAGCTTTGTAGGTTATCCAGCAACATAAAGTTAACGTGAGCGAAAAAGCAGCTTTACTTCTCAAGAAGTCAGCATTCTCCTACAAATTGTGAAACATGCAATCCGACAAATTACTGTGGAGTAAGAAAAACCAAACTGGGGAAAAATTGCGATACGAAGAGTGGATTACAGTAGTGTCAAGCGATTTTGACAGTTCTGCATGCTGTAGGTTTTGAGATACCACAAAAATCTCCAGTCACAATTACGAGGACGATATGAAAATTGTTAGAATTTCATGTTTCCAAAAACAAATGAAGTCTGGTTATATTTTACAGCTACGTTTTATGCTTTGCAGTTGGTTGCTGGTATTTGTTCGATTTGCTGTAATAGTTTCTTAATTATTGTCATTTAAAGATTTTGTGTTCGCCAAAACTTAATTTGAGTAGACAACATTTCCGGGCAATGATTTGTTAACGCCTAAACAATGTGAAGATTGGCCTAGAGATGCGTTGGCAAAGAAGCCCCATCTAAGGAACAATTTATAATTGGTACAGCAAATTCAAGAGAAATGGGTTTTTCCTTAGCGGTGAATTTCGTAAAGGACGGCGATGAACCGCTGTTACTGATGAAAATATTGACGCTATTAGAGCAATGCTTGAAGAAGGTCGACGAACATCTGACGTATTTATTTGGGCGACATTGGGCATTGGTATGAGACAAATCCAAAACATTTTACGTCAGCGGTTAGACGTCAGAAAACTTTGTTGTCGATGGATTCCACATAAACTAATCCCCAATCAAAAACAACAACGCATAGATTTGTGCACAAAAACTCTGGAAATATTCCAAGTTGGCACCTCAAATTTGGTTTGGAATGTCGTTTCTGGTGATGAGATTTATTGTTATGATACTGAAAAGTCAATCAGCCAAATGTGTGTTTCGAACACAACCTAAGTCCGACGAATTCGCAGTGCTGCCAAACAGATGGTTGCAACTATAGCACTAGAAGATAGACATACCGTTACTGCGATTAGTATACATAAATGTCTGTTTGCCACAAAGTTCTGGAAAAGTTCGTAAAAAAGTACAAAAGGAAAAATAATGTTACATCATGACAACGCATCGTCATATACAGCAAAACTAACAACTAAGTATCTGGTTGCCTTAAAGGCAGCATGGACCCTCCACCATACAGCCCTGACCTTGCACCTTGTGGTTTCTTTTTGTTTCCAAAAAGTAAAGATAAAATGCGTGGAATCACTTTTTCGTTATCAGATGAAGCAGTGGAACATTACAAAAACCTGATTTCTGAATTGCCTCAGGAAGAATGGCATCATTGCTTTAAGGACTGGTGTCATCGAATGCAGAATGTATTGATGTTAAAAAGAAATAATTTGAAAAAATAAATAATTTTAATTTTTTAAAGCTATTTCTTGTTTGTTTTTGTACAAATTTTCAGTGTCGCTCAGTAGCTTGCCTCCACTTACATATAACCTCAACATCATATATTAAAGATATTTACATGATCGATAAAATGTATATCTTGAATATTCTAGTAACAGCTTGTAAAGTCCTCTTCATTCTGAATGAGTTTTGTATAATTAGCAAACAACAAATGTAGATCTCGTTATAGCACACAATTTATGTCAAATTGCATTTTCTGCGGCGGGACACCAGGGTAGCGGAGTGGTTTTGTTTCCGGTAGCCGTACTGAGGGTCCGGTGGTCTGGGGTTGCGATTTTAAGTCCGCCCTTTCCACGCCTTCACCTCTGACTTGCTCATGTGAAGTACCTTTAAGCCCCAATGTGATTCGGAGTCGACGGTAAAAGCTGTAGGTCCTCTGATTCCACAGCCATCTTCATCATCACCCTACCATCGGAGGCAATGAATTCCGCTTGGTGGATTGCGGTATCTCTCGAACGTCCCAGCAAAAATGTGAACCTGACTGGCAGCCCATATTAAACTTCTTTCTGCACTAGACTTGTCCAGTACATCACCAAACTCTGGATTAAGCGATGAATCCGGCCACCAAAGTCTTATGATGAGTAAATCAATCTGAAACTGCGGTCACAAAAAGTGGACATCCTTATCTCTATAACATGTTCCTCTGCATTTAATGTGAAACTCATCACTTCATGTGCTGACAGGAGCAATAAATGTAATCTTTCTTAATATACAGTTTTTCATCAGTGTGAATTATGAGACATGTGATAACTTTTCCTGACAAATGCCAGTTTTTTAATACTCCTTTGAGCAGTTTGCAATTCACTGGGAGCGTTAGAAATAGTGATGAGACGATACCACCGTGTGTCACCGTAGTTTTCTATGTATAAACGCATGTAATTAATCTTGTATCGTATGCTAATTCCATCGTTCCTGTTTGACATTCTCCAATTCGCAGCAATTTTTATCTTAATAAATTCACAGGTTTACTCAAGGGTGATGTTAATAACTTTGTATATAACTATACTTTATGCTGAAAACTTTATTTTGAAAATTTTCTATCCATAAAAAAGCAAATACAAGTAATTCTTTATTCTACAATATTGAAAATATAAACTAATATGTATATTTTACATGAAACTCAAACAAATAAAACTAATGTGTGTGTACACCATTCTACCACTATTTACAACCACCACGTATATATTTTTTCATTCACTCATTAATAATTAGCCATATAGCCTGCGAAACAAATGCACAAAAACTGTGGATTAAGCCTCTCTACTGCCCACCCTCATACATTAGTATATACAAAGAGACCAATTTTAAGAAAAAATCAAGCAAGTATACGAAATGCAGAGATATAAAGGAGTCAAATATGTTTATTTGAGAACACGAGCATTCTTGAAAGAACAAGTATTTCCATGCGCTATATTCATCTTACGTCTTAAGTTGTGATTCGTTTTTTACTTTCTCTACTACGTATTGTAAGTAGGGGAAGTATTGTATTCCACCCAAAAATTCGATACCGAGATTTCACAGGAAATATATGTTTTGAGACCCCCTGAAACCAAAAAAAGCATTTTTGGAAACATGTCCGTGTGTGTCTGTGAACAGCATAACTCAGCAACGAACAGTCGGATAAGCACCAAACTTGGTATTTAGGTCCAGTATCTTCCAGAGATGCAACACGAAGTTTTTCAAGAAAATCCCCCCACCCCAGATTACCCTTTACATGGAAGAGTTTTCGAAAATTTTAATTTTCTCAAAAATGGCTCTAACGATTTTGATTAAAATATCATATGTTTATGGTATTTTCATGACAAATGAAATGTATATCTCGAATTTTCTGGGAATGTCTCCAAAAGTGTTCTTCATTCTGAACGACTTTTGCATAACTGGTAAACCATAAGAGATAGACAAAATTTTGCTACACAAAAAATGTAGATCGCGTTAAAATACACAACTTATGTCATATACATTTCTTTTGTTCAGTTAACCGTTTTCGAGATATTGCTTGTTATTTCCTTAAATTTTCCAATACTTATACTTTTTCTCAAATTCGTTATTCATTTTACTTTCTCTACTACGTATAGTAAGTAGGGGAAGTATTGCATTCCACCCAAAAATTCGATACCGAGATTTCACCGGAAATACATGTTTTGAGACCTCCTGAATCCAAAAAAAGCATTTTTGGAAACATGTCCGTGTGTGTGTCTGTGTGTGTGTGTGTGTCTGTGTGTGTGTGTGACTGTGAACAGCATAACTCAAAAACGAACAGTCGGATAAACACCAAACTTGGTATTTAGGTTCAGTATCTTTCATAGATGCTACACGAAGGTTTTCAAGAAAATCCCCCCACCCCAGACTACCCTTTACATGGAACATTTTTCGAAAATTTTAATTTTCTCAAAAATGGCTCTAACGATTTTGATTAAAATATCATATGTTTAAGATAATGTCATGAGAAATGAAATGTATATCTCGAATTTTCTGGGAATGTCTCCAAAAGTATTCTTCATTGTGAACGACTTTTGCATAACTGGTAAACCATAAGAGATAGACAAAATTTTACTACACAAAAAATGTAGATCGCGTTAAAATACACAACTTATGTCATATACATTTCTTTTGTTGAGTGAACCGTTTTCGAGATATTGCTTGTTATTCCCTTAAATTTTCCAATACTTATAGTTTTTCTCAAATTCGTTATTCATTTTTTTTATGTCCTGGACTTGCAAAGAGAATGGAATGCGCCGCATAGCAACCAGCGTTAAAATGTTTGACCGTCGCTTAAAAGCTACCATATTCCCCTTGCATCTACAAGAAAATTAGCAATAAGACTGACATCTCGATATCTCGATTAACATAAAGCATATGGAGAATAGGCGTTTGTAAAAATAGATTGTACAAGAGTAGAGAAAGTCATGTGAGTGTAACACATCAGATTTTTTTTTATGTCCTGGACATGCAAAGAGAATGGAATGCGCCACATAGCAACCAGCGTTAAAATATTTGACTATCGCTTAAAACCTACGATATTCCCCTTGCATCTACAAGAAAATTAGCAATAAGATTGACATCTCGATATCTCGATTAACATGAAGCATATGGAGAATAAGCGTTTGTAAAAATAGTTTGTACAAGATTAGAGAAAGTCATGTGAGTGTAACACATCAGATTTTTTTTGTCTTGGATATGCAAACAGTATTAATCTGTGGCAAAGGGAATAGTGCTGCACCTAGCAACCAGCTATTAAGAGATATGTATGTGCTTAAAAGCTACTGTATTTCTATATTGCCCTTGTAAATATATATTCCCCTTACATCTACAAGAAAATTAGCAATAAGATGGAGTCTGCAAATGTTTATCTCGATTAACATGAAGCATATGGAGAATAAGCATTTGTAAAAATAGTTTGTACAAGAGTAGAGAAAGTCTTGTGAGTGTAACACATCAGATTTTTTTTTGTCTTGGATATGCAAACAGTATTAATCTGTGGCAAAGGGAATAGTGCTGCACCTAGCAACCAGCTATTAAGAGATATGTATGTGCTTAAAAGCTACTGTATTTCTATATTGCCCTTGTAAATATATATTCCCCTTACATCTACAAGAAAATTAGCAATAAGATAGAGTCTGCAAATGTTTATCTCGATTAACATGAAGTAGATGGAGAATAAACGTTTGTAAAAATAGTTTGTACAAGAGTAGAGAAAGTCATGTGAGTGTAACACATCAGATTTTTTCTGCTGGATTCACAGAGTTTTGTCACCAGAGTAGCAGGTAATTGTAATGGCTGAGTCACCAAGAAACATCAGCTTCATTCACAACTCAGTTAACGCTGCATGCTTCTACTTCTCCCCCATTCCTTTGCATGTTTTCATTTAGATATAAGAGTCTATGGAACATTGCAGTGATTCACCCACAGGAGCCCAGCAACTCTTTGGGAACAATAAGTGCACTCTAGACTACTTTCATTCCTTATCTAGCATAAAGTTGAACGTAATAACTTTCAATAATACAAAATTTAAACTATCGAAGCTTAATCTCAAAGTATTAGACATACTTCGATACCCTGGAGGTCCCTTCCCTAGTTAGAAATCATGACGACATTTTCTGTGGCGTTAAAACCTTCCGAGATATTCTTTGTTACTGGCCTGAACTTTGAAATACTTTTAGTTTTCTCGAGTATGAGGTCGCTATTCGTTTTTTTTTTTTCTTGTGGTCATTTTAGAAATCTGACTACTCCAGTCTAACGCATTCTTCTTATATTTAAAATGAGTAAATGTGTCATAAAAATTTTATCTCGATCTTGTTTTTTAATTTGTGTGTATAACAAAGTGAATAATGAGATGCGTTGTTTGCAGGACTGCAGGACGCTAGAATCCGAACTGCCGAACGTAGCGCTGTTTGAAATGACCGCAGACAAGGGCTTCACGCATCTCGACTTCGTGTTTGGCACCAGCGCACCCGAGCAGGTTTACGAACATGTGTACAGCATCATGGAGGAGTACTGACCTGCCATATCGCCACCTTTAACAATTATATTGT
Organism: Deroplatys truncata; assembly: GCA_030765065.1. Classification (NCBI taxonomy): domain Eukaryota; kingdom Metazoa; phylum Arthropoda; class Insecta; order Mantodea; family Mantidae; genus Deroplatys; species Deroplatys truncata. The sequence goes on along the minus strand of CM060977.1, from coordinate 8,388,824 downwards.
TTAAAGCTAGTAAAGAATGTTTATTCTGTTTAACTCGTGTTTTCAGAAAATTTCACTAGATGGCAGTTAAATACAAGTAGAGAGTACGACATACAGTCAAATGGGACAATATTTGGTTTTTTAGTGCACATTGGCAATAGACCTCGCAACACTGAGCTATAGACCAACACACTTGCAGCGAAAGTGTAATATAAATGCCATGCATGGAAAATCAGCGAGGTGTCCGCGTATGCATTGGATTTGCAGTCTCATAAACCAAGTCGGGTGGTTCAGACCCTCATCAGGGTCTCCATTAATTAAATACTCTTCTCAGTTTAGGCTAGGGGTTTTAATATTATGTTCGTCTGCTTTGAATGAATATTTTGTAACCGTTATGAATGTGGCTGAGAATTACTTTTTAATTCAGTCCCAGGCTAATTGAAAAGGGTGAATTAAGTATTGAAAACAACATAGGACGTTTAAATATTAATGTTGCGTAATTCTGGATTACGAAGAGGATATAATAAAAACTAAAACCTTAGAGGAAATATATTAATTCTTAATTGGGATCTCTTGTTTAATATATATATATATATTTCATCACTGTAGACGCAATAACTATATTTTTAAAAACTGGTGCTGTATCGCTCCCGCAACAGTTCATAGAAGGGGGAAGTTTTGCTCTACAAGGTGGTACTATGTTAAGTGGGCAGCGTCACGTGGTTTCTTTCTTTGCCACATTGTTTCCTTCATTTTTTATTTCAATATATTTTTCTGTGAGTCACATTTGCTCCTATAAGTGTCTGTTTTCTCACAAACCATTACATTTCTGTTGTGTATCTACTTTGAATATTTCAAAAAAAGAACAATTATTGATGAAAACTAATGTGTATTGAAAAACAATTCTTCTAATATTGCGTAAAAACAAACTTGTTGTATAAAAGCAGATCCGTGAACTTAGAAGACATGTATCTACATCCTGTAACAATTTCAGAAAATCCAGCTTTCAATACCATTATTGTTGTATTCCATTTCTAATAGCAATAAACTTAAATGAAAATAAACAAGGACCTATTTATTTCCTGTGTTCAAAGTGACATTTGTGTATCCTGACTTACTTCTCACAAGTGAAGCAAAATTTGAAAAACATGGGTCCATCACTTCACCCTGAGACGAAGGAACAGTCAAAACAGTGGATTGAAAGGGGGGAATTGGCTCCAAAGAAGGCGAAGACAGTTTTATCTACAGGCAAGGTCATGGTGTCAGTTTTTTTTTGGGGGGGGGGATACTCGTGGGATAGTTTTCATTGATTATCTTGAAAACGGAAAAGCAATCAATGGTGAGTATTACGCAAACTTATTACAGCGTTTGAATGATGAAATCAAGCAAAAACGGCCGCATTTAGCGAAAAAGGTCTTGTTTCATCAAGACGATGCAGCAGTTCACACGTCAATTATCACCAAGGCCAAAATCAACGAGTTAAAGTTCGAATTGCTTCCTCATGCACCCTTTAGTCCCCTCTGATTATTTTCCATTTCCAAAGTTGAAGAAATATCTTGGTGCGGAAAGATTTTCCAACAGCGAAGAGCTGGAGTCTGCAGTTGATGGCTATTTTGCAGAACTCGACGGTTCTCACTATAAACAGGACATCGAAGCTGTTGAACACCGCTGGGCAAAGTGTATCGAGCTGAAAGGAGACTATGTAGAGAAATAAAAGATGTTTTTTTCCCAAAATTTCTGTGTTTTCCTTGTTAGGTCGGGTACTTCTGGGGCAGCCCTCGTAAGCCTCCGGATTTCTGTACATGCAACCACGTCTTCCTGTCTTCTCATTGGTTCTAGCAATTATCCTGCATCTTTATTGGCTCTCCAGTTGAAAATTCGAAGCATAAACCATAAGAAAAGACCGTTGCCTACAGCGTCTACTTTCTCTTCTTCCCCTCGAAACGTTGCAGAATTACAATGAACATTTTGAAGCGAAGGTACTCTGTTTTGCCTAAATCTTGTACATTTTCTTACGCAATTACACGTTTATTTATTGAACAATATGAATGAAACTTAAAACTTATTTACACTTTTTAAGGGCTCTTGATTGAGGTAGTCTTTGATCCAATTGCTTTAAAATTGTAGAAAATTATCAAATTGCGCGTTAACTAATCATTAATAATTCATAAACTATAATTATTTAAGAATTCGTTTTTGTGCAGGTGTAAGTAAACGAAATGTTGCTATAATTTCATAGATTCAAAAAATAACTATATTACTAATTTTACTCCAACAATTAATGCGGTTTTGTAAATACTGAATATAAATATTTTTAGTTACCTTTATAAGTATTTTAAAATATTTCCAATGTAAACAACATGAACTTGAAATTTTTAGCTCTGACATACTCTACATAAGAGTTACAATTTATTTTCCAACTGTGCGCAATGTAATTATGTAGCTTTGACGTAACCTACGCCCTAAATTAGACTAGCTCTCTCTAAGCTGGCCGAACTCGGTATACGATCTATAGATTGATACGTTGTTATGATATGATACATGATATAACAACAAATACTACGGAAACGGCTAACGCTAAAAAAATAGCAGTTTACTTTCTGTGCCACCTATTTCATACAAAAATTTGACAGAAACTACGCGCTTTGAGGTCCATTTAACCCTAAAAAAGAATTTTTAGAGATGCAAAACTAAACATCAAATAAATGGCAAAGTTAATACTTAACATCAGCACATTGCATGGAAATCCACCAAAATGAACTACCCTTTAAATTCAAGTGACTTTCTCTAGTCACTACTGTTTATTTTCACATAGTTTCTACAAAGAATTGTTACAAAGGTTTATTTTTCTGTCTACTTCATCTTAAATGAAATAAACTTCTGTAGAAACAGTTTCATCTTCTTGTAGACACACGAAACTGGAGTGAAACGTTTAAAAAGTCGGTCGCTATACACTGGCTTTAACATACCGTGACATTGCGAGAAACAAACACATTATGACTTAAAACTACATAACTATTAACAATTGAAACTACTTACAAAGCATAACTCGGAAATGGTTAATGCCACAAAAGTGCAGTTCATATAACTTATGTGATTTAACGACGTGTACACCTTCATGCAGAAAGCATTTGTTTATTTGTGTTTAGCAGTTATGCAAAATTGTTTCAGAATGAAGAGGACCTCACAGAAAGTACAAGATATGTGCATTTCATTTCTCCTGGAAGCATGCCAGACATAACATGGTGTTTCATTTAAAACCGTAACAGTTATTGTTGAGAAAATGGAAAATACGGAAGCAGTTTACATGTCAATGGTAGTTTGTAGGACGACAATTTTCTTGAAAATCTTGGTGTCGCGTCCTTAAAACAGGCTGAAATAAAATAAGTTTGTATTTATTCGACTTTTCGTTTTTAACACACACACACACACACATGCATACTCTAAATATGGTTCATTATTTCGGGGGACCTCAAAATGTGTCTGCTGAGATTTCGATATCGTATTTGTACGTCTCACCCACAGATTTTGAGAAACTTCCTGAAAAGTTAGAAATTGCCTTTGAAGATACATGCTGGGTATATGTCTCATCAGAAAATTCCACTCTGCAAGCAAACAGGTCGCTTAGCTAAGCGGTGTCCATCAGCTTCAAAAGACAAACCAATGAAACACAAAAACTGGAAGGAAAGTTCAATACACAGGCTTTGCTTCACTCCCCTAAGGATGCCATAAATAATACAAAAATAAAAGTAACTTCCACCCAAGAAGTGAAAACTTGCCCATCTTCCAATAAGCAAGAAGTGATAAGTTTCCCTTCAACAACACTTATCATCTACTGGCTCAACTCTATATTTTTGAAGTGAAATTGTGAAAAAACTGTACGTGATAGAAAAAAACTAAAAAGTCAGTCAGAATCACTTAGTCATCCGATATCATGCAGACTAGTGTTATCAGTGATTATGGTGGAGAAGAAAGTGATGACCAAAGCTTATAGATAATATTTCTTCAAGTAAAACGGTGTTTTGTTTAGTTACATATTTAACATGGTTATTATAGCTATTGCTCAAAGTTATGAGAATATTCTAGAACAGGACGCCACTACTTGCATCAAAAGGTAAATAGATAGACACCTCCTCCTTGTTACTCATACTCCACCTGTGAAGCACAGTAGAATACCTCCCAAAGCTGCGGAGATGGCATAAATGGAAGCGAGTGTACAAGGGCAGTAAGGAATACAGTAGCCTTAAACGACGTCAAATACTTTAAGAGCTAATCGCTATGTGATGCTTTGAAATTCGTTCTCTTTGTATACCAAGAGAGGGAGAGAGAGAAACGATTAGCGAATTTCCTCTTGAGAACAGTATAGGTATTGAAAAATTAAAACCATAAAACAGAATAGTTCGGAAAGGGTTAACGCCACAAAAAAAAATCTTATTTCACACAAATTGCGTCCTTTAAAGCAATCTACATTTTTATAGAGTAAGATTCTGTTTACCAGTTAGACAAAAGTCATTCAGAATAAAAGGGACTTTATAGACTATTTCCAGAAAATTCAAGATATACGTTTTATTTGTTATGTAAGTATCTTAAAAGACATATGTTATTTTAATGCATTTTAGAGCCAGTTTTGTAAAAATAAATGTTATCGTAAAATTTTCTATGTAAAGCGCAATTTGGTGTGAGAGGTTTCCCTGAAAAATCTTCATGTCGCAGCCTTGTAAGATGCTGACCTTAAATACCAAGTTTGGTATTTATCGGAATTTTCGTTTTGACGTTCAGAGACGCAAGGACACGCAGACACATGGACCTTCTTCTAAAAATGCTTTTTTGGGGTTCGGGGTGTTTCACAACATAACCCTCACACAGTTTGGAATACAGAGGTAAACTTTAGTCCATCTTTTAGGAGAAGTTTTGCTCCATAAATTGGTACTACTGTTAATTATGGCAGTTTCTATGTGCTCCAGCAATTTTACTTTGAAGAGCTTTATCAGTGAAATGGCACGGTTTCTCGGAAACTATTGAGCATAGCTAATTAAATATTAGGATTATAAAAAAACAACATCTAAGTGTTGTTTTGGATCTAATTTGGTGTTAATAAAATGGTTCGTCATTTTTTTAATAATTGCTGAAAATTACAATAAAAATGGTATAATTAAGAAAATAATCCTATAGGTATAGCTTAATACAAAAAATACGTGCATTTACATGCTGTAAAAATGTCAAGAAATCCAGTCCTGGATTCCATTATTGTTGCATTCCACTTGTAATGGCAGCACAACTTAAATGAAAGTAAACAAACACAATTTGTTTCTTGTGTATCTTTCATATATCTTAACTTGTTTTTGCAAAAACTGTTCACAAGTAAAAGAAATTAAAAAAGAGACCTATACTCAAATTGGATACAGCTGTGGCAAAATCTAAACGACTAAACTTGATTTTAATAAAATATCGCGTCTCACTGACTTCTACACTTAATGCTTTTAAACGAGTAAATTATAATTTTAAGTATTTGTTCGGTCATACTTTCTCAAAAAAACATCCAGGAAACAAAAATGCGATAACAAAAGCGGAAGGAAGATAAGAGAATTCTGAGGAAGAGTTAATAAAAAAAATGAAAATACTTGAATGGTTCAAAGACAGTGAGGTCATTTCAGCTAAACAATCGTAGATGATGCCAACATTATCACTAGTATGTAAAAAGAGATGGCGGTGTTTGGTGCAAGTGTTCGGGACAAACAACAAACACGTGTTCTATACAAGTCAGTATTTAATAAGGTAAATAGTTCTGTAAAATTTATTATAATGCATGTGCTTTTCTACTGAAAAACTCTGATATGATATATTCACGTGACTTTCTCTAACCTCTATCCCTTATTAGTGGGTATACAAAATATTCTTACGAAATCTTATTTTTCTATCTACCACATTTTAACCAAATAAATCTTTACAGAAACAGCTACATTACACATTTCGTTATAGATACAAAGAGAACAGCGATAGTCAAATGTTTAACAACTGGACGCTATATGCTGGCCTTAAAATTCCATACTGTTTCCGTGACATCGCGAGAAACAACTCAATGTTGACAGGATTTCAAGAGGATAACCAATTAATGAACAATTCGAACCATTAGTAACGGACACCTCAGAAATAGCTTATGCCACAAAAAATTATTTGCAATAAATCCTGTGTTTTAAAAGAGATCTGTATTTTTTGTGTAGTACGTTTTCGTGTATCGTTTAACGTTTACCAGTTACACAAGATTATATAAAATTCCTTCCAAATGAAGAGGACTTCACAGACTATTCCCAGAAAATTGAAGTTATAAATTTCTTTATATGGTATTTGAATCAAAATCGTTTGAGCCATCTCTTAGAAAATCAAAACTTTCGGAAAATGTTCCATGTAAAGGGTAGTTTTTGATGGAGGGATTGTCTTGAAAATCTTGGTATCGCATCCTTGGAAGATACTACACTTGGTATTTATCAGACTTTTCGTTTTGAGTTACACTGTCCTCAGACACACGGACATGTTTCCAAAAATGCTTTATTTGGATTCAGGAGGTCTCCAAACATGTATTTGCGGTGAAATCTAGGTATGGAATTTTTAGGTGGAATGTAATACCTACTATATACGTGGTAGAGAAAATAAAAAACATTATGTATAAAGTTATAAGATTTTCTCTACACGTAACTAATTAACACGATATTCTTAATAAATGTTTCTGCGCAACCCTAACATTGTAACTGTATTCATTATCATGCACAGCTGGCTCATTAAATAATGGCAATGACGAATACCCTATTCCCAGAAGATGAAACCATTGTGTCATGTTCTCTCTGAACAACGAAGATGCAAAAGTACCTCTACATAATGTAACGGATTTGGACTTATGTTGTGCTGTGAATAGGCGACATCACAGTCCACAACACTTGCTCACTTCTCTCTCAGGAAGGGAATGTCTCGCTTATCGGTTCAACACGCCAAGTAATAACACTGTCACTTATTTCATCTTTAATTTCTTCAATTTATAATACTAATATTCCATAAAATGTTGTATCCAACTCGTGACATAATCTTAATATATACTCTTGAAGACTGTCGTAATAAAGATTCACTGGTTCACCAAGATCATATTGTTGTTGCATAAATCATTATTATAGAACTGTAATAAAAACATTTATAAGGGTAAAAATTGCCATTTATCAAATACTGCAGATGTGTGTGTAATGAAATATCTGAATAACCTTTATTATAGTTCTATACATGCATGTGCTGAAGTTTCTGGATGACAAAACATTCTAATAACACTCGTGTGAGAAAGTTTTGTTTTATTTCCTTTGTACTCGTGTTGTAATCACGTTCGTTAGCAGGACATGATAAATAATTGTGTAAAGAGGGAAAATTGATGACAGAAAACAGTGAACCGATATTTTATAACTAAACCACAGAAGATTATTTTTCTCGCTGGTCGCACACTATGTGTCTTTTCCAAAGAGGTTAACCTGATGGCCTGCGAGTGTGGAATCTTTATATTCACCTCTATTTCGTTCTATATGTTAACGGTTTGCGTAGTATATAAAAACTGTGTAGCTTTTATGTTATCAAATAATTATGGGAACAAAGAGAAGGAACATAAGGTTTAAAACTTCACCTACTGTAATAACTATCGCGAGGTCCCGGGTTCAAATCCTCGGGTCTACCAATCTGACCGAAGGCTTTTTCGCGGTTTACCCAGTCCCTAAACGAATGTTGGGTTCAATAATTTGATCGACGAATTTTCCTATCATCCCTTCCATCACTATACGACGGTGAATTGATAAGTCCATGACTTTGACGAGAGATAGCGTTCTAATCACAGGTTTCTTGTTTGCACCCAAGTCTTACATCTATTCTGCGTCTAATCGCAGAAACGTCGTCATTTTTTTCTTAGAACATTGTTGAGAGCGTCTAAAATAAGCAGATGTGTGTTGCTTCGTAGAAAATGGAGAAAAGTGAATTTCGTGTCGTGATAAAGCACTACCATTCCGTGGTAAGGCGGTGAAGGAAACGGAAGAAAAGCTGAACAAGTATTATGGGGACTGCTCCATCACATGGCATGGTTCACAGAATTTCGTTGTGTCCGTTCAAGCACAAGAGATGCAGTGCGCATAGGACGGCCGGTTGAGGTCACAACAGAAGAAATGATGAACAAAATTCACAATATTGTGTTGGAAGAGCGCCGAGTGAAAATCTGTGAGATAGCCAAGATCGTAAACATCTCGAGTGAACAGGTGTATAACATTCTGCACGAAGTTTTGAGTATAAGAACGCTGCGAGCAAGGTGGGTACCGCGACTGCTCACAGTTGAAAACAAGCGGAATCGTGTGACCATTTCACAGGGATGTTTGAACATGTTTCAGCGCAACCCAAATGAGTTTTTGCGGCGTTATATCACGGTTGATGAAACTTGGATCCATTACTATCAACCTGAAACCAAACAACAATCAAAGCAGTGGATTTCCTTTGGCGAACCTGCTCCAAAGAAAGCGAAAACGATTCCGTCGGCAGGAAAAAGCATGGCAGCTGTCTTTTGGGATTCAGAATGGGTGATAGACATCCACTACCTGGAAAAGGGTAAAACGACAACAGGTTCATAGTATGCCGCAATGGTGGATCAGTTTCACAAGGAACTATTAAAGAAACAACCCCATTTGGTGAATAAAAAGGTTCTCTTTCACCAGGATAATGCACCCGCACACAAGTCAGCCGACCGACTTCTTCCTCTTCGCAAACCTGACAAAATTGGCTCGCTGGGAAGAAATTCACGTCCAGTGAACACACCATGGCAGAAACACCTCATATTTTGCAGACTTCTAAAAATCATATATTTGAAAGTGTTAAAAAAGTTTGGAGAATCGTTGGACAACGTGTATTGAATTGAAAGGAGACCATGTTGAGAAATAAAATTATTTTTCTTAAAAAATTGTTGTTTTCTTTAAAAAGCCACTGACTTATCAATCCATCCTTGCATTTAATTTGCTTCTTGTTCACCGCCATACCAAACATTGGGCTGATCACCTATCCTGGATAAGCTATGATCCAGAGTTGCTTGCTGCTCGACAGGTATTGGCCTGTAAATCCTACCAAGTGGAGGGTAATCAGTTAAAGAAGAAGAACTTACAAGGCGTTTTATTACCGTTGTCCGTCAGAAAGAATAGATAGAACTTTTCAATAGTAAAAGAATTATCAAAATGGATCATATGGTTTCTGAGATTACCCTCCATACAGATACAATTGTTATCTGTTTATAACATTAGTATAGACGTTGCTCTAGCTGTTGCACTCAGTGGATATTGCCGGCTCAAGGCGACAAAATCTTAAAATGTGAAGAAGATATCTCAAAATGTGACCGAATTACAAATGCTACTTTCTGGGGATGTTTTGTTATGAAGTTGGTGACAAATGAAGCGCCAGAGTGATTTGGATACGGCCCTCATCGTCAAGACACCCATGCGCGTCAGGCGTTCAACAATAAACATCGCCTTTATAAAGAGGAGTGTTTCAAGTCACTAGCTTTGGTTTATTTGCTTGCGTTGGTGGCTCATGAACCTTACCGCCCTAGTGGGATCCTGTACGTTCAGTTACTTCTTGTGTTGTTAGCAACTACTGCTTTACAACTTGGAATTAAATGCAATAAGAATTGACTTAAGTATGCGATGACTGTCAAGGGAGCTTTAACAACACCTGCAGACAATGGAGATTTCAAAGACCCAAGATGCAGGATGTGTGGTGTAGACGTGCGAACCAAGCACTGGAAGTGAATAGAGAGAACCAATTTGGAACTGTTGATCCAAATGAAACAGTATCTAACAAAAACCTAATCAATGGACTCCTGAGACTTATCAGAGGTGATTGGAAAAACAGAGAGGAAGGCGTACAATAGACCTAAGGTTTCAGTGCGGTCAGGTTCATCTCCCTATCTAATCTAGCGCTACCGCAAGAAAACTTATTTCTTCACTTAAAGAAACAGAGCGATTTCAGCTCTTTGAACAAAGTCCACCATGATCTGGGTTTTGAGTCCAATACAATAAATAAGAGCAAGATCTGATATTGTAGCCCTGAAATAAAAATTTGATGAGGGAAATGGTTGACTGAAACATGGTTACACGCCGGGCATACCGTATTAAGGGCTTCCTCAGCTTGTCTTGGAACGTTAGGCCTTCGTTTGGAGAGGTAATGTCTCATTCACTTCGTTGTGTAGGTGAAGGACAAAAGCTGTATGACAGTCAACATTTTTGCAATATAATTTGAGTGTCCCACATTACTGAATATGTTAATAGAATACAAACGATAAAACAGTTTCCTTTTATGGCCCGCTTATTTATGTTTGCACAGTTCTATTACAATAGATAACAATACAGTTTTGTAAAGTGTCAAAACAAAAACTTCTCCGTTTATCACCTAGAAATTCTTTGTATTCAGAAATCGTTTGTTCCGCACCGCAGGAAGTGAGCGGTGCGAAACGAAAATATGAGCTGTCACACTATTTGTTGACTTCTCATTAGCGGACAAGCTATTTCATACATTGCTGAAAATCCGATGGTTTTTTTTTTCAACATGGTTCAAAATTTTTTCTTAAATTTTTCCAAATGTGGATATGTGTTTGCTGTACAGTTGACACGCGTGGAACATTTCTACCGGTCCAAGTAGACAAATGCATCTGGCGAAGAAGTCCCATCTAAGGCAAAAATTTGTAAGAACGGTTTTTTTACTTTCTCTACTACGTATAGTAAGTAGGGGAAGTATTGCATTCCACCCAAAAATTCGATACCGAGATTTTACCGGAAATACATGTTTTGAGACCCCCTGAATCCAAAAAAAGCATTTTTGGAAACATGTCCGTGTGTGTGTCTGTGTGTCTGTCTGTGAACAGCGTAACTCAGAAACGAACAGTCTGATAAACGCCAAACTTGGTATTTAGGTTCAGTATCTTCCTGAGATGCGACACGAAGGTTTTCAAGAAAATCCCCCACCCCAGAATACCCTTTACATGGAACATTTTTCGAAAGTTTTAATTTTCTCAAAAATGCCTCTAACGATTTTGATTAAAATAAGTTTATGATATTTTCATGACAAATGAAATGTATATCTCGAATTTTCTGGGAATGTCTCCAAAAATGTTCTTCATTGTGAACGACTTTTGCATAACTGGTTAACCATAAGAGATGGACAAAATTTTACTACACAAAAAATGTAGATCGCCTTAAAATACACAATTTATGTCATATACTTTTTTGTTGAGTGAACCATTTTCGAGATATTGCTTGTTATTCCCTTAAATTTTCCAATACTTATGCTTTTTCTCAAATTGGTTATTCATTTTTTTTTGTCCTGGTAATGCAAAGAGAATGGAATACTCCACATAGCAACCAGCTCTTAAAACATTTGACTATCGCTTAAAGCCTACCATATTCCCCTTGCATCTACAAGAAAATTAGCAATAAGATTGACATCTCGATTAACATGAAGCATATGGAGAATAAGCGTTTGTAAAAATAGTTTTCCAAGAGTAGAGAAAGTCATGTGAGTGTAACACATAAGATTTCTTAGTGATGAATTTCGTGAAGGACGTCCAAGAACTGCTGTTCCTGATGAAAATATTGCCGCTGTTTGAGCAATGTTTGAAAAAGATCGATGGACATCTTATGAATTTATTCGGGCGACTTTGTTAATTTGCATGAGTCAAATCCAAAACATTGTACATCAACAGTGAGACGTGTCGATGGATTCCACATAAACTGACTCCCGATCAAAAACGCACACATTACTGCAGAAAAACTCTGGAAAAATTCCAAGGCGACAGTTCATATTTGGTTTGGAATATCGTTACTGTGATCTTGGATTTATTGTTATGATCCTGAAAATAAAAGTCAATGGGCCTTTCGAACTAAACGTAAGCCTAGAAAAGTCCAACGAATTCGCAGTGCTGGTAAGAAGATGGTTGCTAGTTTTGTTTTCTAAAATGGGCCATATTGCTACTATAGCATTAGAAGATGACGTACCGTTAATGCCGATTGGTACGCAAATGTCTGTTTACTGCAAAGTTTTTAAAAAGTTCGTGAAAAACACCCAAAAGGAAAAACAATGTTACATCATGACAACGCATCGTCACATGCAGCAAAACTAGCAAATGAATATCTGGATGCCTTAAAGGTCAACTCCATAGACCCGCCACCGTACAGCCCTGACCTAGCACCTTGTTAATTCTTTTTGTTTCCAAAGAATATAACTAAAATGCGTGGAATCACTTTTTCGTCATCAGATGAAGCAGTGAAACATTATAAAACCTGGTTTCTGAAGTGCCTCAGGAAGAGTGGCATCATTGCTTTAAGGACTGGTTTCATCGAATATACTGATGTTAAAGGGGATGTTTTGTAAAACAATAATCATTTAAAATGTTTAAAACTAATCCTTGTTGGATTTTCTAAACATGTTCATTGTTGTCCTCGTACAATGAAATATGTCACTCCAAAAACTTGAAAACAAGCCTAGGTACAGATATGTTGTGGATTATTAACCAGTGCAGTCAAGTGTGTTTTTGCGTGTTTTATCTTTCATTAACAATTATCGCGTTTCCTTCTTCTTGATTTACCCCTGCAAAAAATAAAGATATTTACTTTGTAGGTATGAGAACAAGTAGACATGGAGGACTGGCATTGTGGATAAAAACTACTTATGTTTGAATACTTTAGGGGAGCGACACTTGCAATTATCGCACCGGGCTCCTGGGGCGGTCTCCGCCGACACGAGATTACCTTCCTAATGTGCTCTTCTTACGTAAATTCTAATACTTATGGCTGTTGATAACAGCTATTTAGCAAGCACAGCAAGTACAGCAGTTCAGTCACCAGTGACATCTGGTGAAGTAAACTTTCACATCTCAAATTAATAAAAGTGTTTTTTCAAGAAGCAGTGACAGAAGACAGGCTCAGTGTTTCAGCTGTTGTAGGCACGAGGCATGCCACAAGTTCAAGTCTAAAGAGAATTGTGAGCAAATTCATGGCACTCAAAGAGAAACGCTTTACAACATTTTTAATATCAGTCTGGTGAGTTACTTAATGTATTTAGTTCAAATTCTCTCTGTTCATGAAGGTCGCACATTGAACAATGTAACCCAGATTACTGTAAGCTGCACGTATATAGAAATATAGCTGGCATGTGTTCAAACCATATTTTAAGAATCTGATGTTTTGCATTTACATAACCTTCTCTATCCATATCGTTTATTTTCATGTATGGTTTCATTACATATTCCGATGTCGCTATATGCTGGCCTTAAAATTCCATACTTTTCATGATAACAGTTGAAAATTGACAGGCTTCTAAAACAATGACTAAGTATTGAAGAATTAGAACCACTAATATCGGATATCTCAGAAATGGCAGATGCCACAAAAAGTTATCTCGAAAAGCCTGTGTGTTTTAAAGAGATCCACATTTTTTTTGTGTAGTACGTTTTTGGTCAATCACTTAAAGTTTACCAGTTATACAAGATTATACAAAATTCCTACCGAATGAAGAGGACTTCAAAGGCTATTTCCAGAGAATTAAGATGTATATTTGATTTATCATGCAAATATCTTTAATATATGGTGCTACACCCATTTTTAGAAAATCAAAAATTTCAAAATAGTTCCATGTAAAGCGTGGTTTGCGTTGAGGGATTTTCTTGAAAATCTTCACTTCGCATCTTTCGAATGTACTAAACCTAAATACCAAGTTTGGTGTTTATCCGACATTTCTTTTTGAGTTATGCTGTTCACAGACACACACAAACAGGGATCTTTTATGATTTTTTGGAGTCAGCGGGCCTGAAAACACGCATTTTCGCTGAGATCTCTTTATCGAATTTTTTGATGGAATGCAATAGCATCTCTATCTACTGTGTACGAGGCAGAGAATGTAGAAATATAACATATTTAAGCAGGCATTAGTGTAGACTTTAATCTCTTAAAAAGAGAACAACAAATGTTTCGAAAATGGCTAATGCTAAGAAAAATACAATATTAGTTTCTCTACCACATGTTTGATATCAGCATTTTACAGAAAATATACATTTCAAGGTCCAGTGAAGAGCCCCCCTTAAAAATAATTTAGGTTTGCTATGAACGGCATAATTCTAAAAGGAAGCATCCCATAAAGACATACTCGATAGTGTAGGTCAACATCTTGGACGGAAATTAGCCTACTTCAACTACCCTTTCCTTGCATACAGCCTCTAGAAATAATTGTTAGAACAGCTTGTTACTTTCTCTAGTAGGTATTGTATACAGGTTCTGACACTACCATTTTTAGTAAAGGTCCATGTATGTGTTTGCGAAAAGTTGCTCAAATACCAAACATGGTACTTTTGTTTGGTGTCTTCCAAGAAAACGACACAAATTTGCCAACCCCAAGCTACTCTTTACGTGGAAATATGTTCGTTATGTTTTATTCTCACAAAAATGGATATAGTGACTTTCATTCAAATACAGCATGCCTACGGTATTTACAGTATAAATAGAGTGTATGTATACGTTGAATTTTCTAGTAATAGCCGATGCAGTCCTCTTCATTCTGAATGACTTTTGTATAACTGGTAAACTTTAATAAATAGACTAAATCTTACTTCACAAAAAATATACTCAGCACACAATTTATGTGAAATAAAATTCTTTATGGTGTTAAACCATTAACGAGATACCCTTTGTTATTCTTTTGAACTTTCAAATACTTTATACTTTTCTCGACTGCAAATGGCAATTCGCTTTTTACTTTCTCTACTATATACCTAGTAGGTGGAGAAGGTATTGCATTCAACCAAAAATAAGATACCGAGGTTTCACCGGAAATACATGTTTTGAGGCCCATTGAATCGAGAAATCGTTTTTAGAAAAGTTCCATGTGTGTTTGTGTGAACAGCATAACTCATAATGGAAACGCCCGATAAATACTAAAACTTTGTATTTAGGTTCAGTATCTTCCAAAAATGCGACAAGATTTTCAAGAAAATCCCCCAACGCAAACCACCCTCTCAAAAATAATCCTAAATATTTTTATTAAAATACCTTATATTAAAGACATTTACATGACAAATAAAACGTATATCTTGAATTTTTAGGGAATCGCCTGTGAAGTCCTCTTCATTCGGAAGGAATTTCGTATAACTGGTAAATGTAAAGCGATAGACGAAAACGTAGACCTCTTTGAAGTGACACAATTCTTTGTAATAACTTTCTTTTGTGGCATAAGCCATTTCCGCGATATCCGTTATTATTGGCTCGAATTTTTCAATACGTTTGAGATTTCTTAAAGTACTGTCGCTATTCAGCTGTTTCTCCGATGTTATGGAAGGAGTCTGGCATTTCAAGCCAGTATACAGAGATTGATTTTTAGACACGTGACTATCACTTGAGTCTCCTCTTGTATCTTACAAGGAAACGTGTAACGAAACTGTTTCTGCAGACACAAAAATAAGAATAATTTGTAGAAGAGTGTGTGAATGTAATGTCAGACATTTGTTTTATAAGCTCAGCACTTTACAAGAATGCCACACCAAACTACACTTTATACAGAAAATGTCTAGGATTTTCATTTTCTTAAAAACATCTTAATGAATTTATTAACGTAATATATGTTTAACCGAGGGAGACGGATTCGTGGTAACGTGTGAGGCTCGCATTCCAGAGGCACTGGATTCTATTCCCGTCGACGGCCCACTCTGACCTTGGGTTTTTCATGGTATTGCGTGGTCGGTAGGCGAATGATGGGATGGTTTCTTCTACCACGATTTCTTTTTACTTTCATTCCGTTTCTTTTTTCATCTTTTAGGTTGCTTCTATGTTTCGTGGCGTATGGCGGTGCCGGACAGATGGCGCGGATGCATGTTCAAGGGTACCCTCCGTGGACACTAGAGGGCTGCTTGGTCGACGGGCCGTTCATAGCCCTTTCTAGGCAGCCTGTAGCTATTAGAGACTTCCGCGCGTCTCTGCGGTCTGTAGCCACTTCACGCCTTCCTCCTGGGGGTGATAGGTGTATGTCCCTATCATATGTTTAACATACTTGCATGATCCAATAAAATGTACGTCCCCTTCATTCTCAATGACTGGTAAACCGTAAAAGATAGACAACAAGTAACATGATGACTGGAACATAACTATGAAACAGAAGTATGCTGCTCTTTACCTCAGAGCGAACATTAGTTAACGAAACCATCATTAACAGTAATTTGTACGTTATCTCCATTGAAGGCAACGATAATTCGTGTGGCACTCGGTAAATCGCCTTGACCTCTCAATATACACACATGGCCGAGGAAGCGTGGCTGATACTGTGACCGAAGATAATCAACTTGGACGGAAGTGTTGTACCGTGAGAACTGGGCCCACAGCAACATTGTGTCAATCACAAATTTGTGTTTCGTTGAACAAGAACATCGTAAACAAGTGACAACTGTATGCAACGGTAAGGAAAATGCTCATATTAATGACTTACGCCACATTCTATTGTTTATCAGTGGGAATACAAACTATTCTTACCAAAGCTTATTTTACTACTTCATTTTAATTCAAATAAACCTTTACAGAAAGAGCTACATTACACATTTCGTTATAGAGAACAGCGATAGTCAAATGTTTAACAACTGGACGCTATATGCTGGCCTTAAAATTCCATACTGTTTCCATGACATGTTGTCAGGACTTTAAAAGAATGGCTAAGTATTGAACAATTAGAACCATTAATAAGAGATATCTCAGAAATGACTTATTCCACAAAAAAGTTATTTGAAATAAACTGTGTGTTTTAAAGAGATCTAAATTTTGTTGTTTAGTATGTTTACATCTATCGATTAACGTTTACCAGTTATACAAGCTTATACAAAATTCCTTCCGAATGAAGACTTCATAGGCTATTTGTAAAAAAAATGAAGATATACATTTCATTTATCACGAGAATAACTTAACATATGATATTTTAATCGAAATCCTTTTTTTTTTCGAGAAAATTTTGGACAACTATAAAGGGAGTTTGGGATGGGAGGATGTTCCTCAAAATCGTCGTGTCGCAAGCTTGGAAGATGCCAAACTTAAATACCAATTTTTCTATCAAGCTTGGTAGTTAACA
The DNA here is from genome assembly GCA_030765065.1 of Deroplatys truncata. Classification (NCBI taxonomy): domain Eukaryota; kingdom Metazoa; phylum Arthropoda; class Insecta; order Mantodea; family Mantidae; genus Deroplatys; species Deroplatys truncata. The sequence goes on along the minus strand of CM060977.1, from coordinate 8,371,700 downwards.
ATCTTTTCGTTTTTGAGTTATGTTGTTCGCACACAGACGGGCCTTTATCTAAACATGATTTTTTTTATTCACGGGATCTCAAAACATGTATTTGCAGTGAAATCCCCCCACTGAAGTTTTGGAGGAATATAATACCTTCTCTTGCTACTAGTACGTGATAGAGAAAGTAGGCGAGAGGAAATAAACACACCCCTTCATCGTCACGACCCCGTGTATTAGCAAGAAACAGCTTTGAAGACATTTATAGGCTAACTTGTCAGTAACTTCGTGGTGTAATGATTGCAGCACGTGCATGTCCACGCAGGGCCAGCAGCTTGATTCCTCATTGGGGTTACATGTTTTATCGCGTCTTATTAAGCCTTAAATGCATAAAAGGTATTTTAGACACCAAGCCCTAAAAGTAGAACTTCTAACACAGTGCACACGAGCTAAAAACGTTAGAGTATCCCACTAGTGCGTAATCTTCATTGCGGATAACTTTGGTCTCAAGTCCAATCACATAGCAACTACCCTTTGCGTTTGCACATGTTTAGTAACTCGACTTGGTTTGATTACGTTTTACTTTTCATTATGTGTTTTTACATGATGCATTTTTCATGGCGCTCGCATTATCTCCTCGCAATACAAATCGTTATACATCAATTTATCACAATTCGTTGTACACTTAACATACACGTTACACGGATAGCTTTCTTTGAGCATAAACGTTATTCTTTTTTCTACTATAACTTACATAAAGATTAAATGGTGGAAATTATAAATTCAGAAGAACCTGAAACACCCTCCGTGGTCTAGTGGTACCATGCTAACCTCTAGTTCCCGATATCGTGGTTTCAAACCCGGCGGAGGGCGATGGGTTTTTTCGGGCGTAAAAATCCTTAACATGGCTTCCTTCGGAAGGAAAGTAAAGCCGGTGGTCCATGTCGTAGATTTACGGCGCGTGGGCTTTATCAAGCCTGCTAAAGAGGCCTCTGAGCAAAATTTCCGTCTTTCACGGCCGAACGCTAAGAACCATAGTAGTTAAAGAGCGCCCATAAATAAAATTAAATTTACTAGAAGACACTGAAATGGAAGTGAAATTACAGAAGCAGCAGAAAGAATAACACTAGAAGTACTTACCCAGAAAGCAATATGATACAGTCTTCATTGTCTGGTGCAAGATAAAACATAATTTCACTGAAAATGACTGCTAGTGAATCAACAAAACATCTGACATTTCTCTTGTTTCAAGAACCGCGATCTAAACGTCACATTTGTTAGTTTTAGGAATCAATATAATATTACTGATATTTTACAAATTGGAGCTTGTCCAAAAAGATAGTACATGCGACGTGCGTTAAAAGTAGTTTTATTTTGTTCGTTTCGCAAACATCGCTACTCGCAAAATAAAACCCTACTTTTAGCCCTTGTATCCTAATCTACTATTGATCATTTCCAACTTCACTGAGGGAAATCATTTCATTTATTGCCATGAATTGAGACTGGTTGAAAACATCTGAGGACACTGAAATGTGCCGGAAATGCCAGGTTTGCCTGGACACCCCTTAACATATTTTCACACATTTAAACAATACAAAGTTACCGTTAAACGTAAATAAAACCACTCATGTAGGTAGATTTGCAAAATGTAAAGTGCACAGCATATCAGTTATGTTAGTGTCAACTAAATTAGAAGTTACGTGAAGCTGTTACGAATGTAACTGGACGCAATCTGTTTGAAATCTGCACAAATTAAGAGTATTTTATAGCATAGGGAATCCGCTAAAGTTAACTAATAAACAGAAGAAAGTTGCGAACGCACCTGAGGTGTAATGCGATGTTATAAAGATAGAAATTTTGTATGTATATGTAATCTCAATAACCACTCAAACGGTTTTAATAATTCTTTTAACACTGAAAACTCATTTGTTTCGAAGTACATGGTCTATAAACACCATGTAAATTCATTCATAAATTAATAAAAGACTAAAAATTATTTAAAAATCCCTTGTACTTGAATACAAACACATTGCAGTTATAAAAGTACATACTTGACGTCTACTTGAGAATGTCGTGGAGTAGAAAGTAGTTGTTACTCCACGGAATATGCATGTAAAATAAGACAATAGGGTGAACCAGAGCTCCATCGAGAAACTTTCAGGGCCGTGTTCATAGATTTCACGTTGGTCTGGACTTATTTGGTCCGGACCAAAGACTGGCCAAGTTTTTGACAGTCATACATGATGAAAAGCCTCGGACCAAGAAAGGCCGTGGATCAGCAAGGAGAAAATGTTACACCACGAAGAAAGCTAGTTCTGCGCATGCGCGACTGCCATAGAGTAGTAAACTAATCACTGTTACTCGCTAGTTTTTAACTTTCTAAGGTCGTTTCAGAGCTGTTTTTTGATCGGTTCAGGGCTCACTCCTCACCCTCAGCAAAAAAAATGGAGATAACCAAGAAGTGTGCATTAAAACGGTCGGAGGAGGAAAAGGCCTGTTTTCCTTAACACAAAAAGTTATGGATATCACTGCAAACAAATCGGCTTCAACACACACAGATAATATGTGCACGAGTCTAACCTATTGCCACCCTTCCCTTTTTGGAAACGTTCATATCCACCAGATACACAGTTTCATGGCATTGTCAATCATTTCAATAAGAATTTAACTTGCTGGAATATTAACTTTTAAGCTTAAAATTTCAGAATCAAGTCGAATGTAAATAGTAAGTAAAATTTGCTGTCATTAAAATGTATCTCACCCTGGATCTTAACCAAGTAATTAAATATTGTGTGATAGTAATTATACAGAAATAATTACCTGGGGAAATCCTGATATATGATAAAACTTCCGAGAGTTGTATTCCTCCTTTCCTCGACGGAAAAACGTAAGTAAAGCCTGAATTACTTTGAACTTAACTTAGTGACAAATCGACGCGACATAACGTGAAGATGTTATATATTGTATTAAATGGTTGTCTTAACGTGGCTTACTTTAACGCGACGTAACTTACAAATTTGGCAGTATCGAACTTTTCCTTCCGGTTACGTCAAGTTTAATATCGCATGGTGGTTAGAACGAATCGGCGTGAAGCAGTAGCATGAAATAATAAAAGAATAATCAATCAAGATTCATTCCGGTTACGGTAAGTGCATTCTAATTAGACCTTTGCTTTAGCAGAATTTTTTAATTTCACCTTTCGTCCGTAATATTACGTAAATGCATCATAGTCCCGGTTTAACGAAGGGAAGTGTAGCAATGACGCGGGAGACATTAGTTATAATGCGGCTTGCTAAGTTCAGTAGTGTTTTCTTGATACACTCCTCCTGCATAATACGGAAGTGCTACTAGTATTTGCGTATCAATTGACATACTCGGTCACCGGTCTATCATATGGGTTAAGGTGAACCTGTTTTATCATCCTTCTAACTTTTACTTTACTAAACCTGTATTTCTTTTGAAGTTCAGGTCGTCATACTTTCCAACTATGTCTAATCTTGGTAGCTAGTTCTACTCCACCGTCTCATTTCGTGAATTCTACACCCATCACTCCAAACTCATCCAGATGATCTGCCTTTAACCTGCCCCTCTGAGGTAGACCAAAACTTGATCCGAACCAAGGCAAGTCCCGGTCTATGAATAACAAAATCGATGGTCCGCTGTAAATCCACTGGAAATAGCAAGTTTGTCCGACCAATACCGACCTCAGAGGTTTTTAAGGACTATTTTTATATAAAGAACCCATGTTCTCTGGCGGCTTTTACAGAGTAATTGTATTTCGTTTGGTTTCTGTCCCAGTTAGCTTTGTATCTGTATTGCACTGAAAACACTGCACAACGCTGTGTCTTGTTTGTAAATAAATTGTTTCCATTCGCTCACGGTAGCTGCTGTTGACAACAGTAACGCCCTCCCTCTCATTCAGTACTGCTCGGTTCTGTCTAGGGTTTTGTTTTTCCGGCAGTGTTAGTTGTGCGTTAACAGTGATACAAGCAGTGTGGATAGGTTTACTGATGAAGAGTTGGCACCTAGTATATGGGTTCACTGAAGAGCGGCACAATGACGCTATGCTGAGCTGCTCCCCACCACATCACAGCACTTTTGCACAGAATCCTTCTGTGTTAGAATGAAAGACACAGGCCGTGCGAGGTATGCCAGAACATCCGATCTGGAAGAGAATATCTGTCGCTATAGTCGGCATGTTGCATGAGCTCTGGACACAAGCAGTCAACTGTTTTGAGAGTTGTACATAAGCAACGATTGTAACCGTATCATCCAAAGAGGATGCAGTTATTGCAGCCAGCGGACTTCGCATTTCGAATGGAGTTTGCAAATCGGTTCCTACAGCAATGTGCAGAAAACCACAATTTTCCTGCTTTGGTGTTGTTTACAGACGAAGCCAGGTTTACAAAAGAGGAACAATAGGAATAGCCATGTATAGGATTACGAAAATCCACACGCACCGGTGTGTCGATCTTATCAGCAGCAGTTTGCTGTGAATGTATGGGCTGCTATTGTCATCGAATTTGTGATTGGACCTTATGTACTTTCTGATACATTGAACGGAGTCGTGTACAAAATGTTCCCTCAACGTGTCCTCCCACAGTTTCTAGAGATGTGCTGCTGACAATTCCTCAGGCTATGTGGTTTCAACATGACAGGGTGCCGTCACATCTTACACGTGATGTTAGGAACCACATCGATGTATAATTTGGACGACAATGGATTGCTCGCGGGGGTCCTGTTCCATGGCCGGCTCGGTCACTAGACATGACACCAAGGGACTTCTTCTCCTGGGGGCATGTGAGGAACCTAATTTACCTGACTCCGGTCGATACTCGCATGGATCTGGTTGCTAGGATTATCGCAGCCGCGGGAGTAGTACACCAAACTCCTGGAATACTTGAGCGTGTAAGGCATCCGCGATCATGTGGTCGACATTTTGAATAATACCTGTAAGGGAACAGTTCTGTACCCTGACAGACCAGATATAACACACACTGATAAACGTGTACTTGTTTCGTATACGGTATGTTGCATCACTCTGTGTTTTGTGTTATTCTGGCTTCTTCACTGTTGTGGAGGTATTTTCACAGAAACAAGTGTGACTGGGGTAACAAACCGAATAAATCATAAACATAACGAGCCGCCGGAGACCGTGGGTCCCTTATACCAAAGCACTCAGAAGGTATCCCAGAACAAGCTCTGAAAGTTTGTCGGTGCACTTCTAGTTCATCCTCTAGGTGTATGTAGATGGTCGCGATTTAGCAACTAAGAAACAGCAAAACAAAAGAGAAGGGACATATTCTAATAACCCTCAAGTTATGCCGAAGTTCCTTTGTACGTTATAATCAAGATCGTTGGCAGGGTGTGTTAAATAATTGTATAAAGATAGAAAATTGTGCCCAGCTGACATTAGAAACCAGTGAAACACTATTTTCTTAATTAACTAGCGAGAAGATTATTTTTCTCAACAGTCGCTGACTGTCTTCTACAAAGAGGTTAACTTGATAGCCTGGAGTGGACAGTCTACATATTCACCAGCTTCACTTCTATTTCATTGCATGCGTTAATGGTTTCTATATTATGTGAAAACTGGTAGCTTTTATGTTATTAAGTAACTGCAGGACCAAAGAAAAGGTACAAAGGTTTAAAATGTGTGAAATCTGTTGGGAGATACCTTTCAGATCGGTGTGTGGCGGATAGTTAGGCTTCTAGGTCTCATCCCAGTACCATACCTCTTGCTTCATATCCGCAGAGACCTTAGTACTAGGCAACTGTATCTCTGATTCTAAACGTGAACGGGCAGATGGCAGCATCGACGCGTATCCATACAGGCCCTACTGCTAGGCAACTGTATCTCTGATTCTAAACGTGAACGACAGATGGCAGCATCCAAACGTAACGATAGAGGCCCTAGTGCTAGGCAACTGTACCACTGTTTCTATATGTCGTCCTCCGTGGTGTAGTGGTTACCACGCTAGCCTCTAGTTCCCGAGGTCGTCGGTTCAAAAAACCCGGCGGAGGGAGATGGATATTTTCGGGCGTAAAACTCCTTAGCACGGCTTCCTTCGGAAGGGAAGTAAAGCCGGTGGTGCCGTGTCGTAGATTTAGGGCACGTAAAAGAACCTCAAGCCTGATAAAGAGGCCTCTGAGCAAAATTACCGGTCTTTCACGCCCAATATAGAATGGGAAGCTAAGGACCACAGCAGTTAAAGAGCGTCCATAAATAAAAACGATGCTTCTATACGTGACGGGTAGATAGCAGCTTCGACACTGCCCACAGAGGCCTTAGTGCTAGGCAACTGTACCTGTTTCTTTACGCGACGTGCAGATGGCAGCTTCGAAACTGTCCACAGAGGCCCTAGTGCTAGACAACTATATCTCTGCTTCCAAACGTGACAGTCAGATGGCAGCTTCGACACCTTAGTACTAGGCAACTGTGCCTCTGCCGGGCAGATAGCATTAGGGTATCCTCCAGTATACCTGCTTTTATTATGTGTGGATAGACGGCAATTTTCTACTGTTTTATATTTAAGGTAGAACTTTGGGTCGTGGTATTAAAGATCCCACCAGATATTCACCTTGGGGACAGAGGGAAACCACGAAAACCCCTGTCAGATTGGTCGGTGCAGGGGTTCGAACTCGGCGCCTCCCGAATGTAAAGTGTATTTGGCCTAATTTTCCCTAAAATACGCTTGAGTTAGAGTGCATTTCTGTTGGAATAAGCCTCTCGCTCTATCTTAAGAACCTAAGCAGTAGTATATACCTGAGTGAAAGGCCGGTATAATTTGATACAAAGCAGTCATGTTTTTCTTGTTGCCCGCGCGCGTCACCAAGGTTACGTATTTGCGGACGCATCTGTTTCAACAACTCGCCAGAACAACCTGCTGGTATATAAGCACTTATAACAACAACTACAGGCTTATTTATTCTAAAGGTAAGTGGCCTCTTTCACACTATTTTATATAAACGCATGTGTGATCCAAAGGGTTCAAAACTAAACTTGGACTTTAAACCTCCTATATTAGCATGATTTTGTGTAGTGGGCAAGTGACGAGTGTAAAATTTAAAGGAGCTGAAACAGTTCATTGTACACGAAACAGCTACATTAAACAAATATATGTCTGATGTGTTACATTCACATGCCTTTCTCTACCCTCCATCGCTTATTAGTGAGTATACAAACTATTCTTACTATTCTAAATACTTCTTATTTTTCTATCTACTACATTTTAATCTAAATAAACCTTTACAGAAACAGCTACATTACACATTTCGTTATAGATACAAAGAGAACAGCGATAGTCAAATGTTTAACAACTGGACGCTATATGCTGCCTTAAAATTCCATACTGTTTCCATGACATCGCGAGAAACAACTGAATGTTGACAGTACTTTAAAAGAATGACTAGAAATGGACAATTCGAAGTTTTAATAATAAATATCTCATAAATGGCTTACACCACAAAAAAGTTATTTGAAGAAAATTGTGTGTTGTAAAACGATTTACATTTTTTATGTAGTATGTTTTCGTATATCGCTTAATGTTTAGCAGTTAGGGTTAAGAATTAAACAAACACGTGATGCACATAAAACGTAGATCTCTTTACAACGCACTACTTGTTTCAAATAACTTTTCTGGCATCAGCCATTTGTTATTGGTTTCAGAGTTTCAATATTTTCTCATTTTTTAAAGCACTGTAGCTATTCAGTTGCTTCTCGCAATGTTATCGAAGGAGTATGGAATTTCAAAAGCAGCCCACTTTTAAACTTCGGTCTCCTGTATTCTTCTTCTACCTATAACAGAATATGTAATGAAACTGTTTACGTAAACGTTTATCAGGTTAACATGGGGTAGATACAAATGTACTTAAACTTTCGTAAGACTGGATACTATATAGAATTAAAGGATAGTACGTAGGTAAAGTCATGTGAATGTAACTCATCGTTGTTTTTGTCTATCTCTTACGATTTACCAGTTATATCAAATTCCTTCAGAATGAAGAGGACTTTACAGACTATTCCCAGAAAATTTGATTTATTTTTACTTTCTCTGCCACGTACCTAGTAGGCAGAGAAAGTATTGTATTCCACCGGAAATACATGTTTTGAGGCACCTCGAATCTAAATAAAGCATTTTGGAAAAACATGTTCGTGTGTGTATGTGTTTGTCTGTGAACAACATAACTTAAAAACAAAAATTCCGATAAATACCAATGTTGATATTTAATTTCAGTATCTTGCAAAGATACGAAACAAAGATTTTCAACAAAATTCCCCACCCCAAACTACCCTTTACGTGGAACATTTTTCAAAAACTTTTATTTTCTAAAAAAATAGCTTAATGATTTTTATTAAACTACTGGATATGAAAGATATTTATATGACAAATAAAATGTTTATCTTGGATTTTCTGCAAATAGTCCGTGAAGTCCTCTTCATTCAGAAGGAATTTTATATAATCTTGTATAACTGGTAAACGTTAAGTGATAGACGAAAACGTACTACACAAAAAATGTAGATCTCTTTAAAACACACAACTTATTGCAAATTACTTTTTTTATAGTGTAAGTCGTTTCTAAAATAACCGTTATTAAATACTCGAGTTTCGTTATTTAGTCACTTAGTCCTTTCAACATTCAGTTGTTTCTCGCGATGTCATGGAAACAGTATGGAATTTTAAGGCCAGCATATAGCGTTCAGTTGTTAAACATTTGACTATCGCTATTCTCTTTGTATCTATAAAGAAATATGTAATCTCGTAGCTATTTCTGCAAAGGTTTATTTGGATTAAAATGTAGTAGATATAAAATTATATTCAGTAAGAATAGTTTGTATAACCACTAATATATATATATATATTATATATATATATAGAGGTTAGAAAGCCATGAAAATGTATCACATCGGATTTTTTTACTGTTCCATTTATAACCCGCTTTTAGCTGCTATGGTCATATCGGCGGCCTCTGAAATATAGGTATTGCTTATCAGCAATGGTGTTTACCTGTCGTTGGAGATGCGGATTTGTTTGGGTTTTGTACATTAGATCACATTCATACTCTCAGACTCTAGGGAATAAACAATTCCCACCCCCAGCCGGAAATTGAACCCGGGAACCCTAGCACAGCAGGCAGGTGCTCTACCGACATATAGGTACGATAAGTTATAGTCGCACAACGGAGGGGCACATCTCGTGGCTACCACCCCCCGGAGGAAGGGATGAAACGAGGCTACAGGCCCAGAGACACGCGGAAGTCCCTAATAACTTCAGGCTGCAAGACCCGTCCCACTGCTGGAGGGTGATGAACAAACCATCGACCAAGCAGACATCTAGTGTCCACGAGGGTACTCTTTCTTTTGATCAAGCATCCGCGCCATCTGTCCGACACCGCCATACGCCACGAAATCAGACACCCCAAAATTCACCTACCGACCAGGGAAAACCACGAAAAGCCGAGGTTCAGAGTGGGCGAACCCGGGGCCTCTCTCGGTTATTTGTCATGTAAGTATGTGGTATTTTAATGAAAGTCGGTAAAGATTTCCCGGGCTCCTCTGTCTGTTATAGGAAGTGGTAGTAGCGAGAGTTTAAACCTAACCTAACTTCAGCGTTACTGTCGGCTTGTGCAGTCACACATTCACTTTCTTTACATGCCATGCTTACTTCAGAAAATATCACGTATCTACAGCTCTGATGTGGTTTATTCACATGACTTCCTCTACTCACTCTCCATGGCTCAGCCAGCAACGTCTCTGGCCCGCATTCGATCCCCGGCGACCGCAAACTCTCATCCATGGGAGACTTCCCGGCTCGTCAGGCGAATGATGGAGCTGTTTCCTTCAGTCCCTCCCCTAATTTCCTGTCCCTGCATTTCAGTCATTCTTCATCGAGTTGGTCTTCTCCAGAAGTTGGATTCCCTGTGTCCGTCTGCCGGGATGTCCACTTCTGGAAACTTATGGGCCCTGTCATTGCTGTACCGTCGCTACTGCATCCGACCACCGGTTTCTCCTCCCTCGTGGGGCGTAGGTACATATCCCCTCTGGATCGGTGCGGAGTACCCTCCGTTGAACACTTATATCTACTTCTTAAACTTTCACTCCACATTTACTCAGGTATAAGAAGAATACAGTAGTAAAGCGGATCGCTATCCGATGGCTCTGATGTTCCACGCTGTTTCCATGACCACGAGAAAAAACAGTAGCGACTTATCACTTCTAAATACTTTATGTCTTACAATCATATGACTTTATATACCCATTATGTTTTATGTGGTCTTCGTATATTCTTCTTGCCAAAACATTTTCTTGTATCTTGTTCATGCTTTAATTGAGATGAAAGGTAAAAGCGAGTAGCGTAGTCAAATCCTAAAAAAAGCGCATCGCCATATACTGATCTTGAAATTCCATGCTATTCTCATCACATTAATTACTGATTACTGCCAGCTCTCATGTGATATATTCACATGACTTTCTCTACTACCTATCGTTTATTAGTGAGTATGCAAACTATTCCTACTGAAGCTTATTTTTCTATCTACTACATTTTAATCCAAATAAAACTTTACAGAAACAGCTACATTACACATTTCGTTATAGAGAACAGCGATAGTCAAATGTTTAACAACTGGACGCTATATGCTGACCTTAAAATTCCATACTGTTTCCATGACATCGCGAGAAACAACCGAATGTTGACAGGAGTTTAAGAGAACGACTATTGAACAATTCGAAGCTATACTAACTGATATCTCGGAAATGGCTGATGCGACAAACAATTTATTTAAAATAAACTGTGCGTTTTAAACAGATCTACATTTTCACTTTCTCTACTACGTATACTAAGAAGGCGAAGTATTGTATTCCACACAAAAGTTCGATACCGAGATTTCACCAGAAATACACGTTTTGAGACCCCCTGAATCCTAAAAAAGCATTTTTGGAAACATGTCCGTGTGTGTGTCTGTGTGTGTCTGTGAACAGCATAACTCAGAAACGAACAGTCGGATAAACACCAAACATGGTATTTAGGTTCAGTATCTTCCAGAGATGCGACACGAAGGTTTTCAAGAAAATCCCCCCACCCCAGATTACTCTTTACATGGAACATTTTTCGAACATTTTAATTTTCTCAAAAATGGCTCTAACGATTTGATAAAAATATCATATGTTTAATATATTTTCATGATAAATAAAATGTATATCTCGAATTTTCTGGGAATGTCTCCAAAAGTATTCTTCATTGTGAACGACTTTTGCATAACTGGTAAACCATAAGAGATAGACAAAATTTTACTACACAAAAATCTGATGTGTTACACTCACATGACTTTCTCTACTCTTGTACTAACTATTTTTACAAACGCTTATTCTCCATCTACTTCATGTTAATCGAGATAAACATTTGCAGACTCTATCTTATTGCTAATTTTCTTGTAGATGTAAGGGGACTATATATTTACAAGGGCAATATAGAAATACAGTAGCCTTTAAGCACATACATATCTCTTAATAGCTGGTTGCTAGGTGCAGCACCATTCCCTTTGCCACAGATTAATACTCTTTGCATATCCAAAACCAAAAAATGAATAACGAATTCCCTTTTGAGAAAATAAGTCTTGAAAAATTTAAGGAATAACAAGCAATATCTCGAAAATGGTTCACTCAACAAAAAAATGTATATGACATAAATTGTGTATTTTAACGCGATCTACATTTTTTGTGTAGTAAAATTTTGTCTAACTCTTTGGTTTACCAGTTATGCAAAAGTCGTTCACAATGAAGAACACTTTTGGGGACATTCCCAGAAAATTTAACATATACATTTTATTTATCATGAAAATATATTAAACATATGATATTTTAATCAAAATCGTTACAGCCATTTTTGAGAAAATTAAAATGTTCGAAAAATGTTCCATGTAAAGGGTAATCTCGGGTGGGGGAATGTTCTTGAAAACCGTGTCGCATCTCTGGAAGATACTGAACCTAAATACCAAGTTTGGTGTTTATCCGACTGTTCGTTTCTGAGTTATGCTGTTCACAGACAGACACACGGACATGTTTCCAAAAATGCTTTTTTTGGATTCAGCGGGTCTCAAAACATATATTTCCGGTGAAATCTCGGTATCAAATTTTTGAGTGGAATACAATCTTCCCCTACTTACTATACGTAGTAGAGAAAGTAAAAATGTAGATCGCGTTAAAATAAACAATTTATGTCATATATATTTTTTTTGTTGAGTGAACCATTTTCGAGATATTGCTTATTATTACCTTAAATTTTCCAATACTTATACTTTTTCTCAAATGGGAATTCGTTATTCATTTTTTTATGTCCTGGACATGCAAAGAGAATGGAATGCGCCACATAGCAACCAGCTCTTAAAACATTTGACTATCGCTTAAAACCTCCATATTCCCCTTGCACCTACAAGAAAATTAGCAATAAGATTAACATCTCGATTAACATGAAGCATATGGAGAATAAACGTTTGTAAAAATAGTTTGTACAAGAGTAGAGAAAGTCATGTGAGTGTAACCCATCAGATTTTTTTGTGTAGTGCCGTTTTATCTGTCACTTAATGTTTACAAGATTATACTAAATTCCTTGAGAATGAAGTGGACTTCACAGACTATTCTAGAAATTCCAGATGTACATTTTATTTCTCATGTAAATACCCTAAAAATATGACATTTTAGTGAAATCGTTTCATCCATTTTTAGAAAATAAACAAATTCGAAAAATCTTCTAAGTAAACCGTAATTTGGGATGGGGAATTTTGTTGAAAATCTTTCTGTAGCACCTTTGGAAGATATTGAACTTAAATACCATTTTAGGTTGTTCAGAGTACTCCTTTTGAGTTGTACACACACACACACACACACACACGGATCTATTCCTAAAAAATTCTTGTTTTATTCAGGGCTCTCAAAACGTGTATTTCCGGTGAAATATCGGCATCGACATTCCAACTGGAATGCAACACTTCCTGACCCAGCGAGATCACTTCGTGGTAACGTGTGGGGCTCGCATTCGGGAGTCCCGGCTTCGAATCCCATTGGGTCGGCCAGCCTGTCCATGCTTTTTCGTGGCTTCCTTGGGTCGGTAGGAGAATGCTAGGGTGGCTGCTCTTCTACCACGAATTTGCTGTCCCCATCATTTCCTTTTATCTATTTCAGTATCGAAGGATCCGACGTTGGTTCGGTGGATTGTATGCTTTGGAAGGGTAAAAAATAATGTTACGGACGGAGGAGGCCTCTGAAACCGGGGCAGGGCACCGCACAGAGGCCAGTCGGCCCCTTGTGCTTCTACCGTGACTTCCGAGAAGGAGGGTCGAGGGGAGAGACCCGATGCGGATGACGATGGACGCAAGCACAGATTGGGCCCGTAATGCTTTAAGATTGAACGCCTCCAACGTCGCCCAAGCCCACTCTATTGGACACCGAGCCTCCGGGTTGTCCCTGAGGAAGCTCCCGCCCGAAAGTATCCAGAGGTGGTTTACAGCCGAACAGTCCCTGCAGGACGTCAGGAGAATCCTCTACAGAGCCACCATGTAGCCACAACCCGCCACCTGGCCCTACAACCCTGGAACAGATGTCAAGGAACATGGTGGTACAGGAAAGTAGTGGTAGAAGATGAACCACCCCAGCGGCGTTTGGTGGAACTTCCTGGGCGCGTGTCTCGGATACGGGGCTCCATCTGGATTCGTCCTTGCCGGTGTGCATCTGTGGCCCACTGTAAAGACGTAGCAGAGAAAGTCGTGTGAATGCAACACGTACTGTACTTCACGTCGCTGAGGATCACGACAGACGTGAATGTTGCCACACGCTTTCCTTAACTGAAGACACAACTTCGCCCTCACAGCTGTTATATGAAGAAAACCAGCATCCTTCGCTCTTGTAAACAATTCTCACACAAGCATGCATCCACTTTGTGTTAATTGAAGCACATCTCGTTGTAGGTAAAGGCACGAACAAAAGGAGGGTCAAGCACAGCAAGTAGGCCACAACGGCCCTGTTTGCTTCTACCGTGAGGGGGGGGGATCCGAAGGACGACCACATCTGGATGACGACAGCGCAAGCATGGACTGGATCTCTGGTATTTCCTTATCGAACACATACGGGCCCAACTCATAAACCCCTAATCCCCGGGGGTCTCTCGAAGGGGCCGAGCCCTGGAGCACCCGGAGACGGGTGCTAACTCAGCAGTTCCGCAACGATGCCAGGCAAGAAACCTCTACACACCCACCGAACATCGTCGCCTGTCCTACAACCCTTCAACAAATGATAAGGAAGACTATATTGGGTTGTCTCGTTTTGCTCGCAATAGCGCCTGAAGACCCTGAACCCTCTGTACACTCAAGTTATCCTAGTTGCCTAACCACCCCTACGACTTAGAGAACAACAACCCGACTCACTATTGGATATGTCAGCGTGAACTTGTGTTTACAAACTATGGAACGTAAAAAGGAACATTTCCAACATCTTATGCTGTTTTACTATCGTAAGGGTAAAACCGCCTCACAATGCCGACAGAAAATTTGTGCTGTCTATGGGGAAAATGCAGTAACGAAGCGAGCACGTCAAAAGTGGTTTATTCGATTTCGAACTGGTAATTTCTCCCTAAAAGACAAACCTCGATCTGGACGGCCAATGTTTACGGACGTGGAAAGAATTCATGAAACGGTAGTCAACAACTCGGGTGTTGGCATTGGAGCTCAATTTAGCTCGTGCTACTGTAGCCAGGAACTTCGTAATATATTGTTTACAATAATAGTGTATACTGTTTGTTTACAAAACCTAACTGCCGTAGTTATTTATCTTTTGAACGACCTTGTGTTTACAGTTTGGCAACTACGCTGTCGTAGCTGTGCTGCGGGTGAGGTGTGCTCCCAGGCGTTCTTAGTGATTGAAACGTAACGAAAAGCGAACCAATTTATGAGACAACCCTATACGTAGGTACACGAAATGGAGGGGCAGAAAAGTCGTTTAGAAGCTGAACCACCCCAGCATTCGCCTACCGACACAAAAAATTGAGTTTTATTTATACACGTTTTTAACCGCTGTGGTCCCATTCTATATTGAACGTGAAAGACTGGTAATTTTGCTCAGAGGCCTCTTTATCAGGCTTGAGGTCTACGACACGGGACCATCTGCTTTACTTTTCTTCTGAAGGAAGCTATGCTAAGGATTTTTACACCCGAAAAAAATCCATTGCCTTCTGCCGAGTTAGAACCCGCGGCCTCGGGAACTAGCGGCTAGCATGCCGACCGGAGAAACCATTTCGTTAAAGGTACAAGAGAGCCAAAGAAAACAATCGATACTCAAGTATCTAAAAACGAGTCCGTATATGTTAGTTTTAAAATTCATGTTGTTTCCATGAAATAGCGACAGCAGTGTAAAGAATCTAGTCTGCTACATTTACAATACTTTCTCTACCTTGTACCGCTTATTAGTGGGCATACAAATTATTCTTACGAAAGTTTGTTTTCCTATCTACTTTATTTTTAATCCGAAATAGCTGCATGACACATTTCGTTATAGTATAAAAGGAAAGTAGCGATAGTCAAATGTTTAGGAACTGGACTCTGTGTACTGCTCCTAAAATTCCACCTTTTTGACCGCAGTCGCGAGAAACAACTGAATATCGAAAGGCCTTGAAAAGAATGACAAAATATTGAACAATTCGGACCATTAATGACGGATATCCCGGAAATAGCGATGCCACATAAACGTTATTTGAAATAAATTGTGTGTTTTAAAGAGATCTACATTTTTTGTGTAGTACGTTTTCGTGTATCACTTAACGTTTACCAGTTATTCAAGATTATACAAAATTCCCCCGAATGAAGGGGACTTCACAGGCTGTTTTCAGAAAATTCAAAACGTGCATTTTATTTGCAATACAAATATATTTAATCAATATCGTTAGAGCCAAAGTGTTCCATGTAAACGGTACATGGGGTGGGGACATTCTCTTAAAAATCTTCGTGTCACATCTTTGGTAGTACTTGATCCAAACGCCAAGTTTTATGTACATTCTGCTTTTCGGTTTTCAGTTATGCTGTTTACAGCCACAAACACACACAAACATTTTCCTATAAATGCTTTTTTTTATTCTGGGAGCCTCAAAACATGTATTTCCCGTGATTCTCAGTATCGAGTTTTTGGATGGAATGCAATTGAAAAAATTAAATGAATAACAACGAATACCTTGTAAATGGCTAATGCTACAAAAAAGTTATTTGAAATAAATTGTGTGTTCTAAAGAGATGTACATTTTCGTTTATATGTTACAATTTTGATATAAAATTTCTTCGGAGTAAAGGGAACTTCACAGGCTAGTCTCACAACGTTCAAGTATATATTACAAATAGCGTAAACATGTGGTATTTTAATGGAAGCCGTTAGAGTAAGTTTTGAGAAAATAAAAAGCAACGAACGTTTTTTCCATGTAAAGTGAGGGAATTTTTGTTGAAAATCTTCGTGTTGCAGATGCTCAAGTTAAATACAAAGTTTGGTGTTTAACCGATTCTTTGTTCTTGAATTAGGCTTTACACAAGCACGAGCGCGCGCGCTGGTAAACAATTTCTCTACGTGTTAGTAACCCAACCAGACATCTGTGGTGGTTTCTCTTCTACTACATTTTCTCCATCATGCTGGTCTGAAGGACCAGGGGACGGTGTTCGGTGTGTTGTAGCTGGGCGGTGGTGGTGCGCTTTGGGAGTCTTCTCCCTGGCGTCGGTCGGACGGCTGAAGGAGACGGGGGCTCGGGGCTTTGGGCAGCCTTGAGCGACGACGAATGTACTAGGGACCTCGTCCACGTCGTCTTCTCCGGGCTCTCTCTCTCTACCTCCCAAGAGTCGCATTCGAAACGCAGTGGGCCACTTCGCGATGTGTATTTTTATTTTTACCTTTTAAGGATTACAAGATATATAAAATAAAAGAGGCAATTCCATTTAGTAAGAGAACACATAAAACAAAAACGTTTAAGTTAATTCCTTGCACGTAGATACTGAACAGTTCACGAGAGAAGATGCTGACGACTCTCCACGCCTGCAACGAGGAAATAAAAGCAATTTATAATAAGAGGCAACAATGTTTCACAAGCATTTTTAAGCAACACAAGAGGCTGAAGCGATAGCTAAAGCTTTAAAAAGTAGGTTGCTATATGCTGGTTTTGAAATTCCACACTCCTTGTGTGACATTTCGAGAAGCAAAAGAATGGTGATTCCGCACTTCAAAAATACTTTTTATTAGAAAATTCAAACCAAGAGCAACGAATATCTGGAAAACGGTTAATAATACAAAAGTATGTATTTAATTTAGATTGTGTGTTTTAACGAGATCTACATTTTTGTCTGCTTCTTACGGTTTACCAGTTACACAAAAGTCATTCACAATGAAGAGAGCTTGAGAAGCTTTCCGCAAAGGATACATTTCCTTTTTGTGTTGTGCTTTTCAACGACACACATACATACAGAACTTGTTCCAAAAAGCTCATGTTGGGGTTTGGGTGATCCCAGAAGTTGTATTTTCGGTGAAATCTTGATATAAATTTTTGGGTGGAATAAAATATTTCCTGTAGCAGAGAAAGCTGTGATAACATACCTATATATTATTACATAATTTATATTGTGGGTTCTATAAATCTATATATCAATATTAGAAAGAGAGAAAACTTGCATTCATGTAAGTATGTATGTATGTATGTATGTATGTATGTATGTATGTATGTATGTATTATTATTATTATTATTATTATTATTATATAGTGGCTTTGTCCAGTTTTTCAAATGTCACTTCTCTCAGCGCCCACTATCACTATTTCGTTTTTATGTGGTTCAGCTTCACTAGGAGTTCACTTCAGTAATGTCACTTCACTAAGTGAACTAGCTCAATTCTCTGTCACTTCACTTGCTTCGTGAGGTAGACTCTTCACTTCACTCGGGAGTCGAACACAAGAACTCCAGTATCCTTCGCTCCGCGGTAGCACTCGCAGCAGTCACCAACTCCTCGCTCACTGACTGACTGCACGAGAACAATTACCTATATAGTCAGTGGAGTCTTTCCACAAGGTTTTGGAAGGTTCAAGAACTATTTCGACACACTTCCTGGAGGAGGGAGATGAGATAAACCTTCTAGAAATTTCTGTTTATCTTCCATACTGCGCCTGGTGTTTACGCCGGCAAGACGCCGTTATCGTTGTTTACTCGGACCGCTCGGCGCCGACATCCGGATAACCTTGGACCACAGTCGCTTTGTCACAGTATCTGTGTATGGTGATGTCACTCAACCCATTTTGATAATTCTTTCTCTGGTGAAAACTCCTCATTCTGACAGACATGGGCTATAAAACACATTCTAATTTCAATGCATAAATCAATAAAATGTTAAAAACGTTTTACAAAGTGCTTGTACTTGAATGCGAGCACACTGGAGGCCTTGAGAAGGCTGTTATTCCACAGAATATGATGTAAAATAAGACAAATGCTGCGGATATTTCAGATAGATGGTCACGATTTAGCAATTAAGACACGGCAAAACAAAAGCGAATCAAACCTGTTTATAACGCTACGATACCAATGTCAAACATTTTAATAACCGTGGTGTAAGAAAGTTTTTCTGTTGCTGTAGATAGCAATGCGGCTATGCTCAGAGCGATGACATTCTGTCCCTCACCAAGTGACAATAACTTCATAATGAACGGGGGGGGGTAGGTAAATGAAATTGTAGTTTAAAAATCTAGCGGTAGAAAGTCGGGCGAGTATATAAGGTGCAAACGTACGGAGGTGGCCCCCAAAACCGGGGAACATCACCACACATAGGCCAGCATCCCCTCGTGCTTCTACCGTCACCCCCAGGAGCGAGAGGTGAGGGGAGGGATTCGAAAGCCGACCACATCCATATTATGACGAGTGAAAGCACAGAGAGGTCCGTAATGTTTCCAGATTGAACGACTCCAACTCTATTGGGCCCGGAGCCTCCAGGATCCCCCGAAAGCACACAGAGGGCAAGCAATCCCTGGACGACGTTAGCATTAAACTTCCACAGAGCGCACCGTAGCCCGATCATACACCCGTGATGACAAGGAAGAAGATGAGGGCACTATGGGTCAGGGTGAGCAGCGCCGGGGATCGAACTCGGAACATCGCTCGGTATAGTTATATAAAGTACGGTGTCGGTGCGAGTTCGTCTGCACTCTGAGAGACGCCCCCCCCTCCCAGTGTTGTTTTCCTTGCAGAATGAAGTTGTCCTCGAGATGGAAATACTACACAATTGCTAGTACGTGTGTTTACAGTCAGCTGATTATAGCATTATGCTGCAGAGTCAAAGGGCGTGTTCAGGCAGCAACGTTATATGTAAGTTTTATTACTTTCCCTAGTAGGCAGAGAACGTATTTTATTTCACCCTAGAATTCAATAACGAGATTTCATCAAAAATGCATGTTTTGAATAAACAATATGTGTTAGAGTAAGTTCTGTTATGTCTGTGAACAGAATAATCCTAAAATGGAAAGTTGCATAAATGCCAAACTTGGTATCTAAGTTCAGTATCTTCCAGAGATGTCACACAAACATTTTAAAAAAATCCCCCACCTCAAACTACCTTTCACATGGAAAAGTTTTCGTTATTTTTTGTTTTCTCAAAAGTGCATCTATCGAGGAACTTCCTGTGAAGAGAACTTCCCAGAAAATTCAAGACATAATACCTTTTATTAGTCATGTAAATATCTCTGTATCTTTTTATTTTCTTAAAAATGATTCTAACGATTTTGGTTAGAATATCATATACAAAAGATATTTAGACGACAAAATATGGGTCTTGAATTTTCTGGAATAGCCTGTGAAGTCCTGTTCATTCGAAAGGAGTTTTGTATAACTAGTAAATGTTAAGTGATAGACGAAAACGTATTGCAGCATAAATATACATCTCTTTAAAACACACAATTTATCTCAAATAAATTTTGTACAATAAGCCATTTCCGAGCTATGCATTATTAATATTTCGAATTCTTCAATATTTTCTCGTTATTTTAAAGTCCTGTCAACATTCAGTTGTTTCTCGCGATACCATGGGAACAGTATGGAATTTTAAGGCCAGCATATGCGTGGAAATGAAATAGTCCTGCGAACTGGGGGAGATGGGAGAGTAAATGTAGATGAAGAAAAATCTCCAACACTTCTTTGTAATTAAATGTACCGTTTTCGAGGAAAAAAATGCTTTTATCCAACAAATTCACCTTGTTGGATTACTGTTGATTAAAGGTTCTTAATTTATGATTATATTCATAGAAAATTGAATAAACAACTTTTTCCTTTGGCGTATTTCAATAGAATCAACGGTTTTTGTGTAAATTAAATTTAAAAAGTCCAAAATTTGTTGCATCCTTAGTTCTGTTAGAACTGGTAACATTGCATCAACTGCGTTTACTTTCTTCCGATATCGGTGTAGATCGCGGGAGTGTTTACTTAATTCATGCAATTGTTTTTACGTCAAAGTCACAAGATAAGATCAGGGCAGTTAAAGGAGGCAGGGATAAAAAGTAACAACAACAAAGGACAGAAAGTCCTGTTACAGAACAACACACACTGTGCCGCGATTTTCAACGTCCGAATATCTGGACAAGGTCTTAATTTACGGAGAAACGCAGTGCAATTCTCCACCTGCTCAACAGCTCTGTGCTGATAGATTTCCTAACAGGATCGTGCCAAGTTGCCGTTAAGAACGTGTGAAGCAAATTGAATACTTCCTCCAAACTCCTATTTCCTAGAGGCAAATTCTGGCATTTTAAATTAATCTCAATGTTTTCGCATACTTGTAAATGCTAATAAATGATAGTAATTAAGGTTATGGTAATTTTTTGTTATTAAAACTACCAAGTAAATAATGGTACTCCATGACTATGAAATTCATTAGGCATGACGAGCAGTGTCAATTTTGTTTACCTACATTTTTTGAAATATTTTCATATCTGTTACACATACTCAGGCACATAAATCTTATCAGTAACGTTAGTTTACAAATTTCACCAACTCAAGTTTTTTTTGCGCTCATAAGGTTATTGTTAAATCATATTGGAGTAACCGTTAGGGAAATTGCTTCTAAAACTTGTGCATAACGTCATACAGGTTCCTTTTTTTAGACCGGTAATTAGATGTACGTGCTGGCATGAAACACATTAGCTCCATTTTAAAACAGGTATATTAAAAATTAATAGAAGCGTACACTTGCTGATTGGAGTGTAAGTTCACATTATAAATCATGCTTTCCTAAACGTTTAGCAATTATTATTATTATCACAATGTTAAATTCAACACAGGGTGCTAGTAACGTAAGAGGTGTTTCACACAATAGTGCCATATGCTTCTTTTCATTTCAAGTAAAACATTGCACTGTAATATGGCATTGCGTAATAATTAAACTGTACCTTTTAAATATTTGTACACAAACTGTTTAACATCGTTAACAATTCCACATGAGTTATTACCTTACCATGGCATAAGCGTCTCAAACATATAAAATAAAATATTTGTAACTACGTGGTAATGTTTACATACGGAGCAGTGAACAATAACCTGACTTTTTCCCGGAATGTTTGTTGTGTCTCGCGCGCCAGCGACAAAGCATCTGAATTGAGTACGTGGCCAACGTTACTTAAATTGTTTTAACTTAGCTGCCAGAATGTTTTATAGTGAAGACGAACTTTTATCCGCCCGTGTAATGCAAATGTTTATCTGGATTAAAATTAAGTAGAAAGAAAAATGAACTTTCTTAAGAATAGTTTTACACACATGTAATAATGGAAGGTAGAGAAATTCAGTGAATTTAACCCATTAGGAGTTTTTTCATGACGCCTGTTCAAACTTTGATAGCGACCCTCACATGTCTATCCGTATTGTGAGGCAGTGGTTATCTGGATGTCGGCACCGGGTGGTCCGAGTAAACACAACTGTCGCTCGCCAGCGTAAACACCGGGCGCGCTATCGGGAGATAATCACAACCTTCTATAGGATATTTCTGCCCCCTCCTCCAGAAAGTGACTCGAAATAGTTCTAGAACGTTCGAGAACCCGAGTGTGAGCTGGATTGCGTCCCTAAGTGAGCGAGTTTGTGACATGCAGCGAGTGCTACTGCGGAACGATGGGCTATGAAGGGCTTATGGTCGGCTCCCGAGTAAAGTAAACGATCCGGCGTGTACAGGCTAAGTCACGAAGGAACGAAGAATTGAACTAGCTCACCTTGCTGAAGTGATAGTGTGAACGAAGTGAACTCTCAGTGAAAGTTGAACTAGATAAGAACCTGAACAGTGACAGCTGAAAAAACTGGACAGAGTCACAGTACTGTAAATATTTGCGCATAAAACATGGTTACGAAAACAAACTTTAATTGTTTATACTGCAAATCGAAATTTTATAGAAATATTCCATAATTTTTCAAACAACTAAACTACAACGTGCGTATCACGGAGGGGACCCGGAATCGGGGCAGAGCATCGCACGCAGGCCCATTGTGCTTCCAATGTGACCCCTGTGAGTAAGGATGAGGGGAGAGACCCCGAAAATCCGGATGCCACGAACGTAAGCATGAACGGGGTCCCTAATTTTTCCAGATGGAACGCATCCGAGGCCGCACGGCCCCTGCCCACAAGCTACCAACCTCCAGGGTCCCCCGGTTCGGAGCCCCACGCTGAGGAGAGTCCTGACTGAGCGGTACCGCAGGGAAGAAAGCTTTACAGAGCTCAAGCCGCCGAACAGGGTCCTACAACCCTGAAACAGATAACAGGGAAGATGATGGGCACAGAAGAGTTGTGGTAGAAAATGAACTACCTCAGTATTCGCCTGGCGGCCCGGGGAAACCACGAAAAACCCATGGGCCACAGTGCGAATCGCTCCCGGGACCTCCCGAATGGGGTCCACAGACGTAACCGCCTGAGCCATCCCGCTCCGTAAACTACAACTAGGAGCGAATATTTAAAAGAGAACAAAAGTTGTTTGGCATTAATAATAAATTTAAACGGATACATGTTGTACTTTCTCTGCAACTCACCCATATCGGGGGGGGGCGCTTGACTTGAGAAACAAGTGATGCTCGCTTAAGTGTAGCATGCCTTTCTTACTTTCTCTACCATACCTAGCAGGTACGGAAGGTTTTGCATTCCACCAGAAACTTCGATACCAAGATTGCATTCAAAGTATATGCTTTCAGGCATCCTGAATACAGAAAAAAAAATCTGATGTGTTACACTCACATGACTTTCTCTACTCTTGTACAATCTAATTTTACAAACGCTTATTCTCCATATGGTTCATGTTAATCGAGATATCGAGATGTCAATCTTATTGGTAATTTTCTTGTAGATGCAAGGGAAATATGGTAGCTTTTAAGCGATAGTCAAATATTTTAACGCTGGTTGCTATGTGGCGCATTCCATTCTCTTTGCATGTCCAGGACATAAAAAAATGAATAACGAATGTGAGAAAAAGTATAAGTATTGTAAAATTTAAGGAAATAACAAGCAATATCTCGAAAACGGTTCACTCAACAAAAGAAATGTATATGACATAAGTTGTGTATTTTAACGCGATCTACATTTTTTGTGTAGTAAAATTTTGTCTATCTCTTATGGTTTACCAGTTATGCAAAAGTCGTTCACAATGAAGAATACTTTTGGAGACATTGCCAGAAAATTCGAGATATACATTTCATTTCTCATGACATTATCTTAAACATATGATATTTTAATCAAAATCGTTAGAGCCATTTTTGAGAAAATTAAAATTTTCGAAAAATCTTCCATGTAAAGGGTAGTCTGGGGTGGGGGGATTTTCTTGAAAACCTTCGTGTCGCATCTCTGGAAGATACTGAACCTAAATACCAAGTTTGGTGCTTATCCGACTGTTCGTTTTTGAGTTATGCTGTTCACAGACACACACACACAGACACACACACACACACACACAGACACACACACAGACACACACACGGACATGTTTCCAAAAATGCTTTTTTTGGATTCAGGAGGTCTCAAAACATGTATTTCCGGTGAAATCTCGGTATCGAATTTTTGGGTGGAATGCAATACTTCCCCTACTTACTATACGTAGTAGAGAAAGTAAAAATAGAAAAATTCAGTGTGTGTGTCTGTGAACAGCATAACTTGGTATTTAGGTTTAGCACCTTCCAAAGTTGCGACACCACGATTTTCAAGAAAATTCTGCACACTCTCTCTAGCATGCTTCGTATTTAATGACGTTATCTAAACAGGAGTGCAAAAATTAACAAAGAGTATCGGCAGCATGCCTAAGGGGTAACGGCCAGACCGATAGCAGGAACCAAGAATACCCTCCAAGTACTTGCTGAAAAACAAGCGAACTCATATTCTGGTTTTATTTAACAAAGCTTTTCACAAAATACAATACACATCGTTACATGGAGCATGAATGGTGAAATTGTCAGCCTCGTGTACTTGAGAACAGTTATGTAAGTTTAGTGATCAGAAAAGGAAAATAACGCAACTTGCTGGAATTGCAGCGCCTTCTAACCGTGTATCGTGCTAGTATGGTCATGAAACAATGAACACGACTATAATAAATTACCGTGAGGCCGTAAATCAGTAAATTGCAAAACACAGACTTTATACCCATGAAAAATTAAAATTAAAAAAGAAATCGGCAGGATTGTGAAATAAGAACGGACGGACCCTGCGGTCAGTAGCCCTATAGGAAAACACAAATTTAGCAGCATACTAAGCCATTCGGAAACTCACGAAACGCAAGATGTGTGCCACAGCACTGGCAAAGAAGGAACTGTGGACCCACCCAACCCAAGCCAGTAAAACCACCGATACACCAAAAGCGGCAACAAATCAAATTACCAACAATGCCACATGACGGGACTTCCCGAAACAACTGATGTGCGATCAGCACAATTCCCCCATCCCAACTACCCTTTACATGCAATATTTTTCGAAATTGTTTATCTTCTAAAGAATCACTCTTACGATTTTTAATTTTGTGTAGCCGATAAACCATGACAAATAAAGAAAAACGTGCCACACAAAAAATGTAGACCTCTTTAAAACATACAATTTCTTTCCGATAACCTTTTCTGTGGCATCAGCCATTTCCAAATTATCCGTTATTACTGTTTTAAATGTTTCCATACTCGTTGTTTCTCCCCATGTCATACATGGATCAGCTGAGGTTTCCTCCATCCCGTTCGTATCTATTTCTACAAAGGTTTATTTCGATTAACATAAAGTAGATAAAAAATAAGAATTCTTAAGAGCGCCGTGGCTGAGTGGTTAGATCTGCCGTTTGCCACCAGGGCGGCTCGGCATTTCTGGTGGACAAAGCGACGTCTGGGAGGGTTTTCTCATTCATCCTACCAATTGCTCCATCGTCACCTTTGTTTTCATACGTTAAGCCTTCATTTCATATCATCTCCTTGCTCAATCTCATACTCGTCTGCTCCTCTACACGCCTATGACCCTAGGCATGGTTGTATGTCTTAGGGGGTAAGTCACTAAGTAAGTAAAAATAGTTTGTAGAAGCTGTATAATAAAATCTGATGTGATATATTCACATGACATTCTCTACCCTCTATCGTATATTTGTGGATATACAAACTATTCTTACTAAAGTTTATTTTCCTATCTACTTCATTTTAATCGAGATAAACCTTTACAGAAATAGCTACATTACACATTTCGTTATAGAAACAAAGAGAACAGCAATAGTCAAATGTTTAACAACTGAACGCTATATGCTGGCCTTAAAATTCCATACTCTTTCCAATCACATCGCGAGAAACAACTGAATGTCGTCAGTACTTGCAGGCCCCTTGTGCTTCCAACGTGAGCCCTGGAGGGAGGGATGAGAGGGTGACCAGATCGGTCCCTGCCCACAAGCCACCAACCTCCAGGGTCCCCCTCAAGCTGAGCGGTACCGCAGCGACGCCGGGAAGTGTAGAGAGCGCAAGTCACCGCCCATCCGCAACCCCCGAGCACCGTCGCCTGGTACTACAACCCTGAAGCAGATAACAATGGAGATGATGAGTACAGGAAATGAGAAGATGTAGAGCGTGGTAGAAGATGAACCACCCTAGCATTTGCCTGGCGACACGAGGAAACCACGAAGAGCTCATGGGCCAGAGTCGGCGGGGAGCGATCCTGGTACCTCCCCAATGCGGGACAGAGACGTAACTGTCTGAGCCAAACCGCTCGGTTATATAAGATTAAACAAAATTTCTTCCGAATGAAGAGGATTTCATTTCCAGAAAATTCAAGACATATGTTTTGTTTGTCATGTAAATATCTTTAAAATATGGCATTTTAATCAAAATCTTTAGAGATATTTTTTAGAAAATCAAAATTTTCGAAAGAATGTTCTATGTAAAAAGTGGTGTGGTGTGGGGACATCTTCGCGTCACATCCTTGAAAGATACTCAACTCAAATTCGAAGTTTGGTGTTGATTGGAGTTTTCGTTCTTGAGTTATGCTGTTCACAGACACACACAGACCCTTTTCTATTACTCAGGGGGTCATGTATTTCCGGTGAAACCACGGTATCGAATTTTTACGTGGAATACAATACCTCCCCTACTTACTATACGTAGTACAGAAACTAATAACTTATAGTATTTATGGAAAGTCATGTGAATGTGACACAGATTTTTTCTCCTGGTCACACACGTAGCATGGAATTTCAAAGCCATCACTTTTTGAGAATTGACAATCACTTTGGCCCACTGTAATCTTCTGATACAACGAAATGTGTTCATGTGTAATGAAGGGTTATCTGTATTAACAAGAAGTTCTAGATGGAAGAATAAGCTTTTGTAAGAATACCTTGTAGACGAGTGAGTAGAGAAATTCATGTGATTGCAGCACATCAGATTTTTAGGAAACTTTTCATGTGCAAGTGAATATGTTACGAGGACTGTCCCAGAAGTACCCGACCTAACAAAGATAAGACAAAAAGTTTGGGGAAAAAAACCATCTTTATTTCTCTACATAGTCTCCTTTCAGCTCGATACACTTTTCCCAGTAGCGATGTTGAATAGCTTCGATACCCTGTTTATAGTGAGAACCGTCGAGTTCTGCAAACTCCACCTCTTCATTGTTGGTAAATATTTTACCAGTAAGCTATTTCTTCAACTTTGGAAACAGAAAATAATCAGAGGGGGCTAAGTGGGAAATAGGGTGTATGAGTAACCAATTCGAACTTTAACTCATTGGTTTTGGCGATGCTGATAATTGATCTGTGAACTGGTGCATTGTCTTGATGAAACAGAACTTTCTTTTTCGCTAAATGCGGTCGTTTTTGCTTGATTTCATAATTCAAATGCTGCAACAAGTTTGCATAATACTCGCCATTGGTTGCTTTTCCTGATTCAAGATTATTCCACATGCATTCCAAAAAACTGATGCAAGACCTTGCCTGCAGATGGAACTGTCTTCGCCTTCTTTAGAGCCCATTCTCCCATTTCAATCCACTGTTTTGACTGTTCCTTCGTCTCAGGTGTGAAGTGATGGACCCTGTTTCATCCATGGTTATTAATCGACGCAAAACTCGGTTTTATTGCAGCGAAACATCGTCAAACACTCCACTGAAACATCCCCACGACGCTGCTTTTGTTCCATTGTGAGTAAACGCGGCACCCATTTCGCGCACAGCTTTCTCATTTCTAAATTTTCAGTTAGTGTGCGATGTACAGTACTTTTTGAAATGCCTACGATGGCTGCTAACTCGTGTACTTTCAGTCGACGGTCGTCCAGTACCATTTTGTGGGTTTTCTTCACAATTTCTGGCGTGGTCACCTCTTTTGGTGGACCACTGCGATGTTCGTCTTGACAGCTCGTACGGCCTCGTTTAAACTCTGCCACCCAATATTTGATTGTTGTAAACGAAGAAGACTCCCCCAGAGTAGAATCTAGCTCAACTTTAGTATTAGTTGGACTAAGACCTTTCAAATGAAAGTATTGTATCACATAAGATGGCCAGTTTTATCCATGTTTACAAATTCACTGAGAGAGTTCACTATTAATGGCTGCCAAACAATTAGTATACAACGTAGCATTGTCAAACTTCAAACTTAAGCTTTATAAGGGTGGTGCTTTCTACAATAGTCATTTGTTCGAAACAACAACCGCTATATATACGTCAGGTGGGTACTACTGGGACTGCCCTCGTATAAACAACAGAATTCTTAAGCGAAATTTGGGATAAATATTGCAATCCATCCACGTCATTACATTATTTTCACCTTTGTCATGCCCTTTTTACACTTCTTGACATGGAGGGCTATAGTGAAATATAATGGAAACGTTGCTGGAAGCTAATCCCTATGTGAATCGATTTATAAAGGGAAGGTTAAGTAACATGAAATATCTTAACAAATCTCAACGACTATAGATAAATATATATTGATGTGAATGTTTAGCTAAGATTTTAGCATAACATAAGTTAAACAGACTAAATGCTCTTCAATTGTGCTTCAGTATAGGCCTTTGCTGTACAAATGTATAATGAATTTTACCATGCTATAAAAATGCACCATAAAATACTAAAGAAATAAACACATTACTTACAATTGAAGGGTGTATACCCATGATAAAATATGAAATGCTTGAGTGGGCCAAGATTACTTAAGTCAGAAAACATTACTTGAACTGAAGGTAGACATAATCAACGGAAGAAAAACTCCCGCGATCAACAGCGACTTCCCCGTTCTCAGGCCTCATATACACTAGCTGTTGAGGTGGAGAGTTGATGTGACCAGTAAAGCTGGCGATAGAACAAATGCAAAGTTAGTTCTGGCTGTTTGCTCCGAACGATGGTTGAGGCAATATTTTATATCACAACACTGTGAATGTCAGAGTGATTGTAGTGTAAATTAATATTATGTATGTACAGGAGTTTAGATGTTTGTTGGCCATAAGCATTGTTAGGAAATAAGTTTACACGGCCCCACTGAAACTGACAATGGAAGTGGGTAACAATAAACAGAGGGGGTGAGTTGTTTATCACTAAGAAGAGACAAACAAATGACGTCAGGGTAGCGTGCCTTTCTTTAGAAATGGATGGAATATCTTCCCTATATGTTAGTAGTAGTGATTGGCTGACAAAACAGACGCTAATGTTGGCGCGATTTGGTAACCAATAGCAACCTCTATTATAATGTTTAGGCATTTCGAGGTGAAGGAGTATATATTCTCGAGCCATAAGCAAGTTTCGCGGAGTCAAACAGTTTGAAAGAATCTCTCGCGAGGTACACGTCGTAAAGTTAGTTATAAAATGTGAAGTACGCGGCAACTAATACGACAGTAATTACATTTGGAAATATAACAGTTTCAGTCAGGCGTGTATAAAG
Source organism: Deroplatys truncata (assembly GCA_030765065.1). Taxonomy (NCBI): domain Eukaryota; kingdom Metazoa; phylum Arthropoda; class Insecta; order Mantodea; family Mantidae; genus Deroplatys; species Deroplatys truncata. The sequence goes on along the minus strand of CM060977.1, from coordinate 8,342,345 downwards.
ATTAAATATGTGAATTATTAATTAAGTGTGACGGCAATAAAAGTGTATAAACAAATTATTTTATCAATGTTATCTTTTAGTAACAACTCCTTTCCGTTTACACGCCCTGCTTAGAGATATTTGCTCGACTGAGTAATAATAGCTAGCCGGAGGACAAAAAAACCCAAATCCTAAAATAATAAAACAATAACAGGCGCCCAGCAAATAAGCTAACAAGAGCCGATTACCCCGACATGGTGAAGGAAATTAACTCTGCACATGCGCCGGCATCAGCGCAACAGCTGCAACCACAGTAAAACATGTAATGTTACAATATCAAAATTGATACTAAGTTCAGTATCCTCCAAGGATATGCCTCTGAGATTTTCAAGTAAAGCCCTACACTCCAAACTACCCTTTACATGGACCGGGCGAAGTAGCGCCGCGGTAAGTTTGCGACTCGCATTCGGAAGGTCCCAGGTTCGGTCCCCGGCGACCACCCACTTTAGCCCTTCGATTGTTTGTGGTTTCCCCGAGTCAGTAAGCGACTTCTACCACGACTTTCCTGTCTCTCATTTCCGGTACTCATCATATCCTTCCTTGCCATTTGTTTCAGGGTGGTAGGAGCGGGTGACGGTGTTCGCGAGGTTACAGTTGGGCGTGGATGTGGGCTTTTTAGAAGTTTCCTCCCTGGCATCGTCACGGGACTGTTCAGTTAGGTCTTGCCTCCGAGTGGTCCTGCCATTCGGGAGCGTTGGGGTTTAGGAGGCTTGTAGGTGGGCCCGGACGGAGTCGTATGCGTTCGAACTAGAAACGTTAGGGACCCCATCCATGCTTGTGCCATACCATCCGGAAATGGTCGCTCTTCGAGTCTCTCCCCTTAAGGGGTCACGGTAGAAACCAAAAGCGTCGTTGCGACCTACTTGCGGGGCCCCTCCATTATTCTTTACCTTGTGGCAGTGATTTGTATCACAATAATGTAAATGCCAGAGTGATTGTAGTGTAAATAAGCATTATTGTATGACATTGATTTGAGATGTTTGTTAATTATAAGCATTGTTAGGAAATAAGTTTACACGGCCTCACTGAAACTGACAATAAGAGTGGATAACAATGAGCGAGGGGGTGAGTTGAATATTAATTAGAAGAGACAAACAAATGACGTCAGATTGGCGCGCTTTTCTTAGAAATGGAGGGAACATCTTCCCTAAAGCATATGTTTTCGTAATTTTTGATTGGATATAAAAATGGACGCTAATGTTGGCGCGTTTTATTAACCAATAGCAGCTCGGTTATAATCTTTAGGCATATCGGGGTGTGGGAGTATAAAAAGCTAAAATCAGAGGCAGATTTCGTCAGTCCAACAGAAGCATTCGCGTGTAATACGTCGATCAGTTCAACATAAGTATTCGCGAGTTACACGTCGCAATTCTACAGAATCTCTCGCGTCTTAAAGTTTATTATAAATGTGAAGCACGCGAATTAATAATGTGTAGTAAATAAGTGATTATAGTGATATTAGAAAATATAACAGTTTCAGTTTGGCGTGTATCAAGAGTCAATATGTGAACTTAATTAATTGTGACGGTAATAAAAGTGTAAAAACAATTTCTTTTATCAGTGTTATCTTTGAGTAATAAATCCTTTCCGTTTACACACCTTGATCAAGAGATATGCTCGACCGAGAAACAATAGCTAGCCGGAGGACAATGAACCCAACATTCAAAGTAGTAATACAATAACAGGCGCCCAGCAAAAGATAACACGAAGTGACCGCGACAAATTGGCACCCAAACGTGGGGCTAACAAACTATCCACTACAACCTTTACCTTACTCTTAACATGGAAAAGTTTTCGTTATTTTTTTAATTTTCTCAGAAGTTCCTCTAACAAGGAGGTTCACTATGAAGAGTTTAATTCCAGAAAATTCAACATATACATGCAAATATGTTAAGTATGTGATGTTTTAATGAAAATTGTTAAGAGCTAGTTTTGAGAAAATAAAAATCAACGAAGAATTTTCCATGTAAAGACATTAATTTGGGGTGGGAAGCGTTTCTTGGAAATGTTTGTGCCAGGTCCATGGAAGATGTTGAACCTAGAGGGCAAAATTTAATACCTATCAAAAACTTTGTTTTTCTAAAGATGATTTCAAAACGTGTATTTTGAGTGGTCAGTGTACACAAAAAAATTAGGTGGAATACAATACTTTTTCTACCTGGTTTCGATAAGTGGAAGAGAAAGTAAACAGGGGTGTGTATGTTACAGACAATGAGAGTTATCGCGACAGTCTTGCTGGTGATGGTCTGCCTCACCCTGGCGCACGGCGGTATCCTGAATGACATCAAGAATACTGTCGAGAATGGAATAGACAAACTCCTGGGTGGAGAGGATCAGCAGCAGTCAGACTCCATATTCGGGCACATTACCGGCGATAACCGAGCCCATCTCTTCACGGACATCAAGACCGCCGACATTTACCTCAACGTGGTGAGTAATAAGTCAGTCGAGTTTCTTCTGATCGAGACTTTCATAAGGTGATCATTAAAGTTATGGGAATTGTTGTGTAGTTGCATGAGCGCCACGCTATTTCATTTGAAACGGAGGGTTTCAATACTATGGCCGAGTTGAGAGAGTACAAGGGCGGTCAGATATCACAGTGAGAGATGCATCGGTGTCCTTAACGTTTCCAGAATGAACATTCCCCGAAGATCCCCTATTGGACAGGTTTGGACAAAAGTTTACATGGACGGGAAGAATCAGTTCTCTCCTAAAAGCATACCATCGTCACCGCGCCTGACCCTGCTTCTTTGAAACATAAGTGCTGGCCACGAGGTTTCCCCTTGGACTCAATATAGCCTACTATCATCACGTTAAAAGGAGAGTATAATACATGCCAGTGTCCGTACGAAATTTAATGGCCAGATACATTTCAACCAATGTGCTTACTATGTGAAAATATATTATACATAAGTTTCATAGTATTATATCCCTGATATTTGCAAGTATATCTAGTATCTTGTAGTATATTTTCGCAGTTTGATTTAAGGAGGTACGAACAATACCGCTGGGTTACTTTACATACCCAATATTGAAACGCGTAAATGATATGGACGTACATGTGACTTAACTATACACTAACCAGAGCTACAGCTTCTTGCTGCCCAATTTAATATTTTCACGTGTGAGAATAAATGTCATTTACTTTCAGCTTAACACATCTATAACATCCGGTTGGAAAGAAAAACAAAACACTAATTAGGTGAAAATCGTATATGTGTAACATGATTTTAATGCCCAAAGAAATAAAAATAAGGCATAACATTCAACTTCAGCCGAAGCAAACCACTCGCCGCCGACAGCCTGACATAATCCCCGGCTCCAAACTCAAGAGCCCTTATCAAGCCGGCAGCGCCCTCTCAAAAACTCACAAAGAAGAACAGTACGAGGCATGGCCGACCACAAACAGGAGGTACATTAACATAAGCAGGAAAATATAGAATTGTGCTGAGTGAAAAATAATCCGCACAAAAAAAACAAATAAGAACAAATCAAGCACCGGTGGTAATATATAATCCAATCCCGAAGCCGTGTGTAATTGCTTTATATAGGGTTGTGGTAAGGCTTTAGATTGAAGTTCGAATAGTAACGTGTGCAAGCCTGGGTGCGCTCCCAGAAGATGCAACACAACAACTTGTGCAGCCAAGTGTTGCTATGCCACACTCTAGGATGTATCTCAAGCGAGAGCTGCTATGATTTTCTTTGAGTTTAAAGCCGGTTTACAGAAAGGAGGATGTCTTGAAGCACTGCATTTGAGGATGTTTGCCCTTTGCAATCCACGATTTATAGATGGTTTGCAGAGTTTAAAAGAGGGAAGGTTTCCCTCGAAGATGAAGACTGCGTAGGAAGCCCGACTACGGATGAAAATGTTATGAAAGCAGAGCACATGCGCGAGAGGATCATCGCTGCACACAGTATCATATTCAAGAACCATGAATGTTGGATCGGCAGCAGCGAATACCATTCTTAAAGAAACACTTCACGCTCTGCAATCATTGGATCCCCCAAAACCCCACAAATGTGTGCAATCGTGTCAGGAAATTATACAAAAATTTGATGGAGGGAAATCCAAAAAGATATTTAACATCTTAACAGGTAAAGGAAAGCTGATCCAGGAACTAAGCGACAGTCATCGGTGTGGGTCTTCCCAAGAGAGGACTCCCCAACAAAAGTGAGGTAAGTAAGAAGGCCGTTCGTTCTTCTTAACCATATTGTAACAATTCCACTTGAGGGACAAAAACTATTACTGCAAGATAGTATATCATAAAATATTCTCCCACAGGTCTTCCATAAGCCGGGAACAAAACGTCCTAAGGCTAGACTGCGTGGCATTTTGTTGCACCAGAAACGCCTCTGCCCACACTGCACTAGCAACAACCAAATTTCTGCAGGAGTTAAGAGTCTGTCCCATCTATTCAACAGTCCAGAAATGGCTCCATGCGACTTTTTCTATTCCCCAAAATGAAAGAAAAAACTCGAGGTCAATGGTATGAATCACCTGACTTTGCAGCAGCTGCTTATGAAAAATGTATTTAATAAGAATGGCGCTCGGCATTTGAAAAGTGGTTTGAAAGAATGAGACGTTGTATAGAATGCAATGGAGAATAGGTGTAATGATCAGATCTAATTTTTTAAAATGTTATTGTGTTTATTCTCCAAACATTCAGAGTGTCCTCGTATCCTTAGGTTGCACAAGCGCAGGATTCTTGCCTGTTCGCATGTATGTGAGGCATTAGCAGAAAATTAACACAATACTCAAGAATATGAATTGGATTCGGGAAGCAAAACAGAATTATCGTTTTGGACCACGTTACACTGTATATGAGTGTTAACGTGTGTAACAACCAACATGTGAAATAGCAAACGTTTAACGGAAACATGTGCCCAAACTCCTTGAGAATCTACTGATGTGCAAAGTAACTTCTGCTCGCAACACATAGCAATACACTCAATCATAGTAACAGTAAAACTAGTGTAGGGTGGCAGATCCAATGGGAGTTGAACTCGGGACCTCCCGATTGCGTACCTGAGACTCTCTTGCTTGCAATGCACAGGCGTCAACGAGCGCCACTTTTCTCGCATGGAGGACACGTCGCGTGTTGGTTTACCTTTCATTTGTCTCTCCGTATTACAATCCCAATTGCAAAACAAGAGAACGGCTATCCTGTGGAGAGGTGGGTGATGGAAACTAAATGGCTATCTCGTCACGATACGTAGATCGGATACCCCATGGCAACAACCTGATTCAATATGTAATGTTAATGTGTTACAGCCCCAGTTGCTGACCAAGAACGGCTATCCAGTGGAGACATACGTGGTGGAAACAGAGGATGGCTATCTCATTACGATACATCGGATACCCCATGGCAAGAACAAACCCACCCAACCCTCCAAGAACGTGGTAGTGCTGTTCAGAGCTCTGTTCTGCAACACGTATGAATATCTCTTTCTTGGGCCTGGGAAAGCGATAGGTAAGTACACCTTTACACGTGTCTGTTACTTTAACTGTTCTCCCAGAAGTAACCACTGTCTGGTGTTGAACAGGGTACACACTGGCCGACATGGGGTACGACGTGTGGATGGTCGAGATGCGCGGCAACTCCTACTCCAAGGCTCACGTCAAGTATCAACCCACCAGTGCAAAATTCTGGAACATGAGGTGAGAGTTAACACTTGTATTCATTGCTTCTCGGTCGAAGGTTAAGGCACTTCCTGCTCTGTGGTCACTATGAGGACGAGTGAAAAAGTTAATTTATACGTAGCTTATGACTAAAATGCTCATGTAGGGAGAACTCCATTTTCCTTCTATATGTCCTCTCGAAGTTTTTCTAGATGCTCATACTTGATCGCTCGTCGCCTTGATTGGAAGTAATGTAAGTCATCCCAAACCACAAACCATCGGTTGGACTTTCGTCCAGGACACTTGACTACGCAATAACTGTTGCCTGGTGTTTAAGGTCAGAGCCATAGGACCAATGGGGTCTCTGCAGGTTGAGAATGTCTTCTCTGCGACCTGCAATGCCTGGCTTCGTTAAAAACGCATCTAACTTGGTCTACAGGGACAGCTTGAAAAATCCTATAGCTTTCTACAGCAGCGCAAATTTACAATTGTCGCGTGAAAAACACCGACAACTGTCCATGTTGCTGATGACTCCTCCTTTGTGCAATGGATGTAATTGTGTAAGCAATGGCGAATGCCGTGAATGCATACAAAACTGCATGCTAGCCCATATACAAAACAGTAACACTGCCACATTCAACTACAAGGGCCATAGAATTGCATGGCGAAACTTAATTGCCACCTAGGAGTTACCCTTGATATTGCTTCAATTTTCCTGAGGACCGGCAGGGGATGACGAATCACAACTAATGTGGTGGTAGCGGTCTTTTGTTACACTAGCCTCTCACCAAATCCAATTAACGCACTTTGAAATCAGGTCAACCCAGGCGTGAGCGGGAGACCCGTGGTTCAAATCCAGCCAGGAACACTATCCCTGACTGAGGTTCTTTCCAGCTTTTCCTCAGTTGTCATAACTGGCAAATGCTGGAGGGAGGTACCTTAAGTGTAGGCCTGGAACGTTTTCTTCTTCATTTCATGTATCATCAGTGTGCTGCAGTAGCGCGACGGACGTATCTTTGTTAGCTCCGCATAGTTCCTAAATAATGAGTTTATTTGTGTAAAAGTTACAGTGGAAGAAAGAAAAAAGAATTTACTTGTGTGTATGTGCTTTAAATCACAGGTATGTTAATTATAAGAACATATTATTGAGTTAAAACTTTTTAAATTTGAAGTGCACGTGTGGTACCTGTTTAAATTCCCTGCCAACCAATCACTATTATGTTAGGTGCGGCAGCTGTTATAAGTTCATTGGCCACGAATATGACGTCATCTGTTCGCGTAATTAGTGTATATTTCTTGAAATTAGAAAACCCGGCAGGGGCTTTAGGATATAACTTTGATTTTCTATTAAGTGTTCATAAACTATATAACCACCTGAGGTAGACGTAAAGTAATAGGGGGTTATTCCTCTTAAAACATATATATTTATGGAAATAAGTCCCTTCCAACCGAGATTTGTAGATCGCCAAAAAAAGTGGATGGGAAAATGATAAAGATGTAGAAGGAAGGAAAGAAGAAGGGACAGTCAAAGAAAAATCTGATGTGTTACACTCACATGCCTTTCTCTATTCTTGTACAAGCTATTTTTTCAAACGCTATTCTCCATATGCTTCATGTTAATCGAGATGTTAATTTTCATGTAGATGCAAGGGGAATTGCTAGGCTTTAAGCGATAGTCAGATATTTTAAGGGTTGGTTGCTATGTGAAGTATTCCATTCTCTTTCTATGTCCAGGACAAAAAAAAATGAATAACGAATTTGACACAAAGTACAAGTATTGGCAAATTTAAGGGAATAACAAGCAATATCTCGAAAATGGTTTACTCAACATAAAAAATGTATATGACATAAATTGTGTATTTTAACGCGATATACATTTTTGTGTAGTAAAATTTTGTCTATCTCTTATGGTTTACCAGTTATGCAAAACTCGTTCACAATGAAGAATACTTTTGGAGACATTCCCAGAAAATTCGAGAAATACATTTCATTTGTCATAAAAATATCTTAAACATATGATATTTTAATCAAAATCGTTAGAACCGTTTTTGAGAAAATTAAAATTTTCGAAAAATGTTCCATGTAAAGTAAAATCTGGGGTGGGGGGATTTTCTTGAAAACCTTCGTGTCGCATTTCTGGAAGATACTTAACCCAAATACCAAGTTTGGTGTTTATCCGACTGTTCGTTTCTGAGTTATGCTGTTCACAGACACACACACACACATACGGATATGTTTCCAAAAATGCTTTTTTTGGATTCAGGGGGTCTCAAAACATATATTTCCGGTGAAATCTCGGTATAGAATTTTTGGGTGCAATACAATACTACCTTTACTTACTATACGTAAAAAATAGTGCAGGATCCAGCTATACACACGGTGAAGCTAATATTAAAGAAGGAAGTGAAATGAAAATCACAAAGAAGAATTACATTGATCTCCCGATATATGAGCTGAATTCAAATGTGGGAAGTGACAGCAAAAAAACAGAGATAAGATATTTGAACTACTTCAGCGGGTGCAAAAATTCACCACACTACCGTTATACAAAAAGAAAAAGATGAATATGAAGTGGTTAAATGGAGAGAAATAAGTGAAAAGAAAACCCAAGGTACAATAAAGACTTTTGCGCAAGTATTAAGTCAACCAATGCCAAGGGGAAAACAATTACTAATTCAGAAAGCCGTGGAACATAAGAAACATACTTTTTTTATTTCTTCTACAAATAGTGAAGGTATGAGAGATTTACAAAAAGAACAGTAACCACCAACCTGAACACAGTTAAAGAGAAAATAAGAATTTGTAACTTACGACCACCAGGGAGGAGTCTGATTATGAAAATGGAAACAGAAGGAGACCTAAAAAGGTGAATATTTTTATTCCATTTTATTTTACGTCGCTTTAACTCCTTGGTCATATCGCGAGGATGTGTAGGTGGATATATCTTAGAAGAATATGTGATGGCCTTCTAGGTCTCATTCTGTAACCCCTGCTTCATACCGTGCAGATGGCATTAGGGTGCCGTCCAGTCTAACCGCCGCCCTCACACAGAAAGACGGACAGTTAGCCTTCTAGGTCTCATCCCTGTAACCACGTGCTTCATGCCGTGCAGATGGCATTAGGGTGCCGTCCAGTCTAACCGCCGCCCTCACACAGAAAGGCGGACAGTTAGCCTTCTAGGTCTCATCCCTGTAACCACGTGCTTCATGTCGTGCAGATGGCATTAGGGTGCCGTCCAGTCTAACCGCCGCCCTCACACAGAAAGGCGGACAGTTAGCCTTCTAGGTCTCATCCCTGTAACCACCTGCTTCATGCCGTGCAGATGGTATTAGGGTATTTACCTTGGGGACTGAGGAAAACCACGAAAAAACCACAGACAGATTGGTTGGCCCACGGGATTTGAACCCGGGACCTCCCGAATGCGGGCCACAGACTTGACCGCCTGACCCATCCCGCTCGGTAGTGAATTTTTGTTAAAGTTGAAAGATAGCAATGTCAAAATTGAGTTTCCAAGGAAAAGAAAGCCTCTAGTTATTTTATATGACGTTATGTCTGCTGCTACAGAAGAAGAATAATGGATAATATTTACGAGGAGAATCTTTCAGCAAAAATGACAAGAGAAGATTTTGAGAATAAATATAAACTAGGTTTTAAGACAGGTTCAAGAAACAAGACAACCGTACATCATTTAGCGGAAGTATCAGGTAAACTAAGAAAAGTCTTGGTTGAAAGCAACAGATAAACATATACAGGGTTTCAGTAAAGAACAACGTTTTTGTAGCCAAATGCTTTGATTATAGACATGTGGTAAAGTATTGCAATAAAGAAAAAGAAGTTTGTAGACACTGTGGTGAAACAGATCACGCAATAAAAAGGATCAACAAGCCATGTGCATACCATGAAAGATTGTGGGGGTAAGCAAAATTGTCCGTCACACAAATTAATGTTCGACAGAATTTTAGAATAGACACATTATGGTGAATGATTTGTATGAAGGTAGATGCGGAAAAAATAAACGAAAGAATCTAGAATTCGTAGAAATCTAAAACGTGTTATCGCGGACAAACTCAGAAAACAAATTGCAAGTCAGGAAGTTAATATAAACGATTCTATAACAGAGACGGAAGAAATTGATAATAACGTAATAAGAGTGGAAGCGGTAGTAAACCAAACCAAAGATCAAAATAATCAAAATAGTGAAATTAATAAGGGAGAGAAGATACAAGAATTGCCAAAAAAGAAGATACATAAAATTGAGCAAGAGATGGGAATACAAAAAAGAAATTTTCTGTGGACTATGACGCTATTATTGAGAATGATTCAAGTACGGAGGAAGAACTACAAAAAAAAAATAACATAAGAAACACAGAAACGTGGATTAAAGGGTAGCAATGAGAATAAAAGAAATATAATAAAGAGGAGAAGGGAAATATTACATTTTGCGAGGAGGATTTAAATGATACAGGAACGGTAGAAAATTGCATGCAGGAGGTGTCAATACCGCAACCTGCGGTAAATACTCCTAGAGTATATGAAATTTTGAGTTCACGCTGCAATTGTCCAGGCTTGAGGAAGCAGAAACGCTGATCGCGGCCCTGAGACACGTAATTAGGACGACATATGAGAATGGAGAAAAAATATTATTTCCGTTACTGGACGCTGTTGTCAGAATTCAGCTTAAATCTTAAAATATACCAATAGAACCGAACATTACTAAATTTACTTCAACAAATATATGTAAGGAGGGGTGAAGAATTTAATTTAGATGAAGTTTTGAGAGATTTTGTCCTTTATTATGGTAGAGTAGTTTTTTATACGAATCAAAACTGGCATCATTACTGTGTGCAGGCTAGGTATAAGGGATCAACCTACAACAAATCTACAACAATAACAACAATAACACAAAAGAAATAAATTGCAGTCATTAAACCAAATACTAGAGTGTTTAGATCCAAAGTTGAAATTCGAAAAATAAACAGGTACCAAAGTACCAAAGAGGGTTGAAAATTTGGGTAATATTATAAGTGGATTTTTAAATAAGTTAAATAAAAGTAACAAGGAAACAAAATTAAAAATTAACAAATATCAAAATAAGAAAAGACTAATAATTGAATTACTACTATCCTGGCTTCGATGCCGTGGTCTAGAAGGATCGTGGATAACGAGATACAAATTATATTTAATATTCTAAAGGCTAAAACGGCAGCAGGACCAGATGGGATTATGTATGAAGTGTTGAGGAAGTAATCCCTTTCTTGGGTCTTTAATGACCGCTTCCACACATTTAGAAAGAGGCGCGAGTAGTAATACTTAAAAAAGGAAATGATAAGGATTCAAAACAACCAAAATCATATAGACACACATTTTTACTAAATACCATGGGGATAATTTTAGAACAATCAATCCATAAAAGGATTGTGGAATTTAGAGAAATGATGGGAAACATTATAAACAATTCGGATTTAGAAAAGTTATTTTCAACGAAGGATGCCATTATGGAGTTATTAGGAACCATTGGGAAAAGTAAAATAATTACATAATTGGGGTATTAATTGATATATCTGGAGCATTTGATAACTTATAGTGGCCTTATTTTTTTATTTATTTTTTTCGGCAAACTTAAAGAAAAGAATTATCCACAGGCTCTTTATAAAATGTTGAAGGTTTATTGTACAAATAGCAAAGTGTATATTAAACTATTAATCAAACAATATGCAAAGATATAAAAAGGATGTCCACAAGGCTCAGTCCTGGGGCTCCTTTTTTGAGACATAGTGCAGGAAACTTTAGTTGAGGAAATGGAAAATGATAATAATATATCAAATACAATAGTATATGCAGTATATTTGATCTTTATAATTGAAGATCAAAATAGAAGGGAATTGGAAACCAAGGCAAATAAATTAACAGAGAAATTAAGTAATTGTTATAAGAAGTCTAAACATAAAATTTCATTCAACAAATCGTGTTATATGTTGTTTAATGGAAATTTGAAAAGAGATCCGATTATTAAGGTAAATGATGAAAATATAACAAGGAAAAAAAGTTCCGACATATTTGGGTATTATGCTGGATGAAAAATGAAGTTTTAAAAAACATACAGAATATATTCGTCAAAAATCAGAAAAAATAAGTATGCAACTTTATAGAACCACGCAGAAAAAATTTAAATTATCGTTGAAAACAGTAACAACCAACCACAATGTAATATTTGCTTCCATTATGTGGCGGGAACCTAGGCAACCAGGATGGATAATGTAGTTATTAGAAAATAATTGTGGAGGACGAAAATAAAAATATTATTGCGTTTCACTGGTGCTGTAAATACCATACCAACAATGGCTTTATTAATAACAACGGCAGTATGGCCAATTGATTATTTAATACATTTGAAAGGAGCTAGATTTTAGATTAGGAGAAAGGATTTTCAAATGGTAGAAAAAATAATTGGAGTAAAGTGCAATAATTTATTAGATAGTAAGCAAAGTTTGAAGATAAGATGGCAACATGAATGGGAGGAAATAGAGGAGGGAAGTAAGGTTTTTCAGCTATTTTCAAATGTTCAACAAAGATTACGATTAACACACATACAACCAACAAAAGGATTAATGCACTTTATTACGGGACATGGTCCATACAAGACGTATTGGAACGAAATTAACAGAACAAATGACGAAATATGCGATAGTTGTGGAATTAGGGATACACCGGAACACACAGTTTTAATGTAATAGATACAATCAACATGTATTAGAAGAAGTGAAACATTTAGGATTATATACCCTGTATACAGCCTTAAGACATCCTTATTTAATTAAACATTTACAAATATTAGCAAATTATGTAAGTAAAACAGCGTGAGATATATATATATACATACATACATACATACATATTACCAAAAGTAGAAAGAGAAAAATTACCGAGATGGAGAGAGGAAATTAGAAGATCTGAGAGGATTAGAATAATAAAGCAAAATTTAAATATGGGAGAAGATAGAAGTACAAGTGAAGAAATTGTTAGTTTACAAATGTTGACATTGACGGAGAATGAAGAGGAGGAAGAATGGGTAGAGAGAAGAAAATGTTAATTAAGACGACGGGAAGGAGAGAAATGTGGTGATTATAGAACGAGGATGGAGGAAGAAGAGGAAAGGAAAGAAAACGACGGTGCTGCTGGGTTGCAGGTTTACCATTATTGGAGGACCAGTTAATGTGGTTTGGGAGGAATAGTAAGTGAAGTTATGGTGATGTTAGATGCATGGAGGCAGGAATTTGTTATTATATTATTAATAGAAGCGAAAATTTGGAGTTTACGTAGGGTGGAGGTGGAGTTGGTGTTAGAATAAAAGAGGATGTGAGTGAAGTGAAATGTTGTGGGGTAAAGTGAGTGGATTGTACTAATAGAATAAATAAGAAAGAAGGTTTAGTGTTTGGTTAAAAGAGGTAAAGGTTTAGTATATAGTGATAAAGCTTAAAATTGATATATAAAATAAATAAAAAGGAAGTTAATAGAAAATTAATATTCAGATTAAATAAAATGTTATAAGATAAATAAATAAACAAATAAGCACAAATGCACAAATAAAGATATAAGTGACTTAAATAAAATATTAAACTACTATAAATCAAATAACTATTATGAGAACAATGAAGTGTTATAAATAGACAACTTTAACTTTATAAGTTTTATTAAGGAAAATTTTAAATAAAATAAAATTAAATAAACTTCTTAAAATGATTAGTAACTTAGTAAAAGGTTTTGTGTTGGCTACCAATACATTTTCGCTGGTTTCCAGCAGTGTAGATAAGTATAGAATTTAGAATTGTAATTAGGGCCTTTTACTCTAATCTAATAATTTATATTCTCTTTCTTGCTTTTATTTTTATTTATTATTATTTTATCTGTGTTGTGAGAGTAAATGTAAAGTTTGATGTATGTCCCGGTGTAGTAACCAAAGTACCGGGATAGTGTATTTACATTTTATTTATTTATTTGTGCTGTCGTAAAAAGAACGGGCGTAAAACACTACAAAAAATCTGATGTGTTACACTCACATGACTTTCTCTACTCTTGTACAAACTACTTTTACAAACGCTTATTCTCCATATGCCTCATGTTAATCGAGATATCGAGATGTCAATCTTATTAGTAATTTTCTTGTAGATGCAAGGGGAATATGGTAGCTTTTAAGCGATAGTCAAATATTTTAACGCTGGTTGCTATGTGGCGCATTCCATTCTCTTTCCATGTCCAGGACATAAAAAAAAATCTGATGTGTTACACTCACATGACTTTCTCTACTCTTGTACAATCTGATTTTACAAACGCTTATTCTCCATATGCTTCATGTTAATCGAGATATCGAGATGTCAATCTTATTGGTAATTTTCTTGTAGATGCAAGGGAAATATGGTAGCTTTTAAGCGATAGTCAAATATTTTAACGCTGGTTGCTATGTGGCGCATTCCATTCTCTTTGCATGTCCAGGACATAAAAAAATTGAATAACGAATTTGAGAAAAAGTATAAGTATTGGAAAATTTAAGGAAATAACAAGCAATATCTCGAAAACGGTTCACTCTACAAAAGAAATGTATATGACATAAGTTGTGTATTTTAACGCGATCTACATTTTTTGTGTAGTAACATTTTGTCTATCTCTTATGGTTTACCAGTTATGCAAAAGTCGTTCACAGTGAAGAATACTTTTGGAGACATTCCCAGAAAATTCGAGATATACATTTCATTTCTCATGACATTGTCTTAAACATACGATATTTTCATCAAAATCGTTAGAGCCATTTTTGAGAAAATTAAAATTTTAGAAAAATCTTCCATGTAAAGGGTAGTCTGGGGTGGGGGGATTTTCTTGGAAACCTTCGTGTCGCATCTCTGGAAGATACTGAACCTAAATACCAAGTTTGGTGTTTATCCGACTGTTCGTTTTTGAGTTATGCTGTTCACAGACACACACACAGACACACACACAGACACACACACAGACACACACACAGACACACACACGGACATGTTTCCAAAAATGCTTTTTTTGGATTCAGGAGGTCTCAAAACATGTATTTCCGGCGAAATCTCGGTATCGAATTTTTGGGTGGAATGCAATACTTCCCCTACTTACTATACGTAGTAGAGAAAGTAAAAATCTGATGTGTTACACTCACATAACTTTCTCTGCTCTTGTACAACCTAATTTTACAAACGCCTATTCTCCAAATGCTTCATGTTAATCGAGATATCGAGATGTCAATCTTATTGGTAATTTTCTTGTAGATGCAAGGGGAATATGGTAGCTTTTAAGCGATAGTCAAATATTTTAACGCTGGTTGCTATGTGACGCATTCCATTCTCTTTGCATGTCCAGGACATAAAAAAAATGAATAACGCATTTGAGAAAAGGTATAAGTATTGGAAAATTTAAGGAAATAACAAGCAATATCTCGAAAACGGTTCACTCAACAAAAGAAATGTATATGACATAAGTTGTGTATTTTAACGCGATCTACATTTTTTGTGTAGTAAAATTTTGTCTATCTCTTATGGTTTACCAGTTATGCAAAAGTTGTTCACAATGAAGAATACTTTTGGAGACATTCCAAGAAAATTCGAGATATACATTTCATTTCTCATGACATTACCCTAAACATATGATATTTTCATCAAAATCGTTAGAGCCATTTTTGAGAAAATTAAAATTTTCGAAAAATCTTCCATGTAAAGGGTAGTCTGGGGTGGGGGGATTTTCTTGAAAACCTTCGTGTCGCATCTCTGGAAGATACTGAACCTAAATACCAAGTTTGGTGCTTATCCGAATGTTCGTTTTTGAGTTATGCTGTTCACAGACACACACACAGACACACACACAGACACACACACACACACACGGACATGTTTCCAAAAATGCTTTTTTTTGGATTCAGGAGGTCTCAAAACGTGTATTTCCGGTGAAATCTCGGTATCGAATTTTTGGGTGGAATGCAATACTTCCCCTACTTACTATACGTAGTAGAGAAAGTAAAAAGAAGGAACAGCCCACAATACAAAGCTGTGACACGCGAGCCGTCATAGGCACGTTATATTTAACCACTTGTGTTGATAGTCACACGAGAAGCCACTCTTGTAATCCCACGGCCTGATCTTGTTTGCAGCTGGGATGATATGGGTATGTATGACGTACCTGCAGCTATAAACTACGTGCTCAACAAGACAGGAGTGGACAAAATCTTTGTGGGTGGACACTCGATGGGCAACACGGCATTGCTCGTGGGTTTGTCCATGCACCCCCGGCTGAATGAGAAGGTTCGGCTCCTGATAGCCTTGGGCCCCGTGACGTTCACCGCCCACATGGGCGGTCCCCTGGGAATTGTGGGCAGGGCGATCCCAGAGGTAAGTGTTCGTTTTCACATCATTTATGTTTAAGCTGTTTTGTCACCAACTTAAGCAACAGGTGTGTGCTACAGACGACCTGGGTTCTCATGTTGTACCAATCCTTGGTACCCCTCACTGCCACAGACATTCTCAAGTTCCTGGGGGGTACTGTCTGTGGTACATGATACAGACTATGTTCTAAAACAACAGTTCTGTGTTCCAGATAGCCTGGGATCTAGCATCGTACCAACCATTGATGACCTCAGTTCCATAGGTATTCTGAAGTTCCTGGGCAGAATATTCTGTAGTACATGATACAGATTGTATTCTGAAACAGGTGTATGTTACAGGTGCCTGGGATCTAGTACCGTACCAATCCTGGTTCACCCCATCTCCATAGACACCCTCAACCTCCTAGGGAGCATTCTCTGTGGTACATGACACATATTCTGTACTAAATCAACAAGTGTATGTTACAGATGGCCTGGGATCTAGTACCGTACCAATCTTGGTTCACCCCACCTCCACAGACACTCTCAGGCTCCTAGGGAGCACTCTCTGTGGTGTATGATGAAGATTGTGTTCTCAAGCAACAAGTGTGTGTTACAGATGCCTGAGATCCAGTACCGTACCATCTTGGTTCACCCCACCTCCACAGACACCCTCAAGCTCCTGGGAAGCATTCTCTGTGGTACATGACACATATTCTGTACTAAATCAACAAGTGTATGTTACAGATGGCCTGGGATCTATTACCGTACCAATCCATGCTGCCCCTCACTGTCATTGACATTCTCCACTTCCTAGGGAAGACTATGTGCGGCACACAACTAACTGCTATCTACTGTACCCTGGTGATCTCACTTGCCGACGGGAACGAGTTCGGGAACCTTAACAGTGTGAGTACAACATTTCTCTTGATCGCAGTTAATGTTCAGGGTTACAGACATTAAGTTCAAATCCTAATGAGATTTTCCTTCCAGAATCTTTGTATTTCTGAAAGAGTTCGCCGGGGAAGTTCATGTTCCTTTAAATATTCACCTCACTGAAATTCATTTATCCTCTCTCCTTACCCCTTCACTTGTACCTAAATCCTAACTGTCCAGAGTTATGTCCATATTGGTCAAATGGTGCACGTTACTACATAAAGTTTTGAAAATATGAATAGTTTTGGAGTTATAAAATATCCCATTATTTTCAAAATTTCCTACATCTTAAATGCAGAAAGTTATGTTTTTATTGGTCAGTTTGGGTAGTTTTGGGAAGTTGTGAGATACCCTTGATTTTTTCCATTTCCCTGGTGTAAGAATACAGAGTGTTGATTTCTATGTTAGGGGTTATATTCCAGATAACGGTAGCTTTTGGAAGTAACCTTAGGGATCAAATTGTGGTAGATTCCGAGACACAAATGTACCATATTTTGTTAAAATGCTACCTATAATACTAATCAGTTACAAAGTTCAACGAAATCAGAGGGAAATTTCGTGATTTGAACACGAATTCAGTGTATCCCTCCCCAAGGACTCTCACTTTAAATCCTGCCCATTTACCACTATGAGAAGTAGTCATAAATCTGTCATGTTCGCAATAAGCTGACCAAAATATTCTCTGATATTCACACTGAATGAAAAGGGATTTAAAATTGGTGTCATGAATATGAAATACGACAAACCTGAGCAGATTTTAAAATTTTGCAAGTATTCTATACGCAATATAAGCGAATAATGGCTTTTCAAATATGAAGAAATTATCAACATAGGATTTCCATACACGGGTTCTTCAGGTGTATTCGGCCGTTGCCACCAGTCGGTTGTCTGCACATGACGTCAATACTTTGTAGTGAGTGCCTCTCGGAGAGGACAGGTTGAAAATGAGTGGAAGGGGCAGATGTCACCTTAGTGAAATGGAAGTTGTATCGCACCTTTCCAGTATTTACATTTGAAACTTCATCCGCTTGCGTCTCGGCTTTAACGTTTTTATTTAAAAACAGCTGAAGTAACCTCACAAATATTTCATATATTTAGTTGTCTCTCCTTTTTTATAAATACAAAACAGCGTTTTCTTGTTTTTATCATGCTTTGTCTGGGGACTGGACAAGAACGTAGTAAACTATTCATACAGCCGCCAATATCGTAACGAGAGACTCCACCTTGTATCCTTCCATCGTTGTCACTTCATCTCGCGTGCAAACAGTTCTGCAATGCCGCTGTACATCAACCTGTTTACGAAGTCGGAAACGCATGCAGTCCGAGGTTCAATTCCGCACCTCCCCTTTGAGACAAGGGATCGCTGAACTAATAATGACGTCATTCATTTAAACCGACTGTCGGTAAACGCCGAATAGATCTGAAGACCCCTAATAATTTAGTATACATATACAGACAAGAACATGAAACGGGATATATCACACACACATATACCTATATATATAAATCAATATCAAACAATAATTTACATAATAATATAATTCAGCAAGAAAGATGTTAGGATATTTAGCAACCAAGGAATGTACAAAGCAGATTGTAACTTAGATAAGTAAGAGACGGTCGAGCTAGCTAATTCCAGGTAAAAGATAATTATAGCTAGAGCCCACCACCTTTCACCAAGCTAATGAGCAGGGAACTGGGAGCAATAAGGAGAAACAGAAAGAGACAGATATAGAAAAGAAGAGATAAAGGTATTGAATCTGCTTCCGGACGGGTCAACGGGACGCGTATCCGAAAAGTTTCGGAGCAGAATATTTTCATACATAATAAGGTAACGGTGTCTGAGGACCAATTATAACTGTCACTACATTTTGAGGCGCGAAGGTGAGCGTCACTAAGTTTGGGTATAAAAGGGGAAGAAAGCCCCAGATTTTCACTCTCTTATAGAATCTCCCTGGACGACAGATGCACGTGTGTGCATATGGCTGGGAAGCGTGTGTTGTTACACTAGGTTCCTAAGTTATTATGGTGGGAATTGTTACAATGGGAAAAGCTAGCCGCCCATATGTATTTATTTGATAATAAACCACATTTTAAGGTAAATGCGTGTATTTTAAGTTGCCTCATCTACGAGACCAGTGAAATTAGTTAGATTAGTAATTTATTAGGGATGGAGAACTCAGCAGCCGCTGAACAGCAATAGCCGGAGACCAGGACACTGCAGCAGAGCACATCAACCAGAGGATCAACGTTTTCTTGCTACAAAGATTAATTTAAAATCACGTTTATGATTCCAGACGGCGTTCCCTGCCATGATATCACACATTCCAGAGACAGATTCCACTAAGAATGTAGGACATTACATGCAAGGCGTGAAGTCAGGTAAATGAAAATTCCTTCTTTATAGGTATACTTTGACCACTAGGAAATTCTCCAGGCCCTATGTGTAAAACTTTACATACAACTGAAGCCTACACGAAAAGAAAATCTCAGCTGTGCTGAGCAGAAAATTTGAAAACCCCGTTTTAAGAAGTAAGTGTTATGTTAAAGAACGAGCAAGCATTCTAATTTAATAGAAAAATTATTTCATATGGTGGACCATTATTGTCCCTTGAACAGGTTTTCAAGGTCTTGAGGTAGTATTTTAGGTGCAATTTGCAGGCTCATCAATAGCCGAGACTTTCCTTTGTCTACTAGACGTTTTAGTCCGTTGGAATGCAAACTTGGTTCGAAATCACCCTTCCAAAATAAGTCAACTTCGTTCACAAGTATTTACAAATGACCGTAACAACAGACAAGCTTGGTCCCGTTTTACTTGACTGATTCGTGATTCTTCGTTCCTACAGTATCCGAAAACGGTGCTTTCGTGTCTCCATGCAAATGTGAATACTTCCGTTAAACCGACCAGCCTACGTCTGGTGTTTTTGTGATTTCACCAGATCGCTAGGTGAATCCTCTAATGGATTACATCTATATACTACCACGAATTTAGCTGTCCTCATTTCCTCTCCTTTCATCTTGCAGTGTTGTGCACAATACAAGACGATGCATGAGAGCACATCGAGAACTGTTTCTTCCTTCCTACGTTAGCTTCTATCCGAATCAGTTGACCAGGATAGGTAGTGAGATCGTGGATGCTGCCGCTGCCACTATAAGAGCTGGCCACCCTTGCTACTGTGGGATCTATATTTCACTGACACCGATTTGACATAGTTCACTTTTTCTCTGACCTCTATTGGATTTTTCCCGCACATAGCGCTTCAGCTCACAGCCGCGAAAGCCACTTTATCGTGATTTGTTAATGGGTTGATTGCGGAATGAGTATT
Source organism: Deroplatys truncata (assembly GCA_030765065.1). Taxonomy (NCBI): domain Eukaryota; kingdom Metazoa; phylum Arthropoda; class Insecta; order Mantodea; family Mantidae; genus Deroplatys; species Deroplatys truncata. Next base: position 8,322,049 of record CM060977.1, on the reverse strand, counting down.
CTACTCATGCACAATCAAAATACTGTGGCCCTTCAAAGTTCCATAACCTTTTTCCTTAATACTACTATTAGAAGCACTCAGTTGAAATCAATTTCTCGCTGACGTATCGAATTCACGACCCTCCTCTTCTCGCCTATCTAGCTGCTATTTGCGTAGATAACTTCCTAAGGAAGTTCCCCGGTCTACCTGTCCGTCTGCAAGTGAATCTATTTGAAAGCTTAGATACCCTGCCATTCCTGTTCCTGCTCCTGGTTCCGGCCGCCAGTGTCTCTTCTTGCCTCATCCTTCCTCCCGGGGACGGCCCCTTGTGGTAAATACAATATCCTCCATGTGGATCAGTGCCGATTCCCCTCCGTAGCCAATCCAATCCAAATGCCATGACCGAACCCCTAGCAAAGACACGGCAGATAGACGGGACTGGAAAGGGGAGGGTTAGAGGTATTTTGATCGATTTAATACTGTTCGGAACATCGCATGTTGATCTCAAATATAATCGTGTGCACAATGGAGCCTCTGCGCTGCTTCTTGTAAAGGAAGGAAGTCTCTATGGAGAAGTGGTGGGCGGCAGGGGCATCTGTGATGTAGACGGTCACTTGAAGTTCAGCGATGGCATAAGGTGGTCGCAGTAGTTATTGTTGTCGCTCGCATGTTATCGGGGGTGCTGGCGTGTTGACATACTTGTAGCGCGTTGATGAACTGGTTGAGGTGTAGTTGGATAGCAGTCAGGGAGGAGTGCAGGTCCGCAATTGAGTGCAACTTGCGGCAAATGCACTGCCGCTGTACACTGTCAGTTGCAGGCTGGCGTTGATGAAGTTCTGCTGTAGCTTCCTGAATACTGGCAGTGCGCAGGGAAAAGGTTCAGAACCTTCAAATGGAGACCCTGAATTGTCTCGAGCAGGGCGGGTGGCGCTGAGTTGGAGCGTAGTAACAAACTGCTGGGTGAAGTCGGTAAGAGGAAGCGGCGGACTGAACGGCTGTTGAGATGAGGAAGAAGGGTTGCTGCAGGGGTCGAGCGGGCAGGCGTCCTGCCTGGTAAATGTGTGTTGTTCCAGGAACAGGCACAGAAGCGCCGACGGTGTCGGTGATATGGACGGCACATTCCAATGTCAATGACGGGGCTTCATAGCAGTAGCAATGTGGTGGCGAACTGCAGGTGGAGGGGGAATGACCGTAGCACTAGCATCGACAAGGGGTGGAAGGGCATCTGTGCCTGGCTTCAACAGTGAAGATGTAATCTAAGAAGACAAGCTGACCCTCTGCGCTCTGCCTCGCATCCAAATGACCCAGTCGAACAAGCGGTAACGGGCCACTGGCGTTTAAAATTTTGGTAGACTTGTAAGCAGGAGGTCAGAGCTTTTGGGTGACCAGGAGAATGTGCTCCGTGAGAAGTTACCTGCCACATAACGGTTGACGGTGCAAATTCATATTGTATGTGACGTAGGGTAGCTGGGGCGGGAGTGATTGGTTACAGTATAGGCGTAGAGGCTGAAGTGTATGACTCAGGCAGGTGGATTAGCGAGAGGCCCTGCGGCAGGCGGTGGTTGTTGGATGAAGGCGATGTGTGGTGCCTGGAGCAGAAGTGGCAAAGTGACGATGGTGGTTGTGTGCCCTGGCGGTGACCGAGCAGCTTCGCTGTATGGGGAGTGGTGAGGATGCGGGCAGTACGGCAGACAGTAGTGAATGAGAGCTGGAAGTGGATGGCGGCGTGCTGTTCCCCATCGACGACTAGCATTGTCTATTCTGGGCATTTGTACCTCTTCACCAGATGAAGTTTCGATGCAAAGTGACGAATACAGACACAGTGGTTAAGCTCCGCTACATACCTGAGCAGCGTCACACAAATTCAGAAGTGGGGTGATCCTAGAGGTTTTTATTTCCGTCCCATAGGGGTTTGGAACACCTCGATAAGTTAAGAGCACCTCTCTTCCCTGTATATAACCAGTCGGCACCAAAACCACGCCCTACCCAAGGAGGATCAATCGCCACCGTACTCTCTCACCTGATGCTTTTCTCCCGGAGGTTTAGTAGACAGTCTTGGCCACAGTGCTGAAATTCTCTTCCATATCCAATCCAAATAACCATCCCAATCGTAACGTGCTATCAACAACAATACATTTAAATAATTGTTATAATTACTGCTCACTTAATTCGTGTTAAAGTAATCCACCTCTATAATTATCATCATTATCATCATCATAGTGACCGTCTTGTATCAGTTTCCACAATGCTAATGAACGTATGTTCCAAAACCGCATTTTGCATGTGTATCGCAAAGCATAATTAAATCTGATTGGTTGCATGATTTCTAGTAGACACTGCCCTCTACTGAAACTTGGAAGCAGGGACATTTCCAAGGTCTCATATCACATACATATTTGTAACTGTTTTACTGTAACATAACGTACTCTCTAAGATCAGAGTGTTACTTTTGGAACTTATTATAAAAAAATTAGAAAGTGTGAGCACTCTTATTTTGAAACGTATTATCTTATTTTTCTCCTATGCCTATTCTGTATATATATTGCAGGAAAGTTTCAGAGGTATGACTACGGTGTCGCGGGGAATATGAAGAGCTATGGCAGATCAACACCAACGGAGTATGACCTCTCCAAAATAACTGCACCTGTCGCTTTGTTCACCAGCGAGGGAGACATGTTCGGCGACCCAGAGGTAAACGGATCTAATAGCTAAAACTATCACTATGGCTTTGTTCAGTTTTTACTCTCACTTCGGTATTCTTTTATTTTGCTCGTACCGGTGTAATGAATCACGCGAGAAGAAGCCTTCTCTCTCTGTATCTTGCGGTTACTCACCAGAGTATCGAACACACGACTCCGCTTCTCTCTTGCGGTCACTCACTAGTGTCGAACACAGGATTGCCCTTCTCTCTTGCGGTCACTTACTAATGTCGAACATAGGACTCCTCTCTCACGATCACTCACCAGATTGTCGAACATAGGACTCCTTTTATCTCTCGGGAACACCCACTAGAGTGTCGAACACAGGACCCACCTTCTCTCTTGCGGTCACTTACCAGTGTCGAACACAGGATTCCCATACTCTCCCGCGATCGTTCACTAATTCTGGAACATAGGATTCCTCTTCTCTCTTGCGGTCGCTCACTAAGGAACACATGATTCGTCCTTGGTCACTCGCTGACGGTTTCAGAACATGCTAATCAGTACTTCACATCGCATCAACAATAAATAACCTCCTGCAGTTTTTTAATTTATTTTATTAACATAACGTATGTGCTATAGCAACAAGTAACACTTTGTGGATGCTCTTTATAAATAAAAGAATTTGGAGTCTGGTACTACCTTAGGCAAAGCGAATGTTTGTGGTCATACATAACTTTAGGGACTTGGTTTCGCTTGCACGGAGAGTCGTGTGACATGGGCATAGGTAGAGTGCAGGATCGGCTCAAAGTGGGAGGTCGAGCCGTGGCACGCCCAGGGCAGCACGTTGTAGGGGCGGAGAAATTTTAAAACATGAACCAGAGATGTGAAAACATGACGGAATTATAAATCATGGTTACAATTTAGTGGCTTTCTGGAGAATCTTTGTTATGAAACAGGTGACAAAGCAGGAAAGTGGTTTGGATGCGATCCTCATTGATCATCGTCAAAACATGTCTGCAGGTCAGGTGTTTAACAATAACACCACGTTTATAAACAGGAGCCTGTCATCAAAGCACTAGTTTTAGTCGATTTGCTTACATTGGTGACTCGTGAAGCTTCAAGTCAGTTCTTCTGTTGTTAGCCTACTACTTTTAACTCAAGGGAAACTCAATTAGAAAAAACTGAATTAAATGCAATAAGAAGGCGTACTACGCCCGAATTAAGCATCCTACCACATGCAAACTTGTTCCTTCACTTAAAGAAGCAGAGCTATTTCAGGGAAACCCTAGTTCTTTGAACAAGGCCCTGCATGGTTTCCAATTTGAGTTCAAGTCATTAAATAAGAGAAAGGTAACACTCGAAGGATCAGATATTGCAGCCCTAAGAGATTTTTGAAGATAAATACTAAATAAGAATTTGAGGCACATAGTATGTACGACCGAAAAAGTTATACCGTATCAAAGGACTGGAACTATGACCAGGCAGAAGGGGTTGTAGTAAGCAAATCATCAAGTTAGGAACGCACCGAGGGTTGGTGGCGAGAGAAAGTGACCTTACAGTGTTCTCTGTAAACAAATATAAACAGTTGAAGACACTACACCCTGCTTGGAAAAAATGTAGATATGTGTAGCTATTGTTAGTGTACAGTAAAGTTACTTCATTGTTTAATTAAGTTATTGTTAGTCACATTGGCATGTCCTATTTGCTTGAGATTCTCTGCCTCAGTAACGGGTCCCTCGTTTTAAACATTTCTTTGTCACCCTTTCTTTAAGGTTCCAGCTTTATACGTTACTGAGCCTGTTCTATTGTCTCAAGGAATTCTGGTATTTTTAGTGTCTATGCCTGCAAATACATATATTATTGTAGTTACAGCGTCACTGAAATGATTCTGAATGTATGGAAGATCTTAAAACAATGCTGGTGAAAGTATTTCCTTTGCTGCACATTTTTCTCCCGTCAAAGACATTAATTACATTAACAACTTTGTCGTAATATTGACCTTAGTATACTAGAGTCTGTAGCTATGTCCCCCACCGATACAATTTGTTGTGGAGCGAAGAGAATTCCAGCTTCCGTCCCCTTAAATATGTTCATACTTGAGAGCGCCTTGCAAAATATCTGTTTCATGCTAACTATAAAGGTATCAACATCCGTAAAACAGGTTCTGATATCTTCTGTAACTAGGTAACACCATGTGCTCGTTACATCTGATGGTTTCTTCAACTGTGCTGAAATTTTCCTGCCAAATTCCACCACAAACAATAGTACTTGTAATGAAGTTTTGGTTTACTTTCTCGTATTGCCATAGTTATCCACTGGTTTTTATGCAGCGAATAAATGCAATGAAACCATCTGTAGCGAAGGGAAGGGATACCTGACGTCTGCTAACGCCTCTGACTGCTGATGACAGAATGCAAAGCTGCATCCTGGAACGCCTCACTTTTATGGCCACCTACTGCTCTTCAATTCTAGATCTGGGGACATTAACCGACATTTCTTGGTTTAAGGAACACTTATTCTTAACATGCCGTGTTATTTTTATGGTCAATGTCCCATACCACACGGCCCAACAACACACTGACAGTAACACCGAGCGGCTCACTCGCATAATGTGGCGTGTAACATTACAATGAAGAAAGGGGAACTTGTTAACTTGTTACTCAAAACTAGCCCAGGCGCAAATATTGTAGATTATTATCCAGTATTATTATTTTGTGTCTGTTTTTACTGTTTTTAATCTCATTATGAAGGGGTAAACTAGAAATATTAAACATTTTAATTGTCAGACTTTGTCTGTTTATCTTTCACTAAGAACAATGTCGTTCTCACCACATATATCTCTCCTTGAGTTTTATTTATTGATTAACCCTGCAAATATATGTTATATACAAGCATGTATATACCGGATGGAGAGGAAGTCATTACATTAATTTAAACGAGTTATAGATCTCATTATTTGGAACATATTTTGTATCATTCATTTTTTCTATGACCCTTTTTGCGGAGATATTTTATGATTTTCGAGAGCATAAAACGCACACGTTGGCAACCTTGTGCTACGTGCGGTAGCCGAAGGCAGCTACGAGCGGGGGTGGTAATCTCCCTTTCAAAACCAGAAGTAGCTCAGCACGTAAACAGGTTTCGCTTTCGCTGGCGCGTGGTTCATGAGTGTATATAAATGTTTCCTGATTCTTGTTCATACGTTCACAGCAAATCGCTGTCGAAAATGATGCTCCCTGATGCTGGGAGGGTTTTTTCTTCCGCCCATTTATGGGTGATATGAAATTTGAAAATGCCATTTCTTGTAAAGGTAGGTTGGTCTATTACCATAATTAATTGTGTATATCTGCACCTTGTTCTAGAAAGAAATTGCCGAAAGCCAGCCTAGGCACGTAATCCGCTGCTGTGAGACGCTGTGCCCGTTAGATTTGATACGGTCGCAATATCCTGAGAACAAATCAATGGGACACGCCGACCATGCTAGCTATTCCCCGACTGCTGCTGCGTGGTTGTTCATCTACAAGATTTAAAATTGCTTCCTCTGCGGCGATGGTGTTTCACACTTGCCCTCCTTCGTGTGCTGTTGCACTCTCCCTGATGTTTATGTAAACACACTCCACTAAACACACCTTGGTTTTTTTTATTCCTAAACCTGTGAGTTTCAATGCGTAGTACGATGTCACTCTAATAATGACTCAACTTCTAGTGGAGCTGACATAAACGTGGTGTACTTTTCAGCCAGCAACTGCGAAACGCTTATTGGACGATGAAGACATTACTTCCATACTGTTAATGTAGGCTAATAGCTACCAAGGTGTACTTGTCATTTTGCCAAAACATTACACCACACATTTCTTCGTGCTTGTTTGGATTAACGGTCGTGCGGAAAACAAAGCCGATGGTCTGCCACCTTTTTGATTACGTCCGGGAGCCGCTTCTCACACTGACCTACCTTGACCTACCAATGTCGCCTATGTCTCCTAAAACATTAAGTCTGCAAAACGGTGTTCAATTACTTAAAAATTCTGTATGATGTCACATAGATACTACGGAAACTAGGCCAGAAATAGGTGACTCTATCCATCTTAAAAGTAGTAACCTATTATCTCCATACATTCTCGTCGAATATACCATCTAATTTGGAAAAACATTCTTATTTTTCGAAAACGGCTGATCACAGAACATAATGCTGTAATACTTCTGTGACATACGTATTAGAAATAATGTAAGAAGTTCCCTTCCATTCTGTATATATGAAAGCGTGTAGGGGGGATTAACTTGCTATTATCGCACGGGGCGGTAAAACTCCTAAAGAGCGGCCATTGCCGAGGGCCTGTTGTGGTGATCATCTGACAGTGGTGTACGGGGTAACTGCTGGGAACCGTCAAGTCGTGTAATGATTTTCTCGGTGTGTCAGTTTAGCATGTGTGTACTTTGTGAGTTGTTGCTGCAGGCGACTTTCTTGTCCAGGTGTTTGTTGATGTGGTCCTTTAGTCTGTCGTTTTCTGAATGACCGTTTCCCGGTAGAAAGCTCCGTAAGATGTAGACGGATCCTTGGACGTACTGTAGGGTAACTTCTCACGGCGTGAGGATCTCTGAGGGCTTCTAGTATCGTTCGTAAATCCTGAAGAGCTGAGATGTTGTGTGCTAGTTGGTCGCAGAGGTTATGCAGTGCGGAGTTGTATTTGTGGCGAGTGGTTCTCTGAAGGTCGGCGTTGAGAGAGTGGGCTGAGAGGCGGCGGGTCAAGTCGTGGCTGGTGCAGTTGGTTGTGTACGTGATGGCGCCACAGTAGTAGTGCAGTGCTGCAGCAGTGCAAGCGTCAGCAGAGTGGTCATACTGGCAGGAGCGGCGGCAGGTGGAGGGGCGGGTTCCCCGGGTCACCTCGACCGGAGGTACCTTGATCACTGAAAGCCAACGGTGATGAGCAGCGCGGAAGAGTAGGGCGTCTGACGCGCAGCAGCGATGTGAGGTTTCCGGCGATGTAAGTGTGGACTGCTGGCGATGGCGGCGTAAACTGTTCTCCGCTAGAGACTGGTTGTAACGCATGGACGGCGCTGGTGTTTACAATGTCAATCGGAGAGTCGACGGTGATAACCTTCTTCTTTCCTGGTGTATTGATACTGCGGCGCTTCCTTATACTCTCACTATATTCTGGAAACTTCTTACGACGTCGAGGTAAGTGTTGAAGCTACGCTGTTCTGGATTATTCTTCCAGATGTTTCTGGAGCTGGCCCGCTCTATCTCCAACCAATCGTGCTCCAGCTAGCGCTAAAGGGATACATCCCGCTATCTACAGAACAAAAGCCTCGGCGTCGTCACAATATTTCGAAACAAAATTTGGTACTGATGTTCCCTTTTCAAAGAGCTGTAGCTCAGATAAGGACGCAAACAATACCAGCATTCCTTCAATTATCAGAAGACGTATTTTCACCACAATGTATCTTTTTTTAAAGCAAAAGACGCCATCGCTTATTTCTATATAGGTACTACAAAGCATTCAAACGAAAGTTTATTTTCCTATCTACTTCATGATAATCGAGATCAACGTTTTCAGAAATAACTTCTTTACACGTTTCGTTGTAGATACAGGAGACTGAATCATAGTCAAAGGCGACTCGCTAGATGTTGGTCTTGTTTTCTGTCTATATTTTGTACTTTAACAATTATACAAAAGTATACAAAAGTCATTCCGAACGAAGAGAGCTTCTCAGGCTATTCCCAGAAAATTCAAGTTATACATTTTATTTGTCATGCAAATATTTTAAAACTTATGCTTAGAGCCATTTGTTAGAACATGAAAAATAACGATTGTTTTCATATAAGGGTGTTTTGGGGTCAGCGAATTTTCATAAAGAATGCAGATCTGGCCAATTTTCTTATCTTATGTCACGATAAAAAGATAAGTGTTTCAAAAATCCGATTTTTAGTACTGTACAGTGCAATGCTTCTACATAATCAATCTTCTATATCTCCTTATGAGGAGCATAGGGCGTTCACAAAGCATTTCCTATTTGTTGCGAACTTCTTTACTTCATTCCATGTTTTCACTTCTTTAGAAATTTCTTCGATAATGTTATCTTCGATGGGTTTCTTGGTATTCCTCTTCCTCTACCACCCTAGGGATTCCAACCCAAAGCCTCTTTCCACTGCTTTTTCTTCTTTTCTTAGTGTGTGTCCTAGCCACTTCCACCTTCGCTTCTTTATTTCTAATGAAATTTCCTTTGGATTTGTTATTTTCCATAATTCTAAATTTGAAATTGTACGAGGGGGGATGGAAAAGTAACCACAATAATTTTTTACAAGAAAGCTTAATAATTAAAATAACAACAAAAATAACAATGAACCTATACCCTTTACCTACTTTCTACATAGTCACCAAGTTTCTCAACACATTTTTCCCATCGTGATACCAGTTTCTATATGCCCTGTTCGTAGAAGTCCGTTTCCTTGCAGTATAGCCATCTGCGGACTGCTGATTTCACTTCACCATCTGTCGCAAAACGTTGGCCGGCCAGGAATTTCTTATGGGATCAAACAGATGAAAGTTCGACGGTGTAAGGTCTGGTCTGTGTAGTGGATGCTGGAGCACCTCACAACAAAATTTGGTGATTTTCTGACGAACAACAGCAGCAACATGGGGCGAGCATTGTCATGAAGAATTCTGATATCGTGCATTCATGTCGTGGCGTTTGTTACGAAGGGCACGACGCAACTTCACCAAAGTTTTCACGTAGGCTGCAGCATTCACAGTGGTCCTGTGTTAAGCAAAGTCCACCAATACAACACCATGCATATCCCAAAACACCGTCACAAGCACTTTCAGGGTGAGTCACTTTGAATCTTTTCTTCACTGGGGAACCAGCATGTTTCCACTCCATACTTGCCTGCTTGGTTTCTGGCGTGTAGTGCTATGTCCACGACTCATCACCAGTGACGATTCCTTTGAAAGTCATGCGCTTCTGCGGTGTACCGCGTTAGGTGATCCAAGCTCGTCATCATTCGCTGGCCCATGTGATTGTCTGCCAGGTTCTTAGGCACCCAGCGAGCACTAACTTTACGAAATTTCAACGTGTCATGAACAATATCGTACACTGCACCATAGGAAATGTTAAACTGTTGCGATAAGGTTCACAGTTGCACACGCCGGTCGTTCAAAATTGCCGCCTTAGTGCCTCTGACATTCTGCGGGGTTGCAGCTGTTACCGGCCTCCCGGAGCGTGGCGAATCACTAAGTTTCACACGGGCTTCTTGGAAGAATGCACACCATCTGGAGACGTTGCTACAGTCCATACAATCATCCCCATACACGCCACGATGTCCCTGAGAATATCACTCGGTTTATGCCCTTTGGCCCATAAATATCGAACCACACCTCTCTGCTCTTCACAGGTGGACGACAGTAACAGGCGTTGTTGCGTAGTTCACGCTTCTCTCGCTAGAGCTGCACATGAAAAAATACTCTTGTAGTGAAAGCTTCAAACTATATCTGCGTGCAATTGCAACATTCCAGCATTAATACCAAGGCAGAAAAACGTTATTGTGCGTTACTTTTCGATCCGTCCTCGTACATATATCGCCGTCTTATTCTTATAATTTTTCTTAAACATCTATTGACAAATGTTTGTAATTTGCGTTGAATTATTTTACTTGTTTTCCTCGTTTCACAGGCATGTAATAAAAGTGATTTCAATTACTGTTGAAATCTTTACTTTTAGCACGTCTTGATAAAACGTAGATTTCCAGTTTGCATATAATAGGACAAAATATTCTGTTCTTAACACTCAAAAATAAATGTTGATAAAGGTTTCACACATGCCTTGACTTAAAACCCAATTAATATTGTTTGTTGACAGGACACCAAGACGCTAGCCTCTAAGCTACCCAACGTAGTGCTGCTCGCATTTACCAAAGACAAGGGTTTCACGCACATAGACTTTGCATTTGCCAACAACGCGCCGGAACAGGTTTACCAACAAGTCTACAGCATCATGAAGAAATACTGACCTCGGAGTCCTCGCATCACAACTCCTACAACGTAGGGCGATAATCCTTGCAGACAAATCGCATCACCACAGTGTCACATGGTTATCGTTTTGTGGTTGTTTTTCTTTATTTATAATAGCTTTAATCAGATCGCCACCATACATACGTTGTGTATATTAATATTTTGAATGCTCATATTTTGTTTTCAGAAAATTCCACTAGATTGCAGTTAAATAGTTATATCATCAGCACAAAACACTCGCACCACTGACTTTGGGCTTGTTATAACTGCAATAAGGCCGCCTTTTGCTTAATGTTATGCATGCCTTAAAATATCATAATGCCTTTCCTGCAAACGTTTTGAGTTATGCCTCCTTTTGGTGCAGATAACCAAAACGCCACAAGATTTTCAAAGCTAATATTTGAAAAAGTCACATAAATCTTAAAATACTAAAGTATAACAAAGACACAAACAGATAAAATTCGAGATAAAGTATTACATTTAAAACTAATTTTTAAAATCTCTGTGAAGACATGGACATAAAATTTTATACTTAGAAAACATGAGAATTTAAAATAAAATTAAACCTCTTGTACAAACGGTTTCTATGTTACCAATAGAAAACATTGTAAACAATGTTTTGAAAACTTTCCAACACAATGTACATCCCCTCATTTCAGTAGCACAGATCAAGCTGTACTGTATATGTTGTAAATATATTTATCATTAATAAACAAATAAATACATAATATTCTTCTCTACAGGTATTTTTAAACTTCCTGAGTAGAAATGAACCAGTGTTTCATTCAGTGGAATGTGTTTGTTTATAAACTGAAGCCAGTGATGTTTGAGTTTACCTAGTTTAAAGTGTACCAACTAACGAAAAATATTTATCACTTGGTTGTGTTCAATGTTATAATTTTGACCTATACAAATGCGGTACAATACGTCATCGCTACCATCTCTACTTTCCATCACGAATTAAGGCGGTTGCGCAGTAGCAAACACACTGTGACGTAATTGTCATGTGATCCCTAGCCAATTAGAGGTACACCTGTGTGAACTTGCTTGCTGTTTAACAATTCTGACCTATAAATTGACTCCACTGTGCGAACTCTTCGGGATTCCAGCTCTCAAGGATAACTGAGAGACAAAAAAAATATGAGGAGGCTGGCGAAAATTACCAAAAATAATCACATTTTTACTTTGTTGTGCAGTCTTATTAATTTGAACTTCGTCCTTAATTTGATATACACTTTATCGTTGTAATACTTATGTTATAAATGTACTTTTAACAATGGTACTGCATTACTTGACAGAAAAATGTGATCTGTTAGAATCACACAACTCTCTATTGTTTATAAGTACGCATACAAATTATTCTTATGCAGGTTTATTTTTCTATCTACTTAATTTTAATCGAGATAATGAACAAATCGAAACATTAGTAACTCATATCTCGGAAACGACACAAAAAAAGTGATTTCAAATAAATTGTGTGTTTTAAAGATATCTACATTTTTTGTGTAGTACGTTTTCGCCTATCGCTTAACGTTTGCCAGTTATACATTCTTTCCAAATGAAGAGGACTTCACCGGCTGTTGTCAGAAAATTCAAGATATACATTTTGTCATCCACATATTTATAATGTATGGTATTTTAATCAAAATCATTGGAGCCAATTTTTAAAAAATCAACAATTTCTGAAAATGTTCCCATGTAGAGAGTAGTTTGGAGGGGGGATTTTTTGGAAAGCTTTGGTGTCGCATCTTTGGAGGGTACTGAATTTAAATACCAAGCTTGGTGTTTATCCAACTTTTCCCTTTTAAGTTATGCGGTTCAGACACACACACACGTACATTTTTTTCTAAAAAAATAGTTTTTATTTAGGGACCTTAAAACATGTATTTCGATTAAATCTACCACGCACATTGTAGAAAAAGTAAAAACATCACATAAGTAGACAGTGTGTACTCAAGCCATGTGGTTGCAAGTCTAGGAGAGTTTGTTTTGCTTTGAACAACTTTTTCTGTGAATGACATTTTCTGCTATAAATGACCCATTTTCTTAGAGGTAACTGAAGATGGTTAAATTAAATTTTAGGACGATAAAAAGAAACTCTGGGTGCTTCTGTGAGTCTACTATGCTGCTAAAAACATAGTTATCTATAAAAAACAATTTATGATAAATTGTAATCAAAAGATGGTAATATCTTTCTAATAAACAAACTTTTTTGGATAAAATTAGATAAGTAAACTTAGAAGGCATGTCACAATTTAGCGGAATAGACACTTCATCTTCCTTAACGTGTCGCCCTGTTCGAGACAAAGATTCACTCCTTGCAACAGTCATCCACCGCCTTCGTTCGTTACATACATCTATACATGTATATGATTGAAAGGCACGGATATGTTACTTTCAATGTATTTAAACATTTCTAAATACATATTATGTTAGATTTTGTATAGTTTATGGAATAGGTATGTTTTAAAGATCTAGCTGTGTAAAATTCCCAACCCCACGATAATCCCCATCCAGACAAAGTTTCCAACGCGGATGACTCGATCTTTTTCACCAGTTGACGGGTCATTTATCGTTAACCCAAGTTTTTAAGTAGCTGTCATAATAGTTACAAATGCTATCAAGTATTAATATATTTACAAAGTGCAGTTGTTTTAATTTTAATTTGCTGTTAAAGTTGTAAGGACTATGTGCACGACCAAGCATTGTCGCGGGCCGCTACCTGGCAGCCTTATTGAGCGTGAGCAACTTCCCCAGCCAGTGTGGTAACCGAGAGGATAATAATTATTGTAATAACCAAGCATTGTCGCGGTCCGCTACCTGGCAGCCTTGTTGAGCGTGAGCAACTTCCCCAGCCAGTGTGGTAACCGAGAGGATAATAATTATTATAATAACCAAGCATTGTCGCGGTCCGCTACCTGGCAGCCTTGTTGAGCGTGAGCAACTTCGCCAGCCAGTGTGGTAACCGAGAGGATAATAATTATTGTAATAACCAAGCATTGTCGCGGTCCGCTACCTGGCAGCCTTGTTGAGCGTGAGCAACTTCCCCAGCCAGTGTGGTAACCGAGAGGATAATAATTATTATAATAACCAAGCATTGTCGCGGTCCGCTACCTGGCAGCCTTGTTGAGCGTGAGCAACTTCGCCAGCCAGTGTGGTAACCGAGAGGATAATAATTATTATAATAACCAAGCATTGTCGCGGTCCGCTACCTGGCAGCCTTGTTGAGCGTGAGCAACTTCCCCAGCCAGTGTGGTAACCGAGAGGATAATAATTATTGTAATAACCAAGCATTGTCGCGGTCCGCTACCTGGCAGCCTTGTTGAGCGTGAGCAACTTCGCCAGCCAGTGTGGTAACCGAGAGGATAATAATTATTATAATAACCAAGCATTGTCGCGGTCCGCTACCTGGCAGCCTTGTTGAGCGTGAGCAACTTCGCCAGCCAGTGTGGTAACCGAGAGGATAATAATTATTGTAATAACCAAGCATTGTCGCGGTCCGCTACCTGGCAGCCTTGTTGAGCGTGAGCAACTTCGCCAGCCAGTGTGGTAACCGAGAGGATAATAATTATTGTAATAACCAAGCATTGTCGCGGTCCGCTACCTGGCAGCCTTGTTGAGCGTGAGCAACTTCCCCAGCCAGTGTGGTAACCGAGAGGATAATAATTATTGTAATAACCAAGTTCGCTGCGGAAGAAGACAACGTAGTGCAACAGCTACGAGGGCGACACTGCAATCTTTCACAAAATCAAACAAGGATTAGTTTTAAAACTTTAAATGATTTTATTGTTTTTCAAAATGTACCCCTTTAACATCAATACATTTTTGTATTTGATGAAACCAGTCCTTAAAGCAATGATGCCACTCTTCCTGAGGTTTTTATAATGTTCCACTGCTTCATCTGATGACGAAAAAGTGATTCTACGCATTTTATCTTTGGAAACAAAAACAAATCACAAGATGCAGGTCAGGGCTGTATGCTGGAGGTCTATGGTGCTGACCTTTACCGCATTCAGATACTCAGTTTTGGTGTAAGTGACGATGCCTTGTCATGATGTAACATTATTTTTCCTTTTGGGGTTTTTCACGAAGTTTTTGAAAACTTTGCGATAAACAGACATTTGTGTACCAATGGACTGCAAAACCACGTCTGTCTTCTAGTGCTATAGTATCTATAAAGCCCGTTTTAGAAGAAAAAACTAGCAACCGTCTTCTTAGCAGCACTGCGAGTTTGTCTGACTTCTATAGACTTAGGTTCTGTTCGAAAGATCCACTGAACCGATCGAATTTTCTTTTCAGGATCCTAACAATAAATCCAAGATTCATCACAACTAACGATATTGCAAACCAAATTTGAAGCGCCCCTTTGAGTTTTTCTGCACCAATCAATGCGTTGTTGTTTTCGATCGCAGTCCATCGACGACAAAGTTTTCTCACGTCTAACTGTTGATGTAAAATGTTTTGGATTTGACTCATACCAATGTCGCCCGAATAAATTCATAAGATGTCCATCGATGTTCTTCAAGCACTGCCCGAACAGTGGCAATATTTTCATCAGTAACAGCAATTCTTGGGCGTCTTTCACCACATTCATCACTAAGATGACACCGATCTCTTTTGAATTCATTGCACCAATTATAAATTGTTTTCCTAGATGAGGCTTCTTCGTCAAATGCATTTCTGAGACTTTCTTTACTTGTTTAGATGTTAATGACGATTTAAAGTTGTAAAAGCTCTAGCCCGGAGATGCTCTCTAGTCAAACTCATTTTTGAGTGAACACAAAATCTTCAAATGATGATAATTAACAACCTATCAGTGCAAATCAAACAAACAACTCACAAAACATTATAAAGTGCTGTCATATATAAACAAATGCCATCCTGTTTTAGCAACATGGTATTTTAAAAAGTTTCGCTATGGTTCACCTATTAATATAAGGTCGAATAATTATTGAAAAATCCGAAGAGTTGCATTCTCACGACTTTCTCTACTCACTCTTTTACAAGTTACTCTTATAAAACCTTATACTTTTATCTACTTTCTGTTGATAGAGAGAAACGTTCATTATACATTTCGTTATAAGCATAAGAAGAATACAGTTAACTAAAGCGATAATGGCACTCAGCCTGTGACAGGTAGAGTATGCTAGACAGGCGGCCGTATACAGTGATAGAATTTCAACGCAATGCATTTGTTTTTAATTTATAGGAAGCAGGAAGTATTGTGTGAGATCACGTGACTACAATAATTACACTTCAAAAATGACGCGCTTTTGTAGTCAAAATATTGCCCATATAAGAACAGCTGTAGACAAGTTAACTCCTGAAAATACGAAGAACAAGATTATGGTGTGGCACTCTATACACAGAGTAGTTTTAAAATCGACGGCTCAGTTAGTGACAAAGAAACTGCTTCTGTTCTACAGGGCTGGATGCCGCTAAACTATGTAGGCTCATAGCACGAGAAGTGATCAGAAACTAACGTTACAGGGCCGGTATCCCTGGAGTTTCGTCCGTTATAGAGGAATTACTAGTGTGTGGTAATTCTAAGACATGCGGTTGGCAACTATGCAGAGTTTCGGTCACCCGCCACCTACAGCGCTAGTTGTAGATAAACACAAATGGCGACTCGTTTGGAAACTGGTCTCGCGAAGAAGTCCGCTCCGTTATTCGATTTCTGTAGGCGAAACCTGTAACCGCGGTTGAAATTTACCGGCAGCTGGTAGAGCTTTACGGAGACACTGTAATGTCTCGTCAGCACGTCGCAAAATCCTGGCCAGTAGAGAAAACGTCACCGACGAGGATCGCAGTGGCCGACCCAGCACGGCATCAACAGCTTTGAACACAGCTCGCGTGGAGGAGCTGATTCACGACAATAGGAGGATCACGTTACGGTATATGTCGGTAGAATTGGGAATGTCGTTCGGAAGCGTTCGTCACAATGTTCACGATGGGTTACACGAAATCCGTCCAACTAACACAAGGAGAAGCGTATGGGGGGGGGGCAACGGTTCTCCATGGAAGGGAACAGTTTTCTTCACGGGTGACGAAACATGGGTCTACCACTACAAACTAATAACAAAAAATATCTCACGAATGCTGAACGGCATAAATAATTTTATTTGACATAAACTGTGTGTATATTGTTTTTTTATTTTCAAATACTACATCTAGTTTTCTCAAGTGGTAAGTCGCTATTCAGTTTACTTTCTGTACACGTGCACAGTAGCTAGAGAAGGTGTTGATTTACACCCAAAAATTCTATAGTCGTATAAATACCATTTACGTTCAGTATCTTCGAAAGATCCCCTCCCACTCGAACTACTCTTTACACGGAACAGTTTTCGAATTGTCTGATTTTCCAAAACATTTCTCAAACCATTTTCATTAAAATACCACATATTAAAGATATTTACATGAAAAATAATATACATATCTTGAATTTTCTGGGAATAGCCTGTGAAGTTCTCTTCATTCCGAAGGAATTTTGTATCATCTTGTATAACTAGTAAACGTTACGCGATACACGAAAACGTACTACACAAAAAATGTAGATATCTTTAAAACATACAACTTATTTCAAATATTTTTGTGGCATAAGCAGTTTCCGAGATATCCGTTATGAATGGTTCGAATTGTTCGTACTTATTGTTTTCAAGTCCTGTGAACATTCAGTTGTTTCTCGCGATGTCATGGAAACAGTATGGAGACTCCGTTAGTCTGACGTCAGAGCTAGCCGTTGCCATGGAGATCGCCATCTTGCTTTCCAAACAACATTGATTCCTACAGCGAGGTTTTGGAAGTCTTTCATATAACTAATACTATTTAGTGTAATTGCGCTGTAATATATTACTTTCAATTACTTTGAGCAGAGGCAAGGTGTTTCGAATAGCTGAAGCAGGGCTAAGAGCGTTTCTCTCGCATTGGTTGTATGTTTTGTTCCTGACTGCAAACACTATAGTGAACTCCAGTCTAAAACCTCCCTAGATGAGTCCCCCATTTTTTTAATAAGATGATAATTCAACCTGACTAGTCTTTATACCTCCAATAGAATTTAATTACACCACATTTGCTTATAGCTACAATTATTTCTATTCAGTAATTACATTTTAAGCAAGTGTGCATTGCTGAACTTACATTTCAGTTATTGAGGTTAAGTTAGGTGTGGTTTAGTAATAATATAACGAAAATAATCACTTGTGAAGAACCAGCTGGTTTCACAGATACTCTCGTGATACTTTGTTTCATTATGTACCAACCTTGATTGTATTACATTACACTTTTATACTTTACTATGTCACCTAACATGCTTGGCTTTGCTCATTACAGCTTGGGCAAACAATACACATGCACGCAAGAAAGTTATTTTTTATTGTTTTCGTCTAAATTTGGCATTTACTCTAAAAAAAACCAGCTCAAATTGTTATGTTTTAATATATTTAAATACGTTAAGCGAAATTCCTCACCGGGGCATAAAATAAAGTTTTACGCTATGGACATTTATCCCAAGCATATGCAATGTGAGGTTAGTTCGCTATGGGGTCTACGCTTTTATGTTGTCTATGGGTACTAAAACATTCACATAATATATAAAAGTATTCCTTAATTATGCTTACATGGACATTGTAAGTGTTATTTTTCATATTGGCTTGAACCTGGCCTCACAAATAGCAAATTTCCCCATCAAATGTCACGGCTAAGACGTGATTACACTCAACAGCATCTTCATCTTTCTTTACCAGTCTCAATTCGTCCTCAAAATATGCTATTATTTCACTCAGTATCACAACCATGTTATAGCGTAAGGCGGCTATATTTATCAGTATAATTATTTAATAACTATTAACAATAAAAATAACCTCTACACGGTGTAACTGTATTCCTAGCAATGGTATTTATCTAGGATTGATAAATAATTAATGTAGACTTTTCAAAATAACAACATTCTCCCAAAGCAGTAGACAAATATACAACACAAACTGCATAGCAACCAGTTGTTTGGAAAGAAAGATAGCCTCCTAGCAACGGCTGACGTCATCACTAATTGAGTCCATAGCGTCAGTTGTTAAACATTTGACTATCGCTGTTTTCTTTGTATCTATAACGAAATGTGTAATGCAGCTGTTTCTGTAAAGGTTTATTTGTGAATTAAAATGAAGCAGAAAATAAAGTTTAGTAAGAATAATTTGTATACCGTTTAATAAACGATGGAGGGTAGACAAAGCTCGTTTCCTAAAACATCTAAATCTTGTTAACGTAGCTACAATGTGATGGTATGCGCACATTTACGAGAGGACTTTGTTCATCGTATTGTTCCTGACTTGAGAAATTGGAATACACGTGCAGTGTCAGATCAGCAAACATTCTGCTGGTTCAAACTACAGCTAGCATCGTAAGCATTGCGTTAACTTTCTCAGTATAAAGCAGACAAAAGATTAGCCTTGCCTAGTGGTTAACCATAAAGCCTGAAGAGTCACCTTTCAGATATAGTAACTCTAATATTTGAGATTGAACATTTAGTGGAATACAAGTTTTAATGGTAGCTCAAGGATGTCCTGCCCACAAACCACTAGTGTCAATTAACAATAACCAACATATATTTACATGACTTTCTCTATTCACTCTTCTACTAGCTATTCTATAAAAAATAGTATAGTTTCATCACACGTTTGTTGTGGGTACAAGAGGGACACAGGAAACTAAAATCATAAATGTTTATATAACTGCTATCAAAATTCCATACTCTCTGTATGACTTCACGACAAACAAAGGAACGCCCTTCAAAATGTATAAATTATGTTAAAATATAAAGCAAAACCTCGGAAACGTTAACACCCAAAAAAGAAGTATTTGCCATAAAATGTGTACACTTTCTGTGTAGTTGGTTTTTGGCCTCTTATTCAGAATGAAGATAACTTCAGAGGTATTCATTTTATTGTTAAGCAAATATGTTAAATATGTGGTGTTATAGTCAAAATTGTTTCTAGAAAATAAATAATAACACAAATGTACCATAGAGAGGGTAGTTTCGGCTGGGGGAAGTATGCTATGTACCCTACTGAGGGATTTTCTTGAAAAGTTTGGTTGCCACGTCCTTGGAAAATACTGAACTTAAAAAAGTCTACGATTATCTTACTTTACTTACGTATACTAAGCTGAGTTGTTGCATTGCACCGGAAACTCAACTTCTGAGGTTCCCCGAATAAAAACAAAATCTGATGTGATACATTCACATTACTTTCTACACCTCTATTGTTTATTACTGGGTATGCAAACTACTCTTACGAAAGCTTGTTTTTCTATCTACTACATTTTAATGCAAACAAACCTTTACAGAAAGAGCTACATTACACATTTCGTTATAGAGAACAGCGATAGTCAAATGTTTAACAACTGGACGCTATATGCTGGCCTTAAAATTCCATACTGTTACCATGACATCGCGAGAAACAACTGAATGTTGACAGGACTTGAAGAAAATGACGAATGAACATTTCGAACCTTTAACAATAGATATCTCAGAAACGGTCTATGCCACAAAAAATTAAATAAGTTATGTGCTTTAAAGAGATGTACATTGTTTGTGTAGTACGTTACCTACTATCTCTTAACATTTACCAGTTATACAAGATTATAAAAAGTTGCTTCGGAATGAAGAGGCCTTCACTGGCTGTTCCCAGAAAATTCAAGATATCATTTTATTTGTCATGTAAATATGTTTAACGTGTGGTGTTTTTAATCAAAATGATTAGGGTTTCAAAAAGTTTCCCTGTAAAGGATAGTTTGCGGCGTGAGGATTTACTTGAACATTTTCATGTCGTATCTTTGGAAGATACTGAACCTAAGTTTAGTATTTATACGACTTTTTGTTCACAGAAACATACACACACTCACACGAACATTTTTATAAAAAAAGCTTTACTTATATTTACGGGGCCTCAAAACTGTATTTCCGCTGAAATCTTGATAAAGAATTTTTGGGTGGAATGCAACACCTTCTCTACCTACTATGTGCGTGGTAGAGAAAGTAAGGGGGGAAAATTAAAAAATAGCCTGACGCTGACCTCTGACGCGTCTGTGTTGTTCCTGGCAGTTGCTCTCAGTGGACTCAGAGTCCCGGGTTCGATGGTTGGGTGGCAGGGATTTGGAATTTGTTTTGGTAGAGCTGAGGTTCTTGTTTTCAGGGGTGGTGACACTGCCTTGATGATATTAATAATACTGCCGGAGAAGTTTGAGTTATTTCTTTATTTGGTTACGTAGATTCCTATCTGGTCGACCCGCCACCTTCGTCGTTGAAACCACTGTTATTCTTATCACTTTCGAAGTCGCTACTTATGTGTTTCTCCGACTAGCCCTCGAACTGCCTAGGTTTCATAACTTCATTTTTACACTATAAACTTTCTGATTATTTTCTTCTAATCTTGTTTTGTCGACCGTCCTCGTGGTTAGTTTGTACCGGAATGTGCCTCGGCCGTCCTCATGGTTAGTTTGTACCGGAATGAGTCTCGGCGTTTCTTTTCCTCTTTCACGCCTTTCGCCAAACCTAGAAATTTCCCCCACCTTTCTTAAGTTTCGTTCCGTCTTAAGTTCAAACGTATCATGTGATGTATACGCGATCTTTCGATTGGCTATCATTTTGTTTCATGATTTTTATTATTGGCTACCCCCACTTGACAACTTTCACATCTGCTTCTTACAGCTTATTTTGAGTTTTAAAATCTCCCCACGAATACTCTTAGATCGTAGATAAGGCACGCATATTTCCTGACCCTTTCTAAGCTTTGAAACCGTTGTAAACGACCTGTTCGAGCCAAGATACAAAGGCGAAACTTCCGGTATGCAGGTTGTTGACCACTGCAGGTAGATACATCTGCTTTGAGGAAACAAAACTTGCTTTCCTGCCTTCCTACAAAACCCATTCCTAATATGAATTCAGCACATTTTCGTCGCTATGTTCGATCCTATATTATTATTATTATTATTATTATTATTATTATTATTATTATTATTATTATTATTATTATTATTATTATTATTATTATTATTTCTCCTGGGTCTCGATAACCAGCTTCAAGCCTTTAAGTTCAGCGTGATCCAAGGACGGTACGTAAAAGAACCTCAAGCGTGATACAGAGGCCTCTGCACTTTCACGCCCAATATAGAATGGGACGTTAAGGACCGCAGTAGTTAAACAGCGTCCATAAATAAAAACTCAACTTCAATTAAAGTTCCCCTCCGCAGTTGGTCCTAGTCCTACATTCACACAACCTCCTCCACGTACTATCGTTTATTTTTACACAGATCCTACAAAATATTTTTTAAAAAGGTTAGTTTGCTTATTAATCGAGATAAGTTTTTGCAAAAATACTTTCTTATTCCGTTGTAGATACTACAGGTAGTGCCGCTCACGGAGGGAAATCTTCTTTTTTTTTTGGGGGGGGGAATTGAAAATTTTTGGGAATACAAAAATATTGAGGTAAATTAACAAAGGCAATATAAACACATGTATTACAATTATTGTAATTGTTGACTCAGTTCATATCTTAAAGTTTGTTAATTAAATGTGCTATATCAAAAAATAAAAGTGTATCGCATAATGTGGTGTATCAAACGATAATTTTTGGAAATGTATAAAAGGAAGTATAACATTAATTGTGTATAGGTATGTACAGAGAGAGCCAAAACACTACGAACCGGCTGGGCGGTATTTTTCCTGTCCGTGTCCTCGGCGCTCGTTGCCGTCAGCCGCTATCATAGAAAGGCGCGGATGAAACCATACAGCATTTTTAAAATTACTTCTAAAGGGTTTACTTACCAACTTTATGAAAGGAGATGCTGAAACTGGCCATACATTTTTGGCACCTCTTTAGGAAACCAGCCATTACTCGCCGTAGTTCACGTTGAGAAATGCTGTCAATTTCCTGGCGGATACTTTGTTTTAAGTCTTCCAGGTTGTGGGGGTTTGTCTTGTACATTTTGTTTTAAATCGCAGAGGCTTAGGTCGGGGACCGAGGGCACCACAACTCTCTACTAATAATGCTGTCCTCATACACATGTTCATAAAGTTGGTAAATAAAGCCTTTGAAAGTAGTTTTAAAAATGTTGTAGGATGTCATCCGCACCTTTCTATGATAGTGGCAGACGGCAACGAGCGCCGAGGACGCGAACAAGAAACACACCGCCCAGCCGGTTCGTAGTGTGTTGGCTCTCTCTGTAGTTGTTCAGTGTTCTTACACTTACTATATCGGTCTATTTAGATAGATACAATACGATAGTAATAAAATACACCACCTGATTTGTAATTTTTGGTGTAAATACTGAGATTTTTATTGGTTCTCAGTTCCAAATTATTTATTTAATCCTTTATTGTGTACCGCTTTCATAATACGCCGCCCCTCGTAGCCGTGGTCGCTGGAGTGTATAGCTCTGGCGTTCCCCCAAGCTGAGGGTCGCGGGTTTTAGTCCCGCCATGGGCATGGGTGTTTGTATGTTGTGTAATGCGGTAATAAGCAGTAACGAAAAAACAGTAAAAACACAGTATCATAAACTGGGAAACACAAGGGAAGTTAAAAAAAAATAGCTACTATAGATTACCAGCGACATAAAAAAGGAACTAAATGGTTAAACACGACCTCTCAGAAAATTGGGAAGGGGAGGGTGATTGCTCCAAAGTCTTTGGGTGATGGGCACCCCTGATTAGGGGTATACACGAGGATCAAATGAAAAGTTTAACAGGACCGAACCGGGAAAATTGGGCAAAAACTGTTCTAATATTTTAGACATTTAGGAGCATTCAAAAAGCTGCTAGTTTCCCCAATACATGCTATACACTTATTAGTGCAACACAAGTGCACTACGTACATAGTTGGCATATTTTTCGCAGAAGCCGAAACACACAATTGAACTGCGATATTGTGTCGCAAGCGAGGACTACGAGAGCGAGAAGAGAGGTTGTGTGATTCACTTACCTACCACGCTAATATTGCACCATAGTTATCTCTGTTATAATGATTGATGTTTTAATTAGAGTGCTTGAACCGTTGCTCTTCACTCGGCCGAGCTTAATCACGAATGCTTGTCGTTATGGTAACACGTTTGTAAACAAGAGCAGTATTTTGAGTTTATGAAGGCTATAACATAAGCAACTTACTTTTCCATTATTATGGGACTCGAAGAGGCTTGGTTATTACCGAAGAAATGTAAACAGAAGCACGAACTACTGCCGCGACTTTGAGCATGCGCCATCAGTTCCGCCATTCATCAAGAAGCGATTGTTGGATGCGAGAAATGTTACGGCACTCATCGTCAACTGTGTGAGGTTCATGGGGAGACAATAATGCCCGGCCACATACAGCCAAACAAGCTGAACATCTGATCGCATCATTTGGTTGGGAACAATTCGGCCACCCTCCTTACAGTCCTGATTTGGCGCCAAGCGATTCTCATCTGAAAAACATTTCAACGACGACGACGTTGTGAAACAATAAGTGCACGGCGGCATCATTCTTTGACGAAGGCTTACAAAAACTGGTTTCCCGTTATGGCATTACCTGAATAACGGTGTGGAGAAGTAGTGTAAGCTGTAGCGCAATGAATGACAATTTGGAAAATAGTGCTTTGTTGTTTTTTAAAAGATTATCAGTATTTACTTTAAAAACACGCGTCGTATTTACCGGCTTCTGTAACAGGTTGTGAATATTAATGTCCTGGCGCGTTTCGTTCAAAGAAGCACTAAATTAGACTTTCCGGGAAGTTTATGACTGAAGTTGGAGGGGCGTCCACAGTTACCTGCTTGGGTAGGTTTAGGCTATTCGATAAGACACTATAGAACGCTTTCTGCTACGTCACATACAGCGTAAAGGTCAAACTGGACATAGTTCTCATTCTCAGTTGTACACGAGCCATGGAGTCGATGACAAGTGACAAGGTGAAGCCTTTATTTGTGATCGATGGTTACAAATTTGGACGTCACAATAATGTGCAGAACAATTTTTTGCGTTGGGCGTACTGCATGAAATCTTGTGTTTCGTAAAGTTAAATGTTAAAAATGAAAAATGAGAAGGGAAATGTTGTTTGTGCCAGGTTCTGAAAATACTAGGACTAACAATTCAAATCTTTCCGAGACGCAACTGACGTATAAAGCTGACCACGGGAGCAATCACCGGTCACCGAAGTTGGAGGAATTCAATTTAATGATTGTAATCTTACGATTAAATGTTTCTGATGATTTTACTTACGACAGTAGTGTTCAGTATTTAGACTTCTTTTACTTTGACAGCAAGCAAATTACGTGTAGCACTCTCAAAAATTACTTTGAGATTTATTTACGGACGCTCTTTGACTGATGTGGTTCTTAGCGTCCCATTCTATATTGGTCGTGAAACACCGGTAATTTTGCTCAGAGGCCTCTTTATCAGGCTAGAGGTTCTTTTACATGCCGTAAATCTACGACACAGGACCACCCTACCGAAGGAAACCATGCTAAGGATTTTAGCAACTTCAAAAGCTTATTAGACTACTTTGGAAAATGTACAGATCGAACTCCTTAACAGCGAGTGCCTAAATGCTGAACTTGAAATTTCGTACTCTTTAGCTAACATCGCGAGAAATAAGTGAAGGGTGACTTTAAAGAGATCCTTTTGTTTTAGTTCCATTTCTAACTACATTGCTCTGATCGGCGGGCTAAGGAAATGGTGTTAACTCTTGTCGTTGGGTTTCTTGCATTTTAATCATTAGTTGACACGCACATCCTAGTTCAGACTCTGGGGAGGATAGGGAATACTCCTGGCTAGAGAAAACTTTCCCCTCCCGTCGGGAATCGAACCCGCGATCCTTCACACAGCAGGCAGGTGCGCTACGGGACCAGCCTAAATAGATGCGTTTTAAAGAGTTCTACGTTTTTTGTGCAGTCCATTTTTGTGTATCTCTCATGGTTTTACAAAATTATTACAAAACTCCTTCCGAATGAAGAGGATTTCACAGGCTATTCCCAGAAAATTGAAGATAAACGTTTTATTTATCATGTAAATATCTTTAATATATGACATTTTAACCAAAACCGCTATAACCAGTTTTGAGCACGTACAAGGTAGTTAGGGTGAGACAATTTTCTTGAAGGGGCGTCAAAACAAACATATCTGGGTATCAAATTCTTGATTGGAACGCAACACTTCCTCTACTTTAGGTACGTGGTAGTGAATCACTTGGCTGGCCATTATCACAGCATGTTTACACGCGATGACAGCCGTGCTGTATCTCCAGCACCAAGTACTTCCTTGATCTCACACATGTGCCACATAATGAACGGTGTTCTCACCTACGGGTAAGTGCTGCCAACTGCTGGACCTTGTCACAACCACAATGTTTGCATGTTACTGCTCGTGAGCAGGGGGATGCGATAAAGATGACTTCTCATTGGCCAAGACCGACATCAACAACCCGGAGATTGGTAAGTGACGGGTTCACGAATCGGTGGCATAGGCATCTTCCGAGTATAGCAGTATCACCTTAAAAAAGTTTATAACTTTCTCTACTACGTACAGTAAGTAGGGCAAGTATTCTATTCCACCCAAAAATTCAATACCGAGATTTCACAGCAAATGCATGTTTTGAGGTACCTACACTGAATGCATATAAAGCATTTTTGGAAACATGTCCCTGTGTCTGTCTGTGAACAGCATAACTCAGAAACGAACAGTCAGATAAACACCAAACTTGGTATTTAGGTTCAGTATCTTCCAGAGATGCAACACGAAGGTTTTCAAAAAAATCCCCCATCCTAGATTACCTTTATATGGAACATTTTTCCAAAATTTTAATTTTCTCAAAAATGGCTCTAACGATTTTGAATAAAATACCATATGGCAAATTAATTGTATATCTTGAATTTTCTGGGAATGTCTCCAAAAGTATTCTTCATTGTGAACGACTTTTCAATAACTGGTAAACCATAAGAGATAGACAAAATTTTACTACACAAAAGATTAGATTGCGTTAAAATACACAATTTATGTCATATACATTGTGTTGTTGTTGTTGTTGTTGAGTGAACCATTTTCGAGATATTGCTTGTTATTCTCTTAAATTTTCCAATACTTATACTTCTTCTCAAATGTGAATTCGTTATTCATTTTTACTTTCTCTACTACGTATAGTAAGTAGGGGAAGTATTGCATTCCACCCAAAAATTCTATACAGAGATATAACCGGAAATACATGCTTTGAGGCGCCCTGAATCCAAATAAAGAATTTTTGGAGAGATTCCGCGTGTGTATATGTCTGTTTTTGAACAGCATAACTCAAAAACAAACAGTCGGATAAATACCAGACTTGGTATTTAGGTTCAATATCTTACAAAAACGCGACACAAAGATTTTCAATAACATTCTCCCACTCTAGACTACCATTTACATGGAACGTTTTTCGAAATGTTTTACTTACCTCCACAGAGCTCACAACCACCTCTCAACCGCAACCCGCGAACTCCGTCGCCTCGTCGTACAACCCTCAAACAGATGACAAGAAAGAAGATGGCAGGAAATGAGGGGCAGGAGAGTCGCGGTAGAAGATGAACCACACCAACATTTGCCTGCAACCCCGGAAAACAACGAAAAATCCATGGGTCAGAGCGGGCGATCACCGGGGATCGAATCCGGGACCTCCCGAATACGAGTCGCATAAGTTGCCGCGGCGCCACGTATGATTACGTAATAGAGAAAGTAACAAGCATTTTGATGGCGTTTAAATAATAATAATAACAAATTAACATAATGATTTTGAAGTTCAGCAACGTCCATTATTTCAGGGAGACAGCTTGTATGTTTTGCTTTAATAATGATTCGTTCACTAGCTACTCATCAGGGTGGCACAGCGACTAGCTCTGTGTGTTGCAGGACGTGACAGACTTCCCAACGTCGTGTTCCAGAAGGAAGTGACGGATTTGAACTTCTCTCACTTTGACTTTGTGTTCGGGAACACGGAGGAGAACTGGTCCGATTACAGAACACCTGAAGATTTTGTGTTCCAATAGGATCACGATGAAAGGCTTATGAGTGCACTTTATTTGTTGAAAGACTGGAGTGAAACCTTTTAAGCGTTTGCTCGGTGATAGTGCTCTTTGATCCACTTCCCGTTGATGCTGTTATGGTGGAGAGTTGAATTTTTCGAATTCAATAGTTATGTGTGTGTTTTGCGTATTTTACTGCACTTGGTCAATTTAAAACCGGTTGGCGTCTAAGAAGAATCGGCTACTTCCGTGAGCGCAGGGACAGCCAGACTTTGTTCACAAGACTGCCTATATTCTTGTAGTAGTTGTAATGGGGAACACAACTATAATCACAAAAATCTTCCCAGAGATTATTCATATGCAAGCTTTCAAACAGACAGATGTTTCAACACTGAATATTTGTAACCAAAACACACTTTATTGATTTATGGTTCTCAAGTGAAGTATGACTAAAGCTCATTACAATGTCACAGCAATCTTAGCTCAGTGGTACAGGGTTCAAAACTCATTGGAGCTACCCAACTTTCTTACCCCTTTCATTTTAAATACACGAGTAAAATTATATATATAACCGGTTTTCTTAGCTTTTTATCCTTAAAATAATTGTTGCTGTATTATTTTTGGTCCCTCTTTGGTCAAATGTAAAGGAAGAGGTCACAAGATTTGTTACAATCACATTTCTCTGGCATAAAATTAAAGATTTAACTTGTAAAATATAAAAAAAAAAAACAATATCACTAGGAAAGGAGAACGCCACATTCTCAATACCCACTCTAGTAGCTTTCCTGGCTCTGTTATCCATGGAGTTGTGTATTCAGGGGAAACAGTTTCTTTTCTGCAAGTGCCTCCCATGAAGTTTGGATAAGATAAAAAAATAAAAGATAACAATCTATTACAGAGAATGGAACTCGAGCTGCTTGCGTAGAATTTAAGTAGCTTAGCAACTGCTCCGCGGCAAGCACGCAAACTAGTGCCTTGTGGCTTATATTATATACTTAACCAAAGTGGCGCACAGAAGTTGCCGGTGTGAACCGCGCGTTCACTACAAGGGACTTGTAACTGCTTAAGAACAGGCCACTTTTAGTTTGACCGAGTGTGCATGAACAATATTAATTCTTCTAGC